>CM056998.1:77609081-79071581 GCA_029891345.1 Dryococelus australis
AAAAACGGTTATTTACAGTAATGTAAAAAAAAAAAAAACGTTGAAAAGTAGTGTGTATGCAATGTTAACACAAACACATGCTCGCCGCCACGCACGCACGCACACGCATGCACACACACACACACACGTTTAAAAAAATAACCTTCTCTGATAGAAAATGTCAGCTTCGAAGTAGATCTGCTTAAAAATGGTTGTGATATACACATTTAGGTTAGGAACAAAAGTAAATATAAAAAGCTTGCCGCCTGTTTCCATTTACTATAATTAAGAATTGAAACAATATTGGAAACTGCAAATAGAGAATACGTGTTTGCATCTGACAGATGACGCTTACTGCATAATTCTTAATGCATAATATTCTTATTGTAGACTTAGCTTAACTATTAGCGATTGGCATAGAGTCATTGCATTCAACCGACGTTTAGTGTAGAAATATTAGATTTTATTATATATATTGTAATGCATCATTGTAGTCTGAAGTAGAATATTGCCACTCTTTTTGTTATGTCTCATTTTTTTGTGTTCATTAATGTTATCATTACTGATGACAATATTAGTGTCAACTTTTTTTTGCACTGTTATGAGTTAGAGCTTTCAGTGTACAATATAAAATTGTAAGCTGTGTTACACTCGTGTAACTGTACACACACATAGCTGCCACCTTTTCAGACAATAACCAATAATACACATAATTATAAACATGGATCTTACAGACAAAAAATTGTGTTGTCACTTTAAAAAAAACTTCTGTTAGAATTGAGCTTTATGCGTAATCATCAATGTCTTTTTCCCACAGTACGCATAAGGATTTCTGCTTAATGAGTTGCACACTTTTACAGCGTTCACATTTGTCTAAGTAAGAAAATGTTGTACATGTGTCTGTAAATTACATGAGAAAGTAAACAGGGAATGATTGTGTGTACGTCCCGCACCCTTACAGCCCATAGGTTACTATTTTGAAAAGCGATTAAATGTAGTTCATAATTGTCATTCCTAATATTTATTTTTCTAAAGAGTGGTATGGAGGCATTAACTTTCGGAACAGACCACTGAGAAAAGTTCATAAAAATGTATACTCTTTAAACCTTTAATGAACTAAGAGCCAAGATATAAATTACCAGTTTTCTTTGTGATTTGTTATAAACATGGCATGGCAATGAATATTTAAATTTTATATGCAGGGCAGTGGGAACACTACCATGTTTTTACAAGGCAAGACATAGATGATGTAAAAGTGATATCAAAATTCGAAAATTAATTTTTATTAATTCCATTATTAGCATTAAAATAAAATTTATCTCCATTTTTACAAGTTTTAATAATAAATAATAGATAACTGCATTTACTGCATCAAATACTTATTCATTCCTTTCTTGAAAAATGCTTTCATTGTCATGCACTTTTCAGCTACAGCTCCTAATGGGTTGATAAGTTTAAATTTATTTGCAGGTTGCATGTCGGTGGCACATCAGGTTGTGGGTCACGCATCACGGATCTGGTTGTGAGTCATAAGTCAGTCGGGCGAGGTGGGCGAGTCAAGTCAATCGATGAGGAAAAACTTCTGATAATTTTCAAAGTGTTAAAAATAAATCAATAAACATTACTAACCCCAAACACACACAGAAACATATGCCTTCTACCTGGCAACTTCTAAAACCTGAGGATGAAAAATATTATAACAGAGGTACATTTCAGGGATTTGGTTTTTACTGTCTCACCATGTTTGGATTGTGGTACAGGAATCTCTCTAAGAAAAATCTTGAAATACTTCATAAAAATCTGGCACCACTACTGTTAGTTTTTTCATCAGTTATTCAAAAACAGTTGGTAATCTTAACATTTTCTTTGGAATTTTCATCCTGCAATTCTCAAAAAGAGGCCACTTTGGCAATGATTTAATTTCCTAACAAAAGAAAAGTTAGAACTGTAAAAAAATTTGCATTCAGCAACGTACTCCAACCCAAAAATGTATTATGTTAATGTCTGTCATTCCCTTTCCTCTGAAGCTATAGGCATCATATTTATTGAACACTTTTCCCCCAAGTTCAAAATTTCCTAGCAGTACTATTTTATTACTTAATTTTGTCATTACCATTATTACATTCAGTGCCTTCTTTAAATAATTTTCAGCCCAATAACACTTTTTTCATTTTAGTTTTTGCATGTAGGTATATCATGAAAACTCAAAAACTGTGCACCGTCAGCCATTTTCCAGTTCCATTCTACATTATGTTCATAGTCTATTATAATTTTAATGGTTACTTCACACTTTTCTGAAGCCCTGTTAAGTTCAACTTTCAGGTATCAGTTATGTATCAATCTGCTATGTGTAATAAAAACATATCCATGCAACTTCTTTGCATCAACTGTCAAATGTTTTGTTTAAATTCTTCAGTTGTCCAAACAATGCTGACATATTTAAGTGCACAACACATAAATTTTCTTAATTTTATTGTGATTATTTTGTGATGGCTGTGAGTTCGTCATGATGTTAAGGTTTTTAGTAATGTCTTGTGTGATTTTCAGCTATGTGAAGCCTGTGGCATGAATGCCTGCCGAGTGGGCATGTGTGGCAGGTTGCTGACTGCTGCCAATTAGGGGCTTGTGAATCCGCTTCCCACCACAGGGATATTGTGTGTATTTGTGTTGGAAAAGAGAGCGCCTTGAGCGTATAGGGTGTGCGCGAGTTGTGGTCTCAAGGTGGCGGTGCCCTGGAGTCAGGGTACGGCTGGGTATATATGGATGGATCATGCAGTGCTGAGACACACACGTCCCCACCGGCGAGCGGGAACCAAGGTGTGTGTAGAGCCGCCCCTGGTTAGAAGAGAACCTTCAGAGTTGTCGTAATATCAGTTAATTATGCAGCATATGGAGTTAGAAATTTGTGATAGCCAGATGTAGTGAAGAATGGATTTAGTCTGCAAAGCAGTGAAGAATGGACTTAATCTGCAAAGCAGAAGTAGTTGGGACTTAATTTTTCTGCGCGTGATGAGGATACCTTGAAAAATTTTGCAAGTGTAGAAATTGGACTTAGCCTGAGAATGGGAGTGAGTGAGTGGCGTTGTGGAACGCATGACAGCGATGTCATTAGCGCCCACAAGAAGTTTAAAATTAACACAAAATGACCTCCAAAGGAGGCAAAAACCAAAAACAGGGCATAAAAGAAATAAAACCCTCCATGGGAGGCAAAACAAAGGCAGAAACCTCAAGGAGGCTAAAGGACATTCACAAAAACTACAAACAAAACATGATAAAACACCCTAACAACACAAGAGCAAAAAACAAGTCACAACACATTAAAAATACCAGTTGCATGTAACAATGGGAATACGCAGGTCACAGATGTACCCCCATCACACAGCATTCGCCGTAGGTCGTTAGGAAGAATAAAAGTGCGACGAGTCTGGCCATACGTGCGACACTCCAACAAAATGTGCCGCACAATCAAGGGAGTGCCGCAGGCATCACATTCAGGAGGGGGTTCACCACAAAGCAAGTACTTATGCGTCAGACAAGAGTGCCTGATGCGAAGGCGAGAAAGCTCTACATCTTCCCTGCGGGTACACAAAACAGGACGAGCACAAACAGGCAAGTCTGAGATGGCCCGTAACTTGTTCGACAGCGAGAGAGAAGTCCATTTACACCACCAATCATGCCAAACAAGGCCCGGACTGCATGCAGCACATTGCACACAAGGAGGAAGGTTGCATACCCCCTTAGCTGCCATATCCGCTGCTTCGTTGCCAGGGATGCCCACATGCCCTGGAACTCACAGGAAGAACACACGAACACCAATCCGCACAGCCCCCGCCAGCTTCTCCTGGATCATGGGAAGAAGCGGATGAGCTGTGGAGCCAGATTGAATGGCTGTCAAGGCACTCATTGAATCGGAGCACACAAGGAATTTATGGTGAAACCCCCTACAGATAAAACACAGAGCCTTGAAAATAGCAAAAAGTTCTGCAGTTAAAACACGGCAAAATAGATGAAGTCCTAAAATGTACTGAGAAGCACCAATCACGAAAGCGCACCCAGTTGAGATATCAGATATGGAACCATCCATAAAAAAGCAAATAAAACCACCAAACACAAATGAGACAAGATCAACAAAAAGGCCCTTGTATACAAAGGGAGGAGTGGTCACCTTCGGAAATTCCGCTAGGTCGAGGCGCACCTCAACGTGCATCATCATTCACGGCTGTTCACGACGAGGTAAAGGCAACACACACAAAGACAAATCATGCCTTGTCAGGGTATGTGCAAAGCGAACAGATACCGGCTGAGGAGAACCTGGTTTAGCGAAGTACAACTGTTCATTGGAAGGACAAAGAAAAACAGTGTGGTGAAGGTACGAAGAGTCAGAATGCACCCGCACACCATAGTAAAGCAACAGTTGGTAACGCCTGTAATGGAGGGGAGATTCACCAGCCACAGCACAAAGGCTGACAATCGGACTTGTGCGAAAAGCCTCAGTCGCAATGCGTATACCAGCATGGTGAACACTTGCTAACGATGCGAGAACAGATGGCAGAGAAAAAGAATAAACGACACTGCCATAGTCGAGTTTTCTGCAGACCAGGGCACGATACAGCTGAAGAAGGGTGTCTGTGTCAGCACCCCAGTCATGTCCACTCAAGAGTTTGTCAAGAGATTCAAGTCACACAGCAAGACTTCAGGGACTGAATATAACTCCTCCATGTGAGTTTACTGTCAAACAAGAGGCCAAAAAACATAACAGTAGTGGAGACAGGCAAAACCGAGCCATACAAATGCACCTCGGGAGAACAAAATCTGCCACATCTTCTACAGAAATGGACCATCTGTGTCTTGGCAGTGGCAAAGTGGGATCCACAGCTGTCTGTCCAATCGCAAAGGCGGTGGACGGCAAGCTGCACCTGACGTTCTGCAATGTGCAGAGATACAGCACTGCAGAAGATAGTAAAGTCGTCAACATACAGCGCACATCCCAAAGGTGGTAGAACGACAGATACAATGTCATTGATGGCAATAGCAAACAGGGTAACACTCAAGATGCTACCCTGTGGCACACGGTTCTCTTGAACAAACTCCCGAGAATAGGATGCACCATTTTGAACCCTGAAGGTACAGAAGTACATAAATTGTTGTATGAAACCAGGGAGATGTCCACGAAATCCCAAAGTGAACAGCTGTCTCAAGATACCATGTCGCCATGTTGTGTCGTATGCCTTCTCCAGATCAAAGAAAACAGCAAGGGGGTACTGCCCTCGCAAAAAGGCAGTCTGTATGACGGCCTCCAAGCTGACCAAATAATCCACCACAGAACGATTTTGGAGGGAACCACACTGAAGAGGTGACAATACCTGCCAGGTCTCTATAGACAGTATATGCTCCATGGTCTTATAGATGCAGCTGGTGAGGGAAATAGGATGATAGCGGGAAACTTCCCCTTTGACTTTCCCTGGTTTCAAGATGGGCACAAGGGTCGACTCGCACCAATGCAAGGGGAAGACACCAGATGTCCAAATATTATTAAAAATTCTTAGCAAAAACAATTTCCTGTCAAGTGGGAGGTGTTGCAATATAGCATTATGGATATTGAAGGGCCAACATATGTATGCTTTGAGTGTGATATAGACTGCTCCAACTCAAGAAGGGGTAAAGGCCGGTTGTAGTCCTCCTCACCCGAGCCACCAAAGTGGACACCCGCCGTCTCGCATGTCTCCTTGATGGCTTGAAATGAAGGGGTGTAATGTGCACTGCTCAAAACATCTGCAAAATACTGACTCAATAAATCTGCTACGGTAGTCCCCTCGGTAGCAATATTGTTATTAACCAGAAGGAAGGAAACCTGTGTGGTGAGAGATTGACTGCACAACTTCCGAACATTGTCTCATAAACTTACTGGTGGCATGTACTGTGAGCGACGAAATGAGGTCCCGCCAGGATGTCCGCTGGCTGTCCTTGATGACACAATCGAGCGCGAGCCCAACAGACGTGTAAGAGCTCCAGGTTAGCTTGAGTGGGGTAAGCACTAAAACGCCTGAGCGCACGTCGTCGAGCACGGACAGGATCCCTGCATTCGTCACTCCACCAAGGAACATGCCTACGACCACAAGGTGAAGAATGGGGATAACAGCATCCCCAGCTGACACGACAATAGAGTTGAAGAGTTCCACTGCCACATTCACATCAAGAAGAACCTCAACAGGGAGGTGAAGGGAACGCTGGAAATGTGCCCAGTATGCTTTCTTAAGCACCCAGCTAGGTGGTTTGGGTGGGGCCGCAAAAGAAACGTGATCTAACATAACTGGAAAATGGTCACTTCCACAGAGATCTGGGAATACAGACCAATCAAAGTGGGTGACCAAATCTGAGCTACAGAAAGAAAGATCGATGCAGGATGAAGTACCAGTATGGGTGGTGAAGTGTGTAGGAGTATCAACGTTCAACAGGGCAATATGTGAAGTGATGAGCCACGACTCTACCACATGACCCAGGCCGTCCTTGTAGGCGGAACCCCGTATGCGATTGTGACCGTTGAAGCCGTCAAGATCAGAAATGGAGGTGGGAGCTAAGATGAAAGGACCTCCAAATCTGCCGACCGTACACGTTGGTGGGGAGGTACATATACACTACAAACAGTGACAAACATACAGAGGAAAACCCCGACCGCAACTGCCTGCAGAGCAGTGTGAAGGGCAACAACTCCATGGTAAACAGAATCCCTCACCACAAGACAGACACCGCCATAAGCATGGTCCACCAACAAGTTATCCTGGCGGTAGAACATGAGACCCCAATGGGAGGCCGTACCTGTAGGATGAAAGTGCGTTTCCTGAAGACAAATGACTGTAGGGGTGAGGAACACTAGGAGCAGTTTTAATTCTTCATGATTATTGAAGTATCCTTGGCAGTTCCACTGTATGCGGGACATAAGTTATGGAAAGAAAGTGTGCGGGAACAACTACTTCAATCTCCCTCTGTCTGTTTATCACTGGCTTAAAGCCCTCTGAGCCTTCACATGTGTTGTGACAATCGACATCAACCGCCATCGCAGACCTTGCTCAGAGGAGACAGAACGGCGAGGGGGCGAGCTGATGTGATCCCGCAAATCATGGTCACTCGCAGGAAGGGATACGAGATATGGAATCTTTGGCTTGTCTATCCTTTTCGCTGCAGCCTCCCGATGAGATTTGCTAACAACAGAAGGTTTGGGCAGTTTAATTTCAGCTGGCCTACACTGCATACCGACAGACGTAGTCCGGGTCGTCTGGACTACCTGTGGCTTTGGTATACTCGCAGACAAATCAGATTGGGTAACCACATCAACTGTGTGTATACACATCCTGAACTGCTGGTCGAGCATTAGCAACAACACTGTAAGGCACAGAATGCTTCAGGCACTGGAGAGCACTGAAACGTTTCAGAGCCTCAATAAAGGAAACCTTGTCTGTGGCCCTAATCCGTTGAATAGCTTGCTCCTCCTGGTACACAGAGCACTCTTTCGACCAGACCAGACGTCCTTTGCCACAGTTCACTTATTTCAGTGGCTTGCTGCACTGAGTATCTGGATGCGGTGGGTAAGCACACTTGGGACAAGCTGGTGTATTCAGACATCATTTTGCAGAGGAATGACCAAACTGTTGATAGTTGTAGCAGTGTAGAGGAGCAGGAATAAACTGCTTAACATGTACATTCAAGTATCCTATTTTGATAACTGAGGGAAGATCATGCACACAAAAAGTTAAGATGAGAGTAGCTGTAGGGGACATTACACCATCAGTAGTCTTCAGCACACAACGAACAAAGGTGACATACTGGGTTTGCAGCTCACATAAAATCTCTTGTTCCGGGATATCGAATAAGTCGGGACACCAAATGACGCCACTGTTTGAGTTGAGGGACACATGGGACTTGACCTCAACGGGGAACTTTGCAGTTGCCCCATGGAAAGTCTTCATCGCCAAGAGTCCCAGCGTCTGGGCATTATTTGACATCACCAGGAGTTCACGCCTTTCGCTGATCTTCTTGCAGTCAGCAACAGGACCACCAGCTGTTCCATCAATTACTTTCTGTAGTTCAAAAGGCGACACCTTTTTCAAATGTGTGCCCTTTGATACCTCAATAACCAAAAAACTTTCACTGTAGTAGTATCATTGGAAACTGAACCACAATCCAAATCACTGCCAGTGTCATCACGGTGCCATTTCATGTGGCTGTTGAGGGTGCCACCCTTCTTGGGAGAGCTTATAAAAGCCTTGGTGAAGGCCCCCGCGCACTGGGGACTCGTCTGCCTCAACCTGCCATTTAGGGGCAGGGGGGAGAAAATAAGCCGGCAGTTAAAACACCTCATGGGCTGTGCCGTTAGGAGGGGGACCAATCTCCCACAGACCTAAGTAGTACATAGGAACAGCTACCCTTTGCTGCTATTCACTGCAAATTACTGCCCCAGTAGCACACCCAGTACATCAGGGCAAACCAGTGGTAAATCTTACATCCTGAGCGAGGCCAGTTTTATTCCCCTATAGAGGACACCCTTGGGTGCCAGTTCAGGGGACTTGTGGTTGTTTATACCGGCCTCCTCCATACAGCGGTAACACGTCTTCCTGGCAGGTTTGGGCACATGGGCTGTCTGGCAGAGACTCCCCTCCCGCCAAGAAGGCACCAATTGGTGCTACGTGGGTGTACATTTATGTGGACATGTGCTCCGCACCTAGAATTGCCTGCTGGTCAGTGAGAAGGGTTTGCTAAACCGTCACTAACAAAGGCATAACGTATGGTCACACAATTTGGAGGCAGCACTCACTTGTGAGAGACCCTCATTAGGAAGAAGGAAATCACCCTGGCCTGAGATGATGCTATAGTGAAGGAAGATGCGATGGGACCTGGTGAGATGGAAAGAAAAAGGATGATAAAAGAAGAGAGACAAAGAAAGAAGCACGAGATGATGGTCCGAACAAATTGCAGATCCCGACCACGTCCCGATTAGTCGCCTCTTACGACAAGCACGGAGTGGCTGTGGTGGTATTCTAAAACCCAGCCACCACACGGGGGCTGAGAATGAGAGTTTTTGTTTTGACTTTGTCCCTGAGCATGAACAAAATATTGGCTGCTTGAAAGATAGATTTTGGAAGTGAGTAATAGCTATCGGGCATTGGTAATAGTGGAGATAAGTGAGACTGGGTGGGCAGGATCTAGAGGGATTGATGGTACAAACTCGGTTGCCACGAGTACTTCCTTCAACGCCGCGACTCATTACCTTGCTCAGCAAATGTTGATGCTGTATGGGAGTTTGGGGCTGATCAAAGGTGTGAGTTGAACGTCAGCTAGAAGAAGGCAAGACTCCGAGTTTGGGGGTCTTTTATGAGTGGTGCGGGGTGGTCCGGGATCTTTTCAAAACTTTTAGGGAGTGTTTAAGAGATTGTGAACAACGTAAACAAAGACTCTTAGAATGGGACTGGTGGTGTGTGTGGTGTGATGAGTGTGTTGGATGTGAGTGTGAGGGAGGGCAATACGGTCATAGCTGTGTCTCTTCATGGGGAGCGTATCCTTGGGCCCCATCTCACTGAGTCTTTAGTGTACAAGGGAGTCTGTGTGATATTGTGGTGGCAGTATGGTCACACCAGTGTGTCTCATGGGGAGAATATCCTTACACCACCACAACTGCTTGTGGTGAGTGTGAGTTGCAGGCCAGTGCAATACCGCTGCCGCAAGGTGGAAATAGGTAGAGAGAGTATCTCTAGGCACTGGTCCTTGAAAAATGGAATGATACTTGAGAATGAAATGGATGGAAATGTGGATGGTTGAATGAGTCTCTGCTCAAGAGTGTAATTCGTTTAAAAAGGATTGACTTGAGACCATTTGCTTGCTCGTCGTGAGTTGTGCACAGTGTAATATTTGACCCTAGTGAAAAAGGGGCGTGTCTGTGATAAATGGGAGGCCGAGATTGTAAAATTTGACTGGAAAAGAAAAAACTGTATGATAAATTGTAAAGGGAATGTAAAGTATGTAACAAGTTGGTTTTAAGGGAGGTTTAAAGTATAATATATTGTACAGGAAATGTAAACCTTGTAAAACAAATTGCAAAGGAAGTTTGAAAACTTGTAAAGATAGTGTTTTTTTGGAATATTG
Source organism: Dryococelus australis (assembly GCA_029891345.1). NCBI lineage: Eukaryota > Metazoa > Arthropoda > Insecta > Phasmatodea > Phasmatidae > Dryococelus > Dryococelus australis. The sequence continues at coordinate 77,619,195 of CM056998.1, forward strand.
TTTTAGGTGTTTTTAGAAGGATATTTTTTTTTTGAGACCTTGAGTGTAAACAAAGAAAATACAAAACAAAAAACTTCAGGTGTGTCTCAGCTGAGGAAATTATCAAATTGAATGGGTAGTAAAAATCACACCTGGTAGTTTGTACAATCATAGTGTTCCAAGGGTTCTTGTGAGTTTTATAAGGAGTTTTATATTATTAAAATGATAGTGTGATTGTTTCCAATGTAAAACGGGAATCATATGGAGTTGTAGAGTTTTGAGGATTTTAAAAACATTTTCTGAAATTATAAGGTTTGTAAAATTTGGCATCAACATTTTGGGGTGAAATTGTTGAAAGAGCTATTGTAATATGTTATTTTGTATGTACCTACTCATGAAAGGTTGTGTGAATACAAATGAGCATTGATAGTAAAAACGGAGCCAAAAGAGACTGATTGTGTTTTTTCGATCGAATGGGTAGCACCTGGCTTTCCCATCCTGGACCGAAGCATTGCATTTTTGAAATAACACAAAGATTATTTCATATTTGTGCTCTGCTGCTGTTTATGTTTCTTGAGGATTTTAATGTTTTTTTCCCCACCTTTTCCTGATACCTTAAGTTAAGTGATCAGGATGCAGGAGGTGTGGAGCAACTGTGGCCTGGCGTGGAGACTCACAGTGACAATTTTATGGATTATTGAAGTATACATGTATTCAGAATATAGCATGATACACATATTACATGTAAATATATTACTACTATTTTAACCATGTAAAAACTGTGTGGGTGAAAGAGAAGAAGTAGAACTGTACGTATATACTGTAGAAGGTATTAAGATGAATCTTCAAAAGGTAAGTGTAATGGAGATCAACATTCAAGCTGACCACTAGATTTTAACATAGCGCAAGGTATATTTCCAATGCTAGTTTCTTTTGGCTATATTACATAAATCAATTTACAACTATGTTATTTATCCATACATCATTTATGCATTGTTCACCATAAAACTGGCAATAAAAAATAGTACAGTGGAAGATTGAAAACTATTTTTTTAACATTATTATCCACCGAAAGTACATACTGGTCAAAGACGAACACAATCCAAATATGCTCCAATACCAAAAGTTACTTGAATTGTCTAGTTTTATTTCAATGTGGTTTACACAAAGAAATTTTGTTGTAGTAGTGCAATCATACATCCTTGTGAGAAAGTGTGTTATCCAACTACATACATATGTGTGTGTGTGTGCACGTGCGTGTGTGTGTGTAAGCACTAAACTGAGTACTCGTACTGGTGCATGCATTTTAAGATTTTTAATATTAATAATGGTTTATATATCAGAGATCAGTCTGCTGGGTTGCCTAATGGATGAAGTCATAACCAATTTTTTTTGTAAGCATTACAAAACCAAAAACAGAGACCTAGATCAAATATATAAGTAGAGCTGTTATATGCTAGAGTTTTGGACAACACACGGATCAGTTTCCCTACCTTGAAAATATGAACATCATGTTAGCATCCTGCCAGATGCATCCACAGCACATTGCCAGCCTTATGAGTTTGGATGGATAAATTCAGCAAGGCATCAGGCAAGAGTGGATGCCACACCTCTGACTCAACAAGGACCAACTGACTTGAAACCAACAGTGACCACATACACTGCTCCCTCATGTAGTGACTCTGTCATGCATTATCAAATCAATCATTCCTTCAAGTGCTAAATACCAACCACATTTACCTATCACATATCACACTTCCAGCAAAATTCCAATATGTTACCATGTTCCTAAACAATAATGCTAGACTCCGTCCTTCACCATTTTCAATGCCCCAAAAACAACACAAGGAGAGGACAATTCACAGGCTATGTTGCATTTCTGCCACTCGGGACATAAACTAATACCAGCGTACACCATGAGACTCACCAAAGAACCTCTCTAACATGAATGCTGCCTGGGCCAGCTGAATCACAGAAAACCATTCAATAGCTATTCAGCTGCCACTATAACACTAACAATTATGCCTAAACTAAGATCCTTGAAACCACACCCAGTTGAAGCAGCTACACCAAAATGAGTGCCAAAGTTGGGGAAAAAGCATTAGTACTACGACCAATTCATGCCCACTAAGGTAAAAAAAAATGTCTTTACCTCTGCTGATTATGTCATGAGCAAACAGTAAGTTTCCCTTTGGCTTTTCAAGTAAGTAGTTGATAATTACATTCTTATTATTTATATATTGTTTATCTAAATATTTGTTGCCTTCAGGTATGAATAAATTAAACACAACAGTCCTTGAAAAACGTAAACAAGTAAAATTTATGCCACAATACTTTACACATCACAAAATGATGAAAATCTGCTTTTTCCTTTATCTGCAATCTTAAACTATTTCAAGATTACTTTATAGAAATCAGCAACATGAACATCTAAAATGTACTGAAATATTATATAAAACAGATAAACTGCCTTCACGCATCAAATTTATGCACTTAATAAAAGTTCTGAATGCCTTATTTTGTGCAGTTTTTTCACCTGAATAATTATATGAAAGGTAGATAAACTTTCTGCTAGGAGGGAATGATTCAGTTATTGTGTTCAAGTAGTCTACGTTACTGATCAAGTATTTATTTATCTTACTTTAATGACAGTTAAAAGGTAGCAAAACTACATAATAATGCAATGGAAAGAAAAATTCACAAAGTAAATATGTTTTCAAACAGTTAATACCCTTCAAAAGTATACAAAAACATTATCAAAGATTTGTTTCTTTTCTTCAATTAAAATAAACTCTTCATGTAGACATACAGATTACTAGAGAGATGTTTAAGTGTGAGCAGACACATTCAGGTGTGATACATGTCTCGATGCAGGTGCATGTGCACATAAAATCTGGACACTATGTTAACAAAAACAATCAACAGTATTACAGTATGTATCCTGTACAAAATAAAATCTTTAGGGCTGCAAGTAAGGTACGTTTCTTTAAAACTTCATACTGTACTTTTGTTTTAAACCTCATATCAAAATTTTCCTCAACAATGCATAAAATAATTAGTACTGAATTAATGCACGAAGTTCACAGGAAAATACTCTCACATTTTTACTGACCTTGGGTTTTGGTCTGTGAGTGTCAACTGCATCTATTGGCAGTTTGACCAACTCCATCTTGCAACCATATGCTACTGGTGTCAGTTTGATGATGGTATGAAGTGGCACCTGCAGGTATGGAAGCTCATCTACAAAAAAAACACAAATACTGTGAGAATTCTGGAAATTCTTTGATGTAACATACTAAAATGTCCCAATAACTTTGTGGAATCACGACAAAGATCTGTAGAAGTACATATAGGACTGAGACTTGACTTCTCACCAAAGTTAAATTTTCTGTAAACACCAATAACAAACACATTAAACAAACTGCTAGCTACAAATGATATTTACTTAATCATGACTTAAACAACCTCAAACACAATATATGCATTTGGGAGCAAGGAAAAAGCAATGTTCTTAACTCAAAGCACAATTCTACTGCTCCCTGAAGAGAACATAGAATAGTATTCCTCCATCACCCAGTTCAGTTATGGTAAGCACTTGACAGTACCCGAGAACAAAGCCAGGAACTGCAGACAAATTGACAACTATCTCTTGAGTTTAGTGTGTGGGGCATAAATTGCTGCTTCAAAAGTTAATAGTATTCTAAAAGTTCATGGACGCCAATATGTAAAAAAATCCAAGAAAGGGCAATTCTACATAAAAATAATTTTATTAACTTGTCAAGCAAATATTTTACCAGAGCGAAGCATTTATATGATTACTGATTATACTTATGCCGTATAAATGTATGTATATGTTGCTGCAGCACTAAATATTATGCAAAATGAATGAAGCAACATGTGAAAATAGTTGCTCACAGAGCCGGAAAAAGACATTATCTAGAATTGCCCTTTCTTAGTTTTTCAATGATAGCTTTCAAAAACCTGTGAATTTCAAATGACATATTTGAAGCTAATTTATATCCTCAGTCATCTTGAGATGCAGCAGCAGATCAAATTGTGAAACAGCAAATTTTAAATAGACAAAGGAGACAAAGTGGAAGGGGAAACAAACACACAGACAAAGCTTACCTGCGGACTTGTCAAGGAAGTACGCGAGAAGGCAGCGTAGCACTGCCTGATGACAGACAACCAGGACATTGCCTTGCCGCTCCAGCTCCATGATGACTGGCTCCAAGCGAGCCACCAGGTCCTCATAGCTCTCCCCTCTGGGGTATCGGTACGTGAACTTGTTCTGGTCGCGGGCTGCAAAGTCCTCTGGGTGTTTTCTCCGCTATCTCCTCGTATGTCATTTCCTCACAAATACCCTGCAACAGTAACAACCTATGCTGCAATATAGTACACGCTACTATATTAATAAAGTCTCTTTCTGCCTCCAATTCTTTCTTATAGCTATTGGGGTGATACACTATACCCTTACAGGAACACAGTATTTAGCTGTTAGAAATGTATACCACTGCAGGTTCAGCGGTGCAGCAGTGAAATCAATATCACCAAAAATAGAAATTTTTTGAGAAAACTAGACACCCTTCCTCCACATTATGTTTGCCCCACATAACATACAAACATGCCTTGGTACCAGCACTTTTTAAATGTCAACTGCAAAATGTATTATTTTAATTTTGGTTAGTCTCAAAAAACACCCACAACCACCAAAATATAATTTGATCTACAAAGAGTACCATTTCAGTTGTCCAACAATTTATTGTTCATTATATTTAACCACAGAAACGTTAGTATCGAGGACATAAATATAAATACCCAAACAAACCTTCACATGCATCACCTAGTGATATAATGCCACACACAAAAGCATACCGCATCAATCTCATTGAGAGCCTTCCATCTCTCCTGGGGTGCAGGGATGCCGGCCACAGTCTGAATGGTCCTCTTAAGCCAGGAGGTCCAGACACGGAGGCCAGGAATGTCCTGTTGCTGGATATACTGCGCCAGCGCAGTGGCGTACTGCCTGCCTCGCTGCGACAGGTCCGAGTCCCCTCCTATACGACCCTGCAGGTTGTGCTCACTCTCCCCGTGCTGCAACCACAAACATGTATGTATAATGTACCATGGATCAATAACAAAAACCTCTGCTATACAAGCTACTGTGCTACTGCTATACAAGCTATTGTGCAAGTTTATGATCAAAATGAACTCTGAGAAAATTTAGTTATTTAAGTGGACTAACTTTTAAAAGTTAAAGTTCAATTCATTAAAAAAAAGTTTATATTTAAGTTCAAATTGTTCTTAAAAGACTAAACTCATCAAAGGTTCTTCAGAAAAAAGTCTCAAATGGCTACGATGAAACAAACAACAGATACAGTTAACAAATAATCTTTAGAAATTATTATTTTGGCAACACAAATAAACAAAAATGCCACAAATATGGTGATACACTGATGACAAAGGCATGTTTAGGCAGAAGTAAAGCCGTAAAACTGTCAGTGAAGAAATATATTTTATTCAGTATTTGGGCATTTCGACAGTAGTAGTTTTGTGTATATTTGCTGTTTTCTTTTTCTTTTCACAAGTAATAATTTCAGATAGGTGTTTTAATATTTTTTGTTATACGAGTAAGTCTGGAAACTCAGTTGATCATTCCTTTTATTTTTTGCACAATTTAGATAGAGGGAGAAAGTATATGCGATGGTGGCTTTAGCACAGGTTTCTAGAAAGTTTCAGACACACATCTGCTGCCATCTAAAAGAATCTAACAGACAGTCAACAAGTGAGAATGTGAACAATGCAATGTATACTTCAGCAGCACCTACAACTGTTTTTCTTTTTATTTTCATTTAGGCCAAACCAGTCTTCAATTAAATTCTTTCCAACAGAATAGGTCAGTCGAGTGCCACAAGATAATGTCACTCCTGTCTTCATGAATTATTTTGCAATGCACGTCTTTTGAAGTCTGAGATTATAATGGATACCACGACACTGTTCTGTAAGTATTTTTGGCTCGTTTTCTCATGAACTCTTTTGTGACTCTGCTATGTAATGTGCTAAAAACTGCATCACTGGCAACAAATCTGTTGTTTCCGATTAATGTAATTTGTTTTTTATAATGGCGCCTTTATTCATAAACTTGACGCACGCCATACTGCTGCGCAGCACAACTGCACCCCCCTTCGCCACACAAACAAGCAAGCAAGAGCTCTGGGCAAGTCACAAACAGTGGCAGACTACTTTTCACATGCTGATAGAATAGACTCCACGCGTTGGGACAGCCTCAGATGTAAAAATAATTAATGAGTTTAATTATAAATTGTACTGCCCGCCCAGATTATGACATGCAGTCACCACCCCCGTTGAGTCAAGATTGTTTTAACCCGACGAGCCACTATTCCCGAGATAGCCGACAAGGAAGTTCATCCGACACCACAGGATCACAGCACCCCCGTGATGTCACACCCACCGAGCCTCGTGCCAAGGTAGTAAACTTGTCGCCTCAGCGCAGGGAGAAAAGAAATGAACAATGCTGCCGCAACCCTTATAAACCAACCCTGCGACGAAATGTTAATATCCCTCGCACCTCTGGAAGATTGTTGATCCCGGGATTTTCAACTATATAAGGAGGCACGAGCACACCTCTCGCCAGAGTCACCGGACTCGCCGGCCGCATAGGTCAGCAAGCACTCCCTCCCTGGGTCTGACAAAGACCTCTCTCTCCTCTCCTACAGCCTTCAATAGCTCCAACCTCTCCAGTAACTTGCAGAAGGCTTCAACCTCTCCAGCAGTTTGAAGACTCTCCCTGCAACCGAAGACTGTAAATCACTACAGAGGTAAACCCGATGGCAAATCCTTGCATCCCTTTTACCCCAGTCACTCCCTTGACTTTGCTGTAGTAGGTCGTCACAACGTTTTCCCTTCTGGACAAATTCCCCTTAAAAGGATACGCTGTAAAGAGCGTAAATTAACGTAAATTTAGAAATCAGAATAATTTTGCTTAATTATTTTTCAATGCTCACCTTCGCCTAAATCAATTACATAAATAATTAATTCTTTAGCTAGCATGTATAATCCAATTGGGATTTCCAGTTTTCAAAATTGTAATAATAAATATTATGTAAAATTGAAATCGCAGACTACCTTCGTTTTAATATTAGTTCCGTGCTCATTTGTCTTATTACAATTCTGTCAGTAAAACTTTATCACAAGCAATAAAACCCCGCTAAGGAATAGTCGTGAGGCATGCTGAAATCCACAGCAGACAGGGCTTGAGTAAGGCTATTTGAGTCCAAAAAGACATTCCCTTGCTCCTGAGTTTTCGGTGCTCCCTCGCCTACCCTCGGTGGTGTCCTAATTTCAGACTGCACATCTCTCCATCAGTGCCTTGGGTATGTTTGAATAAGATGAACCCCCAGGACTGCTCGTCTGCAGGAAGGACAGAAGGCAGGACTAGATGCACTGTAAGAAGAGAGGTATCCAGAGCTGTAACTGGTGCAGAGAATGCCGAGCTTTACAGAGGTTAACAAACTCAAAGGTAGATGCAAAAGTTCAGTGTTATGACACGCCCCCATCTGCGGACCCCAACTTTAAACCTTGACCCATTTCTCCACTCATCCCCCTTGATCATGAGTCCGAGTTAGATACCTACTTGGGTACTTGGTGGCTGTGGCTCGATCAGGAACTTTTAAGTTATCTCCAGCCAGAGGCGTCCATGCTTACCATAATGATAATGCCACCCAAGCCAGACCAGGAAAAAGAGATATAGAATTTGTGTATAATCCACTTAGCTTCTGGGAAGACAATCCAGGTTAGAATACCATTGAAGGTCACCCCAAAACCCAGCGTAGTTCCTTTCCCCGTAAACTACATTCCCACATGCCAGCCTACGTGACCACTGCGTGTAACATCAACCCCTTCAGCGAGATCATCCACCCCTACTATAACAATTGATTAATCTGTATCACAATACATACCCCCGGGATAGCTGGCATCCTGCATTTTGGCAGCTCTTGCAGTGAGGAAGGTTGTACTCCCCGGACAGGGAACAATCATGGTCTGACTCACTCTGGGGTTTGACTCCCTTCCCCTCAGACAGTATCCCCCACTAAGCGGCCCCCTATTGAACCTACAACAACCCACCGGGCTAAAGTAGCAACAAACACGGCTCGGAAGGGTCACCTACTGAAGTTGGGAGGGCAGTCAGCGCTCTAACCACTATCTCGAAGGAGAGACGTGCGTCAATCTCATGTTTCTCAATTAACAAAATGAGCTACGCACGTTGGTGCTTCGACTGTCGTTTGTCAGGTGGCGACCACGTCGCATAGTTTGTCATGTAACCCAGTCCTGGATTAGTCTATCTGTATACAAAAAAATGTCATAATAAGTGCCCCTTCTCATCTCAAATAAAAATGGTATAAAAAATCATAAACAAAGCCTGCCAGTTTGAAGAATGAGTATGTTCACATACTTTTTGTCACTAGAGCACAATGTATTCGACATGTCCTAGATGACTCCTGAGCCAGTAATAATCACTTAAAACTGTAGCAGCAGGTCAGGAACAAATAATGAAGAGTCACGGGGCTGTGGAGTCAAGCCTGTTGCTAAATAATAACAATTTTGCAAGTCTCTACTCAAGGGATGAGATAAAATTACAAGCTACTACAGCAAACATTAGTATATACAAAATTATAAATTCATAAATTGCATTTTTTACTGCAAATACAATCTCTGAACTTAATTTGTGTGTAAGATAATCTAGTTAGACAATTAAGCCTAAGCTTGTAATAACTTACATTTTTAACACAGAGATTCCAAACAGAACGTCTGACATGTAGCAATTTAATATTTACTTAATACAATAAATGATGACAAAAAACCAAGTCTGAACTTATTCAAACATTACTCACTCTCGTCACGTAAATAGTCCGGGGAATGATGTGAATGTTCATGAGATAGTAAACAATCCTGCTCTGGATGTGTCCTTCATGCTTGTGCACCACCACTTTCTCTCCTACAGACACAAACAAGATGCAACTTACATATGTTTTTGTTTGCAATAACTATGCGACAGATTTATACCACCAACTAGCAAAAAGCATTAAAATAGTAAAGGTTAAGCCAAAGAACCCCTTACAATTAATAAAATTATCACTAACCTCCTACTGGTAATGAAGTCAATAAACTTTCAAAAGCTTTTATCCACTTCCTTTCATTGTGTACTGTCATTATGGCATGAAACTGTATTTTTAACAACAGACAAGACAGTAAAAATATTTTATGAGGTTACTTAAATGATACAAAATTACCATAGTGTTTCTGAATATAAGACAACCCAAAAATTTTACTTTGGTCTTGATGCTTGCCACTTATATGAGTTATACTAAACATGAATAACGACTCATCCTAAGGTGATATATTCTACCAGGAACCACTACCATAGATGGTTACAGGATTTTTTCCCATGGAGGGGCAGTTATAGACATGTGGTGTTTCCTGATGTTCCAGACCCAACTTCCTCTCACTACTCACGTAATATCTATGTATCCCGAGGAAGGGTCAAACTCAACAAGTATTCATGAGTGCGCACAGGATCACTCCAGCTTAGTGGACAATCGTAGCACGTGAAATAAGCATTTTTTTCCAAGTGGCTGCAGGACATGTCAGCCTCCTCGAAGCTCCTGCTAGACAGAGTGTATCCAAACTTTCCGAAGATGGCAGAGTGTTGCCAAGCGCCAAGGCCATATAGCTGAGCACAAGGGTAGATTTCTCCCACCCTGCTAGCTCCACGCAGACGTCACAGAGCGACATCACATCTCCCACTCCAGCCCAGGCATGGGCTGACTGAGCACACAATATAAGGCAGTGCGCAGCCGAAGAGGCCAGTTATCTCCAGCAGCTCGCCTGATATTTCTGTGCTGGGGCTCTCTACTGCACCATTAGGCATTCATGGTCCTCTCCAAACACTACAAGAGATCTTCAGCAGCCACCAGTGGTTTCCGCCAACAAATATCAGAAGCTCCAGAGGCTTCTACCTCTTCTTACCAGAAGCTCCACAGGCTTCAAGAACCACCAGATATCAGAAGATCTTCAACACTAGAAGCCTGGTCCACTTCACTCCACACTTCCGCTGTTGATCCTCCTGGTCCAACAGCCGCTGATACTTGCTGGTAAGTGGCAACTACACCCACTGCCCTTTTGGTAGTGGCCCCGTTTATAAAGTCACGTCTAGACAACCCCAGGATAGAGTAACTGCGTCAGAGTTGTTTTCATAGCTGTCAAAGTTATTATATACTTAAGCAGTCTAGGAGCAGGTACCTCCACCTGTTAAACGTAGCTTACTTCCATTTGTACTTTGCTTAGAAGTAATTGTACGTGTCACCAATACATTTTTATCCTATCCCAAAAGTAAATTTGTTTAGAGGTAAATCCTGTCCGATACTAGGAACTCAACTCTTAGACGGAGCAAGAAAGCAACCAGATGTGACAACAGTACTAACCATAGTGTAGGACAACACACCCCCTTCAGGAATCTGTATGTCGGTAACATACATCACTTTCAACGGCCACTTAGTCTGTGCAGCACCCAGGTGTACAGAAAGGTAGAGCCCCAACCACTAGGTACTCATCCAATGGGAGCAGGACAGCCACCTCAGGTTGTATCGCTGACTGGAGTGCAGTGTGTACTGGTAGGGGTATTTTGCCTGGGACTGGAGACCTGACTGTTGCTAGACCACACCCCGACAGTAGTAGGAAGACAACCCATATGACCCACTGCTCTAGGTTTGTGCACAAAGGTGCAGAACCATAGGGGCACAAGGTTCGCACTGCCAACTGCTGTTGGGCTCTACACTTAGTGTACCATCAATTGCTTGTGCAGACAGAAAGTAGTTAAGTGTCAATACTGCCTCTATGCCCTTTGGGGAGAGGCACAGTGCTCGAAGAGAGAGAAAGGAGGAGTTCTTTACTGCTAAGCGAGTGTGCATCAATAACCCCTCCACACTTGGAGGGACACCCCCAAGGGAATGAACTCAGACCACCCATCACCTGGAGAGGTAATACTCTTCAGATAGCACCCCCGATTATTTCCCCTCGCACACTTGGCTTGGCATCGAGACATATCCTACAGTTTGTGGCCTAGTCAGTGGACGTGACACCAGGTTGGGTATCATCAACTCTTATTGCGGAAGCAGTGCAGCTGTCAACTGAAGCCAGATACACCTGACATCTCCGTACGACAACTTGCCAGCTAGCACCACCCAGGCGACTGCTGGTCCCAGTCAACCTAACTCTACACGAGAGCTCAGGAGATTGGTGAGCGAGTACCCTGGCAAGTCAGCCATGCTTCAATGGGCTAAGGTGGTAGCGAGAAATATTGTGGTACTGCCGACAGCAGATTTCATACCAAGCCGGCAGCCTACCTGACCAGTAATAATAGCCTCTAGTAGAAAACCGACTCAGTCTCAGTAATTGTGTATCAGAGCACGTATAACCAACCTAGTGCTCACTAAAAGTAACATTGACTAATCTAAGCAACATGTGTCAGTCTAAAGGAAAATTTTCAATTCACCAAAAAATTATAGTAATGTAATTCAGCATAATTATTTAATTTTATAACTCCAATAAAATTTTAACATAAGAAAATTCTTTGCATTCAATAATATAAAGTAGTCATTACACCATAAATGCCCTAAAACATAAGGAAGTCACACTTCATCCATTTCTATATTTTTTTATAATTATAAGAACAGCCTTAACATTTTTAAGAATTTGCTACGTGATTTGTAATGTAATAAGATGTGTGTCTAGTCAAAAATGTAGACCATCAAATGCTAATACTCGCGCAAAAACATAACCTCAAAATTTTAGTATACGAAAATAATACGACCAACAATTTTTTGTAAATAAAAATTGGAACAAAACATTGTCTCATACTGCTCCTGAAACTGTCAAATTGCATGATGGCAAACTTAATCCTTCATGTAGCCTATCATCAGAATATATTTCACATAATAAGTCAAATTTATCATTATGCTTAGTGGAAATATCCTTTTTTTTCTAATACATTGAGTTTAACCTTGATACTTATATGTTTTGTTGGTCAGAAGCATTTTTGTAATGTTACTGTTAAGAATTATTTTCTCCAAGAACATTATTTTTATCAAGTTGATTCGTGTAACAGTAGTATGGTGACATCAACTCGCATACAAAAATGTTTCAATAAATATGTGATATTGAGTCAATATTTTTTTGGTCCTGCAAAGCAGGATGTAGGTAGTAAACAACCACACTGTGGTGTTATATTCATTATGTTATGAACATACTGTTCTTGTGCCGTTGGGGTGAAGTGTAATTGATAAACAAATAGTGTGTGCCGAAAGTGTGGTTATGGCTGCCATTACCACCAAGCTACAGTTAATCATATTCAATTACATGACTGAGAAGCTCAACGAAGTTACAAGTCACAATATGGTCAGCCAAGCAAAATGCAGTTGAAAGCACAACCATCTTGTACTATGACAGGTATGAAATAACACTCTTGGCAAGTCACTAAATTAGTGGAAGTGGAAAAGGATGAAGAGGGTGTTGTGTGTGACCAACCCAATTTAATTTACAAATGTTATAAGTTTGTGTCATTATCTAAAAATGACAGGGTGCAACTGGTGAAGGAGCAAAAACTATGTTTTAGTTGCTTAAAGGGAGGCCACACTTCACGAATGTGTGTCATTTGCTACATTTCACTAAACAAAATTATGGTCCCTGATCAGGTGTGTACAAAGTCTGAAGATAAAGTGCAGGCGTTTCACTCTTCCCACGATAATGAAAAGCAACATATTGGGGTGTTGTTAAAAACTTTACTTGTGCATGTGCGTGATGGGAGTGGAAACTGTCCGATAGTAAGCGTGTTGTTAGATGGTGCCTAGGAGACTTCATTCATCACTGAAGAGTTTGTGCAGAGGTTGTTTTTGCCACATCACTGAAAAGCAATATAAGTTACAGTTGTTAAAAAAAAACACCTCCGTGTGTGGTGCTAAAGGTGTAGTGTCATGTTCAATGAAGCCAGTTGACTGCCAGGAAAAACAGTTTGATGTACGAGCTATTGTTCTTACAAACATAACACATCCTATACCACGTTCAACAATTTCTTTAGAGAGTATAGCACAGAAACTAGCAGACCCTTCATTCAATGTCCCTGGTCAGTTGATATGCTGTTTTGTCAGCTGACATAGTTAGCAAAGCTGTGACTGGTGCCAAAATACCAAGTAAGCCTCAAGCATCCTATTCAGTCTTTGGTTGGGTGGTGACTGGAAAGGCCCCCTGTGAACCATGTGCAAATCGTGTAACACCTGTGTCATTTCTTGTATGAACTAACTTGGACATGGAGCTCAGAAAGTTCTTGGTGATTGAAGAGGTCCCAAGGCTAAAGTTTGTCACGAGATGACAAGCAATGTGAGAACCATTTTGTTACAACCCATACCAGGGCACCAGATGGTATAGTATATTCACGCTTTCTTTGGCCTTTTGGAATCGAACCTTTGAAAAATCACCCTGGGCGTAACATGTCAACCTATTATGTTCAATCACTTGTATTCCAAGATTATATAACCCTGTGATTAATGTTACAGTACTGTGTTCTTGGATAGATTAATAATCTACTTAGTATCTTCTATACCTTGTAATATTCATTTCGTATTAATACGAATGAACAACAGTGAGCAGCGACGTGTTGGCAACGGCCAGTAAGAAATAGTTCGCAGTTACAATATATTTTTAACTCGTTTTTATGTATACTATTTGTAAATTAAACATTGCCAATTTATATATTTGTATTGTTAGGTAGCACTGACGAAAACACATTTCATTGCTGCAGTTAAAGATATCAGCGGAAATTACAGTGAGTAGGCTCGCTATAGTGACACAGTGGGATTTTTTTCATCCGGAATAAAAGTTCAATAAGCAAAGCGGATCGTGTCGCTCTCTCGTTCTCTCTCTTTCTCTCTTCTCTCTCTCTGTAAGTTTGTACCACCTGTCTAGCAGGAAGGTATAAATCTTGTTATTTCTAATTTCAGCACAGTTCATACTAATTACAGCAACAATAATGATGTTTGAAATTGTAATTTACAACTGAAACGAGATTGTATTGTTTAAATACCTAGTATATGTTGTTTAGATGCGATAGCACGACGCTTACAAATCAAGCAGGTTGGCAGACGTGGTGTGGAAAGGAGAATCTAGAATTTAATTAGCTTTCCCTAGCCTCGTGCTTGTCCCAACATGGTGGGCGATTATTCCCAGTTTTTATACTGCCTTACAACTGGCAGTGGCGTGGCAACATATTAATGAGACGGCGTATTTCTGAACGAAGCATCAAGTTCGTACTCATGTTTTTGAAACATCCTAGTCAGGTTACAAAGTTGTGATAAATGTGCGTTTCCACGGCAGGGTTAAATATGTTGTGATCGCTGCATAGCGTGTAAACGAGTGCAGTGTCTATGTTGTAACTGTTCAAATATTTGCAAAGTTCACACGTTTTAACCATGAACTGATGTTATGACAAAGTAAATTATTTATATTTACGTCTGTTTATCACAACGTTGTACTTTCGCCACTAGGTGTTTGAAAAACAGTTGTGTAATGAGCTTACATTTCTGTGATTTGAATGTCTGTAACAATTCCAACGACATACTAAGCCCACCCAGATGAAATAAAATAAATAATAAAACAAACCTATAAACCAGTAAGTACCAATGCATGTAAATATTACCGGAATAAATGTTACGGTAAGCCTATGTGTTTGCATGTTCACCACTATCTTTTACGTTTGTCGATGTACATTAAATAAGCGACACGAGTTACGTGCTTGAATTTACTATGCAGTTTTGTTGGACTGGTCGTCCCTTCGTTTTAATTTTTATTCCAAACACATATTAATAACAGCAGGTTAAACACTATTGTTGTTTTCACCACAGCTGTAACAAACACCGTTGTGGCAAAATATTAATGTGTATTATGGGTAATGTGCTATATCGTGTGTAACAAATAGTTATAAAGCTGACCTAAATATTGTTATAGGCCTAAATTGTGAACATTCATAGGAAATGGTTTCTGCAGTATGACATAATTCTTTGAACAACTGTAAACAGCAACCAACGCATTTGACAGTTATAAAAGTAGAAGTCACATGGCAGTGTTTGTGTTTACATGTAGCGGAAGGATACATAATTAGTAACCAAAAGTAGAAATTTAGCAGGGCTTCAGAAAAGGCCGAAGTTATAGTGAATCAAGTATAAGTACATTCTTCGCCTGCCATTTAGTGTTCTGCTCTTGAATATGGAGACTCTCTACAGCAGGCCTTGACCAGATTCAAACATCTTGAAACAAAATTTTGCACAATTCCAAAATTGGCTTGTGAGTACAAGGCCTTCACGGAAGAGTATGATGGAACTGTGTCAGATAACACCATTGATGTGTGTACCAGAATAACAAACTGCAGGCAGTGGAGACCAGTGATGCTCAGAAACCCATGCACATTATTCCTAACCACACAAAGTATAAGGAGACAAGTTCAACAATCAAGGTACGTGTTGTAATCGATAACTCAGAAAAGACAGCTAATGGTGCGTCATTGAATGACGTACTCAGTATTGTTCCACAAACTTCAGAAGAAACTACCTGAAATCATTCTAAATTTTTGTGCTTCACCTGTTGTCTTCACAGCAAACATCTGCAAAATGTACCATCAGATTCTCATTAACCAATACAACAGCAGACATCAGTGCATATTATGGCGACATTCCCATGATGAAGATATTCAGATTTATCAGTTAAACACTGTTACCTATGGTCTGATCTCCTCTCCATACCAGGCAATCACAACAGCTGGCTCACATAAAGGAAATCTATATCCGAGAGCAACACAAGTGTTATAGCATGACATATTTGTTAATGATATTGTTAGTGAAGCAGCATCACTTTAAGCAGCCCAAACTCTCAAGGCAGAGCCTGCATCCCTCCTGGCATTGAGTGGCTTTGAGCTACGGAAATGGTCTTCAAACAACCCAGGTCTTCTAGAGTGTGTCCCTGTAGAGCAATGGGAGGTGTTGCACAGCTTTGATGGAGACTCCAGCCCTGCCCTGAAGGTACTGGGTGTGCACTGGTGTCCCGAAACTGACGAGTTCACTTCCCACATGAGTGTTTCCTGATCTTCCCATAACTAAGCGAGTCATATTGTCAACAACTGCTAGGCTGTTTGATTAACGTGATTGGATGTTCCCAGTGGTTGTCTGGGTAAAAGTACTGCTTCAGATACTTTGAACATTAGGGTTGGATTGGGATGAACCTGATCCTAGCAACATTGTTGACAAATGGCTGCATTTTTAAGGGTCACTGAATTCTTTAGCCCAGTGAAATAATTCCTAGGTATGTCTGGGCCATTGATTTCTAAAATACTTAGTTTCATTGCTTTTACAAGGCCTCAAAGAAGGTGTATGCTGCTGTACTTTATGTTAGGGTAGTAGATGCTAAAGGTGTGGTTTCAGTACCTTGATAATGTCGAAATCCACGGTTGCACCTCTAAAAAACATTATCCATTCCAAGACTTGCACTTTCTACTGCCTTGTTGTTGGCCAGGTTGTATGTGAACATGATAGCAGATGTTGCTCTCATCATGTGGACAGATTCTACCAATGCTCTCTCGTGGCTGAAGTCTTCTCAAGTTGAAGTTATTTGTGGCAAACAGTGTCAGAAGTTCAAACACTGGTGGCTCCAAGTGCATGGAGATATGTGCTGTCTGCAGACAACCCAGCAGATTTAGTATCAAGGGGTTCACTTACAAACCAATTGGAAAACAGTACCTTGTGATTTCAAGGCCCCCGTTGACTGAAGGACTCTGAAGGAAATTTGCGTGCAGATCGAGTTGAAGTGTTTTGGGAAGTTGAATCATGTGAATACAAACCAGTGCAGGTATGTGTTTTAGTTGTTGAATCCAAACAGGAAGGTGGTGTAAAGTTGTTGGAGTCCTTTTCTTCTTTGTCATGCCTGAAAAGGATGACTGCCTGGCTTAGCAGAGCTCAAGATGCCTTTCAAAACAAACCTCATCCAACAGCTCACTACCTGACATATGAAGAAATGCAATCGGCATTGGTATTTTGGGTTTTGCTTGTGCAACAATACTACCTTTCAGATGAAACTAAGCAACTTAAAATAAATTAAAGTTCCCATACTCTTAGTTTGCACCCCTTTCTCGATACCCAGGGTGTTGTCAAGGTAGGTGGTAGATTGCAACATTTGTCCTTAGGTGATGGAGCCAAAACCCAATTTTAAATGTTATTTGGCAATTTTAATCATCAACTTCTTTCATGTTGCTTACTTGCACGCAGGACCGCAAACTACCCACTCCCTAATTCAAAGACAATTTTGGGTTCTAAGTGCTTGGCGCAACATTGGACAGTAGATACACAAATGCATTTCTTGTTTTAAGTGCAGTTCCAAGGCTCGTGCACCTCTCATGGGAAGTCTGCCAGTCCAGATTTTACCAGATTCGTCCATTCCCAAAGGTTTGAATGGATTTTGGTGGACCATTTGTAACCAAACCAGCCAAGACACGAAAGACAACACTTATGAACAGCTACCCATGCTTGTTCATCTGCTTGTCCACCAATGCATTTGGAGCTGATTTCTTCACTTTCCGCAGATGCCTTTGTTGCAGCCATTAAGTGATTTGTATCACTTAGTGGGACCCTTGCTGAAATATTTTCTGACCAAGGTAAAAACTTCGTTGGTGCGGCATGACAACAGAAAGCTGTACCAAGCCTGTTTGCAGAACCAATGTGGCAATCTCTTCAAACACAACTCATTCAGCTCAACATCAGGTGGCACTTTAACCCTCCTGCGAGCCCTCACTTTGGCAGATTATTGGAGGTGGCTATTAAGTCTGTTGAGACTCACATGAGTCGAGTTCAAGTTCTTACATTTGAGTAGTTGTCAAACTTGTTTGCAGAAATTTCCGCCGTAATTAACTCCTAACCACTTTTCCCACTCTCCAATGATCCATCAGAATTTGATGTTCTGACACCTGGCCACTTTTTAGTTGGTGCACCACTTGTTGGCCTACCTGAAGAAAACCTGTTGACAGTAATGAGCAAAAGCTTGAATTGCTGCCAGCTCGTATTACAGATTGAAACAGTCCATCTGGAAATGCTGGAGCCCAGAGTATCGTCACATTCTGCATCAAAGACCAAATGGAATGTTCCAGTACCAGACGTAAAGGAACGTATATTAGTATTGGTGAAGGGGACAACCTACCTCCCTTGCAATGGATGACAGTAAGTGGATACAATTTTTTTATTCTTAATTATTAGTTACCAGTGTATCTGTAACTGTTTAGGTGTAGAAAATGTACCATTTTTGGTGGATGGGTGGAATTGTTTTCTCCAAGGACATTTATTTATTATCAAATTGGTGTGTGTAACAGTAGTATGATGACATCAACTCTTGTACAAACAAAGTTTCAATAAATATGTGATATTAATTCAACAGTTACTAAAAAGACTTCCAACCCCTCCCCCTCCCGTAAACTCCATTGAACTTTTGTCATCAATGAATTAGAGATAAGCAACTATTATGAAGCTGCTGCACACCTTACTGGATTAATATGGGAATGGTCTCTGATGTAAGTAAAACAAGATACATGACTGAGAAAATGGGGATGCCAATAGCTACTGTTGTATTGGCATCCTTGAAATTTTATCATCTGATATGAGACAAGTTGTTTGCAGTTCATCAACGAGTGCAAGTACACATTTTTTGCATGTGAATAATCTGCTTAAATAATATTGACAAACTTTTTAACAAACTATCTAAAGAATTATAATTTTGTACAGAAAATTTTAAATACAAAAGGTAACAAAATATAATATAGTGCACAGTCAACTAAAATTCTCTTACCTGTGTTAATAATTTTCATGAAACTAAACACCGCCTCTGTCTTCTCATCGAGTGGTTCATACTGCTCCTGATAGTGTGATATTCGTTGAAGAAAGTCTCGCAGAGCCATTTCCTTGTTCATGTTCATATAGTCCGGACTGTTTATTTTCACCTCCTAATATCAGAAAAAAATACAAAATCCAAACGTAATGTGCAAAAGAATAAGGCAAGAGTTTTCAGAAACTATATGTTTTGTTCCTTAAGGTTGGCTGCCAGTTACATACAAAAATTTAAAAAAAAATGTTTCTGGCACAGATTTTCGAAATAAATTACTATGGTGGTTGTTGCCATGTACAGCACAAACAACCACTCCCAAAAATTAATTACATACTAGAGACCATGCACATGAAAACTATCTAAATCTAAATATGTGTGTGTGTATCTACATATATATATATATCACACTGTCAATTAAAATTGCAACACCAAAGACTTTTTTTCTTCTTCTTCTTCCACTGTACACAGGTGACATCATTACTCTTGTAGCTCGGTACAATATTGCTATGAAGTGATTTTCGCGAGTTCATTTTTTGTTCGGAAGACCTTTATTTTTTTGTTATAATGCATCAGATTATTTTATTATTTTCTTTTGGTCATACGGCTTTAAAGTATTTTGTTTGGTTGGGTTTACCCCTCTTTTTTGTATGGATTCGAGTCTTTTTTTGTGTGATATTTTGGTAATGATTTAATAATTTCATCTTTAATTTAGGTTTTGGTTAAAATTTTGGAATGTCATTTCGCTTTTGCTTTAGTGTTCGTGTACTTAGGACCTTTTTGACCTCAACATTGCAGTCATGTGTTTTTGTTTGGATTTTAACTTTTAGTGCCTGTTTAAAATGTTTTAATTATTTTTTTCTTCTGTATAGAGACCTGTAGTTTTTCTTGGAAGTCCTTATTTTTTTTGGTACAATGGGTTGAGGTCTTATAATTTATTCTGTTCGGATGGTTTGAAAAATTTTTTTAGGTTAGGATATTATGTTGTTCACATTGTCTTCCCGGGAATACTCCTTAAGTTAGCTGCGGCAAACTCTACAGTCAGTGCTGAATATGTTTTTCAACTTGCCACAAGTTGAGATCACCCTCAGCATTTTAATTTGTACCGGCCGCTTCTGTGCAAGTTTTCCTTCACCGCCGCATCGGTAAGGTTGCAATCAGTTTGTGGGTGACGTCAGGGGACAAGGTAAGTGGTCTGGAGCTGATAATGTGTTTGTGAGCCGCTGCACATGTGCGTGGACTGTTCCTATTGGTCTGTGACCATGTGACGAGAGCGATGATGTCAGACGCCAGGTGCGACATGTTGTTGATGAAAGCCAGCTGTCGTGTAGTCACATTTTTAAAGAGTCGTCGTAAAGAGTCAGTCAGGAAGTGGAGTTCAGTTGAAGCGAGGCAGTCTGTCAGTAGTAGTCGTCGGTCTGAGTGAAGGCAGGTTGGACGAGCCTGGGCTGGCCGTACAACATGTAAGCCTTTAAAATCTCGGTACTCTTTGTTTTGCAGTTATATTTTTTTGTAGCGACTCCAGTATGAGGCATAAAGTTTTTAAGGATTGTTTTAGAAGTTAAAGTTTAGAGATCTCTTTGAAATTTATTGTAACTTTGGTGAGGAGGATCTGAATATTGTTTGTTTTATTGAATATGTTACGATTTAAGGTGACGTGGAAGTAAGTTTAGCACTGTTGGGTTTTGTGATTAAAGCCTTATTGCCATCAATGCAAATGAATTTGTCACAATTTTTATTTTGGTTAACAGGCATCTTCCTCCCGTCGATAAATTTGTGAGCTGATAGTCACGAACTTTAAAATGTAAAACAGTATAAGTGATAAGATCTTTATGTTTGTAGAAATAAGTTGTGATCAATTGCTAAATAAAGAAACACTGATATGAAGAGTCAGATGTAGAATTTGCAGTTAAATTTGTAATGAATTTATAAAAAGATGTTTATTTGTTCTAATTTTAATAACTATATGTAATAGAATCTATTTGTAAAGATGTTATTTATTTAATTAATTTTAACGTTAAAAATTCGTAAGAGGGCTGAATCCAAATTATTTTTATAAAGAAATGTTAACCTTGACGCATGCCAGAATGCTGCGCAGCGCGACTGCGCACTCTATGGACGACTCCGCTCCATCTGCGAGCCACATGCGCTCTGGGGCGGAATATGTAAGCGGCAATCCA
Organism: Dryococelus australis; assembly: GCA_029891345.1. Lineage (NCBI taxonomy): Eukaryota > Metazoa > Arthropoda > Insecta > Phasmatodea > Phasmatidae > Dryococelus > Dryococelus australis. The sequence goes on from CM056998.1 coordinate 77,640,335, forward strand.
AATCAAATGTATCATGCCAGTAAGCCCACAAGCCTCGGTGGTCGATCACATCATTGCATATTACGTGTGTAATTGCAATCCCCATTGCCCATCCACAATTATACAAGCAAAAGGCACCCCCGCGATTGAAATTAATATATTGAGAATTCTACTACTCATGTCTGGCCCCTGGAAGAAGTTCCTACAATCATGAGAGATGGCAGCACCCATGTGATGTTGTGACATCACAGCCACACCGCCTCAGAAACAGAGGTTTTAATTTGTCGTCGCCTACACATGGGGTGATGATAAACCTGAAGCGCGTCTGCACCCCTGATAAACCTGCCCCCGTGGTTGGAAGGCTACGCTACCCCCCCCCCCCCCTCCCCATACCCTGAAGAACTGCTGAGCAGAAAAATTTTAATATAAATACAACCCCCACAGCTAACGCCAGCGAGTGTCACTGGCTCTGTGACTGCATAGGACACGAGCCCAACCTCCAGTCTGCTGAAGACTCTCCTCAGTACGCAAGGGCTCATCCTCCTCAGTCTGCAACAGGACTCCTCCTCCTCCTCAGCTCGCAAGGGCTTACCTTCCTCCAGTCTGCAAGGATTCTGCTACTCACTACCCACTCGCCTACATTCAGCTTGCAGAAGGCTCTACTTCGGGCTCGACCCAGAGCTACTCTATCGCCTACCACCAACCCTCCCTTCTTGACCTACACCTTAACCTGCATCAAGAATCTCTCTCTCTCAACCTGCACATCATCAGGGACCTGCACGTTAGTCAGCCAACAGCTACAGGTATACCCAACGTTTACCCGGTAAATCCTACATAAGTCAACTTCCCGAGACTTCACGGTAGAGAGCCATCACATTGTGTCTTAAATACCTTTCAGCCCCCCTCTTAATTTATCTAGCCGCTGTAAATTGCGTTGCTATAGATTTCATTGGTAGCCACTTCAAAGTTGCAGAGCTATAGTTTGCTACCTCAGGCCCGCATTCGCCTGACTCCCGTTTTGCTCCAAGTAAATCTCGTATAAATATTTTCATTGTTTGTAAAACAATTTAATTGTATCTTATTGTATTGTGAATTTTTGTAACAGTAATTATCATTGCGTTTACTCCCCAGGGAACGAAATCCCACAATAAACAACTACGTAACATTAAATATCTGTGTGCCGTTACTGTAGTAGTGGATCCCTGCTTCCTCAGTGTACTTTTGTATTGTGCGATTGTTATTGATCAGATATATAATAAGAAAGGTGGTGCCCCAGTAAGCAAAGATATAGGGAACATTGTGCCCTACTTGCTCGAGCCAACGCGCAACCTACGCCTATAGACGAACCGTCAACTAACCATCCTGATGTAACACCGCAAGCCATCCCCCCCACCTATTCTACTACACATTTCTTCTCCCCTTGCTCACCTACTCTGTGGTAATTGGCCGGGGTACCCCACTACGAACTATCACATCCAGGAGTAATGGCTAAACCAGGAAAACAGGGCTATTCCCCAGGACAACCTTGCTAGCCAACCCGAGAAAACTTAGCAAGTCAAACTGAGATACGGATGGCGAATCCGAGTCTCACATCCTGCGGGCACAGTCCTACCAAAATTTTGTACCGTCAAGCTAGCAACAGGGAAAGTAATCTGGGTTCGACTCCTGGCACAACCCAACTCCCCTGCCCGTATAACAAGCCCCTCTGATGATTACGTCCCAGCACGTAAATCAACTCACCCAGCTAAAGTCTCGTTTGCCAGGTTACATACCCCCATCAACACTCTAGAATAAACTTCCCCCCCTAACATCCAGTCAGGATCGCTGGCATCCTACGTATATTGGCGACCCTAATAGTGAGACGGATCACACTCTCAGGACGGGACTCCACCTGTATTCGACTCACTCTAAGGTTTGACTCCCCTCTGGCCCATTGCAAACCTGCCCCCAAGCGACCAAATGCTGTAGTAAAATTCCTAACGCCTGACAGGTTAATTGAAGGTATAGTATTCATCGTGGTAGGCTAAGCTGGGCTTGGCAGGGCGGTCAACGAACTGCACTACCTTCTTAGATAGTCCACCCCATAGAATACGTGTGAACCTTATTTATTAACTTTCATTATATAAAATCTTCCTGAAATTATTAATTTCAAATTTTTGTAAACAACTTAAAAGACTTTGTTATGATGTTAATTTTTTTTTAAAGAATGAATTCAGTAAAATTTATGACTTGACAAATTTTTTCTTTCATTTTTAGAGTTTTAGAAGTTCCCTTTTATCTGGTAAACAAGGAATAAAATTATAAAGCTAATTCATTATTCAACTTTTAATTGGTACGTAGTCAGTTTCAAACAATTTTAAATTTATGATGGAAGTTTATTTAATTAATCTACTGTTATGTCTATTGTTTTATCTGACTTCAGGGGGTCCTGCCCCAAGTTCCTGACATTTATTTTCACCTCTCCCTATGAAGCAAGTGCAATAACTATTCTGAGTTAAAACAGTTTATCTGGGTAAAGATAAAGGTAAGGCATTTCAGGACGGCCCAATTAACAGTCCTGATGGTGGACCCCCCCCCCCCCCCCCCCCCCCGGTTACTTCAAAGTTGGCCAATGTAATTATAGATGTACATTCTTGTTCAAGCCACAATGTTTTTTTGAGACTTGAAGTTATTTTAGCCATTTTATTTATGCTTTATGGGTGATATGGTGATAAAGACGGGTCTAACTGATGTTTTAAAGTTTTAAAAAGATAGTGTATGTTTGAGTGTTGTTTACCTTTGAAGTAACCACATGTTTGCAGGTTCTCGTGGAACCATTTGTAGTTGCTGATAGCCGAGTTGCTGAGTGTGCAGAAGTTATTGAATTGAATTGATGATTGAAGTGATGAATTATTATTTTTCCTCTAGTTTTCCAGTCAATCCTCCTCCTCCACCTGGTTTTTGTAGTCATTGTAGCTAGATTCAAAATTTCACTATTTCCCAGATAGTTTAATTAATTTTATTCACCTTCCTCCCCTTCCCAATATATAGAACATGGGGAAATCTGTACTATGTGGTTTTACTATGGGTGGCAATAGCCACTGCTACATGACATGGCATTGAAACCAAGAGTCTTTGGAATTCCATATGGGGTATCACTACCCATGCTGCTTCATTACATGCCCTAAGTTCATCCATTGTGGCTATGGGTCCGTTGATCGTCCAACTGTGGACCCCAAGTTTTTGATGGGTAAGAGATCCGGTGAATACATAGGCCAGTGGTCAACCAAGAACCATCAAACAATGTGTGCCACATGCGATCACCCATTGTCATGTTGGTACCGGGCTCCACACTGTTCCTAAAGATAGTAGACAACCACAGGCTGAAGTAATAGTTGCTGATCAGAGTACCAGCAATGCAGATTAGGTGCGAGAGGGATGGGAATCCAATGGTATCCCATACCATAACTCCAGGTGCTGGGCGAGTATAACAGTGCAATACGCAGGACTCTACAAAGCGTGCACCTTGGACGCGAGTAGAAGTTGGATTCATAAGAGGAGATGATGGCATAACATTTGTCTCTCAAGGCCCAATGTTCCATGCATCATTGCAGCCACAGCGCGATGAGCAGTCAGTGAATAAGATCCTCCAATGTTGTAGATGTGATAAACTGTGTGTGCAGACACAAATTGGTGTTCTTCATGCCTGAATTCTCAAGCAAGGATGTTTGATGTGGCTTTACAATCCGTAATTGTAATGCTTACCAAATGTCTGTCAACACGCTCGTTGGTGTAACAGGGCCATTAGTTTCCTACATGTCGTTCAACCCATCCCTCCTCAAGCCACTGATCCAATATCTGCTTCACTGTAGTTGCATTCCTTCCAACATGAGAACCAATTTCACAGTAGGATAATCCACAATCCAATTAGACCACAATTCTCCTGTAGTCAAAGGCAGAGATCTTTTTGCATGGTTGTAGTGTTCTTCGGTGTGACATGCTCACTCCATCTGTGCACATGAATGATGGGGAAACACATTGCCACTACATGTCAGCTGCTCACCAACCTCCACTTATATACCACTCACTAGTGTCACCATAGACTGACTTGCTGTACCACTCAGCTGAACAACTGATCATGTCATTGCCCTACCTTGCTCAAAGCATTACCCCAATGTGGGGTCCTTCAGGTGTGTCCTCCTTGGTTATGCAATTTTAATGGCCAACAGTATATAATTAGTTTTGGACACTTCTCAACATACCAGTAACTAGCAACATCTATATTGCTTGGTTTCAAACCAGGAACAGTCAAAGTTCTAAAAATTAACACTATTATTAAAACTTATCTACTTTACAAATTAAAATATGTTTTAGACCATCTCTTTTTGCTATTTTTTGTTTCTGTCATATTTTTTAATAGGACTGCAAACATTTATTTTGCCTACCTGTCATGTACAACATACATTCTGGACAGTATTATATACACACATATATACACACACATATACACACACACACACACTCGCAATTAAGCTACCGCCCGGTGGCGAGCTCTCTCACCTCTCCTTCACCCAACCAACTCCTTTTCCACTCCCTTCCTGAACTTACCAACCCCTCTCACAGATACCAATTCCTCCCTCAACACATTCCACTCCCTCACAGACCTCACAAGCATGGACTGCCTAACCTGCTCCGTTCTCCTCCACACCCTCTGAAGTTTCTCACTGTTGTTTCCTCTTCCTCTAAATACCCCCTTACTTAGCTTGCAGTGTAGCCCTCCCCATCCTCCCTCTTCATTCACCACTCTGTACATCCTGTCCTTCAATAAGCTCCACCCCATTTCTTTCATCATCACTGATGGTCTATAGTTCCCTTCTTCCTCATCATCCTGCTCTTGCCTTCCCCACCTACCCTTCACCAATCTTACTGCTCTTCTCTGCACCTTTTCCAGTTCTCGCACCTCCACCTCCACATACAGGTCCCATACTGTTGCAGCATATTCTAACATTGGCCATATCATAGTGCCATACGCCTTCTCCTTCACCTCACAGCTGACTCCCTTCAGCATCCTTCCCAACATACCCACAGTCCTTCCCTTTGCAACCACCCTCTCTACCTGTTTTTTTCTATCTGAGGTCTCCCTGCAGCACAATCCCTAGAAACATATATTGTGCTGCTGCTTCTTTCTCTTGTACCTCCCATCTGCAAATGTTCTTGCTTATCACCTTCTTCCTTGTAAACCTCACTACCTTAGTTTTTCTTACATTTATCTTCATTTTATTTTTCCTGGTCCACAACCATATCTTGTCAATGCCCGCCTGCAAATTACCCCCCCCCCCCCCCCTTTTCCCACTTCAGCATACACAGCACAATTGTCTACAAACAATCTCATTTTTCACCTAATCCCCAAACCCATATCATTTACCATTATGGTAAATAACAAAGGACCCAGCACCCTTCCCCGTGGTACCTCTGATGAAACCTTTTCTTCCTCTGATATTGCCTCCCCCACTTTCGCCCTCTGCCTTCGCCCCCTGAGGAAGTTCCCTATCCATTCCACTACCCTCCTATCCGGTATAAGCGCCTCCACTTTCCTCATCAATGTCCCATGGAGCACCTTATCAAATGCCTTCTCGAAATCTATGAAGCAGGCATACATCTGCTTCCCCTTATCAACTACCTCCACCAGATCCTTTAATAACCCAGCCAGCTGAGTCTCACATGAGTATCCCCTCCTGAAACTATGCTGGGACTCCTCCAACAAATTCCTATTGTTCATAACCATAACCACATACTGCACCATCAGCCTCTCCATTACTTTTCCCTTACTTGATGTGAGATTCGCCTGTCTGTAGCTACCAGGCCTCCCTCTATCCTATCCCTGCTTGTTTATAGGTACCACCATAGCATCTTCCAGTCTTGTGGTAACTTACCCTCTCCTAAAGACTTTTTCAACAGCACCTCTAAATATTTCACCAACTCCCTACCACCAAACTTTAGTGCGGTGTTTCCTATCCCACCTGGATCCCCTGCCTTAGTGCTCTTCAAACCCCTAATTACCTTTTCTATCTCCCACTCCCTCATCCTAAACTTACTAAACACCCTCCGAACCTTATTAGCCCCCTATTCCAATCCTCCTTTGCCTCAAACACTGACAAGTACTGTCCTTGCAGCATGTCCGATTTTTCTTGGTCATTTGTCGCATGCCTACCATCCCTTCCTGTTAGGAGACGGATCTCTTCCTCTCCTCCCCTTCACCTCCTAACATACCTAAACAATTTCCCCCACTCTTTGCCTTTTCCTCCTTCCACCATGTTCCCCAGAAATACATTCTTTGCCTGTTTGATCATCCTTTCATGCTCTCTACCCATTTTTTTCATCATTTCTTTAGATCTTATCATCCCTTCATTTCTCCATTTGGCATGTAATTTTCTGCACTTCCTCTTCATTTTCAAAATCTCCTGTCCGTAATATGGCGGATCTCCCCCAGTCCGTAACATTTTCATTAGCACAAATTTCTCCAACATAATCTCCATTAATCTTCTAAACTCCTTCCACAACCCCTCTACACCCTCCTCCATATACCATTTTTTTAAATCTGTCTCTCAGGAAGATTTCTGCCCCCTTCTTGTCTCCTCTCCCATACTGCCACACCAACCTTTCTGCCATTTGCACTTCCCTCATCCTGCCAATCTCAATTTCCACAAACGGGATATGATGGTCGCTTATACCATCCAATACTATTGCACCAACTACAGCACTCCCAGGTCTGACCAACACCACATCCAGTACTGACCCAACACCCTACTCATTCCATCTCGTAGGTGTTTCTACTACCTGGGCTGTTGATTAACTGTGCTGCCATTCTCTGCATCATGCTACCCATTCCTTCTGCACCCTCTACCCATTTGACACCTGGCATATTCAAATCCCCCGCTGCAACAACCCACTGCCTGTCCTTTAGTCTATCGACCCTCTCCTTGATCATCTCAATTGCCTGCCATCCCTGTCCTGGTGGTCTATACGCTGCCAGCAAAGTAATTTTCCTATTACTACCACCACTTAATTTAATTTCCATTACCTCAACATCCTTACTAACCCATTCTACCGCCCCTTTAGGCCTCTTTCCTACACACCATTATTTCTCCTCCTCTCCCATCCCTGTATTTTCTGAAGATGGTGAACTTATCCTGCATATATTCAATGTCCAGTACTTCCTCAGTAGCCATGTCTCCACAGCTACCACTATATCCGCTCCATATCCTTCAACTTTTCACACAGAAGCCCTCCAGCTTGTTGTACACACTCCTACAGTTCACCACCATTATCTTTATACTAGTACTCTGCTTTACCATCCTACATTACTTACCCCTTATCTACTATTTCCCTTGCTACTATTTCTTGCTTCTCTAACCTTATTTGCTGTCTTATGTCTCCTACTACCTTATCCCTTTCTACTGCCTCCAACTTTTCTATCCTCCTCCTTAATCTTACCTCCTCTATCTCTGCCTCCCTCCTCCTCTGCCTTTCCTTCTGCATTTCCTTCTGCAGCCCTACTTGCATTTTGCTTACCTCCTCTATCTCTGCCTCCCTCCTCCTCTGCCTTTCCTTCTGCAGTTCCTTCTGCAGCCCTACTTGCATTTTGCCTAACTCTTCCTCTCTACTCAGCTTTTCCTCCTGTGGACCAGCTTGCATTTTCCTTATCACTCCCTTTACATCTTCTAACTCCTCCTGTAACTTACCCATCTCATTCCTGACCTTTTCCTCCATCCTCTCAATTGTATGCATCATTTTCCTCTTTTTCCTGCTCATCAAATCTACCATCTCCCCTTTCCACCTCTTCTCCTTAGCCACTCCCATCCTTGTTACTGGCATACCCTCTACAAAGCTTCCCCTCAGCATATCCCAAATTGAGTTTCCGCCTTCTCCACTTATTTGTGTTTCCTTCTCTCCCGTTAATTTGTTCCCTACCACTGCCACTAAACCCTTTCCCTTAGCACATTCCTCACACTTCCACTCATGTTCCTGTAATGATCCCAGTTCCTCCTCCCTGATCCCTATACAGCCAGCATGGTACCAGCCGCAACACTGGTCGCACTGCACCCCCCTATCTAATTTTCTCTACACCTTACCACAGGTGCACTTACACCTCCCTACCATTTTTTTTAAAGGTAATTTAACTAACTTAAAACTAAACTACTCTCCCTTATAAAAGACACCAAATACCTATGTATACACACACTTTCTTAACTAGCCTAACTTACACCATACACCCTTTAACCTCGTACAATAACAAAAGCCTCGGCCCGTGCGTTATGCATGGATTTCTCAAAAATTGTTCACCTGAGTGTGTTCTGAGAAGACAACCGCTTTTGTGAATTTACATATGCTGATTCCATAAGATACCTTAAAACGTCACATCTTAGGATTAAAAAGTTTTATACATTAAAAAATATGCCAACCCCTATTTTCATCACAAAAAGAGATGATACTGCCAACCATGTTTTCAAAAGTGGAAGATCTACATTACACTGTTCATTGATTTGTTGCTTAATCACATGTAATTTACAATATTTTGAATGTAAATCATTTTAAAATTAGATTTTTGGGGGCACATAACTCCCTTAATAATCACTTTGGGGAAAGTTATACATATGTTTGTCTTATTTTCTGCAAGGAATAACCTATGTTCTGTGTTGTTCAAAACCACCCGGTATAATCAGCTAGACAGATCTCAATTGCAAGATTGGTAAATCCTACTGCAACACCACAGACTATACAGTGAAGTAGGGGGGTTTGAGTTTTGGACTTTTACATGGATTCACAACTGAAATCAAATAACACTAAGTGGACTTTATTTAAGACTGTTATTACTCGCAATTTCCTGAAAAAATCCTAACAGTGACAATGTTGTATGTACTGTAATGAACTGGTTTAAGCATGAAAACCAATGTTTTCCTCAGATGACAGGTACATACTCAGGTCAGCCAACAAGAGTTTTCTACAATACCTGAAGGTTGGTTTCACAAAAATATGCTCTGGTACTTGGACAATGTCAAGTGAAAATGGTCACACTCCCATCTCACACCCCTACCACTGTCAACCAAGCTTTCAAGCACACTGCAACGACCTGCACTATTAACTGTAGCAGTAATGCAGCAGAAAGAAATGCTTTTCATCTATAATCCAAGTGTTTAAGCCTAAATTGATCAGTACAACAGTAACACAACATTTTGATAAATGGTAATATGAGAGATTAAGAGACAAGCTGATCCTAGACGAAAAAGAGATGTCTAGATTAAAGTAATATGGTCATGTGATGAGAATGGAGAGATTATCGACGACGACACTGGAATAACAAGTAGAGGGTAAAAGACCTAGATGAAGACTAACAGAGAAAGTTCACAGCCAATCACATCTTCATAGGATTTCTTATTACATTGGCAATTATCCATTGAAGTAAAACAACACACAACTGATTACAAACCATTAACAAGAGATACACTAGGAATGACTAGTTAAGACAACAAAAGCCACTGACTGTTAGAATATTCAAGTTAAAAATCTGCTGACAGGATGGCACACACTCACTCAGTTTGCCATAACGTTAATTTTCTCGAGACATATTATTGTACTGAAAATATTTATAAAAAGAGATTTAAAAACCATTCAATTTCTGTCTACTTTAAACACATACATCAGAACGTGAAGTGCAAGTATATTACGCTTAACTCTAGCTGGAAAATATCTATAGTTGCAGTACAGTTTCTTGCAGAGCAACACAGTAAAACATTAACAAAACTTACCCTAATATTTTGCTCAATTATTTGTGGGTCATCACACACAGACTCCACAAAGAACAGCTTGAATCCCATTTGATTTACAACAATATCATGGATCAAAAGCCGTCTATCAGCAGTCGAATTGGTGGCATCAAAAACCTGTAAAAATAAGTAGTGTTTATTTTACAACTGATACAAACACATATGCCTCAACACAATAAATTTTTGTCCATCTGAAATTTTTAAGAATATGAAATTAATATACTGATTACATACAAAACAGCTCTGAAACCTGCCTCACATGTTTTGGTACATATTTGGTCAAACAACTTACAGTTTTCAATAAATAAACAATAAACTGTGTTGACAGTCAATAACTGGCAATATGGCAATGATTTTGGATAAAACTGTTTACTATTTAGGTGAGAGAAACAGATTGGACCATTATAACATCAACTCAAGGCTCTTTTTGCTATGCACATAGCTACACATTAAAATGAAAAGGAAAAAAAATCAGTTAAAACATTTACATCTCATGAATACATCATAATGCCTTCTTGCAAAACTTTAAAAATGTGGGAAGATTTTTTTATCTGCCACATATTCCTTGCAATTGTTAGATCGATAGATACATGGATGAATACTGGACTGTATTGATGGATGGAAGAAGGAACGAATGACTGAAAGAATGAACGAGGAGGGATGAACATTGTTAGGGGCATTTTCAGGACTAATCAGAGGGGGAAATGCAGTGTCGAGGCTGGACAAAGATACTACATCACTTCCGAGAGAGTCCGGCGGATTAAGTAACTCAGTGGAAGCCTTGGCTGTTCATACTCGGTTCAGAGGACTCCCAGCTCCATGGAATGGATGTAGATCATCCTGCCACACAAACACACTGGTCGTGAACGACACTACTTACTCTTCCGACAGGTTGTGCGGATTCACGTAGGAAATGGCGAGCTTGGTTGGACGACATACTGAGTCAACTTAGTTCCTACCTGCCCAGTGCAGGTGTTATTTATACATGTATCAGTAATTTATGATATATGGGAGGGGAAGAGCAATTGCGCGGGTGGACTCTCATATCGGCTGTCATGGATGCCTTCAGACATGAGAGAATACTCTTAAGGCAGTCGCTGTCCTTACTCTGTCCGGAATACGGTCGAGTCAATGTGATGAACGGGAAGTGGTCCAACTAGTACCACAGCTCTGCACACCACAAGCTCTTCCTGAAGGTGCTCCTCGTTCCTGTGGACTTCTCTCGGATTAGTCACCCGACTTCGTATGGAGGGCTGGGCATGGTTAGGTGCGTGCCACGGACCGATCGCTGGTGGGGGGGGGGGAGGGTGTTGTGGTGTCGAGGCCGGGGAAGGATACTGCGTCGTTTCCTATAGAGTCCGGCGGACAGAGTAGTCTGGTAGGAAAACTGTGTCTGTTTCTACTTTGTCTGTAGGAATGGACATCGAGCGCCATGAAAACTCTCTGTTCGTGAGGTCTATTCACTCTTCCGACAGGTTGTTTAGGATCCCTCACAAAATGGCAAGCTCGGTCGGGCGACTGTTTGGGTCGACTTGGTTCCAATGAATGGATAATTGGAAGGATGAATGGATAGATGGATGCACACATGTAGTAGGAAACATGATTTTCAACCAGCTGGCAAACTCTCTTTATAAGATTACAAAATTTGAAACTGTAAATAGGCCATAGGCCTATTTGGTTTACAACTATGACGCTAATAACTTTACTCTTTCATATTCATCCAGTGTCAAACAATAGATAATTTTCTGTGGGCTATGCACACATTTCATTCTAGTAACATTTAATGTACATTTAACGAACAAAATAAATCCTAAAATGCAACAGCATCTTCATAACTGTCTGTTTTAAAATTTTTTAACTAAACCAAATATTTGCATTTTTTTTTTTCCTTTTGCCACTACCCTTCTAAAAATATGATAGTCCTTATCTGCCAACGGAAAAAATACAGATTAGTAACATCTTTGGTAGTAAAATTAAGTGCCTGAAACATGGGGTTTTCATTTACTACAGATCTGAAATTTGCTAACTATTAGATATGTTCACTAGGGTTGCTCAAGAATTATAAAAAATAAATTCATTAAATGCTCAACTCACAGCAACTTCGCCGCCTCCATTTTCCAGCCAGTTGCAGACATCCTTCATGGCATCAATGGCGCACTGCGTTCTGATAGCCATAGCCTCCCTGTTGTCTGGACGGAAAAAATCATGGTTCTTGTAAGCTGTAGTCACCTGCCGCCTGTACTCACCCAGGTTGAACACTGCAGATCACACCAACAAAACCAGGTTTAAAAACCCTGTCATACTATTATGATGAATTACATAACTATGAATAAATGCCAGAGTACAATCGGCATCACTGCAAAATACCAGCCTCCTACGCACTGGAGATCAGCAATAGATACTATTCCGGAAATATAAAGATTTTTCTGGTATATTTTGAAATGTGACTGTCCCTAAGCCACACTACCAAATTTTCCAATTTTAGCATTCATGTAAGTTTGAGAACCAAGTTTGCAAAAGAATGTTTGTCAAAATATGAACATGTTTTAATATAGGTAACTAAGTTGGTTGTATAACTACAGATACATTTGAAGATATGTCACAGTGTCAAAGGTTGACTGATCTAATTAGACTTTGATGTAAATTTAATTTTCAAATATGAATAATACTGCTGTGTTACCAAGCAAAATAGCACAGGAATAGTCGAGAGCATTATTACAATTCTATACTTTCAAAAAAAACCTTTAATTTTAACTCACCAAGACATACTTTTTGGGAAACATCTTTTAATTTTATTGTGGAAAATGTGTTCCAATAGCATAAATGCACCAAGGTTTTGTAAAATTGATTAGCTTAATAACCACATTTTGCAACCATGTGCTGTTTGTCATTTCAAAGTTCAGAGGACTCTCAGACCATGCATTGTTGCTGGACGTGATCCTGAATGGCTGAACTCACCAAGCCAATACACAAAAACGTCTGCTAAACACTGAACCCATGAATCTTTTCCCAGCAAACATACCTGCCCAAGTAACTTTTTGGTGACCTCACAGACACTTATGATTCTTTATGACAGTTTGGCGAAAATATTTGACCACTAGAGAGGGGCTCAATGCAGTGGCGTAAGAAAAAGATTTTGATTTGGTAATTCCCAATAACTCAAGTCCCTGCCCAAAGAAGTGAAACTTTAGGACAAAAATTTTTCACCCCAGAAAAAACGTGAAAATTTAAGGTTGCTCCTGTTTAGGCAATTTTACATGTTTGTGTTTGTGGCTGCAATATCGTGTAGGCACAACTTCTACGATGATGTATTAACCTGTTGCCGCAGCCTTTTTAAGCTTTATGATTACATGACTTTCTGGTATTGAAACACAAGGAAAAGCGATAGTCCCCAAAAACTTTCTGCTACCACTACAAGTAAAATATTGCATTTCCACAACAAACTGTTTTATGAAACAAAATTGTTTACATATTCTCATGATTTTAATAAATCTGAAGTCTACAGTACTTGATTGATAAAATTTAACTTTAATTTTACACATTTCACATCAACATGTTGTAAAATGTGCTCTAATTTTCTTGTAATACCACAAAAAAATCTAATCTCCAAATAATACAAAAAAAAAAAAAAAAAATTACAATGTAGGATAGGGAAGAGCTAATATAGAGACAGGACAAAAACAGGGAAAAACTCGGCTGCTGGTGTTCTATGCCCCACATGGCTTGCAGTTTATAGTCCATTCACAGTTACTTACCATTTTTTTTTACATCCACGATATTTCTCTACCTCACGCAAACAAAGCTTAACCAAGTCTAGAAAATTACACCAAAGGGACAATGCACCACATTTGTGTGTACTCACTGTAATAATATTTTGTATAAGTACTATTTCTGATTTGGCATTGTCAAAACACCTATTTTCTACCCATTTTAATTTATATTAATTATGTATGAAATATAATATTTAAAAAACAAAATATGAATAAGTAAAAGTTCAATTTAATAAAATACAAAGTATTTTTTATGTTAATACAAATTTGAAAAGCTTGTGATACACGAGGTATTTAGGAAACAGCCACTCACGTCATACAGTAGGTGATTTTTCAAAGGTTTGATAAAAAAAGTTTTAAAATACTGCGAATAGACTATACAAATATCTATTTTAAGTTTTTAAATATTTCCTGCCAGAGAATGCCAGGCGTCTTGCCGTCTTACGATGCCATGCCACTGGCTCAATGAAGGAGAACTAGGAGAGGCTCGTGCCAGTTATTTCAGCGACAAAGGTGTGAGCAGGGATCTGCAGCCGTTGGGATGCATATTTATAGAGCTGGCATGACGGATGCCTGCCTAGGCGGATGGAGACAGCTGTGCATCCTGATAGGTTATTGTGGGCGCTGCGAGGAGACATGTCAACCCGGATTATCAAGTGAACGGCAGCCACCAGCCAGGACAGAAGGTTACCAGGCGCCTGGCGATAGAAGGCCATTTTTTTTTACGTCCAGCCTGATTTTTTGTGGTGATCCAAAATTTCTGTCTTTTTGAACTATTTGTCTACTAATTATGTTGAGAATTAGTTTATATGCACAAAACATTTTATATAACTTATTTTATGTCATTCAAGCATGTATTATTGATAAACCATGTAACTTATGTTAATTTCTTTCCCAATTTCGTATTTAAACTTATTTTTCATACTGAGGTGTGTATGTGTGTATTAAAATGTTTTGTGTAAAGCAACTGAAAACATGCACATTTATTTTCTGGCACTTACCATTCATACTTTGTGAACTGATAATGGGAGCATTAATTTACGTTGTTACTTGAAGTTTCAAAAGTATTTGCTTGAAACAGTAGTTATTTTATGAAAATATATATTTGCAACACTATTAAGATTAAACTATATGAGAAAAAGATTAACGTACGGTTCTCCAATATCCATAATTTGCAGCGCCAATGAAGCCATTAATCTCCTTTTTAACAAAATGTATTTTTCCGGAGTGAATTGCTCCCCTTTTTTTTTTATCTCTATAACCCGGGTTACATCATACGGCACAATGCCGACACCGGTGGAGGTAAAGTATGATCAAGACGGAGCTTAGCAACAGAATGCATGGACAGGGTAAACGGGAGCAGCAAGAGATAACCTGCTGGCCAAAGGCAACGTTTACCATACGCGAGAGTCAGAGATGAAATTGCAGAGGATCAAACTTTGCCCACCTTGATGGGAGGCCGGAGGGTAAAGCAGCTTTTGCACAATGCCAGATACAAGCAAAACACATGCAAGATGGCACTCTGGCTCTCGTATCGCCATAAGTACTGCAAAATCTAATACGTGCATCTCTCGTAAGCATGAAGTTAAACACCGCCTTGAACAATTCAAACAATTCAACTTTTAGCGAAATCGCACAACTAATGAACAGGGCCGGATCTAAAAGATGAAAGGGGGAGGGGGGGGTTGTCAACGGGTGCATGTGCCCCGGGCGGCAGTCTGAAGGGGCGGCAGAACTGCAGGTTCGAATTACAACTGCACTATATTCCAGGGGGTCTACTCTGTAACTTGAGCATGCTTAATGATACTCACTGTTACAATGATAACAACAGCTATAATATTAGTTCTGCTAGCCATCACAAGAAAGCAGCAGTAGTTGTTTCTTGAGGTTTTCAGCATATCACCACAACAGTACAGCAGTCATTTCTGTTCTTCTTTCTTTTGTAGTCAACAGACATCTGTATAAGTCAGCCATGCTAGCATCATGTTGTCATAATACCAGGTGATAATGAAATTGTGATTATATTTGCTTGCTAAAATTGTTACCTGTTTATGAAAACTAAATTTTGTAGTGTTTTCGAGTGCTATACTAATTGTTTATTATGAAAAGGTTTTAAATTTGCACGTATGGACACCGAAAATTGGCGTCTTGGCAATTGACTACAGAGGTAAGTTCAGTTAAATATATTAAGTGTCCTTGCACACATTTACATGTGTCAGGTATAAGGGAACAACCTACTTGGCATCTCCTTGATGAATTTCTTTGCAGAAAATTTGAAACATGCATTTTTTTATCAAACTGTTTAACATATCTCTGGATGTAGCCTACTGGTCAACGAAAAGAAAACACACGCCAGATGCATACTGTATCTTAAAAATATACTGATCGGAAACATGTCAAATTGTTTTAGGGACTTTTTTTGAATATTACACAAGACTTTTCCCCCAATAAAAAGATAGCGTCACTGCTTAAAGTGCCACGGGTACACGAGACATAACTAAAATGCTGCATGCCTATCAGAACCTTTCGTATAGCAACAATGTGGCATTTGATGTGCTTATCAGTGTCGCCTATATGGTCCCCGTGTTTCTGAGCTCAAACGTAGAAAACAGCTCCAAGTAGGTGGTGCCCTCAAGAAAATGTTGTTCCAGTACCTCTTGTGTACACAGTGTACAAATGTTTCTTTATTTCCCAGATCAAACATTATTCCAAAGAAAACACTGTCAGGTGCTGGCAACAGAAAAGCAGCTAAGAAAAAAGGAAATACAATATAAGAAATATTCTACTCAAATGAAACCATGGATGAAGAAATGTGACAGTTCTTCTGTACATCAAGAAACTGAAGAAGAAACTACAGATAAAACAGACATTTGCTTTGGCACTGAAATATCTAAAGCAGTGACACTGGAATCTGAAGCAATTTACACTTCTAGCACTAAATTTACTGAAACATTTCTTTGTGCATTTTAAGCCACAAACCTACTACATCATCCGCAGTTTGTTTGGAAGAAAATATTTTTCAAGAGGGAGAAGGAATAGCTGAAGGAATAGGGGAGCATTACCAAGTCTACGGACACATAAGTAAAAAACAAAATGGAAATTACTTAGAAGAGAAAATTGGAATCCCAGAAGAAGCAGAAATAGTAAAAGAAGTAAGTTTGTTGTTAATGGAATGTATAGAATTTGTAGAGAAAATAGTTGTTCCACTGGCTTGTGAATTGGCGGAAGGTTGGGAAGACATGTTATTGCCGATGGAAGGGCCATGATCACAGCAGGAAGATCTCCTGTCAAAAGAAAATGTATTAATTGAACCATCAGATACTTGGCCAGTTTTTAAAAACATTGTGATATGACACGTTTTCTGAGTAGTGAGACAGCAAAATCACACAATGAATACCCAAACTGCTTTGATTTTAAATCATCTCTAAGAGGAAACCGACATTTGACTCCTGACATGTGGTATAAAGTATTGCCTAATGGAGAGAAACTGAAAAGAAGCTGGTTGACCTACTCAAAATTACAAACTGCCCTTTCTGTGTTGCTTGCAAACTTTTTCACAACCTGTCAACTTCAACAGTAGCAGCAGGATCATCACTGCAGACTGCAGGTTTCACCAACTGGAAAAATGTTCAGAAAAATTGAAGCAACACGAATGTTCATATACATACAGCGAATTTGGTTAAGGAGAATGTTGCTAAAAACTATGTCAGCAGAATGCGGAATAAACAAAGAACTGGAGAAAAAAATTGAAAAGGAAATACAGAAATGGTGACACATTCTGCATGCTGTGATAAATGTGGTTTTGTTCCTTGCCTCTAATGGCCTGTCTTTTAGAGGTTCTGACGAGAATGCAGCAGATTGCTCTGATAAGTTCACATCAAAGAGTGAGGGAAATTTTTTGAACTTGGCTGCACTTCTGGTGAAACAGAATCCAAATTTGTGACAAGCTTTGCAACATTTGGAAAAGGTCAAGTTTCATATCTATCAAAAACAACACAGAATGAAGTGATAGACCTTATGCCTGCAAAATTTCGAGACAATATTCTGAATGAGGTTTTGCAAGCAAAGTACTACACAATTATGTTCAATTGCACACCTGATGTGTCACATACCGAACAAATGAGTTGGGTAATAAGATATGTAAAAATTGATGAAAAGAGAAAATGTGAGGTACGAGAAAGTTTTCTTGATTTTGTAGAAGTGCACGGAAAGACTAGAAAAAAAATAACCGAAACTATGTTATGTAAGCTGACCAAAGATGGCCTTAACATAAAAAATTGTCGGGGCCAGTCGGAAAAAAAACAGGCAGAAGGCATTCTCCTGCCATGTTTTAATAGAGATATTTTTAACGGGCATATTTTAAATACAGGGCAAAACACAAGTTTGGGCATTTATATGGTTTATATGAAAGTTTAGTAACATTTCAATTTTTGGTAATGATTTTGTACTCAATTTTTATCATTTTTTATAGGTACTCCTTTTTGGGAAAAGTGGTAAATTATAACGTATTTATACTCACGTGGCTCTATTGGCAACCTTTGTATTCTTGGAGCCTGTTTTCAGGCATAATTGTATTTAACCAGTCTTTATAAATTTTGTAAAACATATTTTGGGGCATTATATGAAAAAAGAAAAAGAATTTAGCCCAATACAGGAAATAAGACTATATTTGTGGTTTGTTCATATCTCACAATTTTGGGGGTAAAATCTCTACAGTATCAATGGGATTGGGAAAACCTTTGTTTTTAAACTCTGCTAAACATTTTTTTCAAACTCTGCTGAACATCTAGAACTTGGTATGACAGTTGGTGAGAGCTGTGGTAACTGCCACAGAGTTTGAGATTCCTCCGGGTGCTCCTAGTGTATGTACCACGCATAGCACATTCACTTAATCTGGTTGGAGTACGTGCTTGTACAGCAAATCCAGAGGCAGCAAATGTGTTTGGGACAGTCCAGAGACTATTCTGCTATTTTGTTTCATCAACCGAACGTTGGGAAGTAATGAAGCTTCATACAAAAAGCAACCTTAAAGGATCAAGCCAAACCCGATAGTCTGCGAAGTCAGAAGTTGTGAGTGTCCTGACCAGCAATATTTGCTAAGTATCAGAGGCACTGAAACAAATACTAGAAGAAAATTTACTTCCAGAGGCAAAATCTGAGGCAAAAAGTCTTCTAGAAGATGTGAAAGATTTCAGCTTTATTATGAATTTGATAATATGGAACTCCATCCTGAAAGAAATTGATTGTGTTAGCAAAGAAATACAGAAGAGTGATATTTTACTACATTTTATGGAAGGGCTGAAGGAAACTTTGCAGCGATTAAGAAATTCTGCAAATGAAACTTGGTACCAACAAGCAGAAACAATTGCGAAAAAAATGTCAGTGGAGCAAATACTGAAAGAAAAATGAGTTATGAAGAGAAAGAGGATGCCAGACGAACTTGCTGAACACAAGTCCCAAACTTGATCCAGTATTGAACGTTTTGAGCAGTCCTTAAAAATTATATTTGACAGAATACTGTTAGAGCTGACCACAAGACTAGAGAGTGCAAAATCACTTAATGAGAACTTTTCCTTTTTGAATGGACAAAACCTGATGGATCTCAGTTCTGACGACCTGAAAAAAAGGCTGCTTCTTTAGCTAATACATATTTTTTAAATGTTTCGGAATTCACAACTGAACTTGAGGTGTTCTAAGAACAGGTACAACAATTTTGAAAAAACCATGGACAGCTAGACTCTTTTGAGTTCTTAAGACTTATTTTCGAGAACGATTTACAAGATGCCTTACTGAATGTGTGCATAGCCTTGAGAATTTACATTACTCTCCCAACAACGTCTGCAACATGTGAACAAAGTTTTCAGCAAACTTAAATTTGTTAAGAACTATTTGAGATCATCTATGTGTCAGGAACGACTTACAAACCTTTCACTAATAACAAGAGAACAAGATGTAGCAAACAAAATTAATTACAATGACCTCTAGAGAGTTTTGTGAACAAAAAAGCGAGGAACGTAAAACTATAACTTTTCACTTCTCACATTCATCATAATGGACATTGCAGTTGCTTAATGAAGTTACAAAAAAGTTATTTTAGAAATGAAAAATGTATGCATGTGGTGATCGTGATGTGACTTTATATTTGAATATACAATTGTATTTTGTTTAAGTATTTCAGTATTTGTTTTTGTATTTAATGCCTATGTCTCTAAGTAACATCATGGGAAAGAATGTTTTAGGTTTTCTAATATATTTTCTACTACAATTTCATGATCATTTTCTGTATAAAACACCATAAATGTCTAAAATTTACAAAAAACATAGCTTCCAAAACATGTCAAGTGTAATAGCGTAATATAAGTTACTTAAAATGCAAGTTGATGATTATATTTCCTTTTGTTTTTCGGCCTAGTGTTTGGGAGATATCTTCTTAATTTGGACATGTTATGTGTAGCTGCTTTTGTTTTGTAAAGAAAAAAAAAAAGTTAACTTATGTATT
Source organism: Dryococelus australis (assembly GCA_029891345.1). Classification (NCBI taxonomy): domain Eukaryota; kingdom Metazoa; phylum Arthropoda; class Insecta; order Phasmatodea; family Phasmatidae; genus Dryococelus; species Dryococelus australis. The sequence continues at coordinate 77,660,386 of CM056998.1, forward strand.
TGTTATATTTAAAGTTCGTAAAAGGTTAATTTACTGTAAAAGAAGATAGAGCATAGTTTTTAAGAATTATATATTTTTTGGCCATGTTCATTAGTGAACAAGTATGTTTTAAAATATACAAAGCAAGTGTGATTCTATCAAAGAAATGAGAACACAAGTTAATTTTCATCACTTTAAAAATATTTTATTAATTTTATGTATGAACAATTATTTTATTTAATGTGAAACTCATTGTGAGGTGATTACAGTGCTTGTGCAAATAGAGAAAAGTAGGCTCTACATACTCACATTATTTAATAGGATCAAATACATGTTACAATTCATGGTTAATACAAAGCAAAGTAGCAAAAAATTAAAAATTAAAATTGTGAAAAATTGGTGATAAGGGGGGATAGGGAAGCAAAAAGCACTTTTGCCCCCCATAGGAAAATCTGCAGATCCAGCCCTGCTAACGAATATACTGTTATAGGCTGATCAGGTAAAATGAGCTCTTTTGAAAGCCCTGCTTAAGATTACTTGTATGCATGTTGTGTATCCTCCACCTTATGTAAAATAAACGTTGCCATGGGCTTCATCACTTTATTCGTGTGTCAGTCAAATGAATTTATTAGAAAAGGAAATACTTTATAACTCTGCTAATTTTTATAATTCTGTGCATTGAAAAATAACAAAGTGAAAAAAATAATTTTAAGTTATCACAAATGGTAACCTAACACTATTTATTTAACATTAAGATATAAAATTACTTTCCATCCGTCATTTCCATCTTTACTGGACGAATATCACTCAGTGCGCCCATTAGGCCCATTCTACACTGCATGGATACGTAAGAAAGCGGACTCGGAAACACAAGCGGAACAAGCCGACAACTTGGAATGAATTTTAACCATTCTACAATACAAAGAAATTTACAGTTTTGCAACTTACAAAATGAAAAATACTCAGCTATTGCAAATTACTTATACAGGTTTCATAATATACATATCTTATTTTGTATAGTTTTACAATGTTTAAAAATGCTGAAATACTAACTGCTGTTCACTTATTTATTAAAACGAAAATGATAATCGCCATGGCAAATCAAAGCACTTGTTGCCGTGTATATCACAATGGCCACGAAAACTAATATCAACAAACCAAATACTAGATTCCCATTGGCTACACAGATTCCGGATTCACAGACACAGAATAGTTGGGAGATGCCCAGCTTTCTTACATGTATCCGTACATTATCCGCATCCACATGCATCTCACTTTTAATTGAAAGGGAGTGTGTTACACGTTCCCTTTCGTGATCTGTATCCGCATGTATGTCATTGTAGATGTGCCTTAAAATATATGCATGCAGCGGCAGTGACTTTTTTCGATGGTTCATATCCAAAGTGCTCACTTTATCGTGAACAGCCGTTTACATGCTTGGTTGCTGCTCTACATTGTTTCCTTTGTTCCGATCCCGCTCGAGAGAGCAAAGCGGCGTGTCAAGGGCAGAGTGCTAACACGAGGAACACGCAGAGATTTACACAGGAGTACCATTGCCGCGATATCAGGACTCGTACGCTCCCGCCCTTGAGCAGAATGAATGTCCGATGGGGTTATCCTTGCAAAAATGTTATGGCAACCATCCTCACCTTTCAGCGTGACTCTGGGTGTGCGGGGAACTTTCTGGAACGGACCAGTGAGACTTTTTAAGCGAGACGGGCCTTGGAGCTGATAGTCTAGAGTTTGGAGGATTGTACGACCTTAAGCGCCAGGTGAGCAAAGACAGCGAAGTGATGAGCTTCACCAAGAAGAAAACATATCTTTGGGTTTTCTCAGGGTGTTCCCAATTGCAAAGGTCTTGTGATATTTTCTGCAAATATAAATTTTGCTAAAAATTGTGTTTCTTTTTGTTTAGAATGGTAGATTTTAAACATTAGCTTTAGATCCTATGACAGCATCCCAAGACGTAAACCAAGGAAACGATTAACACTTTTCATTATAATAAAACATTTCCTGCAACTGTTGGATAGGTTGAGCGGTTTATAATGGTCAGATTTAAGCTCTGGTTCCCTGTATGGGAGCGTGGGTTCGAGTCCCACATCTAACAAGTAATTTTTTTAAAGCCATATTGACGCCTTCGGGTGAGACACGGCGACTATTATGGTACACTTTTACATGTTTTATGGGCACCAGCGGTGGTTCCTACACACCACACTTTGAGACTCGGGATCTCAGGGATGCTGTGGGTTCTGTGTGTTTGTCTCACCCATGCGTACTTACGAAACAACTTTCTATACACTACACTGCAATAAAAAACACTTGATGCAGCTGAGTAACTGATGATACAAAAAACTAAAACTTTCACACTGTGAGGTAGGTTTATTAATACCAAGTTACACGTGCCAGAAAATGAATTAGATGTTTTACTACTCGGACGTGATTAGCCAGTTCTGGTAGATGATTCCCCCAGCATGTTACTCAACTTGTGCACTCCGACTGGATGATGCTCCATGGTGTTCAAAGACACAGCCTCTACAAAGCAAGGGGCCTACAGCTGCTAGGATGGACTGCAGGTTTTGCCTAGAGACAGGACACGGAGGATGAAATGAACACGTGTCATTATCTATGCAGCTCACGCCTACTCGTCGGGACTCATCCCCGAACCACATGGTGTGTGGCGACGGTCATACACATGGCGAGCTAGTGCAGAAATAATGAACGCCGTACAAAATTAAAAAAATTACACTTAATGAACATGAGGCACAATATAAGCATGCAAAATAAACACAGAACTGTGTGAAAATAGTTTTAGATGTTGCAGATGCCGCTGGATGAAGTTAATAGCGGACCACGTGTGCGGGCATAAAAGCACGATATTTCTCTGTAAGTTTGGTCAATCTTCATCTCCCAAAATAAGATCTGCATTAGAAAATAATCTCAGCAAGAAATGAGCATACAATAGCTCTTACAGCGCTGGATGACAGGAAACACTCATACTCGCATGATCAGGAACAGAATGTATCAGACACGAAAAATACAAGAACCCTGATTGAAAATAATACATATAGCACTGAGATAAATTAAGGCGCACAAGATAGAACAAGAATTAGCCCACTTAATGCAGTGATGGCGCAGATATGCACTTAGTGGTAGCTAACCACGTGGCCATGGGCAATGTGGCCGCAAAACATATTTAACATGACAAAAACATTCAAATAATTACATAAGCACATTACCCTTAATATTTCCAGTCGCAATTAAGCAGAAATTACATTGAAAAAACCTAGACATGGGTAGATGGCATCTGATACATTAAAAGCGTGGGCAGCATGGCGTGTCCGAGACAATACTCTTCTCCTCAAATATATTTAAAAAAGCTGCAAGTATTGCAAATAATTAAGTTAAGCGGATAGCATTATGCTGGGAATGTCTGGCGAAACGTACAATAGCAAAGGTTAATCTGTAAACTACATGAAACTATTGAAACCTACATAAGTGCAAAAATATGAAGTGTGTACGTGACAGCATCTTACCTTGCCAGCTCTCCTAGAATGACTGCCTGAAGGTAGGGGTCGCATGGACCTACCATGGCTGCCTACAGGGTTCACACAAGCAGATGTGTTATGCACGCCGAGTAAAATATTAATATATTTTGAAAGGCGTCTTCGCCTGAATACTATTGTCTTTCTCTTCGGCGGAAAATATTACATAAGACTCGGAAATGAACATATCATACTTCACAAACATATTTTACCCTGGAAAGAAATACATAAGACAGTGAAACACTTTATCCCATTTTTGGGAAAATCCGTACTTATAGTGGGATGCCTACACATGCTTACCCATGTGTACCGCTAGTGACGAATGCCGTCATCGACTTGCTGTTGTTGGCTCTTAGCAGGCATCAAACAACCCCTCCCTCGAAGACCATGACGGTGCAAGCAGCGCAACCCTGCTGCTCTTTGCTCTGCCTGGATCCGAACCGGGACAACCGGTCGAGGACAGATGGGGCATGGTTTCGGAGGTACCTCTGCGGCATTTGCAGGGGGGTGGGGTGTTGGCTGGAACCATGTTGTTGGGGCTGGACGGTGGCTCGCTTCTTCTCTTACGTCTTATACGTGTTGTGTTTACGTTGCACTGCTCACTTACCGTCGCTCACACCTCCCTACGTTTATTCTCAAACCCCGTAAAACTAGCCTGCTCCACAATACTCTCCTCTACTGGCACAGGAAAACCTCTGAACAGGGTGTTGCTTTCATTCATTATACTGTGATTTACATTTTCACTACAATTCCCTCCCTGTTTGGTGTGGGGTGTTCTGGAGGTGTAAATCCCCTGAATGGTGTGGCATCAAGCAGGCTATTATTTACATTCACTGGTACGGAGCATGTCGCTTCTGTCACTGTGCTCAGTTCCTGTTGCATTGCGCTGCTCTCCTAGTTGTGTTCGGCTTCCCGGCATCTCCTTGCCTTTCTTCCCTAGTAGTGTACTGTCGATACGTAGGTCAATGCTGTGTCTTTTGGCTACATGTCTCTGTCCCAGCTTTACAACGAACGTTGAACTCCCTAATTTTTCCGTGACTTTCTCTGGCTCGATCCATCTGGGTGCCAGTCCTGCACAATGATTTTTCGTTCCTGCTGACAATGGATTTTCCCTCATGTATACATACATCCCGGGTATTAGCTCTGGTGGTTGCTTTCTACACTCCGATACCCATATGGCACAATACCTTGCTTGAGTAATCCTCGCCTACTTGTATCTTTGCTGTTGGTGTGTTGTAATTTCAAAGGGCGGAACTGGCTGGTTTTTGCGGGGTTCTCCAGGCGCATGACTCGTGGCCCTGCACCATTTCTGCAGGTGTTTTCCTTGTGGCTGCGTTCACCCTGTTGCGTATGCGTATGCTGAACATGACTTCAGGAATAAGTTCTGCCCATCTCATGTGATCTTCTCCCAACCTTACACACAACTGGATTTTCACATCTTGATTATGACGCTCGATCAGGTTTGCCCTTGGGCGATATGCCGGTGTGGTGCGGTGTTCAGTTCCCCAGGTTGTACAATACTCTCGCCACTTCTTCCCTACAAACTGTGTACCATTTCCCGTGAACAGGTATTCCGGATATCCCCACTGCGGGAAAAACTCAGTTTGCATAATGTGTGCCACGGTATGTGCTCTGACATTACTGACGGGAAATGCTTCTGTCCATTTCATAAAACAAATCAGTTACGACCACAAGGAACGACTTCCCACTTTTGGTGCAGGGATATGGGTTCATGATATAGAGTAACTGTTTTGAATGGCTCGTTTGGTTGGTGGGGTTGTTGTGGAGCACCGCCGTCTATTCTCCGCTGCTTCCTCGTGTTACACATGACACAATCCTGGGCGTATTGACGCATGTCTCTCTGTATGCCTGGCAAATGAAAATGCTTCTGCACATTTCTCCACATCTGCTCCGAACCTGGATATCTGAGTTCCAAACTGTTGTGACCATATTTCAACACTAGCTCCCGTGTTTCTTTCGGCACGAATGTCCTCCATTTTCCTCAATTATCTGGCGGGCGGACTTGAATTTCTCTGTTTACAACCCTCCAGTGTTCTGAAAATCTTTCTGCGCAATGTTGGCGCCACTGTGGGGCATCTGGGGAATTTTCCTGCACAACATGTACCCTTTTGAAAACAGCCCGGGCATTTAAAGAAGTAAGTTCACTCCGACATTTGGCAACATTGTTTTGGAGGATGAGCAGTGGTAATCCCATTACCGGCGTGGCACGGCAGGGTGATAGTGCCTCCTCCCACTCTGTGTCGTCTGTTACAGTTATTTGCGGACAGGGATTCCTTAACAACGCGACTGCCAGCTCGTTTGCTTCTCCTGCCACATGCTCTACTTGGAAGTCAAACTCTTGCAATAACAACGCCCAGCGGGCGAACTTACTTTTACCGTTATGCATCCCTTCTAACCAAACTAGGCAACAGTTATCGGTCTTGAGAGTGAACTTACAGACTAGCAAGTACGGTCTGTATTTGCGTAGTGCATGCACGATCGCCAAACACTCCTGTTCATTTACATGATACTTTCTTTCAGTGTTGCCAAACTTTGCACTGTGGTAGTTGATTATGTGTTTACGCCCTTGTTCGTCAGTGCCCTAGAAACTCCATCCTACTCATGCCTACCTTACACTTGTCAACTCTACATGTCAGTTTGTTACATTCCAACCGTTCAAACACAAGGCTTAGATGGTGTAAGTGCTCTTCCCAATTACTCGACCACACTAACACATCTTCAAGGTATTCCATTACAAAGTCTCCAATATATCCGTCTAAGACGTTGACCATAAAATGTTGAAAGGTCACCGGAGCACATTTGAGCCCAAATGGCATAGAAACAAATTGGAATTTCTTCCCATCAGGTGTGGTGAAAGCAGTCTTTTTACGGACTTGCGGACGGATAGGCACTTGCCAATATCCTGACTTCAAATCTAAAGATGTTAACACTGAAGCAGACCCTAATGTTGACAAAGTGTCTTTAATGTTTATGATAGGTGGTAACATATTTACTGTGATTTTATTGAGCATGCGAAAATCAACACAAAACCTCCATTCGCTGTCTTTCTTAGGGGCTAGTGCGTTGCCTGAGTTATAGAGACTTTGCATAGGTTCAATAACATGGTCACTCAACATCTTGCATACCTGCTGGTTTATCACATTCCGGAAGTTAATACCTGGATCCCTCAGCGTTGTGTAGATCGGGTCCTTGTGCGTAGTGATGATGGGATGTTCCGTGACGTCTGTACGTTGCAGCTTCCCCTCAATGTGGAAAACACCAGCGTACTGGTCCAGCAGATGTTGCAGCCTTCCCTGGTACTGCTCAGGTACCTCGTGCACCAACTGTTCCAGCAGCACAGCAGTTGTTGCCAGAGGCATGGCTCCTAAGGCATACAGCATCCACTTCCCATGTGTCCCCACGTGAAGACTGTCAGGGTGTGGCTCGATGAGAGCTTGATTGTCTATTAGCCACGATAAACCCAGGATCATTTTTTCACATAAGTCCGGCACAATGTATGCATCACACTTCGTTTGCAAGTCCCATATCCCTACTGTCACATGCATAACATTTATGGCCTCATCCTGTTGGTATGTGGTGGCAAATTGCAAGCGACATGGTGGCAATGGCCTGAATTAGTCCCTCCCGCATGAAACTATGACTCGCAGCAGTGTCTACAATGGCAATTACATTCTACCCTTCTAACTCAATGTTTACACGCAATGCTTGAACAGTACTGTCACTTACTTGGTACACTTTTGCACCCACAGTTGGCGGACTTCACTCTGGCGGTGAGATTGGCGCAGGTGCAGGTGTAGTTTCACCAACCTCCCTGATTAGTTTCCCGAGATGGTCCCTTGGTAATAATTGTCGGGTGTGTTGTTACGATAGTTCGGCCTTTGCCCATGTGACGTCCGCACTGGTGTGAACGACGGTGGTGGTGGTGGTGGTGGTGGTGGTGGTGGTGGTCGCGTGAGATTTACAAGTATTGCGGGTGACCTGGGTATTGACATTCTGCGGTTTCGTCCCGGCGATTGATACTCTTGGCCTGCACGCACATCTCTTTAATACAGGCATGCTTCTCTTGTAAACTGTTGTATGGTTCACCTGGTGGCTATGCGCAAAAACGGCCTAATGTCTGGTGTTGACAATGCTACTACTATTTCCAACACACCATTGGTGGCTTGCCCTGGGTTCAGTTCCTAGTATAACCCTATTCTGCGCTGAATTAATTCCTCTATTCCTTCACGTCCCCGCTGTTGCTCGTGGTACAGGCAGGCTTGGGCTTGTATGGCTTCGCCATCTGTATTGAACCAGAATAACAGTCTCTCACAAAATTCCTCCCACATTACTCTGTACTCACTGACCAAATCCCACCATGTGTCCGCTGCGCCTCTGGGGCGGTTGGCGGTTACCTCTGTCCAATCTTCGCGATGTACCATATGCCGGTGTACTATTTCTTCACATATGGCTAGTAATGAATTTGGGTCTTCTGAGTTGCTACCCGCAAAAGTTGGTAATAACACAGTTCTGTCTGGCCCGGTCAAACCTTGTGGCATGTACGTAACTACAACCGGTGTCGAGTTAGCTTTATTGGCGGTGTTGCCGGTGGCACATTCCCTACACAGTCATTGTTCCGACACTCCGTACAACTAAAAAGCTCGTCATGGCAGGTTGCGTATTCCTACGGCCCTATGCATCAAAGACTTGCAGATATTGTTGACATGTGGACCATTGGTTACCCTCCCCGTCACATACGGTGTGCGTGCACAGGTGTTGTTCCGACGGCGATAACATGGTATTAGGCATGAATTGACATACTACTTGCTGCCAAAGGTTGTCATCTAACAAATTAAGTTGGCTTTGTTTTCCACAATGCACACATAGCTCAATCGCTATGTCCCAACTTCTCACGTTCGCGGGTGTCGCAGGCGTTGTAGTTGTCGTGGATGCTGGCGTAGTTGGCTTGAACATCTTCTCGAGGTTGCTCCGGCGTGGCAGCCATTTTGTCGCAGATAACGCAGTTGTCCTGACGCGTACGAACACACTGGCCCCACTTGGGAACGCCAATTGACGCCGTAGGATGAGATATGGTGACAATTACTATACACATTCACATGTTTTTATGAGCGCCAGCGGTGGTTCCTACACACCGCACTTTGAGACTCAGGGATCTCAGGGATGCTGTGGGTTCTGTGTGTTCGTCTCACCCATGCATACTCAAAACAACTTTTTATACACTACACTACAATACAAAACACTTGATAGAGCTGGTAAACTGATGCTACAAAGACTTACAACTTTCACACTGTGAGGTAGGTTCATTAATACCAAGTTACACCATGTCGGAAAATGAATTAGTTGTTTTACTACTCTGCTGTGACTAGCCAGTTCCGGTAGGCGATTCCCCCAGTACGTTACTCAACTTGCACACTCCGACTGGATGATGCTCCACAGTGTTCAAAGACACAGCCTCTACAAAGCAAGGGGCCTACAGCCGCTACGATGGACTGTATGTTTTGCCTATATACGGGACACGGAGTATGAAATGAACAACGTGCGGTCATCTACGCAGCTAAAGCCTACTCGTCGGGACTCGTCCCCGAACCACGTGGTGTGTGTGGCGACGGTCATACATATAGCGAGTTAGTGCAGAAATAATGAATGCCGTACAAAATTACAAAAATTACTCTTAATGAACATGGGGCACAATATGAGCAGGCAAAATAAACACACAACTGTGTGAAAGAAGTTTTAGATGGCGCGGATGCCATGGGATGAAGTTCGTAGCGGACCACGTGTGCAGGTGTAAAAGCACGATATTTCTCTGTAAGTTTGGTCAATCTTCATCACCCAAAATAGGATCTGCACTAGAGCATAATCTCCGCAAGAAATAAGCATACAATAGTTCTTATGGCGCCGGATTGTGGGAAACACTGGTACATGAATTGACCACGTGGGTAGAAACTAAATGCATCAAACTTCAAAAATACAAGAACCCTGATTGAAAATAATACATATAACACTGAGATAAATTAAGGCACACAACATAGAATATGAATTAGCCTTCTTAATGCGGTGATGGCGCAGATACGGACTTAGTGGTAGCTAACCACGTGGCCTTGGGCGATGTGGCTGTAAAACATATTTAACATGACAAAAACCATCAAATAATTACATAAGCACATTACCCTTAATATTGCCCATTGCAATTAAGCAGAAATTACATTGAAAAAACCTAGACATGGGTGGATGGCATCTGATACACTAAAAGCGCGGTCCTCATGGCCTCTCCGAGACAATACTCTTCTCCTCGATTATATTTCAAAAAGCCACAAGGGCTGCAAATAATTAAGTTAAGCGGATAGCATTACACTGGGGATATCTGGCAAAACGTATGCAAGCAACAGTTAACCGTTAAACTACATGAAACTACTGAAACCTATATAAGTGCAAAAATATGAAGTGCATACGTGACAGCGTCTTACCTCGCCAGCTCTTCCAGAAGGACTACCCAGAGGCAGGAGTCGCATGGACATACCATGGCTGCCTACGGGGTTCACACAAGCGGAAGTACTATGCACGCAGAGTAAAATATTAATACAGTAAATTGAAATTGCATCAAAAGCATTTTAATACATTTTTACAAATATAATTTTAATAATGAATTTCTGTTGGTATTTAAAAGTCTTTGAAAGGCGTCTTCACGTGAATACTATTGTCTTTTTCTTTGGCACCATGTGCACTTTGAATTTGTAATGGTACACATTACATAAGACTCTGAAATAAACATATTACACTTTGCAAACACATTTTACCCTGGAAAGAAATACATAAGACACTGAAACACTTTATCCCGTTTTGGGAAAGTCCGTACTTATAGCAGGATGCATACACATGCTTACCCACGTGTATCACTAGTGATGAAGGTCATCATGTCACTAGTGATGAAGGTCATCATGGGCTTGCTGTTGCTGGCTCTTAGCCGGTGTCATTATATTAAGATAATGGAGATGGTGTCTCTGACTGAGCTCCAGTGACACTTAAACTAATTGTTCTGTTGTGAAAACAGAATCTAAGCGCGCATCCTGTATGAATGTTTTCACTTCTTCGATGGTTGTGATGGAAGGCAAATTGTCACGAGTGGAATCATCTAGTGATAGTGAACGCTTTTGTAATATGAAGAGGGTAACAACAGTTGAAGACTTACCATCTGTAACACCATCAGCAAGGGTCTCTTAAGAGTCTCTAGAAGCATTACAGAATTATGTTGTTATTGTGGAAATACTTTTACTACAAGTTGTTATGCAGGTCAACATGAATGTGGGTCATTGTTTGTTCAGTCCAGTATACCAGTCGTTCTACTGTGAAAAGTGTGATACTGTGTTTAGTCGTAGTGATATCCTATATAGATATAAGAAGTGTAAAGGTACTATTTGTTGATAATCGGGACGCAGTGCATGTATGGCAGCAAGACATTCGCAACTAGGTTTCGCGCCAGGCAAAATGAAGATAGTAACTGTCCATTTGCCATCAGTTACAAGACCTACACAAGTGTTAACTGCAATGCTGTATATGCGAATAGGGGTACCTTGAGTGGTCTCTGGAGGAAATTTTCTATAAAATTAGAGCAAAGTAGAGATACTTTTGTTTAGTGGAGAATATGTTTGAATGTATGTTAGTAATACTATGTATTATTGACAAATGTGTGAAATAAAGTTAAAGTGTATGAAAGACTTGTTTTTAATTATTTCATTATCACATATATATAGACACACACACACACACGTGTTTGGTGTAGCTACTGAGATTGACTTCTCTGGCAATTTAAATGAATTTAAATGGTAATTCAAAGAAGAGACTTGCGAGACTTTTTGATGAAATTATTTTTCCAGTAAAGAGTCAAGTCTGAATAAAGAAAGGAAAACCTCTATTAGTTAATGTGAGCTGGGATGTGTTATCCACCTTCAGTAGCAATTGCTTTGACACAATATTGAGTGTTTGAGATCATATCTGAGTGAAGATGAAGTAGACGTCTGCATGATGATTATGATGATGGTGATAATATGATGGTAAGATAATGATGTGATGTTATGATGTGGAGATGATATGATATATGATGATAATGTGATGACATAATATGATGATGATATGGTTGATCCGAGTAATTCACCGGAATATTTCATAGGAATGCTTATATGTTTGTTTTGTTGCAAAGGATGATATGGAAGAAACTGCTTGGTATAACCAATATGATCTAATGGAATGGATTGTAGATATTGAGTGTTATGTTATGTTCAGGTATTTGAGGTATTACAACTTATAATGTTTGTCTGGCAGAATACGTAGAAATAGATGATTGACATTTTCTTTTTAGCAGTGAGTATGAAATGAACTCAAATATTACGAGAAACATTTTTTCAATGGCTGCGATGGTTGTAATAAATAGATTGAGGTTTAATATATCTTGTCTGTAGGGTATGTTAGTTTTGCTAGTAATGTGTCTTTGCTAATTGATTGTATGGTGTGATAGTATGGCTGGGCAGACTTTTGAATATTTGCTTGGGTAATTAGTATGTTTTGACACTATGATATGATGCCGGCTAACAGCTAGCAGCGTTAAGACCATGAAGGCGCTCACCACTCACGTGACACGTGGGCACATACGTGCACAAAGAGGCCATAACCTTGACTTTCCCGCAACGGGATATTTATTTAAAGTGTAAACTATGTCTGTTATTTTATTTCAGGGTCCAAGTGTTTTAAAGTTTTAAAAATGTATGTTCCAAAAATGTTGCACAATGTTTGGTTAAAATTCAAAATGCGCACTGCGTGAAGAATAAGGACATTATTATTCCAACGTAAAAGCCTCCATAAAAAACAATCAACTGACACAGAAAATTCGCATTTTAAAAGTTTAATATGATCATGTATGCAAATTATTTATGTGCCAATTCTTTCTGATATTAAAAATGTTTTACTCTGCGTGCATAGCACTTCCGCTTGTGCGAACCCCGTAGGTGGCCATGGTAGGTCTGCGCGACCCCTGCCTCTGAGCAGTCCGTCGAGGAGAGCTGGCGAGGTAACTTTTGCACTGATGTAGATTACCATACCTCACTTTTAGTATACCAGTTAACTTTGCCTTGCGTATGTTTTGCCAGACATTCCCCAGCATTATGCTTCCACTTAAAATAATAATTTGTGCTCTTGTGGCTTTTTAAAATTAATCGAGGAAGAAGGAGGAGAGATGTCAGAGAGGCCACACGGCCCGCGCACCTTTGAATCAGGCGCCATCCACCTATGTGAAAGGCGTTTCATTGTTATTTATGTTTAATTGCTGCGTGCAATATTAAGGGCAATATTTCTATGCCTGTATTTCAGGGTATTTTTCATGTTTAATTGTGTTACGGCCATATCACTCACGGCCACGTGGTCAGATATAGCCAAGTCTGTATCTGCCCTATCCGTGCGCTTTAAGGGTATATTTGTGTAATATCATGTGCGCAATAATTAATTTCAGGGTTATATGTAATATTTTATTCAGGGTTCCCTGTATGTGATGTGATTGATGCTTTTGTATGTATAACCATGCAGTCTCATTCATGTCTGACTTTCCCACTACCAGGCATGCTATAAGTCTCTAAACGCTTAAATCTTCAGGGGAATAATTTTCCCAATACCGCTACCACTTTGTGAGAATTTGCCGAATTTTATGAACACTACTGCAATTACACCTGCACCACGTGGTCCGCTACGCATTGTATCTAGCGGCATCCGCGCTACCTAAACATACTTTCATGCATCTGCGTATATATTGTGCCCATTCATGCCGTGTCCCATACGGAATCATCCTGATTTGTGTAATTTGTACGGTAACATTATTTACATTCTAGCCAGCTATGCGTAAAGACTGTCACCACACTCACCACGTGCTGGGAGACGCGTCCCGAAGAGTCCGTGTTAGCGATGCCAAATAATCACAAGTGTTTAATGCTAATTTTGTAATTCACCGTGTCCTATCTCCAGGAAAAACTTACAGTCCACCCTGGTGGCTGTAGACCTCTTACCTTGTAGGGGTTGTTTTCAAACACCCCGGAGAAATCATCCACCTAGGAGTGCGCTAGAGAAATTGCAAGCTGGGGGTAAGAGCCCAATGGAATTCACTAGACACATCTAAGATTTTAATCATTAACTCATTTTTCTGGAACGACTGCGTAATTTGAGAGCAATAAATGGTATGTATTCAGTGCAAATCTGTGTGTTTACTTATAGCGTCAGAATAGCAAATCTCCTGCCTATTTTTCAGTGATAAAATTGTTTAGTATTGACAAGTGTTTTGTAAAAAACGCTTGGGTGAGCCGGACACACAGAACCCACAGCATCCCTGAGTCTCACAGTGTGGTGACTGGGAATCACCACTGGCGCCCATCTTCAGTACGTAAATTGTGTCATTGTTCGTCTCGTCTCTCACCCGACGTCAGGTATGTTGGTGTTTGTTATTAGATGATGTTATGGATTGTCTAAATGGGCGGTGTGGCATGATACAGTCCGCGAGTATTGATGGTTAGAAGTTTTGCTGCTGGAATATTTGAATTGTTGGTTTGGTGATATGGTCTACTGGAATGAGATTTTGTTAAGGTTGGATAGTTGACTATAGTAAACTGTATGGGTGTTGGAATTATTTGAATGTGTGTGTTTTTTGCTATTACATGATGAAATGTTTTTTTAGAGAAATTCGCTGGACTAGTTCATAGGAATGCTTACATGATTGTTTTGTTGTCCTGAATGATATGAGCGGAAGTGTTTTGGTATAACAGATATGAAGTATTAGAATGGATTGCAGGCGGTGTTCAGGTATTTTGGGATATTACAAGTTAGAATATTTTTGGCTGGAAGAATATTTAAAAAAGGATTTTTGGTTTTTTTTTTTTTTTTTTTTTTTTTGCAGCGACTATGATATGACATCAAAATATTATGAGATACTTTAAACAATTTTCGATGGGCATATGGAGGTTTGGGCTATACAGTTGTTTGATAAAACAAATTATGATTGGGCATTGGAGGAAAGCTGATCGATACATTTAATTAATAATAATAATATTGTGATATGTGTGAGGTCTCCATTTCGGTAAATGAAACATTGACATATCGGGATTTATACGAAAAATTACTATATATGTCTGGACAGTAAAATAATGAATCCATCAAACAATTGCAATATATCATGGATATTAAAATGAAGTTTATAAGCGAGTGGTTTGTAGGGCTTGAGATGACTGTATCATAACTATTTCTAATGGCAAATGTCCTCTACTAAATAGATAGATAGGGCTGGCAGAATGTTCGAACCTACAACCTTCTGAATACACGTTTTAACCTTCACATGGTAACAGGCTAAGTTATAAAGATTGTTTATTTCTTGTATATGGCTATAGATTTTTCAAGAGTTTTGCATAAATATTTTTTAAAAAGTAGTAATTATGATATGTTTAATTACCCTGGGATTCTTTTAAAATATTATATTTTTTCCTTGTATTTTAGCATGTTCACGAAAAGTGTAAATGGTAGGTGTGTTTAGGTAGACCAGAGTGGTATCAAGTGATGAATGTTTAGGCATTTACTTTTGTGTGTGTGTGTGCGCACACATGTGTGTGCATGTGCATGCATGTGTGTGTGCATGTGCATGCATGTGTGTGTGCATGTGCATGCATGTGTGTGTGCATGTGCATGCATGTGTGTGCATAGGTGCGTGCATGTTGGAATAGATATTGGTATGTTCTGTTGTATTGTAATAGCTTGTTAGATATGTTCTGTATTGCGAATGGTACAGTTGATATTTGCATTAGTAGTATGTTTACCCTCGTGGGCTGTTGTGTTAGGTGTTTGTGATCTATTCGGGCAGTGAGGAACTAATGTCTTGACGGCGGCATGCATCATTTAGCGACAATGTTCGCCTTCATCTCCTTTGCATGTTGGTTGGGCGTACTCGCGTCTACAGTTTGAGACATCTAACCTCTCGTGAGATTTGGTAAAGGTGTGCACATTGTATCTCGTTTTTTTTTTTTTAAACTAATCTATATGATGACTTGGGTGTTATTTACATGACAGTAAATTAATATTAACATACATTTAGTAATATGGTATATGCATAATCACCTTCATCGGGATTTGAAGCATAGAATGTAAACATCAATGATAGGGTTGACTTAGAAATATCTTAGTGAATATCTTTTTTAAATTTGTCCATGTGAACTAATCTAATACAAAAACTTGGTGTTGATGGGAGTTGAAGCAAGGTTTTATATCTTAGTTAGCGTAAATGTGAATTTCTCTACATTCTTGTGTGAATGGTAAATGTATGGGAAATAAGGTAAACATTAAAGAATTATTTACTTGTTTAACATAAATCAATAATAACATTTTTTTTTAAAGCATAAGGCACGTTTTTTTTATTATAAGGTATGCTTATGAGGTATGAGGATTGAAGATTGATATTTAGAATAGTAATTTCATGCAGGCTTGACTTGAATGTGTCATTTCTAAAGTGAATGAATTTTTGAAAAAATATTTTTATATCAGTATGCTTTAATTACATATATCTGTTATGCAGTTTATGATGTATCCTTCATAGTTAAAGCACTCACCTGCATCTGTCCACACATCTGTTGTTCACCCTTTCAGAGATAACGATAGACTGATGGAGTGATGGGTGGTAGGTAGGCTATTTGATGTTCGAAGAACTACATCATCTCTCTACCAAGCTATCTTGGTAGAGAGACGATGTAGACAGAGTGAGTTAAGTAATGGAATGTTATATTGTTTAAGTGATTGTTGTGTAGTGCGTTACAAAATTATATGCATATAGGTTATGCATAAAATCAAATATAAGTTAGTCGGAAGTTGGCTTTGGTTATGGTAAGATGTGTACATAGAGTGAAATTAATCATGTTAGTTAATCAATATGTAAATACCACGCAGGATATGAAGAAAGGAGTACGTTCTCAAACCTATAGTGGTATTCTATTCTTGTGCGTTGTGTTTCATCGGTCGATGGGTAGTTGGTTTCAGCTCATTACATACACACTACTTGCATTTGGATATTCATTATTTCAATACTCGCTATATTTTACTTCATACACAATATAAAAAATATCTGCTTAGCCTGTATGGTTCTTGAATTGCTATGTACATAGTATGTTGTGCAAATAGTCTCACAAAATATTTATTATTTGTTTTACAGATACATATATTTTACTCTTGACGGCTGAGTGCTCAACTCTCCTTATGTAAGCCTAACCTACCATATTTGACAAAGATTGGAAGTTTGAAAGATTTATGGAAATATTGACACAATTGTAGATGGAAATATAGATTCTCACTATATGTTTCAAAGTATATTGAGCTGTCGACGACTTCCAAGCTCAAACTAAGTTATTTTTAAATTACTTCCCATTCTTTCATACATAAAATGAATCCAAGTAGATGTCAGTCAAATGTGTGTGAGTAAATAGCCAATAGGAACAACATTGGCGGTAGTTGAACGCAGGTGGAAACAAATATGGTTTCATATATGCAAACGATCTTCAGACGTGTGCTAGGTGTAGCGTTGAGTGAACGTATTCTCTCTCGGTATTTTATGGGTAGTTGCTAATTATTCATGTGCATACCTTCGTATTTGTGTAGTAGTTGGTAAATGTGTATTTGTTAAGTGTATGTGTATGCATGTATGTTTGGATGTGTACATGGGTGTATGCATTGGTGTGTTTTATGTGTGTGCGTGTGTGTATGCATATATGTGTATTTAGTACATATAATTAACTAATTTCATTAAGCATGATTAGGTAAATCTGAGTGTGATTATAATTAATGTAATTAAATTAACTTTATTTAATTTGTAATACTTTTGGAATCCAATATGGTAGTCAAATGCAGGTTTTGGACATTTGCTGTCAGTTGGACTAATGTGAGTAATTTACCAATGAGAAGCATTGACATAGTAAATAGCCAATGAGAAAACAATGGATCAAATGAAAAAATGGGTAAATGGATCACTTGCATGTAACTGGTTGAATGAATGCGAGAGAAAAATAAATGACAATCGAACTCATGTGAGTAATCAGTCGAATACAGATGAGAAACAAGTACTCTTTGGTATATGTCAACTGTGTTAGTCAAGAACTGTTTTCCATATGGTGGTTATGTATAAATAGTCTCACTGCACACATAAAAAGTAAGTATCTTGAATGGGACTTGAATTCAGTACCAACACACCTACCTGTTGTTAAGAGTTCCCATTCTGATGGCTCTCCAACCTATGACGCAGGATAAAATTTTTTATCAGAGTAATTCGTTAAAAATATTCTGTCTGTGGGTGCTGGTACATGTTGAAGCTGTACACACAATTGTTTTTTTCTGTTAGGGTTTGATGACCTGACAGGAATAAAGCAGGAAGTGTTCTCGCTTGAAAATATCATATGGATAACATGTTTACGACAAGGCTTCATTCGTGAGCTATCGTTCCTCGGGAGCAGATGTATGTCTCTCTCTAGGTATAATATGCATACTTGATAAGAGTGGATAGTGAATGCTAGCACGGTGGAAGTGTAACACCTCCAACCCCTAATAATAATTACAAATTCTTAAACAAATGAAAAGTATACGACAGTTGAAGTCTAGCTGTCTTGCTGAGATGATGTATTACTTTCGTATTTGTTTAGTTGTAAATTATTCATGTGTGGATGTGCATACCTAATAAATATTCATTGCATGTTTATGCAAGTATGGACTTGCACAATTACGTCATATACCAACTACGTCATTACCTGATTAAATCATACAACTGCATTCTCCCTACACCATTCTCAACCTTCAACAGTTGACATTGAACATGTAACTCGTCAGTTGGGCAGTAGACACTGATCAGTTAAGACGATAGACAGCAAGCGAGAGTGTGTAAGAATGCATTTCCTAGAATTTTTTTTATAAATATTAAGTGAGTTGTCCAAGAATCAATCTTGGTAATCCAAAAATAACATTACATTTATCCATTGCAGCTAACTAAATCACTAATAAAATTTTGTTAAATTCAAAAATTAAATAACATTACATGCCCTGACCAAGAATCTAACTCAATTCCAAAATTTATATTACATTAAGTATTCCTAGCAGGTATCCAACTCTCAAATAAAATTTTGTTAAATTTGAAAATAAAAGAATATTAAACGGGTATGTATGTACTTGGAAAGTATGTACATGGTGAGTATGCACTTGGTAAGTTTATGAATAACTATCTTTATAAAATGACATAATACATATTTTACCCTATCTACATTGGGGATGATGTGTATGTTACAAATTTGATCACTATAGCTTCAACGGATCGGAAATTATGACTATGTTTATAAAAGGGCTTAAGGTCCAAATGCTCTTACCATCGTGGTGGAATGCTCTTACCATCGTGGTGGATATCGGGTACAATGCCTATGTTATGAATTTGATGACTATAGCTTTAGTGTTCGGAAATTATGACTATATTTATAGAAGGGTTTAACTCATAATAAAGCTTACCAGAAAAGGCTTAAGGCATAAATTATGGATGGTCTGCCTGAACCAACGACCAATCACAGCAGGGGAAGAAGGGCGTAAGGGGAGCGGAGTCGCTACCCGGCGCCATAGGGGCAAACGGAGAGGAGGACAGATGTATGCGATAAGTGGCACGAAAGCGGGCGCCATGTATCAGTTTCAGAGCGTGCGGGCAAGATCATTTTTTGCGACACGACCCAGCCGACTCTGGTCATATTAGGTCGACATCTGAAGAATGCTCTCGATTATTGCCCCCTCTTCTTCCTGAGCATCTTGGGGTGCGCTGAACCTTCGCGCAACTTGGGGTGCGTTGAACCTTCGTGCAACTTGGGGTGCGTTGAACCTTCGAGGGTCACTGCCAGGACTATTTAAGTGCGGCAGGTCTCTGAGCCGGCAGTTTTTGAATTGGAGCTGATGAATGGCTGAGTGATAGAAGAACGAGCGGCGAGCAGCGGGAGAACCAGTGGACCAGCAAATGGGGAGTCTGCGACAGCATATATCGAGCAGTAGGGTGTGTGGCTGGCAGACTGGACTATTGGATTAAGTGCGTGAGTGAAATACATTATAACTGATGGGAACAGACTTAAACACATGCTAGTAGTGAGTATGAATAAATTGACTATAATCAAGAGACATTAAGAAGGACGTTAGTTAAAGTTGAAATAAACATTAAATATTACGCTCACTGTTAAATAGAAAGAGTAAAAGTGAAGACAGCTAATTGATGTTGTACATAGTAGTAGAGTGAATAAATTAGAAAGTAAAAATATTTTATTATATTTTTTTTATTATTAAGACCTCCATCCCTTACGAACTCTGATACGCCCCTCAAACGTCCTCCACAGCATGTAACACTGGTGTAAGAAGTGGGATGGAGGCAAATATGACGTAATTGTAAATCAAATTAGACAATAGGTTATCATCTAGTGATATTAGGACACATTGGTTAATTGTAATAGTTGAATGTGAAAACATTTAGGACTGTTTTATAAAACAGTAGCAGTGAATTTTCACCATAAAGATGTATGCAGACCTGGAAGCAATGCGAGCATTGATTGAAGGGCTAGCTAGCCAGATGGCTAATGTGAGCGCAAGTGTAAATAGCTTGAAATAAGAAATAAATAACCAAGTTAGTAGTGTGAAAGACAGCGTACATGACATTGTAAATACCCAAATCAGTAGTGTGAACGAAACTGTAAATAACCAAATTAGTTCTGCATTTGAAACCGTAAATAGTGTTAATGGGAATGTGGACAGAAAAATGGACTGTAGATAGGAAAATAGAAGGCATTATCGAGTTAGTGAACATGAGAATTGAAAGTGTAACTGAAATTGTGAACAGTGTAAACAACAAGATGGACAGTGTCAAGAATGAAGTGAAACAGAAAATCATTGCAGTAGAGAAGCAGATGGAAGAATTTCTTCGGAAACGAAGTTCCACAACGCCCAATATCAGCAGACGAGAAAAGTGAAGAGGTAGTGCAAGATGTCGCCAACAAAGCGACCTCGGAGGAAAGCAAGCAGCTCAGCAGCATTGGTGTCGCACAGCCAAGAGTGAGAAAGGGAGTCTCGATTAAGCCCGCCCCTTATGATGGCCAGACTTCATGGCGGGAGTACCAACACCAGTTTTAAACAGTCACTACCCTAAATGGCTAGCCAACCGAACCGCGAGCTTGCTACCTCGCCGCAGTACTGAGAGGCCCCCCCATTTAGCATACTACAATCTCTGTCAAAGCGACATCAACTGGAATACCGAATACTGGTATCGGCCATGGAGCTACGTTTTGGCGACCGGTACCTGCAACATGCCCACCATGCACAGCTGCGAAGCTGCATCCAGTGTCCGGGGGGGGGGGGCACTGCAGGAACTATGGCAAGATATCATGCGGCTCTCCCACTTATCTCTGGAAGGGTGTCCCGAGGAGGCGCGCGACATCATAGTCGACTTTTTCAACGATGTCATCGCCGACATAGAGGTCTGGCAAGCAGTACACGACTAGCTGCACCACACAACATACAGGATACCCTGGCCCAAGCAATGGAGGTGCAGTCCGCAAGACAGGCGCCCGCACCCTGACATCCTGTAAGTGCTGTGAAGCTGAATTAAGACTATTTAGACTTGAAACTAATACATTTAAGGTTTGATGAACGATAACGAACACCAATCATCCGGCCACAACAGCTACCATCTTGTACTGCCTCGTCGCTCCTAGCGGCCACCAGGAGAACTGAAGTTGTGGCTCTCTAGTGGCGTCAAGTTCAAAAACACACATGTTGAAAGTATCATATTAACACTGTGCTCTTTGTCTCTATTCGGACTCAAGTCCTCACAACACTTTAAAACAAGCTATTTACAATTATGTACAGTCTCGACAAACTGGATAACGAAGACACATAAGGAACTGCAGCTGGCTTGGCTTTGAGGGACATCGCTTCCTGGATTTTAACTACAGAGCTTCACCGCCCCCGACCTAAACGGAGGGGGTGCTGGTCATGTGGACAGCTAGGGCACCTAAGAGCTTATTGCCCACTACAGAAGCAGCAACCAGTAAAGAGACAGCATGATGAAGAACAAATGGCCTCGGTGAACGTACGTAAGCACTTGTGGGAAAACCTGTGAGCTTCGTGCATATGCCCCACAACTGAAACACCGCATCGACTAGCTGATGCTGCAAGCTGCACACCTCACAAAGCAGTTGGAAAATGTACATGACGACCTGCGAGAGCTGTCCAGAAGTCCTGTGCACCCTGTCCCATACAACAGTGAAAGGTACCCATGGCATGGAGCGAGTGATAGGATGGCCCCTCTCAGTAGTACCTCACATGGAGGAAGTGGCTCGTGGCACAAATAAACAGTTGCGTGAATTTCAGAAAGGGAGTGTGACAGTCAACAAAAGCTACCAGTGGTTTGGTGTACGCCAAATGAGGATCCAGCCACAACCTGCAGCATACAACACAAGTGCCAGAATTTTTCACATTGGTAGACTTGGTGTAAAGGAAAACGCAAGAGGAAATTCTGGAGTTGCTCCATCTTTTCAAAGTGTTAATGAAATAATTAGTCCTGTAAGGCACAAACGACCATATAGTGATAGGATGAAGACCCAGTGTGCGAAGAGAATGGCGGGCGAGGTATTTCAAGGACAAATGGTTTGGCTGTATAACCCACAGAGACGAAAAGGATACTCGAATCTACAAAAATGTTGGTGAGGCCCCTACAGCATTCTGAAGATGATCAATGATGTAACCTTTTGGTTTTGTCGTCAAGGTTCTCGGGCGGAGCCGAAAATTGTCCACATCGACCGACTGGCACTCTACGAAGGTCCGGACGTTGCAGTCTTCGGGACGAACACTTGAGGAGGAGGTAGTGTTACGAGTCGCTGTCCAGCGCAGTGCGGGCAAGCGGAGAAAAGGGCAGAAATATGCGATAAGTGGCAGGCAAAAGGGCACCACATATGAGTTTCAAAGCGTGCTGACAATATAATCTTTTGCGGCACGACCCAGCTGATTCTGGTCGTATTCAGCAGATATCTTAAGAATGCTCTGTATTACTGACCTCGCCTCTCAGCACAACTCGGGGTGTGTTGAAACTTCGAGAGGGTCACTGCCAGGACTATTTACATGCAGCAAGCCTCTGAGCTGGCAGTTTTTGAGTTGGAGCTGATGCATGGCTTAGCGATACAAGAATGAGCGACAAGCAGCGGGAGAACCAGTGGACCAGCGGATGGGGAGTCTGCGACAGCATATATCGAGCGGTAGGGTGTGTGGCTGGCAGGCTGGACTATTGGACTAATTGCATGGGTGAAAGACATTATAACTGATGGAAACAGACTTAAACACATGCTAGTAGTGAGTATGAATAAATTGACTATAATCAAAAGACATTAAGAAGGACGTTAATTAAAGTTGAAATAAACATGAAATATTGTGCTCACTGTTAAATAGAAAGAGTAAAAGTGAAGACAGCTAATTGATGTTGTACATAGTATAAGAGTGAATAAATTAGAAAGCAAATTTATTTATTATTCCTTATTATTAAGACCTCCATTCCTTACGAGCTCAGATACGCCCCTCAGGCGTCCTCCTCAGCATGTAACAATACGTTTTCAATATATTTTTTCGTCAATAACACACAGCCGAAGTTTGTAGGTCGAATTTAGATATATACTGTACATACACATTAATAGATCAAAAGTATCCGGACACCCGCCTTATACATATAAACTCGAACCCAAATGTCACTACGACCACCATTGTCGCTATAGAAGGAGACATAAGGCTCGATGTTCGTCAGTGTTACGCGGTACCAGCAGAGTGGGTAGAGCAACGAAGCTCAGTGTCTTCGACAGTGGTTAAGTTATTGGCTGCTACATCAGTAAGAAATCCGTTAGGGCCATTTCCACCCTTCCCAAGTTGTCTAAGTCGACCGTAGGGGATGTGATTTTCAAGTACAACGGGAAAGCACAAAAAAAATCACGGCTAGTAATACTATATATGTTGACGACAAGAACCGTCAAACATTAAAGAAGGTGGTATGGGACCATTGTATGTCACCGTGTAATACCATCACCCGTAAATTCCGCACTACCACTAATTGTGCGGCTAGCACCATGACTGTGCATTGGGAGTTACGATGACTTGTGTTCAAAGCTAAGGCAACTTGTAATGATACAGATTTTAAGGGGCTATACTTATCATTAATCACATATATGAAGATTAGATTTGATTAAAGAGTAATTGCTTATATTGTCAATTCATTTAACATAATTTCCAAATTAATTATTATAGTGTAATCTTTGGTTATTTTAATAGTTACTGACACAGAGATCATGTGTAAGTAAATTTAATTAGTTTCCTGACAATATTCAGTAGGAGCCTATTATAATTTTGTTTGTTATGCTTCATTTATTCCCTAGCGGATAGAAAGTATTCAGTGTGTATTAAACAAATGCACGAAAAAACATATACTAGTTGGCTCTCATCTCGCCATCACTGATAGGCAGCTAGATGTGGCATGGTCAGAAGACAACCAATTAGAGGACATGTGATTAACATAGGCAAGGCAGAAGTAAATTCGAACACAATTTTTTCTAGCAAAAATAATACCACCACGGCCAAAGAGGGTCAAGTGGGGTTTCATATAACCAGAATGTGATAATTTATACTTTAAGATTGATGAACAGTTGCTGAAAAATGTTTTTAAAGAAGAATACTTAATATTTTAAGAATAGTTAATATTGATCTTGTGTGTTTGTAAAGAAGAGAATTATTACTTTGTTGAATTTTCTGGAGAAGAAGAAATAATGTAGTAAAATAGTTGAGAAGCCGAGAATTTCTGAATATTTTATTCAATTAAAATGTTACAACTGACGACCTGGTGTTTATAACTGAAATGTTACAACCTTCCTACAAGCTGCAGCCACTGGAATGTAGACTACTGCAGACGCATGATTTATAGTGAAACATTACGCTATACCACGCGACAGTCTGGTGGGGGGTTTGGGTATGGTGAATGCCAGGTGAACACTACATGCCGGCATGTATACACTGATGAGCCATTACATTATGACCACCTACCTAACATGGTGTAGGACCACATTTAGCCTGCAAAACTGTAGCCATTCTGCGAGGCACCGATTCAACGAGATGGAAGATATCCTGGGGTATCTGATACCACAAACGCAACAGCAAGTCCTCGAGTTGGCGTACAGTGTAGGGCAGTGATGATGTAGCACGAAACCACTTCTCCAAGTCGAACCACAAATATTCAATTGGATTCATATCCGGGCTATCTGGGGCCAGAGCATTAATGCAAATTCACTGTTACATTCCTCGAACCAAACCTTCACATATGCTGGCTGTGTGGCATGGCGCATTGTCCTGTTGTGACATTTTCCAGCAGGGAACACTGTTGACATGAACAGATAAACTTGGTCACCAATAACGTCCAGATACCGGACAGTTATCAGGGATTGATGTTCCGAAATGAGCACCTATATTTCCCATGAAAACATTGCCCAAAACATCACACGACCTACTCCTGCCTATCTCCGCACAACAGTGCACCCAAGTGCCATACCCTCCGCATTCACATGGGCTCGGCCGTCGATGTGATGAACCAGGAATTGGGATTCATCGGACCAAGCGACGATTTTACTATCATCCATGGTCCTGTATCGATGATTTTGTGCACATCTCATATGCTGCTGTCAATGAGATGCAGGCAGCATGGTGGTACGAGTAGGTCTTCCACTCTGCAGTTTCATCCGCAGCAGTGTTCGATTAGCAGTGTGCTGTGAAACATTGTCCTTATCATCACCACTGCTGTACTTCTGTGCGATTTCTCGAACTGTGGCCCTGTAGTCACTCCGAACAAAGCACGACAGCCTCAGCTGCCCTCTGGCACCAATACACTGTGGTTGATGCAAGGATGGGCGATGTGTTGTTGTTTCCCCATCGTTGCACCACTTATATGTACTTACAGCAGTGGCACAAGATTAACCAACAAAACGGGCCGATTCAGAGATGCTGGCACGAAGGTGTTGTGCCATCACAACCTGACTTCTAACAAACTCGGACAGATAAGTCGCTTTTCCCATTCTGACGCCACATACACCACGAACTGTGAGCCTGTGGACATGCCCTATATATACTGTGCTGCCAGTGCATCATGTGCAACTCTCCATGCAAAAAATGTCCTCAGGCCAGGGTGGTAATAATGTAATAGCTCATTAGTGTAGAGCCCACTGTGAAATTCAGTAGAAATTGGGTGACAGTGTGAGGGTGCTTTTCATTGAATGGACTTCGTTCTCTTTTAATACAACGGGGTACATTAAAGACAGAGGGATATAGGGACATTATGACCAGCTGTGTGTTCTTTGCAGTAGATGATAGTTCAGAGATAACTGTGTTTCAGCATGACAAGGCTCCTGGGTCTGTTCATGATAGGTTTTTAGACAATAGGTTTCCGTAAATGGACTGGCCAGCCCAGATCCTCGACTTCAAGCCAATCGAATACCTTTGGGTCACACTGGAGCTGCGACTGCACGCCAGACCCCAATGAGCCATATCACGTGCCACAATGCATATAGCACTACAGAAAGAATGGTAAACTGTTCCCCCAGAAACGTCTCGAAACCTGGTTGAAAGTCTCTCCAACAAGGTTAGAGCTTTAATAAAGATCAAGGATGGAGCCATCCTGTATTAATTGCGCTACTGGGCAGTCTATCTTAGGCACTCTTATAGGGCAGTTTCCCATGGGTGTCCGGATGCATTTTCTCAGATTATGCGTGTATACATAGAGCAATAATCAGTAGTTAAGTTTGATGACAGTGCTATTATACACACATGTTTCCGCTTAAGTATGGTGTCAGTCCAAAATATGTGAAAATATGTTTACTAAATATGTAAGACCCTCTCCATCAGAGTTGATTGGTACCGAGTTTGATTTCAAAATTCTAAGCAGGACACCAACATTCACATGAGTAACCATTGACGATGGCATGATTTTTTTTCGGTCAGGAGCCAGACACAATCGCTGAGCATGTGGCACACGCTAGCTGCTAACAGTAGGCAGGTAATAGGACGAACATCAACCGTTGCGGGGCAAGGACCGTAGAGAATTATCGATCGTTAGAAAAGCTCGGAAGAAAACTTACCTACCTATAGCTATCAAGACGTCCGAGGACCCCAAACAATATTACATATTTAATTCCTTCCACGCACATTGGTTAATGTAGTGGTCAACCCAATGGACGAATGACTCGGGAGGTTTACAGTATACAATGACGCCAGCATCTTCCTCGAAAGGAGATGAACTTATAGCACTCGGGGGAACCGAACACACCGTCTCCCGAATGACAACAATACACACTAAATAAATTATCAAATTAATCTTGGATGGTAAATCTGAGAAATGCCAACTATCGCAAGGATTGAAAACCTTACTTACGCCCTTTTCCTTTACGCCCCAACAGTATAGGCTTAATGTACTGGCTGTAACACCAAACATGTGTAGCTTCTGGATCTGAAAAGACCGGAGAGGAAAAACTCCACACTAATGTAGCCTTTAAAAAAAAAAAAAAAAAATAGACCTTCCACGCAACCCCCCTTCCCTTAGCTTTTTGTTCGACAGTTATTTAAGTGTTGCCTATCCCATACACAGAAGAGAGGCGCCATGGTATGCACTACATCTACAGTACCGAATTTGCTTTGTGTACAAAAGAAACTCTTATCCTTGGCGTTACGATTATGTTTTACTTAACTAAAGCGAAGCATTTATAAAAAATTATCAAAAACTACTTAACGTTGACATGATGTAATTATAAGGAACACAAGATCATGGAAATAAAAGGCAGGTATTTCCCAAATAAATCATGTTAAAAACAGTACGTGCAAAGAAGCGAAAATAGATAAGTTCTTTATAACAGCTCACGTCCTTTGCATTCTAGAGTCATTCTGCATTCAAAGCTTCGAACAAGATTTAGCTGGCCTACTAATTATTTTGGAAAGCAATATTCGGATTTTTCTTCGAGTCGACACACTGACACGGTAAAAGGGGCTAGAAACGTTAATAGTTTATAATTGCGTAAATTTATAAAATATACAAAAGGCGTCGTAACCTTTTTCAAGTTAAATTATGGGAGAGGGGACAAGGTCATGGGACATGATGGATAAAATAAAGTCTCTCTTCCCAAAATTTAGTTTTTAAAACTACTATTTCAGTGCTTATGCTTAAACAATACACACACACAAAAGTTGTGTGCTATCCACAAATTTTCCCCCACAAAAATACTGGTATAACGTTATTTAGTGACCAACTTTATTTAATGACGTCCAGTGAAGATCTAAATTTAATTGACATTTAAATACACATTTCCGCCTCTTAGTGGCGCCCCTGAAATGAATGTGTACGAAATAAAAATAAACCGTTTCAGTGAATACTGATGACTAACTTAAACACTGACGTACAAACCTAGGAATACTTTTCATAATTCGCAGCCATTGTCTATCCACTGTTACTTCCAACTTTTCTGAAGCCCTGCTAAGGTTCTACTTCCCAAGATATTCCTCCGCCCCATGCGAACAAAAAGATTAACCGAGTCTACAAAATTACACCAGGTACAACATGCCGCATTCGTGCGCACTCGGTGTAATTATATTTTGTATACGAACTATTTCTTACTAGGCATTACTAACACACCAATTTTCTTACTATTGTCATTAGTATCAATTATAAATACAACGTTATAATTTATATATAAAACATAAACAAAGTTAAATTTTTCAAGTATAATACGCTTGTAATTCCAGACATATTTAAGAAACAATTTAACACGCGATACATGGGGTGATTTTTCAATGGTTTAATTCAAAATGCGGGGATAAACAGCAAATAGACTAACATCAATGGGCCGTCGTATATCGGGGGGACGATTTACGTCGTGAAGAAAAAATGAGCGGGGTGTAAGTTACCATGATACTAAGTGCAGTGGTCACCTACCTATCAAAATATCGTAAACTCCCCTACGCCCGGTTAGCGACGCTCGCGTATTTGGACTCCCGATGAGGGGAGACGTGAATGAGAATCACGGCCCTGGGGGAACATTGTAGAGTAACGGTGCAGGTCACACTGCAAGAGGAGCACGCACGAAGTGGGGCGCTGCGAAAGTGCACAAGGCCAGGCAGGGCGCGGCACTCACCTCGGGTGTTGATGCCGATCCAGTTGAGATAGCGGGACAGCTTCTTGGAGATGTAGGTCTTGCCGCGGGCCGGCAGCCCCACCATGGCGATCACATGGGGGCTGTTCACGTAGTTGGCTCGCTCCCCTGCACACACGTATACGAACACTTTCATTAGTATAACGTCGAATGACGCCGACAAGCACGCACAACGCTTAAAAACATTGAATGTGTTATTTTTATATTTGCACCACATACCATACTGTTCGACTTTTAGACATTAACAGTGATTACTCTTTCCCCGCAAAATATCAAAAACTAAACGCATAGTTTTTGCATAAACACATGCCAAAATCACAACTTCACTATTTTTAAAATGTACAAATAATAAAAACTAACTTAGTACAGAAATGAGATAATCCACGTTGAAATAAGATGCCAACGGCTATTTCAAGGCGGCTATAAAATCGTACATGGAAAATATTTTGCAATTTCAAAAAATGTTGAAAAGAACGAAGCTCTTGCATGTTGATTCGTGGCTGCTCTTGAATTTGTGTAAAATAACTTTAGCTAAGCATACCTTCAAGTGAAATTAAATAAAACCTTTTCAGTTGCCCTTGCTGATTTTTTCTGCAAATAATTTGGTTTGTTTTATTTGTAAATCAGATTTGTTTCGAGCTTTCCGACAATTGTATGGCATTAATGCAGCGCCGGCACTTACCTATGCTCAGACTCAACTGTTGAAATGCTGTTTCTCACGTTTACATCTGGCCTTGGAGAAGGAGTTCTGCCTATCATGAAATCTTCAACCAGCTAAAAGCTGTATTGTCATAATCCCAATAATCACGAATGTTCAATGAGGATGGTTTACTCGGAATGATATACAACCAAAAGAGGGACTACATGGCAATTTCTTAATCATATTTCTACGAAAAAAATGTTTAAGAAAGAAAAGAACTTCGTAAATGAAGAGCACTACAAGAAAACACATTTCCTTGTTAGACATTTAACATGCAAGTACTCCACCTTCCCATATGGAAAGCGTTCTAGAAACGCCTAGCTACTGGATAACTATAACAATTCAGTTATCACACATAAAGGTTACATTTGCTGCATGGCAGAAGAAAGCCTGCTGAACGTCCTGCAATTTGATTTTTCGTTTTTCTATTTTGTCATTTATCTGACAAAATTTCTTGTGGAATTTACTATACTATTTTTTTTTGACAGCTACTCTTGGCTTGTTATTTGTATTCGTTTCATGTCTCAAGCTTGGTTTTTGTAACGACATAGTGTAGCAATGGAGAATGTTCAAAATATTTCTCATAATCAACCGTGGTTAGATCATAAAAGGAACACTAGAATACTGGCATAGAAATAATTCGAGAAATTCACGTACCTCTAGCCACAAATTAACCGTTTTGTTTTAATTTATATGCCACATTAGCAACCCTGAGGTAAGCTGCTGTAAATGTATTTTACAATACTCGGCACTTCATTTAATTATGGTACACCTAACACAAGTTTATAATACATGGCATGTTCATGTATACTTAATACGTCACACATTCAGCCGAGTTATGAAATACCGCCCAAAACGACGTGGAAGGCAAATCTGAGACATCCGACGAATGAAATTTACCTTTTTCCTAGCATAAACTACATATTTAGTTCCCCTACCAACTTTTAAAATCTTCCAAGTTCAGACAAAATATTTTAAGAGCTTACTGCTTTGGTTTATTGTTCTATTCAAGCTAAACACTAGTTAAACTTGATGTGAGTAGTGTAGACATCTTGCATTCGCTAACGAAAACCCAACATTGCCGAAGGCTCAGAGAGCTATAACGAAATATGAATTGAAGTAAGAATTTACCTTACTGGAAGATTTTATTTCTTTCGTGAGCATTCGAAACTTAACGAATATGAAAAATTAATGAATAACTTAGAATAAGCCCCAAAGCCAGCCGGTGCAAACTTTGAAGATTGAAAGCCGGGTGCAAGGTCGATGGGAAATTAAGTCACGGAAAATATGAAATACCAAGAGCAGAGCTCATATTTGCTACCATGATGAGACATTAAATATTAATTTGAGAAGCTTTTATGTAACTGTAGAACTGTTTGAGATATAAAGTCTAAAATTACACCAGTGTGAACTGGTGTGAATTTGGAAGAGGTTAGAATAAACGGCTTTTCCGGAATTAAAGAAGCAGGTTCACTATTGTTTGCGATGATGATCTGTTTGCGATGATGATCTGCGGGCGTTGGTCTCGCTCGTTTTTACAACATTTGGAGTCGTGGAGGGGAGAAGGTGGTGGTTCTGTACAAACTCCGAGTCAAGGTTCGAGTGGGATCAACGTTCGAAACCGCGAGTGCCATCATAGTTAATAAGGGTTGGCGTTATTTTTAAGTGTAGGCCTACTAAGAACAAAAGACCGTAAGTCCCGTTCTCATCCATTTAATAACCATTTTTGCACATTCCAAAGGAATTACGGTTATCCAGCAGGGACTGCGATACATTGATTACGTTACGGATTACGCAAGAAGCAATAGCAAGCCTTCTTGTTCTTTTCCAGGACACCTTAAACGAAACTCCTGGTGTCATTATTTCAGCATCCCTCTGGTAATTGAGTGATCTGTCAACTGGTCCACAAAGAACCCTAACTTTTCCAGATTTTTCCTTGTTTTCTCCGACGCTAGCCACCATGAAAAAAAAATCACTTCATGTGATTAAAACCGCATCAATGGTATACGGGCCAGTTTGGCATTAGCATCCCTCTATACCACAGGCCCTGACGGGAAAAAAGTTTTCAAAGGGAATTTCCAATAAAACGGCAATCATAACCCTGTGTGTGTGGCGATAGGTGTGTGTGTGTGGGGGGGGGGGGGGTTGTAAGTGGCCCGACTACTCGCCTCGCACTAAGGCGGACCGGGTTCGATTCCCGGCGGGGTCGCTCCCGGACTTTCGCACGCGGGAATCGTGCCGGACGACCGGCGGGTTTCATCGGCGATATCCCACATCCTCCGCCCTTGCATTCCGGCGCTGCATCACTTCCACCTCGCTCCGCCCTTCTCCACTCTCAAGACCCCGATGTTAAAGAGCCGCCTAAATTTCTCCACTCACTCTATTCCCTATGTGGCTTTCCACGGACGTTTCCTGCCCGAGTTTCAGTTCCACTGCTGCTCCACCCCTACCTCATTCACCGCCCGTTTGTCAGTGTGGACAGAGAGAGGTCGAGGCCAGCAGGCTTCAAGTAGGGGAGCGCAAGGGTTTCAAAACACTAAGCAAGGGACGCTGTCCTAGACAATCTTTAAAACGATAACCCCAATCATAAGAGTACTAACGACAGAATGTTACAAGCTCGCTGGCCTCCTGTGTGGCTATTTATTCCGAATTTATATTCCAAAACCCTCTAACATCGCTACAACAGTAGTAGTAGGGGCGTGCCGGTCCTTGTAACATTCTGTCGTTAGTACTATTTTATGACTGGGGTTATCGTTGCAAGATTTTCCAGGACATCGTCCCTCGCTTAGTGTTTTGAAAACCTTGCGCTCCCCTACTGTTCCACTATCACCGGTCATATCACGTAATGGACCCTGCCTCTGACGAGGATATTGTGCTGATTATTTTTTCACAACGCCATAATTGATCATACAGCCGTTGCTCTTTCCTTAGACGAAAACAACTTGCTAATTTACATTTTCGCATAATATTTTAAAGAATACGCACTTAAATAAAAGGCTAACATGCTAAAGTTAATATTAAATCAAAATGATATCCCACACTTTCCGTAGATAATCATTCACCTTGAAAACTATTTACAGAGATTCTCTGAAATAAGGCCACGAGTATTAAAAAAAGCTGATTTTCACGGTCTGATAAACATTGTATTAATAAAAATAAACCAATATAAATTTTTGTCAGTAACCGATATTTTAAGCAACTTTTTCTCAGTTCACAGTAGCTTACGCCAGTGAGCAGTGTTACGTGCTGCAGCTGGCGCCGACTCCGCTGCCCCGTGCCGTAATCGGAGACCCGCCTCGCCCTGCCCTCTTCCTGGAACGATGCGGTCGTGACTGTCTACCCTCCTCCTGGTAATCCCGTGAATGCCGACAGCGGCGAGACTTGATGGCGTCACAGACCTCCTCTCACCTGCTAGAGTTTCCGATACGTTTAGCGACGACGCAAGAATGTTCTGGTGAGACTGGCTGGCGCCTCAGCCCTCCGCGACGCATCACGCGAGTTGGGGAAGATTCCAAATGGCGGCCTAAGACACTTATATATATATATATATATATATATATATATATATATATACTACCGCAACCCAGCGGCCGGCAGTCTTTGACAGAGGTCGCCTGGCCGAGTGTGCGCGAGCGAAGGAAAGTGTGGACGACGACTGGCGATTGCGGAACGACGGCGAGTGAGGTGTTAGTGGCTTGAATGGACGAGAGGGTGTGAAACCGACAAGTGAAGCCTACTGTGCGTGAGGGCGCTTGGAGGACTCTAGAACATTGCGACTGGCGGGACATGGACTGAACTGAGGTGGGACTGAATGGAAGTGTAATACTGCTTTTATTGTAAATATTCAAACTGTCAAATATGGACGTGTAAACTATACAATAATTGAATAGATTGATACACTGTCTACTGGGACTGATCTTTAATTATTTAATTTCATCGATGTCTTCGTCGTAATTATAAATGTTATTAATTGGTGTCAATTGTGAACAGTACGTGATTTGAATTTATTGTGAGAATTTGAATTCAGAGAATTTTGCTGTAGTTGCAGTAAATAAAATAAGGAAATTATAATTAATTCTTCTATTTGATTAAGACCTCCATCCCTTAACGAACTTGGTATAGCCCACTTAATTTCTAAAGAGAGAAATTGTAGCAATACAATATCTGCTTCAGCGCGATAGATTTTGGGTTAAAGTATCAAATCACGCACAGTTGACGTTAAGTGCTATTTAACATTAGACGAGACTGATAAACCTACACTATCAACCGAGGATAATCTGCAAAGGGTAGAGAAACTGGGTTTAAAGGTTTACTAATTCCCAATGTTTCGGCGAGTTATTGCGATATTTTTATATACACGTGGATTGCGCATACAATCAATCAACTGAGGACACGAGGGCATTCATTGTAGTTATTACAGTATTAAGTCTCGAAGCAAATGGCAGAAGAACTGTACACGTAACCAATCAGTAATCTGAGGTAAATAATTGTATATGCTGTTCACAGCTCACTGTGCACTTCTAAAAGACCAAATTAAAATCCACCTGTGTCCTCATTTTATATCATTCCGCCATATGTAATATTTACATTATCATGTGTCTGATGGCTTTATTCATGCGTCAGTCAAGAGAAGATAAGAAATAGTTGGTAGCCTAAATGTGTTACTAATATGCCATTTCATGAAGCACAAAAAAATTAACGTCATAAATTTACATATAGTAGCAATACACCATAAAGGCTTGGGAACTATTCCCCTTGATTCCCTGCCAACTTAAATGGGAGGCCGCATGCCAGTGCATAAGGTAGCATCTATGCACATAACGGACAGTACTTTGTTTTTCGAAAGTTAATATTAAAATGCTTACATTACTGTGAACAGCGTATACAGAAGTGAATGACACCAGAACGTGTGACAGGGGAGTGGCTTCGTCTGCAGTTTAGTTGTGCAAGGGAATGCTGCGAATGGCCAATCAACCGCAACCAGCCAAACTAGGCTGAAGTAGGGCGTTCACCTCAACGAGCGTGTAGCCTCTGGGGGGGGGGGGGGACAGCGGAATGTAAACATTCAATGTAATAATTGAACGAACCTTACCAAAAACTGACCCAGGATTTTTGATTAACCACAGCTGTTCAGCATTAAAATTTTACTTACTTGGGCAGTCACAGGGATCAGCGAAAAAGGCACACTTGAGATCGTCTAGCACCACCCACGCCACAACGGCATATTGACCAATCACAACAACGTCGTTCACAAGAGCTTTACAGATTGAAGTTTCACGTATCAGATAGGCAGATACCAAGAAGGTTGTCAACCTACAGGACTTAATGCAAGACTACTACGGCGACAGAGATCTCTTCGAAAAACTCGTTTATACAGTAGTGTCCATTGACAGTTGCTGCTGTCACGTAATCGTTCTGCGAAAGACATTACGAATATTACAATATAATACAGCGTAGGCCCTACATGATGTAAGGTGGCATGTCGCTCGTTATTTCTCTGTAGCATTATTGTGTGCAGAATGGTTCAGGTTCTAATTTCGCAAATGATATCCGCCCATTGCTGCACTTAATTTCCCAGGACAATGGATTCGCATAAATGAGGCAAAAAAAAAGTCTATCCCAAGAAGTTCATCGCTGGGCACCAAGCAACATGGGAAAACTTGAAAATAAGTCTAAGAACGGCTTTAATAAGAAACAAATTGTATATGCTGCTCACGGTAAAATGAGCACTTTTTAATGTCCTTCCGACATGCATTAACCACTAATAAATATATCATATTGCACCCTAAGACTTTAAATTTTGAGGGTGGTGGAATGTATTCACTCTGTTTATTGGTTATATTGCAATGTTTATATTAGAAAGTAGCAGGAAGATGGAAATTAGATGAAAGGAAAAATATAGAAAGGCCTTAAAAAGTGCTCACTTTACCGTGAACAGCCTATCATCAGTAATACTGCATGCCGACTCGTACATAAACACGTGACGCATTCTGGCGAATTTATGGAGACATTTCGCACAAGCATTTTATACAAACAAAGTTCAAGTTTATAAATAATGACAGCTACGTAGCCAGACTAAAGTAACTGTATTGTTTACTAAGCACGCTAGGTACATATCTCTCCGAAAACCACACAAAGAACTTGGGCTTAATACGACAAAGATCACCATCACCCACCTTTATTTAGCACCGCCTATTTAATGGCACGAAGGTTTGGTAATGCACACGATAAAGGACGATACAGGCCTGCCAATTCGACAGCTAAAATTAATTACTCTCTGCCATCAGTCGTACGAGTTAACTTGTTTTGCGGGCACATGCCTTTGCTGCTGAAAACGTAATTATGCTCTCAGAGAACGTGACTAATTTCCCTGAGTAAATTGACTCCTATAAAAATTATTAAAGGAGCCGGAAATGGAGAAAACAGAGCAAAAAAAAAAAAAAGGAGGGGGAGGGTAAATGCCAAATATCGAGAAATAGCAAATACTTTACAATAATTGATTTTATAAAGTAATACTTTTTGTAATACCGCAAACTATTAGAAGGTACGAGCACTTGCATAGCACTGCATAGTTACAATTTACTCAGCATTATAACGTACGAATCTGTACATTTTAACAACTAAAACACTGCCGAGGCTTTGGAGATGGTAAAAGCTACTGACGTAAGAATTTCAATAACCAGATTTTCCTAGTAAGTATTATTTAGCAAGTTAATTCTTTCGTGTAACAAACATTATACGGTAAATTACAAATATACTGAATTTGAAGTAATACTATAATAACTACATACATTACGGTAAATTACAAATATACTGAATTTGAAGTAACTACATACATTATTAAGAATTTTCCTTTTGTAAAAAAAATCTTACAACGACCTTAAAATGTATGTGTGTTCCGTCAGGTTCCGATGTGTAAAGATATGAGGAAATTTCTCTGTTGGGTTTACAATTGTATTTTGTGATCTATCGTCTGCTACAGTTCTGATCTATAGTATGTTTCGCGACAGTAAGTTGCTACTTAACGTATGATATATATCAACATAAGGTATACTTCTTCACACACGCAGTGCTTATTGGAAGTGCTAGGCATAAAATACTAACAGCGCGTAAAATTACTAAATGACAAATATTTACTCATTTATGATATAATTTTAAATCACTACCCAGTTCGTAAACAATATGTATTATAATTTTCAGCGAGTAAAAATTCTCTGCGTCACTAGATGCTAAGTAACTACGCTTCATAACCACGAGTTTACTAGTGTAATGCGACAACAGTAAATAATAAACACACTAACTAAAGTACAAAATGAAATCATTACCCTGGTTAAACAATGACATGGCTTACCTCTGGGCACTAACAGATTTATTTTAAGGAGCTGAGTAGAAATGTAAAAACTTTACCAATCCCAGTTTCCGATCTCTTACAAATTCAAACGGCATCTTCCAGATTCATTCGTTTAATTTGTAATTGGCGTAGTTCTCTGTGTTTCTATGTGGCGCGCAATTGATATTCATTTTACTAGATTTCTTGTGAAAATGTATCAATCCTCTTAAAGCCAAATTATATATAGTTACCACGTCTTTATTTTGGCTTCTTTCTCAAGCATTTCATTCACAATTATTCTAGTGAGCGTCTAACAAGGTAGTGGCTTAAATATAATATTGTCATGCTGGTTTTCGCAACAAAAAAATTCCGCAACTTGAAGTGCCATAACTAAAATTACAACTTTTTATTGACCTTAAGATTCTGTCCCATTGAACATTTCAATATATGCGTCGTTTTAAAATATATCTGGAAAGCTGTTTGCTATAAAAAAAAAATTGCGTTTCCCACGCGTAAAAAAGTTTGCTAGGTCACGGTCACTGGCTACTGGCCTTTCCGCTCAAAAAAAAACTCTATTGCTAAACCACTCCTTTCCTTTCTACTTTTTACCTTTACAAAAACATGAACAAAAGAAGGAAGCCAAAACTGCACAGGCACAGATTCTTACTTCAAATGTTTAAACCGTCATAAATTTACATACAAAATTTGCTAAACCTCTAAATGCCAACATTTCTGTTATGCCACCTAGCGCTGGGTTTCACGTGGCGTCATTCGACTGTCATGCGAGTGGAAATAGCAACATAGCAAAGTAAAAACCCAATGTTGATAAGAAAACCGGCAGACAACATCGTAAACGTTTTATAGACTCCAATAGTGATGCCACTAGGTAACTATGCGCATAATGCAAAGAGTTACACTGTAGTAAAGAAAAAACCCAATACCTATTAAAATCAAAGTTTAACTCTTTAAACTTGAAACAAAACCCGGGCAACATATTTATGTGCAATCGGTAACTACAAAAGGAAAAGAATACCGGCAAGACTGTGTGAGGAAAATATTACATTTAATAATAGTGAAAAATTAAAATATTTTTTTTTACAAGTCTTAGATACCTATTTAATAAGATAGTCCTGAAATTACCGTCTTTTTTATAACATCTGATCACACTTATGATATGAAAGTCTTTACACCATTACCTCCAATTAGCTTAGCGTCTGGCCTCCCAACGCAGGGGTTCCGGTTTAGATTTCGGGCCCTGGCAGGCGGTACATTTTCGGTCGAGAGTTCTAGTGTGGGGGACACTAAGCTGTGTGGTGTGGAGGTTTCCTCGCAGCGCTCCCGTTTCCTCCCCCGTATTCATTCTGCCACAGTGGTTTTCACCAGGGCGAGTATTGGTGAAGGTGAAGTGAGATAAGGTGAAGTGAGCTGAAGATGCAGCGGGCGAATGCAATGATGGGGGTGGGGGAGGAGTGACCCGAGAAAATTCGACGGGCATTGGAAACGTCCCCACGTTTCACGCAGAATAAAATTCGGGCGAGCCCGACGAGAATCAAACCCGGATCGCAATGGTGGGAGGCAAGTAGCCCCAACAACTACACCACCGCGGCCCGTAGAGTATTTAGAATTATTTGCAAAGGCCGAATACTCGCAGATACATACACAAAACTAACTTTGTATTAATATAGTAATCACAGCCAAACGTTTAAACTTAAATAAACAACATGAAATGTAATTATTCCTAAAAGCGCCCTTCTCCGGCCTCTTCGCCATAAATACGCCATCCTTGGCTGGCGTCACTACCACCAGGTCACTACGCCTAGTTTGGTTTGTTACGATCGATTGCAAGGATCCTACACTAGCCTTGAATATACGTTCAGTATATGATCCACACAAACTCCCAGTATAAGCCTTTTCACATGGTCAAATATTTCTTCAAATTATCTTTAATTTTTATTGAATTAAGTTCTTTGAATGGTATATGACGTCATAGAAATTTCATAATCGCCGCCATTTTCTCTTTAAATTTCTGGAATGTCTCTTTCCCTTCCAGATTTCCGTTTAGAATATGTTCTATATTTTCTTGAATCAAAACTTTCAATCGTCGAGCACAGCTTTTCTGACGATATTAATGGAAGTAATCTCACAATAATAGAATTGTGTGCGCATATTTAAAGTTGTTACACATAACGACGCATATTTCTCAAAAAGAAACTGCACAATAAAATAAATACAATTTGTTGTGGTTCAACCAATTATTTTCGTGTCGTGCATCAGCCATAGATACTTCGTGGCACGAAAAAAAAAAAAAAAAACGGCGCATTTGCCAGACGGATGAGCGATGGAGAAGTAGTAAATTATGTTATGGAACTAAGACGCACGTGTGCAAGGAGCACGCAAGGACTAATAGTTGGTACGTCCACTCTTAGTTTTAATTTGCTGGCGGGATTTGTGGTCACTGACGGCCACACAGCTGGAAACTATCAGTCATCATTTACCGAATTTAAATGTACAACGTATAGTATCAAAGGAAACAGTTTGCACGGAAACGCTATGGGCTTATTAGCATGTATTACATTATCAATAAAATTCCTAAGATGAATTTAATTTATTTTAAAATATTTAAAAGAAAATTTTTGTCGTTTCCGCATGACATCGTTCAGCTACATATTTACTCTTGGTTGATAACACTCAAAATCTTATTACACGCGTACAAACTCAAAAGCTATTATTTATCTTTTTACAGCTACTTTTAAAGCAACGTGAAGTAGCAGTGCCTAAAATGGGATAAACGTTAGTAACGGCCATGCAAGTTCAAATAACAGGAATGCCAACGAAACAGAACAAGACACCATGCTTCATAAACTCATAATTGCATATTTTATGGACGGTCTTAACTTACATATGTGAAGCAAGTATTACTGCGATAAATAAACATACTTCGCCAGAAAATTATTCCATTAATGAATGACGGCAGTGAGTACGTTACTCCATTGTTAGTGTGCATACAATCGTCGGTACGAAGTAGCGAGATTTTGGTGCCTCTTTAACAACGAGGTCTTGAGAGCCGATGAGGGTGGAGCGAGGTGGATATAGTGCCGCGCCGGAACGCAAAGGCGGGGGAAACGAGAGAACTCCGAGGAAACTCGTCGATCAGCGGCATCATAAGGCATGAATTCCGATCGTTAGTGCTAAATAATAAAACTGTGTGCATCGTGTAGTGTCGCCCCCGGGCCACGTGGGTTACAAGTAACGCAACTAAGAGAGGCCCGGAGTGGGGCACGATCACTAAGCAGGGCGGTCATCTCGAACGGAGCCTGCGGACCCACGACGGCGTAGAGCGGTAAACAGCGCAGGCGATGTCAGATCTGGAGCAATTAACACGCAAGGACGGCGACAAGAAAAATAGATGACAGCGTCTCGCGCCAATGAATCGCACGAGCCTGTCCTCCGAAGTGAAAGTAATGAGGTTAGAAAAATGAACGCATGGACAAACACTCGCAAGGACAATAGTAATTAGGTTCTCAGACTTAGAACACGGTGGTTAAATATTTGCGATACAGATTACTGAGCCTAAATTTAGCATGTATACTAAACCAACTGTCAACCGCGAGCAAGGAAAACTCTACGCCCATTTTTTTTTTTTTTTTTTAATGTGGTTTTCACTCTCCCATGATTTTTGGTGACCGCTAGTTAAGAGTGGTCCGGACTTTTTTTGTAAATACATTTCCTGACAATACTTTTGCCAGAAAAGACAAAAACCAATTATAAGCCCATACGGTTTAATGTTTAAAACTTTAAGAGTATTATAAAAAAAACAATTCGTCAAAATTGTAGAAAAAATGTTGCAATTTTTCGAGCTTGCGTGAACAGTTTCCTTGAGGGAAATAGTGCATGAAAGCAGTATATTTACCCGCTTTTCACTATAACTTGTTTTTCAAAGGATTTATCGAAATTTTTGGCACGACAAGCCGTAAATATTAATTTTTAACAACTTCTTGCATTGTCAAATATTCACTTCCTTTATTATTCTGAGAGTACTGAGGGAAGATGAGAAATAAGATACTATTTCTTAGCTTCCATCAGTGCTCCGATAGTAGTAGTGGTAGTGAATAACTATCAATGTAAGGTGTTAAAATTATTCTTTAGGTCTTGTCGTGCCAAAAATATTGAAGAATTCTCTGGAAAACAACTCTTGACAAAAATTAAGTTAAATACACTGCTTTCGTGCACCGTTCCCTTTAAGAGATAAGTAGGAGAACAGTAAGAGGGTACAGTTCTTTTTGTCCGTGGGCTTTCATCGCGTGTAGTAAAGTGCTACTGTT
Organism: Dryococelus australis; assembly: GCA_029891345.1. NCBI lineage: Eukaryota > Metazoa > Arthropoda > Insecta > Phasmatodea > Phasmatidae > Dryococelus > Dryococelus australis. Next base: position 77,701,557 of record CM056998.1, read on the forward strand.
ACAGATATAATTAGCACAGGGAAGTGAAGCGATAGCGGCACTTACATTATCTTTGGTGAAAATAGTTCCTGGGCGTGAAATCGTGCAAAAAAAACATTCTTATTTGAAATTGTACAAAAAAATATTTTTGCTGTCACTTTATCCGGCGAAGGAAGTTTTCTGTGCGTGTAACGAAAGCATATGGCGAGTGTTCCAGGTAATTCGGCGTGCTACGGAGGTTGTTGGCAGCGCTGGGACAGCGATCTGTGAGCACCATAGACTAAAGGCGAGGGAGACCGATCACGCTGGTTGCGCACAACCAACCTTCATGTCCCAATATTTAACTGGTTTTCTACCAACACGTCTAGCTATAACGGCATGGTTTAGATTTTGGGTTATAAAACTGATTTGTAAATAAGTGCTTAGAGATTTTTATACTTCCTCTAACCAATTTGTAATGAAGTTTAGCTAAATTCAAATATGAAAACGAATTTTATTAAATACCAGCTGACCCGTGCGACTTCATTAGCATGGTATTTTGGTAAAGTCATTAAAATTAAGCCCATAGTTTAACAAAATTTGTAATGTTTAATATACTAATATTTCTTCTTTCAGGTTTAATAGAGTTATTAAATTACACCCTGCCATCGCTTCGTACATGTTTTATTTTAGCATAATATGTAGGACTTTGAATTGATCTAGTCACATTTTTATTGGGTTCTCTAGCCACTGAGATACTGCGGCCCCCTTTTTGGAAGCTCTAGCCACTGAGCTACTGCGACCCTACAATTGGGTGCTCTAGCCACTGAACTACTGCGGCCCCACTATTGGGTGCTCTAGCTCCTGGCCAGCTGCGGCCCCACTATTGGGTTCTCTACCCACCGAGTTTCTGCGGCCTCACTATAGGGTTCTCTATCCACTGAGATACTGCGGCCCCCTTATTGGAATGCTCTAGCCCCTAGCCAGCTACGGTCCCACTATTGGGTTCTCTAGCCACTCACCTACTGCAACCCCCTTATTGGGTGCTCTAGCCACTGAGCTACTGCGGTTCCACTATTGGGTGCTCTAGCCCCTGGCCAGCTGCGGCCCCACTATTGGGTTCTTTACCCACTGAGATACTGCGGCCCCCTTATTGGGTGTTCTAGCCCCTGAACAGTTGCAGCTCCACTATTGGGTTCTCTAGCCACTGAGCTACTGCGGTCCCACTTGATATATATCTATCCACTGAGCTACTGCGGTCCCACTTGATATATATCTATCCACTGGGTCACTGCGGCCCCACTTTGAATAACTCTAGCAACTGGGCCAATACGGCTTTTTAGAAGGAAAGGAGGATAGCTCATAGACAAAAAAGAAAGGAGAAATTAAGGAATTTTATTAATGCTTTTTTTTATACAGTATTCGTAAGAAAAGCTTAGTCCAGTACCTATTTACATCCTCCAGTACCTATTTACATCCCTGATAATCATTTTTTCCGGAACAGTTTGAGATATCTCGATGAAACAAAGACTAAGCTGGTCCTGGGGTTATTATCTCTATAGGAGGCCTACTATGTAAATTTGATGTCAATACGTTAAGTGGTTTTTTAGTTAAATCCGTTCAGACAGATGCGATAAAAATTAACATTGGATATGGCTTAGTTATCAATTATATCACATGAAAAAATTATTAAAAGTGAATAATTCGAAAATCAGAGACAAGCACTTCTATTTTATTTAGTAGTATAGTTAATAGTGCTTGTCATTTAAAAATTAAGATACAAACAAACATGTGCATCACTGTTGACCGTGTGATTTTGACAGTTGTGTTCTTTTGAGGTAGGTCAATATTGGGTACATGCGCAGAAGACGAATAACCAGTCTACATCATCTTTAGTCTACAGTGAGCACCATGTGACTGCAGGGTGTGCACCATAGAGTGAATATGAGCTAGTGATCTTGCTAGCAGCACAAAACCAGCCTCAGTGTCCCAACATCGAGAGCTACTTTTCCGCCAGTACGACTCTCATAAACGAGGTGGATGAGATTCGAGTTTTGTTTAAGTAAACAAGTTCTTTGAGATTTTGTATAGTTCCTCTAATCAATTTGGAATGCAGTTTTATCACGTTCAAATTAGTAAAGGAATTTTATTTGTATATAAGGACTCATATTTTAAACATTAAGATATAAACATACACGTTCATCAGTGTTGTAAGAAATACTGTAAGGGGGAAAACTTGGAGATATAGTTTACGTATGCCCCACGTATGAGTATTAGCCCCTGTAAGAAAACGGGTGAACCCTGCTATGGTTTACTTGTCAAACGTAATTTATACAGGCAGAACTGTATAATTAAAGTGCAACGACCTGGGAGAAATCCATAGCAATAACAATAACATCAAACATTAGCCAACCGGCAGTTATTTTGCATACCGCAAACCATCGTCGAAGTTGCTAGTATTCCACACCAACAGAATTTCAATAACCTGGATAGCCTTACTAACAATCAGGTTCTGTGCAGCCCCCTGCATAGCTATACAACACTACAAAACACACCGGAAGACATAGGAACCAACTACGTATTTATTTAAAGTAATGAAAGGCTTCCAGTTTTTAAACAATAATTTAATGTGGAAAATATCATAGAAGTAAATTGCCTGAAAGTTTCATTCCCTGGTAGTGTTAAAAATGCAAGGGATATGCACGCAGCAGCTGGACTAGGTATATAAAGATATATCTCATTATGCCTGCTAAAAATGCCAATTAAGTAAATAGGGTATTTGAAAGTAAAAAAAATATATATATATATCTAGACAACTTGAATGTTGTACACACTTAAATTTTGCAAAGTAGATTTAATTCAGTTCAAAATAAAAGTCGCTAATGTTCTCACACTTGGTCGTTACAATAAATTACGTGCCTGTATAATTACATATTTAAAATGCTGCTGGCTAGCACAGTTTATGTTGGTAGAGCAATTAGATACCTATTTAAATCTCGGGCACTTTGTGACCACTGAAAAGTGTCGGTAAATGATGCTGCGTACTTTAAAAGTTTATTAAACACTCTCAAGTACGTGTAACGATCACAGTACATTAAGCTGGGATCATACCTTATATAAATGTAGAGCTTCTCACACTTATTTTATATGCAGACCTGTTCTGACGGTAGTACCGTGTACCGTTGGCTTATCACTCAAATTTTAATATATTTTTTGGGTTTAATTAACCTTTTAATTAATACTTTTAACGTAGAACTAAGGCCTCACTGGCCTGCTGCCGTCGTGACCCACTTAATTCAAGATGGAGTATGGAACGTTCCGTCACCATCCATTATCGGCAGCGGTTAAATAATCAAATTACTACAGAGTACATAGGGCTTAACCCAGGGTGCTTTCCAATACCGTGACGATTCAAAAAAGAGTTCCTAAATGTTGCCAACCTGCACACAATTAACAAGTTATTTGAAACCTGATAAAAAGAAATAAATTTATAACAATTTACATATGGAAAATTAGCATTTCAGCTGCTGCGTGTACATTAATATTACGCAGAATTAAGAAAAGAAAATAATGATATAACAATATTACATGTGAAACACATGACATTCATAATATTTGTTTACAAAATAAATGTGCGTGTACTCTTATGACAGATTTGCATGCTAACTTAAAGTGTGTTAAAATGCAAATCGCATCTGTTAAATAATCAGACGTTACAGTGTTGACCATGCGACTTCGACAGTTTTACAGGTAGGGGTAGGTCAATGCTGAGTAGATGCGCAGACGACGAAAAATCGGTCCACCTCATCATAAGTCTATGGTGTGAACTAGGCACTCTCGCACGAGTATTATGCGGTGTTTGCGTGTCACTTCAACGTCACAGCGAAGTTGCGAGCAGTTCACGAGAGACATATATATATATATATATATATATATATATATATATATATATATATACATACAGTGCCATACTCTGTCATTCAGTATAATTTTCTAAGAAGTATTAGGGGCCGCGGTGGCTGAGCGATTAGCACGCTCGCCTCCCACCAAGGCGAACCGGATTTTCGCAAATGGGAATCGTGCCGGACGATGCCGATGATCGGCGGGTTTTCTCGGGGATCTCCCGTTTCCCCGCCCATTCACTCCGGCGCCGCTCCATATTCACTTCAATCACCCTTTTCGGCTCTCAAGACCTTGCTGTTAAGAGCCGCCCAAATCTCTTCACTCACTCTAGGAAGTATTAATGTGAATATTTAACTGACACATCTAATGACATACTGAATAACGGTGTATTATTTTCACTTAGAACTGTAGTATATAGTAATATATTCAGCTATAACACACTGTAAAATACATTGCTGTATACATTTTTGTAATATTATAAATTAATGAAAAATTAAACTGACTTCTTCTGATTAATTTAGATCCCCTTTAACATACCTGAACACGCAAAGATACTTGTAACAATATGTTACCATTACGCAAGTTCTTATTTTAATTGTACAAAAGTGTATCTCGGCTACTACTAAAATAAAAAAACGGCACTTTTAATTATGTAAAACACATGGAACTCTTTTCCTTAATTCGCTGACAACAGTGCTGTAATACTCAGTCTGTGTTTACGTTAAAATAAACGTATCTACAGGCACAACCTTCCTTTGTTAAAAAAAAAATTAAGAGCTCAATTGACCGAAAAACCACTAAAAGTAAGGTTTTTTTTTTGCCATACCGTGCCTAATACCCAAGTTACTCAATGGCGGCGATGGTTACGCAACGTCCACATCGAACACAAGCGAGCCTCGTTGCAAGGCCAAGGTCGCAAAGTACAGCAACTACCAAGAACTTTCACGGTAGTTAAACTTCACAGACGAATTTACAAGTCGATAGAAGCTGAATTTGTATAGTTGTGAAACTAGGAAACACACGTAGAGGTGTCGACAGTGACCAATGAGAACTGGTTACTCATATTCCCACGCTTAAAAGGCTGTGCCAACTCCCCCCTCCATCAAGATCTCCGTTTTCCTGAACACTCTTATAGGCTGTTCACGATAAACTGAGCACGTTTCAAATCAACCTTTGAAAAATGTCACTGTCCCTACCTGCGTATATTTTAAAGGGCAAACTGAGTGGCATGCACTAAGTTAAATTGGTAACAACGGAAGGAAAGTAGTTCCAAGTATTAACGTTGAATCTAACGTGTTAGGTAAGCATTTGTGACAGCTGAAATTATTTATTTTGCTTTTTTTTTTTTTTTAAACTCGTGTAGAGGTATAAGAATTAACAAATTTTGCAGATATTTACTTTTCTAATAATTTTACCCGTTTCCCCTGATTGAAGCATGAATAAAATGACCAGGCCAATGTCAATGTTAATTTTACATCAGGCGGAAGAATACACAATGTGCATACAAGTCGATCTTGAGGAGGGCTTTCAGAAGTGCTCAGTTTACCGTGAACACCCTTTACGAGAGAAAACTTTGAGGATTTCTTGCCATGCAAACGTATTTGCTATTGGTTGGGGTTTGAACGCATGAATGTTCTTAATTGAATGGAGTTTTAGACATCCTTTCAACGGGATTCTTCCCACCGCCACAAACGCACACATTACACACACTTCCCCCCCCCCCCCCACAAGGATGATGACACATTCTATTCCAATCTTAAACTGTTGTTAGCTTTCATCACTTATTCCGCAATGGTTGTTTATATTTAGTACTAGCGAGTACCCGGCATGCGTTGCAATGCCACGCAAAGAAAGAAAGTGTTTTGTGTTTCAAATCTGTTTATTGAAGTGCTTTTGGATACACAATATTTTTTTTTGTTTTTCCGTCTGGTGCGTACACGAATATGTTAGAAGGTTTTCCGACGCATGAGCAGGCCACATACAGCTGTCCATGTGAAAAGCATGGATTTTCCAAATGTAGTCCACACACTTGTAGCGACTGTCCCTGTGCTTGAGCAGTGCGTACTCGAACGGTTTCCAGTCTTACTTCCCGTTCCTCGTCGGTTTCCGAAGCTCGTGATGCTTTTTTTTTTCTTTTTGCTTGGGGTGTAGATCGGCCAATCGCTTTTCATTCGGGTGGCATATTTGATTTGACAGCGAAAGAAATGCTTTGTGATGACAATTACAAATTCACAATCAACACCACTTATTATGTCACACACGAATTGTCGTTAAAATATATCAAATATAGTAATATAATAAAAAAATTTATTATTCTATAAATACCGGATTCGTCAAGGCAATGTACCTAGAAATTATATATGAGATTGGGTTAAGTACGAAATGATGGACGAATAAAACATATTTTGTCCGCTCAAAATCAACTATATTCAAACAATAGTACAGTTAAATGTAACGTGGAGTTACAAATTAGTAATTAGTCTTGTTAATAAAAGTAATATTAAACAATGTTTGTTTAGATTAAATGTCAATCAATAATCAAATCCCTGATCTGTTAACCGTAGAGTGTAGATTTGAAACGGAACAAATTGTCATATTTTGATTAGGTACGCCATCTTCATTCAGCATCTGTCTTTTGTAAGACAATAGCTACAATAAACTAATTTGTTGAAACGACTCGCGCACCGCCTATTGTAAAACGGTTTTACCAACTCGGAAACCTTCGCGGGCATGCGCACAACTTACCAAAGTTTCATCGCAATCGGATGAATGGTATAGGAACGCACACGGGACAAACAAAGCAGCATTCATATATATATATATATATATATATATATATATATATATATATATATATATATATATATATATATATATATATATATATGAATGCTGCTATTATCTATGCTGCTAAAATCTATATTATGAATAGTTACGAGCCTTGGGCAAGATATGTGCTTACTACGCTTACGCAAATGAGGTATACGTTCTACATTGCGCCAAGCTTTTATATACTATGCAAATTGTGTAACTATTATAATTATTTTTCTCTTTTTAGTGCATTTATAAATAAAAGGTTGGTTTCAAAAGTTTTTTTTTACATTTACTTTATTCTTATTCTCGTATCGGCTCTCAAGATCTCGATGTTATGAGCCGCCCAAATATCTTTACTCACTTTATTATTGTTTCTCGTTATTCTATTTCTTTCTTATTTTGAGACGCCACGTAACTTGTATCCTGAGAAACGTACATGCATCGCAAGCCCCGATTTTGGGGTTTATCAAAGAAGCACTGCAAACTGTGGGCGCTTGCCAAAACCCCCGTACATCCCATGACGGCAAACACTACCCAATTATAGCAGCAGCGTGCACAAGTGCAATGAGAACCAGGGATGTGAACCTCGGAAGTTATAAAAGTAGTACACGTCTACGACAATTATAGTATTTTGTACGAAATTTCAGTACGGTAACGAAAATTCTTTCTGTGACCATTTCATTTCAGATTTATTGCTTGGTAAACAACTGCAGCTTTCTATTTTTTAAACATTTCAGAACTTATAAATTTGCTATATTACACTTAATATGTTACTAAAAATTACACTGAAACACTCAACATCTTACGTGTTTTATTACATAACATACATAGTTATTACATAACTAACATAAAACGTTTATGTTAGTGTTGTCTTGACAGAATACTCGTTACGTTGAAACTTGAAGTACCACAGTGAATACAACTCCGTGCAACCAAATTTTAAAGATTTAGTACAATTGGTATAGTAACGGTACGGTTCATTTTAAACTATAGCATTTTTGCGTCTTATAATGGATTTGCTACAGTAGGCTTGTATCGTCGAAGGCTTTAAACTGCAGTAAAAATACTATAATTATAGGGCGGTTCACATCACTGTCGCAAACAGACATCTTAGAGAAGGTAACCGAAGCCACCCGGGGATCGTTCCACCAATACGCATTCGTCCTCGGTGCACGTGACCTTACCTCGGGCAGTGCTCCATACTGGGTCACGGTGCACTGTGCCAACCTTCGCGTTAACGCACGTCAACTCTCTGCAAACCGAAGAGAGAGCGGTGTTTCGGCGCGACCATGTCAGTATGTGGCTCTACTCAAGGACTTTGCAAAAGAACTGGACAATAACGATCCTCACTTGTCACAATGGGTCATTAGCAGGCGTGCAACAGGTCCATGTGTTCAATGACACACTCAAGCTGCAAACTAATAAAAATGGCAAACTAATACACACACAAAAAACTATTCTTGAAATGTCACCAAACAAAAATTAGTGATCCAAATTTAGCCGACAAGCTCTTAAGGCATCAATTCTCCTCAAGTATTGCGGCGAAGCAACATTGACACACAAATATTTAAGAAGAGAACGAAGGGAGAGTTTATTACACAACAAGATGGGTCATTCCCTAAGCAGCAAAAATTCAAGCCAACTGCTAAAATTCAACAAATTTCACAAAACGAAATAAATGCTCTAGGGAAATTTGTTGGTCAGACATTCAATCTAGTGGATATTAGTCAAGAATGCAGTATCGTTATATTAGAGAATGCTATCCAAATTAATACAAGATGATGAACAACTATTCGGTTTGAATGTCTTATTCGAAGTAAAGTACTGGAAGATATAAAAAAAAACTCTAGGAAAACAACCGAATACGTTACGGACACAATCAAACGACACATGATGTAAGCCTACCAAGAAGATTATATCTGCTGACCATTAATATCACATACAAATGCGAAACCCTGCTAAATTAGCTTGCTGATATCAGCAGTAAAACTAATAAAAGTCTCTCATTTGGATTGTTTATGTGCATCAATCTCGAAAATGCACATGAGCCAATGAGGTCGAGTCCTGCATACCTTGGTCCATTCGCCTGACAACTACCTACGAAGCAAAATGTTCTTGGAACCTATGGCCTGAAAACTAAATCTGGCAGCCTTCAAATTAGCCAAGGTCTACTGCCTTTGCACACACGCGTGCTGACCCCGTTTGCTAAAGTCTCCCCCATTGCACAGTGATACTGCACAGAATTTTTTTTTTTTTCGGCGTGCACAAAGTGTTCTGTTGGTATTCATCCTCCCACAAGTTTTGTGAACACTAAACTTTTTGTAACCACCAAAAAATAAATTTTAGTGGTCACAAAAATTTTGGCAGGGTGAATACCAACAAAACACTTCTTTGTGCTCGCAAAAAAAATTCAGTTTGGCTATTCTCAAACTGAATCCGTCAGCTAAGGGGAGCTGTCCATCACTCCTACGTGCAAACCGAACGAGGTGGCGTACTGGTAAGTCACTGGACTCGCATCCGGGAGAACCGGCTGTCCTGATTTCAGTTTTCCATGGTTTCCCGAAATCACTCCAGGCGAATGATGGGATGGATCCCTAACAAAGGCCATGGAGGATTCCTTCCCATTCCGTCCCAAACCCTCTTCCCATGCACCGTCACTTATGACCTTGCTGTTGTGACGTTAAGCTCAACTACCTTCCTAAAGGCTGTTCACGATAATGTGAGCACTTTTGAAATCAAACTTAGAAAAAAGTCACTGCTCCTAACTGCATATATTTTAACAGGCGCACTGAGTGACATGCGCCCAGTAAAGTTGGTAACGATGAAGGGAAAGTAGTTCCATATCTTAACTTCGAATAAAAAGTGTTCGAACAACCTATTTGCTAACTTAAATAATTTCTTTCGCTGCCTGTTTTTTTAACGCATCGAAGTGTAAAAACAAACGGATTTGTAACACATTTACTTTAATAACTACACAGTTTCGTCTGATCGACGCATGCATAAAAGTGATGAGGCCCATGGCAATGTTAATTTTACATAAGGCGGAGGAATACACACCGTATGTACAAGTACATCTTAAGCAGGGCTTCCAAAAGTGCTCATGTTACCGTGAACAGCCTATACCTCGTACGTGCAAGGCACTGAATTGGCGCGCAGTATTGCCGTCGTCCTGCCGTAACTAAGGTCCCTTTCAGACGTTACTGCTTTTTTTTTGCCGTACACGGCATGGCGCCGTGCGGTCTACGGCACGGCGGCAACACCGAACACACCACGGCACGCGCCGTCACGTGGGAAAGCTTCAACGGCGATGTGGCGTCCACAGAGCACGGGGAAAGAATTGTAACGTCTGAAAAGGGCCAATGGGAACTTTACGCGGTGACCCTACAATTTTACTGCAGGAAAGTCTTAAACAAAGTTCAATGCCGGCCACTAAAATAGTTTCGCATGTTTCCGATCAGTTATGAGAGACAGCAGTGTGAAAAGGCCATTTTTAAGCTATTCTGCAGGACTTGGAAATAGCATTTATAATTTCCGTGATATATTGAGAGTATGATTTGTTCCCCGTCTGAAGTGCCCCCCCCCCCTTTTCCACCACGGTTAATTGATATAATAGGAACACGTTTAGAGATTTCATAAAACACCGTGGATTTCAAACACACTTCAACACAATTCAAACTGCATCGTTGCGATTTTTGTCTGAATTTCCAAGAGCTTCAATTATCTTACGGATGCAACATCCTTAGTGACAACTCGATCGTTGTTCCCATGTGCTATTAATTGTTACTGTTTTTTTTTTTTCGGTTAGTTATTTTTGACAAATTCTCAAGTTACTGAACTCTGTTCTACGGAAAACAAAGCACAATAACACATCACTCACGCACTAGGCCTACGAAGACAACGTAATCCTTTTGTAAGAATAAGTCTTCCAAGACAAACATCCTAAATAGTTTTAATCGGACATTGTTGGTAGCAGGAGGATTCAGAGATCGTTTATCTATAAAATTGATGCACTAATAAAGGTACTTGGGGATGTGCAAGCAAAGGATTTCGTCCTTTAAGAGAGGTAAACATTCATTGAGACGTTAAATCAAATTTAAAGCATATTCTTGAGAAATAACAGAAAAAAAGTAATTTATTACAAACGTAATACGTGCATTCAATTTATTGTTGCCTAATTCGCAACATTTTAAAGCATAGCCACAAATAACGTGTACAATTTCACGTGTACTGTTCGAAAGCACACCTGCAGTTTTTTTTGCTACAGTTTTCTTCTACACACCATTAATTACTTCATGAAATCGATGCTATCTTAATTACAAGGATACTCGGTAGCCGTGCTCGTTAAGGCGGAAGTACTTTGAGAGGCTTTCCAATGGAGCTTCGCACTCGACCATGCAACATCCACAGAGTTCATTAAAAATAACAAAGTATGCACTCTGAAACAGTGAAAACATATTTTGTTAGAATTTAATTATTTAGATGTTTTAAAAAAAATTTATTTTAAAAACTAAGCATAGGCAGAAAAAGTTTTTGCAAAAAGATTCCCTTCACTAAGCATTATCATAATAATCATTACTCTAGTTATAGGTATGTAATAAAAAAAAGTATTAATGTTTATGGATAATTTTTTATTATTTATCCATTTAGCCGGAAAGTTAAGATTTTTACAACTGAAATAGCATAAAATAAAGTACTGAAAATATTTGTAAACATTATTATTACTTTCTTTACAATACCCTACATACAATCATCAATTATTACAATGGTTTTGCTTGAAGAATTTTTTCTTGCAAAATATACCTTCTGAAACATCTAAACTGGAAATGAGCTTGCATTTTTATTAAATAAAAATACTCATATATTCACTTTTAAAAACACTTAAATGTCGGAATTTTTTTGTGTGCCACAAAATGCATGCTCTCTTCTTTCAGGTGCAACTTACATCATACTATTATGGCAATGTTTGTAGTGTGTACTACGTTTTAATACGGTCGGGCGCAGTGCTTGATTGAAGCGAAGTGGAGATATTTGGGCGGCTCTTAACAACACATTCTTGTGAGCCGAAGGAGGAGAACTGAAATGAGTATGGAGCAGCACCGGAATGCAAGGGCGGGGGAAACGGGAGATCCCGAGAAAATCCGCCGACCAGCGGCATTATCCGGCACGGTTCCCACGTGCGGATATCCGGGGGCGGCCCCGACGGGAATCGAACCCGGTTCGCCTAGGTGAAAGGCTGACCACTACACCACCGCGACCCCTGCTTCATTGAAAGTCTGTACTTCTGTCTTGAGGGGAATGGCGCTGCACGAAAGCCTCATATTAACCTCATTTTTGACACAAGTTGTTTGTTTCTCAGGGAATTTTTCAAAGTTTTTGGCACGACAAAACAATTTTTAATGCCTTCTTACATTGTTAGATATTTATTGCCTATTATTTTCAGACAACTGACGGCCCAAAAATTTCGTTAAAACCTCTCAAAAACAACATGTAACGAAAATCGGGCAAATATATTGCATTCGTGTTCACCTTGCGAGGTCAGGCAGGTGTGACTGTTCCAGCCCACCATGAGAATAGATTCCGTATCATTAGTTTGGAACTCGCTAACCACTTAATCTTCGCAGCTTCCTATTTTAGGGATAATCAAAGAAACCGCGAGTAAACCGCGAAACACGAAAGCTTGCTTACTGGTCCCATCGTCTCAAGTTTCAAAGTTTTCCTGTGCTTGAGTGAGTGACGTGAAACACAAATTTAACCCCACTCACAAAGGGCATATGTGTGCGGAAATTTCTCTCCTCTGGACTGTGGAGAAATGCAGTGCTGCACGGTGGCGCCAGATGAAGACAGCGAGACTAACGACGGGTGACTGAACTACTGTAGCTAGGGCGACGACCACGAGAGCACGAGCAAACTTCGCAGGTTCCTATTGGTCTTCAGTAGCCGCGAGAGGAGCTACCAACCTCCTCTCTGGTTAGTCCAGCGCCAGCCTCAACAAAGGAAAGACACCATCCCGCCCCTTCTCTATTAGAATTTCTCTCCCTACTAATACAGAACATGGTTCCTACCTTTCTGTCTCCTGTAGCATTTTTTGTTTATGCATGCAACAATTTTGAATTATATTCTGTCGATTGGGTTTGTACGGTCTCTGTCTCGGTTTTTCCCAATCTCTTCTTAGTTATAAGTTAATTATGGGTACACTAAGGGGTGGTAGTCATGGCCCAAAACGGTGGCCATGGCTGCCCAATCCCTCTCTGCCGCGATGCATGCCCACTTGCATGGATTCCCTCCCCTGTAGGCGTAAGGGGCTCAGACCTGAGACGGATCTAGCTCCCGTCCTTACCAAGGACGTACATCTAACAAATAGAATTAGGGTAGGTTAGGAAAAAATGACTAACTACCGCGGAGTATTGCAGGCGAAGTGGACAACCGTGTCTTGTTTTTACGCGAATTCCATACACGCAACGGAAGGCAGTTCAGGTGTCAGCAGAAAGGCGGACGTCAGACGCAATGTTACGGACATAGAGTAGAGATGAGGTAGACCGCTTATCGTCTTTTGCGCATGTACCCAACATTGACCTACTCCAAAAGAACACAACTGTCAAAGTCACATTGTCAACAGTGATAAACGTGTTTGACTACATCTTATTTTTAAATGACAAGAACTATTATATTAATAACATGCTTTTACCAGTTTGAATGTTATCAAAAAGCATTACAAATTAATTATAGGACGTATAAAGACATCTCAAAAGCACTTGTTTACTAAACAGTGTTCTAACCTCAAACCCAATCCACGCCATTTTTGCTAGACGTGTAGGCAGAAAAGCAGTTCTATGTTGGGACACGGAGATTGGTCGTGAGCAGCCAGCGAGATCGGTCTACCTCATATTTAGTCTAAGGTTACGGAAGTTCCTGTGCAGAACTGCGCGACAGCAACTACTACGGCGACGGCAGGGCGAATGTGTGTAGGCGACGGAGGAGGCTGATCGTGTCGATCAGGGGACCGCGGCAGTTCCGTTCTTGTTACAAGGCCGGCCTCCGAAATAAACGCTAACGAAACCCCTGTTCCCAAGCACGTGCTGGTTACTTTGGCCGCGGCCCAGGATGCAGGTGATGGCACCGGTAAGTGCTCTTCAACTACGAACTGCGCACAAATGTTTGCGAGCAGATAGACAGCCATAGCGGACAGCATTCGGTTGGCGAATTTTTGCCCCGGCATGAGCAAAGCGCGGGTGAACTGTATATCCTCCAGCTTTTTTAAAACGGTAAGCGACTCCCATCAAACACGACCGACTCAACACTCACGCATTGCTATAGACCTGTACAATTCGCGTTATTATTTGAGGACAGTTAAAACTTCAAGCACTCTTACCTTTGCAATACGTTTGTCGTTGGACCATACTTTGCTTGGCACGCCCCGAATAATTCTGCGCCAATAAATGAACATTTCACAATCATGTACACCAACCATGTACAGTTCAATTAAAGGGGGTGACTTCACATCTGGACAACAGCCAATGGAGAAACAACTCCGGTTCGAGTATATACAGAACTGTGAAATTTAGCTTGGCGCCAAAAAATAACGCGAATTTTGCAGGTCCCTACGTATTGCGCATTGTCGAGAACGATGCGCATTTTATAGAATAATTATATATTTTAATAAGCAGCCATTTGCATGCCAAATTGAGCATACAATTTGCGGATGGCGCTTCCGTCGAAAATTGACTAATGAGGATATTCAATTTTTAATTTTATACATCCATTTCATAATGCAACACACTAATTTTGATTTAGACGGTTTCGGAGATACGAAATAACACCATAATTATTCAAATGTCGCCAATTTGTAAAATAAAAAAACTTAGTGTGATAGTAGTTATAAAATACACATTGTAAAAAATTTTCTGGTGAACTTCCTAAACTGCAATGGCAGATTTTTACCTATACACTGAATGGAAATAATACTGCACATCAAGCTGCATATATAGGAATGTTTATCTTCGCTACTATAGAAAGTTGGAATCTTTCCTACGCATTTGACTGTTTCCTGAGCAAATATAGGAACGCAACAGTGAATGTATAGGGGAAGAGATTACCATTCCCGTTTTCTCACTGCGTATACCCTGGTATGGTAAATTTACCAAATAATTTATTAAGAGTGCATATACAGTGCATATACACATTTGCAAAAAAAAAAAAAAAGATCACCATAAACGAATCACACGAATACAACGAAGATTGCCACACAATACCGCCATAGCCCGACATGTACCACTAGGGGACATAAATGTCCCTCCATCATTCATAACTGCAAGACACCGAATAAAGTCTTAGTAGCAGTGTGCGCACTGTGAGCCACAGAGCCAAGTTCAGTGAACACGCAGCACGCCCCGACGGCGAATTCGACACGCTTTTGTCTAGTTATACGAGTTTGAGAGAGGAGGCATCGTCGGGCTCCGAGAGGCAGGTTGGATGTTTCGGTGCATTCCTCGTCATTTGAACCGTCCTGCCTACACTGTTAGTCGGTGTTGGACACAGTGGGAAAAGGAGGGTACACACAACCGTCGAGAAGACTCGGGTCGACCCCGGTGGACCACCAGCCGGGAGGATCGTTTCATAGTGCGACAGGCTGTAAGCACACCACGGATGTCGATGCGCAACATTCAAGGATATGTACCGGCAGCGGGGGATACGCCTATGCTTACTAGTACCATACCCAGGCGGCTACCAGAGAGGGATGTCATCGCGGCATCACTCAAGACATCTACTATTACGACCTAAGCATCGCCAAGCACGTGAGACAGTCTGTCGAAAACGTGCAGCATAGCAGCTTGCGGATTGGCAACAAGTGGTGGTCAGCGACGAATCACGGTTCTTTCTGGAGACAGACGACTGCCGAATTAGAGTCTGGAGACGTCCTGGCCAGCGCTGTGATACACGCTTCATTGTAGAACGGCACACTGCTCCAACGAGAGAAGCCATGGCGTGGGGTGCAATTTCCTACGACAGGGTTTCTTCAATCACCACCTCGTTGGTGGTGATTGAAGAAACCCTGAAGGCGCAGCGATATTTCCCGGGACCATGTGCGCACTCTTTCGTGGTGCACTTTAGACAATCCTATTTTCCAGTAGGATAATGCCTGGCCTCACACAGCTCGAGTATCTCTGGGTTTCCTTTGTGGTAACATGCTTCCTTGGCCAGCAAAGTCCTCGGACCTCTCGCCAGTAGAAAAAAAATTGGTACCGGATTGTACGGCAACTTCAGCGGATTTGGAGGGTCAGCTATACCAGCATCGTGCTCAGGAGAACATCAGACATCTGTACGCCTCCATGCCCGACCGTATCGCCACCGGTCACAGTGCTACGGGTAGTCCAAAACCATACTAAGTGCATCCTGGAAGTGTTGACCTGCAATACACGATTGGTGTGGTACAATATTTTGATGTTTTCCGTATACATGCTACCATGTCGTCATCATCCTCATTTTCCTCATCCTCATCATCATCGACAATCATCATCGAGATCACTGACGTCATCGACGTTATTGTCATCGTAATCGTAATTTCACAACAAGTGTCTTTTTTATACAACCTGCATACTTACGATTAGCTGAGCTTCCAGTGTACTACACGCCACGAAATCTTTGGATACAGAATGCCGCTGAAGTATTACCAACGTGTCGTGTCCGTGACTTAAATTCCATCCTGTTTACCTGCAAAACTTTCGTTCAAGCTCTACAGTACCGTTACGAATCGAGTCAGTCAAGAGAAAGCATGCATGGAAGAGACTCGCTTTCTATGTGCAACAAGAGCACACAAAACAATCTTCGGTGAAAAGTTTATGCAGTTTCAAACAATTGTTGAGAACTATACTTGACACACGCTACTACTGAACGACATCTATAGATTGCGACTACATATTCGTCACAAAAAATGTTTCAATCAAGACTTAAGTTCTAAAGTGATTACGAAAGGCCTGCATTACACAGCTGAAATACGAGTTTGCCGAAATGTATTCCTACGTTGGTAAAGTAAAACTCTGAAATTATTAGCAAAGTTAATATTTTACCAATTTGCCCATCCTTACACTTATGTACCTTAATAAACACAGAAAGTAAAATAAATAACTTCAGTATTCACAAATGTTTACCTTATACTTTTTATTCAACGCTAAGACGTAGAATTACTTCCCGTCAGTCGTTGCCAACTTTACTAGGCGCGTAGTAGTCAGTCTGCCCCTAAAAATATACGCAGGTAGGGCCAGTGACATTTCTTCAGAGGTTGATTTCTAAAGTGCTCACGTTGCCGTGAACAGCTTTTAGAAAAGGCACAGCTTTGTCGGTACAGTTTAAAACTCTTTTACAAAGGATATAAATATCGTAAACAGAGGGCTACTTAGAGCGAATTTTTTTTCCTGACTTGACATTTTTCAACGACCACATTTATGCTTCAATAACCAAGTTTATGAATGGGCAACAAAATACTGACTTTCATTTCTGTCTTGGGGAAAAAAAAAAAAAAACCATTTGCTCGGAAATACTCCATAGTTATTTTTAAAAAATCAGAATAGACACAAATGCTTACAATGAGACACGCACGGCGACTGCGTGCGTAGGAAGGCCCAAGGCTCCCGCCTATTGTCTATTCGCGGTTTATTCACCCCTTTTTAATCAAACCTTTGAAACACCTCCCCATGTATGACGTGTTCAGTTATTTCCAACATATGTCGTGTATTACAAGAGTTTTATACTTGTGTTCATAAAAGTTACTTTTTTCCCTGTTAAATTGAAATGTTATTTATATTCTCTCTATAAATTATAATATTTAATTTCTAAATAATCTGAATAAAAACCAGTAATTAAATTTAACTTATTCTTAAAATTTATCTAGGTATAAATTATATTATGCCATTCGTAATTAATACGAATAATATACAGCGAGAAAACAGGTGTGTTGGAAATGGCTAGTAATAAATAGTTCTTATGCCAAATATGATTGCACCGAGTGCACATGAATGTGATACGTTGTCCCTTTGGTGTAATTTTGTTGAGGCGGAGGAATACCCTGGATGTAGAACTTTAGCAGGGTTTCAGGAAAGTCGGAACTAACTGTGAATGGACTATAATATGCGATATAGCCAGTAGGACAGGGCACTATGAGCCATCAGTGGTAGCGAGGTAAGAAAGAGCTCTCCTGCGAAGTTCCATACTCGTGACATAGTACCCTTGTATAGGTTGTTCACGATAAAGCAAGCATTTTTGAAATCAACATTAGAAAAATGCCACTGCTCCTACCAACATATACTTTAACGGCTGTACCGAATGGCATGCGCCCACTAAAGTTGGCAATGACGGAGGGGAAAGTAGTTCCATATCTTAACGCCGAATAAAAAGTGTTAGGTAACCATTTGTGGCAACTTACGTTATTTCTATCGCTTTCCGTCTTTATATTACGTCAAAGTGTAAAAATGAGCAGATATATACTTTTCGAATAATTTTACAGTTTCACTTGACCGACGCATAAATAAAAGTGACGAGACCCCATAGCAATGTTAATTTTACATGAGGCGGAAGAACACACGTGTATACAAGTAGATCTTAAGCAGGGCTTTCAAAAGTGCTAATTTTACCGTGAACAGTCTACACGCCCGAAGCAGAGATTCGTCACCGCAAGGCGCAGCGTTATAGTAGTGCAGAAGGAGCTGGTGCAGCATTAGGAGGGCTAGGATACTACTGGTCGATGAAAAGGGGGTACTGGCGGGCCGCCCGTTAGTGTCGGCCGGGCGGCGAGAGAGGAGTTACATAACCTAGCCCACTGCAATCCACGTATACCCCGACGCCGCGCCGGGGAACTAGAAGGTCAATGTCGCTGTCCACGTCGACTAGCGTCAAGGCGTGTCTGGTTACACCCGGCACGACACGGCGCGGCGCCCGGCCTCCTGATACCCGGTCCGGTCCGGTCTCGGGTCTGCAGCGCAGGGACACCGACGACGGCGGCATTTTTTGATTCTGGACTGAACTGGCCAGCCATAGAGTCGTATTTCCTAGATCACACCTGCAAACTAAAATATGAGTAAAGGCTGTTCACAATAAAGTGAGTAGTTTTGAAATCAGCTTGGATATTTATTTTTCAAATAATTTCACAGTTTCATTTGACCGACGCGTGAATAAAGTAATGAGACCCACGGCATTGCTAATATTACATAAGACGGAAGAATACACAACGTGCATACAAGTAGATCTTAGCAGGGCTTTCAAAAGTGCTCAGTTTACCGTGAATAGCCTATAATGAGAAATATAAACTGTAGCACATTGACGGAGGGGTGGGGAGAAGAGAGGAGGAGCGAGTAAAGAGATTTGGGCGGCTCTTAACATCGAGGTCTTGAGATGCCGGGGAAGATGGTTTGGGAATTGTCAACCCACTTTGTCCCCAAAAATTGTTAACGATTAACATCAAAGTTATTAATAAGTATTTAAGTGTGATGAAAATACGCAATTGCAGTAAACTATAATTATAAGACGACAGAGGGACGTAGGCCTACCCGAGTTTTTAAAAGATGGTCTTCAAAAATAAAAGGATTAAATTTAATTTTTCATTTTTTATAGTGCTGTACATATTCACACATCTATTATTTACATTAAACTGCTTATAACCGCTATTACCTTTGTTATTCACAGCGAGCGCAATGTTTACTGTCCATATCGATGCTAATTCTAGTCCTTATCGATATCTCTATATTGGTCACAATCATTATTTGCACATATCCAGTCTGACAATTGCCATCATCCCAAATGCCTGTCACTCTCGCATCCAGTACAGCAGTCCCCCCGTCAGTCTGTCTCTCTCTCTCGCTGTCTCTCTCTCTCTGTCTCTCTCTGTCTCTCTCTGTCTCTCTCTCTCTCTCTCTCTCTCTCTCTCTCTCTCTCTCTCTCTCTCTCTCTCTCTCTCCACTGCACTGGCGCTCGCAGTCCGCACACTTCTCTCTCGCTCGTCGCTTCGCTGTCTTCGAAAACCTGCACCTCAAGATCGTACAACCCTCCAAGCTCTAGACTGTCGGCTCGGAGGTCCGTCGCGGTTTATATAATATTACTGGTCCGATCCAAAAGAAGGCTCCCCAGCCACAAGTCACGCTGATACGGGGACAATGACCAGAACATTCTTACAACGATAACCCTAGGTATTCCATCCTTTTAATGGCAGATGGCAAAAGAGTCCCGATAGGCTTATCGCGGCAGCGGCACTCCTTTGTAAATCCCCGCGCACTTCTATGCCCTTGACACAATCCTTCGCTCCCTCGAGCGGGAGGAGTAAAGGTAGTGATGCAGCCCAGCAACATGTAACATTATGAGCCATTTCATTACACTTTGTAGTAATTTTTTCCCTACTTTTTGTCCTAATTAACGAGTGCGTCGTTATTTTTATTAATAAGTTCTCGACTTTACAAAAAAAAAACAGATAACACGCAATTAAAATTACTCACAAAAATATTAAATAACTATAAAAATGCAAATTTTCTATAATCTAACATTGCCAGTGATTACTATGAATCCGAAATTCTGACGCGAAAACTAATAATTAAAAAAAAAAAAGTGGTGAAGCCAAGACGCATGAAAACTCTGTTCTGGTTAGACCACTGCTCTAGCAAACCCGGTCCATACTTCTCGATTACACGCACAGACTGTATCTTGGGGGTTCAGAAAGTGTGAGCCCTAAATGTAACCTCCCGCCTCTTACTGCACCTCCGCCCTCCCCAACCTGCTCTTAGACCTTGACATTTCGACTGTTGGGGGGGTGGTGTTTGTGTGCATAGCCGCTGGCACGGTCCGGCCTCGCACCTGACTGCGACCTTGAGCCTGCTTTTAGCACCTACGCTTCCGACCAGCCAGCTTCTGTGGTACAGTCCCGTCTCTTGCCTCGGCCAACTGACGCCTACACGATTACTACATGCCTATCTACACACTGCTTAACTTTAGTTTTCTATTCACTAACATTCAGTAATATAATATAAACTAAATAAAAACTTGTATTTTTGCAAAACGAATAAATTCAAATAACAGACTTATTTTACTACTCATGCTTAGTTTCTGGAATTGCGTTTTTAAGACAGACAGCTGTTTCGAATTAAAACCACTCAACAAGAAAACATTTCTCTGACATGTGGTCGTAGGAATTTACAGTTTAATTTTTTTTGCTAACATTAAAATTTAAACGGACTAAAAATTAAAATTACAGACGTGTCGCTTGCATTTCAAAGAACCAACAGAAGCACATTGGGATACATTCCAATGGTTACACACCTTTTTCACGAACAAAAACACTGACATTCCGCAATCCTTACTGGTTTCATTTCCAAACAATCGCAAATATTTAAAACGATTAACGGTTTCGTTATCACTGGCCAACAGGCACTAGAAAATCTATGTTTGCTCGTCTCCAAACAGAACCAATGAAACCAACACTTACAGAGCGAAGGAGGCGAGGGGGAGAGAGAGAGAGGGGGAGAGAGAGGGGGAGAGAGAGAGAGGGGGAGAGAGAGGGTAGAGAGAGAGACAGAGAGAGAGACAGAGAGAGAGAGACAGAGAGTTATTAGAAGGTACAACAACCAATACAGATATGAAGTATCATGACAAAAAAATTATCGAAAGGTTACCCATCATCATTACATCTAATAATGAATTCTGGTTCTGGGATCAGGATAAAAAAAAGGCTCCTCTTTCTATAATAATTTGGGGGGGGGGGGGACAATATTCAAAACATCCTTCATAATGAAGAACTCGCTGTTGGCCAAAGAAAATAATTTAACATATTACCATTTTATTCTGCCACTCACATCAACATGTCCATAAACATGCTTGAAAATATGCTATTCCAGGTTGCACAGGAACAACATGGCTGGGAAATTTCTTTATGAACTACTCTGAATCATGGAACTATCTCAACCATGGAGCTATTCACCACAAACTCAACTACCCATTTATAATACTGTCTGCAACCGGAATGCCTGCTGAAACGGGACAATAGAATTCAAATACCGTCTTATCATTCAAAAGAAATGTCGAATACTCATTATCATCAGAAATGTTTTCAAACTACAGCCCTTGGGGACATGACTGTGTCCTGACTAAAGAACAAGACACCAATGACGGAGCGTAATTCTGGTATCCCGGCAACTTTACTGGAAAGTTCGTACAAGTTCGTACAGACGGAACAATAGGCCTACTAGAGTAACGCATCTAGTGTTCTACCTCTTTCCTGCACGGAGCAAGGTCATTTTGAAAAGGACACACTTTGCCTTCACATGTCCACATAAAACACTACGCCTAATCTACCATCCGATAACTGCCCTGATGATCGAGCGTTACTCACTTCCCCCAAATATCAATGATAACACCATTATATTGGTTTCAGGCAATTCGCACTCATTATTTACACATAAGCAATGTCTATTTTCACCATTCGCAATGATCATGCATCCAGCCAGTTCAATAGACCCGCCCGTCAGTCTCATTCTCACCAGTACCTATACTCACTGTCCTCTTGACTTCGTTCCCGCTGTACTCTCTATCCGCCACTCGCCGCTTCTCTGTTTTCGCAAACCTGGCTCTTAAGGTCCCACGATGCTTTAAACTCTAGACTTTGCCACGGAGGGCCCGGCGCGGCTTAAAGTTGAAGTAAAGCACCTGCCTATGGAGCACTGCACCAGACTATACAACATGATGAATTCATAAAAAAAAGTAGTACGGACATCATACAAACTGTCAGAAAAGTGTAATTTATGCTGTAGATGAAAGAAGAATGTGTATATTTCGCAAAATTATAAAATATTTTACTAAAATAGACTTTTAAGATGTAAAAAATTAATAGATCTATGAGACAGGATTCTCAACGAAAATTTGAGCGCAGTTCCGGTTTGTATGCTTCGAAAAGAAGAATTGACAAGAAAATCTTCAAGAAAGATCTTTATAATATTTACTGTGATCATATGTAATAAAATCATAGTAATAATGTATCATATTAATTTTATAATTAACTTTATTTACGTCAGTTACAGCCATAATAGTTTGTTACAAAGATAGAAGAAAATGGTTCAGACAAACGTTGTTTGGGGTGAAATAATGTGACGTTAAGAGTTTGGTGTTACGTCGAGGGGTGAAGGAGTTATGGGATCAACGTCGGTATTGTATATGGAATGACATACTTTATTACACACCTCTGAACAGCTCTTCGCAAGATGAATGCAAACATATGTTACATGTACTAGAAATATGAACACTAAACCACATCGTCCCATTTAACATAACGCAGTTGGCCCCCATATTTCCGTCACCCCTCGGCGTACAACACACCTATTTATTAACGTAACATTATGGCCCCTTTCCCAAAAACAACGTTTGTCTGAAACATTTTCCTCTATCGTTCAAAAACCTTAAACAGCCTCGCTCGCCCGACTCAGAAGGTTCTCCGCACTCAGTCACGCTGAGAGAGGCCACAGCAATGATCAGAACATTCTAGCAACGATAAACTCAGAAATTCAATCACCTCAAGGACGGGAGCGCAAGAGTCCCGATAGGCTTATCTGGCACGCACAGCGACACACCGTTGTAAATCTCCGCGCTCTTCTCGGATTATTACACTGCGCTTGACACATTACTTCGATCACTGGAACGGGATCGCGGGGCAAAGGAAGCGATGCAGACAAGCCACATGCAACACTACGTTATGAGTGGGACGGACCCCTTTCCCCCTTCCCATAGACCAAGGTAAGAAGCGAGGGAGCAATACGGGCGACACTAACACGCACGCCTAGTGCCTCATAGTTCCTACGCGCAAGGCGTGCAGTGTTTCCGTCGTGACGCTGTACTGTGCAAATAAGATCTGTAACAGTGAGATTTTAATACACGCGATGAAAGCCCACAGATTAAACTTAGCCCGTATCTTTGTACTTTTCTCTTGTCGCTTACGGAAACTACATAGGCAAGCTTTAAAAACGCGATATGTGACCATATTCACGAATTTTTTCTCCAAGAATACACTTACTATGACTAAAGTAAAAAGAAAAATTAGGGCAAAGATAATTTTTCTTTTTTTTTTCTGAAAAAAATTCGTATTTGCAGAACATTTATTTACCGGTATACGCGTATTCGCGCAATCAGCTATTTCACAAAAACGCTGCGGTTCATCGCACTTTTAAACAGGTTTTGTTTCACTTTACTTTCTAGTCAATTCAAACAAAACAGTAATTTTTACTGCCCAGTAAATAATACAAACTTTCAAAATGCACATTAAGGAAGTAAATATCTCTTGCATTTGAGGAAATGCGGTACGGATGATTTCGGGAAGTCTTTGAAATTCGACGCTGTAACCTGTACGCGCAATTCACGTGAATTACCAATGAAATAACACATGCCGAAGATCCCGTGGTGACACCGTATGTGATCATATTAACACGGCTAAAATTGAGCAACATATCCTTGCACGCCGTCGGGTAAGGCGAAGGAGGAAGCATCACATTTATGTAAACGCCCCGGAACTTCCAGGGAGATCTTTAATGTTTTATAAAGGTAATTTTGGACATGTAGACTATACGATCGCGCCAACACTAAGTCCAGGTAATAATAGATTTTCCTTTGATATACACCATACTTTTACTTTTGACACTTTTTAAAATAAACTTCAGCTCTTAAAATTCTTCAGTAAAACGTCTTTTGCAACATGTTAAGGGTTTCATTTTCTACAAATAATCACTGGAGTAGTAGACTACAGTTAGAAAGTGTGACGACATTAGGATGTCATCCGCAAAGTAGTAAATAACATTTGTGTACACACACTTGCTTGCTCATCTGACAGTGAATGAGCAATAACACCCCAACCCCCCCCCCCCCCCCTTATTGTAACCTCAACGCGGTTGCTAGTAGCGTTGCTCAACAACGGTGACGTCTTGAAGCCGGTCATAACCGGTAAGATAGTAACGTGTTTACACGGTAAGATAGTAACGTGTTTACACACCCAACTATAATTACTTAATCAACCAACGCCTTATAAACCAAGGGGGCTAATATGGCTCCAGGCATAAAGGAACTTAATTAACCTAAACATTTTTACGAGTATCTGGTTGTAAAACACCATAACAGGACATAGTTCTGTAAGCTGACTGGCGCACGTAAGTGTAAGACAAACAAAATTAGTAAAATATTTACTTTTCTAATAATTCCACAGTTTTACTTGACCGACGCATGAATAAAGTGCATGATCAGGCCCATGGCGATATTAATTTTACACGTGATGGAAGGATACATAAAGTGCATACAAGTACATCTTAAACAAGGCTTTCAAAAGTGTTCCATTTAACAGTGAACGGCCTACATAAAAGCAATTTAACACTGTTAAATAAAAAATGCATGCTTGGACTATTTTGTCTTGCAGCTCCTTGTACGCATATTTATAACTACGTATAAAAGTTCCATATGCACAGTCTAGGATGATGAGATAAAAGCTTTTCTAAGAGATCAATTACTTAAAAAAATATTTTTTACGCTTTTTTATAATATACCGATCAGATTCACATTTAACCTCACGGTCACTTAAAAAAAGAAGATAGTGTAGCCTATGTCTACCACATTAAAGCACGGTTGCAAATCCACAAGTCTGCCTGAAACTTCACACTATATTTACAAGCTTGCGATTTTGCAAAACTGAACAACGGAACAAACGTTAGTCAATTTCAACTGATATCGCCAGTTGCGTTTTACATCATGTCTTTGGCCGGCGTTAGCCACTGTTACTCTATTTTCCAATCAACGGGTTGCAATTCGTTCTCTGTTGACCCCGATCCCCCCC
The DNA here is from genome assembly GCA_029891345.1 of Dryococelus australis. Classification (NCBI taxonomy): domain Eukaryota; kingdom Metazoa; phylum Arthropoda; class Insecta; order Phasmatodea; family Phasmatidae; genus Dryococelus; species Dryococelus australis. Next base: position 77,727,064 of record CM056998.1, read on the forward strand.
CACCACCCACCGGAGCCATTCTCAAAAAATAAACCTCACACTTAAAGGTCACTATAGGCTGTTCACGGTAAAATGAGCCCGTTTGAAAGCCCTGCTTACGATCTACTTGTATGCAAGTTGTGTATTCTTCCGCCTTATGTAAAATTAACATTGCCATAGACCTCATCACTTTATTCATGAGTCAGGCACATGAAACTATGAAATTATTAGAAAAATAAACATTTTATATTTATAATAATTTTACACATTGATGCAGCAAAAAAACAGAAAGAGAAATAAATATTTTAAATTACCACACATGGTTACCTAACATTTTTATTCGTCTTTAAAATATGGAACTACTTTCCATCTTTCGTAACCAACTTTACCGAGCGCATGTCACTCAGTGCGCCCGTTGAGGCATGAGCAGTGACTTTGTTTAAAGGTTGATTTCAAAAGTGCTCACTTTATCGTGAACAGCCTTTAATAAACTGCGATCAGTTCGGGGCACAATTGCTTCACACATCTCCCCGCCCGCCAAAAAGACGCCAGAATTCCCGTGGCCTGCGGAACTTGCCAAGTACTTGCGGACCACTGCCAGAAAACTCTCCTGCATCTGAATGCCCGTGTAAAATTACCAGTAATAGTTATAAACAGAACGCTAACACAGACTGTATGTAGCCTGGACAACCGTGAACAAACAAAGTCGAGGGTGAAAGTCAGCTGGTTTATTCAGCGCGGACCGGAAAGCTCATTTACAAATGAGGCCAGCAGTCGGGAGGGGAACCGACACAGTTTATCTGGATTACGAATCTGCGCAAACATAGGTCGCGATATATCACAGCGGAAACAGTGCAAACTCCTTGACACCATTCAGAACCAGGTCTCCAATGTATTACTCACTTTATAGATTCGCACCGGTTATTGGGCGCTGACAGTAAACGCGCACAGCCAATGCCAGACTTTTACACCGGAGGGTGGGAGGCAATTATTGAGGAAGAACACGTAATGCCAGAACCGACTCACACGTGCGTTTTATAAGCTGTTTCCTAAGCGAATAGAATAATAGCGCCGGCAGTCGTTCGCATTCATTAAATAACCAGAAGTTATAATCATTACTTCCGAAGCCGTATGGTAGTGTTCACAGGAGGGATAGCACCAGCTTTAAAATAAATATCTCCAACCCAAAACAAACAATTTACTATGGTTAAATTGAACTTCTCAGTACTAATTTTCTGCTTGTTAAAACACAAAATCCGTTGTTCCAGTTATTATAATTTTAAATTTTACAACTTTTTTTTCTTCAATTTAGCCCCTTCTAAAACCAATACGTCATCGTCGTCTTCATCTTTACCTTTTGGTTCATTTTGTCTCCTTTAAAAATGATCCAGCCTTCTTTTCACAGTTTCTCTAGACATCTTTCACCTTTTCGTTAATACTGTTTTATAGTCTTTGTTTTTCTTATGCCTGGTAGACACACTACAAATTCTCTCCTTCTTATTTGGAAACTTTTCTTGCTTCAATAAAGTTCTGTAATATAATTATACAATGGTATCGTTTCTTTTCTTGTCTATTAACGGAATCTCATGTTACAAGTTTCTATTCGTTTTCACTTATTTTCTGAAGACCCTGTTTTCAATGCCATATATCAAGTATAACGTCACAAAATGAGAATGCGTAGTTTTAATATTATAAATAATTTATTACCTGCCTTGGTTGGCTCATACACGAATGTAAGAAATGTTACCTAACGCGGAAGTAAAAAAATTTACGATACGTGACACTGACGTGTCTTTACACAAGTGTGACAATGGCATCACTTCGTGTAAATTCATTAGGGCCTAGTTGTAGTCTTAACCTCCGAATGTTCGGTTAAAAAGAAACAGTTATATTTAAAAGAGTTATCGGCTCCCTTTTCTACTTGTCTATTAATTCCTTACTTCACACCACAAGCTAAATATCTGAATGTGTTGGGATTGTCAATTTCAATTTTAACGCCTATTCGCTCAGATCATAAAAACGCCATTGTAAAAGTTTTTGTAATGTGTGTATATAGTACATTATCTCTGCCTTGTTACCTAGGTTAACAAATGTGTAATGTAAATAATTTTCAATTTTAACTGTCACGTCTTCGTCAGCAAATAGCGGCATAATGTTTATATTCGTATTTACCGAGCGAGATGGCGCAGTGGTTAAATACTGGACTCGCATTCGGGGGACCTGGGTTCGATTCCCAGTTCCGCCATCCTGATGTAGGTTTTCCAATGTTACCCGAACACACTCCAGCAGGCGAATGCTGGGAAGGTTCCTCGCTAGAGGCAACGGCAGATTCCTTCCCGTCCCTCCTTCACTGAGCAGCTTGCTCTGAGTAGTATAGACCGTTCACACTTAACTGAGCATTTATTAAAGTCCTGGTTGGGATCTCATTTTGTAACCTTCCGGTGCGCGTAGTTAAACACCGCTATGTTCAGTCTCACTTTATTCATGCGCCATTCAAGACGAAATCAAGCAACTTTAATGAAAATAAATGTTTTAAAGGCTGTTCACGATAAAGTGAGCACTTTGGAAATGAGCCTTAGAAAAAACAGCCATGCCCCTGCCTGCATATATTTTAATGGGCGCACTGAGTGACATTCACCCAGTAAATTTGGTAATGATGTATGAAAAGTAGTTCCATATCGTAACGTCGAATAAAAAGTAATAGGTGACCATTTGTGATAACTTAAAATTAATTCTTTCTTTTTTCTTTTTTAATTCATCGAAGTGTAAAAATGAGCAGATTTGTAAAGTATTTTCTTTCTTAATTTCAAAATTTCATTTGACCGACGCATGAATAAAGTGACGAGGCCCATATCAAGGTTATTTTATTTAAGGTGGAGGAATACACAACCTATATACAAGCAGATATTGAGCAGGGCTTTCAATAGTGCTCATTTTACCGTAAACAACCCATATTAATATGTAAATCCGTGATTTTACGTGTATAAACAATCTAGACATCAACAGCCATAAATGTACATATTACACTCCCAATACAGCGTGGGGACTTGAAACTAATTTCACCAATTCGCTGCCACCTTTGCAGGAAGCCTGCGTTTAGTGTAGTATACATATACGTATAGTCTGTTCACGGTAAAATAAGCACTTTGAGGCTCTAGTTGCTTTTTCCTTTCAGCCATTTTTTATACTTTGACCACCTTTTTAAATACATATTGTCATGTAAATAATAAACACAGTGTGTATATTCCACTGCACTCGGGATTTAACATCGAAGTCTACAATAAAAAATATTTTTTACTATTATTCCAAATGAGAGGACTTTCAAAACTGCTTATTTTACTGCGAAAAGACTATATGAGCAGAAATTCTTTTTTCAATGGCTGATTTTGAAAGTGCTCACTACACCATGAACAACCTTTACCTACACTCCATATACGGCTACTTTCAAGTTTACTTAAGCAATGGTAATCCTCCGCCTCATTTTTAACAAAGCTTAGAAAATCACACCAGAGGGCAAACACACCGCATTGGTGCGCACTCAAGTGTAATAATATTTTGCTTTAAGTACTACTTCTTAAAGGCTGTTCGCCATAAAATGAGCACTTTTGAAAGCCGTGCCTAAGATCTACTTATATGCACATTGTGTGTTCTTCCGCCTTATGTAGGATTAACATTGTTGTGAGCCTCATCACTTTATTCATGCTTCTGTCAAGTGAAACTATTTAATTAATTGAAAAGTAAATATCTAACAAATCTTCTCTTTTCTAGTATTCGATGTATTAAAAAAATAAACAGAAAGTGAAAGAAATAACTTAAGTTATAGAAATGGTTACCTAAAACTTTCTATTTGACGTTAAGATACGGAACTACTTCCCAGCTACTGTTACCAACTTTCATGTCACTCAGGGCGCCCGTTGAAATATATGCCGTTAGGGAACAGCGACTTTTTACTATGGTTGATTTCAAAAGTGTTCACTTTATCGTGAACAGCCTTTACTAAGATTTACCAACACACCCATTTTATCTCCGTCTCTCTTCATGATAGTTATCGATTATATATTCTAATTTATACATAAAATATAAATAATAGCTCAATGTAACAAAAAATAAGGCACTATAATGTTAACACAAGTATAAAACGCTTGTTATACAGGACATATTGAGGAAGCGACCGAACACGCCATACATGAGGTGTTTCTTCAAAGGTTAGACTTAATTATACAGTGTGGAGGAACCGCGAATAGACTTTAAGACGGTCGCTGTATGGAAGCAGGTGTCACGGCCGCTCCCCGAGACGACCCTCGACTGCTGACGGTCCATTGTGGCGCGTGCGTCAGGCGCCCAGCGTTTCACAATGGACCGGCCCTGGGCGCCGGCGAAGGGGACAGTTGCCGACGCCTGGCACTGGCAAGCCCGTCCTGGGCTATTTTTAGGCCGCTCACATCGCGACCAGAATGATTCGCCCACTGCGAAGAGCTCGGCTTTCGTCGGGCTTCCCTCTTTACTGCCCGTCCCGAGACCGCCATATACAGACTCCTCACGACCGAACAAAAACCTGCCCGTAACAGCAATACTTCAATGTCAGCACCGGAGCGAGTACGTACTGTAATGCTGAGAGATTTGGCACTGCCTAATGGCTGGTATCTGCGAAATTTTAATGGGAAATCCCATGTACATGAAATTTCGCCTGAGGCGTTTAGAACAAAATTTTCCTGGATGAGATCCCCACAGCGGAAATGTTTCAATAACAATTATAGCCTGTTTGTAAGTTATTATTTTTTTAATTTATGTTATACAAACAGTACATACTTACTGCCTATCTAAATTGAAAATATAAGGTCGTAGGGTTCTTCTCTTAAAAAATTCGCGAAGAAAACATTTTGTTTGAAACGCCTAAAATTAACGCACTGAATCGAAATTTCCTTAACATGAGATTTCCTATTTAAATTCCGCAGCTGCCAGCCAGTACGCAGTGCCCTTAACAACGAGGTCTTGAGAGCCGATGAGGGTGAAATGATGTGAGAATTGAGCAGCGCCGCAATGCAAGGGCGGGGGAAACGGGAGATTCCCGAGAAAACCCGCCGACCAGCGGCATCGTCCGGCACGATTCCCATTTGCGGAAATCCGGGTGTGGCCCGGCCGGGGACCCGTACAGTAATGTTGGCAGTTTTGGAAGCGAACCATGAAACGTAGTTCTGTCTCTTTAACTGGCCCGCCTACGTGGCAATTGATCTGCGTTGCAGTGTGTTTCAAATACAGATTTTTTTTCCCCACGAAACTATTAAGCTTTGCATCCAATGGGCTGATCTACAGAAAAAGACTCATTTAAGACCAGGTGATCTATTCACTAACCTTTGGCAGTTCAGTAGTGTGCACGCACTGGATCGCTTAACAACACAATCGTGAATTTGGTATTCTCTATGCACTGTTGTTAACTTATTGTAATCGACCACAAGGTTAGCGACAGTATATTTGGTAACACAACATTATGGCCTCCGTAAATTCGCTACTGTTGTCTGCACGAAGGGCAGGAAATTACCGAAGTCAGTCATTATCAAGTATGCAGTGCATAACAAACTTGAAAGATATCAAATTCTCTTCCTGCAACAAATAGTGCTCCAAAATCTTATGTCTTGGGCCAAGCAAAAAATTTTCTCACGTCTTAAATAGACTACCAGTTTGCAAATACAACACATCCCACGAAATTGTATGTGAACTAATTATTTTGCAGGTAATGGTTTTATAATTTCTCTGGTGATAAAATATAATAAATTAGGATACCAATCGTCACTTGTACTTATCCACCCGTAAAAATAAAAGTCAACATGAACGCGTGCGCTAAAAGGCAAATATTACAGTGTAAAATTTTTAAATCTGTGAACTCGGAAATCGGTTTCTTTTTGGTTTTGTTCATATTAATATAAGAATTGAAGTAATAGCAATACATGTTTCAAATGAATTCATAGCCTCCCTTAAACGACGCACGCCTCTGTCTACAGCAATAATAATTTTGAGATGTAGAGGAACGATACACATTTTGAAGAAAGAAACTAAACTATGCAGGACTCCCAAATAAGTTACAGCGACACATTTACACTGATCTTTACAACACGATATGTAATGTCGCAAAAAAAAATGCAGACAATTTGGGGGTGGGGGGGGGGGATGTAAAGGTCCAAGTTCTCCGTTTAAATCATCTTGGCGCTATTCTGACACCCAGTGCTGTGCCAGCATACATCAAAACGTAGCCAAATGTTTATCATTTGCAACATTACGTGTTAGTTGATGGCGCATGTGAATGTCAAGGCAGCGATTACGTTAGCAACACTATGAGTACGAGATATTTAAATTTACCAAAGGAGCAGCCGACTTGTCAAATGTAAATTCTCGCGACGTCCATGCACATTTTTCTTTACTTCAAAAATATTCAACCTCATCCTGTCATTGCTACTGGAGCATCGAGTTTGTGTTGTTTCTTTCTGTGGCTGTTCTCCAGATATGCAGACTGTCAGTTTCTGCTGAACAGAAGGTGGACATTAATATGTAAAAACGTTACTGGCCACACAAAAAAAAAATCGCAAAAACGCGCCTGTTGCAACAACTAAAAAGTTTGCGGAAAATAGGGCCTATATGCGCTTTCAAATGGATGCCTCCAAATCGCTCAGTGCCAATAACCAACGGTATCAGACGAAGTGATAGTAACTGCAAAACATGTACAATTTATTTTAATTGCTGAAATTAATAACTCATTATAACTATATTGTGATTAATTAGCTATCAATCCGTCCTTATAGCTCTGCTTTTAAATTATGATCTTTCTGAAAATTATGTATTTTGACCCTTTTGATTATCACTTAAAGCTATAAGTACCTCAATACCCATTTGCGGGTAATACAGTGCACATGTATAATGTCAAATAGCTAAATAAATATAAAATAAAATGTTTGATCGTATATACTCCGCAACGTCGCACTGAGTGTGAAAATGTATACCATTAATGGCACAAAAAAACGTACTAGGGCTAGTGGAGAATATGGTCATGCACGGACATCCATTGGAAGGAAGAAAGTGAAGATTAACAAGTCTTTAGTATTTTACAGAATGTTTGAAACATGTTCATTTTAAATAAGTTAGAAAGTAAACTTGATACTGTCTCTGCAGTTAGCTTTTGTGATAGTGTAATTATTTTAATGTCAAGATTAACTTTTCAACAAAAACAAAAATAGTTGTTGGATTTATGAAGATACTAGAGTGATACTTCCGACTCCCAGTTCGACACGAAAATACGTTACGAAATGAGACGCACACAAAGATTATGTGGTCTGTTTCGAATAATTAATGGCAATCCGATTATGTTGAAGTATAAAAATATGTTAGTATTGGGTTAGGACGGTGAGGAAGACTGGGGGGAAAGGGGGGGGGGCGGAAGCTACCTAACACATCAGCTACTTTGCTCCTAGTTTCTCGAAAGGCTTATTGCAACCCTCTTTTGGTCCTTCAATATGACTGCAGTTCAACATACCGAAAGGAATTGATAATCAAGTGAACTGAAGTTTCGCATTGCGTATGTAGAGTCTATGCAGTAGATTCTATTCTGTACCTGAAAATTCCGCAGGAGAAAAAAACCGTGCTTTAAATATTTTTCTTGGTTGTGGTTATTATGGTAGTACATACTGGGTGGCCTATACAATAAATGACGTATTTTGAAATGTTCACCGTAAAAAATTTCTGGTAAACTTCCTAAACTGTAATATAAGTTTTTAACTTTTACAATGTATGGAAATAATACCACACATCAAGCTGTATATATTGGAATGTTTATCGTCACTACTATACAAATTTGGGAACTTCTCTAAGCATTTTACTGTTCTGAGAAAATTTAGGAACGCAATGAATAAATGGGTGAAAAAATTACCATTCCCGCTTTCTCACTAAGCGTATGCACCGGCATGGTAACTTTCCGAATTATTTCTGAGAGTGTAACTTTGCTCTTGAGGTTATACTCCAATTTAAAAATTACCTAACAATGCAAAATATCACAAAAAGTATGCCCTATTCGTAGTTTTTAGCCTTTGCGCGCTTTTCTTTTTCTAGCCTATTTGAACGCTATGTGTAAGAAAAATGCCTATTCTGAACAGAAATCTCTGCCATCGGCTCGCATAGCGTTCATAATTACGACATGAGGAGTGTGAAACTGTAGTCAATTAATGAATTTGTTACAATACAACTACATACCAATGGACGTGCTGATAAGCCCGTTGTAACTGGATAGTACACATTCAAATACAAATACACGGACCTTTACGGCTGGTTGCTATGATAACATAGTCCTCTCTAATCCACGCATACCTTCAAGTATCAGACTGACTCTCAGTTCATACTGCCGTAAATATGGACTGGAAATAAATGTTGATACTCTGCAAGTAATAATGTCCGTGCGAAATTGAAAATGTTCAAATAAATATTTACAACATCAAATAACACAAAACTTCAAAACATTAAAATCAACAAATATACATAACAAATAATAACAACCACATACGATTCTGTCAAATTTTAGTTTGCACGTTCGTGACGTCTCCAGTGTGCATTATATTCAGAAACATAATTTTTTTCTTCGCACTGTTTAAAATGTATTATTTTCGTTTGTGTCTGTTAATTCAGTTGTTCATACGAAACCATTCTTTCAAGTGGCATTATGTCGTTATCCTGCAGAATCCTACAGGTTATTTCAAAAATATTCATCCGATTTCAAAAGGCTATATTTTTTTAACCAAGGAACAGAGAACAATGCAGTACAGAGTGAAACACATGACTAACAATGTTTTTCTTACAGTATCACAATTGCTCAATCACCCCTCCCCCTCCATCACAACCTCCCTGGGCCAATGGGCTCTGAATCACTTGGGATGCCGCTCGGTGCTCGGTTGAGTCATGCCGGGTATGCCACACGCCAGCGTTGATGCTCGTTCACCGCTAAAAGAAGATTGAAATGATTCATTTGATTGCCGCTATATATCTCCCTTGTACCTAGCCAGTCGCCAGCAGGAGAGCTCCTGCGCCTTCAGGATGCGATGCATCAGGATGACGACCCCATAACAGAAGGCCTTTTGCATCCTCCAGTTCAACAATTGCAAGTCCGACAACTGTGCAGCGTGATTTCCGGCGAGAACATGGCACTGCACCCCCTACTGCTCAGAGCATTCGACGTTGGCAAGAGCAGTTTCAACAAACAGGTTGTTTGTGTGAGGAGCAATCAACAGGTCGCCCCCTGTTTCCGACGAAGACATTCGGCGCACCTGGAGGCGTTTTGTTAAGTTCACAAAAGTTTCCTCGTCGTGCCAGCTGTTCCCCATACGTGTTCGCAAAAATCTGGCGTGTTTTGCGACGGCGTTTGTTGTTCAAACAACACAGGATTTAATTCGTCCGCGCCCTACGCCAAGGTGATAACGTGTGGCGTGTGTATTCATTCTCGAAAAGGAAACTGTAAATCGCAATCACATCTTTCACGCTTAGTGTTCAGCGACGAGGCGACATTTCATCTCGTTGATACGGTGAACCACCACAACGTACGGATATGGGGATCACAGTAGCCCCGTGTCATAGTTAAACAGGAGAGAGGCTCCCCAAAAGTGAATGTATTCTGCGCCGTTTCCCGAGAAAAGGTTTATCACAGCCGTTCTTTTTTCCTGACAGCACTGTTACGGAAATCTTATACCGGTAAATGTTGCAGAACTGGCATTTTCCCGCAGTCACAAGTAGATTCCACCAATTTCATTTTCCAGAAGGATGGAGCACCACCGCTTTGGCACTTGCAAGTCCGAACATTATTGAACAACGAGATTCCGCACTGATGGATCGGCCGCCAGGGACCTGATGATTTGGCATTACACCACTGGCCACCAAGGTCACCCGATCTCACTACCTGTGATTTTTTTTCTTGTGGGGGTATGTGAAGAGCTCAGTTTATATGCCGCCCATTCCTAAAACAATGGACGAATTTAGAAACCGCATAACAACAGTAGTGAGTGGCTGCAGTAACACCAGATATGCTCGTTAATGTGTGGGACGAGTTTGACTGATGTGAAGATGTATGCCGTGCGTCTACATGATGGCATATATGAGCATTTATGATAGTTGTAAGCAAAACTCCGTCAGACACGTATTACACTCTTTACTGCATGATTCTGTTCCTTAGTTTGAAAGATACAGCTTTTTGAAATCTGATGTAGCTTGATTAAGCTTTTCGAAACATCCTGTTATATGTAAATCACAGGCTTATCTGACATTCTGCAGTTAATACAGCAGAAAATTTTACAAATACCCTGGTTTGAGTAATAATTTTGTGACTGATCTGAAATATAAAGTACTCCAAATGTCCTTTACATTTTGAAGACAGTAAATATTTTTTTTATTGGAACGTATTAGCTGCATAGTATTTTGATTACGTATTAAAATTTATATTAGGTCTCAGTAATCGTTTACCTTCATTGTTGGTACAATTTTATTTTGTACAAATAAATGCTGCCTTTCTAATGTTATTTGTTTAGTTGATTTGTCGGCCAAAAGTCAGAGATTTTGTTACCAACAGGAACCCTTAGCACCGACTAAACTATATCATTCATACGGCATCCACCACAATATAGTTATAATTCTAGCACTGTAAAGATAAAGACACGCACATTATTCTTGCTATCATTGTTACCGATTTAATACACAGTTTTGCTCTAGTACAGTATTTAAAACTGAAATAAATATGAACGCCTAGTCGTCGGGAGTACCACTAAATAAAATAAACAGCGGACGAAAATCCCGATATTATATTAAAGGGCGACCAATCAATTTAAATATTACCTACACGGTATTTAGGGAAAACAGTTTGTACATGTTCACCCGAGATTTAATTCCCTAACACGAACGAGAGAATCGAACTTAAAATTATGTAGATTAAATCCTATGTATTTCGTCAGCAGCGAAGTAGTTAGATTAATTGGCATCCATGTTATCACCTGGCTATAAGCCGCTGTTGACTAAGCTATTTCCAAACCTGGTCTCAAGACGTTCTGGTTTATTTCATAAACATGAGCTCTCACAAGAAGTTAAAGCTAACCTCAATTTAATTTTATGACAAACTTATCTTCAAAAGCAAAGCATCTACTGAATTTCTTCAAATATATGCGTTGTATGGAAAAATAACAAAAATATGTGTAGACGTTTAGTTGGTGTACCGAATGCATAACAGTGTATTTAAAACAGATACGACGTAAACTATGCCCCCCCCCCCCCAAGAAAAAGAGGAAAGGCCAATTATTCGTTGCGCTGAGGGGTCTGCTGAGAATCCTCCATGGGATAAATCACTGCAGCGCAATTTCTGGTGGGATGAGAAAAGGGGGGGGGGGGGGCATTCTATCGCACTGCGATAGAAAAAAATACAGTTCAATTTCGGCTAAACTCGAGCTTCACATCGTAATCACGCTAACAGCAAATACTATACGCAAATGTTTCACCGTTACCGGAAAGACAACAACACATTTATAAATTATGTTCGCCAGATGAGAAAATAAAAATAATGATTCAACGAGTATTTGGAATACTGTCACATTAAAATGTTGTGAAATATGGATGTAACTACCAAAATCAAATATGCCGTTTCCATTACCGAACTTGTACAAAAAAAAAAACAGTTCCAAGATAGCCGTGCTTAATTAGATAGACGTTAACCTACCTCCTTTTTAGCGGCTTTCCTGTTTCGTAAGAATCGTGTTCTGGCCCGGACAGGTTTTCCTCGACACGTCACACTTGGTGTGCGTAGAAGCTTGTGCTGAACGAGCATGACATAAATACTGGCAAAGGTAAACATGGAGTGTCCTAAAACTAAGGTGGCCACAGTATAGCTACCGCCTTAGTTCCCCGAATGCAAAACTGTGTTAATTTTGGTACAGTTACAGGGAAACAGCCAGTTTTCGATTTGAAGCGATCTGAATACCGAAAAGCACGATGTCAGCTTAAGCAAACTACGATCTGCATATGTGTTATAAGGGTTCCCTACTCAGTGGTAAACCAGCGTGGCTCGTTATCACCCAACACTAACTGTACTTTACACTCGCGTTCCGTCAAACACAAGACCGATATGTCAACGACGGGAGGACAGCGTCAATGTTGAGTACGAAGACGACCACGTTTCCACCTTCTGTGCATCTAACTGCAAGACGAACACGTTTCCACCTACTTCTGTGCAGCTAACTGCAAGACGAACACGTTTCCACCTACTTCTGTGCATCTAACTGCAAGACGGTTTCAAGTGAGCGTGTTATTTTGATGCGATATTAAAATTAAACCAATGAGACCTTCGGTCGCAGTTTTTCCGCGCTTACAACAGCCTCTCCAGAGCGTTGTTACTGAATTTTGTTTCTTTAGTAGGATTAATTTTCCTGCTAACGCCACATCAACGTGAGTGTCATTTCAGTGAGCTCTTGAGGTGGAAATGGAACTTCACTGCACGTAACTAAATCCATCACGACTAATGCATTCGCAGAATGCCACACAAATCATTAACTTGCTAAGTGATTAAACTTAGCCGCGTCGTAAAAAGCACTATAGACTGTTCACAGTAAAGTGAGCACTTTTGAAGCCCTAGTTATTTTTTCCTTTCAGTAATATCGTATCCTTTAATAATCATTTTTGAATAAATATTGCCATGTTAACAATAAACACAGTGTGTATATTCCACCGAACTCGGAAGTTAACGTCCAAGGCCGAAATAAAATATATTTAGGTACTATTATTCCAAATGAGAGAGCTTTTAGAAGTGCTCACTTTACCGTGAACAGCCTATGTCTACCATTGCGTAAAGACATGTGTATCTTTACTCAATAACTCAACCCGTTATTTCTGTGAAAAACCATCGGGTTGTTATAAATAGTACGAAACTGGTGTAATTTTGGGCATGGAAATACCTTTTCGTGCAAGTAATTTGTACTTCAATTGTAACGCAATACTTTATTTCAGTCGCCAAACAAAAATGAAAATTTCCGAAAATCAAATTTTGAAGACTTTGGTTCTTCAGAAAACCGCCAACAGAATTATAAGATAGTGATAACAGGCATATTTTCAAGGACATTCTAAAGGCATGGCTTGTAAGAAAGTAAAGTAAAACATGTAAGAAGTGTCAGAAAAACTTCTTTGCGTCTAAATCTTTATTGAAGACGGGATTATGTTAAAATACGCAGGAAGCAGACAGACTGCTAGATACAGAGCTGAGTTTTTCAAGGAAAATATGTATACGTGTCAAGGAAAGGCAGTATTATATTCCGGCAGAAAATGGAAACACGCTGAAGAAAAAACAGATATATATATATATATATATATATATATATATATATATATATATATATAAAATTTAGGACAAGGTATGAACTTATAACGCATAGTTTAAATATGTTGAGTAAATTTAATTATGATTATTTTCATTACTTGCCTATTTTAGGACAACACACAAATTAAGTGCTCGCCACTAAAAAAAAATTCGTTATTTATATCTGTACGAAAAACTGTTCAACTCGTATACATTACTTGTAAGTACTATTTCCTCGAGTAAAAAAAATAAAACCGTATATTATATGCATGGTTGCGTTCCAAAATATCAATTTTAGTATTTTTTGAACGTGCAAATAACGAGAACTAATTCACCAAAATGAGATTATTCACACTAAAATAAGATTCCGGTAGTTATCTATGATTTTTTGTAAAATAAATGCTTGTGCGTGTGTATTAAAAAGAGTTACAACATGATCTTTCAGTCACCCTGGTTAATTTTTCTGTAAATATTTCGGTTCGTTTTATCTGTAGGTCGCGAAGACAGTAAAACTGTCATTATGACATTCCATAATGCAGAAACTATGCGACGATCTATTTTTTTATGCGAGGAAGTAATGTCAACAAGTTGAAGGGTATTGGCATGAATATAAAATAATGATTTTGTTGGTGACCACCACTATTAGAATGTGTGCTTCTAAATACAATTTACACCTGGCATGCATGCCAGTGACCAACAAGCACACTGCCTAGTCTTAACTTCTCCGCCATTAGGGATGCTGCGATACTGTGTGCCTCAGGTCTCGTGTGCCGAGGACGAGAGACAAACTTCAAATGTAACAAGTTGCAGCACGCCGCGGGCATCACACACGGTCCCGTGATTTATCCCAATCACAAGAGCCCGAAGGACATTTCTCGAGTCTACCACCATCACAACAGGGGCCGTTAACCTACTATGAGAGCTGCTTGACCCACTCTTTCGAGCTATCAGTATCGTCGACATATATACTTCACCAGGCAAAAAGGAAGCGCCGGCCTTGGACCGGCGACGAGGCTCCTAAGACTTAGGATTTTACGAGCGCATAGTCGTAACCACATCAACAAATGAGGCCAGATAATAAGTTGTTACCAAACACGAACAATCGCCACGTAGCAGTTCTGGCGTTCAACGCAACAAACCTACTCAGTCTTAACAGAAGTTTTCAGACTAGTGCATCCACACTGAGGTAAAGGTTTTGTTGAATCAAACAAAGCTCGTTTGGCGCAACCAAATTAATTGTTTGTATATGGATAACAAAATAATTTGTTGGTGAAACAATATATAACAACATTATATATATGTGTTATTTGGTAGCTCCAAACCAATATTTGGTTGATGAAACTAAAGATTTGTTTGGCTCTACGTAAGTTAAACAGTTTCCGTTAATATAAAATATATCGGAAGCCCGACCAAGAATCGAACCTTGATCATCAGAGTCCGAGCTCCACGCCGTAGCAACCTCAGCCAACGTGATTACTTATTAAATTAGAATGTTTATAAATACATACATTTATAATACTGGACAACATGTGCAAATAAATAATTAGAGGTTTACAGCTTTCATTTTTAGTTTTCTGTAGAAATTGTTTTGTTTAGATGTTTACGCCATTATTAATCATCAATATATGAACTAACAAACACTCTTACTATCCTAATTGTCACAAAAAATTCAAACAAATACTGAAGCTGTATTTTCGAACTGAGTGGCCAAACACACATACACCACACACAACAAAACCAACAAAATATTTTTGGCTGGTTTGGTTGGTTTTTGTTTCATTGCCCATTCTCAGGACAATCTCGCGCACAGACTTTTAACTCAAACATGGAAAATGGCTTTGAAAGCGCAGCTAATAAAGAAAGCGAAAATCAACCAAATGAATTAGCGACGTCAACAAAATATTTGGCCACTGCAAATAAATTCTTTGTTCGAAATATATCGCACGTAACTAACCACATAATTTCCTCGACAAATTGTAATGATGTGTTTGGTTATACTAAATATTTGTTTAACTTACTGAAACAACAAAATATTTGTTTGGCACAAACTATATTGTTTTAAATTAATTATTTGGCTTTGTGAACAAATTTCATTCATTTGGTGAAACGGAGTCTTGGTTGTATCAAGAAAATGTCGTTTAGCTGAAACAAACGCAACACAAACAAATATATTTGATGTTCTGAAACAATTATTTTTCTCAGTGCATGTTGAACCATCATCGTAGACTTTCCGTTGCGTCAAATACCAATCCATCCAACTATTTAACCGCTACAAACCTAAAAGTTTTCACGAATTAAGCAGTACTTCTGACGCTATAATAGATTTCCCCGTTTTTCGACAGAATTGCACTTTACTATTGATATTAAAATTACAACTAATAATAGCAGCTTGTCATTTCTGCCAATTACGGCGAAAATAAATGCTATGTGGTATCCACATCCGTGTACAGTAACTAACTAGTAAATGAAAGAACCATTATAACTGGGTTGACTAAAACAGATTGGTGATATTGTTCCCCTGAAAATTCATTGTTGTGAAGTGTAAATACTGAAACGATTTGCATGCTTTAACCGCTTTCTGTGTAAAGACTTCCATACAACCAACAAGTTTATATGTACCAAACGTATTTTTCCGATGTCTGTAGTGTAACGGAGCACATCGAACTACATTATCTTATCTTTAAATTTAGCTCTCACGCGCAGCTGGTTTGCGGTCAGTTGATAAAACTTCAAGCACAGAGTTTTGGATGAAACGAAGGAAACCCAACTAGATAACACTCGAATATGCCTACAAAGCGATAATGTGATATCATTTTGATGTATCTTTATAATTACTAGGTGCGTGTTGCCAATGTCGTAGACATGAAACATATTTCTCGAAAACTGTGAGGTGTAGCGTAATAACAGAAAGCAACTTTTATTCTTTGTTAAATTAACCATACTGCTTAAGTCAGCAGATAAAACCTCACATATAATGGATGGTCTCATTTTTTCATTTACAAATTGAGTTCCAACCATTACAGACACACTGAGGTTAAGCTCAGATGCTACATTTTCTATTTGTAATAAACATGTGTTTTGCCTCCACTTTTAAGGGCATGTACACCCTCAAGGAAATGCCTTAGGCTATAAGTCGTGTGTGTACTACTATAATTTTTTTTGTGAGGAATCATCTCCATAAGTTTGTCAGTGATTTTTTCCGACACGTATACAAAAACGAACATAAATAATTTGCGCTGGAGGACGCTCTAAATAGCAAGAGCTAAAATATTATTTAGTAAGATATTAGTAGAATCAGGTAAAATATATAGAAGTTTACATATGCCATAGGAAAGTATTTCTAAGCACTAAGTTCCCTACAGTGGCCGGGGTATGTTGCTAGTCATTCGCACAAATAAATCCAAAATAACTGAAGGAAATAAAATAACTTAGACCACACTATTTTAATAGAGCTGAGCCTGGCATAAAGCTATATTGGGCACATAGAATAAATGTACCTTTAACTGTTACCATAAGATAGGCTACCAAGAAAAAAACAACTATTTATGTTTATATGTAAACTATACGATTTTAAACTTGAATTAGGAACAATAAATGTCAACTTTGAGCAAGATATAACAGGTATAGACTATTCACGATAAAGTGAGCACTTTTGAAAGCCCTCTCATTTGGAATATTGTTCAATAAATATATTTTAATCTGGCCTTAGACGTTAACTTCCGAGTGCGGTTGAATATACAAACTGTGTTTATTACTTGCATGGCAATATTTATTAAAGAAGGTAGTTATAGTATAAAATATGGCTGAAAGGAAAAAGTAACTAGGGTCTCAAAAGGACTCACTTTACCGTGAACGGCCTATAGGAAAGCTTGAACTTGGCCCAATTTAGTAATGATGGTGACACTCCTTGACGATCACAGTTTGTTTACTAACTTTACAGACACAATTTTGTGACGCAAAGGTCATCATCCTCATAGCCCACGCCCGACCATCTATCATCCATGGTCCAGCAGACTGGACTACGCCCTCTAGTCGGATCACTGGAGCAAGAGACTACGTGAGGTAAGAGGCATCCGTGATAGCTTGAAAGAACAGAAGAGTGCTCTCTCCGAGAGCGTCCAATTAATTTCCAACTTTCCGCTCCACTGATACTCCAACATTCCCGTCACTTTCCAACTATCGGTGTAATTGGTCGATAAGACAGGGGAAATGGGGTGTTAATTTAAAGAAAAAAAATACGCATTGACACTCATGCAGAAAGCGTCTATCGCACACAAGAAACGTATTTGAAATTTAAAATTCGCAGGTAAATTCGTAATTTCTGCCAATGAAACGTTACCATAAATCTATTTTGTTTAAGTAGCTACAGCTGACAACAGAACCTAGCCTGTTTCCCCCCGTAAGAATGCTTTTCTGGCAGGAAGTCTTAACTGCAAATGAAATGTAAGAGTAGAGGAGTAATCGTAGGGACACATTTGTAAGTTTGAAATTTTTATTTAATCGTTCTACAGTAATTATTATGCAACCGACAGCAAGACCCAGCACCTAGCATATTTCCGAGCGTTGATCGGCTGCGTTTCCCAAACTGTTAAGATATACATTACAACTAGTTCTTTTACTGTTTAAGCAAACAAACCACCTGTCAAGTTCTGTGCTGTACTAGTAAATCAAACACCATTCTGTTTTTTAAGCATATGTCATAATTTTTAAGTAATTTGTTAATTTTTGTATTATTATGTACACCATTTAACACAGATATGAAACTATTTTTGACACTCTTTAATGTTTTAAGTTTTTATTCCCATTAATCTGGCCGTATTTGCTACTGCATCGCTATAAAATATAGAAAATGAAGGGCTAGCCCATATAAAAAATTATGTACCAAGTTTATGATGTTAAATTCATTTAATTTGTAACTCGAGATCCGGGGAAGTACTTCTTTTGCGAGCAATAAAAAATGCTCAGAGAACAAAGGAACTAAGTAACAATTTACAAACCGAGAATGTCATCCTGGTGCTACGTAGGCAGCGCCGCCATAATTAGCAAACAATGGCGTTCGCAAGTAACCTTGAATTACTGATAACTGGCATTATTTGAAGGTTCACGGAACTTGCAAACACCGAAGAGAAGTGGTGAGGAAAACAGACTCGCGAGCAGCTGAAGTAGAGCGAATATTATGCACCGGTGGTAATTCACAAAGCAAATTTCCCAGCCACTACGGTTCAGTTTTCCATAGATCAATGCATTTATAATCTTCTTACTCTTGACGTGTTCACAGTTCGATATTCATTTAAAGTCAGACTATATAACCCAATTAGACCAATGTGCACAGTTGTGAAACAGCACACGAGGTTATATTTGATCATCACTGAACACGAAGCCTACAGGTGAGTGGTTGAGATAACAAAACATGTGCTGAACATGCATAAAAAGTTTATTTGCAACATCTGTAGCTATACATTAAAGTGGATCCGAAAAAGGTTAACCAGGTATATAAAATGTTAAAGCTTGTAATTATTCAAAGCCCAATCGCCTTGGCTAGTCTACGAGTTACCATATAACCGAACACCAAAAATATATACGAGATAATTTGTTTGACTCGTTAATCATTCGTAATATTTAATCCAGCAACAAAAAAAAAGGTTTCATAACGTTCAGTTAATAAACTGATTCATGCCATATTTAGTAACTGATAGCCGTCATGGCATCAAACATTTATGCAGTGTGTATTTTATTCAGTTTGCAACAACATATGTACTTCACTTTATTACTGTGTCGTCACACACAAACTTTTACTGAAAGGCCACTTGAAGGGTGGCTTGCACATTATTCTAACAAACGTACATCCGAAACTACATACACACTCTCATGGCTAATGTGGGATTCAAACTCGGAGCCTCATCTGAAGAAACCGCCAACGTCATATAATTAAACCGCATTCGTCACAGACTAAGGCGCTGCTAATTCCACGCAAGTTAACAGAAGACACCAAAGGCATGAAGAGATGTAACAGTAACATATTAAGTTTCCAACCAGATGATTAGCACATGCATTGAGGCTCTGCCGATGGTTAACGCCAACAAGTGCAATTATCCAAAAGTGAAGCCCTTGTCTTTTAGACACAAGAATTGCCAAAGGGAAGTACTATCTACGAGCAAAGATAACTTTACGTCTGTAGGCAAACTGTATTCGGCAACTTAACACTGAGGGGCTGCATTATTAGCAACCAGGCAGTGCTTGGTTCTCAAGATGTTACCATACATCTCGGGAGAGAGCACGCCAGTGGACAATACCCGACTAGCTAGTTCGAACTCGACATTCAGCATGAGTACTTTGAATAATAAACCATAGCCTACATAGGCGAAACCTAATTTATTTCGAAAAGGGATATTTACCTACTAACGAAGTTTTTTTTTCTCCCTCTCTCAGCAATTCTGCGCATTTTTTTTTAGGTTAGTAGGTTGGTTCTGGAAGATGCACTCCCACATTTTCACAACGAATTCAGATGAGCTCAACCGCTACCTACAAAAAAGATGGACTGGCCGTGCTGGTGGTAATTACAGCTACCTTCTTCGTTCCCCGAACCTAAAACCCTGCTATTTTTCCCCAGCTGGTATTTGCAAGAGATAGAGTCTACCAACCACCTAACCACATATCGTTCCTTATCTGCGAGAAGGCATCACAGACTCAATCGCAGTAATAATTGATCGTGATATGTTTCAGTTTGTCTGACAAGAGCTCGACCACGGGCCCCTAGATGTGTGCAGAGTTCTCAAAGGACCAAACACTGTACGCCTGTTAAGCAATACAGTACGACTTTTTGATCTACTCTTTTCATTGATAACTTTGTGCATCAGAGTTACATTAAACACGCAAGTCTCAAATCGAGATCATCATTTGTAATGATCCTGTAGTGGTGAAACGCAGAGGAAGAAATATTGTTTGGACATGTGTGAGCCACGACGGATGTCATCAAGTTAAGGTGGTGGTATCCTTGCCATCTTGTATTTGTTTACAAATCTTTGTTACTTAATATTTATATTTAATATTACAATTCATACATAACTACTTTACGGAATTCCTGAAACCAGAATGGTCTGATTTGAGTCTGTATTTTCTCACATGAGACTGAAAATAATAAATAATGTGTTAATCTTTACTAAGGTCACAGATGGAACAAAAACAACATGGGAAAATATTGCCGACTATAAATATCCGTTAATATATGCAATATGCCATGAAAGCCATTATTTCCAAATATTCGATCTGCAAAGTGACTCATGAAACAAAAATAAATCCAACATGGAAGGGAAACTATCTATTTTAGCGACGCCAAGAATAACACTCGTAAAATCTATGGAAACTGCTATTAAGTGTATATACCTTGTTAGTTACTGCGATGGAACTGCCGCACAGTCGCACAAGAGGAATCACTACAGCACTAATTTTTCATAATTTATTTCTTCATAACATTTGGCACTGGTGCTGTTAGCGAATATCTTGCCGCAATACATGTACATTCTTCCCGATGAACGACAAACATTGCCTTTGCACTTCTTGTTATGTTTATACACGACATCACTGCGGGTAAACACAGCATCGCAGTTATCACAGTGGAACGTCTTGTATACTGGGGTGAACATGCAATGGCAATTTTCACGTCGGTGTGCATTACAACTTGTACTAAAAGCATTTCCGAAATAGTAACACTGATACCATAATGCTTTTAGTAACTCTTCAGGGCTCCTTGCTTTTGACGTTCGTAGAGGTTAGATAGACCTCGGCCCCATCAAGGTGGCCCATGTGGATTCAACTCCAGCACGTTGCTGTTGACATACGAGGTGGTTTCATGCCACACACTGTCATTGGAAGGACCGTATATCCTTCTATTGAACTGCATTCAACTGCAACCAAATCTTGCACTGAACTATATGTTCATCATGTCTGGTACGGACTGGTTGGACCTGGCCAGTGTGCACAGCAGGGACTTACTACTGACTGAAGTGGCTTAGTGTGACTGAAGTGACTTTGTGGCTTGTTTAAATCTTGTGCTGGATGCTGTGCATACCGATGTTGCTCTGGAAGTTGTCCTCTGTCTTCTCTAATGAGTACAGGTACAGAGGGAGTAGCCCTGCACGCTTCACGACCTTGTGTTGTGTAGACAACCTGTTGACGATTACGGTATTACAGATGGTAAGTCTTCAACCACCGACTATCTTCATATTGTAGCAGAGTACACGATCATAGTAGATGACTGTAGTCTTAACGATCTGCTTTCCACCACGCTCGCCGACGAAATGACATCCATTATTACATGACACTCACTTGTATAATGTTCACACTGCATGCTAGTTTGTGTTGTCCGTCTCGCATTGCCTCAGTAGATGACTGCTGGCTGTGTGGTGCAAATGTCAGCATGGTCGCTGGACTGAAATATGTTACCTTATCAGCACGATCGTTGTCTAGCTTGCTAAGTTGACAATTCGGCCTCACAACTTCTTTACACTCGTTCATCTTTCAGTGTTGGAGATAACGTTTTTCTTTCTTTTGCTGCTACTGCTGCTGCACGCTCCCGATTGGTATTACATGGCTCCTGGAATGTGGCATGTGTGTAATGGTAGTACTACCTTGTAAACATTCTAGGCATGGGGGACAGCCAAGAATCTCTTCGTCCTGTTGCAGATAGACAGGCAGGTGCTTGTAGATGGATTTTATTTGTGCAGTGCATACACGAGAAGGAATTCTTTAGGCAGGTATGCAAACTCGGTGTCTCTTTGTCGAGTGCTGCAAGTGATTCAATCTTTCCATATGCCACGATAGCCTATACAATTTTCTGACCACTAGAACAGCATTCCATCATTTACACTATGTCCACTCGACAACAGAACGAAGTTCTGCACGATGTGTGGTGGTACGAACTGCTTTTATAGACTATCTTTTGAATAGGAACCCATATCCATAAACGTACTATTTCTGTACTACAGCCATTTCAAATCAGGCGTCACTCGTCGACTTCTGCTGAGAGAAGAGCAATGTACCGGATGTGCCTGTGTTGGTATGAAACCGAGTAGGCATTACATTACTTCAGACAATCCCCTGATGGCACGCGATGTCTACCCTGCCTCGAGCCCCATTCATGTGCCTTTGTGTCTCCGATTAACATAATTGAGTACACGTTTGGGAATACACAGACATGATCCTTGTGTATGGCACAGCTGAAGGTAACGAAAGAGTAGCTCGTCGGCTGTATCAAGAGCGTTATCCACAACATGCGATACTATCGCATACCCTTTTTACCACAGTTATACAACAGCTCCGGGAATAAGGTAACTTCACCACCGACAGGAACGACTGTGGTGCTCCAAAGAGATGCCGCACTCCCGAATTGAAAGAGGCTGTACTGCATCACGTTGAACAGAGCCCGTCAGCGAGTGTGCAATGGGTGTTGCTCTCAGCATAGTCTGGGAGGTTCGGTATGATAAACAACTACATCTTTACCACCTCCAAAGGGTACAGTCTTTGGGTCCAGCTGCTTGTGCACCACGTGTTGACGTCTGCACATGGTTCCTGCACTGTTGCACTGACAAGCCCGTTCCCACATCGTGTTCTGTTCACAGATGAATGTAAATTCACTAGGAGCAGTGATCTTGATTCTCGAAACAGCTATGTCTGGGCAGACAAAACCCTAATACCACACATGTCCAGGTATTCCAGCACAGATTTTCTATCAATGTATTCTAGACGGTCATGTGTAAAATACCTGATTTGAAATGGTTCTAGCACGGAAACGGTATGTTTCCGCACATGGGTTCCTATTCAAAAACTCATATACTCAGTCCCCTCTACAAGTCCTACGAGTTTGTAAGAGGAATTTCCGAGCACCTGTATATAGTAACGCCTTTGAAGAACATTTGACTCCTGATCTGCATGATGCAGGTTTAACAGTAAATCTGGAGATAGTTACCTGGGCTGAGTATGTGAAGTACTTGGGCTTTGTGATTTGTAAAGGACTACTTTAAATAGACAGAAAAAAAAATTCAGCCTATTGTAAATTTTCCAGCACCTAAAAATGTGAGAGGTGTACATCGATTCCTTGGAATGGTTGGTTTTTATGCTAAATTTATTCCCGATTTTGCTAACATAGCCCAACCCCTTAATACACTAATGAGAAAGGATCTGCCTTGTGTGGGGTGAAGAGCAACAACGTATCTTTAGTGTGTTAAAAGAACAAGTTATTTTCTTCACCTGCTTTGCACTTGCCTCAGTTTAATAAACCTTTTACATTACAAGTAGACACGAGTTCCAAGGCTTTAGGGGTCGCTGCAGACCGAAGATGGACATTTAGTTATGGTAGCTTATGCTAGCCGATTGTTGACTGCCTCTGAGCAGCAATTTTCTGCTTATGAAAAGGAAGTTCGTGTTGCCATCTTCGGGATGGAAATGTTTTCGGAACTATCTCGAATGGGATGAGTTTGAATTACATACTTTTAGCTGATTTCTGTCTACTAACATGCCAGCAGGTCGACTAGTCCATTTTAAATTCAGAGTAAAGCACATAAAATGGGTCTACAAAGGAGTTGCTGATTGCCTTTCTCGCATGTTTAACAAGGAAGAGTTTTGCAAGGATATGTCACCCAGTTGTATGGCCGTTAGTGGGGTTGGAATCCCTGATGCTGAGACCAGTGAGTTTACCCTTACAGAAGAACAAGTTAAAATGTTACAAGGGTTTCCGTAGGCCTACTTTACTCTGCAGCAACATCAAGATAACGTCGCAGAATATATTTCCATTAAATCTGATATAAGCCAAGGGAAGTCAGGGCAGTATGATGTTAGAAAGGCATTATTATGACCCATTAATCCTAAGTCCAAGCACTTTAATTTCCATGTTCCAGAGGATCTTAGAGGCCCCATATTCCATTAGTATCATAATACCTAATTGGGGGTAATTTGGGGCAAGAAAAAACCACTTCACTCATTCAAGAGATGTTTTATTGGCCAGGTATGGCAAAAGAAGTTGAACTAGTTCGACAGTGCGAGTCTTGTCAGTACGCTACGCCTCGGAATGTTAAGGTATGTAGTCCCTATAGTGCCACCGTGGAAAAATTCCCTTGGGAAAAAGTTTACCTTGACATGTTTGGCCCCTTGTCCAGACCAGCTTATGGTTTCACACCGCCGTCTTGGTTGCCGTGGATAGTTTCAGCAAGTTTGTATTTTTTTTTCCTCTTAG
Organism: Dryococelus australis; assembly: GCA_029891345.1. NCBI lineage: Eukaryota > Metazoa > Arthropoda > Insecta > Phasmatodea > Phasmatidae > Dryococelus > Dryococelus australis. The sequence goes on from CM056998.1 coordinate 77,751,624, forward strand.
GTCCATGAAATCAGCAGACATTTGTAAAGTGTTATATCATAGGCCTTTCTCATTGTTTGGGTCACCCATGTATTTGGTAACTGATACTGCCACTTATTTTGTATCTGTTGATATGAACTTGGTGTTTGCATGGGGTATTAAGCTTGTGTAGACAACACCCTACTACCCCGAAGAATATTTTGTGGAAAGATACAATAGAAATTTGAAGATCGCATTGAGGACATTTCAAATGGGTACCCACAAAGAATGGGATGTTGTGTTATATCAGCTTAACTTGGCCTTCAATAACATCGTAAGTGATGCGACTAAGAAGGTCCCAGCCGAGATATTCTTTGGGCATCGGTAATTCCATCCTCTTATGAATGCTCTGGGACTGCATGGTTTCTATTGGGATTCCATTAAGAGGAATCAAGATCTGGAAGTGATGTGGGATGAAACCACACAGAAGTTATGTACATAACTCTGGGGTAGTAGTGAGGCCCATCTATCACGACTTAAATTGCAGTGAAATATTTAGTGTCTTACACATGGATTCCTAAAGATTTAGGGTTATTCAGTGCTTATGTTTTAATATTGTATTTTTTTTGTAAATTATATTAGTATTTAAGGTTTTTTTTGTATTCATCCATCTTGTAGTATTTTGTCATTTAGGGGCTGTGCTTTTATGAAGGTTTTAATCCTTGTCTTTGGGCCGCAGAAGCCATCCCACCAGTACATGCTAATTTCATTCCGGGTTTTCATACACATTTAGTTATAAGATGTTGTGTTTATGGTATAATGTGATGGTTATGATTTGGTTTTGTATGAACAGAAAGTTAATTAATATTCCATTATGAACATTCAATTTTAAATACATGCATATAGAACAAGGCCCAGAGTAGGGCCTGGCCCCAGAAGTTTTTCTCAAATTTAGCCTCTTGAGAAGGTAGAGGTTGGAGATGATTTGAAGCCATAGTTGGATGCCAAGAAGGGTTTTCAGTGTTGTTTCTGGTTTGTTCCGAGTATGGTGGAGAATAGGGTATCTATATGGACGAGAGGCATTCCTGAGAGAAGATTCTGGTCGGGGGCCATCCATGACTGGCCATCCTGAATGTCTCCTGACTGTGTCGACATCTGGGAGTGCTCCTTAAGGGGTGGCGGATGAGACAGCCTGCCTCAGTATACTGCCAGTATGCCCAGGGCCGGATTTCCAATTAGGCCGACTAGGCCCAGGCCTAGAACGGCACTTTTCGAAGGGGCAGCATGGAGAAAGACATGTCTGTTTTAAATTGTCATCACTGATACTGAAGACAGCTGTGTTACTTCGCTTCACCGTAACATGCGACACACAGGCCTGAACTCGCTGTTTTGATCATCTTTGCTTACACGATACTCTATAGATAATAAGCTGCATGCAGCACATATTTGATACACATTGTTTCCATTCTCAACCATTATGTTCACACGGGAATTCGCTTGATAAATTATCCTTTGTATTTAATTACACAAAACTGCTATCCCACCCATTTCTGTCGCAGTTTTACCACAGAGATTGTTCCGGGGGGGGGGGCAGGGAATTTGAACATTCACCACCCCTGCTGTGAGAGGATTGACCACAGCGATAAGGGCAGTATGATTCAATACCATTGTTCTCTGTTTTTAAAATGGTATAGTTGCCAGTTGGCACTAGTTGTCGTGCTGATGTGATGAGGGCAGCATGGCGTGGTTCGGGTCACATCATACCTCATCATACTCATGTTTCCCACCAATGTTGTGTATTTATGTTCAGTCAAACTATGAACATGTCGTAACTTATAAGTGTAAAATAGGCACATATGCATCTGCATGTTTAAGTGTTGAGAATTTAGCTGCCTGTAAATCGTAAACAAAGTGAGTACCCTAAGAGAAAGACTCAGTGGTGCTCAATATAAAAAATTAAAAAAAGTTAAAAAGGAAAGGAGTGGTGCTCTTTTAAAGCAGATCCCTAAGATTTGTTATTTTTTTTTGTATGTAACAGTGATAACCGACAGGACGAAGATGTCGTCGACGTCGTAGCTGCAAGTGATAATGCTAACAACAGCGGCAGTGCTTCTATAAATTATCCTTCCTTTGATAGTGATGACTTAGAGGCTACCGATGCATGTATTTCGTCATTCCCAGAAAAATTATTTCCTTCTCAAAAATAGCAAATTCCTACATCAAGTACCAATATTTCACTGAACAGTGGCAGTATCCATCTACATATCCATACTGAAGCGACCTGTACGAATTTGAAGCAACTAGAACCAAACTAGCAATCCTAAGAAGATTGTTTTTGAACCCAGTACAGATCCAGCCCTGTGGGAAATTAATGAGGAGCTACGAGACTATGTGGCTGTTCATGGAAATGAACAAAACTTAGATGCAGATTTCAGCACTTCTAAACATAAGTACCCTGATAAAGAAAGGCGTGTTGCAAGGCATATTTTTTCTCGGAAAAGGCATAAGGGGAGACACAAGTTATGCATTGGCTAGTATGCTCGCCATCAAAGGGATGTGTTTTTTGTGCGACTTGCTTGCTATTTGGTGGGGAAAATGGTATGTTTACTTCAGGGTTTTATGATTGGAAAAATGCTTCTAAAAGAATACAAGACCATGAGAATTCACCTCCGCATAAAAATAGCATTGCAACACTTAAACTGAGAGGGAATACTAAAGCACGAATTGATAACAGGCTCGTTGCAGAGTTTGAGCAAGAATGCAACTACTTAAAAAAAGTTTTGAAATGTATCATCGCAGCAGTAAAGTATTTAGCTATTAGAGGGTTACCATTTCGTGATACTGATGAACACTTACGCAGTAAAAGCAATGGGAATTTTTTGGGTCTCTAGAGTTTCTTTCAGAGAGTGATCCATTTAGGGCAGAACATCTAAGAAAAAGTAGCGACATAGGTTCGGGACATACATATTATTTCCAAGACCATTTATGAGGAAGTGATTATTTTGATGGCTGAAAAAGTAAGGGATGTACGAGTGAAGGAATTGAAAGATGCCAAATACTTTTGTATAAGTGTCGATTCCACTCCAGATATTTCACACACTGATCAACTAACATTTATTATATGCTATGTTAAGAAGGATGGAGTTGGGGAGCCAGTTGACCGATCACTTGTTTTTTTATCAAATAAAGGACACAAGTCAGAATAAATAGCCAATGCAGTTTTTACTGTTCTGAGAAAATATGAGTTGGACATTAAAAACTGCAAGGAGCAGTCATATGACAATGCCTCGAATATGTCTGGAGCATACACAGGCATACAAGCAAGGAAGAAGGAACTTTGTCCCTTTGCTGACTATGAGCCATGAGCAGCACAATCTCTTAATTTTGTGGGTTCATGTGCTGTGGAATCTTATACTGAAGCAGTATCGTTTTTTGGACTGCTACAAGAACTGTACAATTTTTTCTCAGCTTCCACATACCGCTGGGCTCCCTAGCTCGAAACCGCGAAGGATAAGGAGGCTGGACACTACAAAGTCTGTCGAAGACTCGTTGGTCTACTCGAAATGATGCATGCTATGCACTGGAGAGCAAGTGATGTGGACTATTTAAGACCTTGCAGACTTTAGAAAATGATAGTTCAGAAAAACCTCCAACAAGGAATGAGGCATCTTCATTGAGACAAAAATTAAATATACTAGAAACTGCATTTATAGTAGTCTTCTGGACTGCAGTCCTTCGTAGGTTTAATGCTGATAGTGCAAAGGTGCAGTCAGTAAATATAGATTTGTGACAAGTTGTGAAAATGTACAATTTGCTGTATGACTTCGTAATAAATTTAAGAGAAACAGAAATGTTTGACCACTATGAATGCCTTGCGAAGTCGCTGAGCAGAATAGAAATTTACAAATTTGACGAGGGAAGGAAAAGGAAGAACCCTCTGAGGCCTGATGAGACTAGGGCTGGAGAAATAACTCTTAAGACTGGGTCAGATAATTTTAGTGTTGGTACATATAATGTAATTCTAGATACACTAAGATCAGAACTGCAAGTGCGAAGTGCACGTTACAATGAGCTTCAAGAGAGGTTTGACTTTTTAGAACATCTCAATGAACCAGCACAGACTTCTTCAGCTGCACGTAAATTGGCCACTTACTACAATAGTGATCTTGAAGCATCCATTGTAGAAGAGTTATTGCACCTTAGAGTGCATGTGAAGTCACAAACACCTGACGACTAGGGAAATGTCAACCTAACAAAATTAAGTAAATTTTTCAACCAAGAAGGATTTGTTGAAGTCTATCCCAATGTGAACATAGCACTCAGAATGATTCTCAGTGCTCTAGTAACAAACTGTTCAGGCGAACGCTCTTTCTCAACTCTACCCGTGTGAAAAACTACTTGAGGTCGACCATGGGAGAAGACAGGTTATCGGCCGTGGCATTGCTGAATATCGAGGGACAGATGCTGCGGGATCTGGACTTCGAGGATATTATCAATTTCTTTGCCCAAAGGAAGGCTACAAAGAAGAGCTTCGGATAATACATGAGTTTTCTTACTATGCTTAAGTTAAAGTTTTTTTTTCTTTCATGGAAAGCAAATTAAATTTTAAAATGTTGTCCTTACTATTGAATGATACCATGCCAGTGTTTTCATTGCAATCATTTTCATAATATTTGCAGTTCCGGTTGTCATTATTTTTTTAATGTTGTGATTTATTAACAATACATTTACACGTTGGTTCAAATTAAAATGTCGCACCTCGTATGCTCTCCATGGATCTTAAAATATCAAATATGAGGTACTAAAAATAAAACAGTTTTACTCGAGGGGCGGCACATTTTTATGGGCCTACAGGTGGCTACAAAGTAAATCCAATCCTGCATGTGCCCCATCTAAACACGTCACTACAACTACATCGCGGTCGCATGTCACCTGTACTGGCAAACCCCCTCTACAACTTGGAATCACTAGCAAAGGTTTCATGCAAGAAAAATTACACAAAAAGACTTCATAGACATTTGCTGGTCCTAGTAGTGGTAGAAATTTGCACAAATAGAAATGGTTCTAATGTTTGAATATTAATTTCCTTTTTATAAGTAGGCTGCGTGTAAAAAAATTAAAGTTAATTTTACAGCCTTGCAACGTAAACAAAAATGTTGAATAAAATAACATTTTTGACAAGGAATCATCAATATTTTGTAAAGTAATGCTGAACAAGTGAAATACGTGGCTTTTAAAGTTTCTGGTTTGTAAAATGTTGAAACCACAGTAATGGATGATGCAAATGTCCTTTGTGGATGTGAATGCAGTAAAACCATGCTAGATGTCCATGTGGACGGAGACTAGTAACACTAAATTAATAATTTAAGAAATTATTGAATTTTCTGATAGCTATTTAGTAGTGAAGGTATATTACTAGAATGCCAGGCAAATATATTCAGAATGCGATTTCAGCAAAACATGTGTGATTTTAAAATAACCATGCAAAGGAAACGTATGTCCATGTGGACAAAAATTAAGCTAATGACCCATTTTCTAGTCAAGCAAAAGAATGTAAGTTTTAAAGATTCGTGTAAAAGAAAATTCCAAGTTTTATTATCCTCAGGAAATTGTTACAAGTTATGAGACATTTAAAATTTAAAGCTCGTGTACAAATGTTTTGGGTGTCTCCGTGATTTATCGAGGATGATGATAATATGTGTAGTAGTATTGCAGTAGAGAGATTGTGTGAATGGTTTACCAGATGTAATTATTGTTCTTTCTGGCTTTTATATTGTCTGGTAGTGTACATTGTAAACAGTGCAAAATGCAAGGGATATTTCAACGAGCTCTTGTGTGTGTCATTACATTTCCGAGCATATTTTACTGCTGCTAAATTTTTTTTTGTTGCTAAACATTGTCTGACTTTGATCTTGCTTACTGTGGCTGATCATATGTTGTCCTACAGCATAGGACATAATAAAGGCTACAACCTAAAAGTGAGTAGGATGGACAGACGCGATACCCTCTACCAACACCAGTTTATTCGAAGCAATATTTTAAAAGACATACTAATAAAATATTTACAATTTAATGTAATAAATCGAAATAAATTGCTACCATGTACTGCTTAACTGAATCCCTCTCATAAAGGGATGCATGTGTGACTCGACTGGTCTGCCACCCTGGAACCTGACACATCTCTCTTTGCTATTGGTATGTACCGTCCCCTCGACTTGCCGAGACCTGCACAGTGCTCGCATCGTAGGCCGACTACTTGGGGTAGCCGTACAGATTCCCAAGATGTTAGTTGACGACACAACGTCGGTCGGGTTAGACGCGTTCTACTGCTAGTATTGCGTGTGTTGGTTGTACTCTGAATGTGACGTTTTCGTTTTAGTCGTTTCGTAAGGAAGTTGTTTGCTATTCTGTTGTACTGACCAGGATGGTCCTTGTCTAGCATCGTTTAACACACAGTGTACAGCACCTGTTGCTTGTATAATGTGTAGTTGCTTTGATTGGTAAATGCTTATGACTATTTTTCGTTTACACTTTATTTTTATATCCGTTTGCATCAGTTGTAGCAGTGTTGAACTTCTCGCTCCTGTGCTTCTGGGCTTCGCAAAATATTTTTTTTTTCGACTAATGGGATTTAGAGCGCTGTATGCTCATGCAACCACGGGTTGTTAAATGTTTTTAACTATTTGCTTTTCTAATTATTTTTTATATGTTTGCATCAGCATATAATAGTGACATCTCTCTTGCATGACTAATGGTTTAAAATGCATGTTTTGTGGCAAACAAGGGAAGGTCTTTACAAGTCACGCCATCTGGTATTTTTTATACATTGTGACTCGTTATGACATCATGCTCGTGATGTACTTTAATGTATGTTATGTGACAGATTTTTCATAATGCACAAGATGGTTTCATATCTTTACACTTGGTTTCCCCAACCCGTGCATTAGGCTTCTGAGGGTTTTTTTAATATTAATACGTACATGTTTTAGTGTAACCTGCGGCTACATATGTCTTCTTATAGTTACAATAGTATACCGCTTTAGTTTTCAGTATATAGCTGGTTTTTAGGGTTACCAAGGATTAACGATGACTCGGACCACCAGCCTTTGTGTTGGACTGATGGTGTTTGTTTATATTACTATACATATGTATTTTACCATTACCCACGACTATGTACATTATGAAAGCAGTGCATTTGTATAAATCTTAATTTTTTTTGCAGATATATAGTCACACTTATATATTTGTACAACCTGGGCCATGGTGGATGGTGAGAGGCTAACTGCTGTTGCGGGAGATTGAGTTGGTAGACATCTGTGATAGCAGACAGCAAGGTTGATGGTGAACGATTGTCGGTTGTGTATGTGTGTGCTATTTCAGACCCTGCACTCCTACATGCAAATGTAACTTTGCGATGCACTTGAAAGTATACATGTCTTAATTTTTTCTTTACATATGTGGAGAGACATTACACGTTCCCGAACTTCAAAGGTTTGGAAATTATGCCTACTTGTCATTATATCCATGATTGCAGTCGGAAGTGATGACTGAAATATGAATTTGGCATTCATAGCTTTGGAGGGTGGGAAACGATTGACAACTATGCTTATAAGAGGGCTTACTGTATACTTGTCCCTAGCACCCCGATTGCCATTGGCGGTGATACCTATGGTGTTAATTTGGTGACTATAGCTATTGTAGATGGGAAATGGTAGCCAACTATACTTATAAGTGCATACTTGAACCTGCTGCCCTTTCCGTTGTCAGGTGTGATTATGTTGTTAATTTGGTCTTGTATCTTAAATGGTTCATCAATTGCTGCACATAGGGCATTATTGACCCCGCGGCCCTTTCAATCGTGTGGGATGATGCCTATGTTATGAATTTGGTGGCTGCATCTTAAACGGTTCGGAAATTACAGCCAACTATGCTTACAGGCGGGCTTAGGACATACTTTATACGTATGATGCGACTCTAGGCTAGTGTTCGTATGCAAGCTTTGCTACGTGTCATGCTGGTGGAACGACAGACCATGAGACTCGTCCCTGCCACGATGCCAGATGAAAGGAGACTAGAAGGAATGAGAGAGCGTGAGAAAAATAAAAGCGACCTGGAGGAACATGGGAGAACTCCAAGGGCTATAATGTGGGACATGAGAGAAAAAATATTGGGAGGAATATGAGAAAACCACCTACATGGATTGCAAGAGAGCGAAGTGCTGACGTGGAATGACAAAGTGTGAATGTCAGGGTAACCCCTAATTTCCAAAAAGGCGTCACTTAGCCACATTGTGGAGTCATCAGCAGATATTGTGCTAAAGTCAGCCACGTCGTGCAAAACCTATTTCGTACAGGAAATTTTGTCGGTTTTGAGAGTAATTCGGAAAATTCTGGAGAATTTGACAGTTTGAGGGAAAAGGGGAATTTTGTGAAAAAAGGAAAAAAAAAAATGGCTACGTGACATCGTCTAAGATGACCGTTGGCTTGTCCCCTCGTCACCATCCCCAATCCCCGATCGCGTGAACTCCCATTTCCCTACTATGTACTTTCCTACCCGTATATCGAAATTCGCTGCACACAATATGTATACTTGGGGTCAGCAAAGTATACCTACCACTTTGCAAATTTGTTACACTATAGGCACTCTTATAACAGAAATATATACTAATTTTTTATTATTATTATTTATTTTCCTAAGCGAGGAGTTAGGTCCAAACATAGAAAACTCTACAAAATGCAATAAATTATATTATGTGAAAAGTAACATACAATAATATCACCTGACAATTACTGTCAAATATTTCAAGAAAATGGAACTATGAATTTCTACTGCGGACAGGAATGTTCCGACACAAACTGGAAGGGTGCTATGCTTTCTGTTAAAATCACTGGGACAATGGCATTTTTTAATTTGCGACCATGAAATGGGCAATAATGAAGAAGTTTAAAACAGGGAGTCCCCTTGTAAAAGAATTTACTAAAATCAAACACCTATATTACAAAACAAAGAATACAGTTTTTTTGAGGATCCTGAGGAACATTTCAGTAGGCAATGTTCCAACTGGAAACCCTATTGCGGAGGCTAAACTAAAGGACGTTGTTCTCACCGAGCACTGCGGCATAAATGGTAAAACTAACAAGATTTTGGAATATTACAAAAATGTTTTTGAGAATACAACCCAAAATTCTGACAAAGAGGAAAAAAGGCAATGGCTTCGACACTGTCCATTGTCACAGATTTAAGTTGCGCTTGGAAATAACACGCTGATTTTTGTAAATAGATCTATGTGATACCAACATGAAATACATTTTCATACTATTTTAACAGATACGTTATTAAAATTAATCTACTGCCTGCCAAAATCGATTGACTGTTACTTTTGATTTTCAATGATTTAATTAAAAAAGTAACTGTGTTTTGAATTTTTAATTTACAAACTTATATTTGCAGAAACGTTTTTGTAGAAAAATTATGTTTCTTTGATATCTACTAGCGTTTCATTCACAAATACATCATATTTGAAAGACAACTAGGTTTTTAATACAGATGAAAATTTTGTATATCTCAAGTACAAAACCAAAAATGGTTATATGCAAATTATTTCCTCGTTTGTTATAATTTCGGACAGCCCACGCCAAGCCTTTACGTACAAACTCAAGAAGGCACAATGGTACCAAAATTAATTTACTCGTTTTTTTTTTTTGTTCTAAACCCTGGTCATACTGAATTTATAATTTTTGTCATACCCTGAAAAACTTTTTATCATGGACATTTACACTATTTCATATAACTTAATTAAAACAACTACATGCAATAAACTGTCGTATAATATTCAGTGCTACGGACCACAAAATCATACGCGTACGATTAGACTGGGGGGGGGGGGGGGGGCGAGGACGTGACAGAACCAACTATCGGCGGTTGCGAAAATGAACTCCTGACTAGACTCCAAACTTGAGCACTTGTGGTTCGGTGACCACCCGACTTACGAGAAATCCTATTCGCCTTTGGCCCGCCTGTGAATTACCACGGGGGAAGATGAGACCAAATACAACACACAACCATTATTATAACGAAAATCCGCCACCAGCCTCCATCTCTCTCTCTCTCTCGTTTTCAAGGTCGTGTTCGCTAACGTAGTCAGTGACATAGCATGAGTTGAATAATGCTATGACTTTCTGCACCGTCAGTTCCGACGCGCAGTGTTAACGTAGCAAACGTGTCCGTAAAACATACAGTAAACAAGTCGTCACGGCATGCTTCCAACTCCGTAATAAACACCTACCTGTAAAAGAATATACCTTACCCGAAGATGATTTGCAAAGAAAAAAACTCCGTAAAAAGAGTACGTTTACAACTTTCTTTTAATACAGATTTCTAGAAAATTTACTTAACAGAAAGGAATAACTTGATATTACGCCGCAAATACTTATTTACGTGTTCGTATAAAAACTTCAGGCGAAAGGTTTCGGAAAATATTTAACGAATTTTGATAAAAGAAATTACTTGCTGATATAGACTAACACAAACGGATAAAATGAATGGGAAATGTGCAGCTACAACTGCGATGCAATATATAGGATCGCTGAACCAATTAAAACAATTAGTTTCAGTACCTGTTCAAACATGTTTTTAAAATTAGCTATTAGTTAACTACTTCGAAAATACATTAGTGCATGTAACTAAGAATGTGAGGCAGAATAAGAAAATAAACGCACAAATACTAAAAGTATATTACGTTGTGTGTTGTAAATCTTAACATAAAATATTTGTGGAATAACAATTGTACAATACTGTATGCAAATAAGCGACGAAGAATATCACACCTCATGGTCGTTAGTGAAGAGATTTGGGCGTCTCTTAATAGCGAGGTCTTGAGAGCGTATGAGGGTGATTGAGGTGAGTATGGACTGGCGCCGGAATGAAGAGGCGAGGGAAACGGGAGATCCCCGAGAAGACCCGCCGATCAACGGCATCGTCCGACAAGATTCCCACTTGCTAAAATCGGTGACCCAGCTGGGGATTGAGCCTGGTTCGCCTTGGTGGGAGGCGAGCGTGCTAATCGTTCAGCCACCGTGCCCCCCCCCCCCCTGGTCGTTAGTGATAAATTAAATTAAAATTTGAAACAAGGAAAGAACTGGACGCTTGTGATATACATAGTGAACTTGATAAGTTTCATAATTTTCACGAATCTTCATGATCCCACAAAATAATTACTGCTTTACACTTCTGTATTATTTTTGTAATGTACATAGTAAATAATGGACTTTGTGAGAAAGAAACAAAAAACACAAAACACGTGCTCGCTCACTGCTTGGACCGACACTGCCTGGGCTCACATTCATGCTCGTGCAAAGATATTTACAACCGGAAGGTGGACGCCGACCCATATGATGTCAGCCTTCCTTTTTATACCTAGGCCGATCGGTTACGAAGAATTCCAAGCGATGTTGTTGCTATACTGGTTTCCAGAAAACCACTCGACAGGCAAGTCGCCTTCCTTGAGGAGAAAAAGAACGCCTCGTTTTTTTTCCTCAACTGAAGCCCACTGAGAAATTCTCTTCAGGAAAAAAAAAAAACCACATTGAATGTATACCGAATGACATCTCACCGTTACGGCCACAACGTACATTTCACGTGCATCAAGGAAGGAAAAAAAAACCGTTGTACAGCAATTATACGTTTGTTGTACATGCTCCCATGTGAGGTTAATTCTTTTACCTGGCAACATCTTTGAGGATTCAGGAACGTTGCCACAATTATTCAAAACATTGCATATAAATAATGAAATTCAGTGTACTTTGCGGCTACCAGTTAACGATCCAAACATGCGAGGGCAAAAACATGATATGCATATCTTATCCATTTTTCTATTCCCTTCCGCAATGGCAAAACAATGTCACCAAATTAGAAGGGGGCATGCTTTTATCCCCCCCTCCCCTTCCGGGGTAGGTGATGGGGGGTGGGGCAAATATTTACGTATACTCCTAAGAAATATCTGCTGTTCTTATTCACATAATTTCGGAGCAAACATAACTTAAATTATATGTTGCATGAAAAAAACAGTAAAGTACGTAAGTCAGAATCGAAAATGTATGCACGTGTCAGAAATAAATTACAATTGTTCATTAAAAATTAATATATCAATGCATCTCGGAGAAAAAAAAAACAGTTTTACCCTAATTATGGCGCTTTTCATTAAATTTAGGAAGGGGCGATATATCGGCAACTCAGTAGGAACTGTTTAGCTAAAAAATATATACATTAAATTAATTATTTAACGATTTGCAGCACGAAGCTCAAACATGTAAACTTTTTTTACAGCTTAAATACTGACGGTTGCACTTTTACGTGGGATAATGTAGAATTACAACGCATTGGAGTAATGCATTTTGTTGATACAAAATCATTCCAACCTGAAAAATCGCATATCTCGAGTTGTAACACTGTTGTACTGAGGTATCATATACACTACCCCCTTTCCAGTTGTTACACCCCTGCGCTGTGATTCAACAGGTGATACACGCTACATATAGAGATAAATCACGGCTGTGGATGTTTGAGTGAAGGCTCACCTATCCTTATGGATACCTTCCTCTGGTATTGCGACAGCCGGCGCTGGATACCCGCGGGCGGGGGATGGCTGGATCGCCACCTACGATCCATGCTCGCTCGCGCACACGCAAGAGGCGGGGGGTGGGGCGAATGTCAACAAAGTGCAACAAAAAGGGTGGGGGGCAATCGACAATTCGCGAACCGCACTGGTGAAGCGTGAAGCGTTGACTGCCTCGCCTTCGCTTATGTCTCCACACAGACTCTCGTGATATCCCCTCCCCAAGCCTTGGGCTCAGGGATCTCTCCCCTCCGCTAAAAGACTTGTTGCGAGCACACATGACAAGCGCCCGCAACAAGGGCACAAGGGACGCGCGACCCACTGTCGATATCAGGTAGCCGGCCAAATTCGCTGTCAACGTACGTTACATACCTCACGCGCCGGCGGCCGCACGTATTTAGGCCTCTGTGGTCAAGGTTCCGGCTTCCGAAGCGATACGTTGTACAAAGACATTCCGGCACTGACCTCTTCAAATAGACCTTTGAAACGTATATCCCTGTCCGTGATTGCACATTTAGCATAGCAGCGAATGGCGCCCTAACAATAATAACGAGTATGTTTGGTCATGAGGTAGCGTGCTCGACTCGCAAATGTAACTTAAGTCAGTTCGATTCCGGCAGGGGGCCACGGTGGCTGAGCGATTAGCACGCTCACCTCCCACCAAGGCGAACCGGGCTCAATCCCCGGCCGGGTAAACGGATTTTCGCAAGTGGGAATCGTGCCGGACGATGCCGTTGGTCGGCGGGTTTTCTCGGGGATCTCCCTTTATTCCGGCGCCGCTCCATATTCACTTCAATCACCCTCATCGGCTCTTACGACCTCGCTGTTAAGAGCCGACCAAATCTCTTCACTCACTCTTCACTCGATTCCGGCAGGCTACACTGGGTTAAAGAATGGAAATATCTTCACAAAACTGCGAAAGAATAAATACTTCCATAATGTTATAATTAAAATTCAACCCAGTTAATGTATATCTCGTATAATGCACGACACATTACCACTATAATACACATATTAGTTGTACGGTTTTTTAACGTGACCCGTATAGGAGTCATTATCAAACTTTCTCAAACACAAAGCTGTATTTTGTGGTGCAGGGTGTGGTTCTATTGGTGCCTTCACGTTCCCCACCTCCCAGGAAAATTCCAACAGGACACACCCATACGGTATACTGCAGGCTCGGAACAACACACATTCCTCAAACGATGGTTTTGTAGTGCGAGTCCCATGCGAATATGAAGCAAATGTCAAGATTCTGGCGAAAACCACATCTATGTACATTTACCATTGGACTTGCATTAAAAAAACTGCACAATACGATCTACCCACAACACTGCGGTCAAACACCAAGCTTAACAGCCGAGGGATGGACTATATAATAATCCCTAAGCTGTGGTAATACGCATGACCTACGTTCTTACACAACCGATATTTTCATAGTGTTTACTTTCAGCTCTAAACAAGATTGCTTTCATGGACAAGTACAGCGAGTACTTTACGACTGAGGCTTTACACAACGAAAACAATGTTTATGCAATGACTACCATATAAGCAATGAAACCGAAGCGTCGTAGAAAAAATGCAATTGGAATCAGTACGATTTAACCGACAAAACCGTGAAAATCTCTACAATGAAATACGTAAAACGTTCTTGTAGTGAAAGTGATTTTTCACATTTAACGATAACGTGTTTGCTGGCTTTAACTTAGTTTCCTATGAGAACATCTCAAAAGTGTGTCCGGGAGACTCGCGAGAAAACAGATAAGTGGGGTGGAGAGGTTTGTGTGGGTCTGAGAGCCGAAGAGGGCGAAGAGAAGTGAGGATGTAACAGCGCTGGAATACAAGGACGGAGAAAACGGGATATCCCCGAGGAAACCCACCGACACGCGGCATCTTCCAACACAATACCCACGTACAAAATTCCAGGAACGACCCCGCCCGGAATCTAACCCAGCTCGCCTTGATGGAAGACCAGCGCTGTAATCGCTGAGACACCGCGACCCCATAGAAAATAAAATAAGTTACTCGATTCTTACTGTTTGCGATACGTTTCGCCACTAGTAGAGTATCTCCCAACGAGGCAGGCAATTAATAGTTCGTCGATGAAATTCGTGTAAATATGATGTTTCTTTTCTATTTCTACACCTTATTTTTTTACATAAAATATTTTAAATTTCCATGAATAACTTTGATAACGTATCATGTCGACACATTTCTAGTTAAACTGACATGACATGAAATTGAAGAATTATATCTTAATCCATCACATTCCACCTACTAAACAAATGTTGCTTCAAGATAGTACGCGGTTACAGAAGGACATCACGTTTCAATATATTGTGGCAACTTCTGTGACCTAGGTCGCAGAGGCGCTACCTTCAAACCGTGTGGTCCTGGGTTAGAATCCAAGGTAACCAATGCATGTTTTTAGTTTCCGTCCAGTGTTGGATAATACAGCAACCATATATTTCCGTTTAAGCTGAATGCCTAAAAATGAGAGCGTTTAATTAACAAATCATCTCCGAAGTTGTGGTGAACATTGCTATTACATTTTTTTTACGCTTACATTTTTCTTTTCCGTGTAGACTAATTGTTTTAATGTAAATATACAACTTACGAATGGTAAAAGATTAAGTATGTAAATTACTTTATCACCACACCGACATAGATCTAAAGTGTGGATACATATATTACATATAAATAAGAAAATAAATATTAAATAGGGCCTGCTTCTAATCAGTTTTGTGAATCCTCTCACTTTTCCTGTACCCTTCCGCTGTCGAAATACACTTGCTGAAAAAGACCTAGCCAACCCAAAACTTCTGCACAGTCTATAGTGAAGACAGCACGCCCCGGGTTTCTTTCGTGACTTTAATAAGTCATGAAATAAAAGATTCTTATTTAAAAAAACTTGGCTCACGCTAGTTTCAGCTTCTGATCGATCTTGTACAACCTCGCGCGCGCAATCAGTCGACCTGCTGCACTCTCAATATGCTATCGACCTGACTCCGTGCAGGATAAGGTCCCCAGCCTCCCTGGTGAATGGACCGACAAATCTGCCAGACTTCGTCAGCAGCCGGAGTGATAACGCCGTTTAACACGACAGGAGACTGGTTCAGGCGACACGCTAAAGATAGAGTTGGCCTAGTTCCGTGCGGCCCAGTGGCGCAGTCGTAGCATGCTCCGTCCTACAACCAGGATAGACGTTCGATCCTTCTGAAGGTCAAATATTTCCCTGCAATGCATCGATTTTAACACTACTATATTACCCCGTAAAGCAATAGGAACACAGCAGGATGATTACCATCCCCACGAACAACCATCGTTTACCTTCCGTGCAACCTTCCGAGAACATTGCCCTCAGTTTCTATCGCCATATAGGCCTACGTCTGGGTATGGTCGGTAGGGCTTAACATCTCGTCGACTGCGAGGTCATAAGAGAGACGGAGCAAGTTTTCCAGAGAATCAAGAAAGGGGGAAGGAATCGGCGACCATATCCTGTAGTAAGGAACCATCCCAACATTCGCATGGAATGTTTTCTGATAAACTACACTGTAAAAATGTTTCTAATAATCTTCCTAAACTGAAATTGTTAACCTATACATTGTATGGTAATGACACCACACATCAGGCTGCAATTCCAATCACGTGTAACGTTGCTAGTATGGCTATACAAAGTTCGAAACTTCCCTAAGCATTTCACTCCATCCTGAGCAAGTGTAGGATCGCTGTAAATAAACTTTACCATTCGCGCTCTCTCACTACACGTACACAGTGATGTAAATTTGCGAATAATTTTCTTAAAGTGTACGGGAAACCGAAATCACGATGGCTGGACCAGGAATAGAACCCGGGTCCTCCCGATCGTGAGTCCAGTGTTTTACCACTGTGCCACCTCCCTCGGTTACTGGCCGAAGTAACCTCAGCACGTCACGACGATGGAAACTGCAACTGCAGCGCACTCAAAGTCTCTCCGAACGTGGTTTGCTGCTAAAGTCCACAGCATTATGAAGAAAGGACTAGATAACACTCGATATTGAAGAAAACCACTTAAAACCAGACACGCGAAAAACCTTTTCCCGACTGGGAGATGAACCCTGTACCCATATTTATAACTTGCCAACATGACAAATTGACCACCAAACCGAAATAGTCTTGGAAATTTTCATTCACTGGCACTAAGCTGGAGTTGATGTAACGTCTTTTGTTACATACTTTCTACCAATGAAATCACGGGTCACCGTTACAGTCCTACAGTTAGATTTCTTACGTGCAGAGGGTACACTATGCAAGTGTCGGTGTCACACTATCACTGACATGCTTCTGTAACTCAAAATGCGCCAACAACTTCTGGTTAGCGGGAGTCTTTAAATATTGGTTGTTGACCCATTCCTTGATCTGAAAATAAAATTGACGTACATGTAAGTATCAAATGCAAACTTCGTAAAAGGCATGCAGTCACACATACGAGAGCTTGGCACCTCTCGGCTGAGGTTGTACACTTGGGGAAAAAACGAAGCTGAGAAACGGACGTAGGTGACTTCCAAAACTCTGGAGTAAACATCCGTCAACGCGGTTTTCTACGTGGTTTAGTTTTGGTTTACCCGTGGGTTTTGGCGAAAGATAAAGCCTTACATGCCATAAACTGTAAAATAGACGCGGCCTCAACCCAGACACCGAGACGATTATGACTCCGACCACAAACGGCTCCGATCAAGATGAAAGAATAAGCTGTTGTTCTAGTCTACCGGGGTCATCATTAGTGTAAAAATTAAGCGGCGCAAGAAACTGAATTTTCTTGTAAAAAAAAAAAAAAAAATTTTTTTTGAAAGTGTTACATAATGTATACGGCGATAATTTGCTGTCACGTATTAAAAAACAGCTTAGCGATGGGCGGAAGAAGGTGGAAAATGCACGTCCGGGTCGCCCTATGCGACTCAAAAAAACTAATGAAAATGTTCAGAAAATTAATAAAATGTGAGGAAATATCGACGTATGAAAATTCTGAAGATTGCAGACATGATAAACGAGAACAAAGAGACGTTAAGAAAAAATTCGTAAAGTAAGTTGTACATGGCAAAAAAATATGCGCGTCTCTAGTGGAAAAATGCATCTCTGTTTTCCACCATCATCGATGTTCGCCAGATATGGTACACGGCCAGTTCCCAAAGAAATATATTTGTTAGTTTATCGTAGATACGAAAAAAAAAAATGTAGTAGATGGGTTGAGGAACGTGACAGTAGATAAGTTACAGCACTACTTTTAACAGCTGAAGATAGCCATCAGCGTTGAATAGGCATGGGAAGACAGTAGGCCTACGTTGAAAAAGACTGGATATATTCTGAAATATTTAAGCACCAAACCATAACATTCACATTAGTTCCCTTACTTAATAACCACCCTCATAAACTATACATAGGGGGCTGTTTTCTTACACCTTCCAGCCAAAACTTCAGTCTTACCAGCGTTGATCATTTTCCCGCTCTGCAAGCATTGTCCATTTCATATATGTGGGGTAAAATCTGACAGACAATGTGAACAACCTACACTGTATGCAAACAGTAAATGCTCTCGTTCGTACAGTATTGTATCAGCTGATGAACTGCTGCGGGATCTGTGTTGTTAAGTTGGTTATTTATATGATGACTTTGGAAGAAAATACTACTCAGAACTAAACGTAATTTAAAATATTAATTATACTTACAACATTTATGGTTTGAATTATGTTTTTAAAGCAATATTACACTTTCTTGGCTATTAGTGACGGGACTTTAAAAACATGTTTAGCATCTATGACAGCGTATGTCGACACGTACGGACAGTAAACGTTTCCAGCCAATGGCTAGTCATGTTTATGTTTCCTTTCCAGTTTCCACACCGATGAAAGGCCGTTGTGCGTGTTTAGTTATATTTTGTTAAAATGTACGCATAAATGAATCTACGAGATATTGCACCGAGTGCTACAAAATAAGTAGTATTTCAGTTGTTTGATTTTTGTGATATGTGATCGTATATGGATATCGTGGGCAGGAGCAAATTTGTAACACTCTGGATAACTTTTCCGTACCTCTGCAAACATCCTGCGTCCTCCATTACCTTACATACAACCGAGCCCCCTGTAACTGATGTTTGTGGAATAGCCGATAGCACTACCAGACCTGCGCGCGCATCTCTTGCCCCCTTGCTTCGCTTGCCCGGCGCGCTTAGGGCATGCACAGACGTCTGCCGCCTACAGTAGTACTTCCCAGCCACATAATTGTTTTTTGACACGGACGCACGATAATCCCGGAAGCGGTAAGAAAACGGAAAGAGGTCATGCACAAGGTCCCAATGCCCACCTTTTCACAAACCACCTTAACCCTCACAGAAACCCGCACGACATAGGTACCTCCGACATTTAGAAACGGGACATCCTCTTGTGCGAATTTACGCTTCATCGACCGCACTGGGGTACCGCGCTTATTTCAGAGTTCGGCTGATACAACTTCTGTGAAGTTTTCCAAAACCGCAATGTACTGTGCAAATCAACGAAGTCGTACGAATTAATTCAGAGGTTTTATTTCATCGATTACTCTATAGTCGCCCCTCCACCTTCTTTTCGCACGTAATATTTTGTATATTTGCATACAGTTTCACAGATTCGTCAGTCGTCCCCGAGAAAGAAACAAACAAACAAAAAATTTTCAGCATTTTTACATTTGCAATTTGCTTATTCGCTAGGATAATTTTCCGATGCAATTATTTTCTGATGCTTTTTTAAGCCTACTTTTCTATACTGGAGATTATTCGAGAAACAGCTAACATGTACACAATACAATTATTCAATCAGCGTTCAAACCAGGACTTTGTAGTCCCAAAGTTGGTAGGTAGGTAGGGCTTAACGTCTCGTCGATAGTGAGATCATTAGAGACGGAAGAAGTTACTTATCACGGGTCCATCCCAGTATCCACCGGTGCGATTTCGGAAAACTATGGAAAATCAAGATGGCCGGACCGAGAACTGAAACCGGGTCCTCGCAAATACGGATCCAGTGGTTTTACCGCTCTGCTATCTCGCTCGCTCGTAGTCCCAAGGTAGATGCTGTTCACGATAAAGTGAGCCTTTTACAAATAAACCGTAGAGAAAGTCACTGCTCCTACCTGCATATATTTTAACGAGCGCTCTTGAGTGACACACGCCCACTAAAGTGGGTAGCAATTTTTTTTTGGGGGGGGGGGGGGGGGGGAGTAGTTCAATGTCTTGGCGTCGAATTAAAAGTGCTACGTAACCATTTGTGATAACTTAAATTATTTCTTTCGCTTTCTGTGTTTTTTATGCACCGAAGTGTAAAATTTAGCAGATTTATAAAATATTAATTTTTTAAATAATTTCAGTGTCACTTGACCGACGCATGAATTAAGTGATGAGGCCCCGGTCACTATTAGTTCTACATAACAAACAGGGAATAATACACAACGTGCTGCATACACGTAGATGTTAAGGCAGTGCTTTCAAAAGTGTCCAGTTTACCGTGGACAGTCAATAATCGTATGAGAATGTAGCCACGCAGGTCATCGTTCTCAATCAATCTTCCCTGGTAACACTTCAGAGTATTCCTGCACACGTTTATGCTCCATTAATGGGGTAATTCTTTATAGTGCGGCAAATTCAACAAACAAGGTTAGCATTATTTAAGTAGTCAATTAACCCCCCTACCCACATATGTAAATACAACGCATACCTTACTTCCGTGTTCCATGTACGGTGATGTTTATTGTAAGAAATACGTCTAACCAACACAAAGAAGGCGTCAACATGCAACGCATTATCACATTTAAATACAGGCGATATAATGAAAATTCGTTTCCCGCCACAGATAACACAATATGCTGATGTCAAGAGGACTTTACTGTGCGGCCAATGGAGCATTCATATTTATTTTGTTTAAGGCTAAATAGTTAAGTATTTCGGAATATTCTAAACGTTCAGCATTTCAAATCCAATTTCTTTCAAAAGCACGTGCCCGAAGCTAAAACGCTTTATATAAAACGGGCGAGTATTTTTATGAATGCCATGCAATGACTTTTCTAAAGGACAAAATTTTATCATCAGTGACCATGGAATGTACGCTCCGAGAACTCAAAATAGCTACACGACATTATAGTGATGGATTGTTGCTACTTCTTTACTTGGCCAGGCCACCTCTAGTACCAAAATGCAAACCAAACGTGTACATGAAAATCACGATTTTTTCCTTATAGCCATACCCACGCAACTAGCACACACATTCATAATCATCACAAATCTCTCACTCTCCAAAAAAATACAAATTTTTTCACGGGAACACACCATCACCTATGTGGCTTTCCTGGCGATCAAACACAAGATAATTTGGTTACAAACCGAGGAAACTTATTACTGCACTCCCGAATCAACTGGCAAAGTTGAAGTTATTAATTATTCAAGGTCGAATCATCGTCTGCAACCATCCATGCCAGAAAAGTGTTATGTCCTTCAGAAGGCATCAGTCTGAGCTAAGATAATTAAGGCTACAGTGGGTCGTTTAGGTTCATCTATCAATTAATATCTTACTGCATAATAATATATTGAGGAAAGTTGTCTTTCCCACTAGTAAATGCAACGTTTTAACTTAATCTGACAGCACGCAGCGAATCACCGAACAATAGCATGATTAAAAAACACGATATGGAAGGAAGGATCAATGTTGACGAAAGCTAAGTAGCCAAAAATGTAACAAACTATATCAATCCTAGTCAAACTCTTCAAAAGTGAAAAGTGAGCATTAGCTAGAGGTCATGTCTCTCGCAGTCAATTGCCCTACTACGGTCACCGCAATACCGTAGAAAGACACACACAGTAACTATCTCTGCAAGGCAGTAAACTTACAATTGACATAAGTGTGTGAAAAGGGAGAAGAGGAGAGCTCCTTGCATTGTGGCTAATGATGATGCACTATGTTCCAGGCCTAAAATATGTGCCGGGGAAACTGGAACTGGGAGAGCAAACCGGAATTCAACGTGAAAGAGATTCACGTAAGCGCTTGCGTAACTATTTACCTAGCGGTTACATATACCACCACGACCTCAAAAAACTGCTTGATGTATGTGCATGAGATCTCCCAGGCGGAGGACAAAAGGTTCCGGGTTGGCACTCCAGGAAAGCTGTTTGTGTGACGTGTGCGGTTTTGAGATGTATGTACGTTTAGGTTAGTATAGCATGTCGATAATCTTCCCACTGGCCCCTTAGAATCAAATATATTTAAATAAAAAAAATAAAAATTGGAAGAATTAACAAAAGTAAAACTGTCCTACATTTTGTAAGGTAAAAAATTATTAACACGATATTCAAGTTTTGATTTTCGACCGATTTTAAATTATAAACCTACCAACAAAGTCCGAGAAAAAAATTTAAAACAAACAGTTAAACAACTAAATAAGCAAGTACGACTCAACGAGCAAGCTCCTCCGTCCACCTGACAGTTGCACAATCTGAACTTCTCTACATCTACCTGAGCTCGCCGAAGTGGAGTCGGCAGAAATTGATTATAAAGGTGAGGTTATCAGTTTACGTTAATGTTATCAGCAAAATTGCCGCAATAATGACCCATGATAAAGTTACTGTGTTTTATAAACTGCCATTTGTTCGTAATGCAATGTTTAACAACCACTCAGTTTGAACACAATAACTCCCACTCATGATCACGTCACAAGCTCAGTTGCAAAACATTTCAGTAAATAAAATTTCATTCTGTATTTTAATATTAACAAGTTTGAACCGAACATCTATACTAACACAAAGTTTATTCATTACTGCAATCAGGTAAAACAAAAATTAATGCCCTACTAAGAAGTCACAACGGAAGTGAAAGCTGCACCCTTGCACAGCACGACAGCATATTTGACAACAGGGAAACTAGCTGTGAATAATCGACCATGGCTGCTAGAAGTTGGGGTGCTCGGGTTGGCTATGCTAGATCAATTTTCCAATATAGTTTTGATACATGCTGGATGTATTTTTATCTATGCTATATATAGCGGCCCCTACGATATTGAAATATCGACATCCCTGAACAAGCTAAACAGCAATATCCCTGAACGTGCGAAACAGCAATATTACGTTTTACTATAGTACCCGACATTACCAGGCAGTAATTATTTTAGTACCACAAAATCATTAACCGCCCCGAATCAGTATATCAACAATAACGCCACATTATCACGATATCCCACTTGTCACATTACAATAAAAATCGTGAGCAAGGTATCTGACCATTCGCGCATCCTTAGCCACCAAACTCAGAGAAAAGTATCTCATACAAGACAATACATCCCCATCCCCCAAGCTCGGCAGCCGCGCTTGCTAATGCCTGTGCCTGGGACCCGAACCAAGACCCTCGTTGAAGACAGTAGCTCTACCAACTGGCCACAGTAGCGGGCATTGTTATTATTATTATTATTTAATATTATTTTACGGGGTATGCCAAGGCAAACACTGACATGTTCAGAAGACACCTCTTACCTTCCATCCTCCACGCACACCTGCATAGTTTGAAGAAAAGACCCAGAAACTAAGATGTTCATCCGCAACGATTACAGTAACCCCGCTGTCCGAAGTTCACTGTTTATCTCATCGGAAAAGCTGGCTAAAAAAACGCTGCACCCACTCCTTGGGGCAACAACGCTCTAGGCGGCAGAAAATATAAAATAACTAAACCACAAGAAGCACGACTAACTTGCGGTTATACGACGGTTTCCTGAGTTTAGGCTAACTGATCAAGATTTCTTCTGAAGGGGATCTGTGCGTGGCAAATGCTCGTACGGTGTGCGGGTTTTCTCTGAGTGTTCGCATTACACACAGCCTCCATTCAGCCGCTACTGCATCCCCACCCTCATTCATTCTTCACGCTGGCAGAAAAAACATGTCTGTCCCTGAATTCCACTTAACTGCCGCACAAACTACCTCACGACTGAAAAACATCCAGATTTTCCTGAACACAGGGCATAATAAGTCACGTGTATTCAGTATATACGGCCCCCGAGTTCGAACCACAAACAAACGTTGGAGAAACATAACGTTAAGCTACTGTTTAGAAAAAAAATGTATTTACTTTGATGGGAGATCTCTCGGGGATCTCCCGTTTCTCCGTTACTGCATTCCGGCACTGCTCCATATTAATCTCACTTTATCCTTCAAGACCTTGTTGAGGACCACACAAACTCTCCACTCCACTTCTTCACTTCGGCATTAAACTAACGTTTACGATCAAATCCGTCGTCGAGACAGACATGCATGCGTCCCTTGGATGTTGATTTTTTTTTAAACAACTACAACATCCGCCAGTACCTTTTAAGATATCGTATTCATTTACTGGTTTTCCGGTTTTGTTAGAATCACGATAAACATCCTAAATTGGAAATGTATCACATTTATAGGCTGTTCACGGTAAAATGAGCACTTTTGAGGGCCTAGTTACTTTTTCCTTTCAGCAATTTTTTATATTTTAACCATATTTTTAAATAAATATTGTTATATAAGTAATAAAATTTGTATCTTCCACCGCACTCGGAAGTTAACGTCTAAGGCTAAAATAGCATATTTTTACCGACTATTGTTACAAATGAGAGGGCCTTTAAGTCGCCTGCATGCGGAAGGTTTCTTGGGGAATGCCCTACTTTCTTCATCTTGACGAGTCAACCAAAGTCGCCTGCATGTTGGAGGTTTTGAGGGAAAGTGTTTCGGGAATTTCCTACTTCCATCTTGAGGTATCAACACGAGTCGCCTGCGCATGGAAGGTTTTTCAGAAAGCTATTGTTTTCTGCACATGCCTCATTCACCTGGATCTCGGTCTTATTCAGTCCCATGGCACCATTTTGGCTGGCCGATCAGACAACACCCCAACATTTCATAGCAATTATTTTCATTTCTTTTTTTTTTTAAAGCCACGCCAAATGAGTAGGGGTATCAGAGTATCCGGGTCGTAACAAGCCGGGGGAGGAGAGTTGGGTTTGTCACCTCTTCACTCTGCCCACATAGTTGTCACAACTAGCGCAGTGTCAGCACCACTAATGCCGATATAACCTCCCTCCCTTCCCATCAGTCGGTAAACCCCCAACCTCTTTCACGTCTTTATTTTTGAGAAATTCCCAGCCATGCCAATTATATCTAGGTATCTCCCATATTCTCACCGAAAAAATGTAAATGTCGATACTCAACATACTGCTGGGAAAGTAGTAGGATTGTTTTGGAAGAAAAAAAAAGTAACCAAACTTTACCAAAAAAATAGGAGGGTGCCCTTGGGACGCCACGTAAAACAGCCACAACCTCTTGACCCCCGTGAGCACGCCTGTGGCCATGATTCGTTAATATCACTAATATAACATAGCAATTTTTTTTTAGAAATAATAGACAATTTCTCTTCTGTACTAGTCACGGGCATTACCCCAACATGAAAAATATGAATTCGTTAGTAAGAGAATAACGCGACTGTCACAATATACGCGACGGTATCAGAACTTTCGGCACCGTACCATAGCTGCATTGCTAACACAGCTATCGTATCGCGAAGAACAAATGTTACACAGCACAATTCAGAAAACGTGGCGACACACCAAATGCGCGATACGCCAGTGTTGCGGCAAGCGCGGACCGAGACCCGGATATGAAGGAAACCCGTATTTCAACTCGGTGTTGACACCGCTCCGAGCTAGCTTCTAGGTCTGGATCACGGCCGGATCACCAGGGAGTGCCTAAAACAATCCCTTTGCGTGACGAACAGCTATATGAGTACTGCTTACCGGGGGATTTGTGGCGCTCTGGCAGCTGCGTCTAAAGATAAAGTCAGCTGATAATGAATTCGGCGATTCACAAATCAGGCGTTAAACTAAACGGATTTCATTGAATCCGAGAGAACAGAGATATTTGAAGAAAACGGTATCATATCACTCTAATGAAAAGGAAACGCAAAAAATACACTGCTAGGGGCCGACTACACTCCGTATCTGATTAGGGGCCTAATGGCATTTTATAAATAGACACCCAGTGCCATAAAAATTTGCGTTCCACGAAGGGACCGTTGGATTATAACAAAGTTTTGTTAAATGATACAAACAAAGGAAAGAAATGATTTGGGCAATGTTCCATCCATTTTTAGTACAAAAGGAGAACGGATACCTTAAGTATCTAGGGGCCGCGTTTGGCGTAACGACTAGATCACGTACCTTCAACCACGGCGAACCGGGTTCAATTTCCGGCGGAGCTACTCCCGGATTTTTGCATTTGCTTCATATCAACTTAATTTTACTCTTATAGGCTCTCAAGAACTAGTTTTTAGAGCCACCGAAGCCTCTCGTCTCTTTAGTACCTCGTCGGACCAACTAATGTCTCGAGATATGCGTCGATACTAACAAGCATGAAATAAAAGACGTGTGTAATACCGCGGTAGACTATATACAGTTGTTATAAATAATCCTAAAAAAGCACGCACACTTCTACATCGAGGGAACTGGCACAGCATCTGGCCCCGTAGATGCTCTATAGGCGACACATTACGTGATTAAGCGTTAAAACATAACAAATGTGAGAAAACAGAGCTGTGTGGGGACGAGAGTTACGTTCCTCTAAAGAGGCTCGTACTGCTGTGCAGTTGACCCGCATACGACTATCACTGAGGAACGAAGATCACGCGCGATGGCTCCCAAGGCCACCAAACTACTATTAAGGTAGAAATAGAGTGACATCCAAACGAGTACTGCACCCGAATGTATTACATGCACAACTCTATAAAAAGTACATGCATTCTAACCAAATTATCAGAAAACTACGACAAATTGAACTGAAAGAAAAAATATATTTTGTAAAACAAAATTATTTTTTTATAGATTATACTTATTCAAACATTTAAAAAATAATAATTAAGAGTACTTTTCATCAAAATTCAAGGGTATTTCCGTTATCAATGCTTTACAAAGTGCATTTCGAAGTAAAATTATTATAATTATTTTTCTAACAACCACGAAAGTTATAATTTTTACAACTAAAATGGATGAGCCTAACATCAATTTTTAAAATACATTTGTGAACATCACCATTAATTTTATTTTGAGTAATTATAATAATGGTTTTGATTTTTGTCATATGTGCTAAATGAATCATACAGAATTAAAATATGCTCAAATTTTGACTGACTCATAGGTAAATCTTTTTATTAATAAATAAGTAAATTCTAGCAAAGTAATTTTTATAGTATCAAAGTATATAATTTCTTATTTTATTTTCAACTTAAATCTTTCTTTTCTGACAATTTTAGTAGCATATTTAACTACTTTTTAACGAGTTCTGCATGTTGTACAGTCCGGTGCAATACTTTATTGGAAGCCACCCTACTTTTACCTTATAGAGACAGGTGCATTGAAGTCCCTCTACTTCTATCTTAAGGGATGTGCCTGACAATTTTAGTAGCGTGTTTACTACTTTATAACGAGTTCTGCATGTTATACTGTCAGATGCAATATTTTACTGGAAGTCACCCTACTTTTACCTTATACAGACAGGTGCATTGAAGTCCCTCTACTTATATCTTAAGGGACGTGTACCTATACAAAGTGAAGCAGGGATTGTATCACTCATATTTAAGATCCTCCAACACTGCCACGGTGGTTATCTGTTCCCGAAAAAAAAGGCACGATTTATTACTATACTATAGGTTGTTCACAGTAAACCGAGCATTCTTGAAAGTTCTAGTTAACATCTACTTGTACGCATACTGTGTATTCTTCCACCATATGTACAATTAACATTGCAATGCGCCTGATCACTTTATTTATGCACAAGTTGCGTAAAACTATGAAATTATTAATAGAATTAAAAATTTTGTAAACCTGCTAATTATTAAACTTACATGCATAAAAAAAAAACAAAGTGAAAGAAACCATTTCAGTACTCACAAATGTTTACCCAACATTTTAAATTCGAAGTTAAAACATGGAACTACTTTCTCCTCATCAGTGTGCACGCGAGGCAGCATGCCCGTTTATGTATGTATACGCAGGTAGAGGCAGCGACGTCTTTCAAACTTTAATTTCCCAAGTGATATTAACCGCAAACAACCTACATGAGGGCACATGGCATTCCACAGTATTCCAAAAGAAACAAATTTAGACACTGCATTCAGATCGTGGGGTTTAGAGGAATTTCCAACATTACCATTAGCTCAAAAAATAGTGTGGAGTGTGGAATCAAATTTTTCGTCGGAGAAACCGAGATGTCATTTGTTTTTAAACAAATCAACAAACTAATTTAAAAGCTGATAGATCAGTATTCGATAATTGTGATATGAAAAATATTAAACTGTATTTAAACAGTCAAGCTTACCACTATAAGAATTTTAATATGAACTTTGCTACTGGTTAATTCCCTATTTCATATGAAATGTATACAAAGTTTCAGGAAACGTATTATAACAAAACCAGTTCACCAATCCTAGAACCGAAAACATTTAAAAGTAGAGGACAGTTATTTGTGTTTGATGTATGCAAACAGGATGAAACAATTAAAAATAGTGTGATTGATTCACGAATTGAAATGATTGAAAATACACTAATTCCAGCAAATACACAAGCTCACACTCTGATAATTAACGATAGATTAGTGAGTTACAATTAAAGAGATAAGCTGGTGAAAATAATGAATTGAATCAGTACATGACTAACCACGGTTATGATGAGATGTTTTGTAATGTGCAGAAAAATAATTTATCATTAAAGAATTTGCTATTTCTGACATGGAAGAACATACAACTGTCTTCAATTCAAACCACCACTTGACTGGAAATATCTAACTCCCAAATACAAGAAAACAAATAGATGGGTTACTAAGCATCACCACAGTTTAACCTGGGAAAGAGGATGTATAGAGTATGAGATTATTGAAGATAATTGTAAACATTACCTAAATAATTGTGAAATATACGTAGGTGGAGTTGAGCAAAAACGCGTTTTCGAAAGTGTGTATAACGGGAAAGTAGTATATATTAAAAAAGAATACAATTGCCCCTCGTTCAAACAATGTGTAAAATATGGATATAATTCGCCATTCTTCTCTGCAGAGGAAAACTCTAAATTAATGCTAACTTGGGAAATTATGTCTGAATGGGGTGAAACAGACTATGATGATTCTCCTCCCGAATCACCTGTGGATATTATTTGAGTGATATGGCATTATTTAGGATGAGTGAAATTTAATATAAAAAGTATTTGCTTGTATGCAATCCACTACTTTGTTAAGGTGGATCAAGAGAACATGTTGGAGTAAAAATTTAGTTTGTCTCGTAAAGATATAGTTTTAGTATCTTTGCCACGTTCCTACTGTAAACATGCCTTTCTTCCACCCTACTGGTATTTACGTCTTTGCCACCCCTGGAAACTCAAGTGTGAATTACTCTTGTTTGTTTAATGGAATAATACCTCATTTTGGAGAGATATGCGATGAGTTGTTTCATTTCAAAAATAGCCACCGTCTCTTAGAGTGAAAAATGTAAATATTTAATATCTTGTCCAGATCTGAAAAAAATGTCCTCTATACCACATGTGTCCGAATACAAGTCTACCAGCGAGCATCGATGAAGTGTATTCACACTTTTATGAAACTTTTCCTGATTTTCCAGAATGTATAATATTACATGCACCTGAATACACGAAAAATTATAACAGTCAAACAGATGAAAATAGTATAAATATTGCCAAGGAGAGAATGGAAAAAGTATTATGTAAAAAAATGTTTTTGTAAACACACAGTGATTATAAAATGTATTCTGTAAGCAAATGTATTGAATTTAATGGGTTGAAACTATTTTTCTGTTTTACTGACTTAGTGAATGCATGAATTGTAATATTACCATATCCAGATAATCAAATGTTATGTAAACTTTGTATGCATTTAACATTCAAATTTAAATGTGTTTGCAAATTAAGGTTTGGTGTGTGGATAATGATTAATTAAACATTTAGTAATTCGAAAGCAATTTAATACATAAAACAATTTAAATGTACATTCTAGGATTCAAACATCTTATGTTAAAAAAATGTACATTTAACACCTTCAATTCACATGTATTGTGTTTAAAATGAATAATATAATCGAATTGCTTCCCGTATTTGCCTATAACTACTATAAAAGGTGTATGCTTTGCAGTTTCACTCTAATCTTTGAAAAATATGGAAGAAATTATGTATTTGCTGTGTCGCTTCTGCAGTAAAGAATTTACAGTTGTGCGTAACTTATGACAACATGAAAGACAGCTGTGGAACGAATTTCTTAAAAAATCAGTTTCAGTGTGAATTCTGCCAGAAACAATTTTCTTGGAATGGTGCTTTAAATAGACATTGCAAAACTTGCAACACTGATTCTCCACCTCCACAATCTGCTCCTCAGTTAGCTACACAATCTGCTCCACATCTTAAGGCAGCACCACAGTTAGCTCCGCAGTTAACATTTCCAGATCCACCCACTGAAATATCTCCAAATACTCGATATGTTAATTCAATGATAAAAAGTAATTTGATTACCAACTCTCCAGCATCAGTGAAAAGGTAATCATCCAGTGAAAAGTTAATCATCCAATCTCAGATACGAGGTACTGGCTAGCGCATTTGCCGGCAGGCTATCTGACGCGCAGATAGTTAACAATAGGTTTGACAGTGATGCGGACTTTTCTTGTTTGTTCGAGATGTTTAAGTTCCCTTTATTAAGCTTAATAATTGCATCACCCCGACCAGTTATAATTAGTGTAACAGTAACGTGTAAGTACTTGAAATCCATTATAATGGAGGAAAACATTATGCAAACCTTTTATTTTCAACGTAATTCCCTCCCTGTCCTATACTCATCCGATATTGGTGAACTTCAATGGCTTAATAACCAGACTTGAAGAATTTAGTGCTAGCGGAAGTAGGACTTTAAGATTATATTCAATAATTAAATAGTGAGAGTTGTTAAAATATATTCGTCTGCAGAAAATGTTCAAACACTTGAGAGTCTAAATGCGAGAATTTTTCAAACATCTCCTGGCACAAAGGTTTGAAGGTGGTTCAGCAGCTCTAGGAATGGCGAGTCAGGAGAAGTGTTCAACTTGGTGTCTGACAGTTAAAGTGACCCCAAAGTTGTTGGACAGATATGTTCTGGGCTGATGGTGAAGACAGGGGGTTGGGACTGTGTGGTCTTGTAGAGGTTTTGCAGACAGCATCATCGGATCGAAAAAAACACGTTCTTGGCAGGTGTAAGGGGAGCGGGGTGGTTGACTTCGGAAAAAGAACTGTCTTTTTGCACAAAGTCATCTTTTGGACAATGGGTGGGGGGAGTGATGAGCGATGTGACCACTGTTCACAGCTTTCCGCCTTCTTAGTTGTTCACCAACCCTCACACTGCATAGACAGGAAACTGAAATTCTCTGCTTCACCTGCCTTCGAAGTGTGATAGCTGCCATTCTCGTTAAGCAATATTATATGCTCCAGGGTTCAGATCTCGTTCACAGTCTTCATTAACTGTCGTGTTTTTGTTACCAAGTGCTGTGAATTTCACAGACTTGACGGGGAAAAAATTTGTAGCATGTAAGTTATTTTAAAATAATTCTATTTTATACATTCACGTACTTGTAGGACGAATATTGTAATCAAGTCGATAATATAGCTTGATAGGGAAATAGGTTCTGCCAGTCGTAAATTTAAACTCAGTCGCACTCCACGTAACAGCTTATAAGCAGGCACACGTCATACGATCCACTCATTCATTGACTGATCTCTGAGGTGGATGGATGTGTTTTCAGGGAGCTCCTGGTGTGATTTCTATTGTGTCTGTTAAAAATTAAAAATGCGAGTTTGTAAATCTTTATTTGTCTGTGTTAACTGGAAGTGCTAAATCATTATCTGTGTGTTTCACTAATTAAATTGCACGCAGTGCTTGGTAGGTATACATTTCTTTCTAGATATAATTCAGGATGTGTATGATTAGTGTGTAAATCGTATTCACATATATTTCCTATTAGCTATAACCTTAGTCACTCTTCAGGCTCCGAATGCTCACCACGTATCTATAGTCAGGCTCTCGACATAAGATCGCTTCATTCCTTCACCGGCCTCCGAGCCGGACAGACGTGTTTTGTGAGAGGTGCGATTTCATTACATATATTATCCAATTAATTTCTTTTTAACATGTGGATTACGTTTCTAAAGTTCCTCACAAGTCTCACACGCAGAGGTACGTGTAAATTATGTGCATGAGGTGTCAAGTAGTGTCATATCTTGTTATTGTGTTCGTTAGCAGTTTGACATTTTTTATTCGTTGTAGGTAGAATTTGTTAACTCCATACTGGAGACTCACGTAATTGTCATAGTAACGTAGTTGTGTTCGTTCGTTATACTTCTCTCGTGTAAATTATATTTCTAATACACAGCTCGGGATAGACTAATTCATCTCTTTATGTAATAATTTCATACTGGACACTCACGTATTTGCACTTGTTTATGAGAACAGGTAGTTATACTTCTCTCTCGTGTTATTTATCCATAGGTAGAACACTCTGAAATTCTCTAACATTTAATTGCATTCGGAAACTGTAATCGTTTGTCTTTACTAACACTTGAAGCACATCTTTCAAAGTCGTCTATCTACCAACACTGCCTACAAGCAATATCACTACCAAACAAAAAAAAATTACACTTATGCCACTCTTGCACAAAACTGATATATATATATTGTGTGTGTGTGTGTGTGTGATCAGTTTTGTGCAAGAGTGGCATAAGTGTAATTTTTTTTTGTTTGGTAGTGATATTGCTTGTAGGCAGTGTTGGTAGATAGACGACTTTGAAAGATGTGCTTCAAGTGTTAGTAAAGACAAACGATTACAGTTTCCGAATGCAATTAAATGTTAGAGAATTTCAGAGTGTTCTACCTATATATATATATATATATATATATATCCCCCCAACACGCCGCACCTCATCGTGTGCCAGACCTCACAGGATGAGGACGTACCAGAGCCGCTGATACCCACAAAAGGAAAGAAAGAAGTACAACTATACAAAACAACAAAATACAACAAAAATTTTTAAAATAAATAAAAATTAACCTTTTCAATACATTTAACCCTTTCATCAAATTTAACCCTTTCATTTTGATTTACACTTTAAATCAAGTTAATTAACCATTTGATATCAAATTAATTTGGTCAATCAAAAAATGCGGCATCCCTTCGAATCTAGAACCAGCACGCCATTACTACTAAGCGGAAAGAACACGAAATGTGGAAGGAAAAAAAAAAAAAAAAAAAAAAAGAAAGAACTAAGCTGAGCTGCCAAAGTGCTGACAACGGTGAACACGCCTTGCACAACGCAACACAGTTGAACCGCAGTCCACAGCCCGCTTATCACGCGAAAACAAACACTTCCGTGTGTGTAGAATGTTGTGGCCCGAGCAGCCACCTGGGAGACTCGCGAGGCTGAATGCTGGTCCCTGACCCACAATGTACCCCGTGATCTACCACAACTATACTCCATTTCACGGTTATGTCCAACTTGTCTGAAGCACTGCCAAAGATCTACTTTCACAATATTCCTCCGCTTCATGAAAACAAATCTTAACCAAGTCTAGAAAATTACACCAAAGGAACAAGGCACCTCATTCGTGTGTGCTCAGTGTAATAATATTTTGCGTATGAATTATATCTTACTAAGGTGTTACCAACCACTGATTTATTCATATTAATTATAAATAAGGTATTATAAAACAATTTATAAATAAAAATAATTAATTTATCAAAAACTTGGTACCTGTTGTTTTTGTTAAAACAAGTATAAACTCCTGTGATACACAAGATAATTGGGAAACAAACAACACGTCAAACATGGGGCGATTTTTTAAAGGTTTCATTCTAAAAGTGAGAAGATACCGCGAATATACTATAAACACACAATTTCATCGTGCATCTGGCCTGACCCACATGCTACATAGACTAAAGATGAGGTAGACAGATATTTCGTCGTCTGCGCACGTACCCAGCATTGACCTACCCCACACCAATACAACTGTGTGTCAAAGCCAAATGGTAAAAAAAATTATTAAAGGTGTTTGTAATTTAATTTCCAGAGGACAAGTACTTATGAATAAAATACTGTTACAAATCTAAATTTGATCCAACTGGTTTACAAATTAGCCAGCAGAAATAAACACCTCAAAGCGCTTGTTTACTATAGGCTGTTGAAGGTAAAGTGAGCACTTTTGAAAGTCCTCTTAAGATCCAGTTGTGTGCACATTGTGTATTTATCCGCCTTACGTAAAATTAACATTGCCATGTGTCTCATCACTTTATTCATGTGTCGGTCAAGTGAAACTGCGAAATTACAATGTAAGTTAAATATTTTTTAAATCCGCTGATTTTTTACTCTTATATGTATTTAAAAAAACAGAATGAGAAATAAATCATTTAAGTTATCACAAATGGTTACCTAAAACTTTTTTTTCTGCGTTAAGATATGAACTATTTTCCATCAATCGTTACAAATTTTACTGGGTGTATGTCACTTAATGCGCCCGTTATAATATATACATGCAAGAGAAGTGACTTTTTTCTAAAGTTCTTTTCAAAAGTGCTCACTTTATCGTAAACAGCCTTTAAACAGTGTTCTAACCTCAAAGCCTATCCACTCCGCTTATATGACAGTCGTATTGGCAGGAAAGCAGTTCGATGTTGGAACACGAAGACTGGTTTTGCGCACCTACAACGTGACCACTGCCCGTATTCACTCCACAACACGCGCGGCGTCACGGATTAAATTTTGAAACTTTGCTCAATATACAGATGGATTTGTCATACCACAAATATACTTATGCAGCTACTTTTAAAGCGGTAAAGTGTCCGAAATGAGTTTTTACATTTATGGCATATTTTATATTTATGTCAAGTGGTACCAATAGTCCAATAAGAGAATACGAAAAGTGGGGAATTAATTTCCAAAACTAAATGCAGCGGAATCTCACGAATTTTAAATGCGAAACTTGGGTTAAAACAAAAAAATATTAAAATTGGCTATAGCTCAGAAGTTTTTTTCTATATCACGAGAAAACCATTAAGAAATGTTCATAAATCTATTGTGTTCTTTTACCGAGCGAGGTGGCGCAGTGATAAACCTTGGGAATCGCATTCGAGAGGACTCTCGTTCGATTCCCGGCCCGGCATTCCTGATTTCGGTTTTCAATTGTTTTCCTAAATCACTACAGGCAAATGCTGGGATGGTTCCTTAGGCCATGACCGGTTCTTTCCCCACCACCGCTGTCAATCAGACATTACATCCTACTTACGACGACTGCTACTAACTACATTGTGTGCTTATCGTAGGTCAGTTTTAAATGTTACGATAAAGAAATGTGGAAAGTTTAGAATGAAAAAAGTCGCATTAATCTCCTCTTTTTTTTTTATTTTCACGTGGATACATCTTTAAATTTGCGACCATAGTGGGGGGGGGGGGGGGGGGGGAAATTCAGAAAATTCGATGATAAAATCGGGGGATACAGTTTGACATTCCAGTTCCGAATCTATCGTCTACATTCAAAATTCAAACTACACCATCGATTGCCAAACGATCAAATAATATGTTACGTAGAGTGAGGACTGCGAAGCATCGTGCAAGGCAACAGGAAGAGGGGGGAGGGGGAGGGCAATTTTGAGTTCGTTTCGCCGTGTCTCAGAACTTCCGCGTAGTACCTATAACTTTTGACTAGGAGAAGCTACGACGCTCGTTTAGGTTTCAATCGACAGCTCTCGTCAAGATCAATCGATTGCGTCTATATAAACACTTATGTGGCGTGGTTATGGTGAAATTTTATGAGTTAAACGTAAAAAATGAAGAAAACTTAACACAATTTCGTCTTATACTCGTCAAAAAGCCAAGCCGAAATACAAAAATCGTATACGGTTGGAAACAGCATCTCAAAAGCAATCCAGTGATACCCATAAAACCCCATATGATCGAGTGAAGCGGTGCCAGGAACGTAAAATAAACATCAAGGCGCCCGAGCGCGTCAACGTAGACGTATTCACACAAAACAAAACGGCCGTGTCCCCAACACAGCTAAACCCAAATTTTTTATTCTTATTATTTTAAGAAACGTTTTAGCTGAAATCAAAACTTTTGTCATCAACTTTCAGAAATTCGTTTGACACGAACGAGTGAGTGAAGAGATTTGGGCGGCTCTTAACATCGTGGTCTTGAAAGCCGAAGTGGGTCAAGCGGAGTGAGTATAGAGCTGCGCCGGAATGAAAGGGAGGGGGAAACTGGAGATCCCGAGAAAACCCGGCGACCAGCAGCATCGTCCGGTAAGATTCCCACGTGCGAAAATCCGGGAGCGACCCCGCCGGGAATTGAATCCGGTTCGCCTTAGTTGGAGGCAAGTAATCTAACCACTACACCACTGCGGCCCCTCGCTTGACACAATATTTAAAAATTATCTTCCGTTGTTTTAGCATTTAAATTATTTGACTATTCAAAAATATGTACATTTTTTGAAAATCTATTTTTAAAAAATAAACTTGAAACGTCTTATATAGTACCGTCCTGTAGGGGGTAGTAAAGAGGCGAATTTTACGTTTCTGACCAAGAGTAATTGGTTATTTAATAATATATCCCACTTACATTCGGAAGGTCAAGATTTGATCCCGACCGGGTAAACTTTTCCCCATGGCGTGGTTTTCCCATCCCCATTCCCAGAAAAATTATGGTGAAATTCTTTAACATGGAAATTTTCCTTTAGATTAATATCGTGGTTAACCTTCATGCGTTAAGGGCAGTGCACATTGTTATAGGCTGTTCACGGTAAAGTGAGTACTTTTTAAGGCCCTCCCAAGAGGCATTAACCACTAATAACTATATAACCACTAATAACTATATCTTATTGCAGCCTCAGGAATTAAATTTTGGGGGTAGTTAAATGTATACGCTGTGTTTATTGGTCACATTGCAACGTTTCTATTTAAAAGCAGCAGGAGGATGGAAATTGCATGAAAGGAAAAATTTTGAAGGGCCTTAAAAAGTGCCCACTTTACCGTGAACAGCGTATAATTTAAGTTTTCAAGCTAGAGTTTCAAGCCCAAGTTGTTCAACTGGCGTGATATTCGTCGTTCAGCTTGCAACCAAAGAAGTGTGAGGGGGAAAATGTCTAGCAAATTTCTGTGCATTCACCCATATTTGATTAGTATATTTGCTTAGTATGTTTTACGACGAAGCAGATGGGGCAAGTTGTTTCTCCCAACAGGTCCTGAAAATGATGTTCCCGCCATTTTAAAAATAAAACTATAATAGGTCTATATAATAAGCATAAAATAAATTTGTGTTTATTAATGTTCAGCGAGTTGAAGTGGGCATATACAACATAGAACCTAAAATTACGTTCACAAATGGCACACATCCATGCATAAACTGGACCCGATCTCGGATCCGCGTGCCTTAGTGACCTCGGTCGTAGAGGTCGCCATTAAACTATACTTATCAATAGCACGTGATAAGTCCAGCTTCACATGTCGAGATACGGTGCCTAGTACCACACGGCACAGACGAACTAAGCGGACATCCTTGAAGCGAATGTTTGCCACTTAGAGTGGGACTGTGGGCACGCTTGGTTACAACTGGCTGGTGACGTGACAAAGACGACGCAGCTGGAGGTCCCTGTAGTACGCCTTACGCTTAAGTTTGCATAGCACATCCATTACACAAAAATTTGTTAACCCACTGGCTTGAGATCTCCGCACACCGAAACCACGTTACTGACCAGTTTTTACGCCCAACCAAATAGGCCATCAATGTTCACGTCGTTCATCTGTATCACCAAGATGTCAGTTACGACCTGAAGATATATCTGCCATTGGGCTGGGCCCGCACTTTCACTCGACGATGACAAACATACACTGTATGACTACACACTGAATAGTAAATAGTGTATTTACCAATTTTTACTTGATCCGCGTTCTCCCGTTTTTCCTGCCAGACCACATAATATGCAGAGAACTACCCCTGCGCTACCTCCGGCTTTGCAGCGGGAGGGCGGCTGGTCGTCAAGCAAAACCAAGTCGAGAAAAAATAAATGGAGCACTCAAACCGAGCTGTAAGTCTAAAGCGCCCAAGATTGAGGACACGGCTACTGCTTTTTTATTGAATTTAGCATAAAGCTAGACAATATATACTCATGACACTAAGAGAAAAAACCGTGGCGCTACTATGCACAAAGAGGATGATAAAAGAACCACTGAGTAAAGATGTATAGCTACTAAATGGCGTAACCTCCAGTGACAGCCGACTGCGAACCATTTGACAGGTGACACGGGAATAAAATAATTACTACTATGTTCAAATGGACTGTTCACTGCCAAATGTACGCAAACAAACAACCACAGAACATGAAAACAAAGAAATACGATATACAGGAATCCTTGAAGTTATTGAACAATCTACCAAAAACTAAAAGAAAAACTGCGAAGGAAACCAACTGGAATGAAAGGGCGGAAAACGAGAGATTCCCAAGAAAACCCGCCGACCAGCGGTATCGTCCGGCACGATTCCCACTTCCGAAAATCCGGTATTGAACCCGGTTCGCCTTGGTGGGAGGACAGCAGTTTAACAGCTCAGCCACCACGGCCCTAAAACATAGAACTTCACGACGGTTTAGACCTCGAAACTGACCCCTTCCTCCGGTGAGACACTATACACGGTAGACGAGATGGAAAATTGACGTGCATAGCCTAAACGAGGCGCATCCTCACAGCTACCAACAGAAAGGAATATATATCTTATTGGAGACGCTGACTATTCGATGCTGTTTGAACAGTGTCAGCCAATTGGATAGAGGTAACTAATGGGGTCAACAGACTATTGTAATTTAAAGCGTAAAAATTAATTTTCGGCAAGAGTGCTTCACTTTTAATAATCAACAATCGGTGTCTTTTTATTTCTATACCCTGCTGGCTGATAATATTTCTACTGCAGTTAATGAAGCCATTGTGTTCTTTTGTTATTGGTATTTACTTTTTCCGCAGAGCCCTATAGTTATAAACGCTAATATTTTATGACAGTCGCGAATTCTTTCTCCCTGTTCTGTGTTCTTTATACGTGTGGATAGTGGGCGACCTGTTAGTCTTAATGTCAAGGACTCTGACAAAATAGATTTGGAGACTGCCTCACTTCGGTTAAAATTCCTTCGCTTTTAGTACAGAGAACGTATTTGTTACCCCCCAAAAAATACCCACCGGTTTAGCGGCATTCGTTCACGCAGATGAATACTCCGTACTGTAATACTTGGCAGGTGGGCAACACGAAGTGGCACTAGCGGCGGGTTAGCGTAGCGCGGATAGGACACACGTGGACTGCACGATAAATGGCATATTAAAGGTGGTACGAATGCAACATTGGAAGTTTCACTGACTGACGCACAACCTCCGACACACATGGCAAGCAGTGGTGCACTGCCTGCATCGACAATCGAGGTACGACCTCGAACAAAGGAGACCACGTTGGTGCGGTTGTCATACTACTCGCCAGCCTCCAAGGCGGGCCGGGTTCGATTCCCAGCGCGGTCACACCCACATCTCTGCGTGTAGAGATAATAAGGGGGGGGGGGTGTGAAGAGGTTATTCGGGGCACTTCCGCGTGGTTCCATTCTCACCTCATTCCACTTTCACTTCTCAGTTCAAACCACGAACAATTTCTGTGAACGCTAGGCACCGGAAGACAAATTATTAATGGGGGAAGGCGGGCCGAGAAAATGTTTAATGCAAAGGTAACACATTTTTATATTTACATGAAAATATAACTTTCATCTAGGTTAATAATATCTTGTTTAGGGTTTTTTTTTTAAACGGTGATTTATAAAAGCAATTATTAATATTCATTCTTATCAACCTAAAATCTCGGTAGGCTTTTTTTACGTGGCTGCAACATTTTGATGACATTTTTATGACGTGCCTGCCTCTATTAGGGAAAGGAAGAGCTGTGTCTCGAAAATTGTTAGGACACACAAGAATTAAATACGCTACGTGACGTTTTATAATATTACTGCACACTGCTCACAGACTAGCAAAATTCTAACAAGTCTTCAGCCCCTTTCACCTATGGTAGTTTGTGAACAAAAAAAATCGTGGTGGGGTATGATTTTGTACTTCCATGCACATTTCGTTTCAGAGTAATGATCTTCATTGCAGCCACGTAGTTACCACGGTCATACGCAAATCCTACGATAAACTGTACTTCGTTCGTAGGTACATGTAGATAGCTCGATGATATCACTGAAGAGCACTTAAAACACGCACGAAAGGTAAGGTAACCTATGGCCATTTCTCACGTAACACACTTCCACAGCGACGAACACCTTAACAACGCGTGGGGAATACAATTATGCTGATCACGTGAAATAAAATTAGTAGCATTCTTTAGAATCCAATAAAAATTTTTAGTTCTTGCAAACTTTGTGAAGAAATGCCATAGTGATTTATTCGTGACGTGCTACTTCTGACGTCTATTTGTACTACGATGTAAGTATTGAAATATTAATTAACCTATTCATTTTTATTTATTTACTTATGTACACGCCAACAGCTCTAAAACCTTTGTAAAGTACAGAGGAGATAAAGCGGAGGGGGAGGGGGGTATTCGCAGTAATTGCACCAGCATTCGCCTAGAGTGGGGGACGGGTAACCTCTTTGGGAGAAAACCACATCCAGTGCAGCCGGCTGGGATCGAAAACACGACCTCCCGAATGCGATTCGGACACGTAACCACAAGACCAACCACGCTCGTTTAAGGAATGTTTAATTATGCTTCGACAGAAGTATATTTAATACTGTTCTACAAGACTGCCTGTAGCTAAAATATCGAAGTGTTAATTTTGGTTACAGTTAACTGTTCTGTGGCGTTTGTGTTACAATGCGGGGGGCATTGGTAAAGGGTGACAAGGGCGGAATTCGCCCCCCTCTCATTGCCTACGTCTCAATAGGGTGCATCACATGGAAACTGTGTATAGTTAATTCTTAACGTATAGTTAATAAAAGTTTAGAGCAGTAACTATATTAAATAGTAATCTTTATACTGGTGGAAGCATTTCGTGTCAAAATTAGCGAATAGGAACAACATGAGAATGTAAATACAGCCGCAATTGATTTCAGAACAAAATTTGGGGAGGGGTACATTTTGCAGAACCAGAGGCCCCAAATTCTGTACACGGCCTTGCCCCCACCTCCTCAACCGAAAATTGTTTGGGTGCCCTTGTCACCACGCCACGGCATGCCATGCCAGGCAAAAGCAGCGTCGCGTCGACTGTCGCACGCCACTGGACGGCCACGAGCACGGGTTCGCCGCACGACTAGGCCGTCCCGCCATACTCGCTTTATCACACGACCGTGCGACGTGACAGATAGCTCATGTGCTGCACTCCTGCGGTTTCTCTCGGTACTACTGTCTTCTCTGCCCCACTGCTACAGCTACAGCTCATGTTCCAATAAGTGGCCCGTCGTCGATACGCCGTTAAAACAAAAAAACACAAACATTTCTTAATAGAAACACAGTTTTGCATATTTTCAACTTTTTTTTTTATGTATGAAATGTTATTCAGTAATTATATAAATGTCAAGCATTATCCTACAGCATAAGTTTATGTTGTAAATTTTTTCGTCTGTACAACTTGATTACGGCTGCAACAAAACGGAAGAATTTTGTATTTGACATCAATTTATTCAAAAAATGTAAAGTGTAAATTCAATTTTATTCGAGGGAAATGTTATCGCATATTTCTATTTCAAACATAAACCCTGAGCGAAGCGATGGTGGGCTGTATTTTAATAACTCCATAAAACCTAAGCGAAGCGAAGTTTCCATTTTGAACATATGTAAACAAATACTAAGGTCCAAGCGAACGAAGCCGCAGTCACTGCATTCATTTCTATCTATACATTATATGACATTTGCAAATTCTATTTGATACATTATTGAAACTTTAAAATTAATTTTCTTGTTTTGATTATAGATGTCATTATGTATAAATGTCGATTGGCACTATTCACGCCTTATTTCAATTTTCAATTTATATTTTCAAAATATGTACACAAATCCTAAAGTCCATACGAACGAAGTTGCGGGAACAGCTAGTAGTCAATTAATATATTTTATTTTAGCCTTAGACGTTAACTTTCGAGTCCGGTTAAATATATACACTGTCTTTATCACTTGCATGGCAATTTTTATTTTAAAAAGTGGCGGAAGGATAAGAAATGGCTATTAGAAAGAAGTACCTTTACCGTGAACAGCCTATACCAATTTATGACCTTCCATTTCATTCCCCGCTAATGCGATGTATTTACTTGAAACCGACGGCCGGGTCCCTCCACACATTCACACCCCGACTTTTATTCGGTAGGTTCCAGTGTTTCGCAAAATGTGACAACACGCTACTATTATCATTACCTAAATTATTTGAATACCTATTTTAATAAAGACAGCAATTACAGTCGCCTCCGAAATTCTACGGCAAATATTTCAATGGGTACTTAACTATGTTATCAATCAATAAACTATACAATCGCTGCGCAACACGTTTACAGTAATCACTGCACGTTAGTCTCTTTTTCAAAATAACTTAATTGCGCTCTCAATACCTAGTTGGCATTTGGCGGATTCCCTATACTTCCGATAGCAAAATAGAACCACAAAAGATCAAATTACATAAGTAAGAAATTATCTATATGCACAAATTCTGGTCGCATAAACATAATTGCCAATTCGAAAACTGCGTAAGACCCCCGATGCTACAGCCTCCACGTGAGAAAATAACTGTCTAATGTGTTAATGAAATGTTGAACAGGGCAAGTAATGTAACATTATTTAAGAAGTTACTGACGTGTCAGTTTATAAATTATGAACAAATAAAAGTGCTACCGTACATGAAATATATATTTTTTCAACGTGTGCAATGCAAAGTAATGTTTCATGTATTCATATTTAATTGATACTGTCACTGTATATTAATTCAAGAAAAACTATTTTGTAATAATACTTCACTATAAATGATAAATTATGGAATTACTTTTTAATTATTTCATTGATTGTATATGAGTGACCAACAAACAGTAAAATTACCCTTCAGGTATATAAATAAAGAAATAATGCTTAACCGAAACTATTTCTGTTCGCTGAAAAAGTTACACCACAATGCCACAAATTGGCCAATTGGACTCCTACTTAAATTCTCCTTTCTGCGCAATGAGTCTCCTGCTGCAAAAAGACCAATATAGAATACATATGAATGCGTCCTTTAAGTCACAATGTGAAATTGCTAGAAACATAAATATGTAATTATTAACACATTTTTTTTTATCATTTATGAAAAATGCAGCAATTTTACTGGGCAACCGATTAAAAATAAATAATGAAGTCAAAGAGCTATCTATCATTTACTGATTCGCTGCCAACATTACTGTAGATAATCCAGTCATAGTTTCAATCCGACAGTCACAAGCGCAAAAGACAAAAATTGGAATACCCATTATTGGTCTAGAATCCGAAGGTGCCGGAACCTGGGGCCTAACCGGAAAGCTCCCGACCTCGTGTCGTCGCTCGCAACTGAAACTACCGTGGAGGATAGAGAAAATGACACGCTTGCGGGTGTTTTAGCAGTGAAGTCTCCTCCATGTAGGAAAAAAAAAACAGTGTATCAGTGCTGTGCTCATAGTTAGAATCAGCGTCAACAAGATCTCTGCGTGAATCTACTGAAGGTATACTCCTGAAACCTCGCAGTTTTAATGTGGTAGTTTTGTCCTCCTCCGTCACGCTGAGAAATGGCGGGTACTGCAAATAATCAACCTCGATGTCTAGATCAACTTGACCAATAGCTTTAGGAGACTTATTATTGGTACCCGTTTAATAACTTAATGCTATCGAAGTGTCTGCATATACATGTTTGACGGTTGGGTCGGACATTGAAACATACTTTATATTAGACTTCACAACACATTACACATTCAACATACACGATGAGAATCAATTATGACAAAAAATTTAAGTTTTAAATTTGTCAAGAGAAAATATTTTAAAAAGACTTGTGAGCTAAATTACAGCTAAGGGTAGTACATGCATTTCAAGTTATAGATGAACACTACGTGTATTGTAAACTATTTAAGACAGAATTTATTAAATGTACGACACCAAATATCTGCATACTGTTAAAATGGACAAAGCTTATGTAATCAATTCCACCATCTTTATTTTGCATTAAAATCTGCAGTGAAGAATAATATTTACGATTTTAAAGACGAATCACACAGGTCTGCAAATAAAATAACCAGATGCGCGATTTT
The DNA here is from genome assembly GCA_029891345.1 of Dryococelus australis. Classification (NCBI taxonomy): domain Eukaryota; kingdom Metazoa; phylum Arthropoda; class Insecta; order Phasmatodea; family Phasmatidae; genus Dryococelus; species Dryococelus australis. The sequence goes on from CM056998.1 coordinate 77,795,571, forward strand.
CTGGGTGAATCGAGTTTTTTAAATGCTGAATCCGAAAAAAAACTATTTTCTATAACGTCGTTTTAAAGAACCAGACGAGGAGTTCGTACTGAAAAACACACATGTTAGGTGAGAAAAAATAAAAATGCATCATAAAAAATATAATTTGTTATCCATGACATACAATTCAGTGAAGCACTATGGGATAAGAGACCTTAAGGCCAGGCTTCACCATGCATGGGTGTATAGGGAATCAAAGGCTAAATTCGGACAAAGATCTCCGTCATTTTTTGTGCTAGTATTTTCAAGTAAGGTTTTTATGTTGAAAATTTAACGCATCTACATTTGTAAATCATTCAAATTTTAATTTTTAAATTTTAAATGCAATTTTTAATTATTTATAAAATGTCTCAATTTTGTAAATAATTAAAACGTACATTTGAGATTAAAAAATAAAAAATTGGAAGGTTTACAAATTTATATGAGTTCAATCTCTAACCAAAAATTTTAAGTTGAAAATACTACCACAAAAAAAAACAAGGGTTCTTAGTCCGAATTTAGCCTTTGATTACCTATACACCCATGCATGGTGAAACCTGGCCTTAATCCGACATGGTAACATCCCTTTTCTCCTGACAGGAGAATAATAAATGTTCAGTGTTTACTGCAGTTGCCCATGACAACTTTTTTTTCTTATCTGTGATGCTTCTCCTGGTGCACTTTGTTTCTGAGGATCTTCAGTTTCCACTTAAAAATTCAGCAGTAGTCAGCGTTCATAGTGACGTCCCATCTTCCTTGAAAACGTCTCGCTTTCAACTTGGTGGAATCTTTCACCTTGCTCCTTACTGAAGGTTCCTAAGTTTCAGTAAAGTAGCCGACACGTGACTGCAAAAAATTAACTTTCAAGCTCATTTTGCAGCCATTAGATTTGAATGAAATCAACATGCGTTTCACAATCTTAAGTACTTTCCTAAAGACCTATGCATTACATTACTGAAATAGTCCCACGCTTCTTCAGTTATATTAACTGTTTCAGTAAACGGGGATTCAGACAGAAGTTTACGTATGCCAAGTCCTCCAAAAAAAATACCTCAATTTGGCCTGAAGACAATTTTGGGGACTTGGTGCACAGAGATTTGAAGCATTCCCCATTTTGTCAGATAATTAACAAACTTTTTCTTAAGCCCTAATTTGAGATGGCGAGGTGGTAACAGAACATTTCACGAGTAACCAAGCTCTTCTTGATAACCCACCCCCCCCCCCTCCAGGCCTTTAGAGGCGAGGGCATCTCGAAGTGGCGTGTAAGTGTTTTTCCCAATTAAGTTCTCTGGCTAGACTGTTCCACGAACAAAGGAAGCAGGGATATTTTGTGTAGCCTGATTGCTGTCTTAACGAATGGATAGTATTTTAAAGTCTCTACAAACAATCCAACGATTGTAATTTTTAATCTTCTGAAGAATTAAAGCTAAATCTTTATCATTTTCTTTTAGATGAGCCGAGTATCATGCAGGGATTGCGAAAAATTTAATTCCGATGCGCAGTAAGACTGCTTTGATGCTTGCTTTGGACAAATCAATAAATAGACGCTACTGAGGTGAATAATATTCTATTTCAAAGAGCCTGATGAGCCCATGATCATCATTACAATAAACGAGATTTGCCTCTTGCGGGAAAAAAATGGGAGTAAATCTTTTTGAATTTTTTTCTCGGTGCCTATGCCATGGAAATAATATCCCAGGTGATAACATGTTTTATTTTTATTTTTTTAAGTCTTTAACCCAACTATTCTACTGCATCTTTTGAAAGGCCGAAATCTCTTCATAAGTTATTCGGCTCGCTCTGATAAAGTTGAGGTCTCTCATCCACATCAAAATGAGAGTCTGATTCTTCCTGCAATGGTATCTTTCTCTACTGAATCCAGCATATCCTCTACATAACACGTTGGATGTGATACTAGTATTTCATTAATCTGAGGCACTGAATGAAGGCTGAATTTTAGTTTGGATAGGGTATGTTTTTTTTGTTTGTTATAACCTTTTACATAGATCGAACAAAAATAGCAATCATACCGTGGTTCTGCTGTTCAAATCACACCATTGTAACAGCAAAACGGAAAGGTCTCGTACCTTTGAGCCCCAAACGAAGATCTTCCTCTCACCTTTTGGGCAGCCCGGGCTTTGTCTTGATCTCCGAGTTTCAATCCAAAATAAGAGAAATAAACTTTCAACACGAAATCACTTATGTTTCGTTGCTGTGGTTTGTGTATTCATCGCAAATAAAGCAAAAGTGGCGAGGAGAATATAACCTCTTAAAGCCATAATGCAAAAAAAAAAGAATGAAGATGAACACTTGCGTTTCATTGTAGAATGACATAGGGCCTACTCAAATTTATATAGATGTGAAACTTCTATGGCGAGAACTGTAACCGGGCGTTCAGCGTTATCTAGCGATCGTAGATGAATTAACTCCTTCGCACATGACGTGATTGTGGTTTTTCTCATATTTTTTCCTCTTTAACTTTGAATACAATGATTGTACAAATTATTTGTATTCCACCTAATAATTTTGTAGATATTTTTTCACAAAGTGTCAGATTTGATCTCAATGTAGGAAATTATACTTTGAATAAAACGTGGTAGTAAAAAACATTTATGAAAATTGAAGATTGTTGGGATGAGGGGTTTGGAACCTGACCTTTAACAACATGTATACTCAAAAAACAACTTATGAGAGAAAATATGAAGGTATTTCGCCATTTTCAGCATGCAAAAAACAACCAAGAAAGCCCTGCAGTTTTTTTTTTTTTTTTTTTAGGTTTGATCTCATTGCAAAAAATGATAGGCCTACTTTGAATAAAACTTTACATTAGAAAACGTTTTTAAAACTTGAAAATAAAAAATTTTAACGAAACATATTGCACCAAATCACAATCAAATGACAAGTTTTCGGGGGGGGGGGGGGAAAAAAAAAACTGAAGTGATACACTTTCTGCGATATGAGTGGTGCATATTCCTATATGGAAAAAGTGTTACTGAGAACTGTTGCCATTATAACTGTCCCTGCCTTTATTCAGTTTTCATGAATGCTGTAGAAAATAATGCGTTAAAAAAAGTCACTGAAAATACAAGCTTGGCCATCTTAATTTGTACAAAGAATGTCTCATATCAAAAAATTGTAGCTGTGTGACGTTATTGATTTCCAAATCACAGTTAACTAAATAAATAAATAAATAAAACTTGCCTGCCTTGGTGGGTCGCTCACAATAATTAAAGAGTTGCGTTAGAAAGCCTGTAAGTAGTGCAGCATTTTCATAACACAGACCAAAAGACTTGACTTTGGGAGCAAATTTTTATTACTGGATATGGATGTTGTAAATGGACGTCGTGGAAAGTTTCTCAATGCAGAAATTCCAACTCGTGTACGAAGCAAACAAGCAAACGCAGGAAAGACCGCCCTTAATATTTGTGTGTGATTTCCTTGCATTTTGCAGGACTGAAGAGTGTTCTACCAAGGCGACATTCTGTGCAAACTGTGATGTTGGGGGCAGGGGGATGGGACCCCATCATATTGCCATGAAAATACCAATTGTAAGTTACTTCTTAAAAACCTTAATTAAACTTCAACGTGACGGAAATTAATGAAGAATAACTTTGACCACCAACATCATTTCCAATAATAGTTTCGTAACAGCATCGTCAGGTTTTGCAGTACAAATCTTTGTAAAGACTATTCATGATAAAGTGAGCACCTTTGAAAGCCCTCTCACTTGGAATCATAGTCAATAAATATATTTTATTTCAGCTTTAGAAATTAACTTTCAAGTGCGGGGGAATATACACTCAGTGTTTAACACTTACATAGCAATACTTATTATAAAAGGTGGCTAAAGGAAAAGAAATTACTAAAAGAAAAAGGTAACTAGGGCTTCAAAAGTGCTCACTTTACCGTGAACGATCTATACAATTTAACACTATACAGGTATTCGGGACCCAAATAACTGTAAAGATAAAAAACACAAAAAAGAACTATACATATTACACACCGAGTTCAAACTTAAGTCTATAAAATCACAGCTTCAGGTAAGTTTCTTCCAATATGAATTCATTAGCCTTTATTGAGTTATGTTAGATTAACTACGATGGCAGTAAGAAAACAGAAGCTTGCCGTACTTCGACTTACTGCGCAGCAACATGCTTTCAAGGTTACTGTCAGCTCAATAGTTGAAGTTATCGGTTCTTCACGGTCACTTTTTATTTCCCCCCCCCCCCCCCCTTGGGAAGATACGCTAAGTTGAGCAGAACAGCTTTATGCGTATAACTGTTCCCTTTGAATCTTGTTATGCAACGTTTTGCTTTCACAGGGAAATTTGTATTCACACTACTGATCTGCGCCAAATATGGCCCGTGTTCGGGTTTGTAAATGATGTAGGCACGTATACAAAAATATTTAAGTATCTCGTAATACTGTGTTCCCCGTATTGTGCCTACAACGAAACTTACGAAACTAATTTACCAAAAATCTAAATATCAAAATCATCGAATATTTTAACATTTGAAATATACCCCAGGATCTGTAAGAAAATGACCTATTTTGGAGAAGAAAAAAAAGTGTTTCGTGATCACTATGTTTTGAATCACAAGAAATTAATTATACTTTTCGATATATGATCGTTTCTTCGAGAACATTAACACTGGATATGCACGGTAATGATTTCTAGCACGGTAGTATCATTTATATCATTCATAACATTAATAACGGAGAAAAGCATGTAATTTTAAGTGCTGGCGCTCAAAAATACTGCTAAGAACCTGCTGACCAACATCAATACGCCAATAAAACTACATTGATAATGTTCGAAACCCACATGTTGCTATTAAGCCATAATATCATCACAATGCTTATAAAAAAAACCATAGACTAAAGGTGTGTCTAGTCTATGTATGAAACGAAAAGGATAAAACACAGAAACTGTTCTCTCCGGTCGCCAGTTTCATTATCAAACTTTAATAGATGGATATGGAAACGTCTCGCAGTGCGCGAATTAGGCCCTAACGACATATAATCAAGAACAAAATTTTAATTATTTAATACATTTTGACGAGGTTAGATTTATTGACAAGATATCTGAATGCTGGTAACTTATCACATGGAGCAATAACTGAGATTATAGTTTCCGATTTAAAGATTGCTATTTTTTGGGAAAAACTTGGGATTATAAGCCACAAAATCATAAGAAATGCCAAAATATTCGTCTTAAAATTAACAAAATTGTATTATCTGTAGGTCTATTATATTGGGGGGGGGGGGGGGGGTCATTTTCTAGCAAACATTTCTAACAGCACCTTTAAAACAAATAAACACGCTTAAATGTACACTTTTTACAATTTTGTTACGAAGCTCTTAATTATTTATAGAATTTTATAAATTTATACATCTTAAAACACTTATTTTTGTAAACTTACAGATTTAACGGTTTATATAACGTTACTGTTCGAAAAAACATTCACAAACATTCTAGTCCAAAACAAAACACTTATACTATTCAATGGTGTTCTATTATTATTAAACAAAGACATTAAGTTTATATGTCGAACAATTTTAAAAATATACAAATTAAGGAAAGTTCTCTGTTTAATAGTTCTATAACAAAAACTAACTTCCAAATAGTAATGAATTAATCACATTTCAGGAATAGACCGGAAATTAGTATTCTAACCAAAATATTAAATAGGAAATAGATTTAATTACTCAAATTTTTAAGAAAGAAATTTAATAGATTACAATAAAACTACCAGTACTATAAAATAATTTGTAAAGAATTAGACAACAAGAAAAAGCACAAAATATCATGAAATTTAAAAGTTTGTAACAAAAAGAAATCTAGAACTTTAAACGTAATTAAAACACAACTGTTTAACTTTAATAGTTTGACGGTACTATATTTGGCACATCCAAATTGCTGCCAAAATGATTGCATACACAGGCAAGTTACAAACAAGGTGGTGGAGGGAATTGCAAACGGTGTAATTTAATGTGACAGTTACGAAGTTCGTAGTTCAGCTTGTCATCCAACTGTAAAGATGTCGCCTTCGTAACCGAGTATATCTGCAATACGTACTCACTCCGCTGATAAGCGATACTGACATAAAGCCGCCACAATTAGCGAAATAAAAATTTCGCAAAAGTACATGACATACAATCAATGCTACGAAGGCTGCCATAACGCCAACCTACCTGGAGCTACTTTGCGGATTGCCATGAAAGCAAGTGAGCGTTAAGGGCGTCACTGGCATGTGCATTAAAATTGTGCACCGCATCTACACGCACAGCATTAAATTAACACATGCTGTCTGTTCATCACGCTACGAGCAACTTTAGGACTTCCAAGCTCTCGCCCTATCGATCTGTTCGTATAGAGCGTTGTAAGAAAGCTCGACGTTGCTACCTCTTTCAAATACACAATGTGACGAGGGAGACGTGGGTAGGCCTTAGATCGACGGCCCGCCTGAACGACCGATCACACTTTACCAAAGTTCAGGATAGCCAGTTGCCGCAGTCGGGACTTGCATTACCCAAACCCCAGTTAGCAGGAATCCTCTCTACCAGCGAGGGAATCGGGCCAAATTGCGTTATGCGACGCCGATATGAGGGCAATGTAGAGTGGCGGAAGGCGTCTTTCTCCATGTGACGCCGGCCGAGATAGACGACCTAAGAAGCCTGCTGTGCCGACCGCCGTAACCCACCATACTTCAACAGCCTTCGGAAACTTCTCAAGGTGGGAACACGACAGTACTCTTAACGTGGCTCTTAGTGTAGTTGCAATAACAATGCTCCCCCGACCTTTCGGTATTTCATGTATTGTTAAGATGTTCAGTTATATAACCAGATAGCAACTGTATATATTTTTATATTCATTTATCCTATATTGCTTTACCATCATGAGTTACCCACCTATAATAGCTTCATGTGAGTTCCCCCACCCCGAATTTAACAACAAAGTAGCGTCCTAACCACGCTTTTAGTCGAAATAAATCAACAGTACATAGGTAATTGCAGTTATTTTTTTAAGTTTAGAGGCAATTATATAGCTGGATTTCCTGATTTGTGTCGATTGTGGCTGTTGTTCGCCTTTTTTCTTACCCACGTTGTTGCCTTTCGCTAATTTCTTCATGGCTTTATTTATTCCTAGCTTGTTGGTCTTGGGTTCCTAGCATTTCGTCATTAATTTTCTGAGAATTTATTTCCTTTGTTCTGGTCGTCTGTTTATTTTGGAAAATGCTTACAGTCCATTTAAATAATTACGGAAGTCTTATACATAAATGCAATTTCTGGTCATGTTGGCAGTACACAAAATGGCTTACATTCTGTGGCTCCCGAGTCGTCTCATGCGAGTAGTCTTTACGAGAGGGACTCAGGATGCCAGGGTCCTGCGGTGGAGCACCGGACTTACATCCGGGAGATCGTAGCTCGATACCAGACGGCTTCATAAGGAACGACTTTCCATTTATATTCCAGACAAATAATAGCGCAGCTCCTTAAAAATAAACTCTCCCAATAACACGCCTATTGGACTTGAGTCTTCTCAGCATACTTGTGAATTATGGTTAGCTTAGCGGTTGCTCATTAGCCTCGTGCGATCCCACACATCGGCGGGCAAGAATTATTTGGACGGGCATTCCACTGTTGGGAGTGTGATTAACATTGCCACCGTGCTAAGGTTGTCTTTGGGTACTCAGCCTAAAGGCTATTCACGGTAAAGTGAACACTTTGTGAACCCTTCTCATTTGGACTAATAGTCAATAAATATAACTGATTACAGTTTTTGACGTTAACTTTCGAGTCCGGTGAAATATATACTCAGTGTTTATCACTTACATGACAGTAATAATTATTCAAAATAGTGGTGGAAGGAAAAAAAAATTGCTGATAGGAAAAAAGTAATTACGGACTCAAAAGTGCTCTCTTTACAATGAACAATCTATACTCTCCCGTCTCCAGCTAGCTGCTGCCCCCCAACTACCACAAATACACTGTTCAGGAAGGGATGAGGTTGGAAGACAGGTGCGTCCCTCGAATACGACTGCGGGCTACAATTTATTTACTAAATATTTGACAGGCGCCAACTGGATATGCGCCCAGATACATTAATAACATAACATTTAAATATACAACAAAAAATGCACAACATATTGGTTACAATCCATTCAAGGTAACTTCAAACTTTTCTGAAGCCCTGCTCAAGTTGTTGTTCTTGGCTATTCCTCCGCCTCGTACAAACTAAGCTTAACGAAGTCTAGATGATTACACCAGAGGGACAACGCACCGCATTCGTGCGCACTAAGTTACGTAATATTTTGTATAAGAACTACTTCTTACTAGGCATTATCAACATACATATCTTCTCCCTGTTTTAGTTACATAAATTATAAATGGAATATAACTTATATATAGAATGTAAGTAAATGTTGTATTTAACCAAAACGGAGGTACGTTTATGTTGGCAGAAGTATAAAACGCTTGTAATACACGGCATATTTAGGAAACAATCAATACGTCATACATGGGTGTTTTTCAGAGGTTTGTTTGAAAAAGTGTGAAGAAAACGCGGACTATAGCAATTTAAAACATCAAATAACACTATTACAAAGTGAATACAGGCCTCTTATATCTTATAATCCATATTGCCGAGCATTCCTGTAGGTGGGAACCACGAGCAAATTTGCATTAGCCTACGTGCATTAAGCAGGGTTTCTGAAGGACCGATTTTCCCTAACGTTCCAGATTTTTCAGACAAAGAAACAAAACGATTTAGTGGTCTTTCTTTTTGCAAATAAGCGACACATTTTTAAATATAATAGTACCTACTATTTACTGACATTCTTCAGCTTCTACGAACATGTTCTGTTTTAGAAAACTTACCGAAACACTGAAATTATGGCAAACGGTGCTAAGTACTGTAAATAAAAGGTACCACAGATCTAAGAGGTTGATTGCAACGCAAAAGAGGCTCTCCGACTCCACGAGATACTTTGTTTATTGTAATGATTCGCATGCGAAGCTAAACGGCATAAAATTTTAATGCGTTATGTCATGTTTACGACATCGTATGTCAGTAGCCGGTATAGTTAAAAATCAATGAAGTCTTCGAAACAAGTTTACAATATTTCCGACGGACTACAGATTTGACACATGCTTCACTAACAACAGCACATGAGTATAGAGTCTTCAAAGGTACCGTCCCACGAGACAAAGACGAAGGATGCGATTACAAAGAAAATATTTCACTAAAATAAATACGAAATTTTCTTTTGTATGAGACAGTTATGTTTAAAATTAATGCATTGAGAAGGAATTTCTCGAAGACTGATTCTGCATGTAAACACAGTGGTGGCAGGCTTGCTGTAATCCATTCACGGTTACTTTCATTTTTTTTTTTTAAGTCCTGCAAAAGATCCACTTCCACGATATTTCTCCGCCTCATACAAAGTTCAACCGAGTGTTAAAAATTGTACCAAAGAAACAAAACACCGCACTTATGCGCACTCAATAATAATACTTTGCATAAGAACCATTTCTTACTAGGCATTACCAACTCATCTATTTTCTCCCCGTTTTTATTTATAATAAATGTCATGGAATATTATAATTTACAGATGAAAATATAAATAAAAGTTCAAGTTAACCAAAAATAAGACCCTTATAATACGGCATGTATAAACCGCTTGTGATACAACATATTTAGGAAACAATAAAACACGCCATACATGGAGTGATACTTCAAACGTTCGATTCAAAAAGTACAAAGAAACCGCGAATAGATTGTAAGCCGAGCCCTTACATTACGAACGCTCTTGGCTCGGCGAACGTGAAACAGATTGTAGTAGATATGTATTCAATCACAGGGTATGGTATTAACAAAGTGTTATTCCCCCGGAAAGTGTCCTTGAAAAGCACACACACAATCGCGTAGTGACTAAGGACACGCGATAGCTTATCTCGCCGATCATACCACTGCCAAGAATAGGATGCCGTGAAGACTACAACGCTATCACGTACTTTTTCGCCACACTATTTATATTCATTACCATTCTGTCTTTCACAGATTACAATATCCTATTGTAATTGCGATTATTCAGTCTCGTATGAAATAAAAATTGCTTGCACGAGGAGATGGGGGGGGGGGGGGGGGGGGATTGGCACGTTCAACGCGAATGAGCCAAGAGGACGCTGACATCTCTCGTTCCGGCCAACCAGAATTTATGGAAGGGATTGAGAAGAGGAAAGGGTGGATAGGCGACGGAATACGGTGGTGGAGGAAACTGAAGTACTCTGAGGAAACCATTACATTACGATAAATATAGGCTATTCCTCAGTAAAGTGAGCACTTCTTAAAGGGGTAGTATCCACTCCATCTTCGAAGTTCCTTAAAAATCTTCGTAATGAAAATGTATGAACAGAAATAAAAAATCAAAGCTAGACATGACATGGACGACTACTTAAATATTTTTTTTAATTTGTAGGGTTTCAAATATACCTGCATTTTCCCATGTGGGACTGAAATTATTAAATAATTAGATAATATTTGATTACGGTTACATATGTGACAATAATCATGTAAGAAAAATAAGTTGGATTTAGAAATAACTGTTAAGATGTTCCCTATGTCATGACTAGCTTGGTTTTTAAATATTAACTCCGAAAATTAAGTTAATGAGGAAAATACTTAAATCCAAGATAGCAAGAATACTTCCCCCTTAAGGCGCTTTCACAGGCATAAAACAAATTTGTATCTTTTTGTAGCCTCAGACATTTAAAAAATTTAAAATACACACACTGTGTTTACTAGTTAAATGGCAATTTTCTTATTAAGAAATGGCGATAAAATAAAAACAAACAAACTGAGAGGAACTCTAAAGCACAGGCTTTATTAAAAAGTGCTCACTTTATCGTGAACAACCCATGGCACGCTATGCACAAACCGACTTTGTGGTGCAATGCGTAGCGTTTTGTCATCCTATACCCTGGGAACTACAGTTTAAAAATTGAACTCCAACCAAAAACCTAAGAAATTATTACAGCACAGCTCAATCTGCGGATGCTTAAGACTGCCTTAAACTCGGTCACTAACACATAATTTAATTTAGAGAGAAAAAGTAGAGGTTTTTTTTTTTGGGGGGGGGGGGGGGTACGTTTCCGTTAACAGTGAGAAGTTGATATAATATACCGAGGAGAAGTAACATATTTTCATACTCGCAAGTCACCACCGGATGTGCTTATTTCAAAAAGCAGCTAACACACCAAACAACTTGAAGGATGTCCGCAATCGGCATGAGAACAGTAGCAGTCAAATCTTAAGATGTTTTTGACGCAGCAGAGTATTACTTTTTTTCTACAACCAAGTTGTTTGTCCCTGTTTCTACGGGCTGTGTTTTTATACGTAAAATGGTACTTACCCAAGGTATACGAATATCCTTTATCACGATACGCTAATAGTTTATTACAAAATCAATCATTTGAAAACACCCTCCAAATACCGCTGAGCTCCCGCACGTGTGCACATTTCTACACAACGGAAGCCAAAAGCAGAAGGCATACATTTCACAGTATTGGAAATAATGCCTTTGTACTTTCGGAAACATCATTTAATATACTGTTACAATTTCTCTCACAAAAGTCAGTGGGCTAAACCAGGCTCGTTAAGGGATGGAGGTCTTAATTAAATGAAAGAGTTAATTATAATTCCCTAATATTATTTACAATGACAACAAACAAAATGCTCTCGACTAAACATCTCACAATCAATTGATATTACTTGCTATTTACAATTAATGACTTCAATCAATAAAATTTACAATCACCTCAAGGAAATTAACACAATTAAATAATTAAACATTAGTCCCAATAGACAGTGTCAAAACCTATTCAATTATTTTACAAATATTTTATGTCCATATTTGACAGTTCCAATATCTACAATAAAGTCCGTATCACATATTATTCAGACCCACCCCAGTTAGTCCAGGTCCCGCCAGTCCGCAATGCTCCAGATGTCTCCGAGCGCCCTCACGCACAGCAGGATTCACTCGTCTGGTTTCACGCCCTCTCGTCCATTCCACTACGAACACCTCGTCCGTCTTCTGTCCTTTGCACGTCGCTCGATTACCGCACTCAGCTAAAATGCTTCTACTAAGACTGCAGACAGTCCAACTTCATAGGGCCGTAGGCTATCACCTAGAAATTTCTCTAAATCCCACATTGCGCCGAGGGTCCTGATTCTCAGAATGTTCTCGTGCACCCTCTACACTTGTCTTCTCCAGCAGTAGTGAAAAAAAAAAGAGGGGGGCTGTGACACAAGCCAGGTCACGCCGCTATCAGTTGGATGGGGAGGGGGGTGTAACGAGCACATCTACCTGGGGGGGGGGGGGGGGGGAGAGGATCGAGGTGTCAACCCCACAGAGCCGGACCACGCATAACGGGAGCTCGCTGCCGGTGCAAGCGAACATGCGAACATACCTCTCCAACATATGGACCTTCGTAGAACACCAGTCGGTCAATGTATACAACTTTAGACGTTTCTTCCAAGGAGTCCCGGCGACAGATATGGAAGGAAGTGTCACTTACGCACTTCAAAATTTGGTTAGGGCCTTCCCAACATTCTTGGCACCGAGATGTTACCTCGAAGGTGTTTCCTTTCTTACAGCCACACTAGCCGCCTTTCCTTGAGCATCGTCTGCAACTTTCGGACCACATCGAGTGTTCCTCTTTATGACACTGGACACTGGGATATGCTCGCCTCCTGCCCCTGGCTGTCATCCTTCTCCCGAAGGCACATATGTACAGCTTCGTCTGTAAGCTGAGCTTCTCTCGTTTCCTCACCTGCGTTAACTGCGGAGTGTCTTCTTACGCGGTTCGTTGTTATTTGTGTAGTGAGATTTTAGGATTATATTTCTCTGTGCGAACTATTTTACTCTTCTCCCTGCTGTCAAGCTTCGGTGATCGCCCTGTTCGCACTTCATTACTGACATTGTTTCGTCCGTTGAAATGTTTCACTATTGCACGAACTGTATAGCGACTACACCTTACAATGTGTGCAGTTTCTCCATACGACTTGTGTTGTTGCAGATTCACTATAATGCCTTTTCTGCAAGGTTCACCTCCTTACCTTTCGGTCCCATGTTGCTTATCACTATGCACAGTGTCTGTTTCGTCACTGAGGATGTCGGACCTACAGTCGACAACTACGCAGCCGGTACTGTTTTGTTCCACGTGATGTGCCTACAAGTATATCCTAGTAGAATCTGCTCCTAGCGGATGTTTACACACATTATTTCCAAGGAAGGTTTCAATTTGCGCTCTCTGTGGGCGGTATGATGTACAACACATAAGTGGTTTTACCCTGCGTAAAATGCGTATCCGTAACAACACAGTGTAAAGTGAACCTGGGTTCAATGATTGCAGTTCCTCGGTGCTTATAGGTACTTTTATCCCTAACTGTTTATCCATGCGAGAAATTTTGGACATTCGTATCTACACGCGCAATTCTTATATGCTATTCGTAGCATCAGAATGGCGTGTATTCTTCCGATGGTGACACATTTATTAATCTCTGAATCGCCTCTTCATGGCGTTGGCAGGTCGACGTTACCCGCAGATTCACAGCATTTCTAGGTACGGAACAGGTATAATATATGATAACACAAGATTTGAACTTACAAAATGTAGAGCTATGTATTTATTGGTAAATACTTTTTTTTTTTCCGAAGAACGCCACGTATTGTGACGTATTATGACGCTACCTCACTACTTGGCCCTACTGTTTAACAAACTCGCTAAGCTGAAATCCAATATCTTCACCTGCAATGATGATTTCACCACATTTGTTATTTACTCATATACAGACTACCTTCAAGCAGAAAAGTACGTAACACCACCCAATTGTCCATTTCATATAAGTAGGGTAAAATCTGACAATGTGACCAACCTACACTGTATGTAAACAGTAAATGCTCTCGTTCGTACAGTATTGTATCAGCTGATGAACTGCTGCGGGATCCGTGTTGTTAAGTTGGTTATTTTTATGATGACTTTGGAAGAAAATAGTACTCAGAACTTAAAAGTTGTAATTTAAAATCCTAATTATAATTACAACATTTATTTTTTAATTATGTTTTTAAATAAATATTACATTTTCTTGGCAATTAATGACTGGACTTTAAAAACATATTCAGTATTTATGACATAGTATGTCGACACGTATGAACAGTAAACGTTTCCAGCCAATGGCTAGCCATGTTTATGTTTCCAGTTTCCAGACCGGTGAACGGCCGTTGTGTGTGTGCTTTTTTCTCATCGTGTTTATTATACGAAAATCTTGTTGGTGTTGACGGAATATCTAATCGGTAGTTAATGATTTTTTTATTTCTCTTTTTCAAGCATAGTTGGTTGTAGGTACCGTTGTGCGTTTTCTTGAGTGAAATATAGCATTATGCACACGTGTTACCGCGTCCCTTCTGCCATTTTCCTTACCGCCTTCCACAATGAAGTGACAGGAATATAATTTACGTATATAAGTTTAAATCTGTTTGTATCAGGAAAAGTGCGCAGTGTTGATTTTTCTGAATGATTCTGCAAATAAATTATTTAATGCTACTGACGAACAAACATGATTTTAATGAAGTAAACTTGGCAAGGATTGTCATTAAAAAAGTGTCCAAGAGACTGCAAATTTTACAAACAGTAAGTTTACGTGATTAAAAAATGTATTTGTAAATTGCTAACACAATTATTGAAATGCACGTGGCCTGAAAAAGGCGTACTTTCCAAACTTGCAGTGAGTGAATAATATTTATTTATTTGTCTAAATCGTACATTCAACGTGTGTAAGGTTAACTTCGGTCAAAGTGTGTGCGTGTATATATTGCTACATCTGTACGAATACGAACAGCGACGTATACATCGCGTTTTGTTTTTTCATTAAAGTTAAAATTTTTGAAGAGAAATAATTTAAATGTTATTTCCATACGAGCGAAATTTTTAATTGCTCCATCCAAACAATATGCAACCCAAAACGCCACACACTGGTAAAAACATCAAAATGTCATCTCACGAAATATGTAAATCTAAAGCCCCCCCCCCCCCCTCATAGTTTCCTTTTTCTCTCGAAATAAATAAACAGAACCCCAACCCGTCGTTACAAAAATAAAACAAGTTGGAATACCAACTAAGCTGTAATATCCTACATTAATTATTGGACAGAAGTTAGCTACCGTCAGATTTTCAGTGCCTGCCATTACATGGAACACGAGGAAGGAGGAAAATGGAAGTATGCATTGGATCAAAACTGATGTTTACAAACGTCATTTTCTTCAGTGATAGAACAGCTGCGGTGGAAGGATACATTATGGCAGTGCTATTTTTCTAGAACTGTCAAAATTTACCCCACATACATGAAATGGACAATACCAATGCCGTACTGGATGATAATGAGCCATTTCCGACCATATTCCTGTATCTGACTGCAACTTTTTTGAACCCATACAGTTTTTATTCAAACACTTCATTTACATAATGAACGCTAAATTCAAAACCACTTACACCATTTACTATGCTATTCATGGTAAAGTGAGCACTTTTGAAAGCCCTTCCATTTGGAATAATAGTAAATACATATATTACATTTTAGCTGTAGAACTTCAGAGTGCGTTGGAATATACACACTGTGTTTATTACTTACATGGTAATATTTTATTTTAAAAAGTGGCTAAAGGGTAAAAAAAAATGGTTGAAAGGAAAAAGTAACTAGGGTCTCAAAAGGTTTCACTTACCGTGAACACCCTCTACGTATTAAGAGAATGTTTTACAATCCATATGACCTGGTATTTGCAGTAACGTTTATTTTTATCTGCTTTTGAGAAGTTAGAGTCTCATATGTACTACTTTTATGCTTGGATAAATGATCGTTTTCGTGATTTCCAAGCGTGCGCGCGCTCTGTATAGTCAGAATTAGCTCACAGGGATGAACAATCTTAGAGTCTCACCCAACAAAATTACACCTCCCCTTGTAGCGCATCTGATTAAGGAACCCATAGAATTGGAGGCAGAACTTGGGTACTGATTACACTATCGACAGCAGGGACTGGAGAGAGGATTGGGAAGAGGGGATGGGGATTTTCCCGAACAAACATTCAGTCTTCATGACATCCCGCGGTTAGAATAACTCTGACTCGAGGAAACCATATCGTAACCACACGAATCCGGCACTGTGTAATGTGCATCCAGAACGTACTCACACTTTTGTGGATTGGAGCGTCTAAAATATCAATTCATAAAGAATATCGATTGACGTATCGTGAAATCATTTCGACATCTAAATTGTTCTATTTAATACGCAATTCGTTAGAAACATTTTCAAGACGCAACTATCACGACAGTGGCAGTTAAGATCATAAACTACCTAGATTGCTTAATTAAAGTAATTACTGCTTAGCTAATATCAGGAAACTCGTTAGGAGATAAGAGACCGAGAACATCGCCAATTTATTTACCATCAGCCGGAACTTTAAACACATGTAGGCCCTGCGATTGGACAACACATTACTTGTCTCGTTCCTCTAATACTACGGGACATCTCTTAACACAGCCATAATACATGGGAGGAATTAAATAACAGCCAAGCGGAGCTAGCGTATAAAAAAAGGTAAAGGAAGTATATTAGCCAATGAAGACAACAGTGGCTATAATATTTACCTTCATTCATCATTCAACATACGAGCTACGACAAAATTCCATGAACAAAGAAGTGTTATAACATTAAAGGCGTATTGACACCTTTTATACAATGTTCTCCCAGAAACCAATCTCGGTTCTAAAAGTAACGTAATGTTACATTGCCTACGCCAATCTGGTTATCGTTTACACGAAGTCCAATACACATACTCATCCACGTTCTTGATTCTGGCAATTGATTCAGTAATAAAAGCATGAATTATTGTAATGTATACATCAACTACGTGCACTTCTTTATGGACTCCATGTCCGATAAACTAAACACAGTCGTTGACTATGGAGACGTAATGGAGTTCGTAATAACGCCATAATTTTGATTTTTAAGTTTATTGTTTGAACTTGGAAAGCAGTTTTTCGTTGCTTATAAATCAATGTAATTTTATACTTTTGGCTATTATATTAATTACGTACTTTGCAGAGAGCACAGAGCTGAATCGTAACAATTTGTCAAAATTTATTCCAAATGTTATTCTAGTAAATCCCCCACAGTCACCATTACTGTCTTTTTTTTAAAGATAAAACAAAATAGCTCCTCCATTGAACTGTTGCAATAAAACATTACATTAAGTGTTTTTTTATTTCTGCTTGTACACGGAATTCGTGGCTAGTTGCACACAAAAATAGATTCAATAGAATGTATCTTAAACATGCGTATGTTGTTCATTTTACATACGTAATATAAATCTGCATTTTGTTAAATTACCTAAGCTAATATATTTTTTTATTAAATTTAATATAATATAAATTGAAGTAATTGTACATGGAACTGCAATGAGTTACAGTCCATGGAGTTGTTGGTATTCAAATAACTCTCAGTGTTTAATTCGGTTAATGTCTATATCATTTTCTGGAATGGGCCTCAATTTATGAACTAATTAAATTGTAAGCAGAATTTGAAATTTACTTTAAAAGTACATCTAAAATAAATAGTTTCACAAATTCTTTCTTTTCTGAGGATGTCACGAGTAAAATGTGAAATTCAATCTACCATTACAGTAATCACTCAAGAGCCAGCACGGGGGTATTTTGAGCCACCTTTTTCTTTTTCCAAAATTAACTACAAACAGCTGCTAGTCTACACGTGGCGGATACCAGGCTTGACGAGAACACGAGTTGAAATATTTGGGCGGCTCTTGAGAGTTGATGAGGTTGAAATGAGGGGAGAATGGAGCGGTGCCGGAATGCAAGGGCGGTTTCCCCGAGAAAACCAGCCGACCAGCGGCTTCATCCGGCACGATTGCCACGTGCGAAAATCCAGGAGTGACCCAGCCGGGGCTTGAACCCTGTTCGCCTTGGTGGGAGACTAGCAGTCTAACCTCTCAGCCACCGTCGCATTACGACCAATGCCTATGTAGTTCTCGTCACGGTGGCCACTCCCGTGACGAGAACTACATAGGCATTGGTCGTAATGCTGCGATCCGTTTCACGCACGGCCCGACTCACATCCGAAAAGACACTTCCAACGAACAACCAATACAAAACGGGCATGCCATTTCAAACAGAGCTCCCGCGGCGGGAAATAGTAATTTCCCTTCGATAGTGAACTATTTTTACATACCCGATCTCTCGTACTTCTGAACTGTCACGTTACAAGGCACCCTTTCAAAAACACACGGTTTTCACAGCAAACTAATAACTTGTTACGGCTGCTGTTACTATCGAAGAGGCAAATATTAGATAATTATTTTTAATTCAAGATTCTGCAAATAATTTGTAAAAATCTACTATTGAAATGTGTCCATTGTTTTAACTCTTACATTTAGCGTCAGTCCGTACTTCACGTTTTGTAATCGTACTATCGCGCGCGTGTGTGTGTGTGTGTATGGACGTGTGTATGTATGTACGTACGTAAATACATGATAAACACATAAAAAAATGTACATATATACACATCTATAATTTGTATATGTACACCTACATACGTATACACATATACCAAAAATATAATTAAGAGGCGAAGCAACCCCAACACATGGCTTACCTGCCTTCTTCCTCATCAGTAATAACCTGTCTTCAAGTGTCAGCTTCTCTGTAAATAAACTCAGACGCTTACGTATAAATTACATTACGAGGTAATGTAATCCTAATGCAGACATGCTTAAAAATGACGATAAATAATAATCATTGAGTTATAAGAAAACACATTTTAAAAATAACATGCCATTGAAATATTTTCCTCTTCCAAACTACCATGTCCCCTCATACGAAACACAAGATGTGTGTGTGTGTTTGTTTTTTTATGGTTGTGTTGAATAAAACCGTTCTAATAAAAGTAACTACAGCTGCTCTCTTTCGCAATATTGTGCCGTTCCTCTACTCCCGCCAGCAGCAGGAATGACACGCTCACTAGCAGTCTGTTGGCTTCAGATACGCCTCCCCTCCCCACTATTATTCCTAGGTCCTCGTGACGCAACCGTAAGAATGTGAGGATCTAAATAGTCGTGTACAGATGCCTCGGGCTGACACGTGCAAATTGATTCGTCCAATTGGCGCTCCGCGGAGCACCGCGGTTTCTGCAGCAAACTTCTTCGGCCCAGCTATAACCGGCTGTGTCCAACAAGCAATGAGCGCTTATTTGATCAAGACAGGAGGATATTCCCGCGGCCCGAGGCTGCTTCAGAGCACTGCAGTTATAGTTCGTTCAGGTTAATAGAACACTTGAGAAACAACACCTGAAAAATAATCTCTACTAGTATACGCTGTTCACGGCAAAGTGAGTATTTTTAAGGCCCTGGTTAATTTTATTTCAGCCACTTTTTAAGCCTATAACTACATTTTAAAATAAATATTGGCATGTAAATAGTAAACACAGTGTACATATTCCACCGCACTCGGAAGTTAACACCTAAGGCAAAAAATAAATTTATTGAATTTTATTCCAAATAAAAGGACTTTCAAAAGTGGTCACTTTACCGTGAATAGTCCATATATGCGTATACTCTAAAGTAAAGACCGCCAGGGTAAATTTTAGCAACCAAATAGGGAATATGGCAGCACTACGTCTTGAAATTGTAAAGTTGTTTAATTTGATGCACACAAACTGATAACAGTATTAATAACTAGCATTGTAAACTTATAAAGGCCATGGGCTAGTACTACTGTCGGACATTTTATTCTGCTCACGTTGTTTCATATGCTTTACTGTAAACAGTTCTCAAAAATGCACGAACAATACTGTAAACAACTTTAAGTTACACAACAACTTTAAGTTACACAACTATAAGGAATTACTTCCGATTCACAATCGACATAATACTCGAATGTACATTTTACTCGTTTGCAGTATACTTTTTGTGTGGTTAATTTTCCCGCTGAGTGAATATATCGACCAGAAAAAAAAAAACAACTTAACATTAATCACAAGGAAGAATGTAGAAGGGGGGGGGGGGAAGGGATACAATTGCGCGTCATCATCGCGGACCTTAGAGATATTTGGACGAGACGCAACACTCGCCGACGCAGACTGCGTTATGACGGGATGTTAGCGAGGCGGTGCGATAGTATTTTACCTGCTGCGCTCGTCGTCCAGCCGTAACCACCAATCATAGCCCGCGGAGAGTCCGGCGCCAACACTGACAACTTGGCACGGCCGCGGGTCTGGCCCCGCGATAACGAACCCTGACCTTCGCCACTGCCGCCGCCTCAGCTAGGCTGCGCGTGCCCGCTGTCGTCTCCAAGCGACGAGCGGCCATGCCGTCCGTTCACGCAGACACTCCGCCGAAACTAAATATCCCGTATCCTCTCTACTATACACTGTTCACGGTAAAGTGAGCTTTTTGAAAGCCCTAGACAATAAATATACTTTATTTTAGCCTTAGACGTTAACTTCCGAGTGCGGTGGAATATACATACTATGTATATTACTTACTTGGTAATATTCCATTAAAAAGGAGGTTAAAGGATAAATAGTGGCTGGAATAAAGCAACTTGGGCTTCAAAAGTGCTCATTTACCGTGAACAGCATATAGCATTTCTCTACTCACTGATAAAGTGCATGTTTGCTATCCGTCTCCTGTAGCATTTTCTATTAATGCACGCCATAATTTTGAATGATTTCCTGTCGAAAGAGTTTTTACGGCACCTATGTCTGTTTTCCCTTTTTATTCGTAGTTATATTTTAACTATAGGTACACTAAGGGGAGGTAGTCATGGCCCAATACGGTGGTCATGGCTGCCCAATCATTCTCTGCCGCGATGCATGCCCCCTTTCATGGATTCCCTCCCCTGTAGGCGTAAGAGGCTCAGCCCTGTTGGACGTACATCTTAACACTTAGAATTAGGGTAGATTATGAAAGAAAAAAATGGTGGAGACCAGCTGGCGGCGCTTCCGTAACGTTTATACTGGTACCCTATAAGATAGGGAGGAGTCACCAGCTAGCAGACGATGTTTTGTTGCTTGTCATACCTCGCGCCTTCCAGTATATACTCACGAGCAGTTGAATTAGAGATAAAGGCTGTTCACAATAAAATGAGCACTGTCGAAACTGATCTTTGAAAAATGTCACTATCCTTACCTGCGTACATTTTAACGAGCGCACTGAGTAGCATGCGAACAGTAAAGTTGGCAACGAGGGAGGGAAAGTAATTACATTTCTTAACGTTACATTAAATATGTTACGTAAACAATTTTGAGAACTGAAATGATTTTCTATTTTGCATTAAGTTTTTTAAAATACAGTAAGTGTAAGAATTGTAACATTCCTAAAATATTAATTTTTATTATAATTTCACAGTTTCACTAGACAACGCTTGGATAAAGTGATCAAGCCATGGAAATGAAAATTTTACATACGGCGCGGAAGAATACACAACGTTAATACTGTAGATCGTAAACAGGGCTTTCAAAAGTACTGATTTTATCGTGAACAGCCTATGCCTGCTACTGATCCACGACCGCTGCATGGAGATCGATCGAAACAAGATCCGCGGCGCGCACGTACATCTCGACAGCATCCCAGATACAGTATTTTCGGTAAGATTTTAGGTCGGATGACCTCTGGGGCCACGCAAGCAACCTCAGGTCAGTGAGTGTTCATACAATCTCACTTATCACAATTACAGAGCAGTGGGTCGGTATAGGTCGTCTGCAGGGTTCTGTAGGTGCATAAATGGATGCACAAGATCTTCTGCCAGCAGGTACCTGAATCGTTCGCAAGTGAGAAACGATGGCACGGGTACCAAGGGACCCATTCCCCCCCACAAACCCCGATGCAAGGGTATTGCCACCACACCGACCTGAACTGGCTCCTGCTGACGCGAGGGATCTATCGCTATGTGCTTGCTACGTAAGGTAAAGAGAGTACTTTGAAAGGCCTCTCATTTGGAGTAATAGCCAATAAATATATTTTATCTTAGCTTTAGACGTTAACTTTCTAGTGCGGTGGAATATACACACTGTGTGTATTACTTACATGACAATATTTACTATAAAAATTGGTTAAAGGATTAAATACGGTTGAAAGGAAAAAGTAACTAGGGCCTCAAAAGTGCTCACTTTACGGTGAACAGCCTATACTAACAAGTACCTCAACTCACTCGTCCAGGCAACGTTTTTCCATGCGCCGAGGGTCCAATGGCGGTGTTCTCGCGCGTTGAAACTTGTGAAGTGCAGTGAGTAGAGGTATCATAGTAAGGCAGCGGCTTCTGTACCCATAGCGAGGCGATGGTTCTGGATGGTATGCCTGCACACAGGTCGTTGTGGTCCAGCAATGAATTGGCGAGTGATCTGTTGCACTGTGGTCTATCAGCTGTTACCACCAGAGCTAGCTCATGGCGGCACCTGTCATGTATACGTCGTACGCCACGTATACATTAACGCACAGTACACTCTTGACACGGTAAGGGAATCCAAGTGTCTGCTCGACTTCAGTGATGAGTAGAGCTCCGAGTATTTCGCGAATTACTTCTGTGACGAGGCAGACTTCAAACACTTGTTATTTTCTCCTGCTACTGTGATTGGACAGCAGTTGTTTGTACACACCCCGTTTAACTGTAAGCCAGTAATAAGCAGGAAGTAGTAGTGTGAGTGAACATTGAACAGTCCAATACGAAGGCCTCACTTGATCGCAGCCACCAATAGGCAGGCGATAGTGTCTCGAGCGTCTAGAGGACTGTGAAGCCTAGCCTGCTGCCACATAAATCCGCGAAATACTAAGGGCTCTATGGTGAGTGTCCCATACGCTTGTCCCCGACGATTTGGCCGCGCTCCAATGCACTTAGATATTGTGTCTTCCCTATTCTGTTCTCATACAGTCCGTGTAAGGTCTGACGACACTATTCAATTTGAAGAGGCGGCCAGTGCCTTTTCGACGGTGTGTGTAATTTAACTGCCCATGAATGCATATCTGGAGTTGCCTTTACTGTTGTTTTCTATGATTCATTAAGAAATCAAGGTCTCAATCAGCTGATGGAGGGCAGTTTTGCGAAGTTTTAGCCAATTTTGTGCAAGGTGAATTTCTTTTCAACAAATTTCTTGTCCACTTCATGATACCAATAGTCTTATATTACAATATTATGATACTTTGTTCCGGCTCTCATTCATTTTTATCGCGCAAGTGTTAATGCGCGCTTTTACTTAGCATAGACCACTTTGGTTGAAATACCTAAAATTGGGAAAGTAAAATACTAATTATTTGATGTGAAATGTTTCAGCAGCGCTTAAGGAATCCATACAAGTGCTGCGACATCTGCTTTAACAAATACAGCCACCTACTGCTAGATTTCAATCTGCAGGTACTTGCGAACGAGGTGGCCAATTGACCGAAGCTCGCCGAAATAGCTTGGTGCAGGAGTTCACGTTCACGGGTATGAGCGGGCAGTGGGAGTTCAATGCAAGTAACCAAAACTAACCATAAAAACGTGAAATTTCCAGGGAAACGCAGGGGTAAATATCAAACGGTAAAACGTGAAAGCTAATCTGGCTGCATCTAGGACAACAGGGAAATGGATAACCAACCTCACAGAACGACTATCTCAAGCTCAGCAATTCGATTCACGAAACGACTGCGAAGGAAAATAGTTTACGATTGTATTTGACAAAGTTTCAAGCGGACGAAGCTACTCAAAATTTTTTACTGCCTTGCGCACTTAACAAACGTTATAAACTTACAAGCAAGCTTACAGAAAAGTACAAGCGCTTCCTATCAGAACATTTTCAAAATGAAGAGCGCACATAGCACTGGGGCTGTGACAATTACCCTTTTTTATTTTTAGTGTTACAAAAATACCTTTAGCAACTAGTTTTTAAATAACTTCTTGAACGGAAATGCAGAACAAATTTTACAGCGCAAATGAGGCACACGCTAAATGGGACGGAAACATTTCGAAAACTAAAAGCCGCCACATTATCCACGCGCAGCATATCCTCACTCACTCGGCCTGAGCCCTGGTTCGTGGGAGGCGGGTACAATACCGTCCATAGCCATTCTGACGGAACAAGTGACTCGGAAGCATTACAATCGTCGCTCGTCGACGTCTCGGAACAGCCGCAAATGGCGATAGTAACAGTTATAGTTTCACGTTGACCTCCGTAAGCGGATGGAATTGCACCTTCGCTATGACCCCGAGCTAATTTCTTAAGCTACCACGAAGGAGAAACACTAATGCAGCACTTTATTTTGTGCGGATCAGGCTACGCTTTATGTTGGCGGTATCCTTGACTACTTGTGTTAATTTTACGTATCTTTGTAACTTACTTTTAAGATCTAATACTAAAATTGAAACACTTCTAGATAATGCAGAACTACCGTATGGAAATCCTGAAACCGTGATTCACCGATTTCAGTCTCTAATTTCTCAAGTGAGGCTGAAAAATAATAGAGAGTTAACATTTGCTACGGTTACAGATGTAATAAAAACAACACG
The DNA here is from genome assembly GCA_029891345.1 of Dryococelus australis. Taxonomy (NCBI): domain Eukaryota; kingdom Metazoa; phylum Arthropoda; class Insecta; order Phasmatodea; family Phasmatidae; genus Dryococelus; species Dryococelus australis. The sequence goes on from CM056998.1 coordinate 77,820,198, forward strand.
GACTAAAAAATATATATATTAATATATTATCTGACATCTCGTTTTCAAATATTTTATCTGAGAAATAAGCTGTGGTGAAAAAAAAATTAAAATCCGAGACGGAAGGGTTACCACACACCCTTTCAGTCCCGAGCTTCATTGTCAATATATTTTGCAACAAATAACTATCGAACATTTTTCGTTTCAGCCATTTTCACTTTCAGTAAATTGTAATTGAAACCGCAAAATCCGGCATTACATAATTCGTTTATTATATACTAGAGGGGATCCCATGGAAAAATTATCTTTGCAATAACAAGCTTTTCCGTAAGTGCTGTACTTCCGTTTCGAACCAAACAAAATAACCTTTTGTCGACACGACGGGCTATAATGAGCGGCATACGAACGTAACTCATGTGTTTTAAATGAGACTGGAATGTTTGTTATACACAACTAACATAAGTAAATCATGCATACCACAGTGGCAGACGATTGCAGTTTAAAAAAAAACTTCATGTGTACATGTCAGTATAGGCTGTTCATGGTAAAGTGAAACCTTTTGAGGCCCCATAGTTACTGTTGTCCAGCCATTTTTTTATCCTTCCAGCCCTTTTTAAAATAAATATTGCTATATAAGTAATAAACACAGTGTGTATTTATTTCATCGTACTAGACAGTTAACGTCTAAAGGCTACAATCAAGTATTTGTTTTGACTATTGTTCCACATGAGAGAGCATCAAAAAAGTGCTCACTTTACAGTGAATAGTCGAATATTTCCTCATATATTCTTTTTCAGCATTTTCTCCCGCAACACAATTTTTCGATTACTGTTAACGGCAATTGTAAAAAAAAAAAATTCTGATTCTTAATAACTTGTATAAAGAAATGAACGTACATTTGGAGGGCATTTACGTATCATGCACTCAACTGGAGTTGGGCCTAATCAGAGTTCCCACCATTGCAGAAGTTGGGTTCGAGCTAGCAACCTCCAGTACCACGGCTTGCCGTGCTGACCAACCCTACTACGATCAGCAATCGGGAGAATAGCGAAAATAGGGCCGGTTTCACCACGCGAGATAACTATACTGTATCGAGATTGAGTGTGAAATTATCTCGATTATCTGTATTTTATGTTTACATATCTAGATAAAATATTTGAACCGCCGATTTTGATGGATAAAGTCTCATTATCGGGATATAACTGTAAAACACTAACAAATAAATTAGACTACTAGCAAAGAAATTTGGAAAGTGATAGAGAATTATTATGTGTAGATTATTAGCATAACATTAAACAGTAATACACAGATAATCTGGAAATGGCAGCAAAATTAATACAACAGTATTCAGAATAATGTCGATGTATAGAAACTAGTTTGGGAAACAGTATTGCAGTGTAATATATTGTATATATAAAGCTCTTTTACTAAATTTTAATATATATTTAATATTGCCAGAATCTTGCAGTTGAAGTTTATTCGCTGCATATGATTCGATAGACAAACAGTGCACTCAATTTGAGGTTACAAATTCAGACCTGAATGTAAAATACGTAGACGTTAAAACATTCCAAAAATAATAAAATTTATGAGCTACGCAACAAACTATATTTCGGGCACAAAAATAACAATAACTTATGAAACACATATTTAAGCCTCATATTTTCAGAGGTTTAATTTTCACCGTTTGGCGTTTATTCTAGCATGTTTGCCTGAACAAGTATATTTATTTAAATAAGTACTATTTACCCTTTAGAAAAGTATGTTGTAAGGAAAATAACATTTAAACCATCATTAATATTACATATTGTGTCGATAGAACATTCCGAAAAATGCAATTTTCCGTGTATTTTAGATTATGCTTATACTTTCCAGTACTACCTCTGACAAAAAGTTTTTTCTTTCCAATACATGTTTGTTTTGTTTCTTTTCTTTTTCGACTACTATAAAATATGCACTTTATTAAACGTAAAATACCCATAATTTGCTGTTGACTGAGCCTGCGAAGTAGAACATCGCGATTAAGATAGAATATCGAGATAATTTTGACGAGATATTCTTGACAGCTGACAATACGTGGTGAAACACGCTCAGCATTATCAAGATAAAAATCGAAGTGAAACCTCTCATTTGAATAAAATTATCTCGATAAGTTACTCTTCATTAGTGAAACCGGCCGTTAAGAGATGTCTTTCACTTCACAGTGGGGGATCGCTTCTTCACTATCTTATCAAACCTTATAAGTGTTTAGACCCGACCAAATTTTCCATTCCGGATTTTTCCATCCGGCAGAGGTTATGTGAGCTTCAGCTTTGCTCCGTCGTAAGTAACGAAGAATTAAGTAAACATTCTATGTTCGTGTGTCTAAGTTTATAATATTAAGAGCGCTTAGAAAAAAATCAACACAAATTTATATTAGTTAAGAAATAGTTTACGCATGACTAATTTATCACACAGCCATGCACGTCTGTTAAAAATAAATATTTACACTTATTTTTATTTTTAAACTTTGAAATACAATCACTTAAATATAAAAATCGCTTTTCGAAATAGTAAAATAACACAAGTATCGATATTGGCGCTTTTTTTTAGTGTGTTAGCTATTTACAAAGTCTTTGTTAGCGCAGGCTCAATGCATAAGTACTATAATTACAGCTATGTGATTTATTGTTTGGAATGTTTAAAATTTATACATGCAAAGTATTCATTAAAATGTAGAAACATTATAAATTTTTTGAACATTTTCAATTATCTGGAATATGTGCTTAAGAAAAATATAAAATTATAGTAATGTAGAACATAATCTCCTGAAGAAATTCTTAACAAAATGACAACTATTAGAACTTAAATCTGGATCAATTAGTACAGAATTATTCACAAGATTACCTGCATCACAGCTATAATGCGCTGTTATCTGCTCACGACACATTTAATTTTCAAGCTCCCTACATTACAATTCTCTAAGGAAGCCATGAATCTGTTACATTTAGTTACTCCCAACTCTGGTTTATAGATACGTTAAATTTTCAGGGGAGTAAATAAGCAACAACTACATTAAGTAATTACACAGCATATGTCAAAAAAAATTACAAAACAGCTCTATTCCTGTGAAAAGACATAGACGCAAATCTAATAGTCGCTAAAAATTCTGAATCATCAGAACATACACGACAGTTGTTTGTGCAGCTGCTCATTCTGGTTGGTGCTGCCTCTTGACCAACAAGCCTACCTAGCGACAGATATTCACGGGTTACACAAATTCTGTTATATCGCATAAGTTGTATACCCGAGGGAACAATTTCACGGGTAGCATGCTTAAGGTACACACAAATATATGCGTTGTCAGTGAAAAAAAACGTTGGATAAATCCTGCGCATATCCTCCGCCTGGCAGTAACAATTTTCAGACATGGTAAGTTCTCAGATCTGGGCAACAAGAAAAATTTTATGTTTAGTTTTCCGTACGTTAGTATAGCATTATCCACCGTCAACTTACAATAAACAGTTTATAGAGAAATATTAAATTTTTTATACATATTATTTGTAGCATTTTGCACAGTGGTTCGACTTTACGAACAAAATAAATCCAACTGAGTTATGTATAAGACGCATATGGAAGGTACATTACCGCATTACCTCGCAATGTTTAAGATGGATAGTTAGAGCTTGGTCCTAACATTCAGTATGAACTTTTCACATACAATACAGTAATTACTTCTCTGAAAACTTACTGTAAAAATAAGGATGGCTTACTTTCTATTTATCTGTATTAACGACTCGTCCCACAGTCTGACAAAGGAAATAATAATTACAACGTTAAGTTACAAAGCGTCATTCAAAATTAAACTCTACCTTAAACACTGTTTGCTATACGAACTTTCGAATAAGACTGGCATTGTATAAACGGAATTTTAATTCACTGTACACAGTTTTCGATCTAACATAAAATAACAAAACTATATCGACGCACATGTAAACCATTTTAAGTAAAAAGAAATACAGTACTACAACATATGTAACAAATACCCAATTTATAGTAGACAAAAAAAGCACAGTCGTCGTTACGAAGCAGACAAGAATCTTGAATAAATAGATGTAATTTAGTCTTAATTTACCCGTAGCTCCATCATCAGTACCGATCAAAATGCGGATAATTTAACCTTATTATGTCACAGATATAGTTCTATTTTGGCATGTAGCACTATGTTATCTTCATGTAGGTTAAAGAATAAGCGTTTCTTTATGTTAAAAAGTTGACTTATTTTTATAAAGACTCTGTTTGTGCTCCTGAGTGGTTGCTTAACGAAGTACCACATTAGCAGGATATCGCTTCATTTAGACCTATTTTGTGAGTTTTACCGGCAGGGATTTGCACAAGATGTTAAGGTTTCAAGTATGCCACGGAATTGGTTCATTTAAATTGGCATTCGGACAGCGCTAATGCACTTAGTGCCGTCACGGATGAGCAGGGATACTTATATACATGAGGGAGGATCCGGACACGGCCATGGCATCGCCCTCAAAGCAAGCATATTTACGCAGCCAGGAAATGAGCTGCATGGCTTGGCTTCCGAGACCACCAGCACGCACACAAACCACTCTCTCCCTGTACGTCTCTCTCTCTCTCTCTCTCTCTCTCTCTCTTTCCCTCACTCAATTCCCCCCCCCCCCCCCCACGGTTAATAATGCTCCTCGTCAACCACCCTATACATTCCACCACTCCCCGGGTAACGCAAGGAAAGACGTGTAGATATTTCGAACTCCGGAGGACTTCAGGAACTCTGCACAAAAGGACCGGGAGAAAAAGAATACTTCGCCATCGATGGAGGAATGCTTCTGCTGTAACCAGATGGAAGGGGATGAAATATTTCCATAGGACCTGAGGTCGCAACCCACTCCCCATTAAAATGATCATACAAAATAAACTTCAACAAATAAAAGTTATAACACCACCAATACTAATTCTGCATGAATAACTGATGAACAAACAACGAGAAACCAATTCTAATCAATCACAACTTAACAAAATTCTAATTATATTAGGACTCTTTTTTCAGCGATTGATTACAATAATGCCGTATGTGTTGCCTAAATCGCAACATTGTAATAATGTATGGAATATTACCTACCAATACCTCCAAACAACATGGCAGGACGATATAAAGGCTAGCTAACAATTCCTGTATTATTACACTGGTCTTGCAAGTTATTTTCGAAATTGGTTACCTCCCTCGATTCTTCGAACGAGCGCAATTACCAACACGTTTATAAAGATATTCTGTCTTGTAGACACAATTAAAGCGAAAAGTATACTAATAAATTAATAGTCACTTATTTTACCGAAATTTAAGAGTATTTTAAATACTACGAATAAAAGTAGGCAGAGGGTTCAACTGTTCTGAATTATATAACCCTCAATCTCATCTACTACTTGTCCAGAAAGATAGGCTATGAGGCACGGGCGTGCAGCAAAAGCTTTCTGAAACATTAAATCTGAAACTAAATTGAAAATTACCAATCTTACAAAATAACATTTACATAAAAGTATCGTCAAAATATGTCTGAGAGAATTAGGTTCTAAATTTAAAACAAAAAAACACCGGGAAAATAGAAGAAAAAAAGATAGGGTGGGGGGTAATCCAGGAGAGCTTTCTGTTTTTTTTTTATGATGCACCGAAACTGTATCGTGTATGTATCCAACTGCCAGGAACAAAAACGTTTTAAAACCATTATCGCCTATTCTATCCCACAGTATAAGCCATTCATGATTGTTTCCAACTTTTCTTAAGTCCTCTAAAGTTCTACTCCAGGATATTCCTACACCTCAAGAAAACAAAACTTAATGGAGTCTAGAAAATTACACCAAAGGAACGGCGCACCGCATTCATAAGCACTCAGTTTAATGATAGTTTGCAGAAGAATTATTTTTTACTAGACATTACCAACTCACACATATTCTTCCTGTTCTTATTCATATTAATTATAAATAAAATATTACAATTTATAAGGTAAATATAGATCAGATTTCAAATTAACCAAAAATACGATGGCTTTATGTTAACGCAAGTACAAAAATTTGGTAATTCGTGGAATATTTAAGAAACAACCGAACACGTATATATGCAGGGGGTGATTTTTCAAAGGTCTGATATTAAAAAGTATGAGGAAAACGCGGAGAGACTATAAGTGTTCACAGTACACTAGGACGGAGGTTGAGCGCGGTTATTTCGAACACGGCTATTATCGATCCTCGCCCCCTACGGCCGCCTTATCGACGCTCCCCACTCACACGGCTGGTTGACGAACTTCCACGCCGCCGTCACCGTAATTCTCCAACTGGCACCAATCATGGCCATTCTTCCGGTAAACTCACGCCTTCCTGCGACCCGAGAAACTAACACATACTAACAAATAATATCATCCGGGGCGGTTTCGTCTTCGTGCCACACCGGACGTTGCCTTAAGGACATTCGCGCTTGAATGGTATCTGCGTACGTCTCTTTCATGCAAAGGCGCAAGAGCAAGTTTTTAAGCTTGTACAAACTTGCAACTACCGGGTCTAAAAGCATGGTTTCCATTCCGACCTAGTAATTTGATAATTTAACATAAAATAACAACAACAAACCCATTTCGAGTTGATCAACTCGCCGATTCAGCGCTACCATCAGAAATACCACTTTTACAAGCAAAAAAAAATCTTTTAGCGTTATTAATAAAATTATACCTACAAATTTCTTTCATCTATCGCAATGCCTTCGGCGCCGATGTAGGTGAAGTGAGGTGGAAATGGATCAGTGACGTAATGTACCAGTGGGCGAAACGGAAGTGCCCCGAGAATATATGTACATACGAAAACGTCCTCAAGGAGCGACTCGCAGGGAACTAAACCCAGTTCCTCCGCAGTGGAAGGCGAGTAGTCCGGCTACTGAACCACCGCGGTTCCCTCGTTTCCTCATGCATCGGAAGTTAAACAGTTATTTTGTTTACTGGGCGAAGAACTCTGAAGGAACCGCAAATAGGAAACCGTTGAAAGCTATAGCAGTGCAGGCTGGCTGGAATCGAACCCACGACCTCCAGAAGCGAAGACCTTGTATGTTCGTTCTGTCTCTCACGCGTAGATATTTTTTTCCATTGCAGGAGAAATACGGCAATAGCGCACATGGAAAGCTATACGTACGACTTGAGTGTTTGGCAGCAACGGAGCGGTGATCTCTCTCTGATAAGACTTCTCCTCACATGCGGGATGTACGACAATCTCCTCCGTTTTCCCTTCATATTCGTTCGGCCGCTGCTCCATTCCAGCCTGAGACGCATGTAATCAATTCAGCAGGCTGGCTGAGAATTAAAGGTCTGTCATGGAAGAAAAAAATGGAAACTTACAGCTAAAATAAGAAAATATAGTTAGAAAATGTGATTTCCATTTCTAAAAAGATTCCTCTGTATGTTGTGTAACTTGAAATGCCGGGAACTAACAGTGCTGACACTAAGACTAAAAGTTCTCCGTCGTTGTAACCGGAAAAACGGAGGGAAAAAGTTCATGCAGCAGTCAGTACAGTATCACCAATTATATCGTAACTTCTCGAAGTATATAAAGTTGGCAAAAAACTATACATGTATAGTCCATTTCATATAAGTGGTTTCAAATTTGACAACGTGACCAACCTACACATTATGTAAACAGTAAATGCTCTCGCTCGTACAGTATTGTATCAGCTGATGAACTGATGCGGAATCATTGTTGTTAGGTTGGCTATTTTGATGATGGATGTGGAAGAAAATAGTACTCGGAACTAAAAGTTGTAATTTGAAATCATAATTATACTTACAACATTTATGGTTTAAATTATGTTTTTAACGCAATATTAAATTTTCTTGGTTATTATTAACGGGACTTCAAAAACATGTTTAGCATTTATGACAGAGTATGTCGACACATACGAACAATAAACGTTTACAGCCAATGGCTAGCCATGTTAATGTTTCCAGCCCGGTGAAGGCAGTTGTGCGTGCGCTTTTATTCTCGTCGTGTTTATTATACGAATATCTTATTGGTGTTGTCGGAGTATTTAATCGGTAGTTAATTTTTTTTATTTGCTTTTTTCAAGCATAGTTGGTTGTAGGTACCGCGTTGTAGTGCGTTTTGTTGAGTGAAATGTAATATTGATTGGTACGTCGTTATAACTGCTCGTTCCGCTATTTTTCTAACCGCCTTCCACAATGAAGTGACAGGCATATCATTTGCATATATAAGTTTAAGTTTGTTTGTATCAGGAAACGTGCGCAGTGTTGATTTTACTGAATGATTTTGCAAATCAATTATTTAATGCTAGTAACTAAGAAACGCGATTTTAGTGAAGTAAACTCGCAAGGATTGCCATAAAAAACACGTGTTCAAGAGGTTACAACATTAGGTTTGCGTGTTTTGTAAATGCATTTGTAAACCGTTAATATAATTATTGAAATGCACGTGGCCTGAAAAAGCTGCACTTGTCACGCTTTTGTAGTGAGTGAATAATATTTGTTTATTGGTCTACATCGTAAATTCGAGTGTGAGATTAACATCTGTACGAATACGAACAGCGACGTATGTATCGCGTTTTATATTTTCATCAAAGTTATGATTTTCGAAGTTAAATAATTCAAATGTTATTTCAATAAGAGCAAAATTTCCCACTGCTCCATCAAAACAATATGCAACTCAAAATGCCACACACTCATAAGAGGCTTGTTCGGGCGACCTGAGCTTTTTACTCTCGAGAGCAAGTTGAGAATTTCTGAGAGCAGGAAAGAGCAAAAAGCGCATTGCTATTTTCTGCTACCAACCGAACGCCAAAATTCACGGAACTGTTTACTACTAATCAGCTGATCACAACATCGTCAATCTGTCATTTTCAACTTAATTGAGAATGGCATTGCGGGGCGACGGACAGTTTCGAGGCGGCAACAAAGGGCATGTCCAGTCAAAAGAGGATGCTTGGTAACCCTACTAGCATCAAATACTGTAAAATGGGTTATGCAATGACAATCGTAATTTCGACACAACCCTACCCTTGCGATGCCTCATAAAACAAAAACTAAGTTATTGCCAATGTGATTGGTTATTAGGGGCAATTCAGCGTCAGTTTTATTGATTGGCACATTAAAGTGGCCTGTGATTGGTTATGAAAAGTATTTGATAATCACTGCGACTGTCATTTCAACACTTGCCTTCAAGGATGAACGTAATATTTTCATCATTATATACAATTACATTTACATGCCCTACAGCATTTCTCAAAGGATGGCCAAACATATTCTTAAATAAACGCGACAGAAAAGATTTCGAACCAAAACTAGCACTATCTCGTAGTCCAGACTATAAACACACCTTTGGCGCCTTTTTTCCTTGCTATCGATCTCACTGCTCCTCTGCTCTTCCTCGGCAGCAAGAGCAGGAAGTTCATGTTCTTTGTGAGAAGAGTTGCAGTGCTCCTGACGTGCGGGAAAAAAAACCTTCCGGTCAAACGAACACACTAAATGAAAAAGAGCAAGAAAGAGAAGAAGCCGTAGAAAACACAGGTTGCCCGAACAAACCTAAGAACATCAAAATAATCCCGTCTCACGAAAGACGATAGCCCCCTACATCTGCTCACTTTTCCTTTTTCCCTCGCAATAAAATATGGATGATACCCTAATTGGGCCCACATCTAATTACTATGGACATTTCTCTGTGTTATTATTGATTGAAAATCTAACACTCTGGTTCTGGAGAGTTTCAAAATGTAAAGCTTACTGGCCATACAAACTTTCAAGTTGTATCACTTGTATTTTTTTTTAGAACGTATATAACATTTGTCAAGCTTGTTATGCAGGGATACTCGTTTGCAAATAAATTTAAAGGATTTTCCTGTTTTTAAAGGTTGTTTTTGAAATTAACATAACGGCATGTAGGTTTCAACGCTGGAGTCTTTCATAAACGTTTTGAGCATTTTTGTTTTGCAAATTAAAAGCGCTCATAATGATTTTAACATACGTTGTTAAGAATATTGTAAGAGTAACAGGAGAATAATTCACATTAACAGGATTTACATTGGAAAGACAACTTCTCGATATCAAGTAAATTACAACATGCTTATCAAACAAAATTCTTTCAATTTAAGTACACAACGAAGGTGCTCCAACATCACAAAGACGTGTCTCATGCATCAGCAGGAACTGCGATATTCCAAAATTTATCGCTAAGGAAAATGAACATTATGTCGTCTTCAATCTTGGGAAGGTGGAGCATCTTTTTGGTGTGTAAGTAACATGTTCGTTTGATATATTATTTCTGTAGGTCACATCTGCTTCTCTAGAGCGCTTTGGAACATCTCTGAACTGAAATACAGTTTTTCATTGGGTAACCCAGAACAAGGCTGTAGAGAGTTTGTTATATTATACCACAAAACTGAATTATGTACTTTTAACGCAATAGTAGGCATAGCCTTAATGTAAGAATGTATACGGTCATTGAAAAGAACGTGTACAATGGGGGAGGGGGCGGTATTTTGGTATTTGTGCATTCCTGGGGGGTGGGGGATCTTGGTAATTAGTGTTCGTGGAAACCATGCTAAATTTTTATGTTTACAAGAACTTACTTCAGGTAAGTGTGACAAGATTAGTTGTCATTAATATATTTAGAGTATTCAAAAAAAGTAAAATATCTTTTATTCATTTGACAGTCAAAATACAATTTCATTTTCATGCATCCTGGTTACAAATTTCTTTCAAGGTAAAAAAATTATCAATTTATAGACATGGGCTGTTAGTGTTTTACATAAAATATTTATAAACTAAAAAAAATGGGATTGTTGCCAACCCGCAACTGTTTGAACAGCCCTTCACAGCTTCTAAAAATCATTTGGGAGGAGGCACATGAAGTTTGTTTACAAAAACAGGCAGTCATATGTTGTTTGTTTACAAATACTGGCAGTCACATTGTGTTTGTTTGCAAACAGTCACCTTCAATGACAGTTCAGCTGTGGCGGAAGGATACATAGTCACCCAGATACCATTGGGAACACTTTCCTACAACCGTCAAATTTGGGACCACTTTTATGAAATGGACAATAACAGATGACGATTCTGATACTAAAACTAAAAACATATATGAATGAGACAAATTATCAAGTTTTCTCCACGGTACCTACACATGAGTGAGATGGAGCTGTGTGTCCAACGTCAAGAAGCGAGGGAGCGATACGGGCGACATTAACACGCACGCCTAGTGCCTCATAGTTCCTACGCGCAAGGCGTGCAGTGTTTCCGTCGGGACGCTGTACTGTGCAAATTAGATCTGTAACAGTGGGGTTTTATTACACGCGATGAAAGACCACAGATTAAACTACGCCTGTATCTTTGTATTTTTCAATTGCCGCGTAAGAGAACTGCTTACACAAGCTTTAAAATGCGATATTTGACCATTTTCACGATTTTTTTCTCCAAGAATACACTTCATATGATAAACGTAAAAAATGGAGGCATATATAATTGTTTTTTAATCTTTTCTGACAAAAAATCGTATTCCCAGAACATTTATTTACCGAGATACGCGTATTCGCGCAAACAACTATTTCACAGAAAATGTTTCAGTGCAAACTCATCTTAGTTGCCAGAAAAGTGAAAATACGTGTCACTGCAAATCGTACAGGAAAAATTCCTTTGCGCGTGCAGTGTTGCGTCGGCCAGCCGCGTGTATAACCAAGAGACAGATCCACTGAAACTCGACTCTACCTTCGTCGTGAGATTGCAGATTTTTACAAATTTAGTTACCTTCAAAGCGGTGTTTTAGTGCGAACTCGTGAGATGGGCCAAACATTTAGGCGATATGAAGGCACAGTTTGGATTTCAACGTTCGACCTTCAAGAGAGTAGGTAAAACGTCAAAGAACAACAGCGGGTTGTCCTTCGAAAAATTGGATAAACGTGTCAATGGTCAACATATCTTGCAGGTTACTTTTATGGAGGCGCATTGGATACCATATTTAATTTATTAGTTTTTAGCCGAAAGCCGAAACTCACAGCATCTGAGCACGCCTTTCAAACACTTTCGCAAACACACATATGGGAGATATATATCCCTCCCCCACCCTTTCCCATCCTCGACATCATCGGCACTTTAAATATTCACCTATCCACATGCAAGATACCTCCAAGGTCGAGCAGGCCGAATGCTTTACTATCGTATCACGTGGCTCGGTTTTAGAGCCCAGCGTGAGCTATGACATAAGAACCACGTGTAGGCGTGAGATAACGAGGTTATAGGTGATTCACGTTAGTTAGGAACTTTTCAAGAACTATACAAAGCTGCTTCTTTCTAGTCCCTGAAATTTTTCCTCCACCTGTAAAAGTTATCACTGCCACAGTTCTGGTATAATTATCAGTATCCAAACTTCGATCAGGCGACTGCACGCAACATACTTTTAACGGGAAGACGCCGGTTCCAGTGGACGTCATGATACATTATACACTGAATAGGGTGTTAATGCACAGAATTTCGTTTTTCGAAAGGTTGATTTCAGATGCTCTAAATAAACTGCGAATCAGCCATACTATAGTGGGTAGCACCCTGCCCCTTCATATGTTGGTTTTCCAGCCTATAGAGAATAAGTGGGAGGTATGTGAGCAACGAATAGAATCCACCTGCACGGCCGGCGTCATAGTATGTGTTTTTGCCGCTGCGGCTAAAACACGCTCCAGTTTGACGGGATGGGCACAACACATTGATGTAAATGCGAGGCGTGACACTAGAGAAAGCCGCACTACTAGGCTGTGTGCACACGTACGGACATGACCGCAGCGGCGCCGCAGCTTCGTTCGCACTGTTACATATATGACACCGGCCTTAGAAAGACAGAGTGAATGTCCATTACACCGCACGCTGTAAGCTAATACATGATTCCTTTCGTTAACGCTGTCCTTGTTCTTGCTTGCACTGCTGCCTGATAAGCTACCTTTTTGCATCCTCAAAATATGCCATTTTCGTTGCGTGCGCGCCATGCAATCACAATGACGTAGGATTTCTCCCAGGTTCCAGTTCCAAAGAAGCCGCTTAGCTTTGCGTCGCAAGAACAGATAAAATTCCCTTACTCAGACCATTTACTTAGCTACCCATTTGCTACTCAGACTGACAGTTACGTCGCAAAGCTGAAGTAATCTGGTAACAGTGCGTGCCATTCACACCTTACTGCAATCTAAAAGCGGGGCGTTCTATAAAAAAAAAAATTAATGGGCCTGCCTACCAAGCTAGCAGTCGCGAACTTCAAATGGGAATCTATGTTAAACGAAATTCCTTCTCATTGCGTCAATTTTAAAGCTAACTATTTCAAACAAAAAAAAAACACGTTTACCCGATTTTTTCAGAGAATATTGGTACATAAAATTGTTTGTGGGGAAAAATTATTTATCCTTTTTTTATAAGTAAATTTCAATAATTACATTTTATAAAAAAACACATCAACATAAAAATTGGAAAAATATTTTAACGTAGCATCATTCCTTAATACATTTCATGTAGAATACATTTCGTTTGAAATAGCTATCTTCAAAATTGGCGCAACGAGAAGCTATTTCGTTTAAAATGGATTCCCCATTTGAAGTTCGCGGCTGACGGATTGGTAGGCAGGCCCCTTAAGACTAACCCAAAACAACGGTGACAAACACCACGTGCACAATTCGCCCGCCGGCGCAGAAATGCGACACGCAGGCACATAGCGAGAGGAACAGCTGAGCGCGCGTAAACGCCACGTCCTTGCGAGGATAAACATCAGGTGGCTCGGCGTGATACTGCTTACACACAACACCCTTATCTCGGCGATAAGGTGCCTCCCTTCTCCCTGACCGACACCTGAGTATACGGCAGCCGGAATGACGTCACACAGTCACTCGTTGGCAGCATAAGTAGCCACGCCATTAAGGCAAAGGCTCCGCCCATTATGCAGACATAATTCGTTTTCAGTCGTAATTTCAGTTTCAGCGGCATTATTAAAAATGGTTTGATCACAGAGAAATTCCGATTTCCTAGCCGTTTAATACTTTTATAACTAATTTTCACTTTGTCTTATTTCTTGATTGAAAAAATGCAGAAACTTAGTGATGAAATATAAATATGATCTTTACGTTTTACAACTATAGGCTGTTCACAGTTAAGTTAGCACTTTTTAAGGCCTTTTCAACATATACAAACTGCTAATAACTATTTAATTGCAGCCTTAGACATCAACTTTTGATAAACGTGAAAAGTATACTATAAATTTATTAGTCACGTGGCAATTTTTATATTAGCAAGTGGTGAAAAATAGGAATTTCGCAAACGGAAAAATTTAGCAGATCCTTAAAAAGTGCTCACTAAACCTTGAACAGTTTATAGCAGTTAACAAGCAATGTAAATTAAGCACACAAAATATTAAAGAACTCGTTAAATAAAAATTTTCCATAATCATACATTGTCGGTAATTACTCTGAATATGAAAGTATAACGCGAAAACGAACAATTTCTGCAAAAGGGTGAAGGTGAGCCAACTTCACACATAACAGTGTTGCCACAACATTTAGGCAGGGAATGCCGTTAGGCCACAAGTGAAAAACAACCATAATCCACAAGGTTTTGAAAATATATTTAATCATCTTTGGAATAATAACAGCAATCGTAATTTGAAATCAACTTAAAATAATGGTTCAGCATATTTTTAAACCTAATTTTTCTTTAGCAGTAGAATTTTCATAAACGCATATAGTAACCGTAATGATGAAATTAAACCAATTCACGAAAAACGTATAAAGTAGTATACTAGAAATATGAAATATTTATCACTTCATCATCAAGATACATATTATTTTCCCTTTCAGAAAACTTTCCACCATACGCCACTAACAATAAAAAATACCACTAGATGATTCACTGATCACATAATTTTGCTCACTAGGTAATAATTAAAATGCATCAAATCTGGAGGAAAGTCCATTACGCTGGGAACACTACGCAAATAAAACAAACTCGCTACTCGGCCAAACGATCTGTGCAGCCGCGAAAAACGTTTGCAGTTGGCAAGAGACGATGAACTCCCGAGTGGGAAAAGTCGTCTAACTTACAGGCTTTTCACGGTAAAGAGAGCACTCTTTGAAGCCACCTCATTTGAAATAATAGTCAATAAATGTGTTTTACTGTAGCCTTAGACCTTAACTTTCGAGTCCAGTGAAATATACACACCGTGTTTATTAGTTAAACGGCAATACGTGCCAATTAGGAAGGCAGAATATTAACGTAGTACTATGAGTTACGTGTTATAGTTTCTTTATTGTTAAAAATATTATTACTATAGGCCGTTCACGGTAAAGTGAGCATTTTTGAAGGCCTAGTTACTTTTTTCTTTCAACCAATTTATATCCTTCAGCCAGTTGTTAATGTAAACCCTGCCAGCTGAGTAATAAAAGCAGTGTACACATTCACCATACCCAAAACCATAAGTCCGAAGCCAAAATGAAATGTATTTATTTATTATTATGTCTGATGAAACAGCTTCAAAAAGTGCTCTCTTTACCGTGAACAGCCTATAACAGAAAACGTATGATGTAATTATAGGCTAAATTGGTCAGGAAGGAGCTACGCAAAGTGGACTGTCAAGTGTCGTATCAGTAGTTTATTTACTTTGGCACAACACAATGAAGTATTTTCGTGATTGTTAAAGACTTGGATAAGAACTTGTTTTCGTTTATAGAATGCAATTCTGCGTTAAAACCGCCGGAAGTAAAGGAAACAACAATACTTCAGTAAACTGGATGGCAAGTCATACAATGAGCTATTCCAGAATAAAAAAGAAACTATTACCAAACGAATAAAAGAAATTCGGCTTCAGCTACTTTACAAGTCTCCTCATGCAATAGTTACTCTAGAATCTTCGCGTTTCGAAGTAAAGAAGAGCGCTATACTCAGGCTGATGACATATCAAAAATGAGAAAACTTCTTTTGTTGTGGGGGCGATATTAAATGACGAGCTTGATAATAGCTAGCTGACTGTAGGATGTTAAGTACCTCGTAGTTCAGTCCAAGTCGCACAAAGTCTTATGGTGCTATTTGACAACAAAAACTTACGACTTTCCAGTGTTTACAGCAGTTCTACAGCACCCCCGTAGTAGTTCGGTAAAAGAGAAAGCATTTTTTTCAAAAAGGTTTTGTGTTAATTTTTACTTTGCAGATCACGAATTCACAAAACACCAAGAATGTCGCTAGAGAGAAATAATCAGGACAGTGATTGCGACAGAAAGTTTATAACCTTACGGAACTTGACGCTAGATCTATCGATGCTTGCCGCTGCAATAAGTATATTTGAATCGCACAGCTCATTCATTGCAAATCATATAACATTATATAAATGACAGAATAAAAATTTATGTTTAAAAGTATGTTATAAAGTATGTGACATACAGACACACGCAAAAAGAGCACACCATATACCATCGTGTAACATGTTTGTCTTGTGGAAACTTATTTTTTGAACTTAAGGTAATTTGGTTATTTTTCGATTTGTTATCCATTAACGTTAAAAAATTAACTTGTTAACTGGTCCACATTATTTAACATACAGTATTGAAACTGTCAAAATTAATTTACGTGCATAACAAGGTATTCATTAACTACTATTAACTACTGCCACCATATGTTTCGTAAAACGTACATTTTTTTTATCAAGGTCTTTCTATTGAAGTAATCACTTTAGTTTAATAAGATAAAAAAATTATATTTTAAACGAAAAGCTATGGAAGATGGTACAGAATCAAGTGAATAAATGTCATGCACATGACTAGAATCAAACTACAGCTGTGCATCACATTGATGCACATGGCGGACGGTGTTAACTTACGAGAAAACGATTTCCTTGTGATAAATGAGAACAAATTTTGTTTACACTTCGTTTCTACAGATTTTGGCGCAAGGCAGCGTTGCAAAATCTACAGGAGTTTGTTTTCACAAGAAAATTTGAAAATATCGACTTTCTATGCGCATCGAGACGGCGAGACCACAGCAAACAGAAAAAGCCAGACAAAAGCAACGAAAGATTATTCCAGTCAAACATGTAGGACTCCATCTGCAACTATCTAGCTGTTTTATGGTTATGCAATGGTTATCTTTTCTGCCACCAAGTTACACAACTAGCAAACGGTAATATCAGAATCGAGATACAGTGGTACTTGACGGCCAAACAGTGGTTGCATTACAATATACGCTTGTCTCCTTGACAAATTTGTATAAAAATATTGTTGATAAAGTTACGAATCCTCTGGGGTTATCGTTTTAATCGAATTTTCTGCGTCCAAGCATTGAACAAGTTTGTTCTTGCAGCATTAAACATAATGTCTTATCTTATACCTTCACCTTCAGACAACGGTCTGGTAAGTTATCTAGACGGTGACCACATAAGATAAACAAGAAAAATGTGTCTGTCTTCCATAAACCGAAAACTACAGAACATAAACTGTTATCACATAATCAAGATCGTCAAATACACGACATAGGTAAGATCACTCTACAGTGTTAGATGATTTGACTTTCCCGGCAACGTAATTAACAGCCTAAACACCATCAAATAAAAAATCTATGTAAGAACTGACTTAGTTCAGCTTCTGAAATTATTCCAGTGTCAAAACGCACGCAATATCCAAACACAAAATATTTTTGTGGAAGTGATCAAAATAATAATCGAGTTTCCAAATTTATCTCTCGTATATTATGCAACATTAGCGATACGCAAAAATGCCTACAGTGAGCAAAACGTACGTTCTATAAAAATACTACAAAATGTCTAACATTCATATTTTTTGTTATGGTAGTTATATTTGTTTTGGCATATTCAACGAAATACTTATGAAACTACATTACAGTTAAAATTAAAGCTTGTTTGGTGACTTATAAGCTGATTTTCGTGGCCAACGAAATATTCCTAGCTATTTATGAAGACGATTTTATGTTGTTTAT
This sequence comes from Dryococelus australis, assembly GCA_029891345.1. NCBI lineage: Eukaryota > Metazoa > Arthropoda > Insecta > Phasmatodea > Phasmatidae > Dryococelus > Dryococelus australis. The sequence continues at coordinate 77,838,164 of CM056998.1, forward strand.
TTTAATTCTACAACGGGAATTCAAAGGAACTGCCCGCTTCGTAAGTGAAAATTCGCTAGATTTGTGAAATAGTATGCATTTCCAACGTCAAGCTAATACACCTTTTACTTTTATCTCTGTAGAACAGTCTTTAGTAAGCTTTTAGTCAAAATGAGCTTGCTCATGACCTAACCTATACACGCTGAGGGCCTTCACCATAACGTTAATATACATTTTTCATATCGCTACTATAACATAATTGGTAACGTGTATTTCATTTTCAAAATTGAAACGACTGCCTTTTGGAGAGTAGGCTGGCTAACTTATCGCAGGCATTTACACGATACATATTTCACCGCCAGCTTGCAAATAATACATAACATAGTCTCACTGGTACACGCCTATATAAGTGTGCGAAAGCGTTCTTACACGAATTTTATAAATATGCAGAAATTGCACACAAAGATAAAAGGAGAGTGGAAAAAGGCGGGAAGAATATGTCACATTTGTCTCGCATATAGAGAACCTTTCCTTCCGATACAAAAACCTAAAATGGAGAAAAGTGAACATTGGAAAACAACAAATATTTTTTTCGCGTTTCCAGTCAAGCAAAAAATGCTTGTATTTCACTCTTATGTTCTTGCAACACAATTAATGTACGGAGCGACCCACGACGTCACTGCACGCCTCTGACAGCGCGTCTCTGTGGCAACCCGACTGTGGCAACCTGCGGCTTATGGACACATTCGTAAACAAGCTATTGATATTTTCAGAAGTCGTCAAACCTTGCAGGGGTCTGTGGTCGCTAGTCGCTTCTTAGACAACACCGTTCAACACCCTACCCATAGAGAGCAATACAAATCTACCCTTTAATTGCAGAAATTACTAAACACTACTAGGTCTGGTTACAATAACATTAGAAAAACCGTTACACCAGTGTCCTGACTTTTCTCTAAAATGTATCTTCTGAAACTGAAATTCCAAAGATGGGCATTTTCTGAATCATTCTTGGGTGGCAACAATTTTGGCAGCAAAATTTTAAAGCAGTAAAGATAGTTATCCAGAGCATACTATTATTTCTACTATTATGGCATAATAGGACGCCAGTTCAGTGCTTTGAATATAGTACGGGGAACAACCGTATAATGACTATACAGCCCTTAGCGGTCCCTTGCTTCGGTGATTAAAAGGCGCAAAACAGCTTCGAGTAGATGAGAATCCTAACAGACTAACACCGACACATACACTGTAGAGCGAAAATTTAATTCTTGTTCACTTAAAAATACCATCACACAGTAACGAGACCGGGAGGGCTGCCTGATAGTTACGTATAAGGCGTAGGGGAACGTGACAACCAGCCATAACAACATAAAAAATAGAACTTACGTGAAGACACGGCAAAATAGTAAATTTCATACTAACGTAACACTAAAAAAAACCTCTACTTATATATATAAATAGAGGCAAAAACACAAAACACAATAGAAATCTCTGGGTTCAATACGTAAGAAAAACATAATTAGGAAAAGAATTTATCTATAAGGCAATATAAAATTGACGCTGCATTATGCCAAATATGTATACATTAACTGTAGACACTGGGGGAATGAATTTATTTCACAGTGTGTATTTGTTGTGAGTGTATTAGCCAAAATATCAAATAAAAGGCGTCCGTGGCAGTATTACCTTGACATACGTAAATATGTTTAAACATTCATGCAAGATCTTTAACTTAATTTCATGTAAACGCTACTGAGTTAAGTTATACGCCGACGGCCAAAAAGACAGCTGGAACTAATGTCACGTGCTGGTGGTACGCAACCCTCTCGGGAGATGTGTATTTCGGGTTGCCACAAAGCCAGGCGTTGGGCTTTCAGAACGACCGCGTCGAGTCTTACGTGGGAAACACATCAAGCAGCCAACATATACTATAGCCTATTCGCGGTTTCTTCACACTTTTTGTATCAAACATTTGAAAAATAACCCCATTTATGACGTGTTTGGTTGATTCCTAAATATATGTAATCTATAGCAAGCGTTTTATACTCATGTTAACATTAAATTAGCTTACATTAGTAACCGTGAATGTACTATGCAGTGTGTGTGTGTGTGTGTGTGTGTGTGTGTGTGTGTGTGTATATATATATATATATATATATATATATATATATATATATATATATACACACACACATATGGTGTCGGCTATAGTACAAGACTTTTTCGTAAGCGTGACTGTCGAATGCAACAAACACGTAACAACGGCACTATACATAGTATATACCAAGTTCGCGATGAACTCAGCACTTTTTTTTTAAATTCTTTCTTAAGAGTACACTTGCTGTCTTGTGTAACATATTCCTCTCATAAGTGAACAAACATTACTAAGCCACTCCCACCTGCCAAACTAAATGTTCACATTTTGCTTCTTGAAGAGTCTTCTTGAGGAATCTAGTTACATGAGGCTATCATGCTTTCGGGTTGTGAATGCCATACAACAATTTACTAAGGGCGTCCATCTTGCGGGGAACGGGATTTAAAGTCAAGAGAACTTACCTATACCATTAAGTATACGAATTACTTTAAGTCTATGGTACGAATTAAATCTATCCCCCCGGAAAACAGATTATACCCAGGACGCACTGCAAACTATAAAACAAAACTTTTGATCGATACGGAGAGGGACACTCCTTCCTTGTGGATGCCCATCCTTATCATGAAATACCAAGTGTCGTCGCTATCAAACGCTCAACGTGCAAGACTCTCTAGAAAGGAATATAAAGTGGTAGTTTACCATCACCATCCGAAATATGAAAGCAAAATGACAGTAGAAACACCTAATCCTGAAGCGGGAAAAGAAAATCCCTATACTCGAAAAAGCCCTACTCAACTCGGAATTGAGCCCGCTTCAGTTTACCAGTCAGGTGCCCCGACCTCCAAAACAATTTAGCCAAACGGGTACGCAAATATTCAACGATCTGTTATGATCAGACCTGTGTTTAATAACTTCGCTGTTCTGAGTGTAATTCAGTACAGCTTGAAGCCAACATTTAATTACGTACATCTACAATGCCCAGACCTGGAACATTACGTACTCTTAATTCTGAATGGGCTGTCGGTCATAGGTTAATACCTCCGCCCCGCCGCTACGGTATACGTTGCATTTCCGGCGCATTTAATTTGAGATCTTGGCACATGGGGAACGTGGCGGACGGTGCTTGTGACCCGTGGATTATTTTCAAGGCACTCCCGTTCCCCCTCCCCCATGAATTACGTCACGGCTTCATTTTACGCCATTCTTCGGGATGTAGCGGGTACCTGCGGTCCCCAATTCAGAAGCCAGTCTAGGGTGTATCTTGACACACACTTTGAATTGAATTTCGTAGCGAAACTCCGCAGTCAATGATACGTTTAGAAACGATTTTGCGAAGTTTGTCTTATCGGAGCGTGGCCAAGCGAAGAGGAAAATGTACTCGATGACATCCTTACATACTATTTCTTTTTGGAAATTACTATGTTAAAAAAAAAACCGCAATAGAAATGAACGGTCAAAGACAGGGAACTGAATTAAAGCACAACGAATACTTGAACGTATTTTAGCCTCTTTGCATACCAAGGGCCGTTTCTGTCGAAGCACTTATTACAACGAAGCAATGTCTGCGACCGTTTCAAACAAAATTCTATATTCCGTTAAATACTGCGCGAAGCAAGCTCCATGAACGTCTGGTTGGTAGTGCACTGAAACTCGTAACATAATTTTAAAAATATCCACCTATAAACTAAAGCTGAAAAATATCGCCATAATATTTGTAAAAATCTAAACTGCTATCTATATCATTCTTTTAGATTACTTAGGTAATAAGTTACGCCATACAATACTCCAAATAAAATTAACAGAATGTTAAGTACTGTACTTTAAATGAAATAATATACTTCCGATTCGAATACACGCAAAAATCTCGTCAGGCGCTCTCAACACACAAGACAACGCAGGGTTCATTGGCGTCGATTTTAGTGCTGCTGCTAACAGGTCCGTCAATTGAACATTTCAGAGTACCGGCGCATGCTGCAGCATAACGGAACCTCGTATGTACAACCAACTTGAACTTGCAACACATCTAACACGAAAATAAGCCTCACATTGTTACGCTGTAACGTTAACGTCAGTGTGCCTTTATATATTAATAAATTCGTCATTTGATATTATTTTCTTTAACGAGGCCACTTTCCACACAAGCGGCGATGCAAAACACATAACTGTAAAATTTGGCATATTGAGAAATCCAAAATACTTTAATCGAACACATTAAAGGCAGTTCACGTTAAAGTGAACACACTAGAAATCAACCATTGAAAAAAAAAAAAAAAAAAAAACCACCGCCCGCAACTGCGTATGTATAACCATGTGTGTCACCACACAGGCTGGGGATGAACACACCCAGTTATGTTGGCAGTGAAATGTGAAAAGTAGTTCTACGAAATAACGCGGTATTGCAAGTGTAATGTTTAAATTTATGGCTACTTAAGCTGTAGAAGTTTATTATATACACTTTAAAGTAATTATTGGCGTAAACATAATGTATTTACTGTAACTCATAATTATATTGTCTCACGTGATCGGCGCAACAGTCAAAGCCAACGGTCCGTTGTTGTGGTTCCTTCATGCTTCTTGCTTGGCTTTGCTTGTGAGAAAAACTACAAATTTGGAAACTGGAAGTTGCTGTGTTTTAATATTTCCCATTTATTTTTCACCTTATCTGCAATCAGCATTGTTTTATTATAATTCGTATAGTGTTTAATTGTGTTGTAGTGTTTTGTGTCAAGTTATGAGTTCCAGCAAAGTACGTACAAATATTCAGCGTCGGGAGTACATTATAAATCTCGCCGAAAGTATTAATTTTTTAATTCGTCGAGGAGAGATGAAGCCGTGCAAGGTGATCGAACGAGTAGCAGAACTGATGAAAATTTCAACTGCAACTGTCCGGAGGTAAATGTACATGTTTTTTTACGACGTGTTTTCGCCGCTTATCCCCAGTAAAAAAAAAGTGAAAAAGAACAAGTATAAATCGACAGTTAGAAACGCGATATTATAAACGGAAAGCTAAATAACAATTATAAAGTAAATGAACGACAGCAGAAAAGCAACATTAATAAACTCATGTGAGTTTGCGAAGTACATGTTATATCCTAAGTTAGACAAATAATATTAAAAGTTATCTGTACCTATCTACCTACACTCATCTGTTTAACCTTTCTTTCAAATTTGTCATTATAACAAGTGCAAATTTGGCAGTCAATAATTATACGTTTTTTATATCACTGTGTAGTTTTGTAATGTATGCCTAACCTCAAATACATCTGTACGTATCTATTTACGCCCAGCCATGTAAACTTTCTTAAATCTGCCTTGATAACTACAAATGTGCCTATCAATAATTATACATTAATTTGACACGTTTTGAAATCACTGTGTTATTTTGTAACGTAAACCTAACCTCAAACTTGTGTTCATGTAGTTAATCATCCCAAGTTACAGTGTTAAGTTTTGCTATTGTTAACATAACATAAACGTCGCAATTTGATGCTACACCAAAGGTGTTCCAACATATGAACTACAAAATCTTGAAGCTGGTTTTGTTAACTATAGACCTATAGCTGTGCTTGTTGCCGACATTCTTTCGTGATGCAAGTGTAGGCCTAATTTTTTTATTTTAATTCTTGCCGTAATAAGAATTAGAAAGAATTTACAATTAATTGTCAACAGTTAGGCCTACGTAACAATTCCATGTTTAAATTTAGAAATTGATGTTCGATAAGAAACTTGCTACCTTTTGAGAAATACCAACGAAGATACCATGCGTTATTGAGTACGCATAATTGTTTGTAATATCTGCCACTTTGGGCGCAAAATTTTTGTAGTTATTGAAATTTAATGTAACTGTAAATTACACGTCATAGACAACACCCCAGACTCCCAGAGCTCCTGTTTACTTGCGAGTTTTGTAAAGGTTAGATTACATTACGCAGTACATGTGTTAAATTAAGTATTTCTAAAGAAGCTTTCAATAAGCGCCGGGCTACAATCGACATACCAAACACATTCACAGTTATAGCGATAAGCACATACAAAAAACAAAAGCAAAGTGGCCTAGCTACAAATGATATAACGATAATAATATTAGTTTATGTTGCTGCATTTGTACCCAATAAATTAAGGTCTCTACATAGATTTGGTAGTGGTTTTTTTTTCAAAAACAAATATTTTCAATTGATCCGAGACATTTTTAAAATAGTAAATTATTTACATTCCAATTTTTACTTTAAACATTACCTAAAAGCGTTACAAAACTTCCGTGGTTGTGATTATCCATAAATAAACAAAAGAAAATATCTTCCCGAGGAGTGAAGTCAAAATACACACTTTCTTGATTTGTAAATAAGTTTTTCAATTTTCAATTGATAACATAGTACAAGTGTCTGGCTGTTTATTGATGCACAGCTATAGCAACAAGGAACATTAAACCAAGTGCTTATCGCTATGCACAGTAACTTGCCTGTAAGTATTACTTTTATAATTTGTCCTTTACATGATCATTTTGCTGTCATTTGTGGATATGTATTGGTTTTACATTAATAATAAGACATTTATTTCAGTTTTGTGTGTGCACGCATGAACCATTTTTGTAAGTATAGTAATTTTCTTTAAATACTTTTCTCATTTAAGTTTCCAGCTTTGCTGCAGTCATTGCAATGAAAGAACCACAACAATGATGAGAGTCCATGCACTTTAACTGTAAAATTGGTTTCTTGAGGTCTGTGTGGGTTTGATAAAAAGGAAACGTCGCACCCATTTGGGCCACGAGAGACACCGGAAATGTGGCCATCACCCGATCGGCATTTCCCTTAGCTATAAATAATATACATTATTTTTAGAATTATTTTGTACAAGCCTGGTATGCCCTTCTTTTACCACTTCAATTCACAGTATAAATGTTCAGTTCTTTTTTGGAGGGTCTCAGAAGGGCACGAACACAAAGTAACGGTGTCAAAAAAAAACTATATGTATGTACATATACACAATTGCATTTGTTGATAAGTTTATATTCTTAGTGTAAATTATTTTTATTTTACATATACGTTATAGGTCTATGTTGAAATATATTTATCTCCATTTATAAAGGTGCATATATAACTATTCTTAAAATGTACATATATGTGCACATATTGTATATGTTATTCTTTTTAATTTATTAAATATTTTTATATACTGCCACGTTTGCGCCGTCACATTAAGTTTATCAGCACCATCTACTTCTGTGCAGTGGTGCACTCTTTGTTTGGCTCAGATCTCCTCGTCTTTCCTTGCCTCCCTGCCTTTCCCTTTCCCCTTCGTGCGTCATTATTTTTTGATTTGTCATTTTTTATTTAAGTCCTTGCACAGCCTCGCTCTGTCTACTTTATACGCTTCAGATATCTGCTACGTTACGCCGCTACCTTATGCCTGCAGGATGTATGTTTTTTCCTAATGGCATAGTTGCACCTAACTTCAGTCAGCTGAGGTCAAACACAGCTACCATGTTTTAGAGCTGACGTTTTACTTGTCACGCTACAGAGCGATGGGGCACTTAGAAAACGGCGAGTCATGGGAAACGTTAAGTTTGCGGTACAGTTTTTAAATGTTTGGTAATTTGTGTGACAGATGGTGTTGTACCTTGGGTGTGCAGTAGTGCTAGTCTATTTCAAAATCTGGATTTGGTTGCCCTTCCAAATTATTTTTAGGCTTAACTAATGTGTGTTCTTTTTTAACGTGTCATGTTGGTCCTTGTTCACCACCAAAGTTGAATGTTTGCTTTTTCACAGTTTCCATTACTTCATCGCTAGGGCGTTCATTTTCAAATTGTTTGTTGTGTAAAGTTTTTGTTTATCGGAGCTGTGAGATGACCCAAACAATTATATATGTTACGTATTTTATATATATATTGTATATTTTACATGATATATATCATGTGTTATATAGTTTTACATTTAGCAGTCCTAAAATGTAAACATTGACTTTATTAACACGTGGTAATCACACGGCACTCACATGGCAATGTGTTTTTTACACGTGGTGGAAGGATACATAATAGGCAAGAAAGTAGAATTTTAGCAGGGCTTTCAAAAGTGCTCATTTTATCGTGAACGTCCTATAGTAACTGGCGTAACGGTCAACTTCTTGATTGGTTGACATAAGGCTAGCCAAACTGGATTACAGCTGTTCACTTCACAACGCGTTTGCTTGGATACTGGGAGTCCAAAGCCGTTGGGGCCACTCAGACAGTGCTCAAGTATGAGGCACGCCAAAGTTTGGCTGGAACTACTGCTGTTTCAACATACACGCCACGTGAGCGTGACAGCTTAGCGATAATGATGTTAAACTTCAATCCCAAACAAACTCGGCACGTTTATAAAATGTTACCTGAAGACAGTTCACGCTCAAAATCAATTTTTTTTTTATATTGGCTGGACTAGGCAGAATGAAGAAAGAAAGGGGGAAAGGACTGCGTATTACATTGAGATCAGAGACCCATAGTATGGATTCTGTTTCAATAATAGTTGATTCCGGTTACATTCTTTCAAGCTTGCACTTTCGTTTGCTAGTGGGTGTGCGAATGTAGGGTTAAGCTAGTGATGACACAAGGTCTTGGGCATGATCTTCAACTTACAAGAGATATGACAGTTATTCTATTCCGATACGTAAAATATAAAGCCAGTGTGCACGCGCTCAGAGTTAGTTTGAAGAGGAGGATGAGGGAAGCTAAATTTAATTTCACGTTTGAAGAGGAGGATGAGGGAAGCTAAATTTAATTTCACGAACAAAATAAAAATACCTCATCGTTCTACTTCCTGCTTGTAAACTACAGGGATGCGAAAGAGAAAAAGGAAAAATGAGATTTCTTTAAAACACCTACGCTTGTACATACAAACACGATCTTTTGCAGTACATCCACAACTGGTTCCAAATAAAGGCCACGAAAAAATATGAGACAGTTTTAAAGCTTGGTACATTAAAAATAATATTTCCATGCGAATTTAACAGTACTAATTGTCGAGAAAACAATTAAAGGCTGTTCGATAAAGTGAGCATTTTTTAAATCAACCTTAGAGGAGAGTCACTGTCCCTACCTGCATATTCTAACTGTCGCCCTCAGTGACGTGCGTCCAGTGAAGTTGGTAACGATGGATGGGAAGGTAGTTCCGTTTGTTAACGTCGAAAAAAAAAGTGTTAGGTAACCATTTCTGCTAACTTAAATTATTTCTTTCGCTTTTTTTTTAATGCATCGAAGAGTAAAAATGAGCAGATTTGTAAAATATTTACTTTTCTATTAATTTCACAGTTTTACTTGACCAACGCATGAAGAAATCGATTAGGCTCATGGCAATGATAATTTTACACGAGGCGGAAGAACACAGAACGTGTATACAAACAGATCTTAAGCACGGCGTTCAAAAGTGCAAATTTTACCGTGAACAGCCTATACGTGTAAATGACATACTAATACGCAGTCCCGTTTAGTCAGTTTTGGAACGTGAACAGTGGTAGCAATACTTTATGGGACGACAATAAGATAATTCGGCAAATTACTTCTTAGTTAATAGTACCAAATGCCAATCTTGCTTGAAAGAACAATAATCTGAATTCCACACGTACTTATTAGCAAGTTTTTTTTTTTTTTATTAGAATACTGCTTGGCCATTTGGAACACCTCACGAAGCGTACTAAAAATCGTCAACTTCTTGGGTACATATTTCGTTTTCTTTCTCAACTACTAATAAAACTTTATAATCGAAATCTCGTTACATATACGATTTGTACTAAACAGAAATTATAGGTGGTTAATGCATTATTCATTCTTCAACTGTAGACCAATAAGTTAACGAAAATTATCTTGCAGTGATGCTTCAAATGAAAATCAGTTTTGTAGGAATGTACAATCTTCAGAAAATAAATATCTCAAGTGAGTAGCCTAGTTAGATCTTGTTTAGATGTCCTTTACTTCAGTGCTTAAAAGGCGAAACATATATTCGGTAGGTGAGAATCTTAATTAAACAGATGTATCCGCAACGTACGGCAAAAACAATTTACCCTGTATTGTAATTGTATAGGGCTTTTTAACGTCCCCCGGTTTTATGCTGGAAAGCTTGGCAGGGGACGGCTTACATACTAACTTATAAGCTAACTTAAATTAACACCCATGCCTTACCCGGGATTCGAACCGGGAGCCTCTCGTACCCCACATCACTGGCGCACCAACCGACTCCGCCAGGGAAGTCGGCAATTCGCCCTGAAGTTAAATGAAACTACAAACGTTAAGTTCGCACCGAGGTATTTTTATGGCCTGTCACGGATACATCTAACTTATTCAATTAGTTTTCAGAAATACCATAATCGTACAAATAGCTGTATTACAGAAATGGAAATTATGAATGCAGTGCTCCAATAATAACAACCACCATACCATGGATTTATTAAGCGGCTGAAAAAAAAACACAATTACAATTATTTTTATGTTAATCATGCGTAGCTTGAGATCCGCCAAAAATGGTAGGTTAAGTTAGTTTCAAAGTAATAATAACTTTTAATAACTATTATAGTTGTAACTAACCACTAGTAATAATGGGGAAATTACTATCCACACACGAAAAAATAAGCACCGGTAACATACACCAAAACACGTCGTGATCAAAATCAATGGAACAGTTAGTTGACTTATATGCACTTCTCCATAAAGTAATGTCAAAAATTCCAGTGCAGAGGTGTGGTGTAGACCAATAATAACAAATCACGGCAACGCATAAATATGTTGTGATAATAATGGGCTTCACAATAAACGCCGAAAGCGCCCCCCCCCCCCCAAAAAAACACAATCGCCGGATTTACCCCAATACCTTTCTTGTAATCTAAGCACATAGTGGCATGCAGCAGCATGGCATCGTAATCGCTATGATAACCACGTTTCTGTAGCCGATTTAAAGTGTCAATATAGGACTTAATGAGGGCTTTAAATTACGTTTTACAACTGGTAATCAATTACTTTACGCACAAAAGTGTTACGTACATTTGACGGTATGAAATGTCAGACATATTCACAATTGGAAATGAAATAGTTTGGAAATTATATTTAATTACCGTACGTATTAACACAAAAAAAATTCCGAATGAATCGAACATGTTTTACAATGCTAGTTAAAACAAATGAAAACACATGGTGGTTGTCTGTCACCCACGCGATGTCCCACCTCGAGGCGCGAACGATGCTAGCGCGCTCTATTAAGGAAAGTGAGCTGCGCGTGGGTCTGTGACCGGGGGACGCGAGTACTCACGCTCTTCCGCACACACCAAACTGGAGACTAGTGCACGTGACCCTCTGACGTCACAACTCGCGATCCCAAGGTCCCACGATCATTCTCCAACTTCAACTTCCGTGTACGGACGTGTCCCAAGTCTACGTCTGTTTATTTACATTTTAGCGCGCGCAAACGATAAAAAATAGAAACGCTACATGTACAAATTAATTGTAAATAGCATGCAAGTCAAACTCTAAAACTATGCCGCACCCGCGAAAATTAAACTTTATTCAAATAAAAACTAAAAAAGACCAACTCGGACGAAAAGAGAAAATCCAAATACAGTAGCTAATTCCATCAAAGCAAAATCAAAACGTAATCATATAACTTTAATTAAAAAAATTAATTAAAATATACTACAGCCCGTTCAACCACTGATGCGCTACTGTGGCCCATGCTTCATAAACAGCATTGCCTACACGAAAAAAGGAAACTTCGCTACGGCTCTAATAAAATTCCGCCATTTCCCGATGGACGAGTATTAATAAAAAAAGTTCCTTTAGATTATTGCGAGAATTTCATACGTGAAGAGTGAAGACAAGATTAAACATATTGGCTGCCGATGAACGGTAAAGAAACATTGTGTTGTATTTTATTAGTAATAGTGCAGCATTTAGTAATAGAAGCAGAAATGTACTCGCTTGTTTACTCGTAGCTCATGTAAAGTCTTGCATTAATTTTAAACTAATACTTTAACAGAAATTCCCTTTTAGCGTGTTTACTTGAAGTTGTTTCTACAGATAGAAATACATCGGTAACTTCAAACCGACGTAACATGCCAAGTCGGCAGGATATGGAAATGTCATTCTCTGTTAAGCTTTGAACTGTCGCTTAGAGCGGCGTGTTCTGAAGTAGCTACATTATATTGCCCACCGAATAACATAAAAGTGAGTCTCGCTCGTAGATTGCAGTGAATAGAGTAACAAGATAAATTATCAATATACAAGAAGCAACACTGTTTAAGAACTGAGAGTGGAGAGGTTTAGGCAACCCTTAAAATTCTTTTTCGATCAATAAATTTTAAGAATAATTGTTTCAAACAAAATATTCAAAGCAACTTTCTCAGAAAAAAACCACACGTTAAAAGTTTTTTTTTTTTTTAATTTCTTATTTTTGCGTAGAATGAAATTTATAAAGTTAAAAAGAACACACAAATTGGCACGATTTCTTAGCGGGCCAATATTCCAGAAGAAATGATGTCTCGTAGAACATATTTTCTATGAAACATTTACTTTTAAATTGGCGCAACGAGGAGGAATTTCTCTAACATCGATTCCCCATTTAACTCTTGTGGCTGCAGGCTTGGAAGACAGCGTCGGAATGCTCGAGCGGGGGGAACGAGGAGAGCCCCGAGAAAACCCGCCGACCAAAGCGATTCCCATGTGCAAAAATCCGGAAGCGATTCCGTCCGGAATCAAACCCGGTTCTTCTTGGCGGGAAGGCTGGCGCTCTACGCACCTGCTGAGCTACAGCGGCCCTCGTGCGAAGTACAAAGATAAAAAAAATACGTTTAAAAAGTATCTCATTGTACAGGCTGTTCATTGTATAGTGAGCACTTTTGAAATCAACCTATGAAAAATGTCACTGCTCATATCTGCATATACTTTAACATGGACACATTGTAACGCGCTCAGCAAAGTTTACAACAACGGAAGAAATGTAGTTCCGTGTATTGGCGTTAAGCTGAAAGTGTTCAGTAAACAATTGTGAATAATTACATTATTTATTTTGCTTCATGTTTTCCTTATGCATACAAGTGCACGAATCCGCGCATTTGAAAACATTAACTTTTATAATAGTCTCACAGTTTCAATTAACCGACACATGAATGAAGTGATCATGATCAGACTATGGCAATGTTAAGGCATGTCTACAATTGCGCGATCCCAACCTCTGTCTTACGGCAAGGATGCGCAGATTGATGCACAAGACCATCTGACGTAATGGCACTGTGCCAAGCTGCCGTGTACTAAGTCAACCTGTGTCCCAAGTTGAAGCATTCGGAAAATTGAACTTTTGTCCGAAGTTGTGTGCTAAGCTGATACAAAAAGAAGACGACTTCAAATACTTTCGCGCGCATTAGTGGAATGTTTACGTTATAAATGTAAACAATGGATGTGCAAGGTGAGCTTTCTAAAAACAAATATGATGAAATGATGATAAATAATTAGTGATGTATTTGTTCGGTCTGACAATTTTATTTGAAGGCTAAAACTTTTAAAACTTAAGTTTCAAAAAAAATGTGCCGAATTTACTGCGATCTAGTGTCAGATTCTGGAAGCTCACTTCGGATAACGCATTTGTAGACCATATTCGGATTACGTCAATGGCGTTACTTGACGCCGAGTTTCGGACATGTCCACGTCCACAGGAACGGCCGATTGCAGATAGGCCTTTACTAGCACACAGGTAGGGTGGAAGAATACACAATGCATATAAACGTGCTCAGTTTACCGTGAATAGGCTATACGGTAGTATACAAAAAATCATAGTTTTATTTAGTTAGGTACTGCAATTTAAGAGTGAGACGCAGGATAGTACAGTGTACAGGAAGTGTAAGGGCAGGACTCACCCCAGAGCGCGCAGTCACTCCTCAGCAGCACCATGGGTCCGGTACGGCGCGCGGCGGAAGGACACACGTCAGCCTCCACGGGCGCAATTGTCACGTGCAGCGGGACGAGCCTGTCAAGACAAGAACGCGCGTCGCGTCACATGCGCTGACCGGCGTCAACGCGGCCGCAGGACGACAAGAACAATGCCGCCGGCGACGGGCATCCTGAGCGCTAAGTACGCGCTCCGCGGGGAGGAGGGGCGACGACGCGGGCCAATCCCGCCAGCTCGCGTCCCCGCCAGCGCGAGGAGGCGGCGGCGGTGCTTCCCTCGGCGCGATAAATCCTCGCCAGTGTTGCCAACACAGCACTTTTCCCTCCCTCCATATCACCCGGCAGGTAAGGCTCTTGCACTGGCGGGAGAGCTGGCTGTCGTTGAAAATAAAAGCAAGCACAACTTTTCTGAAGCCTGCTGAAGTTCTACTTCCAGGATATTCCTCCGCCTCATGCAAACAAACCTCAACCAAGTTTTGAAAATTAACACCAAAGCGGCAACGCACCTTATTTATACGCACTAAGTGTAATAATATTTTGCACGAGAACTATTTCATCATGGCCATTACCGACACACTTATTTTCTCCCTGTTTTATTAATATTAAATACATGTGAAATATGTTATAGATCAAATATACGTAGAAGTTACATTTAATGAAATACAAGGTACATTTAGGCTACCAGACGTAGAAAACGCATGTGATCTACAGCATATTTAGGAAACAACCAAAAACGTCGTACTGTAGGTTAGTTTGGCACACAAGATGCTCGCGAGCTAAGCCTATCGTCAAAAAAAAAATGTTTCAACAGAATTTTAAAATAAGTATTTTCTAAGAAAACAGTACTACTATTTTCGAGGATACAGTGCTGCACAGACCAACATTGCTGTGAGTAATCTTTCATCGAGTAGAGACGTCAAAAACGTGTAACAAAAACACAGCGACGAATTTGCAGTTATCATCATTGACGGTTTGTATTGCACTGAGACAGTGCAGTCCTGCAAAAATTTTGGTTTGCGACAACCGATAATAACAAAGTTCTATACTTTCGATGGCCTACAGGCAGCATGCGCCCCTCGAGATCATTGTGGCTGTTCCAGTATCTCTATGTATGCGTTGTCCCCATCCATACTTCACGTCCACTTACCAATGCTATCACGTCCGTACTGGGGAAATTAAATTTATAGTCATTTTAACACTTTTCCTGCCGCTAGCAACACCAATCAGTAGACGTTTGTGCTTTTCTCAACCGTTAAGCATTAACAAATTTGAGGGTATTTAATTTTTTGTTAAAACGGAAAGTTGAAAAAGGGAAAGTTAATTATTTATCGACAAATGTACGTATTGTCAGAATATGTGTAGGTGTTAGCCTCTGGTATTTAAGTAGCATGGAGATGTAATTTAAATACTTAATTCAAGACAGAAAAATAGCAAACTTAAAAAATACTAACAATTTACAATTTTGTAACGAGACTAATACGTTCACATACGTCACTACTTCATACGAGTGTCACAACACAAACCAGCGAAAGCGCGGATGAATCCGCACTCTCTACGAAAATTCCGTAGCTAAGCCACGACGGTAGAGAAACTACGATGTACTTTCTATGGATCGTCACGGAGGCCGACTAAAGACACGGCCAGCGTATCCACATTTCAAACAGTGTTCCCAGTTTCTTGAGTTTTCTCTGCCATTTATCCAGCGTTATCACGCTTATCAGGAATCTTGCCGGTTTTAGTGTCTGTCTTACCGGATTTCGATGTTTGACATGATGTGACACCGACAGTGCTAAATGAGAACAACTTACTGCCTTCAGTAAATGACTGAAAGTTATCCTGGACTTTAGGCCTACGTCGCTGCTATCTCGTCCGCTAAACAGATAAGTAGCGCTTAGTATAGAGCATGCAATTCGATCTACATATCAGGTGAAAGTCTTGCATAACTGCAAAAATTAATAAACGAGATTATTACTAATGCCTTGAGTAGGGAATTTGCAGCCAAAAAAATTATCAGGGATCCTTCGTGGCCTGTATGTCCTCCTGGTAAAACTACTCGTAACTCAACTGGGAACACTGCACTCGAGAGCTACACAGTGCCTGTGAGCGCACTCGTGCAAGACGGCGAGGCTCTGCGATTGTTCTTGAGAGGACCTCTGCAGGCTGTGTGCAAGCGAAGATAAACCATGCCTCGCCCGAGATTCACAGATTCCATGTTTCTCTCACGACGCTCAGCATACGGTGATATCTTTCTGGCAGCGCTGGTGATGTATCGGTTTTCTATCGACAAGGAGTTTTAACGGAAGCAACACATGCATCAGGGACCGCTTGCATTCGGGCTGACATTGCTTTACAGATATGTGAATCTCATACGGGAACAACTTGACTACAAACGCGCCACATATATTTCGCAGACCATAAAAGTTAAAATTAAGTCAACTTACAGGCATGGGTTAAGTGCTACACGCGCTCTTGGCGGTGGTCAGACGTGATGCAAACATAAAAAAAATTGTAAACATAACGAAGATACGTTAAGGTTTCTCGGAGTATTTATGTTGACGTGACAGATTCGTTGACCAAATATGACCATAAATTGAAAACCAATATTAGTAATAGCATTATTATCTTCCACTGATATACTGAAAGATAAACTCCATAAGCCATGTTACCACTGCATCAATTAAACTAGTATCTAGGTCGAAAAAATAATACCCGTGTTAACATTTCTGAAAAAACGACAACAGTGTTTCGAGGACGGCCACAATTGTGTACATTTTTCGTTGTAATTAGACTTCCTCTTATCTGCGTCATGACTAAAGGTTTAAACACCAAGTTCTCAATTACTTCAGTCGACTATCACAGACCCACATAGTAGCTTATCCCACTTGCCAACCGGAACTTATCTCGTAACCGGAGAAATATATTTTTAGGGATGTTACCCTTCCAAATTGTTTGTTTAGTCCATTCACGGTTACTTCCCACTTTTCTGAAGCACTGCTACAGTTCTACTTTCAGGATGTTTCTCCGCCTCATGCAAATAAAGCGTATCCGAACCGACAAAATCTCACTAGAGGGACAATGCACCGCATTCGTGCGCACTCGTTTAATAATACTTCGCAAAAGAACAATTTCTTACTAGGCATTACCAACACACCTAAGTAGTTAGAAATAGTAGGTCCGAGCGCACATGGCATCTAGAAGAGGAAAAGAGGACTGGCCGCCATCTTGGATCCACCATCCGCCATCTTGGATGTCACCTCACGCTCTACCATTCTACATCGCCATACGGTTTATAGAAATTTTCATTTTCCTACTCTTGTCATTCCACGTTGGTACATCCTAATCTGTCATTCCTCCTCGTCTACTCTCTCCAATAGGATATCGTCTGCTGTTGGCTGCCATATTGGATATCTGTAGGCCGCCATTTTGTTTCATCTTCCGCCTTAAAGGTTCTCATATCATCTGCTAGGCGGTGCTAGTATCGCCGCCATCTCGGAAGTTTTCTCATTGCCTACCAAGGGCGCCATATTGGTTCCCCTACTGTCTTACTAGGCAGCACTAGTGTCACTTGATGTTATCGGCTGCTAGGAGAGCTGGAGGCTAGGGGCGATGTTCCATGAGTTGTATGCAGACACTTGCCTCTATCGATGTGATATGGTTTAACACAGTATAAAAAGCAGTGGAGGTGAGGAGCAGCAAACTGTCGGACCTTGGATTGGTACAGATGCCTTAGTCGACTGAACCACCAGGACATGGGTGCCAGTGATGGTCTAAATTATGTATATATAAAAATATCCCCAGAATTTTCCTCGTTTATTATAGGCATGGGTATGTCTACTCGAAAAGAAAATATACATACATGGTATTTTTATTTATGGTAATTTATGCAACCCTCATGGTCTGGTGTCAGAACTATTTGCAATCTTGAATTATAATCACCCTATGTTACTTCATACCGTTACTCCACCTTGTTACAAGCATATTATACAACCTATGCTTATGCTAATCACATCCATGATAATTATGTCAAGTACAGTATGTCTACATCAAACTGCCATAAACTTATAAGCATAGTTAGCCATAATTTCAGAACTGTACAATGCATAGCCACCAAATTGATATCCTAGGCATCGCTCCTGATGTCAATCAAGGTGGTAGGGTCAATTATCCCTTAAGCCCTTTTATAAGCACAAGTGAACACAATTTCGGAACTGTTTAAGATACAGCAACCAAATTCATACCATTAGCATCGCCCCTGATTTCATTAAGGGTGGTAGAGTAAATTATACCTCAAGCCCTCTTATGAGCATACATGGGCATAATTTCCGAACTGTTTATGATATAGCAACCCAATTCATATCATATGCATCGCCCCTGATGTAAATAAGGTTGGTAGAGGCACTTATGCCTTAAGTCTTCATAAGCATGGTTAGCTATAAATTCCGAACTGTTTAAGACATAGCTACCAGAATAACATAGGCAACACCCTGATGAACAGAGTGGTAGGGTCAAGTATAATTTAAACCCTTTTATAAGCAAGGTTATCCCGCTGTTTCTCATCCACTGAAGCTGTAGTCACCAAATAAATGCCGTGGGCATCATCCCTGATGACGAACAGGCTGTTAGGATCAAGTATATTTTGAACCCTCTTATAAGCATAGATGGCAGCTATTTCCCATACACTAAATTTTCAGCCACCAAAATCATACCAGAGTCATCACTCTCAACTACGAAAAATACAGCAGGGGAAATTATGCCTTAACCCATCTTATAAGCATAGTTGGTAATCAATTGCCATCTGCTGAAGCTATAATAACCAAACTCAAGTCATATGAATCGCCCTCGTCAGTGAACAGGGTGAATTAAATTTTAACCCATATTATAAGAAAAATTTGAAACAAGGCTCTATATGGTACAGTAAATACCTGAATATTTTAATTTTGAAACTCACCATGTTCAAGTCTGGCACACCTGTCACTAAAACAGAAAGTACATAAGTACCTACTTTTAAATATCACACGAGAAAACAAAGGATGGCACCCAATTTATATCAAACTTACAAAAATATATATGAACTAATTCTGTAGTCATACAAATCATTGATTTTTTATATAGGTCTTAAGATACGTCACAAAAGTGCCTGCCCCGCTCGTGCATGTAGTAATTTACAGTGTCGACATTCTAATACTTCGCTAATAACTCCTATTCACCGGAACTAAAAAAAAGATGCAAGTCTTTAAAAGACAGACCAACTAGATTGTTTGCAAAAAAAATACTCAGAGCAGCACTTTAATTTAAACCCTTCCCAGAAGTTACCATATCAAAACAACCCAACAAAAACATTATGTTTATATTTATATTCGCCCGTGTGTAACAGACATAGAGGTGATGGGACATTAATACACGTGCTGTCGACGTAGGCGTTGCTCTGCTTCAGTGCCTCGAATGAGCACAAACACTCCACAGAAACAGACAATAGACAAGCTACGTGATATCCGACAGAAGCTGCGTACTTCGTCGCTACAACGAACCATGGGCCTATTCTACAAGTTTTTACTGTCTTTATATACAGACATTTACTGCTTAACTATCTTTACGAGGCGAAATGGTATTCCGTACCTCAATACGTCTCCACGATGGTCTTTCAAATGTTTCGAGACTGGCTTCATATAAAGACCGGTCAACAAGGTGCGTCTATGAACGAAAGTGGGAAGAAAATGGCAGACGTAATCAGGTTTATTCTACAAATACGTCTTACAGAAAAGAAAACGTTTTAAAATGCCCCAAACAAGATAAATATTATATTCTGTTATACTTATTTTAGCACAAATAAACGGTGTCTGGAATACATTTAAGGAGTCATTTTATAATTCTCTAGTCATACTCTCGCTTTAACGCAACTACGAAGAGACGGATTCGGTCATAGGTCAGTGCTGTTATCTCGTGTTGCTCAAAATGAACTAGTACAACCTAAAATTTTGTATTCATAGAAAGAAGTAAATTTATTTTAGAAGAATTATTCGAAAATGCATTAGAAAATAAATCTCGCTTATATTTTAAAAATTCACTACAAAAACGAACTTTAAGACAATGTTTTCTCTAATAACGGAAAAAAAAAAAAAACTAGGCAGATCGTCGATTTCAGAACATAGTACGCTGCGTTGCCAAACGTACATCTTTGCATAAAGATATGCCACAAAGACGCTTACGAGTAACCGTCGTCATGACCCTTTTTATGATGAAGACGATCACGTCGAGGGCCCTCAGTACATTTCTCTGCGGATCATGGCTGAAGAAGGCAAGATGCGGCGGTTTTACGCTGCGCCAACTCCAGCCCACTTCAGCCGGTACAAGGCGTCTCGTTGACTCCTATTAACACGCTAGCCAAGATCAATCTGCATGCAACACAGGCCGCTCACAAATGATTTATTGTGCCACTAGTGTGCTTGTACAAGTAAGTATACAAATGTCTCCTCCGTATTATCGTGAACGAATTATAAGTAAATTATTTCCTTTTAAGACACTGTGATTAGGAACCAGACGACATGGGACCTAAACAGAAAAGATTGAAGTATGCATTACATTCCTATACTGGAATTTGAAATATCATACCAAAATAAGTATTTTTAACCATTTTCAGTTTCGAAAAATACCCTTTTAAGTAAAAAATATATATATTTGTACGCGAGAATGTTAAGTTTTTACAAATAACTATGTTATCAAATATCATCCATACCAAAAGTTGAATATCCAATATTTTTCAAGTAAAGGACAAATTTTTATAGGTTTACAAGTCCCTTCATGTCACGTGGGCTCCCAATAATAGTCCTTAGACCTATCCCCCCCCCCCAACGGCACAGAAGGTTTTTAGTTACCTGTGTAGATGACAGTCTGTTCTTTTATGTAAGTGAAGCCTAGCAATACAATTAGTTCCGTATACAATTTTACTTTGCATGATAATTCAAAGAGAAGCTACAGGACGTCCCGATTACAAGTGGCCTCGAGCCACGCAAGCACTCGCCAACACACGCAGCTAGTGCTTCTCAAGCCGTTAAAGGTTCGGCCTCTTCCCGGCACATAAGCGAGACGCCCCAGCACGCTTACGCAACACAAACACTCTTATGCGAGGTTCCGGAAGCACGTGGTGACGCGGCGGGGCGAGCGGAAGCGTGGGCCACACTGCGTCAGCTCGTTTTCGCAGCTCACACGATATGCGGTTCCAATTTCCAATTGGGTTCCAGCTCGCTTCTTCACAGAAAGTCATTATTTAGTCGAGTTGAACTTGACCACGATACATCAAAAAACGAAGTATAGACTGTTCACGGTAAAATGAGCACTTTTGAAAGCCCTGCTTAAGATTTACTTGTATGCATGTTGTGTAATTTTTCACCTTAACTTATGTAAAATTAACATTTGCATGAGCCTCGTCACTGTATTCATGTCGGTCGAGAGGAAATGTAAAATTATTAAAGAATAAATATTTTACAATCATACTAATTTTACATTTCGATGCACTGAAAAAAAAACAGAAAGCGAAATAAATAAATTAAGTTAACAGACATGGTTATCTAACACTTTTTATTCGAGGTTAATATATAGAACTACTTTCCATCCATCGCTACCAACTTTGCTGGGCACATGTCACTCGGTGCGCCTGTTAAAATATATGCTGCCAAGGGCAGTGACTTTTTTCTAAGGATGATTTCGAAAGTGCTCACTTGATAGTTAACAGTCTTCACTGTAATTGCCGTACAATGTACAAAGACGAAGTCGACTAATTTTCGTATTTTTGTATACATGGTCCAACATTGACTCACGTTTTGCAAATACTTGTCAACAGTGCTGTCAAAATGTGATCACCAATGGCACAACTACCTTTTACTGTTAAGACACAAACACTGATTATTACACGACTGGCATATAGACACTCTATGATGTCCAGCCGCCTACATACACACGATAATCTTCACAACCTTAACTGAGATAACGCCACAAACTTGGAGTCAACTTAGCTACAAGAAACAATATGTGTGGTATGAGAAGTGAGAAATTACTTTCGTCTTACTTTCCAATTTGTTTTAACCACAAAAAATTTCACGCCTAAAGGACCATTAAAGGCAAGCTTCTGCAACCAGTTCCTCTCAACCATCACCTCTATCATGCACTGCACTACCAGTCTCTCCATCACCATTCCCGTATTTGATATGAGACTCACTGGTCTGTAGCTGCCAGGCCATACCCTATCCCCATGCATAGAGATTGGGACCACCAAAGCCTCCTTCCATCCTTGTGCCAATATGGCAATCCACCCTCCTCTAACGACCTACCAAACAACTACTCTAGATATCTCCCCATCTCTCTCCCACCAAACTTAAGGGTCCCATTCCCTATACCATCTGGTCCCACTGCCTTGTTAGCCTTCAACATATTTATTGCATTTTCTATCTCATGCTCCCCATCTTAAATTTACAGTATTGCCCTGGCCACTACCTGTTTCCATATCCCATACATCCTGCTCCTCAAACACTGACAAGCTCTGTGTTTGCATCAAGTCCGCCTTTTCTTTGTTTGTTATCGCAGTCAAGTCATCCCTATCAATCAACATCGGTATTCCGTCATCTCCTCCCTGTAACTTCTTCAGATTACCAAACAGTTTCCGCAACTCATTGCCTTTTCCCTATTTGATCTTGCTTTCCAGCCCCTTTCCCAACTACCTCATCCATTCTCTAGCACTTGCCATTCCTTTGTACCTGCACCTTGCATGCAACTGCCTACACTTTCTCTTCAATATCTTAATTTCCCCGCTGTAATACAGTGAATCTCCCCCAGCACTTATTTTCTTAGAAATAATTTCTCCAACATTAGCCCCACTATCCTTCGAAACTCTTCCCACAAGACTCGCACACTTCCCTCCCTAACCAATTGCTCAAATATATCCCTCAGGAAAATTGTCACTCCATTCTTAATTCTCCACCCATACTGCCACACTAACCTATCCCTAGTTTGTTCTGTGTTTGTTCCACCAAGCCCTATTTCCACCACAGGGATGTCATGATTACTAATCCCATTCACTACTATAGTATCAACTATCACATTCCCAGACTTAACCAACACCACGTCCAGTACTGACCCAACAACCTCTTCATATCATCTCATAGGTGTTTCCACTGCTTGCACAAAGCATCTGTTAACTGTGCTGCCACATACTGCATATGGTGCCCATCCCTTCTGCACCCTCCAAGCACTGCACTCCTGACATATTCAGATCGCCTGCTACAACTATCCATTGCCTATCCCTCAGCCTATAAATTCTTCCCTTCAAAACTTCAATTATCTGCTATCCCTGTCCCGGTGGCCTGCTTGCTGCCAGCAGACTGATACTCCCACATATACCCTTAACTTCAATTTACATAACTTCAACTTCTTCACCAATCCAAACTGCAGACCCTTTCAACCTCTCTCATACATACTATCATCCCCCTCTTCTATACATATACTTCAAAAGATTGAAAACATATCTTGCCTGCATTCATTGTCTAACACTTCTATACTCAGCCAAGTCTCCACTGCTACGGATATGTCTGCCTTGTAACCTTCAGTTACATCCCAGAAGGTATTTAATTTGTTATACACACTCCTACAGTTAACTGCCATTATATTTATGCTGGCACACTGGTTTACTGTTCATCCTTCTTTCCCTGCAGCCCATCCTCTCTTTATTACCACTCCTTTCTACTCTACTTCCAAACCCATTCCTTCCCCTCTTCGCCCTCTGATTGCTACTTAAGCCCTCGCTGCTCAACCCTACTCCTCTCCAAACACCCAGCTGTCTCTCTACCTAACATATCCCCCAAAATCCTCCTACCTTGCTCTGTCAGGAGTACCTGATCCCTTCCTACACTTCATATCCTACCCACGTCCTGCTATTCACTAACATGTCACCCCAATCTCACTAGCTGCCACTGCCTTTATGTGGCTAATTCCCTTTCTAACCAGCACCACACTAACTACCACTATTGCCCTCAAACTTCTCCTTCACCCAGTTTAACATTTCCCTTAGATCCTGTCCTAACTCTTCACTTACTTCCTTATACACAAGGTCATTTCCCCCACATGAACTGTGACCACCTTTACTGCATCACTTCCCTTTCAGCTGCTCACGCTACCTCCCAGTTTGCTAAGCCTTGCCCCCCCCCCTCCTTCCTTCAAACTATCTTGTATGTGAGCCCTCCCCTAACTATGGAGCTGTCCATAAAATAAACTTCTGGCTCCTCCCCCCCCCAAAAAAAATTGCCTTCTCATGACTACGATTCTTCCTCCCTGGTCCTTACCAGTAGACCCTTTGTGCTCCACATGCCCTCCCCCCCTCACTTCCTTTTTCCAATCCTAGCATAACCTGCCTAATTCTACCTACCTGTTGGTTTCATAGTCTACTCCCACAAGCCTCCACATAATGCATCTTGCTATCTACCCCTGCCTTCTTTCTTGCTGTAGTTTCCTGCTCTGCTATTTTTGTTAGCTCCCTGCTCTCTACCACGGTCCTTTCCCTTGCATCATCTCCAGATATTCTACCTTTTTTTCTCAATTTTTCCACCTCTATCTTTACTTCCTTTCCCCTCTGTTTTCCTCTTGCAGTTCTTTCTGCATATCAGTTTGCTCCATACCACTTTCCCCTTTATAGTTTTTTAACTCTATCTCCAACTTCTCTAACATCCTTTCTAGACTGCGCCTACCTACCACCCTCAATACTTACCTCTTCCTCAGCCTTCATTATTCCTACATTTCATCTCCCATTCCTTTCTGTACATCATCTTCACTAACTTCACTTTACAATTCTCCTTGACTTCATCTCAATTTTCCACTGGTAAACCATCCACAATTTTCCACACATTTCCCACATCCAATAACCTCTCAGCCCACTACTTCCATCGCCCCATGTGTGTCCCTCTCTCCGTTCTCCCCATATCCTGTCTGTATCTTACCACCTCCACAACACCTTTTATCCTGCTACTAAACTCCTCACACCACTACTCTTTTCCCAATGCGTCCAGCTCGTCCTCCTGGATGCCTGCAATCCTTGTGTGACACCATCCCCCACACTGTCACACTGCACCCCACTAGCTGCCCTCCTCCACCCCCTCCCGCAATCTATACATTCGCACTATTTGCAAGTAATATCAACATACCTAATTTTGGCAGAATTATTTGGAAAATCGATACTGCATATCTAATTATAGTACATTCAAGGTTACTTCACACTTTTCTGAAGCACTGCTAAAGCTATACTTTCAGGATATTCCCCCACCTCCTGCAAATGAAACTTAATCGAATCTAGAAAGCTATGCGAAAGGGACAGCGCATCACATTCGGATGCACTCAGTGTAATAAAATTTTGCAAAAGAACTATTTCTTAATAGGCAATACCGACATATCTGTTTTATCACTGTTTTCATTCATATTAATTATAAAGAAATATTATATTCAATACATATAACATAACTAAAGAGGTACTTGTATGTCATAAAGCATACAACATTTGTGATAGGCCTACATGGCATATTCAAGAAACAACCAAGCACATCATACATGGGGCAATTTCAAATTGATTAAAAAAATGTGAAGAAGTGGCGACTAGACTATACATATAAAATGTAAACGTGTATTACCTCTGTGTATATTTAATTTAATTTTACATTATAGTGTTTGTAATATTCTAAGTGAGAGATTTTAAAGAACATCAGTAAATAAATAGTACGTAACAATCAGCATTTTTTAAAACTTAATACCTTATTACGCTTCAATGCAATTTAGTTTCTAGCATACATAAAATATGTTACAAGAATGTTAATAAAACTTTCGTTTGTGTAAAAATTCACAATAGTTTAACACACATATGTTAGTGTTGAAACCATTGATAAACTATTTATATTATTGTGTTATACTACAGCTTATTATTTCTGCACTTGCCTATAGTGAGAGGTAACTATGTAACGTTGTTCCAATACACTAAGGATGTTAGAATGCGCATGACATAAATTCATGCCAAATAGAAGAACTGAAGTTCACAGGTTTGTCGAAGCCAGAATATAAAAATTAAGAAAGGGCAATTCCAGATAACATTTGTTGTAATTTTTTGGACAAATGTTTTGCCAGACTGGCGTATTTATTTTTCGTAATATCTTGCACCGCAATTAAATATTAATATTTACGACGTAAGATATAGCCTGGCAGAACTAAGTCAATATAGTGAAATATTTGCTTGTGGAGTAGGCAAAAACAATCGTGTAGGATTGTTCTTTATCAGTTTTTCAATATTGGCTTCCAAAAACTTGCTGAACATGAGAGACGTTTAAAGCGTCGATTTCTGTTCACACATTTCTAAATCTACTTTTAAGCGTTTCGAGCATTATGGGAAACAACGTGGTAAAAAAATGACGTATTTTACAAAACGAACAAATAACAATTGTATACTTAGGTTGCACCAATAACTAACTGCCTTGAACCAAAATACTAAGATCCTGGTTCCAAAACGATATTCAGTCGAATCTGAGTTCCAGTGTGAAAGTGTTGCACCAACGCAACTGGATGAGTTCCAAATGTAATTCTCCTCGTCTCAGTACAGAAAAAATAAGCTCTAAGATTGGGATAAAACAATGTTTATAATAGGCTTTCATTTTGTAACGTCGTGTTACATCTGCTTGTTTTGAAGTATAGAAGAAAATTAATGAATGCGTTTCTAGTATAGACATTATCTCCAAAACTGTATAAGCAGCTTGAATGCAGTCAAAATTCACTAAAAAATTAGGGCCTATAATGCACATAAGAAAAAAATTGAGACATCAGCATCCAAACAAATAAACTCACGACTATATAAATGCAAAATATTTAACAATATCTACAAGAAACGTTTTGCACACGTTCTACACGACTGTTTAATACTGATTTGGCATTTCGTCGCAAGCTCAATTCACAAACACGGTTTCTCGTTCCTCGTTTTTGTTACCAATGAAGAAGGAAGTGAGCAAAAACTGAACATTGTGTAGTACGAATCTTGTGTAATTTTGTCTTACATTTTCAAAATATTTCAGCATTTTGTAGTATTTAAACTACTCTTTACATGAGCAAAAATTTTGTCGTAAAGTTATCTTTTCGACGTGGCTCAGGCAGAAAAAAAAAGGCAGTTATGATCTTATGAATGGATGTTCCAGTCTTCCGTTGTGTGCTCACGGTGAATTTCGTCGTAGTTTTGGAAAATAAAGAATACTTTTTGAAAGAAAACGTATTAAATTTTAAGCTCTGGTTACTATCTCAATTATACAAGACTAAGTAAGAACCAAATCCATACAATAAACAATTTAGATATCACGAAGAGTTTTTCTGGTAAACAAATAACGCTTTAGAAAGTATTCTGATCTTGGATAATGCCTCCGATGAACCACCACATTCAGCAGTTCGTAATGAAGTCCATCTCGATCATCAGTCGTCACGCTCTGAACTCGAATAGTGCAACAGATTAATCTGTGATCACCTGACATCAAATTCGGACGTGATCTCGGATCGACTGACCCTTCCTAATGTAAGCATAAGGGTAGTAATGAAGAACTGACGTGAACGGTGCATTACGAGACGGCGAATCTAAATGGGGCGGGACCGTCTCTGCGTTGGACCGGCCGAAGACTACGTGACGGTAGACGGGTGGAGTCTGTGAAAGGATCTCCAGTTTTTCTCGGCACCCAAAAAGGTATCTACGTGCCGCCGGCCACGGAGCTCCGCCAGCGCACCGGGCCACGTGTGACGTGCTCGTGGGCTCGCCTCTGACGTGCCGCAGGAGACACACCACGGGCAGCAGCTGAGACCGCGCCCACCACGCGGACCTCTCTCCCAACTGACGCAACACTGACGCTACATGGCCTACACCAAACCCACCCTGTACGTGGAAGCAGCGCGGCTCCTGACTCATCTAACCTACTCACAAGCTTTTATTTATTTTCTTCCTTTCCGGGAACACATTCCTCTACACTTACACTCAGTCACTGAAATAGTGCAACTTCATGCAAATCAATAACATTTCACTGGGAATCGGTAGTAACTGAGTGTCCGTAAGTCACTCATACAACAAACTCGGACCACACAATTATGAACAAACGCACAAAGGTTATTTTAGACCAATATTAGGCTTCTTGCAACAGTGATCTTTCCTGTGCGGGTAAAACTTATTCGTACACAGTCTTACAGATCTACTGTACGTAATGATAGGTCCACATCACTATCTCCGAACACAAAGCTCAATAAATACGACAATGAAAAGTTCGGTGTCAGGTTAAGCACTTCACCCATCAAAATATTTCTGCTTGCAATACCGGAAACCACACATTTATGTGGATCTTGAAGGATTAACTGTGATGTATGCTTATTTTATAGTTAATTCTACTGCTACAGTGCATCGGTTTGAAATCTCCCATTAGATTTACAGCGTACCATATTGCGTATGCACATGCAAGACTGCCCAAAGCTAAAAAGCAGTCGTTCGCCACGGCACGTACACATTACAAAATTGTTTCGCAGGATTCCTGCAATGTAACACATCCGCCTTGTTCCCATATCAAAAACAACACGCCTCTCCCGCCTACCAAGCCATTGGATCTACGCTGCATAGTGTTTGAAATGCACGTTTTTCCTAGAAAGTTTTACACGTTCGTCCAGTGTGCTGATCTACGAAAGGAACACGCACTTCAGAAGAGCTAGGGCTGTAGGGTACTTTCAAAATGTCACTCCCTCGCGTTAGAAACACCACTTTAGAGTACTCCAAAAAACAGATAAAAACGGCTTAGCGGCTTTTTTCAAAGCGCTGTACTAGCTCAAAATATAAAGTCTGTTCATGATAAAGTGAGCACTTCAGAAATTAACATTAGAAAAAAGTCACTGCCCTGCATGCATAAATTTTAATGGGCGCACTGAGTGACATTCGCCCAGTAAAGTTGGCAACGATGGATGGAAAGTGGTTCTATATCTTAACGTCGAATAAAAAGAGTTAGGTAATAATTTATGATAATTTAAAATTATTTATTTCTCTTTCTATTTTTTCAGTGTATCGAAGTGTAAAAATCAACAGGTTTGTGAAGTATTTCCATTCTTAATAGTTTCACTGTTTTACTCGACTTACGCATGAATAAAGTGCTCATCAGATGTCAATGGTAATTTTTCATAAAGCGGAAGAATACACAACGTGCACACAAGCAGATCTTAAGCAGGGCTTTCAAAAGTGCTCATTTGAACGAGAACAGCATATACCCGTCGATGATACAAAACTAACCAAGGGCCACGCATTGAACCTTCCTACAGATTTTCCACCAATAAAATAACAGGGTCACTGCTGAAAGTACCATAGGTACGCGCATTGCACGCCAGTTCAGAGCCTTGCGCTTAGCGGCGATGGCGTACTTGAAGCGCGTGGCAGTGTCGCCCGTACCACTTCCGCGCTTCTGTGCCTCAAAAGCGGAAAAAAGCTCCTGCGGGTAGGCGCGAGCCTAAGTGCCAATAAGTTACAACCGAAATTTTCAAAATTAGTGTCGGCGGTGCCGGGTTTAATCTCTCGCACTTGTCTATCTGTTTACGGATTTTTTTTTGTCTCCCCGGTTCCACTGCAACAAGTGCTACAGTGCAGGTATAGGCTAATCACGGTAAAATGAGCACTTTTGAAAGCCCTCTCATTTAGAATAAAAGTCAATAAATATATTTTATTGTAATCCTAGACGTTATATTCCGAGTGGAGAGGAATACACGTACTGTGTTTATTACTTACATGACAATATCTTATCCAACAAAGGTGGTAAAAGGATAACAAATGGCTGAAAGGAAGGTCCTAACTAGGACCTCAAAAGTGATCATTTTACCGTGAACAGCCTATAGCTAATAACACCAAAGCTGGTGCTTATTTGAGGGACCCTCCCTAAAATATCAGCAGCGTAAGTAGCTTTAAAAATCCGCCATTTTTTATTCTAAAACAAAAAAAATAAACCTGTTGTTGGAGTCTAACAACTAAGAACCCGGCAGTTGTTTCAAATATCTCCTAATATTCTTTTCTACTAGAGTTAAAATGACTAGAATGGCACAGCACAAGCACAACATAGGCCCTACTTCCTTTGACGAAAGAGTTGCGAAGTTTTTAAGACATGGAACCTGTTTCAAGTATTAAATAGACGGAAAGCATGCCTTTATTACTAAGCCAATAGCCCATAGTCGCCAAAGTAACACGATTACACGCCATGTTGAATTACTTTTTTCTAACATATTTCAGTTGTTTAGGGACACTAATTTTGAAACTACAGCTATAACTTTCTAGCAATATACACTGCGCTGTAGAAGGAACACAAATCCAGAAGTATTATGAAGTAATTTTGACGTAGATAATGTATCATCGTCCAAAAATTAGTAATTGATTCTTGCCATTTCACAATGACTACATAACACGTGGATAAAATTTGATCACTCAATTTCAAGACATTTAAATTTAAAAAAATAAACGTCCTATACTAAGAAACATTGAGTTATTTTATTGAAAATAAAATAAAGTCATGGCACATTGATGTAAAATTCAAAATGGCTGTCCAAGAGCCAAAATATTTTCTCTAGATTCTGAGGATATTTTGACGTTTCGTGACTTGGTATCGATGGTAACTGACAAAAATTACAAATTATTTTAAGAATAACACATATAACGTTTTTCACTTATTATGATATTAACTTATCTCGATCCGCATTAACTTCAAAGTGTGTAATCTCAGCTGAAGTGTGTGTGTGTGTGTGTGTGTGTGTGTGTAAATCACAGGAGTTGCATATTACAATTTCTTTGAGATCCAACAGTTGGTTCGGCCATATCAAGAATTTAACTTGGAGCTATTTTGACGTTAAAATTTATAACATAAGTTAAAACTGAAATACTGAAGAACCGCACAAAAAAAAAAACTTCCGAGGAATGTTCTTCAATAGGATCTAATAACATGAACAATTGATCTGAGCTGTAGCATAACGTATTAATCCTGTTCCATTTTGAGATCTGTACTCTATACACACACACATTATATATATATATATATATATATATATATATATATATAGCTCGTTGCATTCTTTTTTAAAATGTCGGTTTCATCCATTGCCTTAAAAATAGAGTAACTTTCGCCACTTGAATGTCCTTAAAAGTAAAAGGTAATTTCCACAGAAAATATTAACAGTCGGTATAAAAGAAGCACATGCCCGCGAATCCTCTGTGTAGTCTATTCGCGGGATAGTCACTCTCTTTGAATCAAACCTTTGACAAAACACCTCATGTATGACGTGTTTGGTTGTTTAATAAACATGTCATGTTACACGATACTTTTGTTTACGTAAAGGTATCTTATTTTTCTTTTAACTGAACGTTTACTTATATTTTATGCATGAATAAAAATATTATATTTATAGTTAATATGAGTAAAAACAGAGAGAATATTGGTGCGATGGTAATACCTAGTAATAAATAGTTCTCATGCAAAGTATTACTAACGTGAGCGCCCACAAATATGGTGCGTTGTCCCTTTGGTGAAGATTTCTAAAGGCTGTTCACGATAAAGTGAGCACTTTTGAAATCAACCTTAGAAAAAAGTTACTGCCCCTACCTGCATATATTTTAACGTGTGCACCGAGTGAAACGCACCCAGTTAAGTTGGTAACGATGAATGGGAAGTAGTTCCATATCTTAACGCCAGAAAAAAAATGTTATGTAACCATTTCTGATAACTTAATTTATTTCTCTTTCTGCTTTTTTAAAATGTATCTATGTGTAAAAATGAGCAGATTTGTAAAATATTCACTATTCTGAAAGTTTCACTTAAGCGACGCATGAAGAAAGTGATGAGGCCCATGACAATGTTCATATTACATAAGGCGAAAGAATACAGAACGTGCATACAAGTAGATATTGAGTACGGCTTTCAAAAGAGCTCACTTTGACATCGATAGCCTTTAAACGTAATTAAGCTTAGTTTGCGTGAGCCGGAGAAATATCCTGGAATTGGAACTTGAGCAGGGCTTCAGAAAAGTTGGACGTAATTGTGAATAGATTATAACGGCAGTTGCCGGGGCGTCGCGCTGGACACGTGGCGGAGAGAAGAACCGCTGATAACTGGAAACCACCCACATGACTAAAGGGAGTTGATCACAGGATCGATAGTCACGTGGTACACAGCCCCACGGCGATCAGCGGGGATTCCCGCCCGTCGCCTGTAGCTCTTCCGTGGATCGTCACGCGGCGGTAAGTCGATCGTCTATCTCACCTTTGAACTACGTTACAGCCACAAAGCAAGTAAGATAAAGAGACGAAACTCAATGCTATTTTGGTGGGCCGTTATTTTGCTACCAACCAAACAACTCTTAAACATAATTATTTTAATTTTCAGACAGACAGTTTAGTTACTGGTAATAACAATTTGGTAATAATGTTATAATTGAAGGCTGTGTTTACAAACAATAACATGGATCTAGATGTGTGTTTAACAATTGATGGTAAAGAATACATAGGTTGGTTAGTCTGTTAACTGCACAATCGTTTATTAAAATGCTAGTTGTACATATTTCTCTCTCTTTTAAAAGGGTTTGTCGCTGATATCAATAACTCTTGTACAATTTATTGTTAGGAAATCAGCATTTGCAAATTCAATAAAGCTCGATGTTAATTCCTGCAATTGATTGCAAAAATCAACTTCATCTTCTCCAACAACGAACATAGCAACGGAAACATAACAACTCAACGCTCAGGCGATGACAGGGATTACCTACGAAAAAATTATATATTTTATAAACTATAAAAATAATTAAAATTAATTTACTTGTGACTTGAGTATATTTAAAAATAAAATGGCATTGTTTACAAAATAAGCAGCTTTGTTTATAAATTAGCATAATTTTCATTTTCTAAACTGTTAGCGAAGTCATTCTACCCTAAAATTTGGTGGACCACGAAAACCGTATAGAGCTTCGACCCCCTGGTTACAGCATGATTGAAGGAACGCTTTATTTCTGACGAAACTATTAAATATGTCCTCAGTATATAATAAATACGAAAAGAAAACATACCCCAAACGAGGACGGAACGGTACTTTCAAGACAGGCCTATCAGACATCCGATAAATATATTTTGGAGCCTCCGACATCGTTAAAAACATTTTTTTTCCAGACTGATGTATCTTAAACACACTATCCAAACACGAGCGAAACTAGGGGCCGCGGTGGCTGAGAGGTTAGACTGCTAGTCTCCCACCTAGGCGAACTGGGTTCAACCCCCGGCCGGGTCACTCCCGGATTTTCGCATGAGGGAATCGTGCCGGACGATGCCGCTGTTCGGCGGGTTTTCTAAGGCTCTCCCGTTTTCGCCCTTTCATTCCGGCGCCGCTCACTCACCTCAATCACACTCATCGGCTCTCAAGATTTCGCTATTAAGAGCCACCCAAATCTATTCATTCACGAGCGAGCGAAACTACGATATATATATATATATATATATATATATATATATATATATATATATATATATGCTTTTTACGGTAAAGTGGACAACTGTTACAATCAACCCTTGAAAAAAATCACTGTTCGATAACTGCGTATTTAATACTGTTAGAATTTCTCTCTCGAAGTCCGAGGGCTAAACCAAGTTATTTAAGGGATGGAAGTATTAATTAATTAAAAGAGTTAATTATAATTTCATAATTTTATTTATATTAAATACAAGCAAACTTCTCTCGATTAAACATCTCACAATAAATTGGTAGAACTCACTGTTTACAATTAGTAATTTCAATTAATATAATTTATAATTACCTCAAATAAATCAATGAAATTAAATAAATAAAAATCAGTCTCAATATATAGTGTATCAAAACCTATTAAATAATTCTATAAATTATGTATCCATATTTGACAGTTTCAATATTTACAATAAAATACGCATTACGTGTCAATTCAGTCCCACATCAGATTAGTTCTAGTCTCGCCAGTCCACAATGTTGTACAGTTCTTAGAACGCCCTCGCGCACAGTATGCTCAGTCGCCAGATACCACGCTCTCTCGTCCATTCTCATCACGAACACCTCGCCCGCCGCCGTCCTGTCGTCCGCACTACACTTCGCTCTCGCACTCGGCCAGATGGCCTAGGCCAGACCGCTGGCCGTTAGACCACTGCAGTATTTATAGGGCCGTAGGCCATCTTCCAAAAGTTTCGCTAATTCCATAGTTGCGCCGAGTTTCCTAATTCCCAGAATATTATTGCGCCTCCTGTATGTCTGTCTGCTCCCCACTAGGGGGGATGGGGGAAGGAGGGCTGTGACGTCAGCCAGATCTCGCTGCTGTCAATCATTCCCAGGCTTCACCACAAAAAAAGGGGGGGAAGCAGCGAGGTGGCGAGCGCGTCTGTCTGGCCGAGGGGAGGAACGAGGTTGGTCAACCCAGGCCGCGGATAACGGAGAGTTGGCGGCCGATGCCAACCGCAGCCCGTAATGATACTGTACAAAGCTGGTATGCAGGCCCCCCAAGTTAAGTTGGCTGTTTGGCAGTTCTGAGTTTGAACGTCGTACGGCGAGTGTAATGTTTACATTTATGGCAAATCAAGATAGTGTATTTTTTTTCATGTTATCACTCGAGTGGTGCATGGCTATGTGAAGTTAACACGGTGGAAGGATACACAATTAGGAGGAAAGTACATCCTCAGGAAGGCTTTCAAAAGTGCTCACTTTACCGTAAACTAACTCTGTAAATTCCATTTCAGGCACGGTAACTTCGCCAAATTGTTTGTATACTGGCGTCTGAAACACAAATTGTTACAGCGTCACTGTTTTTATTCATTTTTAACAACTGACTACCGGTGCGAAACAACTCGAAAAAAATGCGAGCGGGGCTGTGTCGGGGCGCGAGACCGTTGGTTTAACGTGAAACGTCTACGGCAGCAAGTCACTTGATGTTGACATCCATCTGCTCCGAGAAGTCTTCGACAGATGTATGGGTGTCATCTTTACTCGCTATGTCCATCGGGTCGTGTACAGCGGAGGTAGAGGTGGCGCGCCGCCGTTCACAGAGCGCGCCGCGTCAACTTTGCTACGCTCTAGAAACCGTCTAGCTCGCTCGGCGCAGACGTTGGGGTGCCTATGTATACCCCAGAGCCTACTCTTTCCATCGATACGAGTGATTTATATTTTCGGTAGGTTCTCGCACGGGATGAGGCCCACATATTTTATTTTTTTAATTTTTTTGCACACTTACTTAAATTTTTTTTATAAAGAAATATTATCCTAGATATATTTTTTATTGCTTAAATCGATAGATCTCGACAAATTCTATACACAAACACCCGAATCACCGCGCTACCACGCCTGGGTCGTGAGTTACACTGAATGAACCGAAGCAGAGCGCCAGTTTTAACCGGTTAGCGCTGCGCCTCCCCCTCCCCCCACCAAGCACGCCAGCGACGCAAACTCAAGATCGTATTAGCGAAGTTATATATGATAAGAAAAACAACACTGTACTTGCATCTCTAAGTGTAATGGTTATTAATTTATTAAGGTGAGACGATATAGACGTTTTCATTACGGTACTAATTTCTATCCTGGTACCCGTATGTTTCGATATGATTTTAAAGACGTCTCGCGTCAAAACGTAAATTTTCTGTAATCGTACAGTGTCCGTAATTACTATGAATCCAAAATTACGATGCGAAAACGAAGAATTTCTGCAAAAAAAGGTGTGAAACCGAACTGTAAGTTTATAGGGAAATTGACTCCAGGAGAGTACAGGAAATATTGTTACGCGCTGCTGCCTGGAACTGTGGCGGTGGACCCACCTCACCCTCCCCTCTCACGGGGTTGCCACCTGACCACCTTTTCTGGGAAACCCGTGCATAATGGACAGCAGCCGTCGGGCTGTCGCGCTGCTCGGCGCCTTGCATGCATCACGGCCCCTCTCCCCTGCTGGAGGTTTCGACGGGTCTAGCGACGACGCATGAATGTTCTGATGAGACTGACAGGCTCCTCGGCCCTCAACGACGCATCACGGGTGTTGGGGAAGATTCTAGGTGGTGACACACACACACACACACACACACACACACACACACAGCCGCAACCCAGCGGCTGGCAGTCTTTGACGACGGAGGCCGCCTGGCAGAATGTGCGCGAGCGAAGTAAGTTGTGGACGACGACAGGAGATTGCAGGACGACGGCGGGTGAGGTGTTCGTGGCTTGAATGGACGAGAGGGTGTGAAACCGACGAGTGAAGCCTACTGTGCGTGAGGGCGCTCGGAGGACTCTAGAATGTTGCATGAAAGAAAGAACCAGAACATTTTTATTACTGGTTTTGCTCTTTTTGGCATGAGACCAACATCTTGTTTTCATCAAATGCAAAGAGTGATGTTCCTAGATCCTATGCACGGAGAAATGATGGAGAAATATCTAACTTGTTACTTCCGAGAGTACCTACCACTGTAAGATTGTACATAGTCGGCATTTGCTGGAAAAGTGGCACAAAACTGAGCCAGTTATCTACTGTAATGTTGCGTCCTGTTCCATGGATAGGCTTGCGAAGTTTCCTTACATAGTATACAGGTAACGCTTCATTACCGGTTCTAACCTTTCCACAGTATGGTATGGCATTGATCATGTATATGGTTCTTGGATCGTTCATCGTAACGATTTTCAGGCCATATTTATTAGGTTTTGATGCAATGTAAATGCGAAATCCACAGTACCCTCGAAATCCCATAAGTTGCTCGTCAATTGTGCAGTACTCGAAAGGTGTGTACAAATTCTTGCAATTTGCAACGAACATTTCCCAAACATTTCTGACAGCTGCCATACTGTCAGTTTCTTTCCTCAGTGGTCTCGTGGTTTTGTCATCAAAATGCAAACAAGTTCCTCAAATATGAACTGGTTTTCATTCGTTGTTGTTCTATAGACACAGCTTCCAAACTCGTAAGACCATAGCTCACGTGTGTACATGTGACTATTCATTTGCACACCTGCTAAGTAAAGTAGGCCTAAGAAAACTTGTAGCTCTTCAATTGGGCAGTCATGATAGTAGGTCTGAGGATTGCTGGCACCCTGTCTTTTTCTACTTATTTCTTCATTAGTTCGGTGTAATACTTCATTCAAAATATTGCCAGTAATCAGTATTTTGCACGATTCTAAAGGAGATGTTACATCCTTAGCTGGCCCCCGTGCACCAGGCAAGTGAGTAACTAAATTTCTTCTGAGACGTCTTCCTTGTCTCTCGAGTTCTACGGTACTCCATTGATATCATTCGCTTACCTTGAACCGAAGCAATATTTCTGATACTAGCTGCAGCTACAGGCATATCGTCTGCATCTTCTTTGGCAACACTAACTTCATCAGACTACTCGGATTCTTCCAAAATATAGTCGGGATCTTGATCTGAATCATCACCACCAAAAAGAGATTCTTCATCACTCTCACCTTCATCATCAAACAACAAAGATCGCATTTCATCATCTTGAAATGGTGGATTATTTTTAGAACTAGAACTAGCCATTATGTAAATATTTTCGTGAAAACTGCACTCATATAATGCCAAAATAAATTATTGTATGTTAGAAACAATGCAGGTACATGGTCACCAAACTGGGGTCCCCAAGAAGAATCCCAACCTCGCTGTAACAAGAAACCGGAGCACAATCTGGTGAATCATCACACAAACATTTAGGGGGTGCTACCACCTAAATTTAAACGTAGGAGAAAAATTCCCTACATCCACATTAAAAGAGAGGCTGCTAAAATAAATTTTACTGGAGTCTGGCAGACCCCAGTGTTGCGACGAAGGGATATATATTACAGTTTCAATTTCATATTAAGTAAACGTGACGATATATATATACATTTAATGCAACGCAGTTAGTTATAGGACCCTAAATATCATCAATTCACGCAAAATAAAAATATAGTATGGTAGTATGCACGTGGGTACATCAGTTTAAAGTTAATACCATCGGTGCCTCAAAAAATTAAGAGATAATACTGAAATTCGCAGCCACACGTCATCTAAAATGTTATTTTTTCTCCACATAAAATATTACATACACATTAGGTATGTATGCGGAATCACGTCTGGCGTTTTTACAATTACATCGAAGGTTGTTTTTTTTTGTAATTACGCAAATGAGATCCTGGATAATTATTTTAAACTCGCATTTTAACCACAGACATAGTCGAACTGAGTACAAGGTGTTTTAATAAAGATTAAGATATTGCCCGTACCATTTTATTGCTTAACAACAAAGACAAAGGCGTGCTACACTTCGTTAATACCACTCCATGAGCTTTCAATACAGGAACTTATGTTCTACAAAAAGAATACAGAAAACACCAGTTAAAACATTTTTTAAACAAACTGACATTTGGCATACAAAATGAACAGGGGCAAACTATGCAGTGCCTCAAGGGAGATTGATGGGCAAAAATTAAAGACTTTCTACATGCGGAGGCGATGGAAATTCGTACTGGGAACGAAGGCAACTGAAATAAGGATCCCACACATTGACATAGTAATTTATCTCATATTCAAATGCTTTGGAATAAAGTTGCCTGTGACCACACAAGTCCCCATTTCCTGCTATTTGACGCATTCGAAAACTGTTCTAATTATCGTTACTCGCTCGAGTTAGAATTGTCAGTATAATAGTACTGTACCCTTTTAATAAACTTCCCTACCAGCCATGTTGTATTAATTAATGTTTCATCCCAACTCCTATTTCAGATTTTGCTTGCTCGTAGCTAGATACGCCATACCGCATACTGCTTGCATTGACAACAGACTGATGTTTCGGGGGTGAGTAAATTAGCAATAATATATTCAGTTAGATGCATGGCAAGACTTCAACTAGTATGGCACTTTTTATTTTACAGCGAGATTGCTAATTAGACAGCGCTACTCAGCCGTCGCGCGTCAGATAACAACCTGATAAAAACCTGTTATTTATAAACGGCGTGTAATCGTCGCAAACATGCTGGCGGCTACGCCTTAAATACTTACAGAGCAGTATGACTGGTTACAATCTCGTGTTGTCATGACGACGCACTGCACGTATATAAGTCAGCAACTTCTAGTACATATATCAGCTGAATGTAAATTCCGTATAAAATTAGTAGGCTACTTCTATTTAGGTGCTTGAACTACCGAGACACGCGTTGTATGTGTGTAACTCGCCACTGGCATTTCTTAATGTAGCCATGACAATAACCTAAGCCCTTGGTGTAGATAGTCGTTACTGAATGTAGTATTCATTTTGGTAAACACAACAGGTGAACTGAATTCCGTAGTCAATTACAAACATAATCAATTACAGACACAAAACGACGTCACTGTCTCCGGCTACCTGTAAAAACAATGTCAAATCACTGCTGCAGTGGACTATTTAGCACAGCACTCAGTTCGTAATAAACTCAAAACTTACATTTTAG
Organism: Dryococelus australis; assembly: GCA_029891345.1. NCBI lineage: Eukaryota > Metazoa > Arthropoda > Insecta > Phasmatodea > Phasmatidae > Dryococelus > Dryococelus australis. Next base: position 77,877,624 of record CM056998.1, read on the forward strand.
CTCTACTCCAGCCGTTTGCAACCTCCACTGTCCACCTGGGAGCAAATTGCAAGTTCCCAGAGCTCTCCAACACAATCGTGCCGAATAGACACTCGACAGTGTGCGGCTACAGATTTGTCACGAAAAAAAAAATTTAAAAAAGTGCGACTTACCAGCTAAGGGCAGTGTATGCCTTTTAAAGAGGACAGTAGATACTATTGTTACGCGCGGCTGCTTGGCCTCCATCCTTTCTCCTTCCGCCCTTCATACGTAATGTTCCCCAGAATGGCAATACCTGTAACAGACGTGGGGAGGCGGAGCCACCACCCTGGCCACAATAACACTAACGGGACTGACGGCATGCCATATCTGGATAAATTAACGGCTTGGGACCCACTGCGCTAATTTTCTGGTCATCACCTCCCTCGACGCGACTCGAGGTGCGAAGAACTTTCTGGGCCAGGTCAACTCTGACAGGTTGTGTCAGTAAAAGCGTGCGAAAGTGAAACTGAGAATAGGGACCGCCCCACGGAACGTTTTGAGATTGCGAACATGTGACCCGCGAAGCCAGGGAAAGGATATATGAGCATAAACATAAATAACACGCATACAGGTCTCCGGATTGGTTATGTGCGTTATTGACATTGCGTGTGTGCACTATTGACAAGTAGTACTGTACAGGATCATTCCATCAACGGACTGGCGTTAACATATCAGCTTCCACGCTAGCTCAAAGTGACGGCCACCAACCTCGAAGCAAGCGTGCCAACGGCGTTCGAGATAATGTCCCACGTGTGTTGCGTCTGTTGTTGATACAAGCACGTACTGGGACAACAGAGCCATCTCGTGGACCATAGGTGAACCACACACACACATCATTGGTCGTTCACACCTCCTTTAGCTGGCCTCGCGGACATGTTCCCAACCTCGAAACGTTCTGTGGGGCGGCTCCTATTCCCACTTTCATTTTGGCACGTTTGTGCTGCAATACCTGTATAAAAAGCGGCATGACACTATCTCGGGAGTCTTGTCCTGTATAAAAAGCGGCATGACACTATCTCGGGAGTCTTGTCTCTTGTATATGTGTAGGCTGTTCACGGTAATTTCATACTCTTCTGAAGCCCTACTAAAGTTCTACTTCCAGGATATTCCTCAGCCTCGTGCAAACAAAGCTCAACCAAATATAGTAGATTACATCAAGGGACAACGCACTGGATTCGTGGGCACTCAACGTACTATTATTTTGCATTTCTTACTAGGCGATGTCAACACACCTATTTTCTCCATGTTTATTTACTTATTAATTTTTATAAACGAAATCTTATAATTTAACTAAAAATAATGCACTTTAAGGGCGCCACCTAATTGGACGTTTTTAGCGTGTCTGAGGCAGGGAAGCGCGGAGCGATAAGGGCGACACTGACAAGCGCCCCTGATGACACATCTCTCTTAAGCGCTACGTGCTGAAGTGGCGTGTAGTGTTTCCGTTGTGCTGTATGTACCTATGGGACTTTAAGCGGTGACCCTATAATTTTTTCGGTGGGTAGTCTCTAGCAAGGTTCAATGCAGGTCCCAATAATATTATTACAGTGTGAAAAAGCTGTTCTTTAGCTATGTTGAAGGACTCACGAATATCATTTATAATGTATTGAGTATTTACCTCGTCTGAAGTGTGTTTTATTTCCGTACATTGGTATGATGGGGACATGTTCAATAGTTTGGTAAAGAAAACGCGGATTTCAAACACACTGCAACGCAATTAAAGCGACAAGTAAAGTGGCGGGCGCCTCTAAGAGTGGGATGGAGCTGCGCGTCCGTCAAGAAGCGAGGGAGCGATACGGGCAACACTAACACGCACTTGTAACGCCTCATCGCTCCTACGCGTAAGACGTGCAGTGTTTCCGCCGTAACGCTGTACTGTGCAAATTATATCTGTAACAGTGGGGTTTTATTACACGCGATGAAGACCACAGATTAAACTACATTCGTATCTTTGTACTTTTCTCTCTCTCCGCTTAAGGAAACGGCACATGAAAACTTTAAAAATATGATATTTGAACATTTTCATGAATTTTTTCTCTCCAAGAATACCTTAATATGACAAAAGTAATAAAAAAGGTGCATAGACAATCGTTTTTCATTATCTTTTCTCACAAAAAGTCGTATTTGCAGAACATTTATTTACCGAGATACGTGTATTCGCGCAAACAACAATTTCACAAAAAATGCGGGAGTCCATCCCTCTCTTAATGTTAACAAAACTCCTGTGATAAACGAGATATTATGGAAACAACCAAACGCGTCATATAGGGGGTAGGTTTTCAAAGGTTTGATTTTAAAAATATGAAGAAACACCGACGATGGGCGACGGCACAGTAACCAGCCAGCGAGTGTAATGTGCGCCATCGGGACAGCAGACACTGATAATGACCGGTTGTACTGTAACAAAGTGGGACTTCTTCCTTGAGTGACAGACTTTCGAGATACGTGTCATGTCAATGTATGGCAATGGACATTTTGACTGTATATATGTGTAGTTAATGAGTAAAGATCAAATGACATAAGTAGTATAAAGACTGTGTTCAGGGCTTTAGTTATAATTGAGAGTAGCATTAAAATTGGGCTCAGATATAAAAATAATAACTGTTAATAGTAGGAATAAGCTATGTGTATGTTAACTGTAAATAAATTGGGAAATTCTGTTCACCTATTTTATATTTTATTTAACTAACACCTCCATTTCTCACGAACGCACGCGGTTTGTAATATTATAGAAGTTTTTAGATTGGCCACGAGAGTGTGCATAACGTTTAATGTGTAGAATAAATGTATACTACTACTGCAATATTTGTCGTCGTCATCACAGTAAATCATGAAGATAATTTAAGGCTAATGGTGCGTGGTAAAAATGGTCACACCTTGGAAACATGTTATATTCAAATAATACAATTATTAAAGGGTGCAACTGCCTCTTACAGCCCAGACAGTATGTAGGGAGGCCAGAAGACCAGTTCCAGATACATTCATGAAAATCCCGGAGACCTCAGAAGTTCAGGTACACTCATATTCCCATTAACAGAATTAGTGTTTTATTTCACATCATAAACAAACAAAAAGTTAGCGAAAGTAAAAACATAGTTTAACTGGTTGATCTATTTTTATGAACATTTTTGTTTAACAGTAATTATAATCACTGCCAAAGATAAGCAAATTTTTTTCTTGGGAGACAATTGTACAAAATTAATTTCGTAATCAATTCGACAAATACATTCCAAATTAGGTTTATACACAGTTCAAGCCGTGACTACAATTTGGCCCTTTAATTATTGTGAACAAATAACCCTTGAATTTTTATGCTTGGTACGTATAGTGAACAAAATGTTCAATATTCTCTGTAGAAAAAAAAATAAATTTTAAATGTATAAAAAGTGTAACAGGATGCGTGACTGGCAGATATTTGGAATGGTTTTAATGTATAGCAGTAGAAATTTTGCGTATATAGAGTAAATAAAATAAGTGATGATTAAATGACCGTAACCAGTACAAGGGCTCCGATTAGTTGTGACTGGCATTAAATACTGCGCTCAATAATAGGATAATAAGTGAAATAGTAGAGATAGTCATATTACTGTTGTAACTAATACATGTATATTTTCATAACACTGTTAATAAACAAAATAGTTAGATTGAAAAAATATATATATTACGATCTCCATTCCTAAAATACTGTGACTTTTACACAAATATGTTTATAAAAACTGTGTTCATCATAAGCATTATTTGAACATAACAATAATCTAATAGTTTAAAGTTTACAATAATTCAGTAATTTAAGGTGACAAAAACAATACAGTTGAAATTGTTCTTTATATTCAGCTGGGAAAGTTAACGAGTAAACAGGTGACAGGTAAACCAAATCGTTTTTAAACATCCAACCGCACTTATTCATTCGATATTACGAGAAGTTATTCCCCTAACTGAGCCAATGAAAGCTACAAAATTTTAATCCTTAAATGAATAGAAAAGCAGGCATTGCGTTTATAACAAAGGTAAGAGAGTTTGTTTGTGTATACATGTTTCATATCAGCATTCTGATGTTCAGAAAGTTATCTGACTGTGCTGTATACTCTAGAGCCTATTTTGTTATACATTATTTTACCACACTGTTAGAAATTTCCGTATATTTACGGAATGTTTTATGGAAATGTACAGTGTATACACGGACGAAAAACGGAGTTAATTCTATCAATACAAAATTACAAAATACGGAAAGTCTCCGTATTCCCTTTGGCTTCGAGTTAAGGGGACGAACAATATCGATTTCTACACGAAGCTGTCTTCGCCACTGTAACAAGAAAAGTATCGTTTCTGTGGGCAGTTAAGGTTATCCGCGTGACTATGACCTATTCTTTCAAACATTAAAAATTGGCATCACGTGTCTGTAACATTTGGCAACGCTAAAAATGCACTACATTTAATAGAAACTGAATTTTTGCTTGTGTATTTTTAATATAAATATAAAAGTTATACCACAATTACCGAGTGTCATAGCTCAGGGGTAGGGTGGCCGACTTGTAGTGGGAGGGTCGCGGGTTCGCGCCCCGGTGCCTCCGACGTGGCGGATGCTCAGTTCGATTGTCGCACTGGGAATTCGTTAACAGGTCGGTCTCACTAGAGCTTTGTCAACGTCAAAAATGTCACAACAACGTAAAAAAAAATGTTAGAGTCGTGGCCTGGTAATATTTTGACTCGGGTTCAAATCTCGCTTAAGTACACAATATTTTAACTTTTTTAATATCATTTTTATACACGTTAGACCACCCGCACAACGAAAATTAAATACATTTTCATTATCTATTTTTATTTTAAACGGAAAGTACAGAAATTAACGGAGAGGTTCCGTGAAATTTACGGAAAGTCCGTTTCTGAATATCAATGTCACCGTAATTTTACGGAGAGTTTACATACACTTCTGGGTAAATTTTTACCAGCACTTTTGTGGCTCTCGTAGCATATCACAAGTAATGCGTGCTATTATCTGCCAGATATTAAAATATTAGGTTTTGAAATCGTGGGATGAAATGATTTAAAGTAATACCTCACGGTGACTTATTACAGTAACATTCACATAATGATTAATAACCAACAGCGAAATTAATCAAATATACCGGATTTTAATGCAAAATTTAGAATTGGAACGCTGAACGAAATAATTTGACAGGAACATATTTTGTAATGGGGTCCCGTATCATTTTCTTAATTATACTTTTAATACAGACACTAACTGTGTACATATTAAATTTTTTTGTCATATTTTAAGTTAGCTGATGGTTTACCTCTCCGTACAAAGGCATATACACTGTAAGGAAAAAATATTATGTACATGTCCAGATGAAATTATGGGAATGTTTAGCGTTACTACTATACAAAGTTGGGAACTTCCCTATGCATTTGACTCGTTCCTGAGCAACTGTACGAACGTTACCATGCATGTAAGAGAAAATAATTTACCATACGTGCACTGTCACTGTTAATATAAACTGATATGGTAAATTTTGAAATAATTTCTTGGCGTGTACATACTGCCCTCAATAATTATCCTAGACAATTCTTGTGTCAAACGTCACGCGCATATTACTCCTGCAACGACCCTACGTCCGTAGTTTGTCGAATATGCACTCAGCCACGCCATCCCGTATAACTTACCAGGGGCGATATGAATATTTCCGTTCTTTCTTACGAAAAGGATGCTCCGATTTTCCAAGACCGGAAGTTCTGCTTCCAATCAAGGTGAAGGTCGCTTCAGATAAGGCCGGTATCGTATGTCGAGAGCTTTGCAGCAAGCAGCGTGCAACACGCATGAATCAGAGAAGTGTGTGTATGTGTGGAGTGTGGGGGGGGGGGGGGGGGCTGATAACAACACATGTAAGTATGATTACGTGACAGACTTAATGCGAACTGAAAAAAGTTCAGCGATAAGGTTGTCTGGCATCTTACACGTTTTACAGCAGGATTTAATCTCTCTAGACAGAGTGCGTAAAAACTCTCGTGCTTGAGTTGCATGCCCATAGACTTAGGCTCCCGCCTACCGGATGGACTATGTAACTGCGCGTCCACGGTCAAGAAGCGAGGGTGCCATACGGGCGACAGTTACATGCACGCCTAGCGCCTCATCGCTCCTAGGCGCAAGGCATGCAGTGTTTCCGCCTAACACTGTACTGTGCAAATTAGATCTGTAACATAGGGGTTTTATTACACGCTATGAAAGCAAACATTAAACTACGTAGGTATTGTTGTACTTTTATCTTGCCGCTTAAGGAAACTGCATAGGCAAGCTTTAAAAATGCGATATTTGACAATTTTCATGAATTTTTTCTCAAATAATACACTGAATATGACAAAAGTAAAAAACGAGGGCCAAAGATAATTGTTTTTTAAATCTTTTCTGACAAAAAGTAATTTTGTTCAGAACTTTTATTTATCGAGATATGCGTTTACGCGCCAACAACGATTTCACATAAAACGTTTCAGTACATGGGACTCTTAACGAATAAAAATAATTATTAAGAGTGTTTAATCTGCCTCTATTTAGTATTATATTTTTTTTCGCCATTCATATACATAATACTTTGAAAATAATTTCAGTAATCTTTACTCAGAAAAAAAAAAAACATTATTTTAAACGATAACCGGAAAACTAGCTCATTTGGGCTCTAATAAGAGTAAATGTTCTTAAATTTATTCGTAGCCAGAGCTCACAACAGAAGTTTCGGCAATTTTTTAAATAAAGACAAATGATGCCTCTTTAAACCTTAGGTAAACGGGGCCATCAATGTATTTTAGTTCCATCTACTAGCAAACACTTTGTTATATCAAATTATTTACGTGGCAACGTCAAATAGGATTTGGCTGCGGGATGAAGAAGCGCTCAAAATTAACCTTCTTAAACACACAAAGCCCACAAAGTAACGCACGACTAAATGAAAGTCCGCAATAGTTCAAACTTCCAATCACCACCATTTTCCTGGTCAGAAACCTTCATGCAGCGAAATATCGCCTATCTATAATCCAATTTTTTTTAATTTTTTTTTTTTTTTTTTTTTAGCCAAAGCGCATTGGCGAACGAAGGGGGGGAAACTGAGATCAACGAACACGAAACGCGACATGAAAGTCATCTGAACATTAAAAAACACCGGGAGGAATTTTGCATTCACGACGCCTAGACACGTTGAAGCGATGATACGCGAAATACGAATGCCAATCAAATAACTATACGCTTCTAGGTAATGTCTTTTATATCGGAAGCAGGCCTCTATGAGACTTTCAGCGGCGAGCCCATAGTTTTACGGCGAGAACATACAGGTGTGCTGCGAAGTCTGTTATCTTAACACAACATCTAGAAGCTGTACGCTGTGGCGGTAGTTTGTAATGTATTATGTTTACTGACTTTTATGTATTTTTTCTCGAGTTTTTGTTTTCAAGGTCATGGAGTCAGGTAGCCTGTATCCAATACAGTTGTAGTAGTCTGTAATGTATTATATTTGCTGCCTTTAATGTATTTTTCTCAAGTTTTTGTTTTGGAGGTCATGGGGTCAAGGTCGAGTTAGTCTGTATCCAATATGGTGCAATGTATTATTCTTGCTGACTTGTGTATTTTTATAGAGTTTTTGTTTTCAAGGTCATTAAGGGTCATGGGGTCAAGGTCTCTGGCTTCCAATATGGCCTATGGGTGATGCCTGCCAAGATGGTGGTTGTCTACCAAAGTGGCTGCCTCCAGTAACAAATCAAAATTTTAAAAAATAAATACTCTAACGATGTTAATAAATTTTTAACAAGTTTTTAAACAATTTTTTAATTAAAATTTTCATCATATTTTTTTATAAAATTTTAAAAGATAAAAAAAAATCATAGTAAATTTGTTATAAATTTTTAACAAGGTGAGAGCATAGCAAGATGGGTGTGGAATATGCCTACCAAGATGGCGGCCTTCGAAAGAAATACCAATATGGTGTCGAATGTGTGTGTACCAAGATGGTGGCCTTCAATAATGTATAAACAAATGACGTACAAAAAATCACGAAGGCGGAATGTGCATAGATAGGGGATTGGGGTTAAGGGAGTTAGTTGTCTGCTGGGTATGGTGCTGGGGAACCCCCGGAAATGTAAGGTTTTTAAAATACATTTTTATAAATTTTTAAACGATTTTTAATACATTCTCCATAATATTTTTTTAAAATAATTTTTATCGATTTTAATAATAAATTTGTTTACATATTTTTTATAAATTTTTTAATAAATATTTTACGATTTTTAAATTTATTAACGATTTTTTAATAATAAATGTTTATAAACATTTAAACAATATTTCAAATAAAATTTTCAATTATACTTTTTTTATACATTTTAAAACGATTTTTGATAATTTTTTAAATCTCGTTTTTTTGGAGTCACAGCGCACTGGGGTTAAGGTCAAGGGTCAAAGTTCAAGGTCATATGGGTACAAGATGGCGGACGGTGACGTAACAACGTGGCGGCCGGGTGGCTCCTGCGCTCCTGTCCCAGGTCCCATTGCACTCAACTCCCCATTTCCTTACTACTGATACCTCCTCATTGGCTCATGCGTACTCATGCGTAGGCCAATCCCTGGATAGTTTTGATGCGGGTCATCTTCCGAATCCAGGGCAACCAGCGCGACAATGGTCGCGAAAGCCTACGACCGTCTTTATTACACCTTGTTTTACAACGACACCGACATCCATCGGTCGAACACCTGGCTGCTTTTCAGTTTCACAAGTTGATTGTTGGTCTCACAGGGTTGGTGCATTCCACTGATAATGCAGTGAGTTTTGGCTGTAATTTGAATATGATGGTTTCATTCTGATCGGTTCGTAAGGAAAACATTTGCTATTCTACCATACTACTCAGGACTGCCTGGTCTAGGTTAGCACGTGTAATATGCGTTGGTTGGTACGTGCTTATAACTATTTTCCTTTATATATGTTTGCAAGGGTACGTAGCAATGGCGACCTTGTCGCCCCCACTGCTTCTCGACTTTGTCTTAGTATATTTATTTTAGTCTAATGAGACGTACATCACTCGATGCTCGTACATTGTGTGTTATTTGGTAGTGGAATTTGTGTGCCTCTGTACTGTAGCCAAACTCGGTCGGAGGGTGCATGTGGGACAATCTTTGCTATTATGCTGTACTAACAAAGGCTACCACCTCAGTTTTCAGATGCACGGTCGTGGCTAGCAACGACTGATGTGATGTACAGTGCTCGTCGCTAGTGCAATACACGATGATTGGTAGGTGATTATAACTATTATTATATCTCATCAACATTACGTAGCAGTGCAGTCATTTCTTGCACGGCCACTGGTTTAAATGTATGCATTTACAAGTCGTGTAATGTGTGTTTTCAGACACATAGTCTTATCTAGCAACGACCGATGTGATGTACAGTGCTCATCGCTGGTGCAATACGTGTTAGTTGGTAAGTGATTATAACTATTTTATATCTCATCATCAATGTGACAAGTCTTCAACCATTGATTCCGTCATCATGTGGTAGAAGAGTACACGTTCGTAGTAGATGAATGTAGGTGTAATGATTCACTTTTCACCACGCTCGCCGACGCACTGACATCTGTTTCACATGATGTACGCCTGTATACTGTTCAAACTGTATGCTAGTTTGCGTTGCTCGTCTCGGGTTGTCACAGTAGATGAATACTGGCTGCATGATGCATACGTCGGCATGGTTGCTGGACTGAAGTATGTTGCCTTATACAATCGTTCGCTGTCTAGCCTGCCAAGTTGTCAATTCGACCTCTCAACTTCTTTACGTCCATTCGTCTTACACGTTCAACTTAGTCTTCATTCGAAAAATTCCTGCTGTGATAAATCAAAGGCACACTTATTAACATATACATCATTGCAGTTAACACATGTGTAGGTCTTGTAGTCGATTGCAAATGAGTAGTTACTATATCCATGACATTTGGCACTGGTGCAGTTAGCGAATGTCTTGCCAAAATACTTGCAGTCGCTTCCTGATGATGAACAACGAACATTTCCTTTGCACTTTCTATACAGGTTATCACTACGGATAAACACTCCATCGTAGTTATCAAAGTGGAACACCTTGTATGTTAGGCTGAACAAGCAATGATAACTTTAATGTCGTTTATTACCCCTATCACCGCAGTTATGGTGGAATGTTACATATACTAGGCTGAACCGGCAATATTGGCTCTATGGTTGCTGGACGGAAACTTCCTGTAAGTACATACATTGAAGGTTCGAGCACATGCAGGGTTATGAAGACTGAGTATGATTACCTGTAATCGCACAGGTCCCATACATAAGTGCAGGTCGGAGACAGACTATGACTGTAATTACAGACACAACATGCTAGTTTGTGTTGTCCATCTCGGGCTGCCTCGACTGCTGGCTGTGAATTTAAACTCTCAACTTCTTTTAACTTGTACATGATCAACTTAGTCTTCATTCGAACTATCCCTGTTGTGTGCATGACAGGCATAAACTTATTTTGCTTGCACTGTACGCATAGGTCTTGTAGTCGATGGCTCTTCGTGATGTTTGGCAGTGGGGCCTTGCTTCCCCCAACGAACGACTGTCTATTCATTGTGGGCGAACATGTAATAACTACTTTCATGTCGTCGTGCATGACCTGTGAAATGATTGGACTTTCTTCTCTCTCTACGGAGAATTGAACCTGTGATACCTTATTTTCAAGCATGGTGCACTGTATCCACTGATATCGGGGCACATGTTGTCAAGGGTGGTGTAATTGAAGTCTTGATTTCTTGGTCGGTAATGTATACTGTGCATGGACAATCACGACAGTCACTGCTTCAGGTGAGTTCATGTCGACGAGATGCGCTCGCAGCCTACCGGTCTTCACTGCTACACCAATTAAGGTAAACCTCTGCTCTGCATATTATAAAAGCAGAGTACATACTTAGTTGAAATGTTTGTGTATGCGTGTTGCGATACCTACTTACTTGTCATGGGTAATTCGTTTCGTAACGAGCTTCCAGCATTATAAATGCCATCTCGCTTGCACGACTTACGTATGTTGTTGTTTATTCGTATATGCTTACGGTTCTGGCACTAGGCACCCTTGGGGCAAGGGAAAATGCACTCGACTGGCCTGCCACCCTGGCATCTCTGTCTCTCTCTCTTGGTTAGTACCATCCTTTGACTTGCACGCTGTCGGTCGACTGCAGCCTTACAAGCTACTCATGCGGCGGTCGGGTCGGATGCATTTTTGCTGTTGGCTGGTTTCACTCAGTTCATACAGACAGCATTCTGCCCCAGAATGGTCATGTCAGTGATGGCTGTCCTTTGTACTGAAGGTGTACATGAAGAACCATAGATGTGTAGGCCTTGCATGGTCTTGAGCTCCAGTGATGGAAGGCATGATGTAAGTACGAGCAATGAAGGTCGGACAGAGTATGTCTGCCTATAATTACAGACTCGGTACACAAGTATGACTGCTTGTAAGTATGGACATAGAAGGTCGGAGATTGTAGGCTCGGTACACGAATGCGCAGACAGTCTCTACGCACACACAATGAAGGTTTGGTACACGTACTGGTTAGAGATATAGTACGAATGTCTAAGTTCAAGTTCGGTGAGCAAGCACAGAGCATGACAGTATGTAATTATTAGCATTTAAGGATCGGTAAATGGGCACAGGTCAGATGTGTGTTCCGCTGCTAGTGATGGCAGCATGTGACGATTATGTTTCATAAGAAGGTCGTTCTGACCAGGGAGGTCTTGTCTTGTCAAGCATCGTTTAACATCCTGTGCTTGTGCTGGTTGAGAAGAACATTTAGCTAGTTTTTTCTGCATCGATGTGTTGGCCTTATTGTTCCCGCACACTTTACGAGGGTACTTTTTTCGCCTAACTTAACTCAATGCTTGTGCATTAGTTGGTAAATGCTGCTTGCCTCGGTGTCATCTCTTCTTCGTAATAGTTTTGTTTCAGTCAGTTTGTAAGGACGGTCAGGTCGTGTCGCAGCACTGGATGTTGGTTGGCAAGTGTGTGACTCGGCTGGTCTGGAGCCCTGACATCTCTCTTTTTCTGCTAATGTTCCGTTCCATTTCTTCGACTGCTTGGGCTACCTTATGGATCATGCAGCTGTAATGATGCTTCTTGGCCAATATATGGCACTGGCACCATACCAGCTTGTATGAGGGCACCGTGTCAGGAGAGGCAGAGAAGGGGCTGGCCCAGAGAATTATAAAAGGAGGCCAGAATGTAAGGCAGGTTTGTTACTGCTGTTCCTGCCACCTTCCGTGCTGTGTCACCGCTGGCGCAGGGCACCACCACATTGGCCGACTTCGAGGATTAGAGACGTGAGCCTTAGCGAGGGCTGATTCCAACAGCCAGCTTCCTAGAGGGACAATCTCCGCAAGGGGACCAGGGTGGCCTTTTCCGCAGCGTGGGCCCGGCGCAATCGAATTGAATTATTCCAGTGGCGAGTCGTTTTGGATAACTGGGACGATCCGAGCACACTTGCCTCTCCGCGATCATGTGAACATAACAGTAATTTGAATACATCCAAACCCCTTTAATGGGATAGAATTAAAGATAGATAAGTGTAAATTATCAGGACATGCCAGTTTTGTAAGAAGTTAAACTTTAATAAATCATTATATATCTGAAATTGGAGTAGCTTATAAATAATGTGGTAAACTCACTGATATATAGTTGACTGGTACAAAATTATTTAATTGATTGAGACTTTGAATACACCGAATTTTGATAGCTACATCCCCTTAATGCATGCAACTCAAAAGGAATTATTTTGGCAAAGTTAATAAATAGAAACAGTGCCCTTGGGTACAGATATGACCTTAAGTCCTATCCGTAACACAATGATGGTTGGCCGCTGTTAGTGTCGTGGGTAATGGCTGATTATTTCAGTTTTTTGTAATGAGGTCATTCTGTTATGCTAATTTGGTATTGTCTAGCACCCCTGTGCTTGTGCTGGTTAGTAAGTACATATAACTGTTTTCTTTCCCTTACACTGTGTTTTTCTGTTTGCATCAGCATATAACCCATATCGTTCCCGCCTGTCGAATGTGTCATCAGCTTAGGCGAAGTGGGTGTGTAGGCCTGTACGATTCACCAACATCAAAGGCAAGTCTCACGATGACGAGTCTGATGAGTATGTAGACCAATGTAGGTATTTTAACCGTACAGTATCTGTCAGGTGTGTAGGCCGATGCATACTATTTCATCTCCTCACGTCTCATGCAATGGTGGTCAAGGCATCGGACTCGCAACCTAAAGGAAGCTGGAATGATCCCTGCATCTGCTCCTGCATTTTTGTCGAATGTGTCGACCCATGCGATCTTCTCCTAGCATGCAATTAATGCCGAGTGGATAGCCGAGTCCTGAAGCCGTCTCTTTTCAATGCATGGGGCGATGCCTATATTATGATTTTGGTAGTGAATCTCAAATGGTTCGGAAATTACAGCAAATTATGCTTATAAGCAACATATGGTCTACTTGGCCCTGTGACCCTTCTCATCGTCATGGGTTATGCATATGTTACGATTTTGGTAGTTTTATCTGACACAGTTCGAAAGGCTGGGTGGCATTGGGCTGGGGACTTCGGTGGCTTTGGGCTGGGGACACAACCGCTATTTTGATGGTCAGTGCTTGATGGCTTCTGGCTGGGACACACCTTCCATTGGTCAGTGGTGGTGGGTGGCTTCGGGCTGGAGATGCAGCCGCCATTTTTCTGGTCAGTGTTGGGTGGCTTTGGGCTGGGATGCAGCCGCCATTTTGCCAGTCAGTGTTTGGAGGGCTTTCGCCATTTTTGCTAGGTAGTGCGACACTCGGTTTGGTTGGGATGGTGGCCGCCATTTTGCTGGTCAGTAGAGAAGGGGAACTGAGACTGCGGGAACAGACTTTTGGAGTCGGCAGTGTTACAAAAATGCTAGAGCAGGAAGTATAGACATTCAGTAAGCTTCCAGATGTTTTGACAAACCTAGCTAATATAATGACCATCGTCGGCATGCTGTCGCCTCCAGCTTCTGGACGACAAAATGGCCGCCGGTGGTGAAATACCTCATCCCTCATGGTTATGAGTCAAACACCACAATGTGGGGCCATCAGGAATGCAAGAGTGTGAAGCCTCGGTTGTGGAATTTGGAAGATAGTGGCGACCTGACAACATCTGCTCGAACAATCGCCAGTGTGGCTTCCTTGGGAGGATTCTCTGGTGTGAATGGTGAGGCAAGAAGGTTGGCTTCCTTGGGAGAATTCTCTGGTGTGAATGGTGAGACAAGAAGGTTGGCTTCCTTAGGAGGACTCAGGTGCCATCTTGTTAGTACGATGAGCAGGTGGTATTTGTTGCGCCACTAGTCTTTGCGAGCTAGGAACCTCTCGAACATTCGGCGACATCTTGCTGGCCACTATCTTGATAGCCAGTACCAAGATGGCCGCCATCCTATCGGGCATCACAGCAAACGATAGAGCAAGAAGTACTTGTTGACTCAGACCAACACTAGTCTATGACTTCTACCAACATTCGGCATGACCGCCATCTTGCTAGTCAGTGCTAGCCACCATCTTGCTAGCCAGGGCCAATATGGCCACCTTGCACCCTTTTTTCAGAAAATTGTGATTTTTTTTGGGAAATTGCACATTTCGGAACATCCAAGGTGGCAGCAACCACGTCCTTCATCCTCAGCCAGGAGCCAGGTGTGCTAGAGTCAGCTATTTACAACTACTGAAGCAGTCCGACAATTGTCGGAGATTGAGGACGTTGCAGTACATGCACGGCTTACCTCAGATAACCTACGATGCGAGGAATATTTTGCTGCAACTTGCCGAAGGAACAAAACAGGTCGGTACAGCATGGCCCTACCCTTCAAGGAGCCCCAGTCTCACTTCAGAGAAACACGAGTGCAAGCGCGTCATCAGTTCCATAACCTTGAAAGTAAGCTAAATCGTGATCCTAGCCTCAGGGATTCTTATACATGGTTCATGATGGATTACTGAGCGCAGGGTCACATGTCCCCGACACCTGCCTCGCAACTAAGACACCTACATTTTATACACCACACCATGTCATCCTGAAACCAAATAGCAGTACCACAAAATTGAGTGTGGTATTTGACGCTTCAGCAAGAGTTACTATCGGAGTGGGTCTAACTGACTTGTTGCTCACTGGTCCACGGATACCAGGGGACATAATGGACCTTCTCCTCTACTTCCGTAGTCATACTGTTGCCTTCACAGCCGACTCAAGGCAAATGTATCGTCAGATCCAAGTTCACGAATAGTTCAGGGATTACCAACACATTTTGTGGAGATCCTCAGACCAAAACCCAGTAGGTGACTATCGATTCAATACTGCAACCTATGGTGTTTCATCATAACACTTCCTCGTCATCCGAACACTACACCAACTGGCTGCTGATGAGGGGGGGGGGGGGGAGTTTTCCACATGTTGCTGCAGTGCTATTAACAGATTTTTGTGCAGATTACTTAGTGTCGTGTGCACCAACGACACAAGTAGCCTTGACATTACAGAAGGACGTAGTTTACCTTTAAAGGATGAGCGAATTACACTTGCAGAAGTTTGCCAGTAATGGCCAGTCTTTACTCTCCTGGCTCCCTGCAGAATTGGTCCAAGGTAATGAGGCACTGTCGCCTGACAGTAATTGTGGTCTACCGACAGTGAAGATATTAGGCCTCCAATGGCAGCCTGAAGTCGACACCTTCGCATACAAAGTTCAGCCAACTTCCACCATCTCTTCCAAACGAAGTATATTATGAGAATTAGTCCGGATATTCGATCCTATTGGGTGGTTATCATCCATTGTTCTGCTGGAAAAATATCGCATACACCATCCCAGCAGACATATTAGCCACTTTGAAATGCTTTCAGAAGGAGCTTCCAGGTGTGGCAAGCATTTATATTCCTAGACTGGCGCCTGTAAACCAGCAGAATGTGAAGCTTCAGGTGCACGAGTTTTCTGACAGTTCGGAACGTGGATACGCAGCTGTTGTCTACCTGCCAATCACCTTACTGAATGTTCCAGTACCTGGTCATTTAATTATTGGCAAATAGAAGGTGGCCCCCACCAAGCATCTCTACCTCGTCTAGAGCTATGTGGGGCTCTACTGCTTGCCCGTACCATGCGCAAAATACAAGATAACCTCAGTCCCCGTGGCGGGGGAAAGGAAGGAAAATAAGAAAAGAAACAAAATAAATAACTTATCCGTGCGTGGCTATGTCACTATGAAACACATTTTTAAACCTCGGAATAATGTTTCACGACTTTGCAGACACACTGAATTATATTTGAAGTGCCCAAAATAATAAAAGTAATTCAATTGACTGACAAACGTCTTCTAACTGGATGGAAGGGAAGTGGCAACATACAATTATGGCGAATTTTACGTACACTGAGAGAGAGAATGAAAGAAACAAATACACGGAGCGAGGAAGGAGAGAGAGAGAGGAGAGAGAGAGGAGAGAGAGAGAGAGAGAGAGAGAGAGAGAGAGAGAGAGAGAGAGAGAGAGAGAGAGAGAGAGAGAGAGAGAGA
Organism: Dryococelus australis; assembly: GCA_029891345.1. NCBI lineage: Eukaryota > Metazoa > Arthropoda > Insecta > Phasmatodea > Phasmatidae > Dryococelus > Dryococelus australis. The sequence continues at coordinate 77,894,204 of CM056998.1, forward strand.
GAGAGAGAGAGAGAGAGAGAGAGAGAGAGGAGAGAGAGAGAGAGAGAGAGAGAGAGAGAGGAGAGGAGAGAGAGAGAGAGAGAGAGAGAGAGAGAGAGAGAGGTTTCATTTGGTCAACCAAATCAGTTTTGTAGAACTTCATATTTGGTTTGGTTTATACAACAAAATATTTCGTTAGAGCAACAGTGTAGTTCGCTGTTTTTTCACACTTTTTGAACCAAACTTTTGAAAAACCATGCCATGATGATGTACGTGGTTGTTTTCTAACAATGTTATAAATCACAAAAGTTTTATACTTGTGTTAAAAGAAGGTAATTTAAATGCTGTAATGTTGAGGTTAAATAAACATTTTATAACATTATATTATTCCACTTGGAAATAATATTAATAAAACAGTGAGAAAATGTGTTGATACCAACTAGTAAGAGTGGAGCGAAGTGGAGAGATTCGGGGGCTTTTAACATCGAGGGCGTGATAATCGATTAGGGTGAAGTGAGGTGAGTGTGGAACAGCACTGGAATGCCAGAGGGGGAAACGGGAGATCTCTGAGAAAACCCGCCGACCCGGAGGGTGACCCTGCCGGGAATCGAACCAGGTTCACGGCCTAAGTTGGAGGGGAGTATTCTGACCACCAAACCACCACCAATCCTTTGTTCTTATGCAAAATATTCTTACACTGAATACGGTGCGTTGTCCCTTTCGTGTAATTATCTAAACTCGTTTAAGCTTTGTTTGCATGAGACGGAGGCATATGCTGGAAGTAGAACTTTGGGAGGGCTTCAGAAAAGTTGGAAGTAACCATTCATGGGTTATATATATTTCTTATTTATTTATTTGGCCATAAACAAACATATATTTGGTTGGTTCAGTCAAACTTTCGTGTCAGTGTCGGTGCATTGGTCCCAGCGGTAACATTATAAATGTATCATCCACAAGGAATACATGTATTTCGGGAAATGTGTATACAAAATAGAAATACAACTTTACTGCGAACTTCATATTTCGCCAAGAATGGAAAAATTCCTCCTTCGCTGTCCTCGTCGTGCTGCGTTCTTTGGGTCGAGAGTTGCGCGGCGTCTGTTGCCGACTGCACGAACAGCCAGGTGCCGAATTTCTCTGCGGGCAAACAGCGACGCGACACGCGTCTAGTTACCCATGACGAAGGCATTCCGCGGAACAAAGAGACATCCGAGCAAGGTGCCTGCCCTCGGAAGAGCGCCGACACAGCATGTTATACACTGAGGCCGTGTTTTTCCGCAGGTCGTTTGCCCGGCCAGCAGCGACTCCTCCCTGCCCCTCTCTTTAAAGGACCGCATTCCACTCCAAGGTACTGTCCTGCCCCACAACAGCTATTTTTAATTTTGCTAGCTTCTTAAGCAGCTTTCACACGACGCAAGATGCATGGGAAACTAGAGCATACTATAGGCGGTTCACGATAAAATGAGCACTTTTGAAGCCCTGCTTAAGATCTAATTTTTGCACATCGTGTGTTCTTGCGTCTTATGCAAAATTAACATTGCCATGGGCCTCATCACTTTAGTCATGCTTCGGTCAAGTGAAACTGAAATTAGCCTATTATAAAAGTAACATTTTATAAGTTTGCTAATTTTTACACACCTGATGCATTAAAAAATCAGAAACTGAAATAAATTACTTAAATTATCACAAATGTTTACTAACACATATACTTCGACGTTAAGGCATAGAACTACTTTCCATCTATAGTTACCAACTTTACCAGGCGCATGTCACAAATGCGCCCGTTGAAGTATATGCAGGCATGGACAGTGACTTCTTTATGAAGTTGATTTCAAAAGTGCTCACTTTATCGTGATCAGCCTTTAAATATCATGCGAAAATACGTAACTCCTGCAAGGCAGATATCGTACGCAAGGAAGATCTCGTACGAAATCAGGATATCGAGAATATCATATTTCCAGAAAAGTTATACACGAAGCGAATGAATATATTGGTCGTTCTCTGCTAGTCTTGTGATCACGTATATCAACCAGAGAAGTACAAGAGAAGAGAAGAGCAGAGCCGACGGGCATACCACCCTGGTAACCCCGATATTCTTCCAATCACCGTGGTTCAACAGGGTATGGCGGGATCAGTACTTGGATGGGGGGCCGTCCAAGGAACGCCCCGTAGTCGAAGGCGCACATCAAACACTAGGTAGGCACACTAGGGTCATTCAAGGTTAGAAACGGAGGTAAGGTCATGCAGACCAGTACCTCCACCCAACCTATCCCAGACTGCGACATCCGGCACAAGCCGATGAGGGTGAAATGATGTGAGTATGGGGCAATGCCGGAATGCAAGGGCGGGGGAAACGGGAGATCCCCGAGAAAACTCGCCGACCAGCAAGAAGTTAGGAGAAGACTCCTGTTAGGAGAAGAGCAAAGACAATAGCTGTGCGAAGAGGAATAAGGCGAAAAATACTCATTGTGAAAAACTCTTTACCATTTTGTTTTGGAAATGGAGTGGTGTTCGCATATTGTGAAACTGTTGGACGAACACAAGAAAAATCCTGTTGTATTTCACAGCTAATTTAAAACAGCGTATGTTCATGAGATTTATTAATTAAAATTTTTGCTAACTAAGGTGTTCCCATTCTATCAACTTTTCTCACGCAAGGAGGTATTTTGCTGCAAGTTTGATCTGTGGAATCGTTTCTCGTAAGATTTCTCACACGAAGCCTTATACGAATTCCACTTCGTGTCGTGTAAAAGCAGTTTTAGACGGAACATCCCTCTCTGACTCAGAATCGTGATGGAAACGGTGTTGAGGGCTGTAGGTTGGAAAAGGGGGGGGGGGGGGGGGACGGGAGAGAGAAACGCGGTGACTTTTTCACCTCTGTAAACAGCAACATTCATCAGCGCACCAAACATCCGGCTCCGTCCTCAAAACCACCTAATTTCTTACACTGTGCATCGGCTGTACAAACATATAAGTTATCTGTTTTCTTTAAGGACCGCTACCCTTTAAATTGTAATCGGTGATTTTCCACTGGTTCGAATTTGGAGTGAAATTCAAATACTGAAATTAATGAAAATGGCTCCACTTCGGTGGAGAACCAACGGTTGTTCAAGTGAAATAATTTCGTCAATTGTAAAAGAGAGAGCCATCTGAGTTGGGCGAATTAAATATAGATTTTATTGAATATAACTAACTAAACATATTCCCGATAGTCATTGTTTATATTGTGCAAATTACCATAATTAAAAAAAAAAAAGTAATTTGCGGTGTCCAGGTTTTGAACCCACAGCATACCGCTCCCAAACCGTTACCTTATCAATCGCTCTACCAAGCCAACCTTGACTGTTAGGCAGAAAATGTGTGTTATATTACTTTACCGAAAATATGTAGCTATAAATTGTATGTCCTTTCTTTTCGTTTTCAGTTTAATTGGTAGCATTACGATTGTTAAAACAAATCGTACGTAAGAATGACTTCAAAACGAGCAATATGGAAATTACGTGAAAACAAAATGAAATACTGAATGTTCGCGTTGCCACATAAAATAGTATTATAAAAGACGAAAAACCTCCATTTCGAAATATTTATTCATGGGTTTCATTAGTTTATGCGTTATTTCATTCAATGTACCTTGTTTAACTGATCCATTAAAAAAAAAAAAAAAAAATTAAATGGTTGATGGATCAGTGGAAAATGTCACTGAACCAATAAGTGAAGGACAACTGGTATTTTTTTCCACTAATTCATCGGTTAATTTAACTTAAGTGACTTTTGAAAGTCAGTAGCTGTTAACTGATTTAAACAGTGAAATTATCACTGATTATGATTTAGGGTGTAGCACTCGCAGTGACTAGGAGTGACTAAGCAGCTGCACTGTCTCATAGACTAAATATGAGGTAGAACGATCTTGCTGGCTGCGCACAACCAAACTCCGTGTCCCAAAACTGAACTGCTTTTCTGCCAACACGTCTAGCGAAAACAACATCGATTGGATTTTAGGTTAGAAAAGTGATTTGTAAACAAATGTTATGAGTTTATCTGTACTTCCTCTCACCAATACGTAACGCAGTTTGATCAAATTAAAATTGTTAAAATTATTTTATTCATATAACAGCGCTTGCCATTTAAAAATTAAGATATAAACAAACACTTTCATCACGGTTGACCATGTGACTTTAGACAGGTGTATATGACTGGGGTAGCTCAATGTTGGGTAGATGCGCAGAAGAAGAATACGCGGTATACCTCATCTTTAGTCTATGCACTGGCTATTTCACTTTCTTTTGAGGTCTTTCATCTCTCATCTCCAGATGGAGGTGCGCAGTGGAGCCGCGTTCATTTGATTAAGTCCATTCTCAGATTCTGCAGGGATAAAGGGGGCAAAAATTAAAATTGGTAGGCACAGTGGAGCAAGAAGAGAACGGAGCTATGTTTGTGATGTCAGCACATCCCCCTTTTCCCTCCTCCAGGGACAAAGACTGAAGAGGGCAAGCAGGTTCCATAGGGGAAGCAGAAAATTCTCAGGGGAAATTCCATTACAACATGTGGTGCACACTATCGTATCCGTGTTCCGGTTTGTATAGGCTGTTCATGGTAAAGTGATCACTTTTGAGAAGCTAGTTACTTTTTAATTTCAGCGATTTTTTATTCTCTAACAACTTTTGGAAATAAATATTTCCATGTAGGTAATAAACATATTGTGTGTATGTATGTGTGTTTATATATATATATAAACTTATATATATATAAACTGCACTCGGAATTTTACGTATAAGGCTAAAACAAAATATATTTATTGATTATTATTCGAAATGCGAGGACTTTCAAAAGTGTTCACTTTACCGTGAATAGCCTATAAGTACGGAAATAATTCTGGGCCTATCGAAAGGCTTCCCACGCACGATTGACACAGTTGCGGCATGTCATGATTATCTTGCAAATATTTGAGAATGTGGCTTACTTGAAACAACAAATAATTTTGTTGTGAAATTTTCGATTTTTTTTTGCAATGTTCTTATTGCACTGTTTTTATGGTCGCTGTTCTCGCAATTACCTTCGGCAATGGAGAACGTCCAATGAATAAAATCAAGTTTGGTAACCGAAAACATGTATTTTACTTTTTTTTAAAAAACCTTACTATTACATTTACTTCTGAATAGCTAGTAAGAAAGAGGGAGAGAGATTAGAGGCGCGTGGAGTTTTACGTACTGTTTCTCCGATGCATCTTGGGTAGTCGTAACTCACGTATACGGGAACGTTAAGGGGACTATGTAAAGCTGCGCGTTCAAGATCAAGAGGCGAGGAAGCGATACGGGCGACAGTTACACGCACGCCTAGCGCCTCATCGCTCCTACACGCAAGGCGTGCAGTGTTTCCGTCGTAACGCTGTACTGTGTTAATTAGATCTGTAACAGTGGGGTTTTATTACACGCGATGAAAGCCCGCAGATTAATCTACGGCCGTATCTTTGTACTTCTCTCTTGCCGCTTAAGGAAACTGCATACGCATGTTTTGAAAATGCTATACTCGACCATTTTCACAATTTTTTTTCCTCCAAGAATACACTTAATATGACTAAAGTAAAAAAATAGGGCCGTAGATAACAGTTTTTTACCTTTTCTGACAAAGTCATATTCCCAGAACTTTTATTTACCGAGATACGCGTTTACGCGCAAACGATTTCACAGAAAACGTTTCATCACATAGGGCTCTTATGTGGACTACACTGATACCAAGATAATTATGACATTTTGTCTTCATTGCTAGAAACAATGCAAATTTTTTTAGGTCCAATACCATACTATTGATGCCCCAAAATAGCCAAATGTACTCTTTAAGAAATCCTGCATAATTATGATTTCCCAAAATCACCCCATGTAAATGCAGGGATGGTTCCTTAAGTCAGGCCATGGCCGACTCCTGCCTTGTTCCTGCTTGTCTGAGCAACTTGCTCCGTCTATAATGACTTCGCTGTCGATGGTACGTTAAACCCGACCTACCTACTTACGTCATTAAAACACATTGCTATCTTCTAAGAGATGACGGAGTTTAATACTCTTGAAAATAAGGCGAAAGAAATTATGAAAGGGGTTCGGATGATTGTACTTTATAATAAAATTACTCTTTTACTCTAAAATTATATAACATACTGCATTGAAAACTTACAATATACACATATCTGGTGACTTACCAGCAAATCTGAGCTGAAAAGTATATCACTGGAGTACTTTTAATAAAACAGTAAACCACAGTTTGCCCAGTACCCAGGCAATCAAAATTGTTGGATTTCATTGCAAGAAAAATCGGAGAGTTGAGGTGAACTAATTAATAACATCATCAATTAGTATTCGCCTACATAAATGACTATCAAATTTTTCTCAGATGGTGCAGAGGGACCGCGTTGGTGTAGCGGCTAAAGCAGAGGCAATCCAGGTATCGGAAGAAGGGAATTTTGGGATAAGAAGGGGAAAGGAAAAACAATAAATAAACAGATGTGTTTTAAGATTATGTACGTATGGAATAGGGGGAAAAAGGCAGCTTTAGCAAATACTTGGTATATAAGTACAAAAAGTGGATCGAAGTGTGTGAGGGATTTTGCTATTAAGATAAATGTTGAATTATTGTTAGGAGGAGAATTTTATTTCTGCACTGTGGCAGTGAAGAAACCAATTCCCTTAACTATGTTGACAGAAAACGAAAGTAAAACCGAAGACATTACTGAACTACTGGAACGCTTCCCCGCTGAAGTAGTTATTTACCAGTGTTAAAGTCGGTATTGTAACAAACACATGCACCATCCTGATACTCACTCAGTAATTTCAGTAACATCAGTTATTGTTTCGTTACTTCTGACGAGCACTGGTGTTCACTGAGAATGGTTTCCGGCTGACTCCTCGTGCGAGGACTTAGGTATTGAGAATGCTGAATACAGAATGTTCACAAACATCACCGACAAACTCCGTCAAGTGATTCCTCAAATATATACGAAAGTTATACACATGACATTTAGCCTGACTCGCTTCCTAAAGTGAGTGAGTGAGTGAAGAGACTTGGGCGACTCTTGAGAGCCGAGGAGGGTGATTGAGGTGAATATAGAGCAGCGCCTGAATAAAAGGGAGGGGGAAATGGGAGATACCCGAGAAAACCCGCCGACCAGCAGCATTGTTTGGCACGATTCCCACATACGAAAATCCGGTGACCACGCCGGGGATTGAACCCGGTTCGCCTTGGTGCATTCTAAATTCGAATGCGTGGAAAACCACTGATTCGCAGTGAAATTTAACTACTCAAATCAGTGAAAATGGCTCCACTTAGAATCAGTAGAAAACCACTGATTGTTTCAGTGAAAAATTTCACTGCGTGAAACAATATGAATGACGGCAGACTGCAGTGGCGAATGGGATAACGTCTTTATTGAATTAGCCAAGTAATTAGGTACAATAAACCAATTCACGATAGTTCCCTATTTGTATTGCGGAATTTACCATAATAAAAAAAAAACGGAGGTTACGGGGATTGAAATCACAGACTTCGCTTTTAGGCCATTACCTCAACATCTGCGCTACCTAGTAAGTTGAAAAATAAGATGACAATATATGTCATACTTTTGATCGAAATCGTGAAGATTTAAATTGTATGCCCTTACTTTTCGTTTTTGGTTTAACTGGTACTGTTAGGATTGTAAAAACGAAGAGCGTACTCTCTTCACATTATATGCAGTTTAAACCTTCAAACAGAGCGCTTCGATGATAACATGAAAACGAAATGAAAGACGTAAAAGAGGAATGAAGGGCTAATTAATGTTCATATTACCTCATAAAATGGTGTTTTGAAAAACGAAACACATTTTCGAAAGTATTTTGTATTGGTTTCATTAATTTATTCGTTGTTATTTCACTTGATTCACATTATTAAACGGTCATTTTTTTTACGTCGTTGGATGACTATTTTTACATGCTGTTTAACTGATCCATCAATCAAAAATAAACCACTGAAAAAAAAGAAAGAATTTTTTCACTGATTCATCAGCAAAATTCACTGAAGTGACTGTTGAATCAGTCAGGTACTGTTGACTGATTGAAACAGTGAAATTATCTTCTCACTGATTCCGATTTAGAGTGTGTAGTAAGGCGAGCAGGCTAACCACGCAGCCACCACGGATCCTCGCTTCCTAAAGATGGTACACGCCCGTAATGTGGAGATGAGCGACAGGTTTATTGTAAATAGCGCGGGACAACATTTAATTAAACGTCTAAAAGTATGTACAGTGTAGTGGCATCGCGTTCACCCGAAATCAAGCTTTGAAAAATGTCACTGCTGCTATCTGCGTATGTTTATATGTATGTATGGGCATTCTGACTGACATGCATTCAGTGAAGCGGGTAACGAAGAAGAAAAAGTAGATCCAAATATTACATTAAATTAATAAATATTTGGTAAACATTTGTTAATACTGAAATAATCTCTTTTGCTTTGTATCTTTTTAATGCATATACGTGTAAACATTGGTAAATTTGAAAAAAATATTTAATTTTCTAATAATATCACCGCTTTCGTTGGCCGATGCATTAATAAAGTGATCAGGCCATAGCAATATTAATTTTACATATGGTGTAAGAATACCCAATGTGCGTACAAATAGATCTTACGCAGGACTTTCAAAAGCGCTCAGTTTAGCGTGAACAACCTACAGTAACTCACGGTGAAAGTGGTACACCTAGTACGAACTGACAGATTGGAAATGAATATATCCTCTAAATGAAAATTACTGGTAACCCAGTCAATTTAATGCTGTAGGTACATATCTAGATATTAGGGTCTATAAAGATACACATAAGTTCTATGATTATATCTGCATAAAATGGAAAACAATAAAATTACTGCAGATTGAACGTCCCAGTGAAAGTGGTACACTGCCCAATTCATGCCTCCCATTGGACTACCAGGCATGCCATGTCGAGCTCACGCATTCTGAACTATGCGTACCTTCGTTCTGTGCATGAAGGCATGAATTACATTCAATTAAGTTTTCGTACATCAATATGGAACGTAAAAGAGGTCAGACATCTGTGGCGGTGAGAAAGCTGGCCATTTTGCATTACCGAAGGAGCAAATCTCTGCTTCAAATCGGGAAAATTGTAAATCGCAATCATTCAACAGTGCAAAATATCGTTCGTTGCTTTCGTCAGTACAGTAGAATGGAGAACAAAGAGAAGCGTAGTTCCTGAAAATATTCACTGCATCAGACGAGCGATGGATTCAACATCGCCGTTAAGTGCACCAAAACTTGCTAAGGAAGCAGAAGTCATCTTGAGGGAAAAAAACCTGCCCAGGAACCACGAGGAGAGCCCTTCGTAAAGAGGTCTTCAATGGTCGACAAGTGCGCAATAAACCATACATCAGCACGAAGAACAAACGTCTCAGGTTCCAGTTTGCCACAGATCATGCTGATAAATCTTTTGACTACAGGAAAACGGTCATATTTACAGATGAAAGTAAATTGAGTGTTTGTATAGGATGGTAAAGTCAGTATCAGGCGTAAGTCAAATACGGAAGTAATAGAGCTATCTTAATCCGGTGGCAACAGCTGCCGGCAGAGGCGCCGGCCACCATATTGGATTCCGACACCATGCTGTGTCATTCCAGTCACCCAACCGCCATCTTGTTTCCAGCCACCATCCTGGTAGTCACTATGTCACCATATTGATTCCGGCCGACATTTTGTTTCTTGAATTTCAAGCTCTATCATTCCATGTTAGTTTTTCATGCTTTCTCATTCCGTCTTTTGTTTCTCTCTCATGCCATATCTTTCTCCCTTTCCTTTATTTCTTGTCGCCTTCTTTGCCCGCCATCTACGTAGTGTTACAGCCACCCTATTAATTACTTTCGTTAGACCCCGCCATCTTGTTTCCACCTGTCTTCTGTTTACAACGACTGTTGCTAGGGGCTCTCATGTCACTCTTACTCGGCCGCCAAGTTGGTTCTAGAGTTGACCACTACGGGAGCTGTTTTTTTTTATTTAGGAGCTAAAAAATATCATCTGGAGGAGGGTGGAATCGAACTGCCGAACCTTGGGTCGGTATGCAGACACCTTAGACCACTTGGCTATTGGCACAGGTACTGCGCCAAGGGTTTAAAAGAAGTAATAGCATGTGTGTGCATGGGACGAATAAATATTTTGTCGTAATTATTCTAATGCATATTAATAATTTTTTTACGTACGTTGTTTTTACTATCCTAAACTTATATACACCAGCAATAAAAGTGTTTTTTTATGTAGCCATGATTATTTATTAAGTATATTTTTCTTTTTTAAGTATAAAAAAATATTATGAAGAGGTGTACCTTGAAAAAAATATGCGAATGTAAATACTTTTTTGTTTTCGAAAAAAATTAACAAAAAAGCGGTATTCAAATCTGCGATGTCCGGATATGCGTACCACCATTTCTTTACAGTACAGAGAGGAGCTGATGACAGTGTCAACTGCAGCTTATCACGAAGGCAAGGTGAGTGTAGTACACTGGGCTAGGAGGGCCTCAGTGCTGAATGCATGTAACGATAACAGCCGGCCGCTGCATCCCAGCCATCCCCGTGGTCAAACTCGGCCTAGGCTGGCTTAAATACTCGCGCCAATAAGCATAATTCATAAGTATTAAAACGTCGCGTGTTAAACAACTAGTGAAATTTGGGTTATTGACATGCTGAAGGAAACACAGGCATATAATAATTGTTATTCACACACACACAGGTGTCAAAGCTTTCGGCCCTGTATACACAGCAACGTGGGTTCGAAATTGCAGACACGCGCACACACCAACTTGTGTATAAGCCCATTACTTAGCCAGGTAGTGTATTTGTGTGCAGACAGTAATGTATAACAGAGTATCTGGGATGCATTTAATTTTCTCAGATACACAATACTAATATATTATTAAGTACCCAAAAATAATTATTTTATATTCTACTGATTACTATCAAATCTATTCAAAATGCAATCCTAGAGTTAACAAGCAAAATGGGGGTCACTGAGAAACACAATTATCTGTCAATAGTTTGCAATAAAGAAATACTTAAACATGAAGAGTAATCGTGTTTAATATTAAATACTATACTGATTCCATTTCCACAGGTCTATCCCGTAACATGAGTTCCATATAAATTGCGAAAATGACTAGTAAAATAAATGTAGTTTGTAGTATCGTTTTGTGTATTCTATAGTTTGTGCGCAGAATATTATTAAACTGAGTCTGCGTGAATTCGGATCGCTGTCCCTTTGATGTAATTTTATAGACTTAAGCTTTGTTTGCATGAAAGTAGATCATTGGACGGGCCTCCGAAAAGTTGGAAGTAGCCATGAATGGACTATAGACAGTGCCCTTAATATCGTACCAAGCAACTGCTATTGTAACATAATCTTCCTGGCAAATATACAGACGTAATGGTGAAAGAACTATGCATGATGCAAGACAGATGTTTTCAAGCTACATGTTAAATAATATATCACATGTACTGTTAAACCTCCAAGCCATAAAATTCAGCTCGAAACTCCAAAATTGTAAATGTTGTTCGAGTCTTAACTTATAAACAATGTAATCTTAAAATTAAATGTATTTTACGGCCTACTAACACATTTTGAAGAATTAATTCGCATAGATATTTCGACAGCAGAAGTGTTTGTAAAAATCTTTCTACAGCTTGACTGTACACGTAATTTGTTTTGTTATCGCAGAATTTGTGTGCAGAACAGCGTAAAAAGTAAGTGTAGGGAACGCACTTCTCTAAAAAAAAAAAAATGTTTCAGGAAAAAGTTTCTTCGTTTGATAATATTTTAGAATAAGAGACAGAATACTACTGGCTTTCCATGGAATAACCACCTAAGTGACACTTCATTAAAAATCACTGGAACAAATTCGGAATAAATGTATGGCGTATGAAACATAAGAAGTAGGATGTTAGACAAATTTTGGACAAATAATAAAGGTCATATAGGGTGATATAGGGACCCCAGTTCGAATACTGACCTGTGAATAGGATGGTCTTTAACGAACTTCGTATGTGATTTTCTGTCTATTTACGTGCTTTTACGCACCTAATATACAGTATACATTTAAGAAGTTTTTTTGTTAATTTTTTTCGAAAACAAAATATTAATAGAAATATTAATTTCCTATCGGAGTTAGAAAACATGTGGTAATTTTACCCAGTGATGGGAGGTATATAATATGAAGGCGAAACAGAAGACGCACAAGAATAATCCTGGATGAAATACAAGGTTTGCAATTGTATTAAGAGCACAAGTTTTCCAAGCTTATTGGCGCAGTTCGTGCACTGTTTAGCATTCATGCGCAACGCATGCACATTTTAAAGCAATTTGTAACTATATGGTGTGGCACAGGGACCCGAGTTCGAAGCCTGAAACTATTAAAACAATATTAACTTTCTCTTGATTTAGAAAATATCGGACAGCGATTTCCAAGTGATGGGGTAAAGTAGGCAATATTGTGTGTGTGTGTATAACAATATTAACTTTCTCTTGATTTAGAAACTATCGCACAGCGAATTCCGAGTGATGGGGTAGAGTAGGTAATATTGTGTGTGTATAAATATAAATATATATATATATATATTAACTTTCTCTTGATTTAGAAAATATCGGACAGCGAATTCCGAGTGATGGGGTAAAGTAAGTAATAGCGTGTGTGTGTGTATATATATATATATATATATATATATATATATATATATATATATATATATATATATATATATATAGAGAGAGAGAGAGAGAGAGAGAGAGAGAGAGAGAGAGAGAGAGAGAGAGAGAGAGAGAGAGAGAGAGAGAGGAAGGAGTTGACGTTATGACACAGTGAGGTGAACATTGATTTGGAAGTGCACTCCTCTCATCATACCACGAAGATGAATTGCGAATATGAATACCTGCCTTTGACCTCAACTAACATCGAGCCGCGACGTGCATCATTGCTAACTGGTTGTCACCAGTGCCGATTTTGCAATCGAGTTTTCACCTATATTCAAAATATATATCAGTATAAGAGGGTGGTCTGTACGAAGAGTACTTTTCGCATGAATACTAATTGGGAAGCATTGTGGTGGCCTACTGTGGTGCAGAATTGTTCAGTATAAAGTCCAAGTTGTGCTATGGGCCAATGAGTCGTATGTCATGGGTCATTAGTGGTCAAGGTGGTGGTAATGGTGGCGGTGAGTCATTTTGGGGTCATGTGGTGGTAGTGGAACCATTTTGGAGTCATTTAGGGGTAATTTTGGAGTCATTTAAGGGTCAATGTGGTAGTGGTGGTAATAGAGTAATTTTTGAGTTATATAGAGGTCATTTAGACATCATGGCGGTGGTGGAGTAATTTTGGTGTCATTTAGGACCATTAAGGGATCAAGGTGGTGGTGGTGGTGGTGGAGTCATTTTGAAGTAATTTAGGGATCATTTCGGGGTCATTAGGGGCCATTTAGGGGTCATTAAGAGTCAGTCTTGTGAGGGATCGGCCTGTACGAATCAGTTGGTAGGAGTCAGAGACTGACTCGCGCACATGTGATGTCTCAATGCTCGCGTGCGATTGGTCAGCTGCAATCACATGGCAACTAGGTGATTGGCTTGTTGGTGCCAACACAATGTATTAATGGCGTAATACGATTGGTTCAACGGCAATATGGCGTCATATGACTTGCATACTCATATACATACGCAGTGGGGAGACCAGCTGAGAGGCTTAGTTTGATAACAGTTCCCATTAAAGATTGTCTCTAAAAGCTTCTGCATCTTCGCATCTAAGTCTTATTCTGCATCTGCGATGTCTTCGGGCACTCCAGAGCAAATGCAAGCTACGGCAGTGCCATAGAGTTTTTCGGGAGTGGTACCAGCAGTGCCATCGATCTCTTAGGGTGGGTCACCTACAGCAGTGCAGCCAGCGACTCTTCATCAAGGCTTCGTTGTTTCTTGAGAGAAGATATTTACTAAAAGCTACAATGCTCGGAGACACGAGGTCAACTGTATTCAGAATGTGGAGCATGCTGCTTTTAAATGTGAAAAATACAAATCGCAGTTTGGTTGGCGAACTGACAACCTGAAAAGACAACTAGAAACCTGCACCGGTCTACCTTCACTTTTTGCTAAGCGTTATCGGTCACCATTTCATCGGAGCTGTACTGAGGTGGCAACAGATGTAACAAGCACTGGAAAATCATCGAAGCAGAAAACTACACATGAATGCCATCGGCAGTTCGTTACTTTATCAAGACTTCCATGCAGCTACTGCGACAAAACTTTCGCAAACGCTAATGAAGGACGAAGGCATGAAAAGAATGCATGTGCAAGGAGTACCGTCCGCATTGGATATCGGTGTGAGAAATGCCCTAAACTGTTTGCACGCACCAACAGTTTACATAGACATTTCACACAATGCGAAAGTGATACCTCATCCAACGATGTTGCACGAGCAGATAATCCTCTGTTTAGTTTCAAGCAAAAACTGGCCCTAGTGTAGCTTCGACTGTGAATCAGATTGCTACACCTATCAATTCGACCGTCATCGCAACCTACGAAAATAACCTGCGAGATGAAGCCGAATGAAAATGGATTTTGCCTGAAGCAATATGCATTCAGGGGTCTTCTAAAAGATTATGTTGCTTCAAATCTCATATCTTCCACGAAATATGTTTGTTCATTTCTGGCAGATATGAAACAAAATTTAATAAACCGACTTACAGAGGAGGTGTAAAAATACGGCGGTGTGAAATATAATATATGGTTGGAATGCAGTTGTAGTAAAACTTAGTCACACCATGAGGAGCGCGCAAAGAAAGGCACTGAAGACCTCAAATGTACCTATCTATAATGTACACACCCTCAAAGAGTGTGTTGAAAACAGCATAATAAAGGTATGCCGCGAGGAAGAAGAAATGGCAATGAAGGGCTATGGCTGAACACTCGATTCGGTAGATAATCTGTAGCTGAGAACGAACGGATTCGATCAACACACAGGAAATATTTTGATATCTTTGACTTTGGTATGGATTACGAACACCTGAAAATATCCACATTTCATGATATCACAAGTGTATATATGCAAGGTGACTAGGTAAGCAAGAAGCCTATGGATCGAAGATGGTTACGTCTCTAAGGGGCCTTCAGTGCTGGGAAGTTTATATCTGGGTTGCTGCAACTTCCATCATCGGCGTGATTGACAACAGTAACCTCGTTTCATTCCTGTAACTTTCGTGTTTCAATGCCTACAACGAGTACGAAAGTATCACTCAAAAACTTATCATCAGGTGTAACATTGCTTTCTATGAAGACAATTTCATTCATGTTTCCTGGTCCTTCAGACATGACGACAGCCTAACCATCTGGGTACACTAGTGTATTATCTACAGAACTCTAAGTGGCTAGTCAGTGTTGCGGCAAGAACTTTGCCTACAAACTTAGTGCACAACTACAAAAAGTTTATAAGTGCCAGAAGAGTTGGTTTTGTGTTTAAATTTTAAATGCAGAAATTTAATATATTTTTTCTTATTGACCCTATATTTTAACCGGTTTGTTATAAACTGTTTTAGTTAGAAATACCACTAGAAGGCAAATATTGGCTAATCACTATGGTTATAAGGACTTAAACATTCATTCCTGGAGGTATAAATGATACATGCAAATAGAATCTCACGAGCCTGCCTCCTAAGAGTGCGCCAATTATATTCGCCTACCTAAATGCATGTACACGTTCGCTTGCTTATGAGCAGACTTGCGAAAAAATTTGGCCTGCTACATAATTACCGGTATTAAAAAAGAATATATAAAGAATTCAATGTGAGCATAGGTACATGATTTCGACCCCAACTTAATATAAAGAAAAGTTTTTAATACATTTGCTTTTAAAAAGTATTCAAAATGAATGAATTTGCACTGGAAAGGCTCTGCAATTGATTGAAAAAATATATAGCAAAATGTTTAATACATTTATGAAATTGTACGAAGGATTGCAGCTTCTTTGTTTGGATGTTTACTATACAATATTTAAGCAATACTGTTCGTGGTCACTTCTGTGGTTCGGTGATTAACGGGTCTGCCTACCAAGCCGGCAGCCGCGAACTTCAAATAGGGAATCAATGTTAAACGACATTCCTTCTCATTGCGCCAATTTTAAGGATAAATATTTCAAACAAAAAGTATTCTACATTAAATTTCTTAAGGAATGATGCTACGTGAAAATATTTTGCCAATTTTTTCGTTTAATATGTTTTCTATAAAATGTAAATATTGAAATTTACATATAACAAAAAGATGGATAAATATTTTTTTTCAAAAACTATGTTATGTAGCAATATTCTCTGAGAAAATCGCGTCAACGTGTTTAATCTTGTTTGAAATACTTATCTTTCAAAATGACGCAATGAGAAGGAATATCGTTTAACATTGATTCCCCATGAAGTTCGTGACTGCCGGCTTGGTAGGCAGGCCCATTTAGGTACCCGACTTCTGTTCGAGAGGTTGGGGGATCAAATCCTCATCCCTACATGAGATATTTTAAAAAAATATTTTTATAGCAACATGGGCCAGTGGGAAATTTACATAATTTAAAACTTACAAACCGATTTTCAATTAAAAATATTTTTTCGATACATTTTACTGTTTTTTTTTCCCCTAGATTTCACCATTTTTCAAGTGATAAATAAAATAATTGTAAATAAAATAATTCTAATTATTTATTAATGTATCGATTCCTATATGTGCTGGGCAGCGAGTAGGGGCACGCCTCTTAAATCCAAAATGATGGTCCTGACATTGGGTTACGTAATCGGTATGACATCACGATCATGTGCGTCTTGAAAAGACGAGTCCAGTAATATATCACTCAATACTCAGGTCCGTAAATTTTTTCATCATAAAATATATATTTAAATTAAACAAAAAATAGATTTTCCTTGATTGGGCGATGGGAAGGGGGTGGTCGATGCTCTTCGTGATGGTTAGCAGCCTGATGGGTGGCAGACTATAAGTAATAGCAGCCTGATGGGTGGTGGGCTATAAGTAATAGCAGCCTGATGGGTGGTGGGCTATAAGTACTAGGAGACTGATTGGTGGTGGGCTAGACGCAATAGCGAGCCGCCCAAAATCACTCCGAATTGACTGAAATCAGCCATAAAGAGAGGAATCAGTCAGCTATATTTAGGAGCAAGCACTTCTTTCGCAAATTTTTGGAAAAACGATAACCTTTTTAGAGAACGAGAAATTTTGAGGGGGAAAAGGTTAATTTTAGGTTAAATAATTGCTTTCTGAAGTGATTTTTGGGTAAAAACAAGTGATTTTGAGAGAAAATGGCCGCCGACCGACCGGAATGACAGAGCATGATGTAGGAATCCAATATAGCGGGCGGCGCCTCTGCCGGAAGCAGTTGCAGCAGAATCGGAATACCCTATCTACTCACGGAGCTCGCAGAAAGAAATCTTCGGCCGACGGTAAAACACGGGGGGTGGATCCCTGATGGTATGGGGTTGTATGGCGGCTTCCGGTATGGGGACACTCCATTTTATAGATAGTACTCTGGATCAAGATGTGTATTTGGTCATATTGAGGAAAGTACTGATAACGAGCGCAGATACACTAGGCTTGCGGGATTGTTTCACGTTCTACCAGGACAATGACCCGAAACATAATGCCCATAAGGTACGCATATGGTTACTCTATAATTGTCGCCATGTACTCGATACACCTCCATAGCTCCCAGACACCAATGTCACTGAAAATTTGTAGTGTCTCTTAAAAGAAAACATCCACAAAAAAACCATATCTAACCTGAATGACCTCAAAATTACCCTTCAAATGGAATGGGATAAGATTGAGCCCTCTTATTGTGAAAGGTTGGTCGATCTATGACAGACTAGGGAGATGAGAGAGAACTGTGGTCGCCACACTAGGTATAGGCTATTCACGGCAAAGTGAGCACTTTTGAAATCCCTCTTATTTGGAATAATGGTCGCTAAATATATTTTATTTTAGTCTTAGACGTTAACTTCCGACTGTGGTGGAGTATATACACACTGTGTTTATTACTTACACGGCAATATTTAATATAAAAAAGGTGTTTAAAAGAAAAAAAATGACTGAAAGGAAAATGTAACTAGTGCCTCAACAGTGCTCACTTTACCGTGAACAGCGTATACGAACTGAAATGTCCACTTATGCCCTTCGGCGACAGGACTAGACTGTGCCATTTTCAGACGCCCGCCAGACATATTACATATCGGATTCCACACGTGCGAAGAAAGCACAAGATATAGTCAGCTTTTCCAGTGATACGTCACCTTATAGCCTCACTGTCCACGGGTATGTGTGTTCACGGTAAAGTGAGCACTTTTGAAGCCCTGTTTACTTTTTTCTTTCACCCATTTTTAGTCCTTTGACCACATTTTAAAACAAATATTGCTATGCAAGTAATAAACACGGTCTGTATGTTCCACCGCACTCAGAAGTATACGTCCAAGTATAAAATAGAATATGTTTATTGGCTATTATTACAAATGAGGGGGGTTTTTCAAAGTGCTAATTTTACAGCGAATAGACTAAACTTAGTACGAGTTCCACGTTATATAACCAGGCCCGCGTAGTCGTGTAACTTCATTTAATAATTCGGGTAGTCGCGCGTGTTCTCCCTCTGGTTGTCAATCATCCCCATTAATAATAAAAGTTTCGGTTCTTAGGTCCAAAGAAAGATTTCGCAGTACTCGAATTCACAAAACATAAAATGAAGATCAGAACGTGAACTAAGCTTACTTAATATATTCCAATGGGATTTGTTTTATTGTTTGTAGACCTATATTTTAATTAACAAAATCATTACACACAGCAATAGCCGATACAATTTATAGTTTTCCAATAAAAAATTACAGGGTGTTTTCGATATAATAATGTATAGAAACCATGTATACAAAAACAATTATTTTAAAGTTGTAAAATTTACTATGATAGTTACCAGCATTCAAGTAATTGTCAATACATACAATATAACTCCATTAAATATAATAAGTAGATAATTCAAATCATGCTCTTGATTTAATCTTTTGGAAATCAGCGCACTGCGACAGAATGCGCTTTCCACACTTCTCAATCCATTATGTTGCAGCCGCTACCACTATTCTTCTACGGGCGTCGAATAAGGGAATATCAGATAAAAATTAATTTTTCCGTGCCAACTTAATGGCGATGCGAATGACGCCAAACGCATGAAGTATATACATAGTAATCGAACGTCGAAATGTGAGTCACGCTGCATACTAGAAATTCCCCCTTCCAGATGACGTAGTCACGCGTAAAGACAGCAAATGCTTGCTCGCCTTCTTATCCCTGTATTCTGAAGTCAGTTCTAAACAAGCAGACGCCACTATCTGTACACAAGATACAAGGCGACAGAATACTACTGACGCACTAACAGTCTAATATTTCTGCCACGAAGTTACACAAAACTGTCAACTTAACATGCTAGTTAGCAGTCATTCACGGAAGGGAAAAAAAATCTGTGTCTGAAGAGATGGATTAAAAAAAGAAAGAGAGGCAAAGACGTTTACAGAAGATTACGTTAACCAAAATTGAAATTTCTGTCGAATTCGGGCTAGACATAGAAGTAGAAGTTTCTAATTAAAAGGCATGTATTACAAAAGAATGGTATCGCACGAATGGCTACAGTCATGTTAAGATGTAACTCTTCTAGTCTGGGCGTATTTACCAACGAAGGTAAAATTAAATTAAAAAAATTAGTGGAAATAGAGGAAACGGAATGAGTTTTAAGAATATCGAGCTCTGATGGAAATATCAAGGAGGGTTTGGAATTTGGCAGAGTTCCGGAATTCATAGAATCTCCGCTACACTTGTCTTCCAGCGAGACAAATCAGCTTCACCACATTCCTAGCACTGCTAGATCAAGTCCGTAGCCACAACGCTTCTGATTCATTTAACTAACACCGACTTTCGATATTTGCAGATTTCACTGGCGAGTTATTTTTATAATGCCAGCTGTTGCTCCAATACTGCTGACGAGCACTGATCACTGGTGCTCGTTTCCTCGCGCCACTGGGCGGCATCCTGTGGGTTTTGACAGCCGAAGAGGGTGAAACGGAATATCCCCGAGAAAACTCGCCGACCAGCGGAATTGTCCATTACGATTCCCACGTGTGAAAATCCGGGAGCGATCCTACTGGGAATCGGACAAGGCTCGCATGGTGGGAGGCAAGCGCCCTAGCCGCTAACACCATCGAAGCCCACCTGACGAACACTGATAAACCATCAGTTATTTCAGTGCTCACCGGAAGTAACGAAAGGTGGTATAAGTTCCCATGTTCTTACGGCAGGAAAATTACGACTATCTGTAAAACCAGATATTAAGTCTCCAATTATATTACTCCTTACAAGCACAGGATAAAAATTCGTCAGGAACCGCGTCTCAACGAATTTCAGTTTTAGGGTTGTTAGAAAAAAATTACATATTTAAGGTCAATGAATATTACTTCTAGTTTCACAGCATGGCCCGAATGGTGTCCATTGCATCATGTAAAATGCGATAAACCATGTCAGCGAGTTTACTTTGTTAGCAATTTAAGAAGGCGGGGGAAAAAAGGGGGGACGACGAAAGTAACCACGAATACGATTCTGAAAAATTTGAGAATGTCGAAGAAATAGGTTTGTAAAAATTACTTCCTGAATACGTTAAAATTATAATCTATTTTGGAGAAGCTATTGAACATCGAATTAACCTCGTGATCTACTGTGATAGTAAATATGTTTGGTTGAATTATTCCCCGGGTTCTTCCGGAGTTACGAGGGAAACGTGGCGGACGTTGCCGTAGATCCCCGGATTTTCCCAGAGCACTGCCATTTCCCACGCCCTCGCGTTCCGCCGCTGCTCCATCTTCACATTACTTCACCCTCCGCGTAGAGCGCCAACTAAACGTAACGCAAATATAATACAAGTACCAAAAGGCAAATTCCAAATAAGTACTGGATGTGGTAGAGAATGGGAAGTGTGCTAAAAGGAAGGGGAGAGGGAGAGGGAAGGAGAGAGAGGGAGAGGGAAGGAGAGAGAGGGAGAGGGAAGGAGAGAGGGAGAAGGGAATGGAGAGGAGCGAGCGAGAGAGAATGTTAATAGGAAGGGGTCAGGTGTTGGGAAGTCGGAAGGAAATAGAACACAGGCATGAGAAGTAATGCTATTGATAAATGTTGTCGCTCTGCATCTTTTCCCTAGCCCTGTCCCACTCGAGTGTGCCAAGAGCACCATTGGTAACTCGGGGAGTGTGCCGAGATTTACAAAGACGTAACGGGAATCGTGCAACTTCCCGTACTTGGGGTATTTAATTACTTAGGTTATCGTTGCAAGAATGCCATGGCCATCGCCCTCGCCTCCCCCAGCGAGACTCGGGTTGCGGGGAACCTTCTGGATCGGGTTAGCCAACTAGTTCGTAAAGGCCACCACGGGCCGTCTCCGAGTAGATAGTCTGGAGTCCGGAGCCTTGTACGGCCTTAGGCGGTAAGTGTGCGAAGACAGTGAAGCGACGAGCGGCAGAGACGCCATTGACCGGCAGGAGTGAAGTCTGCAGACTGCGAGAATCGGCACAGTGGATATATATATATATATATATATATATATATATATAAAGAGAAAAAAAAAGGGGGGGGAGGGTTGACGAGAGGGACTATCGAACTGGATGCGTGACTAACAGACATCTGAGACGATGGTAATATAAAGTTGGACTGAATATGTGTGAATTAAATGACTAATTAATATAAAGGAAGCGTCAAGAACTTAAATTACAACTGAGATTGACAGTAAATATTGCTTTCAATTAGAATAACAAGTGTAAATAGTAGAGAATGGTTTAGTGTAGTAAACAATAAATATTTTAAAATAGAATTAATAATCGCCTTATAAATAAATTTTAAGAAATGAAATTTAGTTAATTTATTTTCATTACGACCCACATTCCTCACGAACTCAGATATACTATCTGGTACCTTGTCAAACTGGTGTCTGAAGTACGACGGAGGTATCTAATTGTAAATAAAGTTAAGCAGAAGGCTAATAATTAGTGATAAAAATATTTAATTGTGATAATTGTAAATAGTCAAATAACTAATGTGAGTGGATTAGTAAATACGAAAATAGACATAGCACATGAAAATGAACGTAAAAAACACAAATAGTAAAAAAAGTCGACAGAAAAATATAAGGCATTAGCGAGTTAGTAAATACGAGATTTTAATCGTGAACAAGAGAATAGCGTGTCAGTGAAAGCATGGAGAGAAATGGGAAATGAGTGCATTGAAGGAGGAATGGCAGATATTTCTTCAGCAGCAGAGTACCTATCAAGGTGGAGCAAGTGGAGAGTGTGGTACCGAGACAACAAAAATGGGGAAGTTATAACAGCCAATACAGCAACCTAGTAGGATGGCCAGCATCTCTGCACCATTGGTGTCATGCAAATAGGAATGGGGAAGGAGGTCGCAATTAACTCCACACTTTATGATCAGAGTCCTTGGCAGAAGTACCAACGCCAGATCGAAATAGTCACCACCCTAAATAGCTTGTTAGACTAACAGTAGGCCTACTACCTCGGAGCTGTACTGAGAGGCTCCGCACTGAGCATACCACAATCTCTACCAGAGCGACATAGACTGGAGTACTCTACAGTGGTGTCCGCCCTGGAGTTACACTTCGGTGATCCATACCTGCAACATACCCACCGTGCTCAACTACTAAGTCGCACCCATCGACCAGGGGAGCTACGCAGGAACTATGGCAAGATATTCTGTGTCTACTCCACCTATCTGTGGAAGGGTGCATCGAGAAGGCGTGCGACGTCATCGGAGTCGGCTTCTTCATCGATGTCATCGCCGACAGAGTTACGGCAACCCGTACGTCTGGCTGCACCCCACATCATGCACAACCCCCTGGCATGGGCACTGAAGGGGGAGTCAGCAATACAGGTGTGTCCACCCCGACGTCCGGTACGAGCACTGATGCTGAGCGAAGACGACATGTTCAAGAAGACACTGACGAACATGACGAGCATCGCTTCTATGGTCCGTGCTACAGAGCTTAGCCGCCTTCCACCCAAACGGCCTGAGTTTGTCATGTGGACAGTCGAGGCACCTGAGACCCTACTAACAGCAGCAGCCTAAGCAGGAGGGAAAGTAGGAAACAGACATAGGTGACAGTACAACACATTATGAATACGTGTAATAAACGCATATCTTGGGGGCCGAAGGTCAGTAACTACTGAAGGCAAGACCCAATGTTCTTACAGGAATGTTTGGTGAAACAGGATTTGGATGCCATATTGGTGGAGGGGAGCCTGAATAGTGTTCCTTACCGGATGATTGTCGACACTAAGGCGACCGTAACAATACTAAAACCACCCATCCACTAAAACCACCACCCAAGCGATCGCCCGACGACAGTATGTAACATTGCATTGACTATAGTAACAAGTAAAGCCACACCAGTTAGAGATGGGAAGGATGAGAGTAGTTAGAAAACGTATGTTCTGGCGCATCAGGCTGCAGGCTCAGGACCCGAGGAGCCTAATTAGCATATTACCAGGCTGCAAACTGAAGACTCCAGGAGCGAGAATTTCCCCCTTTTCCCATCCAAAACGGTCGATTTCGGGTACAAACACCGCATTTCCCCCATTTTACCCTCAAAGTTTCCCGAATTTCCCTTCCGCCACTGGCCATCTTGGCAGTCAGTGCTAATTAGCGTACTCCAGGCAGTTTGCACATTGTGACGGATCTTAGTATCAGCGATGTATGACTACCAGGACAATTGGCGACTATCTGAGGATGTCGACTATTTTGGTGGCCAGCGCTTCGCCAGTGGCGGCGGTGGGGCATCAAGGAGTCGCGAACGATCGCATCTCGTGTAAAACTGCCTCCTCCTGGAGGTTTGTGTGTGTGCATGCATAACACTTATACACATAGTTGGCTATAATTTACGAACAATTTAAGTTATAGTTGTCAAACTCATATCATAGACACCTGCCAAGACCAGGAGAGGGGTCACATGGAGAAGTATGCCATATGTCAGTGTATAAGTATAGTTGGGTGTAATTCCCGAATCATTTGAGTTATAGTTGTCAAATTCATAACATTGAAATCTGCTACAACTAGGAGAGAGGTTACAGGGACAAATATGCTGTATACGAGTAGTTGTGTGTAATTTCCGAACCGTTTGAGTTATTGTTGGCAAAGACAGAACATAGACATCAACGACGACTATGATAAATGGCTGTAAGGTACGAAGCGTTTGAGATACAACTACCAAAATCATAATACATGCATAACCCCCCCCCCCCCCTCGCGATGATGAGACGGGATGTGTGGACATATGTCGGCCAGCACATCTCTCTGTTCTTACTCAACTATTGTCTCCCCTGTACCTTCAGTGCCCCTGCCTGGCCACACACACACACTTCCTCATTCTCTCCCCCCTTTGGCACCTCGACCAGCGACCTTCCACCCATCCTAACTCTCTCTCTATCTCTTGTCCTCCCCCTCTGCCCGCCTACATCACTCCTGACGATACATCCTCGAGCGCTTACCACCGCCCCGAGCACTTGTGTAACAGCGTACTTACTTCCAGACATTCGGTCAGTACCACTGGCCCTGCACCCATGAGCCATGTACCGAGATGTCAGTATATGCATGTATGCATGCAATGAGATGTCACTCGCAGTGGATACAGTCATTGCTAGACAGCCGAGTCCGTGCACATACAACACATGCTAGAATGCTAAGCTTCCTATTACGAAACGAATTATCCCCTACCTTAACTGGTGTAGCAGTGGATACACGTAGGCCATGAGCACATCTCACCATCGTCATCGTCTTCGTCGACGATGTGACCTCGCTGGAAGAGGAGACCACAATGACCAGTCCTGCCTTTCCGTGCACAGTAGATGGCGACCAAGTACTACATCCCAACCACCTCCCCCTTGTCATAGTACTTACCAGTATACTATTAAATAGGAATTAATGCATGTACCCTGAACCATCCTCGAGGTATCGCAGGTTCGATTCCCGTAGAGCATGGTCACACGCACAAATAGAGAGATAGCCATATACATCGCTCTGTGTACTTTCTCATGTCGTCCGCTAGAGTGCACGAAAGGAAAAAAAAAACCTACCAACTGGCACGTGTGTATTGCAGAAGCGATGGCTAGATAAGATCATACAGCATTCGACAAAAGCCATGTAATTCCATCACTAATACAAATTGTCAGGTTGGCCGAGCTTCCTAAGGCGCTTGATAAGCTCTGGTTCCAGTAAAAGGGAGCATGGGTTCAAATCCCCGCACCCGACACATTTTTTTTTTGTTTCTGTACTCTACTCGAATAAACATGGCATTGTAGGTTTGAATCCCGTTGAGAGTACATGCAGTCAATCGTCGGACACACTACCCATGAACAGAGACTAGCATGACAGTCATACTGTCTCCGACCTGCACTCATGTACCGAACTGTTTGCAATTACAAATAGTTATACTCTGTCGCCGACTTGTACTCATGTACCACCATTTTTTTTTACAATTACATACAGTGATACACCACATAGTTCGGTGTAATATACGAACCGTTTGATATACAACTAGCAAATATTATAAGAAAAGCCTACACACTCACCAGTATCTCCGACCTGCACTTGTGTACCGAAGCAGGTAATAACAGGGAATTGTCAGGGAAGGGTCACCTTGCTCTGTAATATTAACACACACATATACAACATGATAAGATCATTATTATTACAAAACGAATTATACCCTACCTTACCTGGGATAGCATTGAATACTCGTAGGCTGCAAGCACATCCCGTCATCGATGTGACCTCGCTGGAAGCTGAGACCGCAATGACCGCCACCACAAGCAATAGTTTGTTTCCTCCCTGCCTTCTGCGAGTAAGGCATTGTACATATATTTTATTCCCATTGTTTTATACGTGTTGTTATTTTATGTACATACCACATTTACCCAAAAGGAAGACAATGTTTTTTGACAGAAAAGGAATAGAAAAAATAACAGACAGATATCCACCTCTCTGCAATGAAGCCAACCATCATAGTCTATCAATTACTATGTCATTGGGGTCTTCCGAGTAGCCAGACTTCAAGTCACTCTTCGCAGAAGGTTTACAATGCATGGCTGAATCTATGTTCTTCCGAGTTGAGTAGATCTCAGCAACATGCTTTGCAGATGTCGGCACATAATCACCAGTAGACTTGGAGGGCACATGGTCGATCTCAGAGGACGTGGAAGTCACATTACCAGTCGCAGCAGACTTGGGATCACATTATACATGCTCGCACCTACGTTCTTCTTCCGTGTTGAGGAGGTCTCAGCACAACGCTTTCACTTTGCAGACATCGTCACGTTATCATCAGCAGAATTGGAGGTCAAATCGTCGTTCTCAGCAGATTTGGAAGTCCCATTATCGTTCTCAGTGGACTTGGTCACATTGTCATTCTCAACATCTTGAGTAGCATATTCGTTTTTCACTTCACATGACAGTTGCGCAGGAGTGTTATTCACAGTTTCTGAAGATCTGTATGTCCCATGCTCTATGCCACTCGTGGTCCCTTCTTCACACAATGGTTTGGGGAACCATGCAGGTCCATGTAATGATATGGGCACTCGAAGTAACATTAGTGTACACAATGCGAATCAGCGGGAAGACTGGACTTGTGCCTTCTTGTATCAAGCAACAGTACAGTACCTTTACGCGTAGCAGTATATCTCTTTAGATTATCACCGCTACCAAATGTCACATCGCATATATCACATGTTTGTATTCTAGAGATCGGCACCTTTGTACAGTTGCTCTGTTCACGATGGCGAGAATTAACTTTTACTGAAGAACTTGTTGCAGTAACTACATTGTTTACCCTCTTCAAGCATGTGTGTGAACACACACAAACTCACACACATATTACTACATAGTGCTGTCTCCTAATGGATGGCTCCTTGATGCTGACTCCTCACAGATGGCTCCTCGTGGATGACTCTTTCGAGCATATGTGTGAACATAAACACACACAGACATGTACTACTTTTAGGGCTGACTACTCAGATGACTCCTTGAAGCAGCTGCTGCCTCATGGGTGACTCCTTGATGCTGCTGCCGCCTCACGAATGACTCCTTGATGCTGCTGCCGCCTCACGAATGACTCCTTGATACTGCTACATCCTCATGGATGACTCCTTGCAGTACCGATGTTGTATAAGTCAGTTTAGCAACTGCGTGTGACTGACTGTTGTTGGAGCAATATGTACCTCTCCTTCTAATGGCTGAAGACAAAGCTATGTTGTAATATTCTCCATAGTGAGGGAAAATCGGTATGTGTCTATTTGTGAAGTGGACTGTACCCACTAGTTCTCAACTCTATAGTATTTACCGAAGCCAGGGTCCGACCCGAGCCCTTGGCTTCTGCTGCTGATGAATGCGACTTAGCTATAGCATAAGTCTTGAAGGTTCTGGTACAACATTTATCATTGTAATTTCTGGTTTTGTATAGCACAGTCCAGCAACATATTACACTTGACAGGACAAATTTGTTCTACCACATCGATAAGTTGGTTTATTATATTAGGGCTCATACTTGTCACGAAAGAGCCTACATTGTGTGTAGTCGACATATATGGTGCAACCAAACCTTTCAAAAGTCCCATGAATGCAGATCGCTTCAGGAAAAAGCCATTACTACTAAGCTTCATAGATGGTGAATATAATTGGGATGTTTATCATTGATCACTCCTTTACAAGTTTCACATTACTACTTAAATCCACGTCATGTACATACCTTCGACACTTATCACATTGATTATGCCCTACGAATAGCATACCTCACACAAGTACTGTTTTCGTGTCTCCTAGCATCATATACACTTATAAATACCTTGTCATAATAATTGCATAAATATGTTGTCCTGAGCAACGAACTAGCTTCGATATTTGTAGATGAACTTGCATGTTTCTTTGCTACTCTTTGCTTGGCAGGCAGTGCAGGGTGGCCCTTACAGGTTGCAAGATGCCATCTCAAGTTGCCATATCGGGCAAACTGTGATTTACACTGTTCACATGCAAACATAGTATGGTCTGGATTTTGATGACAACCGGTTTCATTTTGTCTGCAGCTGGTTATTGTAGAAAATATCTTATTACAGTAGCATCACAAATAACTTTCCTGTTCCATCATCGAATAAGAACACGTTACCCGCAGCCGATGTTCTCTATTCGGGGTCTCAACAGCGACTGTGCTGACCAGCTTATTTCGGCGTGTTTTATACCACATTGTCATGACATCCCGACAAGGATACTATTAGTGTTAGCTGAGAGCAAGTGATTTTTTGTAACTTACAAAGTTTCCTCTAGAGTGCTGTTGCAGTACTTCATACCTACATTATGCTGGTCAGAGATGAAACTATGCTGTGGTGGGGCGAGGGAAATCGGTATGTGCCTATTCGTTAAGCAGATAATACTCGCTCATTTACAACTCTAGATAATTTACTAATGGTAGGGTCCATCAGGAAGAAATTAACATTAGGCTTTGGAGGTGTACAGTAACTTTGAGGTTGTTCATCATCAGCAGTCCATGTATTCTTTCTCTTACAAAGTTTTAAATGACTATTTAAATCGTTGCTTGTGGCTTACACAGTTTCAAATGTCTTTTAAGGTGTTAAAATGCACATAGTAATTAAATACTTATCACAACGATGTCTTAAAAAATTATACTCTTCTTACACGAACTTTGTGCATGTATCCTTACATTGTATGCATATGTAAATGTATTGTTACAATATTTGCATGGATGGTGTGGTGGTACCAAAGAACTGCTCTCAGATGGACCCTTACATGGAGCTGGTAACATCTTCAGAAATCGCTTGTCAGGTGGTGCAGCGCGACCCATGCATGTTCCACAATGTCTTTTCTAGCTGCTATGTCGACCAAACTGAGATTTACAATTTTTACATGCGAACGTAATACGACCTGCATTCTGATAATCAGCTTCATGCTATCTGTAGATGTTTTTTGTTACAAAATACTTTCTTACAGTAGCGATGCGTATAACTTTCCTGTTCCATCGATGAACACAAGCATGTTATCCACAGCAGATATTTACTCTTGGAAGTCTGAATCACAACTGAGGTGGCCAAACCTATACTAAAACATCATATCTGTACTTCATGAGTTCCTAAGAGATGGAATCAGTGTTGGATGCTCCTTCGCCACTCTTCCAACGTGCATTACACCAACCCCTAGAATGTGGTGTGTCCATAACAGTAGTACATCCTTGCAAACACTCCGTACATGGGAGACACTCGCGTATGTCTTCGTCCATTTGTATACATGTGGGTGTTTGTTAACACACCGTATTTCAAGAAGTGCATATGTCAGAAGGAATTATTTAGGCAAGTATGCGAGCGCAGTTTCTTTGTCGAGTGCTCCAAGTAAGTTATGCTTTCCATATGCCATAATAGCTGATAGAATCTTCTGACCACTAGAACAGCATGCCATCATTTTCACTGTGTACACGACAAGTTTGTTTGGTGTAGCTATGGTACAAACTGCTGACCTGAAATGATACACTCAGGTCTGTCCGAACCCGAACGACAGAATAACTGCGAATGAGCCAGAGAGCTCGCGTGACTGCATATATATATATACATATATATATATATACATACATATATATATATACATATATACAACAATGCAGCAGAGACTGGAGAGTAAGTGTGCAAACAGCTGTCTGTACGGACCCGAGTTCGCGACTTGCCACAGCTTATTACTATGGGCACACACACACACATAGCATCACAGTTATCACAGTGGGACTGTTGGACTGCTGGATGGAAATTGCCTGTATGAACGCTCATTGAAAGTTCGAGTGCAGGTAGGGTTGGCAGAGTATGAATGTCTGTCATTGCAAGGGCTCGGTAGATAGACATGAGTTGGTAGGGTCATGACTGTCTGTAATTGTAAAGGCAGAGTACAAGAGTGTAGGTCAGACACACAGTATGACTATAATTACGAACATGTCATACTAGTTTGCGATGTTTAGACTGTTGGCCGTGAGGTTGGCCTCTTTACTCTTGTACACGATCAACTTAATCGTCATTAGAACACTTCCTTCTGTGTGCATACAAGGTACACACTTTGCCTGCATCATATGGTTAGGGCTTGTAGATGATGGCTCTTCGTAACGTTCTGGCAGTGGGTCCTTACTTTCTTACGACTAACGATTGTCTGCTGGCGAACATGTAATTGGTAATGTACAGTATGTACAGAAAGGCAGGGCGATCATTAGTTCCATCGAGTTCACGATGATATGTGGTCGCGAATTGTAGGTCTTCTGTAACAGCTGCATTCGTTAAGGTAACACCACTGCTCTGCATCATCTAAGAGCAGAGTACATACATAGTTGATGTGTGAGAGTGTGTGTTTTTTTGCGATACCTCCTTACTTGGCTTGTGTATCTGATTGTCACAGTGTGTGTAACCTATGACTGTAAGTATTTGGGATGAATATATACATTGCACGATATGCTAATTACTAGCCATTTGGTTTATAACTATTTTTTCCCCATTGGTTCACTCTAGCAGGCGAAACTCGGCTGGGGAGAGCAAACTGTTCTCTGTAAGGACATAGGTTCGAGACTTGTAACTATGGGTACACATAACATCGTAGTTATCATAGTGGTGCGGCTGAACATGTAATACTGGACGGAATCTATCTAAGTACATACATTAACAGTTCGGGAAGGATCGACTGCTTGTAATTTCAAAGGCTTGGTGCATGATATAAGTACACACATTGAAGGTTCGGGCACGTTCAACAGAGTACGACTCCTTATAATTGCAAAGGCTTGGTACATGAATTCAAGATTCGGGCAGGGCTGGCAGAGAGTGGCTTCATGTGACTGTAAAAAAAAAAAAGACTCAGTCGGTAAACGAGTGTAGATAAGGTCGTCAGAGTATGACTGTCTGTAGGTCGGGGACGGGGAATGACTGCAGTGGGCACTACATATCCGTCGTCGTCATGGGCAGTGGGACCGACGATGAAAGATTGTTTGCAGAAGTGTCAGAATACACTCTGAACAGGAATTAAACCTTCAATAACTTATTTTTCCCAGGATTATACACCATCATCATCCTTGTTTAGCCATGGCTTGTGCAGTATATGTGTGTGTGCATGTGATGTGCTTGGTACGTACGTGCAGGTTGGGGACTGTCTGTAATTACTAACACTGTTGTAGTCAACATGCCGACTTTTATGCCGACTTGTATTACCACACACTAGGAGAATCGATCCTACAATACCTTGAGGTTAGTTCAGGGCACATGCATTGTTTCCTTTCAATAGTTTTCAGGTTAGTACGTTGACAAGAGGAGGTGGTGGTGGAGATTCAGTACTTGGTCGGTATCTACAGGGCACGGAAAGGCAGGACTGGTCGTTGCAGTCTCCATTTCCAGTGAGGTCATGTCGTCAATGAAGACGACGACAGTGAGATGTGCTAGTGGCGTATGTGTATTCACTGATACACCAGTTAAGGTAGGGGATAATTCGTTTCGTAATAGGAAGCTTATCGTTCTAGCCCATGTTGTATGTGCACGGACTCGGCTGTCTAGCAATGACTGTGTATTCACTGCGAGTGACATCTCATTGCATATATATATATATATATATATATACTGACGTGTCTGTACACGGCTCATGGGTGCAGGGTCAGTGGCACTAACCGAATGTCTGGAAGTAAATACGTTGTTACACAAGTGCTTGGGGGATAGGCGCACAGCGAGTAGCTGAGCTCGCGTTTGGCTGGGCGATGGTGAGCGCTCGAGGATGTATCGTCAGGGGCGATGTAGGCAGACGGACGGGGAGGACAAGGGATAGAAAGAGTGCGAGGACGAGTGGAAGGGCGCTGGTCGAGGTGCTGAAGGGGGAAGCATGCGAGGAAGTGCGTGTTGCCAGGTAGTGGCACTGAGTGGACAGGAAAGACTGAGGTGAGTAAGAACAGGGAGACATGCAGACCGACATATGTCCACACATCCCTTCTCGTCGTCGGGGGGAAGGGTTATGAATGTATTATAGTTTTGGTAGTTGTATCTCAAATGCTTTATACCTTACAGCCATCCATCTTAGTCTTCGTTGATGTCTAGGTTATGAATTTGGCAAGGATAACTCAAACGGTTCAGAAATTACACCCAATTATGCTTAAACGTTGACACTGGACATACTTGACCCCGCGACCCTTCTCCTAGTCGTGGTTGATACCTATGTTATGAATTTGCCAACTATGACTCAATGGTTGGGAAATTTCACCCAACTATGCTTATACAATGACATATTGCATACTTGACCCCACGACCTTTCTCCTAGTCATAGTTGGTGCCTATGTTATGAATTTCACAACTATAACTGAAATGGTTCGGAAATTATAGCCAACTATGTTTATAAGTGTTATGCGCACACACACACAGTCGTCAGGAGGAGGCAGTGTTACACGAGATCCGATCGTTCGCGACGCCTTGATAGCCCACCGCTGTCACCGGCGAGGTGCTGGTCACCAATACCAAGATGGCTACTGGGAATTACTTCTTAATATGGCAGGAATTTCTCAATTTCCAACCGATTCCGCCACATTGTGCAAACCTCCGCCATATTGTACAAACTGTCCAGATTATGCTAATTAGCACTGGCTGCCAATATGGCCGCCAGAAGCAAAAGATAAATTCGGGAAATTGAGGGGAAATGACGCATTTGTATGCAAAATCAACCATTTTGGACGGGATAAATGGAAAAAAGGGAAATTCTCGCTGCTGGGGTTCTTCAGCTTGCAGTCTGATAATATGCTAATTAGGCTCCTCGGGTCCTCAGCCTGCAGCCTGGTGCATCAGAAGGCATACATTTTCTAACTTCTGATGAGCCTTAAACATGGTGTTCTTAACCTAGAGCATGATATTTACATAGCAGAAGTAGAGGCTGAATAAATTTTGGGCTTTGATGTACTACATAACCCGAGGTACTGTATCGATACTCGACTTGGTGTGCTATGGGAAGGCAATACCTAATTGATGGTATCAGCATAGCAGGATTTGTTATCGCCAATGAGCTGCCCAGTAGTTTATTGTTAACACATTATGCTACCTGCTTCTAGTAAAATTGTCATAACAAACAAATGTAATGGAAAATTGTCCGCCCGTTACGTAAAACTGATCCACAGACAAAAGTGACATCCTGCCAGGCAGTGTCGTAATAACAAGAATTTTGGTCTCTTCAAACTGACAGATTGCGAGTTAGAATGAATAATTTGTCCGACATTTGTCCATCTTGAGAAGGGGCAGTCATAGGGGTTTGCAACCCAGTCACACAGGTATTTACAAATGTTACAGAAGCTTCTAGTGTAAAAGAAATTCAATGTTCTCTGTTAGGGGTGCTAAATGAACTTCAAGAAAGAACACGCGAAAACCTGAACTGCTGAGTGACAGAAAATCACTGTCTCAGAATTAGTGCAGAGAAATAGGTATGATTTCTCATGTGGACCAAATGACATTGGAAGCACTAATATGACATGCCACCACATTGATACAGGAGATGGCAGGGTCATAAAGCAACCACCATGACAAATGTCTCTAACTTCACATGAAGTAGTTGAGGGAATTCTGAAAGAAATGAAAGTTAGAAGTGAAGAACCTTCATTGGTCTATAGTCTCTCCCCATTGTACTTGTCAAGATGAGAGATTTGGGCGGCTCTTAACATCGAGGTCTTGAGAGCCGATTAGGCTGAGGTGAGTATGGAGCAGCACCAGAATGCAAGGGTGGGGTGAAATGGGAGACCCCGAGAAAATCCGCCCACCAGCAGCATCGTCCAGTACGATTCCCACATGCGAAACTCTGGGAGTGCCAGGAATGGAGCCCGGTTCACCTGGGTGGGAGTCGAATAGTCCGACCACTACACTAACGCGGCCCCCAACTGTTAAGAAATGTGGCTCTCCGAGGTTTTGTGAGGAATATCACCAACTTAATAATGTGACAAAGAAAGTCTCACTCACCCTTTTCCACTTCCAATGATATACGACACACTTAACAGCCTAAAAGGATAGCGATTGTTCTTTACTTTGAACATTAAGAGAGGGTACTTGCAATATGAGGTGACCCCCCCCCCCCCAGAACCAAGACATGACTGCTCTTCATGTCCAAGGGAAAGGAATCTGAGAATTCAAAGATATGCCTTTTGGGCTACTACTTTCGAACACCTGATGGAAAAAGTACTCCCTTTTAGATGTAAAGTTTACCTAGATGATGATGATGATGATGCGACAGCAAGGATGTTTGAAGAACATATATAATGATAATACTTTGTATTCTAGAAAGTGGGCAGTAGTTAACTTAAAACTGGTTCCAAAGTAGTACCAACTTTTTCAAAAGGAAAACACATTTTTTTTGGGACATATAGCATTAGCTCGTGGGAATTGAAACTGACCCTGAGAAGATCATAGCAATAATAGAGTTGTAACCACCTTCTGACAAAATCAAAGTGCATTGTGACCTTATGTGCCTACTACTGTCGATTTTTCTTGGGTTCGGCATGGTCACCAAGCCTATACATGAATCGAAGCAAACATTACATTTTACTGGAGCAGTAAGTGCGAAGTTGCTTTTAGTAAGCTAAAGGAAACCCTGATATCTCCCCCATCCTGGGATTCCCGAACTGTAAGGGCATGGTCATTCTGAATACTAATACTAGTGATGTAAGCATCGCAGCTGCGTTATCTGAGATTGAGGACGTGAAGGAGATTCCACAAGAATACTTCAGTAAGGTACTGCACAAACCAGAGATAAATTGCTATGTTATATGCAGGGAGCTTTTACCTATGGCAATGGTAATTTTTCACTTCCACCCCTACCTTTATGGCAGACAATGATCAAATATAGCATCGATGAGGATGCCTTCACAGCAATGCAGATGCATTTCTACAAAGCCATGTTAAGCATCATGTCTTCATTGCGAATGACTTGAAGAAAAGTGTGGTGAATCGCTGAAAGTATGTAGGATAAGAATTCAAGGTTTTGTATCTTGTGGTTCGTCACCTAAATGGAGTGATGAGGATACGGTAGAAAGTCGATTATCCGAACGTCGGTTATACGGACGACGAGTTATCCAGTCTAGTTTTAAAAATAAAGAGAATATTAAAAACACGAAAATCTCTTTTGTCACAGTGTTTCCTTTACCCGCAGAGGAGAGACAAGCAATTTTGAGTGTGCTCTTGTGATGTGTCCTTTCACATGTTGTTCACAGTAAACATATCTGGGAGGAGGGTGGCCACTTGTTAACTGATTTAATTTTGTTATTTTATGTAGTTTCTGTTTTGGATAAGTTAGTGTTCTAACCTATGCATGTGCAATAAATTTTGCGTTGTGTGAAAATATATATATATATATATTTTTAAAATTATTTTATCTTCATTTTCAAAATATTTCCATTATCCGAATTTTCGATTAAGTTTTCCGAATTACCTTTGGTCCCTATTAGTCCGGATAATCGACTTTCTACTGTATTTAGGAAATATCAGACAAATGATTCCACCTTGCATCTATTACTAGAGTGGGAAGATGCTGACTGACAGTCAAAAATAAGAAGAGATGTCCAGTCTGAGCACAGCAGTAAAACCATTTTGGGCACAGTGAAATTCCCTCGTACAAAGAATGGTATGCTTTACTACAAAAGTAATACTGGGAAAAACACACAGTGGGTTCCTTCAGAGAGAAAGGTTCCCTAAGTATTAAATAATCTGCATAATACTGCAGCCAGTGGTCACTTTGGTATTAAGACACTCCACAAAGTTCGACTAAGATTCTACTGGCATTTTCGGGAGGATGTTGAGAAGTACAACAAATGCACTGCGAGGAAGGGACCAAGGACTAGCCGACAAGGTTACCTCCAGAAATACAATGTTAGAGACCCATTCGAGAAGATGGCAGCAGATATTTTGGGCCCCTTTCTTGCTACAGAATGAGGTAACTGGCATCTACTGGTGGCCGAATATTACTTTACTATGGGGTTTGAGGTCATTCCCCTCCGAAATAAAAAAAGTATGTACCGTGGCCGATATACTCATAGAGCATGTTTTTCGAGGGTCAGGGTTCCACTACAACTACATTCTGATCATGGACGGAATTTTGAAGCTACTGTGCTCGACGATGTTACAAAAATTGTGGCAATGAAAAAGGCTAGGACTGGTCAGAGGATTAACCACACTCTTGAGCAGCACCTGTTGATCTTCGTAGTAGAAAACCAAAATGACTGAGATTAAAGGTCCCACAGTTCCTCCCTGATTACCGCTCGGCAGTTTAAGAGTTTACAAGGGCAATACAATCAAGGATGCTGCTTGGGAGAGAGCTACACCTTCCTAGTGATTTGCTGTTTGGACAACATAGAGAAAATGAAGCTGTTGATCCCAGATTATGCGAACGAATTACGTCACACACTAGTTGACAGTCATGATTTTGCTCGACAGCACACCCTCACTATAAATAAATAATAGGATGAAGATGCGGTATGACAGGAGAATGTCGGGCGAGGTATTTCAAGGAAAACTGGTGTGACTGTACAACCCACAGAGGCAAAAGGGTTACTGCCTGAATGTACAGAAATGTTGAAAAGGCTCCTACAGGATTCTGAAGAGGAATAACGCAGTCTTTAGAATTTGTCGTCACTGCTTTCGGGCGAAGCCTAAGCTTGCCCGGGCATAGACTCACTGGCCCTCTATAAAAGTTCGAACAGACTTTAGGAGGGGACAGTATTACATGTTACCACTTTGCATCGTTTCCCCTGGCATGTCTCACTCGAGCACGAGAGGCAAAGTGTCAGGGACATCACTGGTAACCCGCGGAGTACGCGGAGATTTGCATAGGGGTGCCGCCGCGCCTATAGGGACTCTTGCCACTTCCCATACTTAGGGCATTTAGTTACTTGGGTTGTCGTTGCAAGAATGTTCTTAGTCGTCGCCCTCGCCATCATCAGTGAGACTCGGGATGCGTGGAACCTTCTGGATCGGACCAGGTGGTCTATAAAAGCCACGAATGACCTCCGGGTAGTGTGTCTGGTTTTGTGCGGCCCAAAGTACTTGGTGTGCAGACACAGAGTCCGCGAAGCGACGAGCAGTAGTGGCGGGAGCGGACAATGACTATGGTGTGTGCGGACTGCGATCACCGATACAGTAGAGAGAATCTGATGGGTGGGATTACTAAACGAGATGCGTGAGTGAGTCATTTGGGATGACGGCCACCGACAGTTGGGTTGAATATTTGTAAATAATATGTGAATTCAATAACCGTAACCAATGTAAAGACTATAAAGCACTTTCATTAGAATCGTGATTGACATTAGATATTGCGCTCACTATGAACGGCAAGTGACAATAGTAGAGATATGTAGTTAAATGTTGTAAAAATAGATGTTTGTATTTTTGTAGTATTATTTTAAAAATCCATTTTTTTACAGCTTCCATTCCTCACGAACTCGGATAAACACTCTGGCATCTTGTAACAAAATATAGTAAACTGCACGTGGCATTATGCAACTGTATAGGTCCCGGTGGAAAGAAGAGAGGTGTTGTAGCAATGTTGCAGCCAGGGTGAGAATTAAATTTTTTTGCCGAGTGGGAGCAGTAGACTTTTTTCGTGAACTCTAAACTCTTGGAGATTCAGTTTCCCAACAAAGTGGCTTATAACTGACAGCGAAAATAATGTAGTACGATAAACAAACTGCAATGTTATAATATATCTCCTATCTGTGGTGTGAAAGTAAGTACAGCAAGGGCGACACGAAATTTTGCGCTACACTGAAAATCTGGGTCCTGGCAGTTACTTTACTTAGTTGCCTGTGAACTTGTGGTGTTTTCCAGCCAGCACTTTCCATAATGAAAAACGTATCAAGCTTCGTTGTTATAATTTGTGGGCGGGAACAATTCTTCTCATCAATAATGCATTATTAGCATTATTACTCTTCAGGAAGGCAAATAACTTACTATGGCTTCGAAATTGTGGGGAAATAATTTTTCTTACATGAGCCAGGAAAAAATAAATTATGAGAGGGAGCATTCCCTTGCATTGTCCACCCCCCCCCCCCCCCCAATAGATTCACATACTGGTTGCAGGGGACAATAGTGTGCACAACAATGACAAGTAAAAATGCATACAGAAGCGTATAGGCCGTGCTCACCATAAAGTTAGCACTTTTGAAGCCCTTCCTTTTACACATTTTTATCCTTTAAGAGTGGGATGGACCCGGTTTTTTTTTGTGAAATAGTTGTTTGCGAGAATAATTACGCGTATCTCGGTAAATTAATGTTCTGCAAAGACGACTTTTTGTCAGAGGTAATGAGAAACGATTGTCTCTAGCCCTATTTTGTTACTTTTGTCATATTAAGTATTTCTTGACGAAAAAAAAATCGCACGAATTACCAAATATCGCATTTTTAAAACGTACCTATGCAGTTTCCTTAAGCGACAAGCGAAAAGTACAAATGTATGGGCGTAGTTTACTCTGCAGTCTTTCATCGCGTGTAATAAAACCCCACTGTTACACATATAATTTCCACAGTACAGCGTCACGACGGAAACGCTGCACTCCTTGCACGTAGGAGCGATGAGGCGCTAGGTGTGCGTGTTTAGTGTCCCCTGTATTGCTCACTCCTTGACCTTAAACGCGCGGGTCCCACGGTGGTCCATAGGAGCGTAACCAGAAATTTTTTTCGAAGGGGGGGGGGGGGGGGGGCTGATGAATATTAGTATTGTCACTAGTAGTACATCGTTCAGAAGTCACAGTGGAGGGATAGAAAACGAAATGAGACAAACTGTGTGTGTCATCTGGGTAATAAATATATAAATATAATGATTGATATTTTGATAATAGGGTTTTTAAAAAATATGCTTCATTTTGGGGGGAGGGGGGGCTGCAGTCCCCTCAGTCCATCCCACTCTTAAGCACCTTTTTTAAAATAAATATTGCCATGTAAGTAATAAACGCAGTGTGTATACTCCACCACACTCGGAATTGACAATTTACGGCTAAAATAACATATATTTATTGACTATTATTCCAAATGAGAAGGCTTTCAAAAGTGCTCACTTTACCGTGAATAGCTTATAGGCATGAAACTGACTGCGACAGTGTGTTAAACGGGTTATGGGCGCTATGACAAAAAACATTGAAGAGTTGATGAAGAGGATAGGATGGCTGGAAAGTTGTAGCCAAAGAATGTCGAACTGCAAGTGAAACATGCCACGGGAAGCTACTATCAGAAGGGACAAAGGTGATTAGATCACTGCTTTACGTAAAAGTTGTCAATGTACCGGTGCTTACCAAGACTGAATATTCTACAATGGTTAGGGAAATAATTAAAAAAATATATTAAACACCTACTCCGGACAAGACATTATATGTTGAATTTGAAACACAGGTGTACCTTCAACTTACAGTCGGAAACACCGGTGGCACACTACACGTGCCAATAAGCGCACTCGAAAAACCGGATAGACTACTAGCGACAAGTGTTTTCACAAAAAAAAAAAAAAAAAAAATTTCATTTAAATTTTAATAACTGTTCAGAATGACCGAAATGGTCACAATTTCATTGCTGTACGTAATGATTACATTTACCATGGTCTAAGGAGGTGCGGTCAATATCCATGCAACTTAACGTGTAGCGTGCAAATTGAGGTTAAGATGGAAAGCCACGGTTGTCTAGGTGAAAATATTATCCAAATATTGCAGTAAGCGGCAAAATAGAAATGTGAAGTTCACATAACTTAGTATCCTATTATATCTATCATGATAATTTCGAAATACAAAAGAAAATTTTCGAAATTTTTAATAGCATACAGTTATATTTTAAACGTAAACAGAACCACGTTTCCTGAAAAAAAAAATCATTAATACACTTATTATAACCACATTAACAAATTCGAAACAAAGACGCCGAAGTTGACATTTCTGACAGAAACATACATGCATTTGCTATAAAAACTGTTTAAGACCATCTCGTCAGTCGAACGTTAAATAAAAGTAGTTTGCGAAATACAGATATTGCAAATTTCATCAGCTGGCCGATGCAGAATTGCCAATTTCTCTCTGCCGCTGGGCCACTGTCAAACCTGTTAACCTAGGCCACTGCACGAACATAAAACATTTCGTTACAGTACCTCTAATTGGAAAAGGCTTCGTCTGGATGGTCTCTGTGGGCGGTGGAATACTTCGTTTTGTCTCTGGCGACATGGAACACGTGTTAGCGCATCTTTTTACTCGAGAAACACCAAAATAATCGCACACGCGAACCGAATCGCTCCACAAATCCATCACAATTCACAGCTTCATATTTTGACACTAGGTACCTCACCCGATACGGAAACAGCCAATCGCCGTGTACGGGGGCGGAGTCACAACCTTATAACCAAAATTGCTGCTCGTTTGTTCCTTCTGCTTCTCAGAATGCAGTTCTGCAAAGGTATGCGGGAGATTAGTTCTTTCGCGTCCTTATTCGAAATTACAGTCATAATATCGCACAACACAAAGAAACTTTTGAAATTGTGCATGTGTTTGGATTTTTATTTAAAGACTGGTAAGATATGAGCATAGTTTAGTACAAAATTAACGGAGATGAAATTTGCTACGCAGCAGTGTTGGTAGACGTTATCATCCAATCTGTTTTGTTTCCTCTGGATTTCGACAGTCAGTTTGCTGTACTGTATATTTTTTTGGAAATAGTGCAAATTTTTATTTAATTTGGTCGTGACGTAAGACGACGCGGGTGTTATTTCTTAATTGGTTACCATAATCGATGCCATATTTAACACAGAAATTTACATTCAATTTAGTTCAATGTGGCACGGCTAGGTTAGGTGTGTTG
Source organism: Dryococelus australis (assembly GCA_029891345.1). Classification (NCBI taxonomy): domain Eukaryota; kingdom Metazoa; phylum Arthropoda; class Insecta; order Phasmatodea; family Phasmatidae; genus Dryococelus; species Dryococelus australis. The sequence continues at coordinate 77,935,152 of CM056998.1, forward strand.
TGTGTGTGTTAATCTCCGTCAACTTTAGTTAATTAAGCTTATTTTTCATCACACACGCAAGAGCACAATTTTTCCAACTCTTTCTTCTCTACGCGATTGGTTTCTCTTGAATGACAGAGCTTAATTGTTTAACCTACAAATTAAATCATAATCATATAGTCGCATGAGTAAGTATATTTCATTACAAGATTAAAATCGTGATAGAGTGGAGGGCTACGAGGATGAGGGAAATTGTGGTTAAAATATATAAGCACATGAACAAACACCATTGAAAAAAAAAATCAAAATTAAAAGAAAAGGCCACAACTGTTAAGCAAAAATATGTACCATTTTGCATCCCGGAGGATTTGTGATAGTGAGCATAGAGAGAAGACTGCACCATTTTACCTGCTTTATTTATTTCATGCAAATTGTACGTCAAAATGTAGGCAACAATTCTGGGGGGGATATATATATAAAGTGGGTAAATTGGTGTGGGCTTATGTGCTCGCTATTGCTTGCAATTACTTCAGGAAGCAGAATGCCACACATTTTTGTGTAAATCAGTCCTGTGGCCATATTTTGGGATATGAGTAAGGCGGGGAAGTTTTGGAAATGCTACTAAACGTAATAGTCAACACTTGTAACCAGTAGTGATGTTATTGTAGGTAGCCTACCTATGTTGGTGGCACATACAATTGCTGTGCAGTAGGAGTAAGTCGTGCATATACATTATTTCATCGGGAAATCAAAGGTGAAACATGTATTGCACCATGTACCGAACAGTATCCAAATTGATAAGAATCTAAGCAACACTCTGAATAGGCTTAGTTGATTTAATCATCCAATACACCCTCTGGTTCGTGTTTTTTATTCTGCAAATTCCTCTTTCGAGGATGTAACCTAGGTATTGAAATTTTTCGCATGGTAGAGAATAAATAATAGTTTCTCAGACATCAGATCTTTACAGCTTTGCTAAATCCATAACTGGTAAATGTTTAAGAGAAAGAGAAACAGACGATTATTTCTTTTGGCAATTTGGCTACAGAGGTGACAGTAGCAACAGCAGTCAAGCAATATAAATTTCATAAAATCAAGTAATTTCCTATACCATGTCAATCCATAAGAGAATATACTAAAATCTGTACTGCCAGGTTATGTCAAATATCGGTAGGCATTAGAATAGAGGCATTTCTGAAAATTTTTTATAAAATGGTATGTATCAACAACAGGCCTACTAATCACTCTGAATTATAGTTGCAACATTATATTCACATTGGGAACATAGTCTACTATTAATTGTGATAGTGGCAAGCACTATGAAGATAATGGAAATTGTGAGCTAAGTCATAAAAACAGAAAATGCAGGAAGGCACAGAAAATGTTAAATATGTCCCCAAATGACTCCAGAATAGTGAATTCATGCAAAATCTTCATCACACTGCTTGCCAGAGCATGAACCATAGCAAGCACGGAGGGCACACCAATTTATCTGTTTTGTATGGTTTTATTACCTATATACCCTACTTACTATCCCATGTGCCTGGGGAAGCAGAATGGTGCGGATATGAGTGAATTAACTTTTCTGGAGCTTATTGATGGTAAAAAATCCCAACAATTGCAAATGTGTAACAAAAAGCTACCACCATCACCATCTGCAAAAAATCACTAGCCTAGTCTTGCAATTAAAAATTGCATGAATATTGACAACCTTGTGTAGAGAAAATTGGTACCTACCTTCAACCCAAATAATTGTTGCATTTCAGTTGTACAGCGTTAGCTAGCAACTATAAGTTAACAAATAAAGGGAATGCACAATTATTTCTTGTAACCATGTGGCTGGCTAACAACATTATACACTGCACTTTATTTTATTATTTACAACAGATACATGTCCTACGGGAAATGGAAAATAATTTATTTAAATGGTGAATTCAATTACTATTAACACCATGACACAATAAATATCTGAAAAGACAAGGCAAAACATATATAGGTTGTAACTCGAAACTCTTACACAATTCTAACAATTCTCAATGCTAGGCACACTCAAACTTCCACACACTATGTATTCATAACAGTTCACATGGCGAAATTAAAGAAAACCTATTAACACATGCACTGGGGCCTGCTTTCCTCAAAATCTGCATCTATACTAACATTGGAACATTTTAAATGGCTGCAGAGATTTGTGTCTTACACTTCACTTTTGTTCACATCAGTTTTTTGCTATTATAGGGAGAAAATAACATGGCACATCATGTAAACAAGAGGTCTCAACACCTTATTACAATATATCTTTTTTTTTCCCAACAAAATCCATGCAACATACCACATTGTTTCATGCTGTGTTTGTTGCCTTTAAAAATTTTATGTTGTTGCGGTGTTTTGGGGTCAAAATAAGTAGAAATATAATTAACTAATGAGCCTATTTTCCTCTAGATGTACGCAAATAATGTTGATGAAGATCATAAAAGTTTAGATGGTGGTGGGTTTTGACATCTTGTTGGTAGCGATATCATTAGAGATGCAACCAGAAACAAATGCATTACTAGTGAGATAATTACAAATACACACACACACACACACACACATGTGCCTTACCTCGGACTTCAACACAGAACGACTGACTCGTACTGTAAGCTGGTGTGCCACTATCAACATTATGAAGGTGGGATTTGAAGCCTCAACTTCAGTAGTAATCTGTCGAAAAGTTTTGGTTGTCTGGGTTTACCAACTTAAAATATTTACAGCGATTTAATTTTGAAAATAAGTGTGTAAGTCACTTAAATCATGTAATTTTACACTGCAGCCATACTGTAAATAAAGACAGATACACTTGATACGTGGCCTATTGTAGCACTAGTCTACAGCAACGTTTGGTGGTAATCAGTTATTGGTCCAGGACGTATACAGTAACATAAAATTTTTACAGAATGAATCTTTTTATGCATTTTATAATGTATGGAAGTTTGCTCTCCGCTCTGAATCTTAACATAGTTGCAATTTATTTATTGAAATAAATTGAACATGAAAATAAAGTACATTGCATACATACATTTTAAAACAAATTTGTGCAAGTCCTAAGGAAATTTGTGAAAGTAGAGGATCAGCATTGGCAAAATAAGGCACACATTACATGATTCACCAACGTTATGGAAGATACCCTGTAACTGCCTATTCAGCATAGTTGTGCAATTGCTACATGGTATGCATACATGCAGCTATTACCCAGTATGAAAACTACAGTACCAAACTTCCTACAGTTTGTATTGTTCATGGATGAGGCCTGTTTCACCTGTGATGGTGTTGTCAACTGCCACAATAGCTGTGTCTGTAGTGATGAAAATCCATTTACCACCCATGTGTCTGGTTACCAGCAACTTCTCTATCGACTCAACTGGAATTTTACAAGATCACCTAATAAGACCTTATCTCCTGCCACCCCGTTTGAATGGTCAGTGTTACCTGCTGTTTGTTCGAAATGTGCTGCTAAAGTTGTTGTAGACTGTGGCCCTTGGTGTCCACAAGATAATATGGCTGCAACTTGACGGGTCACCAGCCCACTTCGATGTCCGTGAGCACCTGGGCAACAGATTCTTGAATCGCTGGATTGGATGGGGAGGTCCTGTCCTTTGGCCAGCGCAATCACCAGATCTCAGTCTGCTGGCTTATTCCTTGTGGAAGCTCATCAAGTTGTCGGTGTATGAAACCCCAGTAAAAACAGAAGCGGATTTGGTTTTAGCTGCCTGTCTCGTACAACAGACACCACTGATATTTGAGAGTGTGCAGTAAAATGTCATGTGCCATTGTCATGCATCTATTGAGACTGGTTGTTGCCACTTTGAACAATTACTCTGAAGTGTAAGTTGTTTATAGAAATAAAACTGCATTTCTGACTATTCGTTCCTTATCTTAAAATACTTCCTTTAGTCTTCTACCAGCTGTACAGTTTTGACTCTAAAAGTTAGACATCCTGTGAATCCTCTTAACATTACATGATGTGTATCAAATTGAATTGTATCCATGTAGATAAATCCACCCTATGCAAAAGAATCCAATGGGATTTTCAAGTAAGGATAGAAAATATTCTTTGAACAGTGTTTTCAAAACTATTTCCTTTAAAAGATATTCAAAACTGATATTTATGGCAACAGGCTCTCCTGGTGACACTTGAATTGACCTTCAAGAAGAATTTGAGGAAGAGTTTTGCACTAAGAAGTATATCAACCTGTCAGTGTTTGTTAAAATTTGGATCTGCTAACAGCAGGTGGACAAATTACCTGTATATTATCTTTATTAGCACATGAGGGAAAGAAGCAGATGTTTTCTACAGCCCAATAGCCTCGACAGCTTTTTATCGTCTTATATGTACCCACAAAAGAACTGTTACTCCTTTCCATAGGTGACTTGCACAGTGTGGTTAATGGTGAACTACGAAGAAAATATTGAAGCAGTGGCATTGTGCTGCAAGATGTCTAGGCACCAAGCATTTGCTTGAAAAATATCTGATAATTGTGGTATAATTTTGTGTAGTGTAAGTAGGATGTCAACTTTCTGCAATGTAGACGTTGAATATTAACAATCAGTAGACTAGCTTTCCCCTTCCTGTTTCACGCTTACTACTCCTTTCTCAAACCTGAGTGATGAGCCAGACACTATCTTGAGTGTGTTAGCTGGCGAGGGATGGAGGGCAACTGGTGCAAATGATAGTCCTCTTTGTTTTACACCAGTGTACTGGCAGTAAACTTAATAGCGGAGACATTTTTCCCTACAGCTTTAGTGCCAGGGATTAGTCATAGTGTAGATATACTGTTTCCTTCCTCCATTAGAGGTTGTTTTGAAAACATTATTTAAAGCACAAAACAAGATTCGCAGCTCACTGGTAATATCAGGCCTAATTTTCATTTTTGCAATGTTAGCCAGATTGGGTTGTTGTTGTAGCAAGCTTAATACACTGAACTTATTTATTATTATAATTATTATTATTGTCCGGGCACTTGTCAGAGGAGGATGTGTGGTGAGATCGCTCCAGTGACTTTCTGATTTTTTGGTAGTTTTTTGTTTTTTAAAGTGATGGAAGAACTGCTAAAATTGGATTTTAAGGGGTTCTACGTGCCCCATTAGTGCAGACTTATGTTTATTGTGTGATAGCCATTTAATGGAAAACAGAAATTTGTGAAGTGCGCCAGCCCATGCAGGAATTGGTTCCACTGCAACTGCGCCGTGGATACAAACATGTTTCGGTTTTCTCCACAGAAAAAACAAAAAAGTGACAGCAGTTCAAACTCCAATTCGGCTGAATTAATTATTTCAGTGGGCGATAATGATTCAACCACCTCATCGGAGCCAGAGATGTCTACTAAATTAGCAGAATTAATGGACTATCAAATTAAATCAATGTTCCAAACTTTACATGGCAAGATCGATGACCTTTCTTTAGAGGTAAAAATTCTCAAAGAAGATAAAGCACTTCCATGCAATGTTTGAGAGCCTGCAAACTGCTAACAAGATGCTGTGTGTTTCATGTGGGGAAACTTTAGATCCAAGTAAGGTTTCAGAGGCCAGTCAAAATGCAATGAAAAAAACTTATAGAGAGGTTATTGACAAAAAAAGAACAGCAAGAACACCGGGCTAGCAACGCTGTCAAATTCCAAGGAGGTACAAAGTACAGATCAGCTCGTCTCACCGAAGCAGCCAGCTGCTGACGATGATGGGTTTACCGTTGTTGGCCGGCGCGGTACAAAGGCATCAACTACAAGCGGCTCATCAGCAGTTAGACCACGGAAGCAAGTTCAAGTGGGTGTTCGCAATAATGGGAGCATTAAAACAATCCCGAAAATGACACGTCCACGTATGAAGGCACTGTTTGTCTCCCGCTTTGCTCCCGAAGTTAAAGACAATGACATTGTCTCTTATATAAATGCAGAAATTAAAGTTTCAAACCTGAAGGTGGCCAAACTGAAAACAAAATATAATTCATATGCATTCTTTTATACAGCTGTGGTAGATGACTTCAACCACATTTTTAATACTGTTTTCTGGCCTTTGGGATGTTTAATTAGTCTTTTTTTATGGCAGATTGATAAATGAACAGATATTTGTACCGGACAGTGAGCCTTCTCTTATAAATACAGAAGAAGCAGCTGGAGGAGTTGTGACTCAATTAACGTAATGTTTAGGGTAACGGAGGTGCTTTTAAACTCTGCCTATGCCAGTTAGGGATTTTGTTCTGTATTACCAGAATGTCGGGGGTCTGAGGACAAAATATCTTGTTTTTTCTCAAAATTTAATCTGCACTAATTTTCCATTAATATGCTTAGCTGAGACATGGTTTAATGAGTCGAGTATTAACTCATTTTTCCAGACTATTATACTATTTTCCGTAACGGTCGTGATCCCAAATTGATTAACTTAAAAAGAGGTAGTGGTGTGCTAATAACGGTTAACCAAAATGTCTTTTCTCAGTTTGAACAAAAATTTGATTTTTCGTATAAAATTCCAGAATCCATTTGGATCGAAATCACTAGTAATAGTTACACTAAACTTTTAGTTGGAAATATATATCTTCCTCCTCAATTATCCGTGGATGACTTTAATAACTACTTTAAGTTTTTAGAACAGAAATTATATAATTATCCACATAAGGTCATTATAGTAGGTGATTTCAATGTTCCGGGCATCGACTGGAATATTTCACATGCGCAAAATGTATATATTACTACAATAAATTAAAAGGACAGACCCTACTCCAATCAGTAAGTTTACTTAATCTAGAACAGTATAATACCACTAAACCTTTCTCAGAATGATTAGATTTAACGTTATCTTACTTTTATGTCAAAGTTGAAAAATCCATGATCCATTGGTGGAGGAAGATACTTATCATCCTGTCATATGTTGTCAGGTAGCTTTTGACTTAAATAAAAATAAATCAGGCTCTCAAACATATTATAGGAATTATCAAAAGGGTGATTATTTATCCCTATATTTAGCTGTTACAAACTTTGATTGGACCCCCATTTTTCAAATGGAGAACATCAATTTAATGGTGGATTTCTTAACCAATAATCTCCAAAATTTAATTAGTATGTTCATACCTAATTTAAAAATTATTAAAAATAAATATCCAGTATGGTTTTCCAAAGATCTCTTAAGTCTTATCAAAAGGAAAGAGCATTGGCATAGACTTTTTAAGAAATCTAAATCTGATACTCATTACTCCCTTTTTTTCAGATTTAAGAAAACTTATAAAAGAAAAAATTTAAATTGCTAAACAATCATGGCAAACCAACATTAATAACAAAATAAAAAACAAACCAAATAGATTCTGGAAGTATGTTAAACTCATGAAAAATGGGTATAAAGAACCCCTGGTATTAAATGTTGATGGTAATACAGAGCAAGATCCTGAGCTGTTAGTAAATATTTTTGCAAAGCATTTCGCCAAGGAATATGTTCCCACTTTGCCCAAACCCCAAGAACACGTTAATGCCCATCCAAGCTATCCCACTATTGATATTCCCTTCATTAGTCAGGGACTTGTCCTCTGGGCTATAAAACGGCTTAAAAGTAGTAAATCCACAGGCTGGGTCAATATCCCTAATTTTATTATTAAAGGTCGTTCCAATACGCTCACTCCTGTATTAACATATATTTTTAATCATAGTCTGTTTAATGGTCTGTATCCAAATGCCTGGAAGCGTGCTATTGATGTACCTATTTTTAAAAAAGGTAATAAAAGGGAGTTAACAACTATAGGTCAATATCCTTACTGTGTGGGTTATCAAAGTCTTTGAGAAAATTTTCTATAAACACCTTTCTTTCGCGACCAGAAATTTAATTTCTGAACATCAGCATGGGTTTCAAATAGGCAAAATGACAGACACCAATCTTTTTAATTTTGTTGGTAATCTTTATTCTAAAATTACTAAAAGATAACAAGTAGATACCATTTATTTCAATCTTCAGAAAGCCTTTGATACATGTCAACATCACATTAGTGCATATAAATTACAACTTTTAGGCTTAAGCAATCTCTGTACTAATTGATTTTCTGACAATTTAGCGAATAAATTTTTGTACTCAAATTAGATAATTGTTTTTCTATGTTATACAAAGTCTCGTCTGAGGCACCGCTACTCTTTAATATATTTGTGAATGATATAGTCGGTGTAATAGGTCACTCCAGTGCCCTTCTTTATGCCGATGATTTAAAAATTTATAAATGTATTGGGAGCAGCGGAGATTGCTTAAAGTTGCAAGATGACATCACAGCAATTCACAATTAGTGCACTAAAAATGCCATGTGTTTAAATATTAAAAAAACCATTTGTATTTCCTTTTCACAAAAAAACGAATATGGTTGTTTACAAGTATTACGTCAATAACACACTAATTCAGAGAGTTGATAATGTTAGAGATTTAGGTGTAATATTAGACTCCAAGTTATTTTTTCATGTTCATGTAGATAGCGTATTAAGTAACATCAATTGTATATTAGGTCTTATTAAATTCATCACTTTTTCTGCAACCTCTTTTGATTCTTTGTTCAACGCTTTAATTAGGTCTAGACTAGAATATTGCTCAATAATTTGGAATTATGTTACGGCAACTTATGTAAATAGAATAGAAAATGTGCAAAAGAATGTAAATTATTATTCAACAGATTTTCAATGCAAGCAGATTTTAATTATAATAATGAACTAGTTAAATTTAAAACCTGTACACTTAAAGAGAGATGTTCAATTTTAGATGTTTTTTTTTTTTTAGTGAATGAATGCCTTTCTTAATTATATTGTTAGTTTAGCAATTAATAAGAAAATAGGTTTAAAAGCACCTCAATATATCCATAAAACATCCCACATTTTTGTTGGGTTTAATCATGACCATGATCTTACAAGTAGGTGTGTAGCTAATTTTAACAAGTATTTTATAAATTTCGACCCATTTTGTGGCAGAAAGATAACCTTTAAGGATTTATATTAACATTACTGTAGTGTTAATCCTCTCTAAGCGTTTCCTGACTGTTTCTTCATTCCCCCATGGGAGGTATATTTTACATTTGTATATGCATTAGAGTTGTTTTCCTTAGCCAATCTCTGCGTTTTTTTTCTTTTTTTCCCCCCAGTGTTTTTGTATTTTTCCTGTCAATGTCTTTTATGTATGTGCCACCCAGTAATTGGTTTCTACTGTTGGGTGGCACAATAAGCATTCACATAAATAAAAATAAATAAATTATTATCAGCGATTTTCTGACTATAGGAAAGCTGTAAAAGTAATTATTAAAGCTGATAAGTTAAAGTGGGAAAAGAATATCAATGATGCTCTTAAGAAATACCCTTGTAAATGTTGGAATTTTGTTAAAATCATGAATAAAGGTTACAAGGGAAAAAATAACAATTTATTTTAATGGCGAAATGGTTGATGATCCAGGTGAAATATCCAATATGTTTGCCAAGCACTTTGCACAGGTCTATGTCCAAAAATCTTTAAACATGAGTACTCAGATAAACTATAGGTTAAACAATTTTAATTTATCTCCCCCCACAATTACTCAAGGCGTGGTTCTATGGGCTATCAAAAAGCTGAAGAGTAGTCAGGCCTCTGGCATAGACAACATTCCAAATTCCATCATTATAGGTTGTGAAAATGTTTTCATCCTTGTTTTAACACATGTTTTTTTATTTTAGCCTGACTAGAGGTGTATTTACTAGTCTGTGGAAAAAAACTATAGCAGTACCTATCTTCAAAAAAGGTAATAAACATGACTTGAACAATTATAGACCTATTTCATTATTATGCAGTTATACAAAGGTTTTAGAAGAATGTTATACATACATCTAGATTTTCATACTAAAAATTTAATTACTTTAAATCAACATGATTTTCAATCTGGTAAAACCACATCCACAAACCTGTTCAAATTTGTGAAAGATCTCTACAGCAATGTTACTACTAGAAACCAAATTGATGTAATTTATTTTGATATACGAAAAACCTTAGATACTTGTCAACATTTTGTGATTTTGTTAAAATTACAAGAAATAGGATTAGATAATGTATTTGTATCATGGTTTTCAAATTACTTAAGTGATAGAAATTTTGTAGTCAAAATAGAATCATCTTTTCTTCATATCTTGTTTCTTCAAGGGTTCGACAAGGTGGAACCCTATCTCCACTCATATTTAACATTTTTATTAATGAAATTGTGAGTGGTGTTAGTTCAAAGTTTGATTACACTAATGGACTTGTTAGATTCAATACACAAACACTTATACGTGATCTTTATGATACCTTATATTTGGCAAATGCTTGTATGTCTCATATTAATTGCACAACTATTAACAATTTGGTAGGTCTTAAAAATTCTAATTTACAGTCATAGAGTAGTGTATACTTTTGAAGTATCTTCTAAAAAAAAGTACCTTGTAAATAGATGTGAGCTAAACTTTAAATAAATTACCAGGTAGTTTTGATTCTTTTAAGGGCAACAAAATAACTTTTTATGAAGTATTTAAGCACTATAATAGAAGTGAAAATTATATACACTCATTAATTTGTATGTTATATATTTTATTATTATATTATCTTTGCATAATATTATGTGGTGATGGATTTTGATGTCCTTTTTCTTTAATAGTGGGATATTTTCAATGTTTTGTTTTTACTTGTGTAAGGTTATTAACTGTTATAGTCTGTAGTTTTTTATTTGATCTTTTTTGTACGTTTTCTTGTCATGTGTTTTGTATTGTTTGGGTCTGTTTTGTCTTTGTTGTCCTTTGTCCTTAATGTAGTGTCATCCTGTAACTGGTTGTACTACTGTTGGGTGGCACTTTAAGCCAATAAATAAAATAGTAATAATTATTATTATTATATACTATTTATGTTATGTTAAAGTTTACTATCATCTTAACTATTTTATTTGTCATTGAAAAATTTTACCCATGCTCAAACTTCCCAGTAATGCATGCATGAGAGAAAATGCTCACTCTGGTAGTAATAATATGGCTATGACTATTTCAACTGATAGCATAATAAGGAAATAAATCTTGGGGCCTTGGTTAATTACAGTAGAAAAGAACTGCATTGCAGGAAAATGACATGGAATGCTCACAAAAGGTGTCTATGAGGGAGGGCAATGTCAAAGTGTGTTAAATGTTTTACAATGAGTTAGTGAAGAGATTTGGATGGCTCTGAACAGCAAGGTCTTGAGCACCGATGATGGTGATTGAGGTGAGTATGGAGCAGCGCTGGAGTGAAAGGGCAAGAAAGACGGAATATCCCCAAGTAAACCCACCGCCCAATAGCATTGTCCAGCATGATTCCCCAAATGATTTACACTAAGTAAGAATAAGAACAATACACTGAATGATGCTTCTCAACTCGAACTCTGTTTACTTGGAAGTGCCACTTTCATGGATAGCAGTGTGATAAATTTGAACTTCTCTTTTAATGTTGTCAACTCGCACAGTCCTATATATACATGCTACTCAGTGGCAATTCCTACAGTAGGACTGCAGCCTTACCCCTTCCACCTTCTGAATTAACGATTTTTAATGTGGCATCGGCTCTCAATTTAAAAGAAACTTTATTAGATCACTGCAAGTTTCCTACTCTGCCAACGACCATAGGCTAGTCCCCATGACTGAGCAACTGGCGTGCACATTTGTGTTGCTTTTGCTGTCGTCAAGCTGGTGGTTACTCCAGGTGTGAAGTGATATATTTAGATGTTTGTTAGTAGCCATGCTATTTTCACTATATTTGAATTAATTTCAATATGAAAAGAATAAATGTGGCGAGTTTTACAAGAAATTCACTTTTCTCAATTAGCACAAGAGGGAAAAAAATTAAATTAAGAACAAATGACTTAATAATTAATCAGCCTTCAGTTGGCAGCAGAAAAATAAAATAAAATTTAATTGTGACGTTTATGATAAGCACAACTGACTAGATTTGAATAAAAAAAGTTCTTATTTGGTTTTCATAAAAAGTATGTTAAAACTATTTTTAACATTTAATTAATTTACTCATTTGTAATGTTGCAAATTTCTGTGATTTAAAAATTGTAAAATAAAATTGCGGGAGTATTTTATTGGTACAGCATAAATAAGGAATGAAAAAGGAAATTACCATGTTAAAATAATTTTTCAAGACAAAAAAATTAATACAGGATTTATAAAAAATAAAAGGATGGTGCAAAAGTAAAGCTGATTTATCCATGCACCACCATTTTTTAATAATCCTATATACTGATATACTGAAGCATAAAAAAAAATTTAATTATTTATTTTAGATTTTCATAAGAAATGTAATGAAAATGTACGCGAAATGAAAATTTGAAGTTCTCTGAATGTTTAGTGCTGGTCAAGACATTATTTAGGTGAATAGTAATGAAAATTTTTATGTGTCCATTTGTGTACGTTTATTACTAAAATAATTTAAACTTGACTTAGTGTTGGCAAAAGCCATTTTAAGTTCAAGAATTTTACTACCACATTTATTCCTTTCTTGTGCAATCCATTCATGTCTTATTATTTTGTACATGTACTTTAAGGAAATATTTAGGAGCATATTGTTATACTGTGTGACCATTGACACTAGGCAAGTTTGAATTTACAATTTTAATCGAATTCAGTTGATTATGTGCAAGTATTTAGTTCAAAATATACATTAACGAAAACTTGATGTCATATTCAGATTTTCATTAAACATTTGTTAAAGCCTTGTTCTCATAAAATTATTTTAAATTCTCTTTTCAATTTAATAGAATTCAACAACATATTTTTCTTTCTTGTTTTGCAAGACAAAAAGTCACTTTTGCACAACCCTAGAATGTTGCAAGACTTATTTTTACACTTAAAAATGGTTATGTAGTTCATGAGCTCTTTCTCCCTCTCCCTCTCAAATATTCAGCATCACTGTGCTGTCCTACTGGTGTTGAAACCCACGAGTCATTGATGCTACTAGCACTCACTATATTTGTCCATTGATTGAAATATTTACCCACAACACAGCATGGCTAGTGATAAACTGCCACAACACAGTCTGTGCAATTATTTTGGCCACTGAGTATTTCAAAATATGCACTATGGTAGTTGCTCTTTGCTCAGTTGGGTTAGGTTCATCTACATTAGTTTAAAAATTCATTTATTTTAGGAAACAACAGCCATCTTAATGCATTGAGGGTAAAACCAGAATACTCACAACACATTGTGGATAATTATTGTAGCACCCACAAAGTGCTAAACTATACTGATACTGAGCAAAGTGCAATTTCCACAATGTGTAGTAGGTGTTCTCAAATACTCACTGCTTGCTGATTATCACACTGTTTACATTGTATATACAAATGCTCCAACATCCCACCTGCCTTTAAATGTCCACATTTCAATTTAACTCTGTGTACAAGAATTCCTGGCCAAATGTGATTTTCAGTGACACACCACCAAACACACACCCCCCCCCCCCCCGAGCAATCACAAACTTGGAAATACTTTCAATATTCTGCCCAGATGCCATTGTCTAAGGGGGATTTTGATTGAGCAACTCCATGTGCTACCTCTTCTAGAATGACTGGGTGATTTGCTGCATCAGATACACTACGGTAATAAGGGCCGGATTTTCCTTCTTGCCGCCCATTTCCCCATGGTTTTATATTTGAAATATTTCTTCATTTATTGTTTTCCAGTCTACAGTATCCTCCATAATTCGTGTGGTTCCCTACTGCTTAAGTAGTCAATATCCTTTAGTGTTCTCACTGTCGTCTATGAAAATGCATTTTTCTCCTTTCTCACTGAACTGTTTTTTTATTTAGAATGTGTGCAAAGGCTTTGCAACCAAAGACTCGCAGATGTCATAAGTCTGGTTCGCGACCACTCCAAACTTCCTTCGGTGTCTTTCCATCTAGTATTATGGATGGTGAACAATTGTGTAAGTGCACTGTTATGTTGACTGCTTCTGCCCAAAATAGTACTCCAGCTGTCTATAATCATTGCAAACATAGCACCTGAAACCATTACTAAGTTATGTCCATTTTTAGCTGACAAAAGCTAACTCCTAATCAGCAAACAAAGGTTTATTTGCTGTTACTAGATCATCTTGCAATAGTTTTGTTGTAATAGAATCCCTTTTAATAGGGACACAGAACTTTCCAGAGCCATCGTCATAGGCCTATATTCGTCTGGCATACCACTCAACAATAATGCCCCTATCCATTCCTAGCTAACCTCAAAACTGAGTTTGTTTGCTGTGGTTATAATAGTGTGGACGTATTAATCTCCAGAGGTGCAGGTTTCTAACTTCTTTGTTATCAGAACCCTTAGCATTCCTACCCTTCGTGTTAACCCTGAATCCTGAAAGGTAGTTATTGTTCCATGCCTCCTTTGCTGCATTAGTATCTAGAACATACACATAGTTTATCAAACTGATTGACAAAACTATCTTTGCCCATGCATGTGTATCCTCCTTGGCATCCTTTTCTCTGCCGATGACTCACCGCCATAATTCTTCACAACACTTTTATTTGTTATAATAAATTGAGCATTTGATAGAACTGTGAACAAACTATTATCATTATTAGCTAATAGCACAGCAAAACTTGAAAAGCCGAAACACAGTGAAGATCAGCAACGCAGTCACATGCTCTATCTATGCCAGTTTCTCTCCTCTGATGAATAGAAACTGAAACCTGGCACTGGCAGGTATGGAGGTAGCAAGGACTTGTGTTGCAGTATTTGTCATAAACAATTGACTCTCAAGCACAGTCACTTTGCTTGGATTTTGTAAAAGTTTTTAATTTTTTTTAACACATCTGTAAACAAATTGCAATAAAAATATTCTCCCCCCCTCCCCAAAAAAATTCCGCTCTAGGCCTAGATGTAGTCGGCCTAGTGGAAAATCCGGCCCTGACAAGAGACAGTCTGTTTTCAAGAATGCTAGTCATTTTTCATCAGGCAGTTATTGTGATGGGGGAAGGGTTAAAAGTTGCTTCAAATCAGTAGTTCAAGCTCATTTTATATCGCATAAAGTGCTCTAGAAAACAGAGTCAACTTGAGTCAGGCAAGGACTGTAGAAAACTTCTTGTATCCGAGTCGGTAAGCCCATCTCTCTTTGAAAATATGGAATTTTACATTAGAACTCCCAGAGTTCTTGCAAATGGGGAACCAAGGCGTGATTGAATTGCCATGCAATACTTTGTTCTGCCAACAAATCTACCAAAACTGTTTTCTTGTAAGCACCCTCAAGGAATTGTTGGAACAGCTAACAATTTGTGACTTGCGGTCACAAAATTTGTATTACAGTGTTTGCAAATGTCAATGCAGTGACCTTGTGTGAGAAAAAAAAATCTGTTAAGAAGAACGTCTGTTGAAAGGTCAGAGGCAAGCTTCAGGTGGACTGCTTTAGCTTGGCTCACTCAAAAATTCTGAAGGTTAGCCATGAATGAAGTTAACTATTTTTGGCTGGGCTCTATAAATCTTTGCGCACTTGTGTAACATTGGATGTTTTTTGCTCCAAGCAGCTAGGTGTGCTAGGGCAAGAATTAATAATAGCTGAGTTAGTGATGAGCTTCGTCAGAAGTAGGACAGTTTTTTGATAAGGCAATATAGTGCTTCATTTCGATGGTGAGTGTGGACTACTGTAATCAATCACCCACTTAGTGAATATCATCTGAATCTACAAAAAGAGACTGCTGCTCTACATCACTGTATCATACTCCCTCTCAGAACTGTCACTGAACCTGTGCAGTTAATACACTAACTCATCTTTGCTGGTGACTGATCATTCATTACGCATGAGCAACACGGAAGCTCCTTTCCAACAGTTTACCATTTAACCAAGATGTCTGAGGGTGCTGGATCATCCCCCACTACATTCGCCAACCATGCTGAATAAATTGTTTTGCCGTGAAAGTCGGAAGTGACAGCCACGCTAGCATATAAAAGTTAAGAGCAACATTAGACAATGCTTTGCTTGACAAGTGCAAGTCAAACTTGGAAATCACAAAAGCATCAGAAGGATTCCACTGCAGTCTTCATACATGAATCCTCAAAAGAGAGGTTTAGACAGGCAAATCATACAAGGGGTCTAAGACAACTGCTTGCAAATTTCCATAATTTGAAACCACCAATACAGGGCAGTTGGTATCCTCGAGCGCTCACCACCGCCTGGCCAAGCGTCAGCTAATTGCCGTGCTTCGACCCTCCAACCTACAAATTTTTTGTCACTGACATGTCATCTTTATGTGTCCGTTGCCAGGACAATGTAATAATAATTTTGCTTTTTAGGGTGTTACATATACTGTAATTATTTTATATATAACTTTGCTGGCATTGGTCTACTCTGCATACCATTTCTTGCAGTTTGGATGATTTGAACTTCTTGTGGCTTCTGGTAGTGTAACCACATCAACAGTCTGGGTACTTTCATCTGTGGTCAGTGTTTGGACACTGGCAACAATGCTGTTTGTCACTGAAGCATTCCTGTGCTGTAATGACACACTTTTTCTGTCACTATGATCTTCTGAATATCCTATTTTTGATGGAAAGGGCAGTCCCTCCAATCATCGTGGATATTCGTGTGAATTTTACAAACTTAAGGGGCTTTTACGTACTGAGGTGCGTAAGGATGCAGTGTATCTCCACACTTAGGACAAGCTGCATATTTTTACTGTGTGCCAATGAGTGACCATGCTCCTGAACATAGTAGAAATGTAGAGGAGCTAGAATGAGCATTGGTAGGTTTCAAGTGCCCAAAGGTCCCAGTACACCTTCTTGTTGCTTCCTAATTCTTTGCACATGCAAAAGTTTGCCATTAGGAATGAATATAAATCAGTTCTAAATACTACAGATTCCCTTACTGGTGTTCAGTGACATGGGGCTTCAGCTTAACAGCCAATTGCTCTGCTGCCTTGCTGAACTTCTTTGATACCAGCAGCCGATGTGACTGGGAGGCATTCCATGTTTCAATCAATAACTCTGCTCTTATATAGTTGGGGACTGTGCCCCCTGGTGCACTATCACCTATTTTGACTGGAAGTGTGACACTTTATCAAATGTGTGCTCAAGCCATGTGCTACGAATAAGTGTACTTTTTTTTTGGTAACTCTGGAAGTAGTCCTGTGTAAATTTGTTTTAATGATAACATGATGTTTAGAGATACAGAACATGGCTGTCAAACTCTGATTGGAACGCGAACACTATGTAGAGGCTGTAACCTTGTACGAGATTGAAATTGTTTGGTGTGTTTATAATAGAAAATCTTTAATGAGAGTTCATAGAATGTAGTCCAAGTTTATGTAAATCCGTTCCTACACTCATACTACACTGTTGGCCACTAAAATTGCAATGCCAAGAAAGATGTGAGCTATCACAACCATTTGTTGCGACAGAATACCCATCACACACAGGTGACATGATTGCTCTTGCATGTCTGTATGACAGAGTACATGGGGAAACCAGTAATATGAGCATGCAATAACCATGAGCAGCAATAACCACTGTTACACAATGCACCATTGAAAGGAAGAGACTTTGGATGTCTGTCTGGGGATATCTCCACCCATGCTGCTTTGATGCATGTCTGAAGTTCATCTGCCTGCAGGCCAGTTGTCAGACATGTTTTCAATGGGCGAGAGATGCAGTGAACACACAGGCCATGGAAGCTGTGTGGCGTGGTCATCCAGGATCCATCAGATGATGCATAGTCATGCACTGTCCTGTTGGTACAGGGCCCAGGCTGGCCCTGAAGATAGGGGACAACGGGCTCCAACACTTGTGTGAAGCACAGTTGCTGGTCAGCATACCAGCGATGAAAACTAAACACAAGCAAAACTGGAATCCAATGGCACTCCATACCCTAACTCCATGTGCTGCACCAGTATGATGATGCATAATGCTGGACTCGACCAGGTGTGCACCATGTTGCCGCCAGACACGAATGCAACCATCATAGTGCTGCAAGTAGCTGGATTTGTCGGAGATGACAACCTGCTATTCATCCCTCCAGACCTGATGTTCTACGCACCATTGCAGCAGGTGCCTAGACATGATACTCTGATGCTGCAGGTAGCAACACACCATGCATGTAGACACAGATTGATTTGCAAGATGCATAAACGCCTGAGCAAGTGTGTTTCATGTGGCTGTGCTGTCTTTAATCACCATGCGTCACAGCCATCGACTTCCTGGATGTTGCAGAGTCTGCCATTCCTGGACCCACTGATCCCATATCCGCTTCACTGTGATTGCATTTCTTCCAACACGAGAACCAGTTTTGTAATAGGACTCTGTACTATGCATTCCCCAACGTGTGGTCCTTAAGCCATTTGTAACCACAGGACTAACATCCTTCCTGACCTTGGAATCAAAAAATTAAATTTAAAAAATCAAAATAAATTTTTAAGTTCAATAACTTTATAAAATTGATATTTTTGCATATAGTTTGAATTAAGTTGAAAAATAAACTTTAGATTACAATTTAGAAAATTAATATAAAATCAATTTTTAAACATTACTATAGGCTGTTCATTGTAAAGTGAGCACTTTTTAAGGCCCTTCCAATAGGCATTAACCACTAATAAGTATATCTTTTAGCAGCATTAGGCATTCAATGTTGAGGATGGTGAAATGTATACACTGTGTTTATTAGTCACATTGCAATATTACATGTCAACCTGTTTTTTTTTTTTAAATAACTTTTATAATGCAAACATGACACTGAGATTAACTTCAAAGTACTGTATTCTTGAATAAGCAGTGACAGCAGCAATATGTTGGCAACAGCTAGCAAGAAATAGTTCACAGTTAAAATACTGTTTGTACCTAGTTTTTGGTATGTTATTTGTAAATTAAATGTTGTCTATATATTTAGATAGCCCCAATGGAAACATATTTCCTTATTACAGTTTAAAATAACACAGCAAATTACTCGGTGTGAGTGTGTGTGTGTATATTTGCCCCTCTGCCCCCCTCCATCACTCTCTCTCCCTCTATCAGTTTCGTACTGCCTGTGGTAGCAAGAAAATTATGCAGCGTTTTCAATTTTAGCATATTTCATACTTATTACAGCAAAAATAATGATTTTTGAATTTGTTTGTAACAAATGAAACAAGATTTTATTGTTTGAATAGTTATTATAATATATTTTATTTAGATGTGATGGCAGGACGGTTTCTAATCATAAGTTGGCATATGTTTCTGAACAAAATATCAAGTTCGTACTCACGTTTTTTTAAACCTACCTACGTAGGTTACAATGTTTTGATAAATATGTTTTTCTAAGGCAGAATAAATATTCTGTAAAGTGAGTTGTGACCGCTGTGTGTGTGTGATAAGAGTTTTGTTGCCATTATGTTACATTTGACCAGTGTGTGTGAGATTGCACATATTGGATGCGTTAAAATTTATAAGTTTTTACTGTGAGCTGATTTTATGACAAAGTTAATTATTTTAAAGTCACGTCTATCTATCACAACATTGTACCATTGCCCTAGGTATTTGAAACACAGTTGTGTAATGTGCTTAAGTTCCTGTGAAGTTAATATTTGCCACAATCCCAACAAATTACTAAACCCAGCCGTAAAATTGTAAGTAGTTAAAATTTTTTTTAGCAAAAACTAAGCACCTACGCAAATAAATATGAACTGGATAAAAGTTACAGTAGGCCTATTTGTGTGCATGTTCCCCACTATCTTAATTTTTCTGTGCTGCTAAATACATAAAATAAGCGAAACAAGCCGTGTGTTTGGATTTACTGTCTTTTTCGTTGGACTAGTTGGATTAGTTGTGGATTTCGTTGGATTAGTTTTAATATTTGTTAGATCTAAGGCCATCCTTTTAACAAAATAACCTAACACACATCAATAACAAAAGATCAAATACTGTTGTTCTTTCCGCCACAGTTACACCAGGGTTAAACTCAGTCGCAGCAAAATATTAATGTGTATTATGTGTAATGTGCAATATTATGTGTAACTAATATGTTAATAGTGTAGGTAAAATAATAACCGCATGAACTATCATTAATACAGACATTTTAAAAAGTCATAAAGTTGACTGAAATATTGTTAT
Organism: Dryococelus australis; assembly: GCA_029891345.1. Taxonomy (NCBI): domain Eukaryota; kingdom Metazoa; phylum Arthropoda; class Insecta; order Phasmatodea; family Phasmatidae; genus Dryococelus; species Dryococelus australis. The sequence goes on from CM056998.1 coordinate 77,955,200, forward strand.
AGGCCTAAATTGTAAATATTCATACATAATGCTTTTTGAAAAATATGACCGAATTTTTTGAACAGCTATAAACAATAAACAATTCATTTGACAGTTATAAAAGTAGGAGTCACATGGCAGTGTTTATATTTACATGCAGCGGAAGGATACGTAATCAGTAACCAAAAGTATGACTTTAGCAGGGCTTCAGAAACATCCGAAGAAACCATGAATGTACTATATCACACTTCCATGTAGATTCCCTTCTCTGTTTTTTTTTTCCTGTTAATATACAACACACCGTTCAGTGTACTTAGCTTCCTTTGCTGTGGATGGTTCAAATTTCACAGGAAAGTGCCGGCTGCCGAGTCGTGAGGGCAATTCTCCGGGCATCACAGACCTCTTGATTACACCTTCCTTGAAATGCTGCTGTAAAAGTTCTTCAGCTAGTTTTCACTTGAAGACATTAGATGCTCTGTCTTTTTTCCCAGTTGTGAGTTTGTATACCACAACTATTTGGAAGCATTTTGTCAACAATCTAGAAAAATATTTTCTTATATGCCTTGGTATAACGGCACATTACATTAAATGTAGTCATGATCTGGTCACTGAAATTTACACATCTCATTTTCATGATATAATCGACCACTGCAGTAGGTTTCATGATTTCTGTTTTCGTTTTTTGATTCAATTTTCTCATTTAAGCAAATGTAAAAGTGTGCTTGTTTTACAGGACACGTGCATCTCTCTTGTCTTTCCACTTGATAGCTGTTACATTGTTACTTATGTACTACCGCTTTTCCTACTTTGAGTTTCTGTTTTGCAATTTTCTTTGGGCATGTTTTTTTTCTGTAAGTACGAACTGTACCCGTTGTCAATATAAAGCAGATAGGTACTTTTTATTTAGTAGATCACAATTTTGCATAACTTACATCAACATAGCTGAGCTAGCAGGGGTACCGTCCTCTCTGTCCTCCTTTACATAAATTTTGACATCAGAAATGTACGAATTCACAGAATCACAAAGTTTATAGAATTTTACTCCAAATCTCACTTTAGTTTTGTTGTACTGAATAAAATGAAGTCTATCCTTACATTTCATCAGTGACTCAATGCATACATCACTAGCTGGAGTGTACATTTTGAAAAATGATTCTGATTAAAACTCATTATTGGATGGATTTTATGCAATGGGTCAGTCGGATCCATAGTCTCATTTATCTACTAAATGCAGGTATTTATTTATGGCCATAAACCAGTGCCATGGCAGGATACCCCTGAAATAATGTGTCAACAGTAACATCTTTGCTCCAGTAACTGTAGATTGTTGGTTTCTGCACAATGCCCATCAAAATTAGAAGAGCGAGCAAGTACAGACTTAAGTTCATGTGATTATGTACATTCAGAAGTACTGTCACTACAACCCTAGGTATTTTTTATTGCTTTCTGTTAGAGATGTGCGAGTACTCAAAATTTCGAGTACGATTTTGAGCTTTGTAATTACTCGTGTCGAGATCTTATCATTTTCTCAAGCTCGAAAACTTCCGAGTTTTTTTGGGGGAAAAAGTGCATATTGCAATTTCATCTTGAAGAATACAAGAAAGAAAGTCTTGTTTTATATGCATCATAAAATAAACGACTACTGGCCAGATGATGGGCAAAGTTTGGGAATTTTCCATTGGTGCATATTCCGAATTATTATCACTTTGTGTGCCGTCAGTAACAATCATCACCATACAGCTTTGTGCCATCTTTTACGCATAAGTGAAAGGAAATGCGATCATTACCTATTTGTAGAGTCCCAGAAATTTAGTAAATGCGAAATAACCACGATAAAATCTGAACCGTTGCACTATTCACTGTAAAACGTTAAATTGTTATGATATTGCGATAAATGAAAAAAACTTCCGTAAATGCACAAAATTTTTCACAAATGTCTTCACTGCGTTAGTTTTCAACACAAATAAAAGATTGATCTTTTTTTAATTAAATATACTTTTGGACGGTCTTTGTTTTGACCGAAAACTTAATGTAAACAATTGCTTTTTTCGGACCTCAAAGTTATGAGACATGCAAACAGCACTCAACCCAAAATCACTTGCTACATAGCTACGACCCTAGCGCTAGCAGTGTCACTTTTGATGAAAAATGTGTACGTAATGAACGTGTGCATTGCAAAACGGTTCAGTCATCAAGTAACGTGTCATGTAGGAAGATCTTCGGCATGTGTATGAAATGGCATAATTTCATTTTGTGGTGTGTAGGAACATCATCTACATGTAGACATATAGCCAATAGTGCGTTTTTATTTTGAGTAGTGTACGTAAAGCCTTCAGCCAATAGAAATAAAGGAGCCCAGAAAAATGAGTGTGTGTTGAAAACATAATTACCAAAAGTAGTAGAACTAAACAAGTAGCCTTATAGTCCATTCATGCTTTCTTCAGCCTTTTGGAATCAAACCTTTGAAAAATCACCCTAGCTGTATTATGTCAAATTGTTTTTCCAAAAACTTGTATTCCACAAATATTTAACACTGTGATTAACTTTAGAGTACTGTATTATTGAGTAAATGAAACTTGATCATAGTATCTTATATAATTTGTAATATTTATTTCGTATTATGTACGAATTAACAGCAGCGAGAGCAACGACGTGTTGGCAATGGCCGATAAGAAAGTTAACAGTTACAATATTTTTTAACCTCGTTTTATACTATTTGTAACTTAAATGTTGCCAATTGATATATTTGTATTGTTAGGTAGCACTGACGGAAACACGTTTCATTCCTGCAGTTAAAAATATCTGCGCAAATTCCGGCGTGTAGGCTGTTTTTTTTCTATTCGGAATAAACGTTCAATAAGCGACGTGTCACTCTCTCTCGTTCTCTCTGTCTCTCTCGGGAAGATTGTACCACCTGTGTAGGAAAGGTATACATTTTGGTAATTCTAATTTCAGCACCTCTAATACTAATTACAGTAACAATAATGATGTCTGAGATTGCATTTTACAACTGAAGCTAGATTTTATTGTTTAAATACGTATTATATGTTATTTAGAAGCAACGACATATTTTAGATGCGATGGCGACACAGCTCGTTGCGCGACACTTACAAATCCAGCAGGTTGGCAGACATGTTGTGGTAAGCGTTCCCCAATATGGCGGCGGTGGGCAATTATACCCAGTGCATTATGACTGACAGTGGTAGTGGTGTCACAACATACAATGACACTGCGTGTTTCTGAATGAAGCGTCAAGTTCGTACTCGTGTTTTTGAAACATCCTACGGAAGTCACAATATTGTGATAAATATGTGTTTCCACGGCAGTGTGACATGTGTTGTGATTGTTGCGTATGAAAGGGTGTGGTGGCTGCATTGTAAATGTTACGCAGACCAGGTGTGTGTGTGTGTGTTGATTTCAAATATGTGAAAAATTTGTACGTTTTAACCATGAAGTGATGTTATGACGAAATTAATTATTTAGATTCATGTCTGTTTATCACAACGTTGTACCTTTGTGCTAATTGTTTGGAAAACAGTTATGTAACCAGCTTATGTTTCTGTGATTTGAATGTCTGCAACAATCTCAACGAAACACTAAGCCCGCCCAGATAAAATTTAATAAATAATAAAATTAACCTATAAACCAGTAAGTACCAATGCATGTAAATATTAGCGGAATAAATTTTACGGTAGGCCTATGTGTTTGCATGTTCACCACTATCTTTTACGTTTGTCGATGTACAATAAATAAGTGACACGAGTTGCGTGCTTTAATTTACTGCATCGTTTCGTTGGACTGGTTGTCCCTTCGAATTTAATTTTTATTCCAAACACATATTAATAACAACAGGTTAAATACTATTGTTGTTTCCGCCACAGTTGTAACAAACACCGTTGTGGCAAAATATTAATGTGTACTATGTGTAACGTGCTATATCGTGTGTAACAAATAGTTATAATGCTGACCTAAATATTGTTATAGGCCTACATTGTGAACATTCGTAGGAAATGGTTTCTGCAATATGACATAGTTCTTTGAACAGATGTAAACAACAAAAGCATTTGACAGTTATAAAAGTAGAAGTCACATGGCAGTGTTTATGTTTACGTGTAGCGGAAATTTGGCAGGGCTTCATAAAAGGTCGAAGTTATCGTGAATCAACTTGTGTATAATGTTTTAAGAGAAGTCAATAGGCCTATGTAAAGTAGAAAAAAAAAAAAAAAAAATTTATTGTTCATTTAAGCAATACTACAATGCTGTTTGAATTGAATGATTAATTCCCCCACTAATTTTTTTTGTGGGATTTATTATTAGACAGTGAGCTTACATGTTATTACTGTACAATATTAGATTTTAAAATTTGATATGGGGATAATTTAATGGGCACTTAATAATATGGTTCAGGTATTATAATTGATTTCTTCACTGTCTTTAATAATTAATCATTCAAAACCACGTCCTATGATTTTCCCTGTCATGAGTTACACTGCACTTGGTTCGGTGCTTACCTACCATTATTAGATGGCAAGGGGTGTCAAATAGGCAATTTCATATTATCAGTTTATTCAGAGACGCAGGTCTATTGAAATATATTAATATAAATCCTCCTATTTCCCCTCAATAAGTTATTGAAAATGAACACTTATAATACAAATAGGTCAATGTTCAAACAATTTTTTGCTGACATGTGGTAGAGTATATGTTTTTGGGCATATAATTTTATTCACGAAGATGCTTCCCTTTGAGTTAAATAAACATTAAGTTTTAAAGTTATGTAATTATTAAGCCAGATACAATGAAACACCAACCTTACTGGATAAAACAACCTTTAAACAAAAAAGAAAATATCTTTACAAATAATAATTCCTCGTTAAAATGTTTTGCATAACATTTTCAGGTGAAACCATTTGCTTTGAAATACAAGTGACGTTAGGCGCAACTGTTTTGAGCGACGCATTCCGTATTTACTCGTATATAGCTCGCACCATAATTTTTTAAACAAGTTCCAGGGAATTTTTTTAAAAATATAAAGTTGCACCAAAAATTTGGGACAACCTGTTGTATGGAACAAATGATTATTTTTTACATTGATGTGTGGTGATTGTGATATGCTTGGAAAATACTTTAATTAAATAACGTGGATGTAAAAAACCAAAATAAAAAAAAAATCCCAGAAACCTCCTGCTCCTACTACTAAAAATTTCCAGCTTAATTTTTCTTGTTTTTCCTTTTAGCAGTAACTGGTGCTGAAATGTCACACTACTCTTATTTAAAAAAAAGGGTCTCCCCCTCACCGCAATGACCATGGCTGGCTAGCCACTGCCATGGAAACAAAGAGGGCTTGACTGAATTATTGACCAGCAACATCTGGGTGTTATTTAAAGGGGGGGGGGGGGGGAGTAAACAGGTCGTAGCTCTGGTTCCCCTGACGGGATGTTGTTAGGTTGTAAGAAGGGGGGAGGGGGGAGAGCCGGATTTCGACCTACTCAGAACTGAAGGGTCGTTGAGAGAGAAAGAGAGCGGAGTGATGTAGGAGCGAGAGACGTGACGACAGTCCCGCTACTTCCCTCAACATACCCAGGACAATTTATGGCTATCGCTTGCCCTTCCTCTTTTTGTTCTGTGTATAGCCATTTTTTCTTCTGTATATAGCGTGCACCCCAGAAAATTTTTCCTTTATTTTGGGAAAGAAGGATGCGCTGTACAGGAGTAAACATGACTATATTGTCTACAACTATCGGCCCAATACCATACCCGATATAGATACATTGGGAAAAGGCAAAGTATAGACCGATACTCAATATCGGTATTGGAACAACTCTACTTAAAAAACATTCACCCTTATTTCATGTAGAACCGGAAAACATTTTTAAAACAATATTTGCAACAATATACGTAGCTGAAAATTACAATTTTAGTTCTAAGCGCCTTTACAAAGAGATTGCCTTTTTTAATAAGCAAATACAAAGTAATAATAACAATGATTTCAAGAAATTTGAATCAGTTACTGGTCAGGAAAATGCACCGCAATTACATTAAATACAAACTTGAGATCACAATGATAACATAACCAAAAATAAACATGTGACATGTAAAGTTAAATGTAAATACCGATTAAATTAGTGACTCTATATGCAAGTGGATCCCTATTAAAAATGTTTAAAAATAATAATTACTCAGATTTAAGAAAAATCATTAAACTAATCATTAGGTATGCCAAACTTAAGGCGTAAATAACCTCGCATTATCTGTATACATTACAATATCCGTTCATACTCAACTAAGTCTACGTCTACTGTGTAGCAGCAATAAGATTTGCCAAAATTACTTATGCACATTCTCTTAAGATTGTTTGTTGTAAACAACCACGTGTTTTACAAAATGAAACACTGTCAGTCTATACATAAGCCATTCCCGTTATATGCCTACATATTTGAAGTAAATTAATCCCACAAACAACTGAAAATGGCAATACTTTTACTTCCTACACGAGTTCTTTGAATAATGTTATTCAATAACCATGTTGAAACTGTCAATATAGAAGCAGTTTTATTTTCACTAATCGCTGATGCCAAACATGTTCATTACCATATTTTAGTACAGGATCAACAATTAGGCTATCATCTGCTATCCTCTGCCAGTCTTGTCGTAAGTACTAAAAAGATGGTATTTTGTAGCTAAAATAATCGCGTAGTGCCCAGAATTACAGTACTGTAGTTTGCAAAAGTATGGTATACCTGCTTGCTTTATTGGTCAAAAACCTGGTGTATATGCCCTATAAATAGTATTTGTAGAAGTTATTTTTATACACATGACTTATACAGCATGGCGAGTTGTGACACGCCAAGACAGTACAAAACGACTGTAAAATATGGGCTGTTCCTTTAAAAACATGAAACTGCTAGTTTTCTATAAAAATTACGGAAGAATCGAAACTTGGCAAGTACGTGAGAAGTCCTGTATGTACACTTGCATGTAGGTATCAGTTATGACCTCCATACAAAATGAAAAACATAGGGAGTAAAATTTGACTTGTGGGTTTTAAATATGCAAGTCAGTCAAGTATGTAAAGTGTTAATTACCCATAAATTGCATGTCAGCAAAGCCCTAATCCAAATTATTACAGTCTTATGAAGCACTTACTTGTTATATTGGCCTTGGCACCACCAGGAATATTTTAATTGTGAACTATTTCTTACTAGCCATTGCCAACACATTGCTACTCTCACTGTTTGTATTTTGTATTTAATAAGAAATAAATATTACGAGTTACAGAAGATACTAAGTTAACGTTTAATTTATTCAAGATTACAGTACTCTCGTAAACAAAGTGTTATATATTTGTGGAATACAAGATATTGAAAAAAAACAGGTCAACATGTTACACCAAGGGTGATTTTACAAAGGCTTGTTTCAAAACATCAGAAGAAACCGTAAATGGACTAAGAATGTAAGGGCAGGGGAAACAGCAGAAACCAAAGAAAACCTGCCAGCCAATGGCAACGTCTGCCATATTCCCATAACTGAAAATCTACATAACCCTGTTGGCAACTGAACCTGGTCCACCTTGTTGGGAGGCAAGTGGTCTGAATGATATATCACCATGGCCCCAACTACATCTGCCTTCCACCTATCTCTGTGGCGGAAAGGACGCCATAACACACACTGCTCTCAGAGTACTGTATCAACCCTGACAATGTGAAAACTACCCCAGCATGAAGCCATGCTGAACATGTGTGGCAACGTAAGCAGCAATGGTAGCAGTAGTCATCAACGGAGCATGTGTCTTGGGCAGTTCAATCAACCCCCCCCCCCCCCCCCCCCAAGACACAAAAAAAGACCACCACTCAAAAAAACCAACAGTTGACAAAACAATTTGTTTCTTTTCCCTTACTTTAAGATGGCATCATAAAGATTTAGCATACTTTATCAAATAATATTTGTTTATTTTATATCAACTATTATTACTACAAAGCCAATCCTGTAATGAGAAAAGAAAAAAGGTCTCTTTTGATTTTCAAACTTATGCTCTGATGGATTGATCCTTGTATTTTCTGTACACAACATCATAAAATTTATTTAGTAAAACTTGAGTGAATCAAATGCAACATTAACACAGTTTAAAAAATACTTGCAGAATGCATAAAAAAAATTCAACAGTAATTACAACTTAAAGGTGGTATTTATTTGCCAACGACTGTTTGTTTGTGCCACACTAGGGTCATATTAAAAACATGTAGGAAGTTATTATCCTAAAACTTAATACACATTTACAGTCAAATGCTGTTAACATTATACAATTATTTATGTGGTGCTCGTACCAAACTGAAAAGACCAATGCAAACATAACAGAATAAACAGATGAATAGACATTACACGGACAAAAATGTTTTTCTTTTAAAAATCTAATGTCTACAATGAATAGATCTTACAATGATATCTGAATACTTAGGCAGCAAAGACAGTGCTTTATTAAAGAAAAATGTACAGTGTTCCCTCATACTTCACGCATTCTTCAACCAATAAACCACTCAACTGCTTTTAAAACAAGTAGTCCGAGTTCACAAGCAGTAAGGCATAATAATGCCAACCTTAAGAACTAAAGCAAGAAGTCAAAATGCCACCAATGATAGCATACTAATAAATGAATTTGTGTAACGAAGTCCTTGACACCTGCAAAGATAAAAATCATAAAAATGCACTATGTGCAGATATTACACAATCAAAGAGTTCAGTTAACCCATGTAAAAAATGGAAACCAATAATATCACTTTCACTCGGCCACCAACAGTCTTGGTTTAAGTCTCTTCTGACCGATGTATTCTGTCGTTGAGATCCATGGTGACACACACAAAAAAGTCTGTTTTTCTTTTAAAACTACAGCGTCTTCAGATTTCCACACACACCACTAACTGGCCAACTGCCATTCTCTTAAAGAGTCTGTACGTGAACTTCAATTTGCTGAAACAGTAATAAAAAATTATTAGTGAACCTAGCCACAAAATTAAAAATGTTAATAATCAATTTAACGTAATATCCAAAAGCAGGAAAAACAACAATTAATATATAAATACACATTCAAGCAACACTTAAGAACACAATAAATAAATAAAATGCACAAGCACAAATTGTACACAACAGCGAGGAAAATAATGGCAACTTAACCTAAATTTTTAACATTACACCCTTTCCATTCTGTTTCTGAAGTACCTAATAATGATTAAGCATATTATAAGCAAACGACATAACACTCAAGCCAGCATTAACATTGCTGCACACAAATGAAGGTACATATGCTGCGGGTCAGTAAAATTTTTTTACAGGTTTTAATAAACTGAATTGCTCAAAACACTTGCTCACATATTTTTTTAGTTATTTATGCAAAGATTTGTGAAATATGTGAAAATTTTCATTTTTATTGGAACTACATAACATATACTGCCAGCACAGAACAAAAAGTAAAATTCACCATCAATTAATGAGGATAATACAGTATACTGCATAGAGTTTTATGAATTGGCATTTTTGAAATTCAATCAAATTTCAAATTGAATACAATATTTTCCAGAAAATAAAATAATTTCCTAATTTAATCACATATTTTTAGGTTTGTTTGTCAATACTGTTATTCATTCACATTTGTAGACAATGCAAAACGTTAAAATTTATGGTCATGTAATATTTTAATTTTAACACATTTATAAAACAAATACCACATTTCAGTGTGTATAGGCCATGCATTGTTACAAAAAAAATTACTACAAAAAATTGGGTGTGGCTTATATACGAGATATTGGCAAAAAAATTTTTTACTCCCAAAACATGTTTAGAAATTTATCAAAATACTACATTTAGTGTTTTAAGTTAGTTTCGAAAGAAGTCAGAAGGAAGGAGGGGAAAAATTTTTTTTTTCCACTCCTGCAATTATTTGTTCATTTGTGTTAATAAACAAAATAACCTTAATCCTGCATGTGTCAAATGTAAACTTGTTGGGGCTCAGTCATTAATGCCATACATGAGAACATAATTTCTCTGCTGTACAAAAGAAAGATATCTTACAGAGTTCACACGCCCCACGCCTGTCACGACGCTACAAGCACATATTGATAAGACATCAGTTTTTGTAACATGTTGCAGTGGTTTTGTTTTCTCAAGTCACATTATCATCTATGGAATAGTAATTGTGCAATATATATTTCTAAACATTGCAACATAATACAAATTTTCTGTCACAAATGTTTTGTAGAGGAAAATTAAGTCAAAATGTACTATGGTTGTATGGAATAGTGACTTAACATTTACAGGGATGCAAAAATTCAGTGCGGCCTATACATGCCAAAATACAGTAATTTGATGCATGTCGAACTCCTGCACATTGCGCATGTGCCCTATACTTTTCGACTTCGCCCCATCATAGAGCATATTATGGGCAAGTCGCACACCGGCAGGCAATGAATCCCATGCCTACAGGATGGATCCTAGCTCAACTGACAATTTATTACAGAAATGCGGATAATTTATTAAAATTGTTCTGCCCACTCAAAAGCAGATAAGCAGTCATCCATCCATGCCTGTGAAATTGTATATCCACCGAGCCACCGACATGCCGGAGCAAGAGAAGCTAATTGGCAGGATGGCAGCACCCTTCGTCTAATGTCACTACTGCCCGAGCCTCGAGGAGAGTCTCTATAGACAGGGAGATAAGAAATGGTGGCACGGCCCACAACACTAATTAAAACAACCCCTGTGAGAAGAGGCTAGGTATCCCCGCACACCTTGGGCAGCCTACAAGCAGAAATTTTCTACATGTAGGGAGATGCGAAAACGCAGCTAGACAGTTCTGTCGGCCCTCCAACTTTAACAAGGTCGAGACGCTCCAGTCTGCATAAGACTGACAACAGGGAAGTGGCTGCAACCCTGCTCAAAGAGGTTGTAAAAGATCTCCACTTCACCAGGAAGCATACGGAGAAAACCCAAGCGGAGAATTAAAGTCTCTCATGCCGCTAACTCCATCAGCTGTCAATGCAGACTCCAACAACCAGAGGTATCACACATGCTCCCCTGTTTTCCTTACTGCGAGTTCAATCCTTCTAACTCCATTGTAGTAGTAGGTCGTGCCACCGTCCCTTCTGGACTACCACTCCTCATTAGCAAGTCAAATTTTCAATTTAGAAATTTGAATTAAATATCTTTTTATCACCTGCAGGTTTGCCTTCACCTACCATAAGAATTTATTTATTTTTCTTTTTTCTTCTAATATTTACTAACTGATTTACAGAGCTATGCATCCCACTGCTTTCCAACATATTGAATGAATACGCTTGTTTTAAAATCAAATCTCTCCGATATTCTTTTATTTTGTCTCCAGTTCATGATTAATGATAATTGTAATATTTATGACCATCTCTATTAAGACTCTTTATTAAAGCGTCTGCTCCTGGATACACGCCAGTGGGCTGAACTTGCCTGGGTATCCTCGCACTATAGTCTGAATAAGATGTGGGATCCCTCGGGTAATGTTCGGAACACCCATGCCTTCCAAGAGATCCAATCTCGACTATCCAGATTTCAAATGCTCTTACTTGTGTTTGTCTGCGGAAGACTGTACCAGGAAGGCTTGAGTGACTCTGGATAAATCGAGAGTGCGCCATTTTGATCAAGGTTAAGAATTGTAAAAGTGAGCAGATTATTTTTATCCTAACATTAGCTGTGGTAATGGCCATCAAGAGTGGAGGATGAAATAGCCAGGTTTGTCGTTTAGCCCGACGGGCCTTACAAAGAGAATTGAATTTATCAGCTAATATAGGAACTCCCACCACTTCTAGCGAATTACCGCAGAATTCTCAGCCCATTGAATTCACTAGTGAGCCAAGTAAAGCGTCATCATATATAACGGAAGATTGCAGTTCTCCCCTAGATCACTTACTGGTTATATATTGGCCTTGGCATGACCAGGAATATTTTGGCAACCTAGGGAAACTAGATGCAGATCCCGAGCCTAGCGCCCCACCTTGGCCGTGTATCATCCCAAGCGAGCTAACCAATACATGCAAAATACGCACAGCCACCGGGAAAGTGATAGTTGTTCGCATCCCTCCAAAACCGGCAGTTTCAGGTAGGGTTATGACAGTTACCCTAGATTTTGTCCTTGCGAGGAAACAAAGTAGGCCCGCCCCTATACACGCCTGAGCACTCGAGAAACTGAATAGTTCGCAGCTGGGAGGATTCACTTGTAGGGTTTTACTTTTTTTTGTTACTCTCCCCCATTTATATTTTGTGACAGCTGGCATAACGCATTTTGGCAAACTTCATGGTGAGCCGGACCAAACTCCCTGGGAGGGAGATTTATGTGGTCAAGTTCGCCCTGGGGTTTGATTCCCCTCCTCCAATTAAAAGACCTCCACCTAGAAAATTTGCCCCCAAATCTCCCAAAGTGGATAGATCTGCAACCCAGTCAAGCAAAACAAATAATGTATCAGCGCTCTTGCATAACTGATTTATTTAATTTGTCCTTTTCTCGCCCTACTCTCTAGAAGAGGGACTAGCAACCTCCATTTTAAATATTTCATTTGTCTTCCCTCATATCAGGGAAAGAGAGGGGAGGAGCGCATCAACTGGCACTCAACATGGGGCATAAACCTCGTGTAGTTAAGCCTTGGTGGCTTAGATCATGCCGGACACCCCCCCCCCCCCATTACGTCGGCCACCATACACTAATGTCAAACGGCACCCAATGTAATCTGGCCTAGGCGATTTTGACACAATTGAGCCAAATCTTACCTCCCTTCGGTGTAGAGGGGACATACCTGACTTCATAACACCCTGTGGAGCTCAATATTTTGCTTATATCATGTCAGGCTCGGAAAGCAGCTCGAATGATAACCCAGAGGTATCGGCTCGGCCGAAAACCTACATGACAGGGGCACATGATGTCTGATTGAAACCTGTGACGGAATGGGAATTAATCTGATTCAATGTGAATATTGCCAAAGGCAATTTCACTACACCTGCCTGGGATGGGAGGACACCCTCAGGTATGCGGATGGTATGGAGTTTAGGTGCCAACCATTCTGACATCCCAGTTGTCACATGCCATTGGCCGGAATGTGACAGGCAAGGAAGGTACGCCATACGGCATACAATATACATAGAGGAGTATCATAACAGGTGCATAGGTTAGCCAGACGAGCCGGTCACTCGTCCCGGTCAAGTTATCAGTGCAGAGTTTGTAGGCGCAATCTCTCGCACCAACCCCCAAATCCCGGACGAGGGTCAACCTTGCAACCTCCGTCCATTCGACCGAAATGCAGCTCTCAGAGTTCAGTGGGCGACCGTATGAAGAGCAGCTCCTCTTCTTGAACGACTGCGAGTGAGAGATAAGGGAACACCAGATCCCAACCAAACAGTGGGTAGGTAGGGCATGCCACCAACTGTTTGGCAAGACAATGGTGAGGAAAATACGGTGAGTTCATCCAACTCTCCGCCCACTTCACTGGTAACAAGGTGATGTCTGAGCTGATAACAGACTTTCACTCTCGAACCCAATCCCCAGAGGAAGAGGTCGAGATATCTATCTGCAGAAAGGAGCAGATTCAAAAGCGGATCTATCCCAGCAAGGACAAACTGCAGAGAGTAAAGGGCATCGCCCACACCCTCCTCCCTTCCTTTCATAACCTTCTGTTAACCCCGCGGCCACAGACAGTAGAGGAATTAGCAGAGAGGGCAAAGGAAATCGAACAAAACAACCACACGCTGTCTAGGGTAAACACCACGGCATGCGCCGCCAAGGGTGCAGGCCCAATCCCCTTCACTAGATCGCCTGCAGGGCGTGGCCCAACCCCTCCTCTACCCACCTCCCCCTTGCAACGCTGCTGGCACTGCCTGGGCCGGCACTATAACGGAGATTGTCCAACTCTACTAACTCCTGAAGGGGGAACCCTTTCTCCCCAACCGTGAGGAATACCACATCCCAGGAGAGAAACGAGAATCCCTCCTCAATCAGTAAAGACTCCCGCCAAGACACGAACTGGGCCACTTTTCCAAGCCTGCGACAACCCCTTGACCTTCAGAAAATACACCTAGGGTCGAATCCGCATAGAGTGCAACCCTCCCACCAAGTCTCAAACTCCGGATTCCAGGGAACAAAGCTCAAATAACGACACCCTAAGCAAGTACCGAACCCCTGACCCCAATGAAACGAACATCACAAAGTCCCCAACCTCCGGTCAGCAAGATCAGGGCCCCGGTAATAGGATGAGAAGAGTCACCCATTTCCCCAGTACATAGCACGTACATTTTACCATGAATTCAGGGAGGAATGTCGCAGAGGACATTAACCTCCACGCCTAGTTCATACCTTCCCAGCACCAGGCCGGGAGATAACTCCACAATGGAAGGCTCATGGCAGAGTCCCACAGATAGAGTAATTAGTAGAAGGCATCTTGAAGTTAGCATAATCACAGAGGTTAGTGAGCGATGCATACTGCAGATGCTGGAACACAGCAAGCTTCCACAGCTCTGCCCCTTGCCAACCCCCTGACCATCAGCAGACAGGAATCCCAGGAAACGTCACCGGACGGCGTAACCATCTCCCCAGCCTTCTCTGCCTTAGTGGAATAAGGACTACCACCAGAAGCCGATATTTGCGAGGCTTTGTATCCACTGCCCACAGGCTCCGTTCCATCCACGACATCTCCCAAGGGCGTGGAAATCACAGAGGATAAGGACGCATGGATATGCAACCTGCTACACCTCCTTTCTTATCCACAAATCAATAGCTGACAACCCCACCACGGTCAACCAGAAACCAAGCCTGACGATATGCCATCTTCCAGAGAGACCTCCAAGCACACTAATCTAAATCCGCTCCGAGGACAGAGTCAGTGCTACCCAGATGCTTAGAAGCATCGGTGCTGTGGAAACAGCCCATCCCAAGACTGGAGCGGAAGGACACAGCGAGTGTTGAACTGAGGAGTCCAGAGAGCCCCACATTCAGCAGAGTCAAATAGAAACACTGACCTAGATCGCTGCCAGTGATGTCCACCTGGCAGACAGCAACTTCAACCAGGCTGCTGTCCCACGCCTAATTCATGCCGCTCTCCTGCTGCAATGAGAGACACCACCTGTGACGTTCTGATGGCCTTCAACATCGTCCACCTCGCCCAGGAAACTAGAACGACCACCGAAGCACCACAGAATGAAATGCCATCGCCCGACATACAGTCAATAATGAGTACCTGAATTCCACCACTTTCTTTTCCCCACTTGTGATAGGAGTGATAGCAGAAAAGATAGGGAGTGGCAGAAATAGGGAACTGAGTGGAAAACGAGAGTGTAAGAACTCACTGAAGTTAGCTTAGAGTAGGAAGGATAAGAGTACGAATGCCATGAGAAATGCCCCTTTTAAAGAGCCTTAGCTTAGCTTACTTTTCGAAAGCAACGGGAATAGGCTTGGTGATCATGTACTCCCGTAACTAATACTACAAAAGGTAGGAAATTTACATAGGGAAACTTCATTTTGGTTTGTCGAAAATGTAAATATAATTTTTAATATCCAGGCCAAGAGTATATAATGTGTTAGTACGGTTGTGTTTAGTTATTAAATTTTAAGGGTCGAAATTCGTAAAGACGCATTGTCAGGAACAGAGGTCCTACACTAAAGAGTGCCCCGTTAACAAAGTCAACTTACCTCCTGACAAACTGCATCACGTAAAGTAAATGAGAGTAAATTAGTAAATGTAATTGGTCCTTAAATTGAAAGAGAGCACAGGAGGAAATAAAGTACAGTCAACCCCCTTGACAAGCTACAAAGTTAATGCTTGGTTTAATCCTGACCCCAAACGCGCTCTCACTAGGAATAAGTGTGTTATAATATCTTAAGTGTGAAATCAGACGAGAATAACATAGAATCCCAGAGAATAAGTGAACATGGTTAGGAAGTGTGAGCTGCGCAGTAAACCTAGAAGCAGGTCCATACACAGAAATGCATGCCCTCAACATTCCTAACAATGTGTCACTGGGCAACTTTGTGAAACTTTGATGTAGTAATTGTAAGAGGATGAGAAGAAACACACTATAAACATGCTGGATAGCCCACCCAGGAAATTCCATGTTTTACTTAAAAAGTTGCTACACTGGTATCAACTCAA
This sequence comes from Dryococelus australis, assembly GCA_029891345.1. Classification (NCBI taxonomy): domain Eukaryota; kingdom Metazoa; phylum Arthropoda; class Insecta; order Phasmatodea; family Phasmatidae; genus Dryococelus; species Dryococelus australis. The sequence continues at coordinate 77,971,330 of CM056998.1, forward strand.
ATCTTGCAAGTGTATTAGGTTAGGATAATTTATAGGAAAACTGTTTATGGGTTAGGTAGGTTAGGTCTTAACAAGGGCTGTCTAAGTTAGGTTAGGTTAGATTTACGAAGGGTTAGTTTTAAAATTCATAGAGGGTCTAAGGAATTTTGGGCGGACTGTAATGTACACACAACTATGAGAAGTACAGAAGGAAAAGATACAGTTAGGGAATCAAGTGTTTAGAAGTAATTAGTGCCAGTAAAATGTGCGGAGAGAATTCAAGGTGTAAGTAGAAGGACAACAAACAGTTCCTTTATTGCTTAAAGCAACAAAGCATTGCTACTTAACTTAGGTCCCAGCAGGAATTATTGTCCAAAGAACTAACACTATGTTCCACTGTAACTAGAGTAAATGTGGTGTAAATAATCGCTGTTACTGCAACAAGCAGATAAGTCATGATGTGAATGAGTTCGAAAGTAGATAGTATAGGTAGGAATTATTCTTGAGGTAAACCATGGATGTTTTGTGTAACAAGTGTCTTGAAAGTTGTAATGTAGACGTAGCAAAATTGTAAGACAATATCTAGAGAGAAAAGTGTTCAACGAAGTATTAAGAAAGAGTAAATGCATAATGTAAATGTAACATAAAAATGCCCAAAGATTAAGCAAACTTATGTGTACAAGATAGCTTGGAGGTAAGAAACTAGTAATAGGCATTTGGCTTATTGTAAATAATGTTTCAAATGATAAAGTCTTGAGAAACTTGTTTGTTTTATGATGGAGAATGTTTCAAGGGTGAAATCTGTATTTGTAGCTGGTAAGAAGTAAGTACCAGGTGATACCTTACTGCAAAAGAGGTTCCGATACTAATGGTGGTGTAAAATTGGAAAATTGTATTAACGATTAAGTCCAATTATATGATCAAGGGCAACATACAGTCAACTCTTGTTTCTAAGACCATTGAAATAACAACCCTCTCGAAATAATTCTTGTAGAACCATAAAAGAAATTTAATAGAAAAAATTATTTAAAAAACAAACCCTTTGAAATAAGAACGCTTTTACTGGGAATCATGAAAGGTCTTAGAATTGAGAGAAATTGCTGTACTTTATTTCAGTGTTATGGTGAGCCTGTAAATGTGTTCAGTTCTGTAAAAATAACAGAAATATTATGGGCTGGATTCATTGCAGAGCACAATCTTCCAATGAGGGTTAACAATCGCATTGTGGCCGTATGAAAGGCACCTTCTATAACTAAATATGTGATTGGAAAGTGTCATTTTGAAATTCTCGCAGAAACACACACACAATTTAAAAAAAACTTATTTAGTGTGATAATAGACGAGTGCACAGATATCGGCTCAGTGAAAACTCTTGCAGTCTGTAAGATTTGTTTAGGATAAAGATGACAGTAAATAGTATGTTTATAAAGATGCTGCAGCCCAGGGAGCAACTGTAAGTCGATTGTACAAGGAGCTCATTCAGACATTTAGAGTTCCAAATGTTCCACTTACAAACATTATTGGATTTGTCACTGACGAGTGTAATACCATGGTCAGTACAGAAAATTCAATGGCAAGTTGACTGCGAAAAAAAACTTGCAGGCATAATGACAATAAAATGCCAATCATTACACTTGTGTGCAACTGAAGCATGTAAGATGCTACCCCAGGAATGCAAAGATCTAGCGTGAGATGTATATCCATACTTGAAGTATGGCAACAAATAACCCAACCTTAGAAAAAGTGTTGTGACCGTGAGTGAACATCAATAGGGATAATGTCCAATATGCCATAAAGACAATAGAGCACAAGAATATTCTATTTTCTGCATAAAGAACACCAAATATATTTTAAGTGTTAATTATGATGTTGACAAAGAAAATGATACATGGTGTTGCAAGGTTGTTGAAGAGAGTTATGTTCTTTTGAGTTATGGTACAGATTTGGTTTACAAGGTGTAACTGCTGAAGCTGGAAGTGGACTTTTGTTTTTTCCATAAGCATCATAATACTGGTAACCCTTTGTTTACCAGTTTGATTGAAATGGGTTCACGTGACATGATTTGTTGGAAGACAGTGACAGTACATGAAAGCGTTGCTAATCAGACTGCTGTTATTAATATTTATTTATCACCTGTTTTGTTATCTTGTTAGTAGATGAAGTTCGAGCTTGTTGATGAAATATAGATTTATAGGAAGCTAATTGGTACAACTGGAAATTAATTGGTACAACTGGAAATTTGCATATTCTTGGTCATGTAGAGCTTGTGCATAATGCATAAATAACAATAACAAACTGCAAATGAATTGCTGCCAAGTCAAATGACCATATTCTGAAAGCTAATTTAACATTCTTGGCTTGAGTGCTACCAAAATTTAACAATGCAAATAAATTATTCCAAAGTGAAAAATGTTTACTAAATGCCCTTCACACCAAAATGTTGGGATTGTACCCATCTCTATCAGTCTCTCCTCTTTTATTATATGGACAAAGCTTGTTTGAAGAAGATAACTTGAAAAATGTGCAACCTGAGACAAAAGACTTTGTTCCTCTTCAAAATCTGAAAATGGGAGTTACTGTTAATTTACTAGGCACTGAAATTAGAGACGGGAATGATATGGCCCTATTCAAAACCAACTATAGAAATCTATACATTATGGCCTGTAAAGAAATTAAAAAGAGATACAATTCTATCAAAATTGGTATCGTTCACTCCACATAGTCATGGAAGCCAGCACTACAAGAATAGAATTGATAGCTACCCTAACGTCTTAAATTGCTATGGATAATTGACCCCAACAACACCGAAAACATGCATTAAATTGATGATCAGAGGAGAAGTATTGCTTGGGCTACATTTCCTCACGAATGGTTAACCATGCACACAGACAAGTATTGGATCCACGTTCACAGTTACAGGGACACACTTGGGGAATGTAATTTCAGGGACTTGACTGATTTGCTTTACATGCTCTTGTAACCCTGGAATCAAGTGCATCCAGCGAACGCTTATTTTCTAAAGTAAATTGGATTAAAACAAAGCCACGTAACAAGCTTCCTACAAGCAGACTAATTATAATACTGCTATCATTGTAGTATGTGCAACTAATAGGATGCCCTAATTATACTACAAGATAAGCTGACTTCTAAAATACACTTCTGTTTGAAACTATTCTCAAAAGAAGCAGTGCTGCTAACTTCCATTAACTGCAGCTTGGCTGTCCACCTCTTCACTTCACCTATCATTATATTATAACTATCACTGCAAACATGAGACTGCATTTAGCAACATACTATTAACTTTACGTCACGAAGTCTAGCAAACCTACCTATATAGTCAGCATTACACATTTAGTAAGTCACTGTCCTCCTATGTGCACATGCACTACCTTGTCTTATAACGTAAAAAAATAAAATAAAGAGACTTCTTACAATTTAACATAAGCAGTACATCAATCCTGTTGCGAATAACAGATCTCCAACTTACTTTCTGAACCATCTTAACAATCACATGTAGAAACAATTTCATATTAAACATGCACAAATAATATTTACTTATTATTCATCACACGAAACTATGCCAATCTACCACAAAAACAAAATGACTTATGAATGCTACAAAGTACAATAATATGATAAATTAAAGAAAAGGGTACGTACGAAAACCTAGCATGCACATATGTACACAATATTGGCCTAGGAAAATTGTAACAAGCTTGTTAATCTATAAAAAAAAAATCAAAAGAATTTTAGTGAGCCTTCCAAAGCTGTTCTATTGACAATCCATCCCTGCACCATCAATGTCCTGCTAAGTGGCTAACGGCAATTGATGATCAAGTAAGGTCTTTTGAAATAAACCCTTGAAAATCATCACTGTCCCTATCTGTGTGCATTTTTAACGGGCACACACAGAGGCATGCACCCAGTAAAGTTGGTAACAACGGAGGGAAAGTAGTTCCACGCCTCAACGTTGAATTAAAAGTGTTTGGTTAACATTTGTCAATACTAAAATGATTTCTTTTTCGTTCAGATTTTTTTTTATGCATATATATGTGTGGATTATAAAATTTGTAAAATATTTACTTTTATAATAATTTTACAGTTACCCTTTCTTGATGCAAGACTAAAGTGATCAGGTCCTCGGTAATGTTGATTTTACATATGGTGGAATGATACACAATTTGCTTACAAGTAGATCTTAAGAAGGGCTTTCAAAAGTGCTAATTTTACCATGAACAACCTATACCAGATGGTAGCGTGTTAAATAAAGTTTTCAGTCCATCAAGCAGCGACATTTTAGTAGCAAATGAAACTTATACATGCTTATGTATATGCTGTGTGACTACAGCAGTGAAGCAATGAAACAACATGGAAAAAGTTATAAGTTAAAAATGTGGACCTAGACCAAAGTTCACAATACACAATGTAGTAAACCTGATGAAATTTTGAAAATTGGACATATTGACTATCACATCTGTACATACCAGTCGAATGAAAGTAATTTTCACAGTTTTCCCATACACAAATACACATTGTTTTCCAAATAATTTGTTTTAAAAATGAAAGTAAAGATGCTAAGATAAGATGGGAATGGGTTGCTAGACTACTACAGTAGAACCTCTCCACCCCATTTGAAATGACCGTCTTTCTACAATTACTCGTTTTTGAGGAACCGTAAAAAATGGGTAAAAAATTTAACCAAAATCAGTTGTTTAGAGTGAGTGGTGGTGATTTTGTATCTACAGTTGAGGATGGTCCTGAGTTTGCCCATGTCCTCGTGGTAAGGAATAACCGGAGGGATATCTGAGCTGCTGATCTTTTCTGACGCTTAAGATGTTAATTTACCATAATAAAATAACATGGTTCAGTAGTTATCATTAAACTTTGCAAGGCTCCAAAGGTCAGATTGTCAAGAGGCCAGAATGGAATTAATATGCTGCAAAGTGTGGCACAAAGACAGATGCACAATTATCCACAATGAAGTTAGGAGCTTTGGCATGCCCCAGATAAGGCCATTTAAAATATGGATAGGAATTATGTAAAATTGTAAATTATTGGCTTTATCTAAGTTGGCACATACAGAATGTTGGGCATCGTTGAGCTACCAATGTGTCAACTACCTCCTTATTGCCAGAAATTTCAAAATTCGAAAATCTAATTTTGTGTATTGTAGTACTCTATCTTGTAGTATTTTTAAATAACTGATGTAATTTATGATAAAAAAGGAAAGGGGGATTCACTCTTCTTGAAATTTTGAAAGCTTTGATAGATTCTGTTTAAGTTAAAAGTTCCAGGACATTTTATGGGCTAATATTTTGTGAATTAAACCACACTCCCATTAGGCATATTAAAGGATAATGAAAACTGGTCAAGTTATTAAAGATTGCCTAATTTTTACAGAGGCCTTATGTTTTGGTGATAAAAAAGCCTGGTAAGGTTTCTAACTTGTAAGTTTAGTTTTACCACTCATTCTGATGCAGAAACTACATTCTCTGCAGTAAATAATCATCAAAGCATTTGCCTGGAGTGACAGAGAGAAACCAAGGAAAACTGAAATCAGGATGGTTGGACCGGGATTCAAACCGCAATCCTTCTGAATGTGACTCCATAGGTATAACCACTGCACCACCTCAGTGCAGTAAAGAGGAAAAATACGAAAGGTCATGAGAGCGTGTTTCTTGATACTTAATTGAATCCACACCATTCACTCATAAGTCAGAACATCCAGTAACTCTTTTGGTGCCCACCAATTTAAGGTCAAAGTATTTTCCTACTGGAAGAGAACAAAATCTCCAGCTGGTATATCACCAGTGAGTGGATCTACTGAATAATGAAGGTGCAGAGCTGCTAGATTCATCCTTTTGCAGCCCTACCAGATGGAGCAGGTAATGCCCACAGTCTACTGATGTCCTGACTTTAGAGAGAGGCTGAGTTAGGAATGGAAATCCCAACATAACCAAAATCCTTATTGAAAAAGGTGTACACCAAGTTTCATTAAAGTTTGAGTTGGTGGGTGAAAAATCCTTGTTTTTGCATTGATTTTATGTGGAAAATGGAATAACCTGGTTAGCATTACAGCATGACAAGTACAATGTTCAACTCACTGCTCAAGACTGGTCTCTCTGTCCTGTTCAGCCATGCAAGAAAGCTGGACATCACCCGGCCAAACTTTACACAAGATTGCTACAAAATATGGCTAAAATGCCCCAGACATTTTCAAGGTTTCCAACCTAAAATACGAAAATTTCCAGCCTTTTTCGGCATTAAATGAAAATATACTACTGAAAAAAAACTTACATTGAGAAATGAGATTCAAATAACATTAGTAGAGCTTGCAGTTTCTGAATATAATCTATACAAAGAGTGGAATTGTTTGTTTGTGAGCTTATTTATAACATAACACAAGTATTTTTCAACATGCACAAACAAAAGTCCTTGACATGGTATTGAAAATGTTTCATCATACAGAAAATACATTACATTACAGTATACTGTGATACAAATTTGAATTTCCAGAACCTGTCACCTGTTTCCCAGACTCTTCCGGATTTTCCCCAACCATATTAAATTCCCCAACATTTCCAGGCAACCTTGTAACAGTACTTCTAGGGTGAGACTCCCTGTTGGGTTCAATGCTGAGCCTTCCTGCTGGGGGTGGCACACAATTGCATACACACAGACACTCCTGCTACACTCACTCCAATGTCTGCCTGCTGAGAGAGGTTTGATGCAAACTGTCCAATTCAAATGGGGTTGATGTCTTGTATTCAGTATATGGGGTGTGCGTATAATCTTTCATAAAATTGGCACACTGGCAAAAAGTCACCCCTTAGGGTGACCGGCAGCAGGATTCGAGGGGCCACGATCAGACCTCGAGACCACAGGCGTATCATGAGGCTGTTAGGTGGCCGTTGGCTGGGGCTTTGGAGGTTTTGTTGGCAATGGTGATAGCCTTCTGGGAATTGCGAAGCAGCTTTCCCAATATCCCAACAGTGATGAAAGTGCAGCTAGAGTTTGGCATCACAAGAGGGTGGGTGTGCAAACCGCTTGTCTTAAAAAGGTGGCCTCCTCCCTCTCTTTCTGATAAACTCTCAGGGAATTAGGCCCTTGCTACTCAGAGCACCTGGTCTGGGCAGTTATAATTTTGCTCCCTTCTTTTGACCAGTCCGATGTTAGGCCATGGACACAGTTGCAATGCAAACAACTGTTGCAAGTCAAAAATGAAATACAGAAAGAAACAAAATATTACAGGATCTAGTCGGTGTTTGAAAGTACAGGTGCAGTCATTGTTAGTTAGATCAATAACCGATTTGAGCAGCGCATGGGTGGAAAAAACTAGTGTGGGCCATCCAGGGAGCAAATGACTCTCTCTGGTGCCAGTGACTTGGGGTGTCCTCTGCTTGGCCCGTATCAGAGAGGTGGTGTCTAGTGGTGTGACCTGCTAGGACGTACTCCTGACTGAGGGCGCTCAAGCCTATACTGGATCAGGGATAGAAGAGCCTCCTGCTCCACCTAAGTAATAGTTAAGTGAGTGATGTGATTTCTACAGAACTCAACATCCCTCTTGGATTCACAGCATCTTCCACTAAGACCACGACGATATTTGAAGGGGCAGCATTACTTGCCCATAAGTCCAAGCCCACGATAGTCCCAATTGTTTTATCTCATCAAGCCTGGGACCCATGGAAACATTCTCTCTCCCTTTGCCAAAGTGGTGACTAGTAGGGCAGTATTACCTGTCAGCAACCAGTCAACCAAACCCCAACAAGAAATGAGAGCATCCCAAGAAGAGTATGGAAGTACACTCTATTTCCCAACGGCCAGGATTTCGACTGCAAGCTTTTTTTTTTAATAATAATAATAATAATAATATAAAAAAAAAGGGGGGGGGGGGGTACATGGAAAAGAAGGTAAAGTATTGAAACGAGAAAAAGGAATAATTTGAAACGTGTCGCTTAACTGTCTGAGTACAAGTGTATTTTAGTTGGCGCTAGATCAGTCACACACTACATGTTCCTAGGTTACTTAACTGGACCTTTTACTGGACACTAACTCTTGCTGCATTGGCTGTCTGCTAAGCACAAAGTCTGGCTCCACAGGTCTGGCAGTATGGCGAACAGGAACACTAGCCCACTTGGGCAATGCTGACTTACCAAGGTTCTGAGCGGTCGGTTCTGTGTAGCAGCAGAGGCGCTGCAAGAGGGGTGGCTGATCTGTCCCCTTCCTGGTCTCATTGGTTGTGGAGTTACGGTAGTGTTAGGGCAGGTGCAGACGATCCCACTGAGTGCCTTCCGAACTGCCAAAATTAAGGTTGGCGATTCCAAGCCTAGTGTCACTCCCAGTAACCGAAGCCCGAACCACTGGATGGTACCCACTGTCTGTCCTAGTGGGATTTGGGAAGTAAACAAAAGTCCCAACGGGAAGTCGTCTCCCCCGCATGACGGGTGGCTTGAGCTCGGCTCTGTGGAGTTTCAAGACTCGGAGCAAAAAGGTTGGCGCACACACTGGCTTGGCAATAATAAACTACCTTTTTTACTTCTCTCTGAGCCCCATGTTTGGCATTGAATGATATAGAGGTAGAAGAACACTCAATATCCCCTCAGTAGCGGCAAGCGATTAACGGTTACCCTGACTAGAGTGTAAGCTGACAATGGCTGACGGTGTGCTCCCTAACTCCAATCAGTGCGGGTAACTGGTACTTGAACGTGGAACTGCGGGTCGTAAAACCGCCTTCCTACCACTGCTGGGTGTACTCCAGAAAGGTATGGCCTCCAGACCCAGGCAAGTACCCCTGACACCATCACGCGGTGTTCTGGCAGCAATACAACCTGAGGTGACTGTCTAGCCTCGGTGGGGTGTGTACTTAGTGGCCGAGACTCTACCGTTCTGTACACAAGGGCATACAGAATGGGTGACCGTCAAAAGATGAGGTTGTGTGTGTGGTGACAGGCAGGCTCCTGAAGGGGGTCTGTCGTCCTACCCTGAGTTCGCAATAGTAATCAGCCCGGTCCCTTGCTTGTCCCTCCCGAAGTCAGAATTCAGTGAGAAGAAGGGTTTACCTCTAGAACAAATGTACTCTCTCATAAGGTAACAGAACTAGTATTTATTGTGATGATAAATACTGGGCGACTCATACTATGTCCAAGCAAAGTGTATACGGAAGTAATGCTATGCAAATAACAGATGGAGGTGATCCGTTCCTAAAGCTACTTAAGATACAAAGGACATCAAAACTAAATACAATGCAATTAAACCTATAGGATTGTCTAGAAGAGACATTAATGTATGGGGGCCACTATCAGCAAGTAGTGGTGGCTGTCGACTCAGGAGGATCGGCAACGGAAGTGTTAAGTATGGTCGCTCACTGTCTTCTTGTAGACGAAGAGATTCTGGTCGCCGGTGATTGCAGAAGGTGTTGAAGTCTTATGGAAGGTGGTAGCTGCAGACACTGGTGGTAGTTGAAGAACTGGAAGTTCTTGGAGAGGACCATGCGGGCCTAAATCAGTAGAGCCCCCAGCACACAAAGTATTAAGGCGAGCTACTGGAGACGATAACTCCCGACCTCTGTCGTGCACAGCCTTATATGTGGCTCAATGACAGGTGTGCGCTGGGCTGGGGTGGGAGGTGTGACGTGCCTCTGTGACGTCTGCCTGGAGCGAGCAGGTTGGGATAGCTACCCTAGTGTGCTCGGCTAATAGGCTTGGCGCTCCGCCAACTTCGCAGGTGTGGCGAGACTGTCTGCTGTGCGCTTCGAGGAAGCTGACGTAATATGCGGCCCCTTGGAATACTATTGGTTTCACGTGCAGGAATCGTGGTCTCGGGTTGAAATGATTCTCTGTGCACTCGTGAAACAACCTGCTGCGTTTAACCCTTCCTCAGGTTTTAATGCTACGTAGTAGAGAGAGAAAGTAGGTCAGGTACAATTTGGAAACTTAGTAGCATCAATGTCCCTCCAAGGGATCACATCTTGTACACATCTTGGAGTTGTTTCCTTTGGTTGACAATGCACGATTGGATAAGTCATAGTCGATAAGTAATAGTTCAATAGGCGGCACGGGCAAACTGGTATAAACGAAGCAAGCGAAGAATGTGTGTGTTTATTACATCTAAAGATGACACAACAACATCTCTGACGTGTACCCATACAGTGTTTGAAGGACAAGGGACAGGTTTGCCAAGCAATGTACAGTGCCTGCTGTATTAAGGGTGAGAGCGGAAATTCGGGGCGAGAGTAACACCACAAATCAACTCAGTTGAGCTTGGCGTGCCTTTCAGGGCTAAGGTTCGGAACTTTGTTCAAACTTTATGACATGCAAATAATAAAGTGGTGGTATGCGTTGAAAAACACGGGAAAGCAACAAGAAAATGAACAAGCAAGAAGCAAACTAGCATGACAGCAGCTGTATTTCTAGGGTCCTGAGCACAGCCAAGATGCATCATCAGTACCTGCCTTGTCTGCCAACTCTCCACTGAGGAGGTGGGTTCACCCGCTTTCAGGCAGCAGCATCAAGGTGGGCGGATTGCTGGCCACCAGGCAGCAGTCAAAACACTTCACGGACTGTGCCATTAGGAGAGGGACTAATTCCCACAGACCTAAGCAGTACTTGGAAACAGCTACCCTTTGTTGTTAATCACTGCAAATTACTGCCCCGGTAGTACACGGAAGTGTACACCATGGTAAACCAGTGGCAAATCTTACATCCTGAGCGAGGCCAGTTTTATTCCGCTACCTGGCTCCCCACTATAGGGGACACCCTTGAATATCAGTTCAGGGGACTTGTGGTTGATTACACCGGTCTCCTCCATACAGCAGCAACACCTCTTCCTGGCAGGTTTAGGCACATGGGCTAGTTAGCCATGACACCGCTCCTGCCAAGAAGGCACTAATTGGTGCTATGTGGGTGTACATTTATGTGGATATGGGCTTCCGCACCTAGATTTGCTAGCCTGGGCCAATGAGAAGGGTTCGCTAGACCTTTACTAACAAAGGCACCATGTAGGGTTACACAATTTGAAGGCAGTACTCATTTGCGAGGACAGACCCTCATTAGGAAGGACATTGCCCTGGCCTGAGACGATGTTGTAGAGAAGGAAGATGCAATGGGACCTGGTGAGATGGAAAGGAAAAGGGTGACAAAAGAGAAGACAAAGAATGAAGCATGATATGACGGTGCGAACAAATTTCACATCCCAACTGCCTCTCGATTAGTCGCCTTTTATGACAAGCACGGGGTGGCTGTGGTGGTATTCTAAAACCCCACCACCACATGGGGTTTCATGAATACAGTACTTTAATATTAATCGCAGTGTTATGTATTTGTGGAATACAAGTTATTGAAAAAAACATATTGAAATGTTACTCCCAGGGTAATTATTTCAAAGGTTCGATTAAAAAATGCAGAAAGAAACCTTGAATGGACTTTAATTATGAAACTGTTATTTGTAATTTCAACTTACCAAACACGATGATTTACAGAGAAATTAGCACAGAATTTTATACAGAGGCTGCTGAATTAATCAAAGTACTTGAATACACACTAGTAACAAATGTATAAACAGTTTGACAGACTGATAACTCTCTGTGATCTCTCTAGGTGCTCGATTAATATTCCCAGAAAGAAAGAGACTACAATACAAATTCAACTTGATATGTCACCAACAGAGAAAAACTATTGTGAAAACTTGAAAATGCTGACAAAAAGGAGGAATAGTGAAAATGTGTACGGACAACAACTTTAACATATAGAAAGTGTGGACTATGGTTACCCTGCTTCGGGCACCAAGTAAAGACTGTGTCTGCAGGTGTTTCCAAAACTTTGAGCCACTTCACAGCTGATGGTCTCGCTCACACCAACTCACGTATATATTGGCATTCTTTTATTGGAAAGACTGGTGTCTTACATAATCAATAGGTGTATGCACCAGATTCAGTTAGGTAGCCAGTGAGATCAGGACCATGTAATGAGTCAGAGCGACCAACTAAAATCAGTCTGTAGCATGTTTCTGAATCAAGTCTACCAAACCCTGGCACCATGTCAGAACCTTAAAAGCAAAAGGCATACATATGCGATATTTAAAGTTTTTTTTTTTTAGGAAATTTAACTCTCCAAATGCTTAAATTCATGGAATATCAAACTACTACAGCACTCAACTTTCATGCCACTATTTTCATTCCCAAATTTTGTGTAAATATCCAACAAAATTAGAGAAGATACACATATTGTTCCAAATATAGGTCTATTTGCATATAAGTTGACATACTGATTTGAAGGTTCAGAAAAAAAGAAAGAAAAAAACACATGTGTGCATGTGCACACACACACACACTTTAATAACCGAGTATTTACCACACTTGAGCCCATGACATGGTAATTATTTAGAATTTTCTTCACTTTTAAAGCATTATGTACATTTTTTTCCCAGTAGTGCTCAATCTCTATTGAATTGCAGGCAAACCATTTAGTTTTGCATATTTTACAACCATACATTCCAAATTTACATAAAAACTTCTTTTTATACCTTTATTTTCTGGCACTTTCGCATGCCAAAAGTTTCTACAATTTCCATAGCACACTTAATTGTACTCTTCATAAATATTCTCATATGCAATAAATCTAACAAACATTTAACTATTATTATAATGGAAGCTCCTTACTAGCTTTGTGAACGGAAAAGTTAACAATATCTCAGATGTAAACATCTATTGTCAATATTCACACATAAAAGTGCAAAAATTTTACTTTCATAGAACCAAGGATCGTGTTCGAGCATGCATTACTTAATGTCTTCAAATAACTACATCTATGGACATGTCCTTGGAGGAATAATCAACTTGCAGTACAAATGTTTTCTTTATGCACACCACAAATCAAGAGGTGGCCTTGTCTGTGGATGTTCATGATAAAATGATGAAGCCTGTCCACAACACTGCGAAGCTCACAACATTGAAAATCTAATCTGTCACAATTAAATTGATACTATTGTATCAGATCATGTTAGTATTTGGCGTTAAAGTTTAGCTTCAATAGTTGTTATTTGATTGAAAACTTCCACATCTTACATGAATTAAACACCAAAACCTGTCTCAACATTTACAATGTTTTGGGTTCACACTATAGTGATGGGCAGAAGTAGAGCTTCAAGTTTGTGATGTCATGCCAGCTCCTCTCCTTCCTAACTCCCATGCCACAAATTTCTTGCAATAGAACATCTATGAATTTAAAATGTAAATAATGCTGGTTTCTGACCAAAACAAAACATGCAAATGTAATAATAAAGTTTTACGTTATGTATGTTACTTAATATAAGTGAATTCTGCGGAAAAAAAAAAAAAAACTGATAATTTTTTAATTAGAATCAATTACGTAATTTTTTTGATGACTGCATATAAGTTGAGTATTTGATTAAACACAACATTTAGGGAAAAAATTATTAGTATATATTCGGGACAATACAATAAATCAAATACTGTAATAAGTTAAATGTTTAACTTTTTTTTCTACACAAGACATTTAACAGTTTGTATGCGAGATTCAGAATCATGCAAACTCTGCATGCAACCATTAACTACATTCACTCACTAATAAAGAGCTAATTCTGAGTCTCTCTCATCAACATATTCATTATGACTGTTTCTTTAAGAATTGTATTGGGAGGAGCCTTTAACCTAAATAGTAATACTGAAATTACGACTTTCCACGCAAAATTCAAATAATGCAAACACCAAATAATTCCATGCAAATATTAAAAGATGCATTTATTTCCCCAACATGCCAAAACAATTACAACAAATCAAACTGCACAGTCAGTCAGCAAAATAAAATAATGTTAAAGGGCACATTTAAAGTATTGTTATTTGGACAAGAGAAGCAGAAACATTAATTAAACATTCCACCAAACCTGCAATTAAGTTTTAGTGATCTTTACTCTGCAATGTTTTCTAGTTCACTTTTTTCTATTGTTATATATGTGCGAGAGGAGTGCGTTGGTGCCACTACCACGACTCCCTCCAGTTCCCGTCGTGAAACAACGGTACTCGAGAGACGTCGATATCAGGAGACGTCTCTGCAAAAACAGTTGGCACTCAGCTACCACAAACCCAACACTGCTGACTGTACATTGCCAAGTATATAAGTCAAGCTAGTAGCACACATCATTATGTTATGGTTAATACACAAAATTAATTTGTACTAATAGAAACATACAGCACATATCTACAATTACCACAATATTATGTTTGAAACGGTAAAGATAAATTTAATACATACCATAAAAGGCAAACTATTTCTAGATAACAAATGTAAGAACATGGGCTCCGCAAGTAATAAATGTGTAGGAAGTATTTAACAAAGAGTCAAACAGAGAACATGGGCTCTTGACAGTAGTAAACTCTCCATAATAAAATTAGTTCATATATAATTTACTAGTTACTGTTCATTTCAAAATGCAAACAGATTGACTTGATAATTCAGGTTCGTTATTTTAGAACTTTGAAATATAACTATTTTTACATGGCTATCGCCAAAGTACATATACTTACTGTATAATTTATAAATCATACTTATGAATCATATTCGCCAATACTACAGCAATTAAAAATATATATTATTTTTTAAATCCAAATGTTTACAACATATATATTATTTTTTTAATCAAAATGTTTATAACATAACTATTTTCAAACACATTGTAACCATGCATGTATGCTCAAGAAATAAATCTCTATGCTTAGTAAAATATGCTGAGTGGTAATGAAAACTGAATTGTATGTATTGTTTAGGTACTAACATTTCAGAATTAGATACCAGAAGACAAAGTGTGACTAAATCCCTTCCGATTCCCCAAACCATGCAAGTACCAACTTGGCACTCCTACTTAATGTTGTACCATGACGATATTGTATCAACTATGGACACCAAGTACGGCCTACCTATTAAAACACAAATATCTGCAACATCATTAAGTACTAATGCAGATGTTGAGAGATACAGGTATATAGGAAACTTTAAATAAGAATAATAAAACTGGCAGTCAGGGTGGTGTACTGGTGAGACTGTACACATCAAATCTAATAGGGCTGCCCTGGAATTCTGCATGTTAGGAACATAGTGGACATTGTTATTGGCTGATGGCTTTTCTTCAGGGACATCCAATTCCACTATTGCTGCAGTCCATTTCATTTCACCCTCATCAGTTCTTAAGAGTAAGACCTCACGAAACTTCCTGTATATGGCAAAACCCTTTATTATACATTAAATCTCATATGATCACATACATATACAATAACACATTGAATACATATGAAGGATTATACACCAATTCTACATAACCTAAAATTCTCATATTCCCACAAGTACCTGTTAACTTTCTAAACATATAAATTTGATCACCAAAATTAAATTAAATTTTCTTTTGTGAATACGTAACAGGATTTCCAAATGATCTTATAACAGCAGTACTACTTATAACACATTCATTAACTGGGAATGTTTTCAAACATATATCTCGAGAATCTATTTCACTAATGTCTTTTGGTTTTGGGTCTTTACAACTATTTGCTGGTTTGAAAAAACAGAAATCTAAGAATCCAGAGCCAGCTTTTGCAGTAATACCTTGTAGTCTGAATCTGAAAAACAATGACAATAAAATATAACTTTCTTCTATGTCCACAACTCTTCGTTAATGTTCTTTTCAATAGAATGTATTTTACTAAACACTTTCCTTGGAAAATAAGAACTTCCACCCCTACGAAACCTGTTAACATACATCTTCACCAAAATTGTTGCAATATCTGGAAAATCCCCCTGAAGGTAATAACTGGACACTATTAATAGTCACAGTAAGTATGCTGTAAGTATTTTTGAATGTATCAGTATAGTAAGCAATAAGTATTTTTGCTTGCGCCACATGACTACGCTGTATGCAATTGATAAACGGTTTTTCACACTAAGGAAGAACGGGAATTTATTCAGATGCATTAATAAAAACAAAGGACCACTCTCTGTCTGCATCCCACAATACGATAAAACTTAAAGTGATTAAAGTCCTGACAAGCATTACTAAAAGAACATAGTCTAAATCTGTCTATAAACTGTTCATGGTAAAGTGAGCACTTTTGATGCCTTAGTTACTTTTTTATTTCAGTCATTTTTTATCCTTAAATCACCATTCAAGTACTTATTGCATGTCGGTAATAAACACAGTGTGCATAATCCATCGCACTTGGACGTTAACGTTTAAGACTAAAATAAAATATATTTATTAACTATTATTCCAAATGAGAGGGCTTTCAAAAGTGCTCACTTTACCGTGAACAGCCTATAACGTCACATAACCAATAATGTAGAATGTTACTTTATAGTAAACTGAATAATAGAAATGAAACATACCTCTATAAGTAATTCAAAGCCATAACAAAGCACCATGTTGTGATGGTGGTAAGGCCATCGTCAACTGTGTTTCCGATTACGACCGCTACAACTGATTTTGATCTGGCTATTAACCTTGGTGGAAGTGAGTGTGCCCTCTCCTGCTACTTGCCATGCCCCTACCTTACTCCCCTAGCGTGGTGCGACATAATCCTTGAGTTTTTTTAAGATGCTACACGACCTTCCCTCGGACGATTCTACCCTTTAACCATGCTTCAGTCTACAACAGTGGCAGCGACGACTTCAGTGAAAATTTTCATCAGTTATGGGAGTCATTTTGTATAATATTGCGAACTGCAGGTGACAAAATTTTTCGGGCTACCATTATGCTACTAGTCTGGGATCTCTACCCTGGAGTTAACTATCAATGGTTAACTTTACAATGACAATGGCGCTGCTTTTATGGTGAGTCGTGGCAGAATGGTTCAATCGGAAAGTGTTGAAAATAATTAGTTGAACTTCTCTTTGGGTTGTGAATGGATAAGTATGTATTCTTTTTCGACAGGCTGTTCGTTTCATGTTACGAAATTTTGCAGCATGACAATTGACAGTATATTGGCTGTAATTTTGTTGAAATACGTTTCTTGTAAAGTTCATTTGCGCGTCAACCTCAGTCCAAGTTAACTGCCCAAGTTCATTGTAGTTTTTTCTCTCAGCCACGACCTACTTTTCTTAAAATTGCTGCACAGGAGCAAGAATATTGAGTGCTTAAGAAGATTGTACATTGCATTTGCACATTTTTAGTGGTCGCTGACTTTTGGTAAGGAATTTACTAGTTTGATGTGTTTTTTCATGGATTTGTTCAGCCACCGCTGCCACTAAATTGCTACCATCAAAGGTGTTAAGAAATCCTGATATGTGTATATTTGAAATAAATATTTAAAACAAATTTGAAAGGCTGAGACACAATACTTTGTAGTCACATTTATATAATTTTTAAATTTATATTTTAATGAGAAAATACTTTAGTAGTTGTGGTGAATACGCAACAAGATATTTAAATGATGTTGAATCCTTTAACATATGCCGTGCTATCTGTATTAATGTGCGAACGGGCTTACAAATGTTATAATTTTCAAGGCCAATCATAGGTGTTAATTGAGGCCCAGTTTGTATCACAGCTGTTACCCTCGTTGTGTGCCACTTGCATGTGGAAGGTGTATTGAGCTCAACAAAAATTGACTGTGAGTTATGATTACGAATTGTAATTATGTTCAGCAAATGTTTCGAGTAACTGTTGCGAGTATTATATAATCTGTGTAACAAATTTTTACTATTTTCTTTGACTAGAAAATTGGTATACAAAACTTGATGTATCTAGTGTACATTTGCTGCCGCAAGTCTCTTTTGTGAAGCTTAATGAAAAAGCACTGTCAATATGGGTATTGTTTTTAATATTTTTGCATAATGTATGTACCCGAACATCTGTAATGTTATTTGGAGGAATATATGAATTTATCTGATACCAAATTTTCTTTATATATTTGTGAGAAGTACCACACTGTGAAACCAATTCAAAGGCAGCTGGAGCACAAAAAATTTAGCATGTACAAAAAGCTTATGACATAACACCACAGCTTATGATTTAAGAGCTCAGACAGCAAGCAACAACCATTTGCTTGGTTTGGCAAAAACGTTTTAACCAGAGATGGTAAAACTTAAGGTCCAGACCAAAGCTAATACCAACAGTGCCAACCAAAAAAGGTAAAAATGCAGCAACACCATTACATATAAGTCACCACAGTAATATTCAATATTTTAGACCTCTACTTAAAACTGTAATTCTTAAAACAAGAGCATTATCTACATCTCTAACTGTGAATAATAAACTTCCACGTAAATTATAATATAGTTTTTATAAGCTGCATCGTCGGTGGTGCTCGGCCTTGCTCAGTGGCGGGCGGCTGGTAGGCTCTCAGCGTGGAGTAGGGCAGGCGGCGTGCCTGCCGGGTTATGTAACCTTCAGGTGAAGAGAATCTGCTCATAGGTTTCTGTTGCCTGGCAGAATAGGCGGCCAAGAATGCATGCTGAAAATTCTCTCTGCCCTTCTGCAATGACGAAAGTAGGAACATTTAGCGATGAGTCGTAATCGTTATTTATTGGTTGAGTGGCACGCATCAATATCTGACCAGACTTTGTGTTTCAGTGTGACTTTTTTGTAGTAGCAACAAGTAAAGACGAAGTTATTTCCCCGTAGCGCAGAAATTGAAAAGAATGTTACTAAAATTTGCGATGAAAATACAAAGCTAGTCAAAAGTTCAATGAGAGTGCATGCAACATGTGTTTGTGGCATAACAAGAGCAAAAAGTTATTTATGTACAGCAGCTTTGCTTAATGCTCTTATGGACCTTAAAAACGAACCTTAAAATGCCCAGAATTAACATAAGAACTAAACACATTTGGTTCACTAAAATCACAACGCAATGCCTATGCCTTCACAAATTTTACAATTAAAGGTGTAAGAAAGTGAACACTATTATTAAACTGAATGGGTGATGGTTTAAGTGAGCACTTCTGACGCAGCAACTTACAGAGCACAGCTCTTGATATCGTAGCTTGAACTACGATTGCTAGGTTGCAGCACTGATTAGTGTAGTTTGTCTTTAGTTAAAATTTGACTCTCTAGATGGTATATGCATTAATATACAGAGTATTTCACAATATTCAATCTTTTGTGTTGGCACGCGCTTTGCAGCGCTTCTGCATGTTCACTTTGTAGTTCAGTGAGAATGATGACACAAAGAAGTAGTAAAATTTATGCTGCGAGTGAAAATAAACTTAAAAAGAGTTCAGGTGAAGATAAAATTGTTGAAATATTTTGTTTATGAAGATTCAGATGCTGATTACATTCCGTCTGACAGTGGTAAAAGTGAAAGGGAAGAGGAAAGACATTCTGAAACTTAGTTCGTAAAGTTTTACCGCCTCACACTCTGCCTAGTGATTTATTTCCACTCCATCGCCCACCCATGCTCCCATTTACAGCAAAACATGGGAAGAGTACTACAGTTAAAGATAGTGATGGTCATGGCATGTGGACATAATTTTCACTGAGGAATTTTCCCAACATGTAGCTGGTCAAGTGAATCTTTATGCAGGACAAGCTATTGATGCAGCACCACGTCCTTTAACCATGTATTCTTTGTATCAAAATTGGGACCTGTAACTGTAGAAAAGATTAAAAAAATGTTTAGGCCTAACATTTCAGCGATAATAAAGAAACAGACCTTGAAATGTATTGGGCTGATAATCCAGTTATTGGAACATCAATTTTTCAAAAACAATGCCTCGCAACGCTTTGAAACAATTTTGGCATTTTTGCATTAGTGACAGTAGTATGCAAAAAAATTATTCATGATCCTAACTATCTTAGTTTGTATAAAATAACAGTTTTAGTTTTGTGTTGTAAAATGTTGCTGACAGTCTAAAAACTGCTGGGTCAGTAATACACAGGGCTGACGAGGTACTGGGATTGAACATGTTACAATTGAATTAAAAGTGTTAACTAAACATCTGTGAAAACTGAAATAATTTCTCTCACTTTATCTTCTTTTATTACATGTAAGAATACTAAAATTTGCTAAAACATTGAATTTTCTTATAATTTACCATATCACTTCACCATTGCAAGAATAAAGTGCTAAGACCCATGACAAAGTAACTTCTACATATGGTGGAAGAATACACAATGTGCTGACGCTTGTGCTACTGGGTGTGACTACCTTAGATGGCCGTGTGACGACGTTTACTATCCTACCAAGCATAGTTCGGCATACCATGGCGATTAATACCCGTTTTACTGAGCCGGTGAGGCATAAGGGGGTTAGTTACAGGTTCAGGCCACTTAGGGGCAGGTTTGTTATCAACTGGAGGGGAGTCAAACCCCAGGGTGAGGCGGATAGAATTGGCTGCCCGTCCAGGAAGCCCGATCCTCCTCACTATCAGGGTCGCCAATATATGGGATGCCAACGATCCCTGGTGGATGAAATGAAGTGATGACTAGTTTGACGCAGAGGTGGGGGTGCGAGGTTTGGCAGAGGAAATTTTTGATGGACGAGTAGGTTGACGTGACTGGATGAAATCTGCAGACGGGAGGGTTGCACAGGGCCGGTTGTTGGGCTGGGCTTGGAGTCGAACCCGAACTATTTTACTCGATGCAAGTTTGATAGGGCAGAACTGAATGTGTTATTCTAATCAATAGTCAGGACTGCAATTTAATATTTCTCATGGTATTAGCGGTTTGCCTAGCGAGGGTGTCATGGAGAATAGCCTCATTCTCCTGAGCGAGCAACTTGACCTGTTCCTCATACTCTGTCAGGTATCCTGGCCACTGGGCACCAAGCAAATAATCTAATGACGTGGTAATTTCCAGGGGAAATGGGTAGCGGAGCTTGGTCGTGACACACTAGTTGAGGTCCGTCTTCAGATTTGGAACTGACTTTAGTACCTCTTAGTGCGCGACATTCTCTACATTGTTGTTTACTCTGAATACCTCCTTTCCGACTGTACATCTGTGAGCTAGTTTTAGACAAGTCTACAAAATACCACAGTATAAAAAAAAGGGGTTTGCTAACTAAAATTAATGGTACACAAATAAGTACGTTTTACGTGGTGTTTTATTGAGGGGATTGTTCCCTGGAGAGAACAAGCTATTCCCAAAAGAAATAATTGGTAATTATTAAGCTGCCCTGCTTAAACACTTGGGGAAAAATAACAAATACGTGGTTAACTGGGTCAGGCGAAGGCAAGCCTGGACTGAGAGAGCTATAGCACACAACTTTTACAGCTTCTAATATTTATGTGGGAACTAATCAGGTAAGCAATTTAAAACACGATAGCTTGTTACCGCGGAGTCAAAGGAAGTTGACTGGGGTAAGAATTACCAGGGTTTAATGTGGGGTATACCTGTAGCATAAGTAGGTGTCTCACGTGCTGGTCTTCAGCGACGTGCAGGTCTTGAGAGAGAGATCTTCACGGACTGATGAAGGTCTTAAGGTGTAGGTTAAGGTAGGAGGTAAATAGCCCTTGGTCAGACTGAACGGAAAGTCTTTTGCAGACTGAGGTAAGTGGAGTGTCCTTGTCGGATTATGGTGGTGTGCAGAAGATTCCTTGCAGTCTCAAGGATAGGTAAGTCCTCTGGGGACTAATTGAGGAAGGTTGAGAAGAGTCTTAGTGGACTCAGAGATAGACTAGAGTTTTCGCTGACTCGGTGGAGGGGGGTCGCACCCTCTTCGGTTGCCGAGCCTGGTACTGGCTGCTGGGGTTGTATTTATACTGAATTTCCACTTATCAGCAGTTCTTCAGGGTGTGGGGGTAGCGTAACCTTTCACCACAGGGGCGTGTTTATCAGGATGTCTCTGAGGCGTTTCCGTCATGACGTCACAATGTTAAAGGGGTGCTGCCATCTCTCGAGATTGTAGGAACTTCTTCCGGAGCTAGCGATGAGACATAGAATTCTCAATAATATTTATTCCAATTGTGGGGGTGCCTTTTGCATGCATAAATCTGGGTGGGCAATGCAGATTGTAATTACGCATGTAATTTACAATGATGTGATTGGCTACCCAGACTTGTGGACTTTATTAGTGCGATGCATATATTATGGTATACCACTTATATATTCCACCCCTGAGCACACGTGGCTCGTAGATGGGGCGAAGTCATCCGTAGAGTGCACATTCTTACCGAGCAGCATGCTGGCATGCGTCAGTGCATATAAGTAGATCTTAAGCAAAGCTTTCAAAAGTGCTCAGGTTACCATGACCAGCTTTACCTAGGTTCCTGTATGTTGTGCAAAACTTCAATAAACACTGGAATATTTTGTTATAAAATAAAATATTATTGTGCTGTGTCTATTTATGAAAAGGTTATCATAAACTTTCTATAAATCTGTAAATTTTAAGTACACAAATTCCTGTTCTAATAGAAGCTCTCATAGCAATGTGCTGGCACCTTAATTATTAAGCCATAAAATTAAAGTGTTTATTGCTGAAAATTCCAAATTTTCACGCTGTATACATAAGAACAGCATGCAAGTTTTGTGTCTTACACAGAGTGGTAATGAGACATTGGATATGCATGCCTGGTTCTCATACTTCTAGACCTACAAGTAAACTACTTTAAGCCAGGTAACACCTATATACTGTAACCCCACCCCATACGTTGGGAATTTTGCATTTTTTCTTGGTTATTAGATATCTATACCCATCTTCAAACTGACAGGTCCGAACATAATCTGTAATTTCAGCTTGCATAAAGGTGGTAACTGTGAGCATTTCTCCAAAAAAGGCACCCATAAAAACAGTTTGTGTGTACTGTACTATTCAGACAACCCTAGTTGTCTCTGTGAATGCACGTAGGTTTGGCTACATTGCTGAATGTTCTGAAATTCATCATTTGTCTACTGAAGTGTTTGTTATCATAACTTACATTGGTTTAAAGAAAATACCACCAGAGATCAGTCAAATTAAAGATTTTTGTTGCTCCATGTTTTAATTTGATTCTATAGAAAAAAGTGAAAAACTTGCTATGGGTTTGCCAATAAAAAAAAAAGTATGTTTCAGGGCATTAGAATCTGCTACTGTAATAAACATTTCCTATGCCAAAATAAAGCCAGGCAATCGGTGATATGCATGAATAATGTCACGCGTTAGATTCTCCTTAAGGGGATGTACCTCATTACGCTCAGAGGGTACTCAACAACATTCCAGAAAACTCACTAAATTGTAAAGTACCTTATTTGAGAATATTGTTGAAAATGAAGGCAATAGTACTAGCGAAGAAGATATGTGTGATTATAAAGTTGAAAGTGACAAAATTAACAAATTCAAGAAAATATTGTTCTATAAAAGTTGTTTTAACAAATCCAAGGCAATGTGTTCTATATAGGTTGTTCATGTAAAGGGAGCACTTTTGAGTGCCTAGTTACTGGTACTTTTTCCTTTCAGACATTTGTTATCCTTAAAGCCCTTTTTAAATAAATATTGCCGTGCAAGTAATAAACACAATATGTATATTCCACCGTACTCTGAAGTTAACGTCTAAGGCTGAAATAAAATTTAATTATTTACTATTATTCCAAATGAGAGGGCTTTCAAAAGTGCTCACTTTACGGTAAACAGCCTATACTGAAATGTACACATTGATTTGTTGCATTTATTTTAAAATAAGCATGGTCAACTTTGCACACACTGTTTAGTGATGTGTACAATGCAGGGAGTAATACTCTTATATTTTATTTTATATGCATTGTAAACAGGAATGATTAATTACATGTATACACATATACATACACAGTTGGATCACATTATTATGACCACCTGCTAGTATAAGAGTAACCGCACTTCACAGCATGGAGAGCAGCTAGATGAGCTGGCAGTGACTCAGTCAGGTGCTGATAGATCTCCACGGGTATCTGGTGACATGCTGTCTGCAGTGCGTCCCACACCTGTGCATGGCGAACATTGAAGTCCTGATCGTGCCCATCCAGTCACGTGCGGGCACTTCTAGCTGTATGGCAAGGTGCATGATCATGCTGGAAGATCCCATCCTCCCGAGAAAAGACAATCATGTACGGGTGGACGTTATCGTCAAGGATCGATTCCTAACCAAATTGATAGAGAGTGCCTTCCACACGGATGATGGGACACGGAGAATACAATGAGAACATTTCCCAGACCATAACACTGCCCTCACCTCCTTGTGGATGTCCAGCAATAGATGCAGGGATTCAGTTCTCCAATATTTCTCACCCGACATGCTGACGTCCATCCGTTCAATGAAGCTGAAAACGTGATCCACCGGAGAAGGCTACCCATTGCCGATCAGCAGTGGTCCAATCATCATGCTGTCGAGCAAATTCCAGTCATTTTCGTCTACGCACCTGCGTTAGCATGGTTACAATCTCCCTCAGTCTACTCTAAGAGACCCATTCGCAGAAGAGTTCGCTGAACTGTTACGGTAGAAATGTTTGTGGATCCCCCCCGTTCATTTGGATGGTGAGCTGTTTCCACTGTAGCATGTCAGTGGCCTTTAAACGACATCATAGTAGACATTCCATAAAACATATTCTTCCGGTTCTGTGCCTGTTTAATCACGCGACAAACAATATTTTCAGTCCAAAGTTCAAACCACCACAGCATCATTAACCAATGTATAGTCATCATATGAATATGCAATGTTACAGTATTCTGGTGGCTAGCCCATTCCTTTCTCATTGGTTATGATACAACTCATCTTCAAAATAATCACTAACAAAATGAAACCAATTACTAGACTCTTTCAAACTGTAACTTGGTGTGTGTGTGTATATAAATATATATATATATAAAAAAACCACCCCCCCCCCACACACGCACGCACGCACGCACGCACACACACACACACACACACACATTTGTTTGCAGGATATGGTTTGATTATGATTATTAGTCGAAAATTTAAGAGATAAATATTAACAATATTATGAACAGAAAAAATACCAACCCTGATACAGCAAGCAAGAAATAAAGCATTAAAACAGCTATCTAGTGCAGGACCAAATGGAAGAAAGGAGGGTGTTTTAAATGTTATAGGTGGTTCATGTTAAAATGAGCAATTTCGAAATCAACCTTTGAAAAAATCACATCTCCATAACTTACATTTTAGAGTAAACAATGACCACTATATTCACAATAAAGTTGGCAGCGAATTAGGAAAAGTAGTTCTAGATCTTAACAACCTTGCTAGACACAGTATTGAACATTAAGTGCACCTGAAATGCTTCGCTTTCTTTTTTTTTATGCACATAATAAAAATGGTACAGTGACAACACATATTTCTAACAAATTCATAACATCACTTGGCGAACGCAATGCTTCAAGTTATTGGATCTGCTGTTTTTTTCATACCAGTTTCCATTCCAGTGTTAATAGCTCTGAATTATGTGAATATACTTCTTTTTCTGTTCCTTGGTTAGATATCATTACGTGCCTTGAAAATTGTGATGTGTGGCAGTTTGTAACCTCAAATATAAAATCTGTATCTACATAATAAATTAAACATTTACGCCCATTCATTTGTTAATAAAGTGGTACATTTTATAATTGCTATTTGTATTTTGACGATATTTCTGCTCTCCGGTAATCTAAAATATTTCACATTATGTGCTGACCTGGCCAGCATGTGTACGTGTAATGGATTACTTATAATAATATATAAACTTAAAGAAACTGCTTCATATTACAGGTGTATATTCCTCCTGTACTTTTAATATGTTGGCACATTTCTCAACATTTTGTTGAACCTTTCAATGTGCCTGGGTCAACATAAATAGTACACATTCCGAGCTGCCATGAATAACGTCAATTTCTGTAATGAAAGCTGTATTCTGCTTTAAAAGCATAAACATGATTTTGTGAAATAGGTTGTCATCAGTTAGGTTTGATTTCTTTAGTGTTCTGGTCACATCGCTGTAGTCATTCTAAATTTATAAGGTAGTATTTTCTTGGTAGAAAGGTTAGGACAATATTTCATGTTGTTAGACCTTGTAAAAACAAAATTCACAGGACATATTTTTATGAAATTTGCATTTAGTGATAAATATCACTGTAGAGGTGTTCTGTAAAACTGAACATAAGAATTTTTTTATCAGTTTGGTTTAGCCACTGAGGTTTTACTATATTTATTTTTGATATTCACAACATCATAGCCAAACTGGTTATTTGCATAGGTCCTACACATAACGAGAGTATACAATTATTAATTTTGGAGTTATTTGTGCCTTAAATCGTACATTGTTATCAATAAGAATTTTGATAGTCTGCAAAGAGTGTCAAGATTGTAAATGTATGCAATGGGGATTGTTATTTTGTATTATTCTGATTAATTCACACCATCATGAGCATACCATATGCCCACAAGGAAATTGAACCCTGAATGGCCATCTCCAAGGCCAGACGATCATTGCCCCTCAGCTGGTGTAGCAAGCGAAACATTGCAATTGCACAACCATGTGGAAAATGTGTTGCCCTTCTTTGTGTGTGTGCCTGTCCACAAGTACTACATTGCGAGTACTTGAAATCCTATCCTTTTACATATTTATGAATATAAATAATGACGCATGACACATTTTTGCGCTTCCAGGAAGTGCGCTCTATGCAACGACTGTGCCCCATCTTGGAGAGCATTAATCCTTATGGGGCAAGTCATGCCACTAAAACAGTAATTGAGGTGGGACAGGTGCCTACAGGGAACACCGGCACGTGATCTCGTCAACTCCCCTCTCCGAAGATTTTACTATCCGCCGAGCCGGCACCACCCTCCAGGAAGGCCGCAACAGTTCCACAGCATGCCACTAGAGGGCAGCACCCATTCCGCCAGCAGAGCCTCCAGACAAGGCGATAAAATATGTCAACGCCTCAGACGCGGGCGATAAGAAAAGGCATCCCTTAAATTTCTCAACCTCCGTGAAGCAAGGATAGCTTCCCCCTCACCTTTCAGAGGTCTGACAAGCTACGAATTTTAGCATAAAAGGACTACCAGAATAGGCTTCAGAACAGGTGTGCCACCTTTTGGTGACACCAGCCACTTTGTTTTCTGAACTTTGTACAATTGCTATTTATATACTTTTTTTTTAAGGGAATATGTTAGTTGTTTGACAAAATCTGTGTCCGATTTGGCTATTTAACTTCGCTTAGATTTTTTGTGACGAAGTGTACTTATTTTGATTCACTGTTTCATTAATTTGTGTTAAAGTCTTGTGTTATTCAAGATAAATTGTCATTGCTGTAATTGGTTTATTAATCAATTTGTTCTACTCCTCAGAATTTTTGTCAAAACATTTTATTTTAGCAAAAATATTATGTATGTTATTAACGGTTATTGTGTTAATAATTTTGCATAATTAAAAAAGACAATTTAATTAGAATTTCCGTCCACAAAATATTTTGGTTATGTTTAAAATATTATTTGATTACTTTACTTTTGCGAGTTTGTTTCAACTAAAATCACTTTGTTATTATTTAAAACTAATTATCTCACCATGTTGTGTATTGATTGTCGCTCTCAACTGTCTGAATTGATATCTGGCCTTTGACCATTTTCGCAAGAGACGACTTCCTTCTTGTTCGCCTGAAAAATGGAGCGACATTAACTCCAAATTTTGGCGTCAAAGAGTTTCCTCACGATTCTTCGGTAATCTTTTAGTTTTGCAGCATTTGGTAAGTTTGGTTTGTAGCCCCTTTTGTGACACCACCCTTTGTTCTTTGTATTTTAACTGACCATGTTTATTTTTGTGGCGTAATTCTGTTTTATAGAGGTCGGCGTGTAGAACCATTATGGTCTAGGGCGTGGCGACACTGAATTTTGATTCTATTGTCCCTTGCAACATGGATTTGTAGCAGTTCAACTTTGCCAGGAGCGTTCGATGCTACGTGCGTGTTCCTGATTCTTCACGCAGGCCAAAATTAAAAATTTTTCCGCATGTGCATGGAAAAAAATCAACCTACCAAATTAATGTAAAAAAACTGTCTCGGCCCTTTGTCTGCTTTTCTTCAAGATTTTCCTTTGCTAGTCTTTTTCTTCCAAGATGGATCCAGGCAGTTATGGGTATAAAATTTTTAATTCGCGCTAAATAAAAAAGGACATGACATTTTAAAAATTAATAAATTAACCTTGAAATACAGGTTTCTTCCCTAATTAATTTTGTTTGCTCGGGATCCCGATAATTAAGGCAAGTTAAGAGATTATACAAAAAGATTATATACAGAAAACTACGAGATTATTGTATTAAGAAAGAGAAGGTATCTATTAATGAGGATATGTACACAAAAATTTTATTTATAATTTTTTGTAATTTTGAAGCCAAGAGTAAAAGTTGATGTCACCTCGACACAAGATTTTTTATTTTACAGATATAATTAATTGATTAATTAATGATCCCCTCTGGTCACCCTAGAGCCATTTAAATCTTTAATGGTTTTATATACATAGATTTTTTAAATTTAAGATGCAGATAATAACAAATGATATACTGAAGTGTTGTAATGAGCATTGTTAAGTTGCCAAGCTGACCCACTGTTCGGCCTATTTGTATTGCTACTAACCGTGGTAATCTCCATTTGTCACAACCGATCCACTGTGTTGTCGTTTCACTGTGTGCGCATGGGGATTGTTCAGGGTTATGTACGTTCATAGGGGTTTTACGCTTCTGTGTTTTGACCCCTGATGCCCCATGTGCTACAAAGTTTGCTGCACCTTCACCACTGTGATTGGCCAGAGGTGTCAGCTATGTTAAGTGCTTGCCAACCCTACTCCACCGCTGCTAGGCCGGAGTATTTCTTCGGGGTGTACAAGTACTAGGCCCTCGAGTCCACCTATTTTCATGGCTCAGGACTCTCTTCGCCGGTAAGCCAGCATCCACCAGATGGTCCTCAACAATCTTCAGCATCCAACAGCTCTGGAGGATCACCACCTTCTAGAGGGTCTCCAACTCTTCAGCACCAGAGGGCATTGGATGTTGACACCACCAGATTCAGAACACACCGTTATTAAATTAGGGAATTCAATTAATTTGGCTTTAATTAAATTAATCTTTCACCCCAAGACAATCACTACATACCAATACTAGCTTTGCATTCCTGTTGCCTTCACCCGAGTTCTGTTAGGAACATTTGCTTTTATTTTCTTAATTACTGTATTGTATTATTATTCTTCTATTAGGAAAGTGCACACAATCTAATAGGCAAACCCAAGATATGCAGCTGGATAGATCATAGAGAGCACCTGAATCACCTTAGGTACACATCTGTACGTGGAACTGAGACAACTGAGGTACCTCCCTATTCCGCCAACGCTGTAATGGCCGGCCTGGAGAGAAGAGTGCTTTTGCCAACCCAACCTACTATGGAGACTTCAAATAAACATTTCTGTATAAAACAACATTTTTGCCACCTAAGCTCTGTTGCACCGCTGTAACAGCCGGAAGTTCCACCCACTGTTGAAAGGCCAGACCGGAACAACAGTGTGTGTGGTTCCGTCGAAAACCAGAGAGTTCAGAAGTACACTATGGAGATTCACTTTTATACCGGCTTATCCTCAGGGTGTTAATTCTGCAAACTAATGCCCTACGCAAAGAAAGCAGGTGCAAAATATAGAACTGTTGGTTACTGTTGACCGTTGAGGACCCTCTGGAGGATGCTGGCTACTGATGCAGGCGAAGGGATCTAGTGCATAGCTTACACTGTCGAGATATTCTTGGCCATTACAGCGGGGAACAGAGTGGGCTAACGCTTAACCTTGGCTGACACCTCAGGACAATTACAGTGGAGAGGTGCAGGAGACAGCACTGAGGTTCGTTCTGCAAGCCCTATATAAACAGAAAATTTAAGCTTGTAGGTTTTCAGAAGGATGAAGGGGGAAGCTGCCACCACCTCAAGGGGTTGGAAGTTATAACGTCACACATGGGTGCTTGGATCCCTTATCTGCTTGGCATGGAGGTGTTGACATATCTTTGCCTTTCCGCACGCTTGTGGAAGATGTGATGCTCCAGCAGGCTGTGTGCTGCTCTCCAATGGTGCGCTGTGGAACTGGTGTTACCACCCTGGAGGAGTCTGCAATCTAGTAGATTGAACAATTTTCAGAGTGGGGTGTTGACACGACGGCTTCTGGGCACGTGACTGTGTACAGTAAAATTTAGGATCACATGTCTGTAGTATCAGCTGGAGTTCTCTAATGTATTCTGTAGGCACATGTCCTGCTTCAATTACTGTTTT
This sequence comes from Dryococelus australis, assembly GCA_029891345.1. NCBI lineage: Eukaryota > Metazoa > Arthropoda > Insecta > Phasmatodea > Phasmatidae > Dryococelus > Dryococelus australis. Next base: position 78,001,484 of record CM056998.1, read on the forward strand.
AAGAATGGCGTGACTGACCCATAAGGATTAATGATCTCTAAGATGGGGAGCAGTCGAGTGGAGATGGAGAACATGGAGTGCGTTTCCTAGAAGCACGGAAATTCATCACGCATCAATATTTTCACATTTATGACAACACGGGGGGTAAAGAATACATTTACGGTGTATCATTTTATGTATTAGGAAGATGTCCGACTATTGAATTATGTTAATATTCCATGCAAAAATTATGTTTATTTTACACCAGTGATGATTAAACATGGACTTGGAATGTTTGGTCAAACCTTAGGGCACTATGTATTCGACATTTTGGGAGACAAGGGAAGGTTAAGTATAAGTATATGCTTCTTGGGTATCATTTTACCCCAAAATATCTACAGTGACCACCCCACCATAACGACCTTGTTTCTGGAAACAGTGAGGGGTCATTTTAGAAAGGTTTTACTGTACTGTGTTACATCAGTATAACTGGTAACTCTCTTTCCCTAATAGGAAAAAACACCAAACAAAACAGGTGTATGAAATAAAATGTCAAGAGATGTCATGAAACAGATGTTACAAATTTGTACTATCAGCTGAACGAACATACCATTTAACCCAATATATCCAATCTGTTTACCTTGCTACAAAGCTTACGTGCTCTTCTGAACAGCCTGCCTACTGATGCATGTCACGCCGCACTGGCGTCTCGTTAGGGCAAGCAAGACAAGCAGTGCTTGCCCACACAGTTTACTGACAATGTTATATTTAAAAACAATATTAAATTCTAACTTATATTTACTTTAAGGTAACTTTTCACACATGCGGTACACATTCTACTTGGGAAACAATACGAAAACAGCTTGTAGGCTAGCAAAACGAAGATGTTTGGAAGCGCTGTAAGTAATGCTTTCAGCAGGTAAACGGTCACAATAGTTTCCTGGCCGATGGAGGGACGGCAGGGTAGGAAGACGGCCCGGGGAGGGTGGGGGCTTATGGCTACGTCAACCTGTGTTAGAAGTTACGATGGTAGTGCTTTCTTCACCAAACTGAAGCGGACATAGCCGAAGCTAGGCTAGTCACAGGCAGTTGGCATGGCGTAGTTTACAGTAACTAGATCGATGCGTGGGCAAGTTCGTGCACACAATATGAATTGTATTTTTTTATTTAATTTAGTTTTGGTGCTGAGAATGTTATACATATTCGTGCACTATGTCTACCCTACATAAAAATTATAAAATTAACATGAGAGACTGAGAACCGTGTAAATAGAATGAGTGCAACAGAAACATGTGGATGTAAGTGGTGTGTGTGGATTACGAGTGAAGCATTTTTCCAGCAGTGCTTTCACTTTTCAGGAAAGATATGACATCATAAAAGAGGGTAGGCTGACACCTGAACTTGGCTGGATGTAACAGTCTAAAAAAAATTGTTTTCCTGGCCATATTTATGTTTTTCAGGGATGTTAAAACGTTGACTGCAACTGGGTACTGTGACAATCTGTGCAATGATGTTCAAAAACACGAGCGTTCTGACGTTCACATAAATTAGTTTTTGTCTCTTACAGAATTTGGTAAAAATAGAGTTGACTGCTTTCCATCTTTACACAAACGAATAATCATTTTTCCTGTCTACACTTCTGTACATACAAAATTGCTCCGTATGTAAATACCTCACCGTCGACGGGTATTAAAATAATATTGATTTTGAGTGGACAAGGTTCCGGGTTTGATGAAGGTATGTTTGTAATATTTTTCACTCTGACAAATTTTATGTTAAAAAAATATTAATATTTTTACAAGTGGTGTATTTTATATTTAGATACAAAAAATGTTTACATGGCACCATTTTGCACCTTGAAATCTTTCCCGGGGGAGAGCCCCCGGACCCCCCACCCCCTTTATTGGGGAGATCAATTCCACTACTGCTCCATGCACACAGTAGCTTGCTTATGAAATTATAGCACGCATCGCCACTGTATGCACTTACTGGTATATGTCTGGTAAACTGTATCACGTTCACAGTTTCTTTTGTCTATTGAGACCTTGTCTGTAGTGCAAGACTCAATACTTCCATCATCACACAATATTTTTACCCTTATTGGAGAAATCTCAACTCAACAAAGACTAAGGAAATAATGAGTATTGTTGAGCAAAAGTACAGTATAGAGTGAAACCTGGGCTGGAAGTAGGAGGAGTGGTTTTAGAGAAGGCAGTGGTGATTGTACACGTGTGTATGTTCTGTAGCAAGAGCAAAGTAAGGGGAAACAACAATGACCTGAACAGATTGTTGCATGACGTTTGAAGTAAAATAGTCAACTACAGGAAAATCTGATCTGCATAGATACAGGTCAGATAAATGAGGGCCAAATACATGGTAAAATAAAGCAGAGATTGTCCATTTTTTATTAATTCTTATTATAGCTCAGAATATATGTATAAATTACTTACCAGGAAATCCTTGCGGGGGCTGCCCTGGAACTGAATACTGTGGTCGGAATGAGGCGAAGTTTGCGCTGCCAAATCCAGACTGAAGCTGACCAGACTGGAACCCTGACGGAAACTGACTAGTCAAAATACCTGTGGAAAGAAAGAAAAACCAATTAAAAGAAACACTATTTCGGTATTATGTTACTAACTTTATTACTACAGTTAACTACAAAATATAGTTTGTTATTAAGTTATTGAGATTTTTAGGTACTCTTCATATACACTATGCATTCTGAGAGTTTAAAAATTAATTATATATAATAGCAGGGTTGATTTCTATCCACTGATTCGTAAATATTTGATATGTAGCACAAGTTTTCAAAATAATATTTGTACCGCTATGCAGAGGTGGACAAAATAACGGGCAAACTGGGTCCTGGGGAAATATTTAGTGCTGGGCCGATGCCGATACCTGCCGTTCTTATTATAAGAACTAAACTGACAGTCTGGCACTTAACAAGGAAGGGTGGTGGGAACAGCTACCCTGCTTAGAGATAATCATCTACAAGAAGTTAAAGGTAGAGTTACATGCCGTTCCCACCTCACTGTGACCGCCTGATTTAACAGGTGTGACAGGTGCATTAAGAGATAATTGTCTACAGCCTGTAATGCAGACTGCCAAAGAAATAGTGATTCTATGGTTGGAATGGCTGGAGATCATTGAGCACTGTTGGAGATATCATGTTGTTGCATGGAAGTGCTGCAATCAGCAGAAATTGATAAGCGCCACGCAGGCCTCCGCACCGGGCTGGAACCCGGACGTGCTCCAGAGATAAGAACCCTCCCGTGCGGCAGCGCCTAAACCCACAGGGCGCTGCCGCGGAAGTTGCCATTCTCATGTTAAATGTGGCCCGAATAGGTTCCAAGTTGTTAGCGTGAGCGAAGGATCTGGGAATTTTCTGAAGTTCAGTTTTTTTTTGTATTATTAACGTACTATAAGGTAAGTGTATTTATTAAATTATGAGTTTTATTTCAATTTAACGATTTTGATGTTTTTTCCAAACTTGTTATTAAAATGTATCAGAAGCGAATTCGTTCTTCCGGGTATTATGCTAGGAATATATATTGTAACATTAATTGTTTAAGATGCCTTAAGATTACATATATACTAAAGTATATATAAGATGACTTAAGATTACATATATACTAAAGTATTCACTGAGTGCTGCTTTTACTCTCAGACTTTGAAGAATTTATGTGAAATTAATTTACCAATTGTTTTTATGTTTACTTAAAACAAATAGTACACAGTGCGACATTGACTTTAACACAGATTTCCATCAGCTTTTCAAAATACTTTTGTTTATGAACATAAGCGAATAAATTATTGCATGAGTGAAAAGCTATTACTCTACTATTTTTTTTTTACTTTTTTAGAAACAAAGTTAAAACATTAAAATGTACTGTATGTTGACAAATTTCTCAACTTTTTCAGGGGTAGGAATGTTTTTATGCCAATATCTCGTTTCTAAATGACAAAAAATTGCAAAGTGTGCATGTACAATATTTACTGTAAATTGTAATGTATTGCAGTGTTATGTTCATCAACATTGTAAAGGATTTGCTATGAAAAAAATGAGTTTTTATATTTTTGGGAAAATTTTGACCTAAATTGTTATGTTCTGGGGAAATTTTTCCGTACTAGGAATTTTGTCCAACTCTGCCATTATGTTGTATTTTAACCACCGCTTTCAGGATTTTTTTGCACCGATATTCGTGAGTTTTATTCACCATTTACAGGGGTCCCTAATTGTATGGTACTGTGTGTATACATGTATTTGTAAATATTACTGTGTACAGATTAGAACTTCCCGCCATTGCCATCAGTGGCGCACTTGTAGTGCTTCTACAAACTAGTATATTTAGACAGTCAGTTGTTCACAATTTGCTCGGGAGAAATGGTGTTTGTTAATATGAGAACTGGCAGGCACTACCAAACTATCGTATAATACAATCCATCAAGATGTCCTAAGCAAAATTTATTGGTCCAACCGCGCCCGATAATGTCTGACATAGTAGATTATTTACCGCATAGCTGTTTTGTGTATTTCTTCGCGTGGTGCTACTTTGGTCGTAACTCGTGCTACCTCATTCGTGACTCTTGTTACCTCGATCGTAACTCGTATTTCATCAAATATTCAGCAGCAAGCTTCATACGCAAGCTTCACGTACCTGTTACTTTTGGCCTTAATAGTGCAGAATAGTGGTGAACATGGCTGATAAACACCTGGTACTTCAGAGACATCTCGAAAGAGTGGAAAATCAACTACACCGTGCATTTACATTGTTAGCTTCTATGCAAGGTGAGTACTCACGCACGCCTCTTCCTTTCTACTTGTCGGGACTTAGCTCAAATCCGGAACAGTTTTGATGATGACCATATCACACTGAAAGTTGGGCTCAAAGGCAGTAGTGAGTATGACACCAAGTCCCATGCCCAATGGCAAGTTTGATGATGAGTATTACGTTGTAATGGCCATACATGACCGTGTCATAGCGAACAATGGTAGGAATGACAAAGGAGCCACCCAGTCACATTAAAACACATCACATGTCAAGTTACCCACTATCCAGCTTCCCAGTTTCAATGGTGACCCAAAGTCATTGTCGACCTTTGCAAACCTGTTTCAGTCCATGGTAGCCACCGATGATAACTTATCTCCGGGGGATAGTTTCACATACTTGAAGTCGTGTTTAACTGCAGACCCATTGTCGTAAAGTCCCTACCACTCTTGGAGGAAAATTACACTATTGCATGGGAGATTTTAGTGAGGAGATATGACAGTAAAAGACTCATAATTTCAAACCACATCAAAGTGTTACTTCAAGTGCCAGTGGTATCATCTGACTTTTCGAGCTCTATGCGTGCACTGCTAACTACGCTAGCAGAAAATATGGGTGCTCTGCGAGCATACAAAATTTCTGTGGATTACTTGGACTTGTTGCTGCTTCACTTGATGGAGAAGAAACTGGACCTTTACCTGGCAGCCAGTAGGAGCTGACAGTAAGTGATTCCTCACTACCAAAGCTGTAAGAATTCATAAGAGTTCTTAGAAAAGCAGTGTCAATCAGCCGAAGCAGTTGGTTTGTACCATGTCAAGACCTCTATGTCAAAGACTTCAATTGTGTCCAAATCCAGCAAACATAATTCGTACAGTCCAACTATTTCCATGGTGAAAATGACACAAACAGCTACTGCTAATTGTACCCTATGTAAGGCAGATCACATTCCTTCCCAGTGCTCCCAGTTGCTGAGTATAGGCCCAAAGAAATGTTATGCTCTTACCAGAAGGTTGAATTTGTGTTTCAATTGCCTCAGATCATCAAGTAGAGCTAGAAACTGTAACTCCAAATTCACATGTCGACACTGTGGTGCTAGGCATCATACACTGGCTGAATCACTGGCTAGGCATAGGCTGAATCACAGGATGCATCGGCCCCTGAAGTGGATGACCCCTCGGATATCACAATAGAAGAACATACAGGAGATGGCCAAACTAAAATTGAGTCCACACTTGCAGCTCATACCACCATGACAGCTACCACCACCATTTTGCTGTCTACTGCTCTAGTAGAAATCTAGGATGCATTTGGAGCTCCCCAACAAGTACGTGCTCTTCTAGAATCGGCTAGTCAGGATAATTTCATAACCGAGGCTTGCCTACAGCGATTGGAACTGCCCTGACCGACGATTCAGCTCCCGATCCATGGATTATCCAATGTGCCAGTCAATGTTTCCAAGTAAACCACGACTTGTCTAATCAGTCCTTTAGGACAAACCTCACCATCATTCAGTCTGGATGCCTTTGTCCTATCACTTATTTCAAGTGATCTCCCTAATGCTCAGCTACCCTCTACCATTTGTGATGCTGTAACGCACCTGAAACTCGCTGATCCTACCTCTGCCTTTCCAGGCCCAGTCGACTTGCTGATAGGTGCCGAGTTGTTTCCGCACTTGATGATTGGCCGCAAAAGGGATGGAAGCAGGGAAATGCCCACCACATTGGAGACTGTGTTTAGATGGATCCTCATGGGAAGTGTTAATATTGCTGTTCAATCACAACCAATAACATCATTAGTATTTCATTGTTAACATCGCCCCCATTGCTTGAATATGTTGTCAAAAGGTTCTGAGAATTAGAAGAAGTTCCTCAGAATACACATCATTCTCATCAGGAAGAACTCTTTCAGGAGATGTTCATAACATCTCATACAAGAGACCAAACAGGGCGCTATAGTGTTGCTTTGCTCCTTTGTCAACTAAGACCACAGTTAAGGGAATCTAAGAGCCAAGTAATACATAAGCTTCATTGTCTCGAGAGGCAACTGAAACTGAAACCTTCAGTAGGAGCCAAGCATGTAGATTTTATGGAAAACTACCTGTCATCTGGACACATGGAAAGGATTCTAGAGGGAGAAATCTCTGTAAGTGAGGCATACTATATTCCTGACCCCTTTGTAGTAAAGCCTGATAGCACCACCACTAAGTTGCGAGTGGTGTTCGACCCATCGGCAAGAACCACAAATGACTAATTGCTCAATGAAATACTTCTTATAGGGCCAAACCTCCAAAGCAACACTGTAGATGTGTTGCTTCAGTTTCGTATGTACCCTACTGTGTTCACTGCAGATATCAAACAAATGTATTGGCAGCTATCCATTCATCCCAGCGACAGAGATTATCAGAGGATTGCGTGGAGTTCCTCGGATGATGAACCCATCGCAGAATACAGACTGAACACAGTTACTCATGGGGTGTCATTTGCACCATCTCTCGCCATACGCACTCTCCATCAAATCGCAGAGGATGAAAAGAGCAGATTTCCTGTTGCAGCGAAGATTTTATCATCAGACATGTATGTAGATGACGTAGCCACTGGAGCTTGCAGTGTTGAGGCTGCACTCAATCTACAGTAGGAGATCATAGCATTACTGAAGGTGGGTGGATTTCAATTGAGAAAGTTTATGAATAACCCTGCAGCATTGTTGTATTGGCTCCCACTGGAGAACATTCGTGCACCATCTCACTCGTTTGATCTTGACCATGACTTGGTTATTAAAAACCTAGACCTGCAATGGATCCCTTCCACTGACTCATTTTCGTATGTAATTCGTCCCAACTCCAATCGACCTACAAAATGCATCATCCTCTCAGACTTGGCTTGAGTGTTTGACCCACTTGGTTCAGATGCTGTGACTGAAAGGTGTACACTGGGATACTGAACCACCCCTGGAAGTGCGTGAAAAAAGTGAGACCATGTTAGATCTGAACTGTCATTATTGTCGTCCACCGCTGTGGCCCGTCCACTAATGAATCTGCAAGGATGCACATATCAAGTTCACGGCTTTGCTGACAGTTCCGAAATTGGTTATGCTGCTGTTGTATACCTTCGTGTGAAACCTTGGCAGGGTCCAGCAATAGTTCTCCTGTTAGTGGCCAAATCTAAGGTTGCGCCTGTGAAGAAGGTGTCACTACCTTGCCTAGAACTCTGTGCGGCCCTTTACGCCTGGACAGATTCTAGGGTAGTTTTATCTTGGATTACATCACCACCTCACCTCTGGAAGATCTTTGTGGCCAACCGAGTCAGTGAAATTCAAGATTACACATCAACTGAATGGTGGCATCATGTTCAATTGGAGGAAAATCCTGCTGACTGTGCCTCACGTGGTTTGACGCCCGCACAGCTTCAGCAACATCATTTGTGGTGGACTGTTTCATGGTGGTTGAAGGAAACCAGTGATCATTGGCCACTTGTTATAGTTCCAGAGCCATACCTGGAAGAAGTCCAGCTGATTAGTTTACAGTGCTGGCAGCTCATGGAGAAACTTCAACATGACTTCTGGAAATGCTGGCATCAGGACTATCTTCACACCTTACAGCAACATCCAAAATGGCAGGAAGAAAATCAACCTCTTCACCCTCAGCAGCTTGTATTAGTAAAAGAGGACAGGCTTCCTCCGCTGCAGTGGCGCTTAGGACGCATCGTTGAGCTACACCCTGGTCGTGATAAAGTGCCTAGAGTAGCCACTGTCCGCACAGTGGACGGAACCGTTAAACGCCCCGCCGTTAAACTGTGCCCACTGCACTTTAAGGGTAAAAATGAATATTTCAAGGTGGGCGGTGATGTTTGCTACTGTGTGTGTAGATGTCTTTGTAAATGTTACTTTGTACAGATTTGAACTTCCCGCCATTGCCATCAGTGGTGCACTCGTAGTGCTTCTACGAACTAGTATATTTAGACAGTTAGTTGTTTGCAATTCATTTGGGAGAAATGGTGTTTGGTAGTGCCCGCCAGTTCTCATATCAACAAACTTTCGTGTAATACAGTCCATCAAGATGTTCGAAGCAACACTAATTATAATGTACGCATGTAAATTAGAAAACTGTCAAATTAAATTATATTGTGGAGCGTATTCCTATGTCTGACTTAATACTTCACACTCTTGGTAACTGCTGTGCTGCAAATTTGTTCAGAATTTCTGTGTCCCTCACTACCATATCCAGGCGGTTAGCAGAGAGGGATCTATCATTGTAGCTATCCTTATGATGTCTACCACTGCGACCAGAGCATGATTAAGCATGACCTTCTGCCACAAACAGGCAGCATGGCTGCTTGCGGATAGGAAATGAGTGATGTTCAGCAATGAATAACAGTTCTGTCTGGAAACAAACAACGACAGAATTTGAGTCTGGAGAAGTACTGGCCAGTTCCATGATCCACGCTTCATTTTAGACTGGCCTACTGCCCCAACATGATGTGTCATGGTGTGGGGGCCATTTCCTATTCCTGCACCCATTGGCAGTGACTGAAGGAACCCTGACAACGTGGTGATTTGTTGAGAAAATTGTGCAACCACGTGCGCTACCCTTATTTGTGCAGCTTGACAATGCCATTTCCAGACAGAATAATGCCCAGCCTAACACAGCACAAGAATCTCTGGTTTGCCTTTGTGGTGTCAACATGCTTACTTGGCCAGCAAGAACCCCAGACCTGTCCCCTAACAATAACTGTTTGGGTCCAGATTGGATGATAACTTCCACCAGCAGTAACTACGGCAGATTTTGAGGGTCAGTCCTGCCAACTGTGACCGGATATTCCTTTAAAAAAAATCCAACGCATATATGTGTCCATGCCAGACCGCATCGCCACCTATCTCTGTGCTACGAGTGATGCAACACCATTCTAAGTGCATCAAGCAAGTGTTGGTCTCCTGCAATACATGCTTGGTATTGTACAATATGTTTCCTGTATACAGACCACTTATGTACTGTGTCTGTACCCACTTATCTAACCTTGCAATGGCAACTACAGGTTAATCACTTTTTTTGTAAATGGTCAATACTTTGTGAGGTGTCGTCCTTTGACCCATGGGGGGGGAGGGGGGGGGGGGAACCCTAGATTTATATTTTAACTTAGGCAATTTTGTACCATTTTAACTGCAAAATCACACATTTTAATTGTTAGAAATGGTTCAATGGTTTCCATGAATTGACTAGCAAATGTGTACGTGCTTGTAAGATCAAATTTTACCCATTTCCATTGTCTTTGACCCCCCAAAAAAATGCATGTGTTCAATTGTTTCTAAAGCGAAAATAACATATTATTTCAAAGAAATATTAAATGATATCAATATTTTCAAGTCTTCAAAGAGAAATTATAATCTAGATGGACATAAAGGTTCTCCCATGGTCATCAAATATTGTCTAAACACAGCATGCCGAGCAGCTGAGTGCATGCTACATTTTTACTGGCCTCTTGCTGTAAAATCAGTTGAATTATTTTTTTTTAATGTGAACTTATTATCACATGCTCATTATCTGATACTTTGTGGACTTTATACACACAATATAAAGTAATTGCAATTAACGCGGATCCCTTCAAATAAAGCCATGTAGCAATACCATTGGGCTGCGGGGGGGGGGAAGGTAATTAGCTTACCCTCCCTACAATGGCAGAGAAAGCTGCACACACACACACCCAATCTATACTAATTACTGTGTGACTCGCCATGCCTAGCATTCCATCCCGCGGATACACGATTGTACACAAAAATCAACAGCACCCAGCAACCAAAGGGCAAAGCAATGACTGCTTGCCTTATAAATATGCTTTTATCTGGTGTTAGAATATACTGCCAGCAGTTATTAATTCTTTTTGTATTTGCTTCCATTAAGTATAGTTAATTGTAGTTGACTTTCCAATGAGTCTCCAGCGAAATGAAATATTGGCTCGTGTAAACCACTATGTAAAATTGTTTTGAAACACTGCTAATATTTTATAGTCCATGTTTAAGTTGTCTTATTTCAGGACAGATTAGCGATTCTGTGAATAAATTATTTCTTATTAGTGGCAGATGGCCATGATTTTGGATAAGTAGTTGTTCATGGATTGTCACACAACAAAAAAGTACAGTCAAATCTTGATAACAACCATGATAGCTATTTCCTCAAAGTAAAAACCTATTTTGGGGAACCACGAAAAGTTTAATTACATAATTGAAAAATTGGAAAGAAATAGTCTAGCAACTAAGTTTTTTGCATTAATTTTTGTTGCTAAACATCATGACTCTCTTCACACCATTAGTACAACTCGGAAGCAGGAACAATTTAAAAATAGACATCACCACACAACCATTATGGTTGCCTACGTTACCCACGCATGCGCACCAGCTTACCACGCCACCAGATTGCCATTACTTAATTTGCAATCTAGATGTTGCCTAGCCCAGAGGTCAGTGAGGCCGCATAGTAATAATAATAAAAACTCTAGACTGAATTTGCGAACGGACAAATAAAAACTAAATTTCTTTGACACAACTGCGAACAAATATATTAATTACAAGTTCATATTCAGACACAGATTTTTTCCTTATACAAGGGTTATTATAACAGGCTAGGCAAAAACTTTGTGTGGTATTACTAATTAAACAACACGCACTAAATGTTGTTGCTGTTGTTTTTTGCTCCCGACAATACAATATTAGGAAACCAATATTCCATGTTTGGATAACAACAAAGGTACAGCTAAACATCTTTCATAGATAAGAAAAATTGGAAGGGAAAAAATCTGCATGACAAAACTAGAGAGAGAAGGGGGGAGAAAAACGATTATTTTCCATTTGATAGAGGAAGAGTAAATATATGTTTACAATCCAGAGGAGCCTCTAAATTGGCAAATGTGAACACACATTAACATAAAAATTAGCATAAAAACCGGTGCTGCAAATAGGCCTAAGAATCTATTCCAGACGAGACATTTTGGATACAGCTTGCTAGAAAATATGAAGTTAATTCTTCATTCACAAAAAATTATCTATAAAAGATAGGCGTGTTACGACTAAACTTATTCCTCAAAACCGCTGATATGATTACACATTACCATCAAAATTAACATAAAAATTGCACCAAGAAACAGCCTATAATACCATGCCTAACTTGACAGTTTGGTTAAAGTTTGCTAGGAAATGAGCCATTATTTATAGACGAAAAAAACAATATTTTACGAGGTTCACAAGTTCCGGTTAAAATTACTCCTCAGAAGTGCAGATAAGAACACAGAATACAGTCAAAACACAAATACTATGATCATTGTAAAGCTAAGTAGTGCAGCCAGTTAGCTTTCCACTAGTTATGTCAATGAAGAAAACAAACAATTATAAACTGATATGTGACGTATTTTTTACAATGGTGATTTTAACGACTTTCGCTCCATCCCTAGGTCAATTGTTGCAGAGTTGGAAGTTAACTTTGTCCCTTTAATATGTGAGCTTGTACTGTCTGCCTTGCAGATTGTTTTATTCAGCGCTCCCCCCCCCCCCCCCATAAAAATGCTTAAAGACAGCGAGTTATTTTTACTCCCTGCTAGATAGCTCTAGTAGTAATGCTTGTCTTTTGTTTCGGATCCCCTTCCATCCGGCCGGTGACATCACAGAGGCAAGCCATGCGTTTGCAACCTCCTCCCCCCCGACTACCACTCACCCTAGTGGCATGAGCCAATCAGTAGATGACAGTGGCCCGGAAGTAGTATAAACGTGGAGATGGCCCGCATCTCCACAACAGTCTTCCTTCCCAGCGCCTGCCACTTGGGAAGTAACCAGTTTGTAGAGCGATCTTTGTTTCTAGCGCGTGCTGCTTAGTCCTGACCAGATTGATCTCAACTTCTTCCTAGCACTCGCTGATCAGGAATCACCTGTTCTACATTCACGTTCTAGCACTAGTTGCTTAGGACAACACCTCATTTATTGCTTAAGCTGCACTTGCGATAGGGTTAGGTTACCTTAGAAGCTCTCCGCTATGTACCCCGACAACCCTGTGACCACTTACAGTTACGGACGTATCTGTAGAGGACCATTCCTTAAAGTCTTTTTCAAGGGTAAATCCTGTCACGTTCCTTGCTTAGTCTTTCTGCTACGTCTCAGTGATTATGTAACGTCATTACGTACTCAACATTTGTACAACAATGCAAGAGTTTGTCGCCCAGAGTACAGCAGTTCAGACCCCATTCCTCTTTTTGTTGTGGGTCGGTCGCCTCTACCGGCCATCGTAACTTGCACTTGTAGCTTTCCGGCTGAAATTCGCGCCGCTAACCAGGAGCTAGAGTGCATCCACCACGTGTTTATTTCCGCAAACAAAATAAAACGTGGGTCAGCTTTTACTTTGAGTACCTTCCTAGTAGACTTAGCACCCTTCCATAGTTACCCTCATGTAATACGTTTGCAGGCGATCCTGAGAAATTTTACTCAAACGAGCCTGACACTATTTTTCTAAACACACACTATCTTTGGCCACCCTTCCCCTCAACCCTCTGGGACTGATGGAACGGAGGAGCCAACCAGGTATACTGTCCTTGGAACAGCTTGTCGGCTTGGTGTTCAGTGGCCTCTCGAGCTGACTTTGCTGGGAGAGACTTTTGTCCCCTAGGTTGGGAAGACTGAGACAGGGTGACACACCCATGTGTGTACGTGCGTATCTGGACAAGGTGAGGACTAACTTCCCTCGTGCCCCGCAGTCTCCGTCAGACTTGGGAATAAGGTTTCCACCTGTCCACTACCGAACGTGGTGCCACACGTATCACTTTACAAAGAGCCAGCAGACGTGTTACAGTAGTAGGAGGGTAAATTCTAATTCCCAATGCCCTACACCCAGAGCAAAGGCTTGAAGGAAAGAGTTAGGCAGACACCCTTAGCATTAGGTAGAGCACACCTAGCTAGCTTGCCACCTCAAGAACAGGCACAAGCGCTATGCCATCTGCAAGACCCTGTGGAAGTTCCAGTAGCAAGTGACTCTTCCCACCACCTGAGAAGACCGACCCTGTCGAGTACCCGGGGTGGATCATCGAGTATCTGTGCCAGCCTGGTCAACCTCCAACACCTGTAAGAGCCTACCTAGTGCCTGCTATTTTTTGTCCCACACCTCTGCCAAAGTGACAAGTCATTGCTATTCACTGCTCTGTACCAGAAATAGTCACGTCTTCCTCAATTGTTGCTCCATCCAAATGTCGCCCAGGTATATCCAAGGCAGTGGTGAGACCTACATGCCAATTTGTTTTGCCCACACCCAATTTTGTGCCCTGTCGCATAGCCACATGGCCAGTTTTGTACAACGGGAAGGTGCCAGTATGCCCAAAAAAAAACTTAACTCCCTTGTACCTATAGAAGCGCCTGGCTCAGCATCTAGGCAAAAGGCCCGGAAGTCCACTATGAAGACAATACAGTGAGTATATATTCCCAGTACGTCACACATCAAGTAGAGGAGCAACTCGGGAATAAATTTTTTTTTTCTGGTGCCACGACTGTCGAAGTTGCACAAGAAGCGCAATTAAAACAGCCACGACCATCAACTCCACGCTTATGGAGTCCAGAACAACCAGACTTGAGGGTGCGTGAGAGGGGTTGTGGGGCGCATGACAGCGAGGTTGTTAGCACCCACAAGACAAAGTCATGGGGAAAAAAGGAATAAACACACCTCCATGGGAGACAAAACAAAAGGCAGTTTAAAAAAAACCTCAAAGGAGACAAAAGGACAATCACAAAAACAACAAACAAAACAGGATAAAATACTCCAGCAGAGCAACAACACAAGAACAAAAAACAATTCACAACACATTAAAAAGACCAATTGCATGTAAAAAGAGGAATACACCACTCAGAGACGTACCACCAAGACACAGCATTGCTGTAGGTCGCCAGGAAGAATCAAAGTGTGACGAGCCTGGCCATAATTGCAACACTCCAACAAAATGTGCCGCACAGTCACCGAAGTGCCACAGGCATCACACTCACGAAGGGGTTCACCACAAAGCAGATACTTGTGCGTCAGATGATTGTGCCCGATGCGAAAGCGTGTCATACATGGCCCATAACTTGTTAGCAGGAGAGAAGTCCACTCACGCTGCCATGCATACCAGATAAAGTCACAAACTGCATGCAGCACATCGTACACAGACACACGAGGATCACACGGTGAAAGGCTTTAAGCCTCCTTAGATGCCTCATGTGCAGCTTCATAGTCTGGGGTACCCAGATGGTCTGGAACCCACAGGAAGACGACGTGAACACCAATACGCACAGCCCATACCAACTTCTCCCGGATCATAGATCGAATGGCTGTTAAGGCATTCTGCGAATCGGAGCACACAAGGCATTTATGGTAAAAGCCCCTACTGATAAAACACAAGAGCCTTGAAAATAGCGAAAAACTCTGCCGTTAAAATACTGCAAGATGGATGAAGTCCAAAAATGTACTGAGAAGCACAAATCACAAAGGCACACCCAGTTGAGATATTAGATTAGGGACCATCCGTAAAACAGCAAATAAAACCACCAAACACAAAAGACAAAACTCCAACAAAAAGGCCCTTGTAAGCAAAAGGAGGAATGGTCAGGTTAGGAAATTCCGCTAAATCGAGGCGCACCTCAACCTGCATCATCAGACATGGCCATTCATGGCAAAGCAAAGGCAACACACACAGAGGTTATCATACCTTTTCCGGGTATGTGCAAAGCGGACAGACTCCGGCTGAGGAGAACATGGCTTAGCGGAGTATAACCATTCATTGGGCGGACGGAGAAAAGCAATGTGGTGAAGGTGCAGAGTCCAAAAGCACCTGCATCCCATAGGAAAGCAGAAGTTGGTCATGCCTGAAATGTAGGAAAGGTTCACCAGCAACAGCACATAGACTGACAACTGGACTTGTGCAAAAAGCCCCAGTCGCAATGAGAATACCAGCATGGTGAACACTGGCTACTGATTTAAGCACAGATGGCCTCGCAGAAGAATAAACGATACTGCTATAGTCCAGTTTGCTACGGACCTGGGCACATTAAAGCTGAAGAAGGCTGACTGTGACAAAACCCCAGTCACGACCACCCAGAGTTTTGAAAAGATTCAAGTCCCGTTTACAGCGAGACTTCAGGGACTGAATATGACTCCTCCAAGTGAGTTTACTGTCAAACAAAAGACCTAGAAACTTGACGGTACTACAAAAATGCAAAACAGAGCAGTACAAAAACCCATCGGGAGAACAAAATATGCCACGTCATCTACAGAAATGGACCACCTGTGTCTTGGCGGTGGAAAAATGGAAACCCCAGCTGTCTACCCAGTCGCTAAAGCGGCGGACGGCAAGTTGGACCCCAACGTTCTGCCATGCGTAGAGAGACAGCACGACAGATGATAGTAAAGTCAACATACAGCACACATTCCACAGGTGGTCAAATTACACACAATGCCATTGATGGTGATAGCAAACAGGGTAACACTCAATATGCTACCCTGTTACCCCATTCTCTTGGATGAACTCCCCTGAATAGGAAGCACCATTGAGAACCTTGAAGGTACGGAAGTACATAAATTGCTGTATGAAACCAGGGAGATGTCTACGAAATCACCAAGTGGAGAGCGGTCTCAAGGTACCACGTCACAATGTTCTCCGGGTCAAAGAAAACAGCAAGGAGGTGCTGCCCTCACAAAAAGGCAGTCTGTATTGTAGCCTGCAAACTGACCCAATGATTCACAGTGGAACATTTCAGTGAGAACCACACTGAAGGGGATATAATAGCTGCCAGGTCTCAAGGTAGTATGCCAGACACGCATTAACCATACGCTCCATGGTCTTACATACGCAGCTGGTGAGAGAAATAGGATGATAGTTGGAAACATTCCCTTTGACTTCCCCTGGTTTTAAGATGAGCACAAGGGTCAACTTGCACCAACTCAAGGGAATAACACCAGAGGTCCAAATATTATTAAAAACCCTTAGCAAAAACTACATATTTCCCGTCAAGTGGGAGGTGTTGCAACATAGCATAACGTATATTGTCGAGGCCAATAGATGTATGGTTCGAGTGTGATAAAGACTGCTCCAACTCGAGAAGGGTAAAAGGCTGGTTGTAGTCCTCACCGAACCACCAAAGTTGACACCCATCATCTCGTATGACTCCTTGATGGCTCAAAATGAGGGAGTGTAATATGCAGTGCTCAAAACACCTGCAAAATATTGACCCAATAAATCTGCTACGTTTTTCCCGTCGGTAATCATATTGTTGGCCTGAAGAAAGGAAACCTGTGTGGCAAGACATTGTCCCAAACTTCCAAACACTGGCCCAGATAAACTTACTGGTAGCATGTATTGTAAGCGATGAAATGAAGTCCGTCCACGATTTCCGCCCGCTGTCCTTGATGACACGTTGGGCACGAGCCCAACAGATGCGGAAGAGCTCCAGGTTAGCTTGAGTGGGGTGAGCACTAAAGCATCTGGGTGCACGTCGTCGAGCACGGACAGCATACCTGCATTTGTCATTCCACCAAAGAACACGCCTACGACCACAAGGTGATGATTGGGGAATAGCAGCCTCCCCAACTGTCACTACAATAGAGGTGAAGAGTTCCACCACCACATTCATGACAAGAGGAAACTCAGCAATGAAGTGGAGGGAATGTTGGAAATGTGCCCAGTCTACTTTAAGCACCCAGCGAAGTGGTATGGGTGTGGCTACAAACGATACATGATATAACACCATTGGATAGTTGTTACTGCCACAGAGATCTGGGTAAATAGACCATTCAAAGTGGGTGACCAAATTTGGGCTACAAAAAGAAATATTGATGCAGGACGAAATGTCAGTAAGGGTGGTGAAGTGTGTAGAAGTACCCGTGTTCAAAAAGGCAATACGAGAACTGGTGTGCCACGATTCTACCACACGACCCTGGCTGTCCCTGTTGTTTGAACCCCATATCTGATTGTGAGCATTGAAATCACCAACAATCAGAAATGGGGGTGGGAGCTAAGATGAAGAGGCCTCAAAATCAGCTGACCTTACACACTGGTGGGGGTGGGGGTACATACACAGTAAAAAACAGTAAAAAAAAAGTACAGAGGAAAACCTGACCACTACAGTCTGCACAGAAGTGTGAAGGGCAACAGCTTCATGGTAAACAGAATCCTTCACCACAAGACAGATGCCACTACAGGCACGGTCCATCAACACATTATCCAGGCGGTAGAACGTTGTGACTTAGAAGGGAGGCCGTATCTGTGGGACAACAGTGTGTTTCCTGAAGGCAAATGACTGTAGGGGTGAGGGACACTAAGAGATGTTTCAGTTCATCATGATTATTGAAATATCCTTGACAGTTCAGCTGTATGAGTAACATAAATTATGGAAAGAGTGTGCAGAAACAACACTTCAATTTCCCTCTATGTCTATTTATAACTGGCTTAAAGCCCTCTGAGCCTTCATCAGTTTTGTGAGAATCAACATCAACCGCCATCTCGGAGTCTGGCTCCGAGGAGACGGGACTGCGATTGGGCGAGTTGTTGTGATCCTGCAAACCACAGTCACTTGCAGCAAGAGATACAATAGATAGAGTCTTCGGCTTGTCTATTCATTCCCCGGCAGCCTCCTGATAAGGCTTGTTAACAACAGAAGGTTTGGACAGTTTCATTTCATTGGCCTACACTGCACACCGACAGACGTAGTCCGGCTCGTATACACTCCCTGTGGCTTCAGTGTATTCACAGACTAATCAGCCTGGGTAGCCACACTGACTGACTGCCTATGTACACACATCCTTAGCTGCTGGGTGAGCATTGGCAACAACGTTGTAAAGCACAGAAGGCCTAGGGCCCTGGAGAGAATGGAAATGTTTCCGTGCCCCAACAATGGAAACCATGTCTGTGGTTTGGATTCATTGAACAGCTTGCTCCTCCTGGTACACAGGGCACTCCTTCGACCAGACAAGATGTTCATTGCCACAGTTCACACACTTCAGCGGCTTGCTGCTCTGAGGAGTATCTGGATGTGGTGGGTCAGCACACTTCAGACAAACTGGCGAATTCTAACATTTTTCAGAAGAATGACCAAACTGTAAACAGTTGTAGCAACGGAGAAGAGCAGGAATGAACTGCTTAACATGGACATTCAAGAACCCTACTTTGATAATGGAGGGAAGGTCACAATAACAAAAGTCAGGATAAGAGTAGCTGTAGGTGACTTGATACCTTCAATAGTCTTCAGCACACAGCGAACATTGGTGACATACTGAGTTTGCATGCAGCTCACGCTAGATCTCTTGGGGTTGAGGGACACAGGAGACTTGAATTCAAAAGGAAACTTTGCAGTTGCACCATTGAAAATCTTCATCGCCAATCGCCAACTGGGCACCATTTGATGTCTCCATCAAAAGCTAACGCCTTTCGCTGATTCGCTTACAATCAACAACAGGTCCACCAGCTGCTCCATCAATTAATTTTTTTCAGTTTGAAAGGAGACACGTTTTAAAAAGTGTGCCCTTCTAGACCTTGGACGACTAAAAAACGTGGCGTAGGTAAGTTAACCATAGTAGACTGCCGTTCTGTAGAATTACTATCTGAATCACTGCCAGTAACATCGCGGTGCAGTTTTACATGGCTGTTGAGGGTGCCACCCTTTCAGGGAAAGCTTTTAGAAGCCATGGTGAAGGGGCCCCACACCTCCATACTAAGACTTGTCGGCCTCAGCCTGCCGTTCAGGGGGGAGAAGACAATAAGCCAGCAGTTATGTTATAAAACCTCACAGGCTGTGCCGTTAGGAGGGGGACCAACCTCCCACAGATTTAAGCCATACTTAAGAACAGCCACCCTTAACCGCTATTCACTGCAAATTACTGCCCCAGTAGCACACCAAAGTTTACATTAGAGCAAACCAAGGGCAAATTGTACATTCTAAGCGAGGCCGGTTTTATTCCCCTACCTAGCAAGGAATGAAACTGGCGAGATCTTCGGTGGTTAGTGCGGAGAAGCCTGTAGAGCTGGCCAGTTCCCCTGCGGCTAGTGTGGTGGGGAAATGATGATTGGCCCTGAGTCAAATTCTGACTCCCTATTTATAATCTACCAGGCGGCTGCCTCCGCATTCATTGGCAGGTGTCTTGGAGTACTCGCTGCCTTGAGATGCATAGCTTCAGTGTGCCAGTGAATAATACAATCTCCACTGGCTGGAACATCCATTCTTGCTGGGGTAGACAGTACAATCTTGCATCTCGTGGCCAACGGTAATGCAATCTCCATAGAAATCAGATGCACTGTGGACTGCTGATAAGCTGAAGTCGTCTAATTACTATTGTTGAAACATGTCATGCGTAAATGTGCCTGGTCCACACTATGGATGGCTGTCTACCCTAAGATCAGCAAATCGGTATTAGTCTGCCGTTCCCTGCCTCTCTTTTGTGGGGTGACACTTACATGGGATGACTAAGCTCAGTTCACTCAAAGTGCAGACGGCAGTTAAACTGGAAATGTGTTTTATTCTCTCCAGAATAAGACACTGTCACCTGTACACTCCTACTAATATCAAGCACAGGTTAACTATATGAAGGTAAACAAAGACGGGTTACGGTGCCTGTCGGCTTGAAGAGCCTGGCTTGAACGGAAAGCTAAAGAGCCTAGAGCAACAACTGGCAGCCGTGATAACAACTAAACTCTAACTGAAGTAGGTGTCCTGAAGGGACGTACCGGGAAGTATGGGGTGTAGGTTTGACAGCAATGTCAAGTGTTAAGTGGGGGATGACAACTCTTCTGGGGCTGCAGCGCATGCAGGAAGAAGTCTGGCATGGGTAAATGAAGATCAACTGTTGGTCTCTTGTGAGGAGTGTGGTAGAGAGCAAACAGAACAGAGTAACTTGGCACAACTTGTGAGAAGGTGAACTGCTGACCTGCGGCCATGCGACATATATTCTCCTGTATTTGGGGGTGGAGGGGTTAGCTCCTCCCTCTGTAGGCGGAGCAGAATTCTGCTGCCATCTTTTGGGATGGCTGGAAGCAGGCCTCCCTGCCATGCAACGATGCAACTGCTGCGTGAGCTCAGGCACAGTTGCACTGGTATGGTTTACTAGTATATTCTCATTTCACAGGGTTTTATTTAAGGTGGGGGCCATTTAATATATTCTTCCTTCGGATGCACTACAGTCTCCAGACATCCACCTTATTATAGGAGATGTAATGTTGGCTTGGGTTGCAGCAGTTCAGGGTTGCATCACTTGTAGGCATGTGACGAATACGTGATGATGCATAGTTGCAGCAAAAATAGTTGCATCACCCGTCATATTTTCAGTCCTGTATTTTTCTCCAAAACCTTAAGAGGGCACGGGACATAAATTAATGCTATTGAGGTTTATCGTATTTTACAAATTTTATGGAAGCAGATAGAGAAAACAAAGAAAGAGCAACCATACAGAATAGTTTTTACTAACTACGAGAGCAAATATTTTACCTGAGTGACATTCTGCCCAGATATTTCTGATGCCGTCAATTTTTGTGTGTTTTCGTGGCACAAGACACTATGCGAAATTGGTACAGTAATACTCCAAAATACTTGGTCATTAAGTTGGCAAAAACCTATTATCTAGTATTGCCATTTTTACTCTTTCCTATGTTGGCTTTCAAAAACCAGTAAACATCAATTTACGTATTTGGTGTTAATTTAAATCCCACGTGCCCTTAATCTCCATGGCAGATGCACACCACTACTTTTCATATTTGTTCCCGAGAAAAATGTGCACGTGTAGATACATAAATATGGCATTGCATTCCTTTTCTCATTTTAAAAAGTATACGGAGCCAATATTTCACGAACTGCTCAGTTAAACATACATTTTATAATAGTGCAAGTTCATTTAAAACGAGTCAGTAATTTATATAAATTCTGAAATTAAATGTATAAACGAATACATAACACATACAACAAAGTAGTGTAACATCATGCGTAGAAGTTTTGTGTGTTAATTGCATGACAGCACTACTGTCACTGTTATTTCCACCATTTTGGCACTTGAAAGCAGAAATTGTGTGTACTGTAACTAATACTATCTCATATACATCCATTATTGGTAGTCCTGCTGTTTTGTTTGTGAACTCTCACATTAGACAAAAGAAGTGATTTTATTTTTGATTTGTATAAAATGGAATGTTGAAAGGTGGAAAAACCTGGTTGTGTAGTTCATCAAATAAACTATGGCTTGAGACATAGCTATGATGTGCATTTTAAAACTACAGCAGCAAAATACTTTACTTTTACTGCAATAAGAGGTACCAGTAGTCATATTCATGACCATTGAATGTTTTCATAATTCCCTTCTTAAAATAATGGCAAGTATTGAAAGCAGTACCTGTAGGTCCCTGTTGTGACGTCGTGGAAGTGGTGGAGGTGCTGCCTGAAGTTGTGGTGGCAGCAAGCCTAGACAGTATAGAACGCTCAGACATTTGCAGGCGCTGGGCCACAGGAGGGATACGTGCTAGAGTTGCGGGCAGTCTGCTCACATCAGACTTCATGTCTGACAGCAGCTCCTCCAATTGATTCAACACCTAAACATAGTAAAACTGATTAGACCAGATCACAAGTATATGTAATTTACATAGAATTAAAGTGTAATGATAAAATTTTTCTCTATCAGTAGTACGCAACCAAATTTCAAATAGCAAACGTGAAGAACCACGAGAACCCAGTCTATCACTGCGTCACTTATTTAAATTTTAGTAATTCTAGACATAAAATAAAACAAAATGTAGTGGATTAATAGAAGAAAGTTAAACCTTGTGGAGGACTGCATTGGCTGGCTTGTTGCCTGCAAGAGACTCCTTGGAAAGATGTTGATGCGATTCTGCCAGGCATTCCACCTCCGCAAACCTGGCATTGAGGGACATCGCTGGATGGTTAGGGTCTTGAGTCAGATTCAGGTATGCTGCCCTCCGCAGTTGCTCCTCAATCACAAGTGCCTGTTCTAGAAGCTGAAAAACATTGATATCTCAACAAACATTGCACGCACGCATGTACACACACACACACACACACACACACACACACACACAATAAATTTATTTATTTTATAAAGAAAACATATATACTTAACATTCAGTGAAACTACCAAAAAATTAAATTTAAAAAAAAGTGAGCATTGGGTAACCAGAACAAAAAAGGGCAGAGGAGCCTGGCCCAGTGTGGGCCAAAGGGAGGGCAGGAGAGGCTGGCCCGGTGGAGGTCAAAGGGAGGGTAGGTGAGCCTGGCCGGATGCGAACCGAAGGGAGGTCAGGACAGTCTGGCCCATTGCGGACTGAAGGGAGGGCAGGAGAGCCTGACCCGGTGTGGACCAAAGTGAGGGCAGTAGCGTAAATATGCAAAATGTAAAACATAAACAGATTAAGTAGTACAGGAAAATAGTAACAGTCTCAAGATAAAAAATACCAAGGCCTAACTAGGCAATACGGTACGGAGAAATATTTGTATGCAGGGGGGGGGGGGGGGGGGGGGGGGAACAAAAAGAGCAGGCTGAGAGAAGTGGTGAGGGTTAGACTTGATGGAAGTTTATATACTACAATAATGATAATTCTAAGTTCAAAATTAAGCAACTTGGTTGCAATGGGTTAAGGTAAACCCTTTAACCCCAATAACATACATTGTGGACATTCTGGAACTTATTTTTATTTGCAAAGGGAGCACAATTTGTTCAAATGTGCATTTTCTTACAGTTTAGCAGCCTTTAGCCTTTGACATTACAGTGAACTGTTGATATCTTGGACATCATACTGGTCTTCGGAACACGGAACACAGAAAAAACACACACACGCGCGCACGCACGTGCACGTGCACGCACACACACAAAAAAACTGTATGGGACGCAATGGGAGAAATCTGCGTTTAAACGAAGCAGCTGGCCAGCAGAGATAGGAGATGTGGCAACATAGTTTGCTGCTATCTGGGGATGTGTCCTCCTCGCCCACTTGAAATGTCATGCCAGTCAAGTCACTGTAAACCCATCATGCCTTGCAGCACAGCAAGATAGTTGGAGTGGAGAGAATTGGGCAGCTCTTAACATCGAGGTCTTGACAGCCGATGAGGGTGAAGTGAGGTGAGTATGGTTTAGCACCAGAATGCAAGGGTGGGGGAAATGGGAGATCCAAACAAAACCAGCCGACCAGCAGCATTGTCCGACATAATTCCTAAATGAGGAAATCCAGAAGCGACCCAGTCGGAAATCAAACCAGGTGTACCTAGATGGGAGGCAAGTGGTCTAACTACTATACCACCGCGGCCCCATTGAGACAGTTGCTCGTTAGCAAACCTAAATGTAACCTATAAGAATGTGTGAGACTGAGTGTTGCAGACATATTAAAATTAATTCAGAATCTTGAATCTGGCATTTCTTTGGTGTGTGTGTGTATATTACACACACACACACACACACACACACACACACACACACACACACCGGGAAAACAGATTCATGGAACAATTAACTATAGGAGACCTCTGAATTTGCAACCCTAGGATTTTGCGAAAACATTCTCTTAAGAAAAAATAACAATTAATGGGTAAAAATGTAAGAAGTTACAATTAAAGTTTGTCAAAAAAATATATATTTGTTAGCATGCAGCTGTAAAATATAGGGGTTGTTACTAACCGTTAAATAGAAAGCCACAATATATAAATGGAAAGAAAAAAAAGTGACAATTCCTTAAAAACTTTGGTCTGACAGTTTGTGCCCATTGCCTGCCAAATTAGGCTGTGCACGCAACTTGTGACATAGCATAAGCATTTGCCAACTTGCCTCATCATTTTAGCATAAAAACTATTATTTCACTCCACAAAGAAAATAGAAATTAATGCATAAATAAGAATAACTTTATGTATCATTAACCATACAACATACCAATCACATCATTCGAAATGTACATAATTCACATCATACAGCACACAACACCACACCACACAATTGCACACACCAGCACAGGCCAATTCAGGGGGCAAGGAAAAAAAAATAAACACTAAAAATGTAGTACATAAACCATTTCCTGCAAGTTCTACAGTCATGGAAACCATACTGTAAGCCATTCTGTATAAATTGTGTTGTGTACACAACACATCCAAGAAATATTTGCTATGAGAAATAATATTCATATTTTATAGGGGGGGGGGGGGGGGGGGAACATTGAAAATAAATGCACGCTTGTTCTGTATAATCTGCTCTCAAGACCTTGTTAAGAGCCACCTAAATCTCGTCACCATCCTGTATATCAATAATGGTGATGGTAGTTCATTAAAGAGAAAATTTATTTGTTTTCAATTTCAGTGCACGATGTTAGAAACTTTGATTTGTTTCAAAGTGAGGTTATAGGGTGTCTATTTCATCTAAAGCCTTCTTCTGCATATTTAATTGAATATTTCTTTTAATTTTGTTTTATTTAATTTTGTTTTACGCCAAAGATGATTAAATCAATGAACTCTGAAAAACAAAGCATTCGCTTGATGTTTTTAAAATTTCTGGTGATCAGAGGTGGTACAATTTTATTTCAAACATGTCTGTCTATTAAATAAAATAAATATTTCTTTAAAATCATGCTAGTTTGACGCTAGCGATAATTAAACATAAACTTAATGCAAAAAAATGTTCTCGAAAAAAAAAAAAAAAATTTTGTGGTCAAAATTGGTTACTTTTGGTTTTGTGATTTTGCTACAATATTCTAAAGAACCATGGACGATAACAAATTTGGAGTTCTACTGTACATGAAAATAAAGACAAGTTACAACAAAGACCAGGGATTACTTTCTGAAATCGAGACGGACTGAATTTGATGCCCAATAACCTCGAAATAATGGCGAAAGTATGGTTTTGCATACAAAGTCACTGTTTCTTCATATCTGGTGGAGAGATAATTATATTTTCAATGAAAACTATTTTATTCAATAGACAAGACGTTTCTCAAATTAAATGGTACCCCAGATACGACTCTCCTTGCAACCAAAAAAATTGAAACATTGAACACCTTGTAAATTTCAGCAACTACTAAATCTGTTTTAATTGCTTCTTGTAGAAAAACCAATGGTTTTAATACAATTTATCAAAATATATTTTAGTATGCAGATATCTTTAAAATAAAATTATAAAAGATGAATGTAAGTTGCCTCTCATCAATAAAAAAATGTTAAACAGAGTGCCACGTTTATTTTTAAGTAATTCAAAACCTTCACAGCACTGGAAATTTTCACAAGGCATTCTGTGACATCTGATTTAATTTGATCCAGTTTGACAACTCTGCATTTAAATTGTCCCCATACAACCTCAAAGAGGGGCAGGGATGTGATTAGACAAGCACTGTAGACTGTCTTTTTGTTCTGACGCGTGATGTCCTGTCAAATAGAAGACTTACGTTCGTCCGTGGGGTTTAGTCCTGGTGAGGTGCGGGGGCACGCCCCTTATAGAGGACAGGCCAATTAGCTTTGTGGCAGGGCACAAAGTCTGGTTCTGACAGCATGACCTTGCATTTGAAATTTCCTGCTTTCACTGGTATACCTGGGCGACGTAGGTGACTGTTAGCTGAGCCAGCAGTAGGCGCACTGGTCATATGTGGTGGCACAGCAGGTAAGGGTGTGAAGTGTTTCTGACTGTAGTCTAAGTAAATGGAACTAGTACAGTTGGACTCAGGTATGCAATTGCTTCAGTAGGCCATTGGTCTGGCTGGTTGAGGTAGGCAGCAAACAATGGGTGAACATCTGAGCCTGTACGTACTGGTTCAGGAAACAACTCCTTGGGCACATCTGGTATGACGGGGTCTTGCAGATGACGTATTGCCTGAGTTTGTTACTTTGGGTTGAATTTAGCCATGGAAGCTACTAAGGCAGGGGTTAGCTCATGCAGACACCCAGAGGTCAGTAAGGTCAGTTTCACGAATTCCTTCAGACCACTGTGCTTGGACTAGTTAATTGGGTGAAACACACCCCCTTCACGTTGACAAGGTAATGAAGGTTCCTCATTATCTTTACAGCATGTCAGACCAAGTGTCAGCCGTTCAACTGGCGCGGATGCGCAGTGTGAGTTGCACATCAGGTCTCGCAGTCGAGGGTCACTGCATGGGTGTTGTCTCGACAGAGTCTTCCTAGTTTAGGGAACACCACTTTTCCAGCACAAAAGTGGGGTGGAAAAGAGGTGGGCACCAAACTAACAAGCTGGTCTGAGAACAGTGTACCTGTGTGGGTTCTACCGTTCTATCTATGGCGTAGATAGAATGTGTGGCCATGTTAGATACGTGTGGGTAGCAACAATGTGTTTTGGCTCAAATTAGTGATTTCCAGAGATCACCCGTGTTCCTCTTGCTTTAATGAAGTCAACTGGGATGGTGCTAGTCTACCGGAAATGTGGTCTCAGGGTTGCAGCAAAACGCATGTTTTATTTCGTTATAAGAGTAACTACGTACTACCTCCT
The DNA here is from genome assembly GCA_029891345.1 of Dryococelus australis. Classification (NCBI taxonomy): domain Eukaryota; kingdom Metazoa; phylum Arthropoda; class Insecta; order Phasmatodea; family Phasmatidae; genus Dryococelus; species Dryococelus australis. Next base: position 78,028,682 of record CM056998.1, read on the forward strand.
ACATCTGCAAGAGCGTCTGCCAGGAAGCTAACTATGCAATGCTGGTAGAGGTGACCGGTTCTGAACCTACAACAGAGATAGGGAAGACTTAGTGTTGTGAGAACTGAAAAATTAGCTATCGCTGGATCCTATTGTTGCTCAGAGTGGGCCGCTGTGTCTAGTGCGTAGACGATGTAACGGCATAATTGGCACAGTACTAGGTTGACTAACCAGAATGTGACATGAGAACCCTTGAGTAATGCCTAAAGGAGCTGGAATTTCCTTTCTGGCGCAGAGGTGCAGTGAAGGAAGGAAAGTCAGCGAGGATAAGCTAGAGTAACCCTGGAGGCTACCGCAGAGGGTGTAACAAAGCTAGGTGTAAGCGAAGGCGGGTGTCGTAGACTGATCAGTGTCTGAGCATCGGGTGCTAAACGACTGAAGACTGGTCAGCTTGATCCTTCCTTGGCAGCTAGTGCAGTGGGAAAATGAAAACTGATTATTCAGGCTGGTCAGAACTCCACAGGGGATAACTGAAGACTGGTCTGGAGTCGAGCTGCAGCTCCCCTGTTATACTAAATTCGGCCACTGCTTGGCGCTGGTTGATTGGCACCTAGATGGCGAGGGGTGGTCGCAGAGTGGAGGGTAGCTAAAATAATAGCTCTCTGGTGTGATGTGACCGACCAGCAGGAAGGAAACATTTCAGCAAACAAAATTATGCGCGTAGTGCTATCTAGCGGCGTGTGAGAGCACTCGGTGCTCTAGATGCATAGTTACGGTGGGCTGGTGAATAAAATAATCTAGAAAATCCATTCTAAATGGTAAACAGTATAAACTCACGTGGTGGGTTTAATGCCACAGCAAACTTTCAGAACTCAAAAACCAAGGCTATGTGAAGGAATGAGCTGAAGTCCTTAATCCACCATTGTTGAAAAAGCATCATACGCTAGTTCCATCACACTTTATTTCTCGAGTGCAGACAACTGTACTATAGTAGATCTCCGTTATAAAATTTTCCAAGCAGTCAGAAAAATAAAATTATGTATGAAGGAAAAAGTTACAAGAAAAAAAAAAACAGTATTACACCTGCAGGGACACATCAAGCAAAACAAAATTTTAATGTAATAATTTTTGTGTATAAATACCACCTGAATTATTTGATGCAAAATAATCTGTGATCTGAATTCCATGGACCAATAACATTATCAATTAATGCAAAATGACTAAAGACCTGAAAGATTAGCAAACGAGATAAAGCGAAAAATGAGAATTTTTACATAAAAAACGAATAATTGCAATTTTTGAGAATTTCAGCTGTAATTCACGAATTGTACAAAATCCTGTAGTATTTTTGCGAATTAATGTTTTGTGCCACATAGTTGCTTCGTAAGACGTATTTGATGTGTTTTTGGATATTCGAATACGAATGTGCGCTTAAGTTGGCCAGTAGATTTTTTCGAAATATCACCATAAACGAAAACATGTTTACTTTCCAATCACGTGTATTTACGACCATAGATAACAGGGTCACAATAGATGATGCGTCATTTTGAGTGAAAATTCTACTGCACAGCCCTGCAAAAGTTTATTTGTTCGTTAGGAAAACATGCAATTGTAGTGTTCACGTCCACCAAGCACCATGTTATCTACGGAATTCACGCCATGTTTACATTTGTAGTATCGTCACGTTTTAATCAACAATTCTTTATTTTTTACAAAGCGAGCAGCGTGGCGGTGAAAAATGTGTTTATACGCATTTACTTACGTAGAGCATATTTGTAAATCAGTTTAGCATGTATTTTAAACTTGTATTCACCCACTTAACAGTATTTTTATCATACTCATTCTCTGTAAATATATGCGGTAAAAAAATGACACGTTTTGAAGAAACCAAAGTTTTGTCAGCGCGTGCCTAACGAAAAAATCTGTTGTTGAAAGTTTTGATGGGTCAATTATGTACAGGCAGATTTCACTAATTTTTTTCAATCTTCGTACAAGACACTTTTATTAATTTTTTAAATAGTGCTTGCATAGTTGTGTATAAACTGTTTACATTATTATGCCTTTGCCAGTGTATTGCGAGCATTTGTTGTTCCAGGTGTCGGGCAGAATACAAAATCTTAAGAAAAATCTGAATTAGTTTTCAATGTTGTCTGTTGATAAAGGAAACTGGTGGTTTTGTCTTAAAACCATAACTGTATATTTCTCTGGGAGTTAGGAATTTTTGCAAGGAAATAGCAATTGATAAAAACACCACTTATGAATAGGAATAACATTGCCAGTTTCAGATTTTACGAATAGTCACACTTCTCAAATTAGGTATGTCTTTATAAAGAGCACATTAAAAATTGGAGCAATTCTTATCCAGAAACCTGCATTTTTGTAGCAAGAAAATAACAGCTATTTTGACAAAAATAACAAGTAAAATAAAGCAACACATTTTTGGAAAAAAATAACACTTTTTCAGGTCTCTAACAATGACATGCATTCTGGATGCTTGCTCACTCATATACTCTTGGTTATCTTAGTAACTTTCAGGACCATCACCTCTAAAATCTTTAATATTTAAAGTATAATAAACAGTTTCCTATATTGTTTGTAGGCTACTGCATTATTGGATATATCTGAAATTACAACCTAAGAGAAAAATTACATTTAAAGTGCAAGGAATTTAACAAATATTGATGTTATAAGCAGGAAATCTAAAGATGAACATTTTTATATGCAGAAAATGATATTAAGCTTTATGAAGAAATACTGGGACCATGAAATAATGGTGTAATATGGAGGAAAATGTTATATGCGGGAATGTTATAACATGGTTTTACTGTACACGTGCTTGGTCTTTTCCACACGTATCTACAACAACTTAAAGGTGAATGACTGGAAGGTAATTACTGTGATTTACACAGCCATCTCCTACATTTTAAGTAGCCTGTTCTGTAATCGTCAAATTAAGATTTACTGTGAAATCTCATACTAGTTAAAATATTTAAGCACCACAAATGTTTGTAATAAATTAGGTCTTGGTATCTGCTGTGTTTTAATTTGCAGTAAACTAGTGAGTGTGTGTTATATATATAGACACAGACGTGTATGTTTTAAATTTATAACTTTTAATGAGGAACTGGTTGTACAGAATGCTATGTCCATGGCAGGTCACCAGACCCTGCAATGGGCTGAGTCACTCGGCAGGATGTTTGCAATACATATATTAAGAGAAGGCACCTAATTAGTTTTATGAATGTCTACAACAATATTTAAAAGAACTGAATTTTATTTTTATTGCCACATTTAATATATATTTAGCCCGCAATACGGACATGTTTTTCAATTGATGTGTCACGCGCTCTGGATATATGCAACCACAACAGGGTCTGAACCAGTAAAGTACCTGCCAGAGTGCCTACAGGTTACATCTCTTGTCGTGGAGAGTATTACAGACACATCAGTATTGTACTGTTTGCAGTAGTCTAATAGCCACGCCAATCCACCCCCCAAAGAAAAGGCATGAGCAAGTGGTCGAGAAGTAGCAACCAACCTCTACGGTCAAGTAGATGAAGAGTGCACCGAGGGATGGCGCCATCTGCTACGTTCGGGCCACCAGCAGATGCAGCAGCAGACAACCCTTGTCTCCGCCTCCTGCAGACGACTTGGCCACCCCTACCAACCTGGATGAGGGCGGGCTGGCCGGTATTTATATCTGTGCACGGCCCAGAAACGTTAGTTGTTCGTCGGCTCTTCTGAGAGCCACGTAGCCTGTACACTTTGCTCCACCACCACGTGTGCTGGAGCTCTCTAACCGCACTTCATCCTCCAGACAACCCCAAAGCTCTTCAGCACTAACACCATTGTCTTCCAGACCTTCCAGAGGATCTCCCCCTGCAGTCCTTGCAGAAGACGTTAATCCCCCCTTGCCGATTACTCCTGCCCCCTGCCCTTCAGGAAGTGGGCGGCTTATCAGCTACCTAGTTGAATCTGCCTTCCAGTTTAGAACCGGGTCCCCCTTCACCTGGCACATTGCGTAGTTTACACTTCCGGTCAGCTTCAGGTAGTTAGGAGGTAGTACGAGCCACCATGTCTATTCCTTGCAGGAATAAAACACGAGTTCTTTCTTACTTTAACTTTCCTTTCCTTAGGTGAATATTTGATTCCCAGTAAACACCACGCCCACCAGAGTATAGCAGGAGACCGGGTTTTGCCAACCAGATTTTACCGCCTCTGTAGAGCGTCTCACTCTTAGATTGTAGTGTGTGGTGTAATGGACATTTCCTCTCTTTCCAATGCACAATTTATGTAGTTAATGCTGTCCTTGTTCCTGCAGGTGCTGTTGCCTGAAAGTAATTTTTTTGCAACTTTCAAAAAGAAAACTATCTACGTTGTGTGCGTACCGTCCAATCACAATGATAGGGTTTCTCACAGGCTTCAGTTTCAAAGGAGCTGCATAGCTTTGTGTCACAGGATTGGATTCCTTTACGAATTGGCAGGGAGGTAAACAGATAAAAATTATCTATCAGGCAGTTTCCTTCACCGCCCATTTGTTTCTCGACTTGCCAGTTACGAAACAAAGCTAAAGCAATCTGGAAAAACTGAGTGCCATAAGTCCCGTACTGCAATCTAAGCATGAGACGGACTATAGTATAGAACTGTGAGCTCCCTCTTAGGGACTCATACGCCGAACAAACACACCCGTTCGGTGCACTTTGGTGTACCGAAAGGCATAGCCACAACCATTAAAGAGACAATCCATCAGGAGAATAGTCCGCCAGGCCAGATTGTACTCCGTCCACCGCACAGTTGTGTTGCCGGAGGGAGTATATGATAGGTTCTAGACCCACCGTGCCACTTGTGTCGTGGGTTGTGGAAAGGGCACAGCTCTGCGTCGGCTCGGCAGCGGGCGAACCCTTTAACTAGAGACTATTTGTCACTGCTCCCTTCTTACAAGGCCGGTAATAATACCCCTCCTACTTGCTTTACACCAAAGGGGGTGGGAAGGATTTGTAGGGGAGTAAGGCTGTGACTGCTTACAAATCTATTTGGAGCTGCACCTCAACCACTAAGGCATTCTGCCACGATAACCCCTGGGACCAAGCTCACGCCACCCATCTGCTGGAGAGGCCTCACCTTCCAACTCCCTCTCCATCACTGTTTACAGCCCCAAAGAAGATGCCTGGGATGCCTCATCCAGTCGTTCCAGCCATCTTCCGGGGGGAGGAGGTTCCGCTTAGCATCGCCTGTCCTTGGTTCAGAGGGAACCGGAGTATCAGCCTGATCTGGGCCTTTGTCACCAGCACCAACTGTAGCACCTTCGGGACACCTGGCTCAACCGGCTCCACTAGTAGCCAGTATCAACCACCACGACTGGGGCAACAGTCCAGCCGAACCAACACCAGCGCAGGTAACTCTGTGACTGCAAGTCACACAGTCCGACAGATTGTTAAGCCAAACATCGACTTTCTACCCAGCTGCCAGGCAACACGACATACCTGGCCCCAGCCTGCCAATAAGATAGATCAGCCGTATCTCCTGTGTGACTGACCTGCACATCAAAAACTAGACTCCCCATGACGTTGCCAGTACTATTTCTGAGCCCGTCATACGCCACAATACATAATAGAAACTATCTCTGCTTAGAATCGCAACTTATTATTACATATTCCCTCAGTAAGGCAGACAAATCTCAACTGAATAAAACCTTCCTCCCAATTAGACTTATCCAGAGTTCATAGGGCGCGTGCGTGCACACACACAACCCCCCCCCCCCCCTTTTTTTTTTCCAACATGCCTGCAACTAACAATGCCATTATGATTTTAGAAGCCATATGATTTTAATTGTTCATACCAGAGCTGTACACATTCACAAAATTATACTGATGTGCTGAATCAGTGACGTGTAGATTCACTGATATGCTACAGATGTATGAAAAAGCTTTTTGCTTAAGTTTAAGTTGAATTTATGTTACTATAATATTGAAACAATGGTATTGGCAAAGTGCTATACAATTAAAAGCAATTTTTAATTTATTTCCATTTATAAGGTCGAAAAAGTAAATATAATAATACAACAAATCACGCGAGTGCAAGTGAACACAAAATTAAAAAACGCACATGTGCGTGCACACACGCAAGCACACTATTCGTAGTTATAACAATATTTATTTGTGAACACAAAGATCAGTAAGCACGCATAAAGTTGTTTACATGTTTTGTTGCTGTTGACAGTAAACTGACAGGCTTAAAACAAAAATGCTGGATTGTATTTATATATGCATTGGTTTTGTAATAAGCAGGATTAATGTTTCAAATATGTGTATAGACATATTTGTAAATATTACTCTGCACATATTTGAACTTCCCGTCATTGCCATTGGTGGTGCGCTCGTAGTACTTAGGAACTAGCAGATTTAGACACTCAGTTTGTACACAGTTCTTTGGGGAAAAATGGTGTTTGTTATTAACCTGCCAGTTTTAATATCAACAAACTTTCATGTTATACAGTCCAGCACGATGTTCGACGCAACAATTATTGGTCCAACCACGCTGGATATTGTTCTGACACAGTTGATTAACTACCATGTTAGTGTTTTGGGTATTAGTTCGCGCGTGTTACCTTGGTTGTGACTTGTATTTAGTCAAGAGTTTTTCAGAAGTTGTGGTGAAATTTGGTCCCAGCATGTTGTCAGGGCATTTATATATCAGCATCTTGCCAAGACGGGCATACTTGCATTCAGTTTGTATTGATGTGCGTATCTTGTTCGTAATCACAGTGATCTACATGTAATAAGGATAAGGTTAATGTAGAGTGGAACAGTTACAAAAGCACAGCTACTTAGTTCCAAGGACTGTGTTCAAAACCCAGTTAGCACAATTACAAATCACTGTTAGTTTTAAAAACTGTTATAAAATCACTATTACTAATCACGGTTAGTGAATCACTATTACAAACAGGCTTAGCAGCGTACGCAAGCATCATGCGCCCATTGCTTTTTGGCCTTGTAGTGCGGAATATTGGTGAACATGGCTGATAAACCCCTGACCCTTCAGAGATGCCTCGAAAGAGTAAAGAAATCAGCAACACAGTGCATTTACATTGTCAGCTTCAGTGCAAGGCAGCAGTACCGACACAGGTCTCTTCCTTTCTAGTTGCCAGGATTAACTCATACTCGGAACGTTTTTGATGACTATCACATCGCAATATAAGTTGCTCTTAAAGGCAGTACTGATTTTGACACACAGTCCTATGCCCAACGGCTTATCAAGTTTGATGATGGGTATTATGCCGTAATAGCCGTACATGACAGTGTCATAGCAAGCAATCATAAGAATGACAAAGTAGCAACCTAGTCAGATTCAAATACATCTTCATACGTCATGTTACCTACTATTCAGCTTCCGAGTTTCAATGGTGACCCGAAGTCATGGTCGAACTTTGCAAACTTGTTTCAGTCTATGGTAGCCGCCAATGATAATTTATGTTAGGCAGATCATTTCACATATCTGAAGTTGTGTTTATATGCAGTCCAGTCCCTACCGCTCTCAGAAGAAAATTACAGTATTGCATGGGAAATTTTAGTGAGAAAATATAACAATAAAAGACTCGAAACTCAAACCACATTGAAGAGTTAATTAAAGTGCCAGCAGTATCATCTGACTCTTTAAACTCTATGCATGCACTATTAACTGCTCTAGCCGAAAATATGGGTACTCTGCGAGCATACAAAATTTCTTTCGATCACTGGGACTTGTTGCTTCACTTGATGGACAAGAAACTGGACCCTTACCTGTGCCACCAATGGAAGCTGACAGTAAGCGATTCATCACTACCAAAGCTGACAGAATTTACAGAGTTTTTAGAAAGGCAGTGTCAATCAGCTGAAGCAGTTGGTTTGTACCATGTAAGACCTCTATATCAAAGACTTCAACTGTGTCCAAATCCAGCAAACATAATTTGTACAGTCCAACTACTTCCATGGTGAAAATGACACAAACAGCTACTGCTAATTGTACCCTATGTAAGGCAGATCACATTCCTTCCCAGTGCTCCCAGTTGCTGAGTATAGGCCCAAAGAAATGTTATGCTCTTATCAGAAGGTTGAATTTGTGTTTCAACTGCCTCAGATCATCACATAGAGCTAGAAACTGTAACTCCAAATTCACATGGCTACACTTTGCTGAATCACAGGATGCATCGGCCCCTGAAGTGGATGACCCCTCGGATATCACAATAGAAGAACATACAGGAAATGGCCAAACTAAAATTGAGTCCACACTTGCAGCTCATACCACCATGACAGCTACCACCACCATTTTGCTGCCTACTGCTCTAGTAGAAATCTAGGATGCATTTGGAGCTCCCCAACAAGTACGTGCTCATCTAGACTCGGCTAGTCAGGATAATTTCATAACCGAGGCCTGCCTACCTCGATTGGGACTGTCCCGACAGAAGATTCAGCTCCCGATACATGCATTATCCAATGTCCCAGTCAGTGTTTCCAAGTCGACCATGACTTGCCTAATCAGGCCTTTAGGACAAACCTCGCCATCATTCAGTCTGGACACCTTTGTTCTACCAAGCAATTCAAGTGATCTCCCCAATGCTCAGCTACCCTCTACCAGTTGTGATGCTGTAACGGATCTAAAACTTGCAGATCCTACCTTTACCTCTCCAGGCCCAGTCGACTTGCTGATAGGTAATGAGTTGTTTCCGCACTTGATGACTGGCCACAAAAGGGATGAAAGTAAGGAAATATCCATCGCATTGGAGACTGTGTTTGGATGGATCCTCCTGGGAAGGGTTAAAATTGCTGTTCCATCGCAACCAATAACATCATGTATTTCATTGTTTACATCATCCCCATTGCTTGAATATGTTGTCAAAAGGTTGACGTGTGCTGCTTATACAACTAATCTAATATGATTACAACTCATCGCCAAGAATACCTCTTCCACTACAGACGTGCATGACACGTTGCCTAACCTACAGGCAGCAGGAACTTATGAGCGAATTCTCTTCACCTGGAGGATACGTAACCCTGAAAACATGCCCCCCCCCCCCCCCCGGAATGAGAGCCTACAAGCTGCCCAGACCTCGTGCCACCGACGAGGCACGAAGGAGAAATCTCTATAAATGACACCTACTATAATCCTCGCCGCTTTGTAGTAAAGCCTGATAATAGTACCACTAAGTTGCAAGTAATGTTTAATGCATCAGCAAGAACCACAAATGGCCAATCGCTCACTGATACACTCCTTATAGGGCCAAAACTCCAAAGCAGCATTGTTGATGTGTTGCTTCAGTTTTGTCTGTACCCTACTGTGTTCACTGCAGATATGAAACAGATGTATTGGCAGATATCCATTTATTCTAGTGACAGAGATTAGGAGAGAATGGTGTGGAGGTCCTCGGATGATGAACCCATCGCAGAATACAGATTAAACACAGTCACTTATCTGGTGTCATCTGCACCAAATCTTGCCATATGCACTCTCCATCAACTCGCAGAGTATGAGAAGAGCAAATTTCCTGTTGTACCGAAAATCTTATCGTCGGACATGTATGTGGATGATGCAGCCAATGGCGCTTGTAGTGTTGCAGATGCACTCAATCTACAGCAGGATCTCATAGCATTACTGGAGGTGGATGGATTTCAGCTGAGAAAGTTTATGAGCAACCATGCAGCCTTGTTGGATTGGCTCCTACCAGAGGACATTCATGCGCCATTATCTCACTCGTTCAATCTTGACCATGACTTGGTTGTTAAGATCTTAGGCCTGCAACAGAACCCTTCCACAGACACATTTTCGTACGGAATCCATTCCAACTCCAATCCACCAACAAAAAGCATCATCCTGTCAGACTTGGCTCGAGTGTTTGACCAGCTTGGTTGGTTAGCTTCTTTTACTTTGTTTCGTAAACACTTGATTCAGATGCTGTGACTGAAAGGTATGGACTGGGATACTGAGCCACCCCAGGAAGTGCATGAAAAGTAGGCAGGTGTCAGATCTAAACAGTCATTGTCGTCCATCGCTGTGGCCCGTCCACTAGTGAATTTGCAAGAGCGCACATATCAACTTCATGGATTCGCTGACAGTTCCAAAATTGGTTATGCTGCTATTGTTTACCTTTGCGCGAAACCTCTGCACGGTCCAACACTATTTTAATCGGTTGGTGACCAAATCTAAGGTTGTGTCTGTGAAGGTGTCGCTACCTTGCTTAGAACTGTGTGCGGCCCTTTTGCTAGCTGTGCTTCCCCGTCTCATCATCAACAACTATGAATTGAGGCAGCACATTGAAGCCACTTATACCTGGATATATTCTAGAGTAGTTTAATCTTGGATTACATCATCATCGCACCTCTTGAAGACCTATGTGGCCAACAGAGTCAGTGAAATTCAACATTACACGTCACCTGAGTGGTAGCGGTAGCATTAACGTTCGGTCGGAGGAATATCCTACCGCCTGCACCTCACGTGGTTTGATGCCAGCACAGCTCCAGCAGCATCATTTGTGGTGGGCTGGACCATGGTGGTTGAAGGAAAACGGTGATCATTGGCCCTGCCATATATCAACAGAAGAGACCTCAGCATCAGCCTCCATCATTCCTAAACAGAAAACTATCTCATTTTGCAATTTTGTAGATATCAGCCCTTGGAGTGATTGCTTAAAGGTGTAGCAAGTTGAATAAGCTTACCCACCTAACAGCATATGTTGTACGTTTTATTCATAATTGTCCAGCACCACAAAACAAGGCCTCTGATGCTTTACTACCCCATGAACTAGACAAAGGCTTTAAAATTTCGCTGGGGTATGTCCAAGCTTCTTGCTTTGAAGCTGATATTAATTCTCTGAAGAAGCAGCAGCATGTATCACCTCAGATCCAGAAATTGGTTCCATTTTGCACTATTTTACAGACTTAGTTATCAGTCATTATCATGAAGTTAATCAGAATCCTGGTGTTCACATTCTTCAGAGTATCCTCAGGACACAATTTTGGATACTTGCAGACAGGTCTGCCATTCGTCGCTGTCTTCGTTACTGCCTTAAGTGCTTTGAACAAGACCTGTATCTTCAGCAACATTAATGGGAGACCTTCCTGACATGAGGATTCGGTAGGTGAAACCCTTTGCAAAGGCCGGGGTGGACTATGTTGGTCCTTTTACTATCAAGCTAGCTCGAGTTATACGCCCAGTGCTGTTAAAAGCTTATCTTTGCATATTTGTTTGTTGTGTAACAAAAGCGGTGCACCTTGAGTTGGCATATGACCTTTCTACTGACGTATTTCTGGGTGTATACAAAAGCTTTCTTGCCCATCGTGGCAGGTCATCTACCCTTTATAGGGAATGTGGAACCAACTTTGTGGGTGCTAATAACCATCTGAATGAGCTGCAACAGCTAAGCCAAAACTGAAATACACTGTAACCTATATGGATAGTTTTTCAAGCAATCAAAATAAAATCTGATGCATGCAGGCAAACAGCTCAAGTAGTCTCGATCTCTATCCAGATGTCAACATCTGGTTTGCTGTGGGTGAGTGCAATACGTCAGAAAATAATAGCATATTCTGTATGTTTACAACCAAATAAAGTCTGAGATGTGGTGGAATTCTCAATATGTAACCTGTACTACTGTTGTGCTCAGACATGTATTAACTGCTTTGTATGCCATGAGGGGGCAGTAGTGTCGCTAGATGATGCAAATGGAGGGCAAGCACAACTGCTTTTCCTAAACATTTATGGTCCTCCGAGCCAGATTATTTACGGGAGATACAGTTTTGTTTAAGGCAATGTATGTTAGGCAGTGTAACTTACGACTTTTAACGGTTCGGTGAAGGTGAATGGGAAAGTTTTGGAGGTTATTGACAGGTTTTGTTTACAACGAATTGTGCCAAAACTCATAGTGAAATAACGTGCGATAACGATCTCTGCCGGCCAGAGGAATTTTAAGCAGTGTTTCTTGCCTGCATACGAGCATGTGATTATTCTGCATTTATTATACAGTCATCTTCATACATCAGTGCTTATTGTTGGGACTGATGTTTATTCAAATCGCTAAACAAAATGGCGGCTGCAGCAACACATGAGCTACAATTTGTAATTTTCAATTATCTCTTAGTCCAGGTGGATGAGACCAGAGAACTGTACGAAGTGTCTAGGGAAGATTCATTGAAGTTGGAAGGCTTTGAGTTGGTCTTTGATGAAGTTATGTCGAAGATAAATGAACTACTGACAAAGTTTTTTGCTATCTGCATCCAGCAACCTCAAGAAAATCCAAGCATATTAAATGAGTGCAAAGAACAGTTCACAACATACAAAACAATTTACTGTGAGCTAAAGAAGGTGTATAGCAGATTGAAGAAAAACACTTGTGACTACATGACCCGCAGTGATAGTTTGCGAAGGCTGGGAATCCAGGTAGTAGTGCTACCACCTCTACAATTGCCGGTGTTCAGTGGCAATAGAGCTGAGTGGATTGGTTTTGCAGAGTTAATTAATTCAACCGTTGATTGAACTCCGCACCTTACCCAAGGTCAGAAAATTCATTATTTGTTGTGCTGTTGACAGGAAGAGGCCAGAGAGCTTGTACACAATATACCGGTTAGCAAAAGCAATTACTCAGTAATTTGGAAATTATTACAGAAGAGGTTCAAAAGTTTGAGACTCACAGCAACACTACACTTCCAGAAGAAATTGCATCTACAAAAGGTTGATAGTCGAAATAACGGTGGATTAACCAACTTGTGACTGCAATGGCAGAAAATTTGAGTGTGCTGGACACTCAAATATTTCCAGTTGCTTAGTGGGATTTCCTACTTCTAAACATATTACTCAAGAAGATGGATGCACCACATACGCAGGCATTTGAACTTTCCCATTAAGAGGATGTGCCATCATATTTCAAACTACTGCAGTTTTTGGAACGGAATGTTACAGCTGCAGAGCATGTTCAGCATACTGCTTATGATCAACCTCTTGCTTGCAACACCTGTAAGAGCCCGGTTTCTGAGAAGAAGTTTTCCTCCTAGAATAAATTTCAGTTGATCAGCTACAGAAACAATAACCAGTCAGTAGATTCAAAGACAACTGTTGTTTTTGTGCATAACGATACAGGTAGGCAGATGTGTCCAGTTTGTAGAGCAGCTCATGCTCTATATAGATGCCAGATGTGGAAGCGGTGGACTCATGAGTAGGGACCCCAGAAAATGGTAAAAGAGAATGCTTGATTTTGGTGCAAAAAATAGTGAAAATCTGTGTTAAATTTTGGCATATAAACATGAAATCTGTGTTAAATTTCGGTACTTAAAAATCAAAATCAAAATGAAAGCAATGCTAAATTTCTGTAAATTGTTTTAAAAATAATATCAATAATAAATTACGTTGCATTAATTTTAAAAAATAAACCAAATTCCTGTGTTTGAAAATAAAATTCTTTTATAAATTAGACTGTTATGAAAAAAAATTAATGCACATGCTCAGTGTCTGAATAAGAAATAGAAAAGCAATTATTAAATACAAGAAACAGGTGTAGTAAAATTAATTAATTAAAGAAGAAAACATTAATTTAATGAAATGTGGGGTAAATTTTGACAGTTCTAGAAAAGTAGCATGGCCACAATGTATCATTCAACCACAGCTGTTTATCACAGAAGAATAATATATTTTTAAACAAATGTTTTGAGTCCAATGCACACTTGCATTTTCCTCTTTCCTTGTGTTCTCTGTCATGGCAGGCATCGAAAGTCTGACTTTCACTAACTTCCATCCATTAATTAACGTAGGATATTATAGCTAAGTTGGCATTCCAACCTGCTTTGTATAATTTTTTGGGGTTCTGTTTATTTTATTTTGAGGGAAAGAAGGAAACAATGAGGGAGTGGGGGGCTTTAGCTTAACGTTTTTTGTGAGATGGCACTGTTTTGAAGTTCTTGCTGGTGTGTTGCCTTATTGAGTTGCATATTGTTTTGATGGAACAGTGGGAAATATTACACATTTGGAATTAACATTTAAATGATTGTAACTTCGAAAATTTTAACTTCAATGAAAAAACAAAACACAATTATACGTTGCTGTTCGTATCGTATTGGTACAGATGCAGCAATACACACACACAGAGTTTGGGCAAAGTTAACCTTACATTTGAATTTACTATATAGACAAATAAATATTATTCACACTCTCCTAAAGTGTTGAAAGTGCGACTTTTTCTGGGCATGTGCACTTCAATAATTATATTAATGGTTTACAAATACATTATTTACAAAACACGCAAATTTGTGGTTTGTAAAATATGCAACTCTTGAACACATGTTTTTCTATTGTAATCCCTGCAAGTTTACGTCACTAAAAGACAGAAAATCCCAGTTGTGTTTGTACATAGTATTATCTTCTCAAGGTTTGTCACCCTCCTAGTAAGTGGTCTTCCCACTGCATCAAGTCGCAGATGTGCAGGGAGCTGTTTTTACTGTCCGTTTCCAAAGGGTAGATGCACTGCTGAGTCTATGATGGTGATTGGGAGTAAGGGGGGGAAAGGGGAGAGGGGTAGTCTATTCCCATACACCTTTTTTTTTAATGGTCTCTACTGTGAAAACAGTCCCTCCCTGGTACATTGTTATCTCACAGCAGGGTGGAGCTTGAAACAAAATCTACAAACAGAAAAAACTGAAAAAGTTTCTTTTGGGAGAACTTTCAAGGTTCACAAAGGCAAGACTAATCAATTATTTATACTGAAGAATAATGCAGAACTATAGCAACATTGTATATTTGTCCAATTGGTGGAAAATTATCTGCAGTTCCTAATCAGCAGTAGCGCCGAACATTGAACATCAGCACAGCTCTAGTGCATACTATTATTGTATGTCTATGACAGCGGTTCGCAAAAATCTTGTGTCACAACTCCTTTAATATGTTTCTGTGTTTCCAAACAATCCAAGCTGTTTCTGATTCTTGACATGAGTTTTGAACCCACAAACTTCCTCATTCTTGCATCTATGCAGAATGTCCGAGTGGTTTCCATAACATAGGCTTGAAATCACCAATTTTATGTTTCCAAAAACTTTTGATGATTTGATACAAAAACTGTACCACTTCAATAAGTCATCTATCATACATGAACTGAATTAAGAGTAGAGTTTATTATCTTTCTATATTTATGTACTTGCCTTACCTCTTGATAATGACACTATTTCAGATTGACCTCTTGATGCAAGTCATAGAAGTTCTACTATGTATTCTAATATTCTTCAAGAACAAGAATTACAAATTTTGAAACTTGGCTGACAATATCCATGGTTACAAGTAACTATTTAAGCCTATATTATTTTACTCTTAAATTTTATTGTTGACCAAATTTGCAAAACCTTAACAATATTGTGAAGAAACCGTACAATTCCGTGGTGCACAGTTTAAGAAACGATGATCTATGATGTTCATTTTCAGTCTTAATTACGTGCATTTTGAGACAAGGTAAAGTAAAAACGAAATAACATTTCTCAGTTATCCTGCTGCACTGATTTGTGCAGTCAACATCTTTTTTTCAGCAAGTAATTATATTCAGAAAAAACAATTACTAAAGAAGGAAAATTATGGCGAAACAGCAAAAAATAATGTTGCACAGTAAATTTGGTTTGAACAATTTACCACTCCATAAATTTATCTTGTCATAGTTACTTGTTAGAGCACAGTTCAATCCTATTTGATAAAGGTGAAGGAGCGCCATATTGATGCCACATAAAGAGAAAGCATGTATACAAAAAAATGGTAAACTGGCTGAAACAACAATCTTTAACAATGGAACTTTTCACACTGCAAAATGTAAACAATAAGATTATATCCATCCAACAAACCTTAAACCTTCTTGCCAGGAATTTGTTCTTTATTTCCAGAAAATTTCCCTTGCCCACATCCATTTTAAATGGCTCATTGATAATGGAGAAGCGAATATCATTCTGAATATCTTGCCACCTTCCATAGCCATGGGTGACAATTCCCGCAAGAAGCCAGTAGTCATGCCTGCAAAACATTAGATTTCATGGTCAATTTATTTTGCAATGCGTACTCATTAATAACACAAAAATAAAACACACTCATGTTAATCTTTAAAACGTTCATTATCAATGTCATTAAACTGGAGGGAGAAACATAGGAATCTCTACGCTCTGCAACCAGTTACCAATAATTTTGTCAAGATTCACAACTCCTTGTGTGTCTAGGCAAATATAGGGCCAGCTATCAAAGAAGATCTATTCCTCCCCAGTTCTAATTATAGAGAATGCCCAGTAAATAGTATTTTCTCAGCTGGCCGAGTGTGCAAAATTGTTGAGATTTGGCTCAATAAAATTTTCCACTACTATCTGTATGTAAGTTTTTTACATTGGACTATTTCATGACCAAAGGTAGCATTGTTTTACATGTCAATACAATTAATTATAATTATTATATAATATAATATAATATTAATTATGTAGTGTAGTATTAAAAAAATTTAGAGTTGTTCTGAAACCATGTTTTCCGATAGAGATACTGATACCTCCATACCAGTGTCGATACCAATGCCCTTCGCACTGAATTTTAGAAAAACTATTACTGTTAATAATTCATTAAAAAACATTATTCCTAGGCTCGTTTAAATAAAGAAAACAATGTCTCAAAATACCATATATAATTTATTGCAATCTGACACAAAATGCATGCTGACCTAAAACTTCCAAACCCTCTGAAAATGAAAATAATATGACACCAAATGCAAGTAATATTTTAAATGTCCCACGTGCACTATCAGCTAAAAGCGCATGGAGAAGTTATCGATCAGGCAATGTGATGGCTGTTGTTTGGGGGGAGGGGGTGGCAGGACGAGGATTACCTATCCTCTCCATGTAGCTACTTGGAAACACTGTGCACGTGTGGCAAATGTCTGCCTGTAAAAGTAATTAATCATATTTTACTGCAAAGAAAACTTGCAATTTTGAGTCAGCAATAAGGCGATTATAATTTATTTCTTCACTGTCTTTAATAATTAATGATTCAAAACGACTACCTATGATTTTCCCTCTCGTGAGTTACACTGTACTCGGCTCGGTGCTTATCTACCCATTATTAGACGGCAAAAGGAATCAAAAAGGCACTTACATACATATTAACAGTTTATTCAAAGACGCATGTTTATTAAAATAAATTAATATAAATCCTCCTATTTCCCCGCAAGAAAGTTACTGAAAATGAATCAGTGTTGGCTCGACAGACGTGTTGGGAAGACAAGACAACAGACAGCACGCAGCAGAGCAGCAGTATTTCACATTCAGTTACTAGCCGTTTGCAAAAACAATCTTAAAAACAATAGTTGCAGGAAATCTTAGGTGACGGGACCCGGAATATACTTCCATCAACACAAAATGTGATAACCGATAAAAGGTTACGTTAACATTATTTAAATAGGACGTTCATCAGGACCACAAAAAATTGTTGTTGAATGCAATTTGTTCTTATGTCTTTTTTTGTAATGTGCATACAGTAAAACCTCGTTAATTCAAAGTGCTCGGGACCTAATTTCTAGACTTTGAATTACATAATTTAGAATTATCAAATTTAAAAAAAAGTTTGATTATGTGCATTAAAGAAATTAACACTTTCTCTTTCCAAAGTAAACACAACTACAGCCCCTGAAACAAAAAAAATGTTGGTTTAAAAAAGGCAAAATTTGAAGGAAATTTCCCAAAAAATAAGTTTGTTGCATTTATCTCGGTCATTAATTATATGTTCACATGCAGTAAAATACAGGTGTTGTAATTATTGCCTTTAATTGACACACACACACACGCACACACACACACAGATATATATATATATATATATATATATATATATATATATATATATATATATATATATATATATATATATATATATATATATATATATATATATAAGTAAAGTTTGGTTGAAAACTACAGCCACGGTAGCCAGAATCCTCTTGCTTCACTATGAATGCACTTCTGGCGAATGTTGTCTCAATCCCACGCTGCCTGGCCAGCCAGCCAGGTGGATTGGTGCTGGAGCCAAGGCCGTGTTCCGTTCCCTGCACTGACGTGACCAGCTGTATAGCCGCCAGTTGTTGTTCAATTACTCCATTATTAGTTTATTGCTTGGTTGCTCTATTTTCAGCACATAATTTGAGCGTTTTGTTTATGAATGGCAACACATTTACATATACTGCGATGGTAAACCCGTGATCCTGTCGTACAATTTGACAGGATAATGTGTTTACGATAGTCATATATGGAAACAAGGCATAATAAAATTTAACGAATATTTAATATTTAACAGCCACCATGAGCACATATTAACATCAAAGTCGTACACACAGCAGATTAACACGTCACAGGTCGGCAATCCAACCTGTTTTATTTTCGCCTAGTTACGTTTCCTTGGGTTCTGTTTACTTAATTTCAATGGAAAAAAGGAAACATTATTTGGATCTCGACCAGGAGGGGAGGGGCTTTAGTTTAACATCTTTCATGAGACATCAATGTTTTAATGGAGCAGTGGAAAATTTTGCTCCTATGAAAATATTCAAATTATTGTAACTTTGAAACCTTTTAACACCAATAGCAAAACATGATTAATACATTGCTGTTCATATTCGTACAGATGCATAAACATGCACATACACCTTTTGGCCAATATAGGCAATGAAACAAATATTATTTACACACTGCAAAAAAGTTTAAAATGCAACTTTTTTAGGCCTCGTACATTTAAATAATTATAGTAACAGTTTCCAAACATGTTATTTACAAAACAAGCAAACTTACTGTTAGTTAAATTCACAACCTCTTAAAAACGTGTTTTCCTATGAAAATCCTTACAAGTTTACTTCACCAAAGTCACGTTTGTTCGTCATTAGCATTATATCATTTATTTGCAGAATCATTAAGTAACATCAACACTGCGCAGTGTGCCAAAGCTAACCCCCAAATTCTCAATTTTCTGGAATTTTTCTGCCACTGTGAAGTTTGCGCATGAAGTGTTTTGTGCTTTTCCATTGTGCTGTTTATGCGTGAAATTGGCCCAAAGTAGAATGACGTAGGAGGTGCACCGATGTACCTCTGAAAAGGTATCGGAACTACTTCGCTGCGCATATTTCGCATTGTGAAGGTAACGGAATACGGCCCAAGTGCCGTACAGTTTTTGTGTCAAGCAGCCCTTTGCTAAGCTGGGTCTGGCATCTGAAAAGTCCGCTGCCCCCCCCCCCCCACTTTACAGTCTACCCACCACTGACTGTCTGTTATCCCACTCCTTAGCACCCGTCTACAATGCTTTGCTTCCTTCCTCCTTCCATCCGCCAGCCACGTCCACACCGCTACTCTCCTTTTCTCTCTCCATCATCAAGTAACGCCCACACCGCACAAAGCTTCCTTCCTCCCTCCAACTGTCATAACAGGCAGCCCGGAATTTTCTTTGTCCTACTCTCCCTAACTTCACGCAGTACATGGCACTGTCGCATCTTTTCACCTCTTCAGCGAGCGGAAGAGATGACGAAAACCAGTCAACAGACGTTAAAACTCTGGTACGATCATATAAAATATTATTCCATTTGAGGGTGAATACACAGTTTGAATTAAGTGACTTTGAATTAACGAGGTTTTAATGTATACACAGAAATACGGTAATTTTTGTCTCTCAAGAGAGTAATAACCTGACTTAATTGTCTACAACCGATACTAAAGTACTGGCCCGATACAGATACACTGGGAAGGAAAAGGCAAAGTATCTGCATCAGAAGAACTGTAAAATAATTACTTTTTTTGGACTTACAACATTGTAATTTTAGGTGGAAAACAGTACCTTTAAACTGCTGGAGAATTTATAAGACTGTATATTTTTGCAGCAAATTAAAATACCCAGGGAAAAATTTTTGAACAGGTTATGTACAAGGAGCTATTTTTCACATTTGAGGTCAAGAAGTGCGTGATCGATAAAGGTCACACTGTCATGTAAGCACGTCATCGCCACTACACTAGTGTGCAGTGCAAAGTTGTGCAAATGACATTTATTCTACTATGAAAACAAAACAAAAAAATGTGTTATGAACTTTAGTGAAAATGAAACTAAAATAAAAAAAAATACTTTCATAAGATCTCCATCTTAAAAAAAGTTTGACTACTTTAATTTTAGAAAGTTTGATATAGCAAATTTGTTGCAAAACCAAACCAAAAACCATGGAAGATATGGATTATTTATCACAGGGATTCTTGCCTACATTTAAATTTCCATTTAATGTAGATATTTTATTTATAAAATAATGAAAACTGTTTAAACTTGAGTATTTTGTATAGTCAAGGGAAGTTGACTGAGGTAAACGGTTGTAGATGCAGGAAGTGGATTACCTCTGGAAAGAAATGCTGTCCTCACGGTCAGCTGGGGCAGTGGTGGATGAGCCTTGTCCAAGCTGCTGGGAAGTTGCAGTCTTCGCAGTCTGTGGATGCAGGCTGAAGACTTGTGCAGACTTCTGGAGGCTGAGCTATATTCCAAACTCTGGAGCTGAGCCGTGTTGTAGGCTGGGAGAGGAGAGTCTTCTTCAGACCAGGGAGAACTTGCGAATCTCTTCGACCGGCGAGCCCGGCGTCTCTGCTGGATTTCATTATATAAACTCAAAATCTTCTGATCAGCAGTCTTGCAGGGTGTGGGGGATAGCTTAGCCTTCCAACACAGGGGTAGGTTACCAGTATAGCTCATTTTGCATCTCCCGCTTGGAGGCAACAACAAATTAAAACACCTCATCCTGAGGCTGGCAGATTGTAACGTCACAAGGCCACAGGGGGGCTGCCATCTCAAGGGTTCATTGGAACTTCTTCTGTGACTAAGTGAAGGGTAGTAGATTGTCAAAAATATTTAATTTATTCACGGGGGTTGGGCTTGTATAAGGGATTCCGGGCAGGTGATGCATAACGTAATTAAGCGTATTAATTACTGTCATGTATTCAGCTGTCCAGCTTGTGGAGTCTCCTTGCTCGATATGTTTAGTTAATTTTTGCCACTGTTATGACTTGCCCTGAGCTCTAGCTGCTTGTGGATGGGGCGAAGTAGCCCGTAGAGTGCGCACACACACAAATAAGCGGATTTGTACAATTAGTTTCTTGCACAAGGTATTTAAAGTTATTAGGTTTTTATTTCTATCCTCAAGAAATAAAACATGTAGCTAACAGATGCAAAAATGTACTTAACTGGTCTGTTATCACAGCCAGCGCTTTCCCACAGTGACTGATTTACGTGTTAAAAATTTGCAAATTTTAAGGGGGAAAAAAAAATTACATCCTACACTAATTCCAGGTTTCTTTCCTACAAGCAAAGACGCAGGCATAAATAAGAAGAAACCCTTTCAAAAGTCATACATGATAGTACAAGATACTCAAGGAGCAAGTAACTGCGTTGATGCATGTTAGATTAGCTAAGGCTCGATCACAGTTGTGTGGCTTTGGTTGCACTTAGGTCGGTTGTGCGTGCGGGTTGGCTTATGCTTATTTACGGACGGCTGGATATAGCGGTCGGGCACATGGCCTTAAGAGTTGGTACAATGTTCTCGACTTTATGGTTTACTAGTTCCTTGGATGGGTCTGGCTTGCAACTCGTTTTGGAGCTAGACGTAGTCGACGATGGGCGGGAGGTGCTAGGGGTTGGTGCCTTATCGATTTGCGGGTGAGATGTAGCGGGATATAGCTGATTACGTTGCTCGTCTTCGACTTGGGTGGTAGCAAGGGCACGATGTGACAACGCAGAACTCGTTCCAGTCCATTGATATGCTGCTCCAGAAGTTACTATTAGAGATGCGTAACTGGTTCTTGGTTTTGTTCAGTAACTCTCTTACCACTAGATGATAGGTCGGGTGTGTACGTAGCAGTGCTGATGGGAAAGTAGCTGGGTTAATGGCAGTCGTAGGTGGTGCCAGTGACCAAAGTAAGGCAACACAATCTCGTTTGGCTCGTCAGCTAGCTGTAAGTGGGGTTAGACCAGCCAGTTGTCTGGCAGCAAGGCGCGCAACTCTTTGCTCCTCTCTCCTAGTGCCGTGCCTCACCTTGAATGGCATAGAGCAGGTGTAATTACAGAGAACCTCGAAAGGTGCACCACGGACGTGGATAGCCCTAACTAGTGTTGCCCCGCAACAGTCTTGCCAACGTGAGCTCCGGTGCTTCAGAAGATTCCCCACTGTTCAGGGCTGATCAGAAGTGTTGGAGCTGTGTGGGTTGCCAAGACTATCACTGGGTGCGCGATCCCAACCAAGGCCAGGCCGTAGCTCCTAAGCAAATACCCTCACCAGCACTCAGGTGCTCCGGTATTGATACAACTCAGATGTACTGCCTCTCCCTGATTGAGAAGTGTTGCTAATGGTCGTGGCTCATCTATTCTATTCCTCCAATAACTGTATACTTGGAAGGAATAAAATAGCTGGCTGTCTAAAGGGCGTGTATTCAACTTGGAGCCGCCTGAGGGGGAGTCTCAAGTTGTAGCTAATTTTGGAATAAGAATAATTTCCCGGTTCCAGTCGGCAGTACTCAGCTTGAAGTTCTCCCAGTAATTGGTGGCAGATTACCTTATGAATGAGACTCGAGGGTAAGAGAAACAAAGCAGTGTCTATTAAAAACTTATTAAACGCGGTAACACGTGCTTTCCTGCCAGGCAGACTGGTGGTTGGAAGTGATCCTACAGTAGCCAGGTGTAAGTGACCTGGTCCTAAGCTAAGTGGGGAAGTTAAGCGAAAACTGACAAAAAACTACTTAGATAAAAACATAACTCTAAATAGGAGTCTGTAGGAGACAAAGAAGAATTATGTGTCGTATGTATATGATTATACAGAAAGCTTCTGGTAGCTATTGGCATAGCGGTAGCGGGGTTGCGAGCTCTTACGGCGACGTCAATGGTGGCAGCCTCTGGTATCTGCTGAAGACTTAGGTCGTTGGCGACAGCCTCTGGAAGGGATGTTGAAGGTCTTCGTAGTAGTCTAGACTCCAGCATCCAGGTGCTTCGAAAAGACTGCAGGAACAACTGGCGAGGACCGCTGCGCAGGAACAACTGGCTAGGACCACCGTGTACGGCCTTATATAGCAAGGCAGCGCTTGTCATGGTGGCAGCGGGGTAGGGCGTGTGACATCCCTCAGGTGCGAGGCCAGAGTGGGGATAGCACCCTCTGGTCATCTCTCGGCCTTCGCGTATCCTTGGCTGCGCTCGTGCATGGGCCGAGGCGGCTGATGGCTTGTAAGCTCTCAGCGCGAGGGGGGGAGGTGATGCGCCGTTGTCTTTCCCAACCCCTTGCATGCACGTGTCTGGCCACCCTCCAGGATTGTGACAGACCGTCACTTCTGTGTACAAAATGCACGGGGTTTGAATATCACGTGTGTAGAAGTAGTAAACTAGGGTTGCAGCGAGATGAGTCGTAATAGTTTGTAGTTAATTGGTATAAGCAGCATGCATCAGCATACTATTTGCTTGAAGTCTTGAAGTTATTTAGGTACGCACGCCCGAGAAAAGAAATCTTATAATTAGTTGGCAGCCATTGCAGTAAAAGAACATTCTTATGCTAAGTTCACATGATCACAAGGTAATTACTTCTTAAAGTTAAGTTACTTTTCGGATTAATTTACTGAACATGGGTTAACACAAGCTTACGTTCTAGGACTAGATTCCCTTGTATAGTGGGATAGGATAAGCGACTACATAGTTTGCTTAAAGTCTCCTACTCTTACAAGCTAGGTTACGGGGTATAAGCACATAGTTATTTTTGTACTGTGGCAGGGGTTTATGGAACAGGGAGGCGTGTGGCTCCTCATCATGTTACATAAAGTTTCGCTCAGCTGCGTGAGCTTGGCATGGAGTTGTGTAATACTGTTGGCGCCTGCCTCAATTACTTTACAACATAAAAAGGAGTTTCACTGACGTGAAAAGTTTTATACGTGCACATAGGGTGAGATAGTTCTCTCAAACAATATGAAAGGTTACATAGCACACCTCATTTCGTTATGTTTCGTACGTAAGTGGATGTTTTCTATACCTCGGTTCAACTAGCCTAACCTACAAAGATAAAAAATAATTTCATATTTCCCTCTTGTGGTTATAGGCGGGATTACAAGAAAACATTCTTACTAGCTAACATTACTCAAGTACATGGATGGGAGGTTTTCTCGACTTCAAATTCACTATGGCTTATTATTTCATTCTCACTATCATTCCTATTGAGGTTATGTATAGGTAATTACAATATAATTCATACTTCAATACACTTAGGTCTAACAGGTACAGTCGTTAGTTGATTATCTACACTAACACTTCGGGGTATGCGCAATTATCACTCGCATGTGGAAGCTTTATTGGCTGGGGAACGAGAATAGTTCTCTCGTGGTTGTAGCATATGGGGTATCTGACTCATGCAGGGTATATAGGTTACAGCTGCTGTACTGACGGCGGTACATCTTACATATTCGAGAAGGGATCTCGGGGTTAACTTAATTCTCACGACACAAAATTTAACCTAATACAGGGTTTACGCTACAATTGCAATTTTCAACTCACACTAACATATCTAGAGATTGTATCTGGGTTTTCCTCTTACAGAAAAAATGACTAGGCCTACATTACTAACCTACAAAACATCTCATGGTCGTGTTATGTTACGCATGGGTTTCACCATAGTGAAAAAAAGAATTACGTTTGTTGACGTAACAAGAAATACAAGAGGAGTTTTACGAGTCAAACTCTATATAAATTACACTCATTAATTCACAAGTTTCACAAAGTGCAAGGTTATTGACATTTTACGTTAATGACATTTTCAACACTTAGGAAATTTATATTTTTACGGAGGTTGGGAATTTCCTGGGTGGCGGTTACGACGTGCTCACAGTGAGCTCTCGCCTCATGCTCTTATACAAGTTACAGAGGGTTCATTAAACAATGTCACCCAGCCACACTACGAGGAATGGAGGTGGTTACTTCATAGTTATGTTCACAGGCCTGCTGATAGGCTTCAATTTCACGTTCACACTTCCTGATAGTGCTCACAGAGTTCGGTGGCTTTACGTTAAACTTGTCTTACTAATATTTCAAATAGCAACAATATTTTTCACTTTCTCATTAATGCTTACGTTATGTGAGCACTAAGGGAGATTTACTGAGGAATGCAAACATCAATTTTTCAGTCTGCTTAGGGGTCTGATGCTATGTTAATTTTTCCTCCTGCAACAAAGCTTTCTTGTTTAGCAAATAAGGGGTCAAGTACAAGATTTTATGTTACTTTATGGGTGTCCATTGATAGGTTGACTACGTTAATTGGGACACACTTATTCTTGTGTAGGATCTCGGTTCCTATCAATGCAATTATGCTTATGAATTCTCTACCTTAACAGCAAAAAAAAAAAATTACCAGATTACCGGGTACACAAAATAAAATTTTCTCTTGGGTGGTGACGCAGGTTCTTCTCGTAGCACTACTTAATTCTAACTGGCTAGGATTTGTATGGTGCACATTGACACCTAGCCGTCCCTACTAATTAGCTACAAGTTCTTAGACTGTCGTTTGCCTTAGGGTTCAGACATTTCTATCAGCTATCACTCCCTACTAGGCTATATAAATGGAGGTTATACGAGGGAGGCGTGATAGTTTAAATACTGGCTACAGCAAGATACTCACTCTGGCATTGTTGCTGGTGGAAGGTGCTGGCGTTTATTGCTCTGCGTTTTATTGGGTGCCCTTGTTTGCGTGGAGCTGCGGCAAGCCAGCGGAATGCAGGAGGCATCCTCTATGGCACTTCTCTGCAGCGCCCGGCGACATGACACTTGCGCCTGGCACACAGGTAGAAGGGGGAGACGGCACTCATCACATGGGCCCGGTGGTAGCAGACAGCATAGGGCTAGCATCCCGGGTGCTGGCGGCATTTGCTGTAGTAAGTGTTGCTGAGCTGCTCGGCACATCTGCTTCATTCATTAACTGTGGTCATACTGCAGGTGGCATCGGCTTCACTGTGAGCCCTCATGGCAGTGGATTGTTGTAATTTTGCGACAGTGGCGCGGGTGAGTGGTGCATGATACCAACTGTCACTATCCGCTCCGAACAGTGGAGGGATTTTGCAGTCACTTGCGTTTACTACGCTTGTGATTTGCGCGGTAGCCTGACCCGATGAGCTGCGGAGGTCGGTCGCCAAGTTGATCAGCTGTTCCACTGATGTTACCCAGGACTGCGATAGACTTTCTTTCTCGGATAATCCACTTTCTCCATTCATGCCTGGGATGGGGTGGGAAGGGTAGGGAAGCAGCACATGCATCCTAGAATCCCTATCCAGGAGGGACTTCACCGTTTCGAGGGAAGCATTGCTGAGACCGATCCTGACAGGAGTGGATAATCGGCCGCGTCTAGGTAGTCCAGCTTGGGCACTTCTTCAGCTGCAGAGAAGCAGCAGCCACAGAGAAGAAGGCCGGGGAGACTCGCACAGCGTGTGCGGTCAATGTCATGGTTGATCCCTGGTGATTTATAGCTATAGGAGGGGCAAGAAGGGGGACAAGTGGGGTTCGTGGTTTAATTGCTGTTCTCTAGGTGGAGGTAGAAGTGGAATATCCCTTAACTAACTGCACTCTTGCAGTTCAGCTGTCAGGTGAAACACAATTTGCTGGAACTTGCCACGATGGCTCAGGTTGGACACGAGGTGGTGTCTGGTGAGATTTAAACTGCCAATGGCTACTAGAATGAGACGAAGGCGAGATTCTGGTGGGGAAAATTTTCTGTGAAAATGTTCCCGGCGGTACGAGTGATTGGATATGGGAGGGGAGCATTCTAATCTCCCTGAGTCCTGTGACGGCGATCTACTGTTGCGAGGTGGAGGGAGACGCTTCGCCAGTCTCAGGGGTGTCCGGAGTTCGATTCTCGCAGGGGGTACTGTCACTGACAGTCTCGTTCTGACCATAATATGGCCGTAAATGACCTTGGGGTTCATGATTACAAGTGGGTTAGGATGTACACAGATGTGGCGGAGGTTTGAAGGTCTTCCTTCAGTCACGTTGCAGTTTCTCTCTGCATTACTGTTCCCACAAAAGAGACCATGTGTCTCGGGGTTGCGCGGCTGCATGTTTGGAAGGTGGGGAGGCGAGCTGCGTGCATTCTGGAGTTGCCGCTTTGGGCAATCCTTGTCGTAGTGCCGGCTCGGGCAGTACCAGTAACGTGGTGGGGGTTGGCAAGGTCACGTTGCACCCTGCTGGCGGTCTGAGGAAGTGGGCAGGGCCACTAGCCTTGGAATGTGCCATCTGTTCTTTCCCAGCTCCTCGACCGCTTGGGGCCGGGATGTGACTAATAGATTGCGCAATGAGGCATTGGCCAACCTTCAAATCCTCCTACCTGCCCTCATGATAACGGTACTCCAGCCCGTCTGTGAAACGAGGCGTATCTTCCCATCCGATAAACCCATAATGATACTGCTTGTGGCAGTAGTTACACAGGATGGTATTAAGGCCAGTGCCTGTGCAGTTTGGTACGGGCCAAGGGGCGTTACTGACACCGGCTGCATTGACCTCAGCCAAAGTGCCACGTGCATCTGGTTGACTCCTATCTTGGTCGAAAAAGAAAACCAAAATAGGAGGGGCGGTGATTACTGGCTAGATTCTCACTCCCAAGTATAAGCTACATGGAACTTTTGGCCCAACGTTGGGTGCCAATTGACATGTGCTCCCTCTTCGGCTTAGGGCAATAGAGGTTAGGGCGCTGACCACCCTCTCTGACATGTTGGAAAAGAAGGGAGTGAAACCCCAGAGTGAGGTAGAACGAGATAGTTCCCCACCCAGGGAGTTCTATCCTCCTCACTACTACGGTTGCCAAAAGTCGGGATGCCAGTTGTCCCGGGATGAATGCGGTGAGCACTAATTAAGTGATTACGGGGGTAGATGTGGATGGCCTGGTTAGAGAAACTGGATTGATACAGAAGGCCTGGTTGCACAGCGTGTGGGGACGTAATCTAAAGATGATGCCACGACACAGGGTTTAGGGGCTACGTGTGGTGGGAGTAGAACCCGTACCATCTTTCCTGGCCAATTTGATAGCGCAAACTTTGAGTAGAGCTACCTAGTGTGGGCGCCAAACTCGAAATAGGCAATAGGCTTACCCGATGCTAACTTTACATTGCTAGAATGAATAGGAGCCTTATCGGGAGTACCTGAGTGGGGGGTCACACTGACTACCGAGGATGACGACCTATCTTAGTGGTGCTGATTTCCCTCGAGGTCATATTCTGGCCAACATGCTTCTAACAGGTGGTTGAACCACGACTCCTGCATGGGTGAAAGTAAGGGTGAGTCCGATTGTGAAGGCGAAGCAATTTCCGTAGACTGTGGTTCTACTGTATTGGTCAATGCGTTTATGATATTTGCATTAACAGACCTTTCTAATGCATGATGCTCTAGGCGTCGTCGACAACACTGTCTGTATGCCACCTTTCTTGTGCATTTGTCTTGTCCCGTGATCCGTTCAGCCAACGTGCAGTCCTGGGGGTGTGGCTCCCGCAGGCACACCCAAGGCCCTGATGTGCAAACAGCAGTTTGGTATTTGGACGTCACTGGAGGTGATGTGGTGACACCGGAAACCAAGGAGCTTCGTAGTGTCATTTGCAGACTAATGCTTTTTGCAAGTTCATGTCTCCTGTTGAGTTCGGTGCGCCACACATACAGTCTCCAGCTGGATTTACTGACAGATATTAATATGCACTGAGTAAAATACAAGACAACAAATTATTGAAAGTGACACAGGAACTACAGCGAAAATAACGGTAAACTGAGACGGTTTCACGAAATGTTAACGTCAAAAGTGAGAAATTATATTAAAATATTGGTACTGAGAAAATCAAGTGAAGGCAAGCCTGGAGAAAATAATAATTACTAATTAAAATGCAAAATTTTCTAATGTTCGCAATTTTACAGCGTAAAGAGGTTTATTTAGTAAGGCTAGAATCGTGACGACGTGCTACCGTAGGAATCAAGGGAAGTTGACTGAGGAAAAGGGTTGTGAGGGCAGGAAGTGGATTACCTCTGGAGAGAGATGCTGCCCTTACGGTCAGCTGGGGCAGTGGTGGACGAGCCTTGTCCAAGCTGCTGGGAAGTTGCAGTCTTCCCAATCTGAAGATCTGTGCAGACTTCTGGAGGCAGAGCAATATTCCAAGCTCTGGAGCTGAGCCCTGTTGCGGGGTGGGAAAGAAGAGAGAATCTTCTTCAGACCAGGGAGAGCTCGCGAACCTCTTCGGCCAGCGAGCCCGGCATCTCTTTTGCTGGACCATGCTGCTAGACTTCATTATATACTGAATATATTCTGATCAGCGGTCTTACGGGGTGCAGGGTGTAACGTAGCCTTCCAACACAGGGGTAGGTTATCAGCATAGCGGGAGCGCCGCTCATTTCGTATCTCCCCGCTTGGAGGCGACGACAAATTATAACACCTCGGCCTGAGGCTGGTGGGTTGTGACGTCACAAGGCCACAGGGGTGCTGCCATCTCGGGGGTTCGTTGGAACTTCTTCCATGGCTAAGCAAAGGGTAGTAGATTGTCAAACATTTTAATTAATTCACAGGGGTGGCACTTGAAAGAGGAATTCTGGGTAGGCGATGCATATTGTAATTAAGTGTTAATTATTGTAATGTATACAGCTGTCCAGCTTGTGGAGTCTCCTGGCTCAGTACGTTTAATTATTTTTTGCCACTGTTATGACTTGTCCCGAGCTCTGGCTGTTTGTGGATGGAGCGAAGTCGCCCGTAGAGTGTGCATCTGCACTGTGCAGCATGGTGGCATGCGTAAGTACCTTTCAACCACCCTGTAAACGCCGTCCTCCAAGGGACAGCATCTTGCCAAACAATTTCTGACAATAGGGTAGGACTGCGGGCTCTCTTAACTGGACAGTACGTATGTCGCAAAACACCACACAATTTGTTGGCCACCCATACTGTGGGCTCAGTGCGCAAAGGCACTTAGCTCACACGTACGGTAGAGCCCCTAATAGGTACACTCCACGGGAAAACAATTGGACCACCAGAGTCTGCTAACCCAATCCATCCACGAGTGAGATTTGCTTGTTGGAATGCTAGGACTGATGCTGCATGACATTGTATCTTTGTACTTTACCTAGGGAATTCTGTCATCTACCCTTTGTTTGCTGCGATGACACATAGCACCCAACCTCATGACCTTCACCCATTGACGAGGAACTAAGTGGGCTGATAAGAAGGCATCTATGGCCCCTACAGACAAACAATTGCCAATTAACCTATTCTAGTTGGCCTTCAGCCTTTCCTCAGCTCGGGATCAGGCACAAGCCACTCGCCAACTGCAGAGGACTCACTCCTCTGTCCCCCTTAACCATTTATTTGAGCCAGCCCAGAAGACTGACAGGACACTGCATCCAGTTGTCTACCTCTGGCTTGGACTGCCCGTGGGCCTGGGTCTTGCTGCCACCATCCACCAAGCAACACTGCCTGGCACTGCCAACCGGAGCCCAGCAGCCCCTGGACCAGCCGCTCCCAGACGGGGCTCGGAGAGTTATCTACCACCATAAGCCAACTGTCAGTTATAGCACCGGTCTACAGGTAGTAAGCCAACATCCACTGCCAATCAAGCTGCCTTAGATAACTACTTAGCTTGCCACCACTTGACCAGCTCTGTAAACCGGCTCCGTAAGAGCTAGGGAAAACCCACAGTAACCAGCCCCTAAGACCACCCAGAGTTCTCTGCCTGAAACCGCTCAAAATTCTCTGTAGACTAAGTGACATGCCAAACATCCCAGAATTACAGCATCATATTAAACAGAAATGTGCAATCAGAATATTGTATAAAGGGCATTCAAGTTGTAAACACTTGTTTAAAAGAGAGGGTATTTGAAACCTAACATACTTGTTCTCATTAGAATTAATATTGTTCACTTGTGCGAATAAACAGTAATACCACATTTAAAGACAATCTGAGTGTGAACTTTCGCAATAAAACCTTATATGAAAAAACTCTAACATAAGAGAGAAATTTTTAAAAATTAATTATCAATAATTCTAATTGTTTTAAATGAAAATCAGTACTAAAATAAGTTGAGAGAATTTTTACAAGAAAATAGTTTTTATAATACGGTCTATACATAATTTAACTTACAGATTTTGCTGATAGTAACAAAATAGTAGAGATGGTTCGAATTTCGAACCAAACCCAAACATTAAGGCTATATTCGGTCCGGTTCAAAATTTATTGCCATGTAAAAGATTGGTCCCAGTTTGGTTCAAAAAATTTACACGAGTTCCTGTTCAGTTCAAAAATTTGCTAGAAAACATCATTAACGAACTTTGAAATAATTTAAGTATTTACTCATTTATAGCACATTCTTTTTTCCCAAAATAAAGGAAAGAAGTTTTATGGTGATATACACAAAAGGAAATTAAGAATGGAGGATGGGGAAGTGGTAGTCGTAAACTGTCGGGAGATGTTTAGAGGGAAGTGTTGTGGAACGGTCTGTTATCTCATCTCTCCCTCTTGCATCATCATTCCTCTCCCTTTTCTCTCTCAGCAACTCCATCAGTTCACACCTACAGCCCTACCCCATAACTATCACTGCTAACACTGCTCCTTTTCTTTGGCTTTCGGTGTAAGGCAGAGGATTGCTAACTAAGATAGGCGGAG
The DNA here is from genome assembly GCA_029891345.1 of Dryococelus australis. Classification (NCBI taxonomy): domain Eukaryota; kingdom Metazoa; phylum Arthropoda; class Insecta; order Phasmatodea; family Phasmatidae; genus Dryococelus; species Dryococelus australis. The sequence continues at coordinate 78,060,319 of CM056998.1, forward strand.
GAGAAGGGAAGAGGCAACACTTTTTATTTTGAGAAGGGTAGTGTCACATTCCAGTACAGCTCAAAAAAAAAGAGACCAGAGGCAAAAGAAAACCAGCACATCACTGCTTAAAAGAAGAAAAAGAAAAAGGAAGCTAGCTGCCCATCTCAGTTGTTGACCCTCTTCTTTTAACGACCATTTACTGTGATCATACAGTACGCCACAATGTTTTAGCTTATAGCGCAAGTAATTTAATTAAAATATTTTCTAAACATACCACAATCATTACAAATTAATGTAAAGAAAGAATAACTTATTACATACTTAATAACAAGGTGCCACAAACTGTTGGTGCAACTTTAGTAAAATTTTTTTTCCTGGAACTTGTTACAAAAATTATGGTGCATGCTATACACGAGTAAATACAGTACTTCACTTCAAAGAAGTTGACAAATAACAACGCAACACAAAAGAAAATACTAAGTATCAGTATCAGCTGATACTTCGCCTTTTCCTGATGTATCAATATCGGGTATGGTATCGGGCCGATACATCAGTATCGGTTATAGACAATTTAGTCAGGTTATTACTTTCTTTAGAGACAAAATTACTATATTTCGGTGTGTATACAGTAAAACATCGTTAATTCTAAGTAGATTAATTCGAAATCATATATAATTTGAAGTGTGTATTTGCCCCCAAATGGAAGAATAGGATTTTATATGATTGCGCCAGTGTTTTCAAGTCTGTTGACTGGCTTTTGTTGCCTCTACCACCTGCTGAAGAGGTGGAAAATGTGACAGTGCCACGCACAGTGTGAAGTTTGGGAGACTAGGACAAAGAAAATTCCGGGCTGCCTGTTGTGACAGTTGGAGGGAGGAAGGAAGCTTGATGCAGTGTGGGTGTGGCTTGATGATGGAGAGAGAATAGGAGTGTAGTGGTGTGGTCGTGATTGGAGGATGGATGGAAGGGAAGTGGTGTGGGTGGCGTTGCTAATGGGAGGGAAGACTGTTAACGAATTTTTTTTTTTGGGTGGGGGGTGGGGGCAAAGAAGCCAAAGGGAGCTGGAGCGAGCGAGCGACCTTTCAGAGGCCAGACCCAGCTTAGCGAGAGACTGCTTGACACAAACACATCGACTAGGTAGCGTGGGATTAAAACAACATTCGCCGGAAGTTTATTCATAGTAGAAGGAGCTTTACCTTTTTTGTTTTGTTTTTTATACACCAACCGAAAAGTAATTGGGCACCTGTTCACAATGTTTGCTCAGTGGTTGTCATCCCATTAGAATCTCATAGGGCCACCACTTGTGGCCATAACAGCAGCCACCCTGTCTGACATGCTCTCTACGAGTGTTTGCAGGACATCCACAGGGATTCGTCGCCATTCCTCCTGCAACTATTCCATGAGTTGAGCAATGGATTTTGCCCGTGCTTGACGAGCCCTCACCCAGCGATCCAATTCGTCCCAAAGATGTTCTATAGGGTTGAGGTTGGGGCTCTGGGCAGGCCAGTCAAATCGGTGAACATTGTCGTCGGCGTACCATTGCATAGTAGCCCTTGAAACATGACACCTGGCACTGTCATTGTGAATATAACATGAGTCCATTCCATAAAAACGCCACAATGTTGGGAGCATTTCATTATCCAGAATGTTACAATAGGCCTCTGTGTTCATGCTACCATGGAAAAACACCAGCAGTCCTACGCTGAAGGCTGTGAAACAGCCCCACATCACCACTCCACCACCACCAGATTTCCTAGTTGGCACTATACACTCTGGCAGAAGTTGTTTCCCGGGCAGACGCCGCACCCATACACGTCCATCGAACCAGAATAACGTAAACCTCGACTCATCACTCCACAGAACCGAATTCCACTGTTCCAGTGTCCAGTTGCGACGGTTCGTAGCATAATATTAATTAGCTAAATATTTTCAAGGGAACTGTTTACATGCTTCGTTAATATGAAATTATAATTAAAGTAATTTACGTTACTAACATCTGTGTACACAATTTGAATATATAACCACATTTAACAGAATGAAATAAAATCACACAGTAAAACAGAATTCCTGCATTGGCAATGCATGGTTTATTGGGAAACCATAAACTCTTTATCCCGGGGAACTGTTTAGGATGATTTTAACGCTACAACATGTAAGCAGTAATATTGTAAATAAAATGCCACAGATACGCTACATACCGTAATATAAGTGGAAGTGTCATTATTTGGTAAATTGTTAATAATTTGTTAGTTTTAACTTTGGTAGAAGAAAAACTTGACTGGTCTTTTTTTTTCTTCTGAAAATTCAGGTCGGTTTCGGTTCTTGTTAAAATGACCGGAACCAACCGAAAATTTGGTTAACTGATCAGCACTACTAATTACTAAAGACCATCACAATTGTCAAAAGTAAGCAGGAGACCAAGAATTTGATGTACCAATTTACGAACATCGAGGAGGACTGCAGACTCCCCTTCAGGAATGTCTGTATATAAATAACATAGACTCAATGTCCACCCGTTCTGCACACTCGGTGTATAGTGACCACTAGTCACTCAATCCAAAAGGTGGCTAGGCAATCAACCTAAATTATACTTTCTCCATAGTACTTATGGTGCCGGAGGGAGTATCCACCTGGACCTGAGGGCATGACCCCTTTGCGACCCACACCCAACAGTGGTTGAAAGGTGACCAAAGCAATTCACGATACACGTTCACTGCACTTCGGTGTTGAACCATAGCAGCAAGGGTTGCTGCACCGGTCATCAAATACTGTTGGAAGTACACGCAGTTAGGGACTTAGCATCTGCTTACCTCTTAAGAGACCTCCTTCCGAATCATCTCTACCTCTATGTGGTACACTCACAGGAGCGGTGCTGACGAGCCAGCCTGGCCAACACCAGTGTCCAGCCCTCCAGTCCCAACTGTTGTGCATCACAACCTGGGACCAGCATCAGTTGCAACCCGTCTTCACCGCAGCTGGGTAAGCAGTTCTCTGATGGAGTGAGTAAGATCAGGAAACCAGAGAAACTGTGTCCCTCCATCCGTAGGATTGCTGTTCTAAATACTCTCAATTTCTTACCCTGTCATAAATCTACGGGCCGTCACTGACAAAGCACCAGTTCACCAAAAGTAACTTAAAAGTTATATACCCAGTGTGCCTGACCTAGAGTAAACAAAACCACCCTGACCATGACGTAGTAGCCGACTATGTCACACGTCAACATTAATTAAAAATTTTAATTTTTGAAGTAATTACCTCCTGTGCCAGATCTCATACTCTCTGCCTGGCACTGCTGCCTTTTCCTCATTGATCCACAGGGTGTGTAGCTCAGTGAAGCCTCCATCAGCAATGTTGAACATGAACTTGCGTTTCTGCTTGTCAAACAATTCCTCCATTTTACTGGGATCCATCTGAATTTTCTCCTCCTTTCTTTCCTCCTTCTGGATTTCCTTGTTTTCCTAAACATGCACCCACATTTCAAACATTGTTTCATCTGAGCTACGATAACCAAGACACTTCAAGCATGGAATAAAAACCTGTATTTATTTTAAAATCTTACTATTTTTGTCAGCACCACTCATAACTCTGATAATATAATTTGCTTTCAAAAACTAATTAAACAAGGGTATAACAATAACTAAGAAACCAAATTTCAAAAAAATAAAATAATATATGAACACCACATGCTGTCATAAAAACACTAAATAATTAATATAGCCAGTATCTGTAGCTTGAACTTTACTGGATAGATTTACTATAAAAATGTACCACACCATTTACGCAAAACCTCTCATAAAAAAAAATGTGTAGAAATGAGGCTTACAGGCTATGTGCCAGTATTTTATAAATAGGCAAAGACTGGTGTTAGTTGACAAACATTAAGAGACAGAAGGATAAAACATTTCTTGTGTGGACGCATGATCATGGCGTTTTGCTGACTAGATCAGTTTCCTTGGACAGTGAGTTAGATTAGACTACAGTGCACCATAACTCATTGTAAAAGGTAACTGGCCTGGCCAGAGAAATACCATTGGATTTGTTATTAAAAATATGGTAATCAATTTCAATAGATGCAACTCTGATTAATAAATTATCACACAAAGGCATATACGACACTCTTATCACCAAATAATGTGTAAGTACCAAGCAAAATTTAGACGAAAGTAGCACCAATGTTTACTTTTTGCTTCTGCATTCCTGTGCCATCACCTGGTGGGTCAAGTAGCAGCTCTATTTTATTTACATCCTGTCATGAGCTGATTCACTTGTAAAAACCAACTTTTAGTCTGTTTATTAAAGATCAAATCCTATATTAAAAATAGCTTTTTTTTATACAACAAAAAAAATACGAAAGCATGATTAAATAATATGGAATTGACTCGTGATGGGATGATTCGATTATCGATTCCTCAATTCTACATACAAATTCTTGCCTGAATCGAAGCATTGTGTTCCAATTTTCAGCATTCACAAGTTTGATTCAATTCTGAAAAAATTTTCTTACTGGGTGGCATATTCTGCAAACCTGGTGGTGCTTGCAAACGCAACATAAATAGCTTGCGTATGTTTGCAGTTTCTTTGTTAATTAAGACACTAGGTACATTAACGGCAATAACGTTTTCTAACTCATTCAAAAATGATTTTGAAAGTCTAATCACCATATAGGTTAAACCAGAATGCAGTGAACAGATGAAATTGCACAGGTGTGCGAAGCTGTGAAATTTTTTACTTGAATCAAAGATTTTTGTTTCATTGATTTCGGCTTCGACTTAAGAAAATAATCTTCGAGTGAACTCAATGTTAAAGTCTAGTTTAATTCATCATCAGTCGTATCTAATCAGACAAAATTAATTAATCCGGGCAAGTAACTTTATGATTCTGTGATATCTGCAGCATTATAAATAACATCCAAACACATTTTGTCTGTGCCAATGTACGTACATATTTAACCTCTCACGGATGGCAATTGATTTGTATTGTTTACATTCAACTGTATTATTAAACATAACTAAACCACAACAAAATCAAAGGCTAAAAATATCAAACTGAAAAATTTACAAAAAGAATACACATACATATGTACGACTTGCAGTAATATTTACCGTACAGCCTTGAAATTATATTGTTTGGGAAGTGTGCAGTAATCTTTAAAATTACTTGATAATCGAATAGAGTACAGAATTGAGAATCAAAACAAAAATTTTGGAATCAAATTGAAGATTGGTATAGATGAATAACTAGAATGGTTCCATCACTAGAATTGACATGTTAATTGGTAAACGTGTGAAGTTTCAGGATTTTCAAACATTTGATTCCACTTCATAATCAAATTTATTATTTGCGTTGGCGCATGCTACAGTGAGTGCATTGCGACTGCACACACTACTGGCTGACTTTGCCCTATCAGCAAGGGCTGAGAGCCTGTGGCTACAGGATTGATTCTACGCATTGGACAACTACACACACACAAAATAATTAACGTGTTTAATTATGGAAATTGTACTGCCCTCCCAGAACTTGACATGCAGTCACCACTCCTCGCCTGAGACTGTTTTACCTGACGAGCCACGGACCAGCTGACACCGATAAGGAAGTCGAAAGAGTCACCACAGGATCGGAGCACCCCTACGCCCAGAGACGTCACAGCTGCCGAGCCTCGAGAAGAGGTGGTAAACTTGTCATCAGTCTCCACACAGGGTGATAAGAACCTCTACAGCCTGCGAAGGCTCATCCACCAGCTTGCAAAGGCTCTCAGGAGGTAACTTCATCTTCAGCAACCCTGCACTCCTTACTAAAGTCATTCCTTGACTCCCGCGGAAGCAGGCCATCACGACGACCCCTGTCTAGACAACCACCCCTCCGACAACTAACTCGCTGTTAATTGCAACGTTTAGTATTCTTGGAGTTTGTTTGGAGAGAATTTATCCATGTTCGACTTCATCTGGTGTAAAAATAAATAGTTATTATTAGTTTCAGATTATAAAAGAACCGGATACCTAGTGTTTTCTCAAGCGTCAATAAAATGTTACGACAAACTATAACCTTGGTGAGGTAGTCATTTACGCATCCTTAATCATTATAATTTGAAGAAAAATCTCATTTTGGGTTCCACAGCAAGCCTAACATTTCACTGCAGAACAAGTGTGAGTGGGCCGAACCCCTAAGGATCACAGTGTCTGCAAAGACATACTGGGATTCCTGGGGGTGCCTGTTATGCCTGCGTTTACCTGCGGTACCATTCCAACTCTAGCTTGTTATTTCTCCCTGTCAGAGCCTTGGATGTGACTGAATAAGATACTCCCACGAGGGCTGTACTACGGCAGCTAGGGAAAGAGTCAGACCAACCAGTACATTAATGAAAAGAGCCTCAGTTAGAGAGTAACAAATCTCGCATTCTAACATTAGTTCATAAATTTAGAGAACTAAAAAGGGAGGAGGACTGCTTTGCAGAAAGTATTGTAGAGCTCGACGGGCCCTACAAAGGGACCTATCTCAGTTTGGTGGCGCACCGCCAGTCGACTCCACTCACGACACTGCATCCCCGTATCCCTCACCAAAAGTCACTGCTACCGCATCACATCTGATTTCGCCCTGTATAGCTTGCGAACACGAATCCGAACTAGATTCTGATGGCCATGGCTAAGCTAATACGTTAGCATTTTCAGCCCACCTAACCCCGCAATGATTGCGAAGCCACCTACCGCACCCCAAGTTAGCGACACAACACCAACAAAGACGTGTACGATCCGAACGGCAACCAGGTAGGTAATTAAACATGCCATACATCCCAAAGCTACACCAAAATTCCGGATAGCTTCCTATCCATCCACATAACTTCGCTCCTTCTCGTAAGCCTAAGAGGCCCGCCCCTTTTAGATGTCCCGGAAGTGAATGAGATCCCAAGTAGGAACTATCCGAGGAAAGTCAGACTCATTCCCATTCCATCATCATATCAAACTCCACTCATGGTATTTCATTCTTTTGGACAGCTGGCATCCCGTATTTTGGCAACCTTCACGGTTTTTAATTAAGCTCATCTTGAGGTTTGATTGCTCTCTTTTCAAACACAACCTTTCCATTATGTGGCATCCCAGTAAGGACTCCAATGTGGGATAAACCCCGACCCGCCAGGCAAAGGAACATTCGTTAGAAATCACTGTGCCATCCAAGGGCCCCCTTATAACCACCCAGAGGGAAATTAGCACTCCTAACAATCCACCCCAACAATAGGTGTAACTCCAGTGAGGCGCCACCGTAACAAGGTGGGAGAGAGAGTGCCGGTAGGGAGTATCAAGATATAGGCCTGGTTACCTCCTACCTGCCCACGACTCAGGGTGAGTCAATCAGCGCCCAACATGGCGCGTACAGCTATATATAGCTCAGCCTTGGGAGCTGGGACTGAGTCTCCCCCACCCCCTCTTTACCGCAAGTCTCCTTGCAGAGGGGCACTTTGTTTGACTTTGGGGAGTCAAAGTAAACACCCCGTGGCGCTCAACTTTTCTAAGACCATGTATAGCTTGAGGAGTGTGTGCAGGACCCACAGGTCGAATTAGCGGAAACTAATCTAGAAGAAACCTGAAACACTAAATGTCCCATACAGAAGTGTTGGAAAAGGCATAAACATTATATGTGCAGTGCACATATTGTCACAGACAATACCATTATGCTTGTTTAGGATGGGAAGACACACCAAGGTTTACGGATGGTCTAGAGGTTAGGTGTCAGACTTGTAGACAAGCCCAGGTGACAATATGCCAATGGCCTGCACTGCTGATGATCCACTGCAATGATAGGTGCACCTCCAGTGAGGTGCTCCCGTAATAAGGTGGGAGACTCGGTGCCGGTAGGGAGTACCTCCTACCCACCCACAACTCAGGGTGCATCCCTGTAGTGCAAAGCTTTAAATCATTCAAACAAGTTTTAACATACATTAATTCCTGTTGTGTGATCAAGTACCAATATCTGTAAAACTGTATGTATTGATACTGTCGATTAAAGTGCAGTGTTATAGTCAAGTTGATCACAGAAAGCAGGACAGTATATTGCCACCTAAGACAAGGACCACAATCAATAGAAGTTGCCTTGTACATTATCTATTCTGTGGATGTAACTGTTACAATTGGTTGCAATTGAAAATGGACACAATGCAGAGCAATCACATAAGAAAGGAAAAAAACCTAGTCCAATTTGGAATTTCTTTACAGAAGTTAGTGAGTGCTCAGCAACATGCATTTCATATAAAGTCATTAAAACAACCATGTGATGAGTATCATAGTGTATTTTGCACAGTTCGTAATGCTATTATACATTACATTATAATACTAAGCACAATTCTAATTCAAAGGCTTTCCGTGTTGTTGGTGAATGGTCTGGTGGCAGTAATGACAAATACTTTAAAACAATCATTAAGTGATGTAGATGTAGGACATGGAACACAGTAAGCACCCTTTTTTCCTTGAGAAAGGGTTATCAAAAATTTGTTATGCTATTTCAGTTGACTGGCACTCCGAAGGTCATGTAAACAAATTGACAAATATATGAAAGGACAGAAATCCAGGTACTCACAGACTAATATTTGTCAACACAGGCAGCACTTGGCTTTAATATAAGATAATCACAGTTCCAAAACCACACTCGTCAGTAGGGGAGTCGCAGAAATTTCACAAATGCAAAATAACCGCAATATAATGAGAAACGTTCCACTATTCTAGATAAAATGCTTAATTTTTATGATTTAGCTATAAATGAGAACCACCGCCTTCCAGAGAGTCTTCCACCTCTTCACCTACCTCCAGTAGTCACTCCAGCAGACCCTGAGGGCCGCCGATGCTAACCAGAGGGTCCTGCCAACGTCGTAACCTCCTCAACCTCTTTCCTTTCCTCGTAACCAATTCCAGGTATTTCAGGTCACTGCAACGACGTCCCCTCCGAACAATCCTTAAGGCTCTAGCCAAGCCACTGTCGTCGCCCTTCTGGTGAAGACCCCCCTCCCCCTCCCTGTTTTAACATTAGCAGGGTGTTCCGCAACCGGGAAAAGTCAGGGGAAATTGTGAACGGTCTAGAAATTGCCAAAAATCACAAAATTACCTGCCAACCATCAGCGTTCTTTCCAAAGTTTTACAGAAAGCATGCTTATTCTTGCTGTTTTACAAAAACAACTCATTTGGTTTTACTTTTGCTAATTACCTATCGTGACTCGCATCATGTTTCATGTGTGAAGTATGCGTGTGTGTATAAATACCACATGGTATATGATTTATACATTTGTGTATGGCAAGCATACCGTACTTTTGGTTGAAGTACCTCACACAATGTTGTGAAGTAGGCAGGTGATACTGTAGTTTCCAAACTAGTGTACTGATTTTATGGCTGCCGTACCTAATGTTTTGCTACACTACCATATTGTTGCATCAGAGTACCATATTTTTGGGGTTACCGAGCGTGGCCGAAGTTTATGGAAGCCTCCGACCACCATTGCAGAATGGCAGTCTGTTTAGCAGCTTTAACGTGTCGAAAGTAGGAGTGAAAAATTTGATTTCTCGATTACCTCAATTTTTGCTGTAATTGACATAATAGATAATCGAGAGGAAGTATGAATTTATTAATTTTCGATTAGATTATTATTGCAAAATATAAGTTTAAAGTTTAATAATTAGGCCTGTGCAAATATTCAAATTTTCGAATACCCTTTTGAATAATTAAATATTCGTATTTGATTCAACGTCTAATATAAATACTTTGAATTTTCGAATAGTCAATTTTTTTAAAGTGTGAATGTTTATATTTAGAACCGTAGTTTCGATGCTAGGCAATTCTGACCCCATATCTGATGTCACCACAGCCATAAAGAGAAAGTGGCCCTGCCAGACCCATAAAGAGGAAACGCTTTGCTGGGAAGCAAAATGGCTCATGTTACAAATAGATTATATAGGGAACCATTGGTTCCCTACTATGGTAGACCAAACAGATATTGTGAGTCTTTAGTAAATAAAGGTACCATTAAATGTCTATTGCAATTGTACTTCTATTAATTTTCTCTCTGCGGCTTCGCTGCTTAGTATTGGATTATATCCCTTCCTGCTTGTTCTGTGCCGTTTCCTGCCACTGACTCCCCCAACCACCGCCTACACGCAATCCATTTAGGCAGATGGATTCTCCTCTCCCCTTCCGTCTTATGAGGCCATTAAAAAACTTAGGGCCGCCACCCCGTCTGTCTTTGAGTGTTTCTGCGCACACTCAGAGCAGCGAAGCTAGGGAATCAAGCCAGTTGTGTGATTCCCTTGAGAGTACGGGAATAAATGTTTCTGCAAATTTTCACGTAAAATTAGGAGTCGGCTATATAAAGTCTGTTTAGTGAAGTGATTATTTTTAGCCGGTGTTCAACCCCGCTTCAAGTCTTTTAGTGACAGAGGTCAAAGGTAAATTATTGTAAAGTGTAGACAGGCGAGCTGTACATTGTTGGCTGGCCAAGGGAACCAAGAGATACTTCTGCGGGCGTTGTGGGTAAATTACTCACTTCTTCTTTCAGTGGTAAGACTTTCAAACAAAAACGAGATTTAATCTTACACGGTATGCCGACTCCAGACACGTGTATTGTGACAAATGCAAAATCAACTGGTGTGCAGTACATAAGACATTTTAAATGAAATTTTTACAGCTCCAACAAATGGCTTACAGGATGCAAACAAAAGTTAAAATCATTTTGTTGGCTATGTTTAATGTTCACGCCAGAGAAAGGGGTGTGGAATAAAGATGGTTTTAGTGACATGAATAGTTTTAATAAAGCTGCTCAGTCACGAACTCTCTCAAACACATTTGTCAGCTGTATGTAAATTTAAGATGTTTGGGTTCAGGCTGGTTGATTTGGACAAACGAGCAGCTTCGTGCTGATGTTCAAAAACACAACGAAACTGTAGACAGAGACCGGGAAGTTTTGAAACGTCCAATAGATGTGACAGTTATCCTTGGGTGACAAGAACTTGTGTTCCAGGGCCACGATGAAAGTGAGGGGTCTTCCAACCGGGGTAATTATGTGGAATTAGTGAATCTGTTAAGTAGCTACGATTCAGTGCTGTCCTCTCATTTGGAAACCTCCAAAGTTTTTACAGGTTTGTCCAGCAATATACAAAATGACATTATACAAAATGATGCCGAATTGATTGTGACCGAAATTAAAGCGCAAATTAAGTTGACTCCTCTCGTGGCGTTAATCGTAGATGAAACGAAAGCTATTGTGAAGGTCACAACTTTCTTCTATGCTGCGGTATGTGGCAAGTGAAGGAAGCATTGAAGAAAGATTTCTCGGTTTTACTGACCTAAGTACAGAGAGATCGGCAGTCATTGGCAGATCACGTTTTCAAATTAGTAGAAGCGTACGTCTGCGGTGACAAACTGGTGTCTCAGACATATGATGAAGCTGCTGTTATGTTCGGTCATCTAAATGGGCTACAGAAGAGAGTAAGAGAAAAGTACAGGAGTGCTATATTCATACACTGCTGCGCTCATAGACTCAGTCTTGTACTTTCGCAGTCACTTAAATATATTAGAGATTGCATGATATTTTTAAAAATATTAAGTGGATTTGCCTCATTTTTTTCCCACTCTACGAAGTGCACCCGTGCATTAGACAAATTTGCGAGTAAACTTTTTTCTAAAGTCTGCCCTACAAGGTGGAATTACAGTTCCCGTTTCATCTACACTGTTCTTGAAAACAAAAAAGCTCTAATCAATCTTTTTGACAGCATAACAGAAAATCCTGACGAATGGGACAATGAAACACACATTACAGCACGTGGTTTCCTAGCTCCACTGAAGAGAGTTCAATTTTTCAATTTTAATTTCCTGTTACATGTTTTTTCCGATACATTTTCAATTACAGATTCATTATTTCAGATCATTCAAACAAAAGACTTTCGACATTAGCTATTGCATCCAAAAATTGAAGGAGGCAGAAAATATTATTGCAAATAAGAGACTCATTTAATATAATTTTGTCTGTATTTCAGGAAGAACCTCCCGCTAAAAAACAAAGAAAATCAGAGGAAATTAATCTAGAATGTACCTACAGAAAGTTGTATTTTGAAATAATTGACAGCATTTTGATGCAGCTTCGTACTAGATTCAGTTCACTGGAAAACTTGAAGTTTCTCGCTCTCGTGGACTGAAACAAAAATGAAGAAAACGCTAAAACTTTCCCAGAGAAGGCTTTTGCATCATTAAAATCTTCTTACTGCAATTACTTTTATATAAAATCTTCTTAATGCAATTATTTTGATATACCTTGTCTTAGAAGCGAACTAGTTTCCAAATTTAATTTGTCACAGTTCAGGTCAATATTAGTATTAGAGATAATGGAATCGCTCAAACAATCAGATTATAATGTAGATGGCTTTCCTGAGTTATACAAATTGTGCTCTTTAATAGATACCATCCCGGCAACAAGTGCATCTGTAGAGCGTTCTTTTTCTTCACTCCCAGACACAAGACAGACTGTAAAATCTTGGACTACTTTCAATGAAAAAAAAATCCCTACTTACTTTGAAACAAAATAGTCCTCCTACAGAGATGTAATTAACATTTTTGTATGTAATACAAGGCAATTAGAATTGACTTACAATTAATCATGTCAACAAACTGAAGAACGCTGGTGAATCATTATTTATTTATTTTGATTGAAAAATGTTTTCATGTCTATTGTTTACAGTGTGTGTAGTAAGACTTATTCTCATTTTATATGTTGTAAATCAAATAACCAAGGAGAAGTAAGAATTCTGAATAATTACTTAGTGTTAATATTTAATATTTTTTTTCTTGGTTACATTTTGAATTTTATGCATTATGAATGGATACTAAAATTTTCTGAAAAATTAATAACATTGTGGCATCCATGTAAGGGGTTGTATATGCTTATGCCTCAGTCGACTATATCCATTGCAAATAATATATGACTGGGGTGTCTGTAAACCCAGTCATAAAATTTTTGATGCACGAAACCTGTCAATCTTTTTTGGCAGTGCCACCATTTTTAATTATGCGGCTATCATGTTTGATAATTTTATAGCTCTTCCGTTAGTGCTATTATAATGCAAAGACTACCGAAATAAATTTGTAACTAGGAAATTAAAATTGTTTTTGAGTGTGATCAGAAATAATATCAAAGCCAAGATAAAATAGCATATCTGCCAAAAAAGACAATGAATTAACAAGTTGAGATTTTGGATGATGTTAACTCACAGATGTTTTTCTTTTATCAACTTGGTTCCTCTACTTTGGAATCCACCCTTCGCCACTGATTTGCAGTCAATTTTTGTGAAGTATTCAATAACATTTCGCAGTATAAAACACTTTTTTCAATGAAAAGGACAACATATATACAATTTGGGCTTGGACGCTTTTCAGTACTGGGAAGTACTTGTACTGGGAAGTATTAAAACATTTTATAATTTCAATTTAATTTGTTTCAAAAGACAGTATTTGTGATGTAAAAAGAAAATTACCCATTACAGTCATTGTAAAGTAATTATTAATTTGTGACTTAATGGTTTTAAAAGAATTCTTAGCTAGAAAATGCAAAAATTATTCAATTTTTAAGGAATAATAGAAATGTTGAGTATTACATTAGAACTGCAGAGGCCCTACTCTTTTTCATTATCATTTGTTTTTATTGTTGTGCACTTTGGAATTGTACAATTTTTGGAACTAAGATAATCGAGAATCGAATATCGAGAATTCGAGCTTCTTAAGAGAAATAATCGAGAATCAATAATAGAGAGAAAACATTAATCGTCCCATCTCTAGTCGAAAGCGAATTGTTACTTTGAAAGATAGAAAATATATTTTGGAAACTTTCATGCTTGAAATCAACGAAATATTTAGGATCGCCGAAATATGTGTGGATGTTAATAAGATAATTTTGAAAATTATAAATACATACAGTATTTCTTTACCGTATTGCGATGTGTATACAACCTAGGGACTAGTTTAATATAAACTTGTTTCACAGTCTATTAACTAGAAAAGTGGAATCTTGGCGGAAAAAAAAAAAAAAAAAAAAAAAAAAAAAAGGGGGGGGGGGGGGGGTGCAATATGCAATCCTACGTGGGTTCTTGACCCAGCATTTTGTTGGTTCACAGAAGTTCCGGACAATAAATTTTCCGCGTTTTTTTTTATTGTGTAAGGCTGTTGTGGCCCTCAGTAATATGGGCAAACAGGCTGTTTCAAGCCACATGAAGGGTAAAAAACATCAACTTGCAAACAACACAGTGAGTTCTTCAAGCTCCATTGAAAATTTTTAAAGTCCATTCCTATTGCTGAATCTCAATTGTCCACAACTAAAGTTGATGGACAAGCTCCTTCGGAACCAGTGAATCCTTCAGGTAGGCCAACATCTCCAAACCATTTGTTACAGAATTGTGATGTGTCTAGCAGACCCCAACCTGTAAGTTCTGGAGGTGTCAGATATTTAACCAAAGACAATGTTACAAAAGCCAAAATTTTGTGGTGTTTGAATCTCGTTATGCAACATGCTTCGCTTAGATCTGTTGCTAATAGTTTATCTTTGTTTAAAACAATGTTTCCAAATAGCAAAATAGCTGCAAAAATTCAGTTGCAAAAAATGAAATTAGCATACACAATTTTGTCAGGCCTTGCACCTTACTCTCAAAACGAAATTTTAAATAATGTTGTTGACTGAGATCACGTTGTTGTAGCTTTTGACGAAAGTTTAAACAAAGTAGCTGCATTGCAAAAAAATGGTATTTACATCAGATTTTGGGAGAAGGAAAAGAAAGTTGTTGCTACAAGATATTACAATTCTTCATTTCTGGGTCTCACAACTGCAAATGATTTGATACTTTCCTTTAAGAAATCTTTGGCAGACATTAATTTAGAAAAATTACACATATTTCCATGGACGGCCCCAATGTCAACAAATTTTTTTTAGCTGATTTTAAGAAGCAGATGGCAGAAGACAACCAAGGTGCTGGCGTTTTGCTTGACATTGGCAGCTGTGGGCTACAATCTCTTCACTGCGCTTTTTTAAAGGTGGTGTAAAAAGTGCAAGTTGGAAAGTTGTAGAATTTTTGAGAGCTTTGCATAACTTGTGGCCTCATGTACCTGCCAGGAGAACTGATTTTATATCCATTACAGATTCTTCAATTGTGTCCTCTGAAGTTCTGTTTGATTTATTGGCCTGAGAATGCTGAGGTTGCAGACAGAGCTTTAAAAGTACCGCCAAGAAAGGGAAGGAAAAAAATAACAACCACCACCCCCTCCAATAGTTTTCATGTTGTTACTGACTCCGTAAAAGACAGAGCCTTGATTGTGAAATTGGCATTCTTTAAGTCTGTAGCTTTAGAACTTGAACCTTTTTAAAAGGGAATTCCAATCAGATGCGCCTTTCGCTTCATTTCTGTACAACAGTATTTCATTGCTTGTACAGAACTTAATGGAAAAGATAGTAAAGTCAGATGTTTTGAGAGATTCGTCCTGCCTCACGATTGATGTGGCTAAAAAAGAAAATTTTCTGGTAGCAAAATCAGTTGAAATAGGTTATGAGACACGAATTGCTCTCTCGCAGGCAAAATTATTAGGGCGAGAAATACTGCAGTTCAAAAATGTGTGTCACATATTATTTCAAACCATGATTTGAAAAATAATGCCTCATTCTACTCTTCACTTAAAGTTGACCAAAGTTTTTTTAATGTTTTGATCCATTGGTAGCTACACAAGCAGTAGTTGCCCTGTAACGTTTGTCAGATACCTTGGAAATTTATTGCAAAACAAATGGACATCTGGTAACTTAGCTAACAAAGTACATAGGGAGTTCAAAGAACTGTGTGCTTTGAAGTGTGTACAGGATAAATTGGCTGCATATACACAAAATTCTGTAACATTAGACAAATTTTTGTTTGAGCTTATAGCATTTGGTAATTTTGGGCATTTGTCTCAATTCATAAAGTTGGCACTGATATTATCACATGGAAATGATTCAATGGATAGGGGCTTTTCCGTCAATAAAGAATGTCTTGTAGAAAATATGAGAAATGAATCTTTAGTTGCATAGCGTTATGCACTGGTACCTGCAGGTGGGATTGATAATGTGCAAATATAAAGTTGATCCATGCTGCACGAAATGCTAATGCATACTACAAGGATACTATAGAGAGAGAAAGGAAAGATCAGGAAGAAGAAATAAATAAAAAACAAAAGAAACGAAGGCGAACTGCAGCATTAGTTGAATTGGAAGCCCAAAAACAATCAATACTTGAAAGTGCTGCCAAGAAAGCAGCTCTAATACATAAAAAAGTGCTGAGCCTTAAGAACTGAATAAATATTCTGTTCGCCATCTACAGCCAGAATTTGAATTCCCTTTTTAAATTAAATATAAAATCTTATTTTTGTCCTTGGAATGTTTGTATTCTTTGATCCATAATGTAAAATGATGAATATAATGGACCGGACTGGAAGTACTTACATAAGGTGATTGAAGAAATGTCATCAATAAGCTGGATTTATGCTACAGGATATTATGCAACAGTGGCAACTTTGGAAAGTGTTTGTAAATTACGTATTGTCATTTCCATTTTCTGGAAAATTTAAATTTACTAGGGGAAAACCTGGCAAGACAGGGAATTGTTTTATCCAGGTTGGCTGGACACCCGGATTAGGATCCCTCAGAACAATCCAAGCTATGTTTCAAGTTGGATTTAAATAATTGGCTAAATAATTAATCTTTCTTTCGCCAATATTTATTCCACCAAAATAAAATAAATTCTTTTTATCCAGGTTGCCTTTACCAGGCATTTAACGTAGAGTCAATTTTGGTAAATTATTTTAATTAATTAAATGACAAGAGCGTGAGACCACTTGTCTTAAAATATGTAATAATTAACTTATTGTTATGTGTATTCTAATTTCCAATGTATTCTCAATTATACCTTTGAAAACCCCTTTTAGACTCCTTAAAGTATTTTAATAACAGCCTGCAGTGCTCTTGCTTTAAGGTAAAGCTGGCTGCCGCGTAACAATTAAGAGTTGTTCCCATACCATGTTTTCCGATACTGATATCCCGATACCAGTGCCGACATGCCCTTCACACTGAATTTTAGAAAAAGTATTTCTGTTAATACATTTAAAAACATTTTTCCTAGACTAGTGAAATAAAAAAAATAACGTCTTATACCATATATAATTTATAGTAATCTGACACAATATGCAAGCTGACCAAAAACTTTCAAACCCCCTGAAAATTAAAATTATATGACAGCAAATGAATGTCAAATTTTAAATGTCCCGCGCGCACTATCTGCTAAGATCGCACTGAGAAGTTTTCATACCTGTGGGTTTGAAAGGGGTGGGGGGAATCACCTCTCCTCTCTCCACGCTGTTGACGACACCTTGCATGTGTGGCATCTGTGTTTTAAAGTAATTAATCATATTTTACTGCAAAAAAAAATTGTAATTTTGAGACAGAAATAAGGTGATTATAATTAATTTTGTCACTGTTTTTAATAATTAATTGTTCAAAACCACGTGCTGTGATTTTCCCTGTCATGAGTTATACTGCCTTTGGCTCAGTGCTTACCTACCCATTATTAGATGGCAAAAGGTGTCAAATAGGCACTTGCATATTATCTGTTTATTCAAAAATGGGTGTCTATTGAAATAAATTAATATAAATCCTCGGATTCCTCCGCAAGAAGTTACTGGAAATGAACTGACACTTTTAACACAAGTCACTCTATGTTCAAACAATTTTTGCTGGCAAGTGGTGGAGTATATGCTTTTGGGCATATAATTTTATTCGCGAAGATGCTGCCTTTGAGTTAAATAAATATTAAGTTTAAAAGTCATGTTAATTTTATGCCAGATACACTGAAACACCAACCTTACAGGATAAAATGACCATTAATCACAAAAGAAAACAACTTTCCAAACAATAATTCTGTGTTAAAATGTTTTGCGTAACATTTTCAAGCGAAACCATTTGCTTTGAAATACAAATAATGATAGGTGTTACTATTTTGAGCAACGCATAATCTTCATAAAATTAAGTTCGCCAGGCACACATTTGCTCTAGGCCAGCATCGGCATGTAAACTTCAGTGTGAAGGCAAGGCAAGCGAAGCAGGCATGTCCGAGAGAGAGGACATGCTTTATCTTTTGCTAGACAACAACTTTCCCTCTTGGTGCATGTATTGATTGTGAGGAAAGGAAAGAAGGTACACAGCTGAGAGAGACAGAAAGAGAGAGAGAGGACACTGTTGACACGCTAATTGCTATAGGGAAACCACTTCCCCTTGAAGAGACATGTAGAGGAAGTAGCAAGCCAGACTCGCACCACGCATCCACGCCCACAGAGCAATTATAAACTGTGGCAAGCATGACACATTTCACATCCAGTTACTAGACGGTTGTATAAACAACCAGCTTAAAAACTATAGTTACGGGAAATCTTACGTGACGGAACCGAAAATATACTTTGATCAGCGCAACATGCAATAAACAATAAAAGGTTATGTTAAAATTATTTAAAAAGGAATTTTGCAGCGACCACAAAAAATTTTTGGTGGATGCAATCTATTTGTTCTTTTTTTTTTTTAATGTGCGGCATATACACACCGAAATACTGTAATTTTTGCGTCTAAAGAATGTAATAACCAGACTTCGTTGTCCACAACCAATACTAAATGGCACGATCATATCCAATACAGATACACCGTGAAAAGGCAAAGTATTGGCCGATACTGATACTTAGTATTGGTATCGAACAACTCTAGTAACAATGCCACAAAGGCAAATACAAACACATTGATGCGTGCCGCTTACATTATTATATTATTAACTATTACAGATCATCCACATGCAACTACCAACCACAGAAAACAACTACCAGATGTCTAACAGGAAGTGTTCTCGCCACAGACATGGTAGCTACTTAGTTTCCCAAACTGTTCCTGAACTGCCCTTCTCCATCAACTACGCACGTGAAGGAGCAAACCAAGAACGACATGTTACGAAGGTGTAAAGAGTGGGTTCAACTCAAACGCACTTTGGAATCACAATACGAAAGATATTTGAAGTGGTCGTGCAACGCGCCAGCTTCTCCTGAAGCACCTGGCAGACAAAGTGTCGCCACACCACTGAAAGTAGCCGAGCGCAGCTGAACGCCTGAGGCAATACGAGTACTAGAGGTTAGTACTCCCACATCACGCACTCCAGGCAAACATCACAGGGGCACGTCACACCTCCTCCGGCTTCATCGCGCACTACGGTAATGCATAAGGAAGTGCACGGCCGAGGTCGGGAATTCATCACCAGTAGCTCGCCTCAACACTTCTTGTGCTGGGGCTCTCCACTGACCACTAGGCCTTTACGACCCTCTCCAAGAACTTCCAGTTCTCCAGTGGCTACAGCCAGCATCTACCAGAGGCTTCAACCACCTCTTGACATTGAAGTCACCAGAAGCTTCGTCTACTTGAAGACATCGAACACGACTTTTAAAACTTGAAGTAGTTGTAACCTCCTGGTTCTTCAGCTGCCACTACTTGCTGGTAGTGGCCCCTCAGTTAAATCTATGGCCTCTTCTAGGCAAACTCAATTAGTGCTAGTTGAGATAGTAAAGCAAAGTTATTCCCTTGTACTTCAGTAGCATAGGAGCGGGTCATCTTCATCTGTTAATGCGTAGGTTAAGTACTTCCGCAGCACAGACTTACTAGTAGCACGCACGAGTAACCCAGGTGTTTATTGTTTAAATAAATACCTAATCTTGAACGTATCCACAAGTTTCTACTTGTAGTATTGGAGTCTACCTACACCAGTATTGACCGACAAGTGGTACGCAATCGGCAGATAGTTTAACATAGAACAGAACGTCAGTCTCCCTCCAGGGGTCTGTCAAACACACACATTTTCTTTTGATGGCCACCCATTCTGTTCACCTCGACATTCAGAACGGTACAGCCCTAACCATTAGGTCATACCCACACAGAGGCGGTACAGCCAACCCCAACTGTGTCTCTCACCAGAGCGCATAGCTAAGGTGCTGGCAGAGATAAGCTGTGGGGGATTGGAGGTCCTACATTGTGTGGTTACACCTAGCAGTGGCAGGAAGGCAGTCTATAACTCACTACTCCAGTTGCTTGCTCTGTTAGGCAGTCAGGGAGCAAACCACCAGACATTGCAAGTTTACACTAAGGTCAGGGATTGATGATTGCTTGTCACCAACAGGAAATCTGGTACGCTATCAGCCTATGCCATTCCACAGCAGGCAAGGAGCTCAAAGAGCAGTTAATAAGGCGGAGTTCAGTGCTGCCAAGCAGGTCTGTGTGGCAAACCTCGTTACGCCAGAAGTCGACACTGCTAGGGGGCAGGCCCACGCCGCCCGTAGTGCTGCGAGATTGACATCGCCCATCGGAACATCTGTGTTTCACTCTAACGCGGTACGCACTAATAACACTAGTAGTGCAACTCATCTAGCGCATAGTAAAAGTCTCTTGCCAACTAAAGATAAAGCAACACGTGTCAACCTTAAGAAGCAAACCAAGATATGCCAGCCTGTAGATCTTCGACAGCACCCAAAACACCATAGAAACTCCTTCACTTAAGGAATCGAGCGACTCCGCCATCGCTGGTGAACAGCCAGGTTGGAGAGCGAGCTATTTTTGCCACTTGACCCACAGCAGAACCACACATAGGCGCCACTGAATAAAATAACGCGAGTATCCTATGCTCTGTTTCACCACTGGGTGATGGCTGATAGTTCCATCCACAGCTGGGTAACGGCTGGACACGCAACAGAGCATGATGTAATGTTGAAAAACCAGTGTGCCTAGAAGTGCACATTAGCGCTGCAGTAATAAAACGGCTTCGTCTTAAAGAGTTCAGTTTTATATGGCCTCATGGCTTATACTAGTAAAGGTGGTAACAAATAAAAATTAAAGTTAATTTAAAAATAGTTGGAACAGCTGTTAGCAAATTTATCTCCCTCTGAAGTAAAGAACAAAAATCACTTTTTTTTTACACCTTCAAGAGTGTCGGACAGCTCACATCTGGAACACCTTTTAATAATACACTTCGGAGATAATATCCTACGTCTCGACCATCATTGGCTAAGTAACCCTCCTATTAAAAACTCTCCTATTATACCCCAGGAACTCCCCAGCAGCACCAGCACCACTTCACCGCAACCAGTGTTGGCTGCTACATCACAGCCGACTGCCTCAACGAGCCAGCCAGCGAGGAGTGTGCAGCTTCCAAAAGGTGCAGTCTCTGAAGCGGCTGATCAATGTGACATATGATTGTGTGCCGTTGTGCAAACCTACTCACCCTACTCTATACACTGGAGTCTTGCCTAAGCATTTTTAATATTCCTGGATATGCTCCTCGCGACACTGGCCTCGGGAATGTTGAAGTCTGTCTCACTCACTAAAACTAGATATTCCTGCCGTAGATCTGTGAATATTAAATTAATCGTAGGGGTTGAAATACCCAGTTCCCAAGCCAGGAAGGGTGTTCCCAAGCTCCCCAATTTGTAAATAATTCCAACATGGAGAACCCCATCTTAGCCGGTGCTTCTAAGTGCTTATGTTCGACCTCAGACGGCAATAGGAATCAATTTACGACTACCCTTCACATAGGTCAATCTTATGTTGTGAGGTCTCGCTCCTCATCTACTCATAGGTACCAAACAGTTATTCAATTAACACAAGTGAATGGACATGCTTCAAATTAAAAACGACATCAAGTGTGCTAACCTGAATTCTGATTTAGTTTTGAATGCAGGTTAAAGAATTGGGTCATGGATTTCCAATACGCCAAAATAAGAATTTGAGCCATTCCTATTATGGACAGATTTTGATTCCAGTACTTTGATCTATCTATTCTCAATATAAAAGAATAAAACTGACCCTTCTTCTCTACTTAATATATATGGACTACATAAAAGCAAAAAATCACAATAAAAATGTAAAATTATACCCAACCTCTTTAGAAGGTTCTTCATCTTTTGAATCATCTTTCTTAACTTCTTCCTTAGAAACCTCCTCTTCAATTTCCATATTTTCCAAGTCTTTGAGTTCTTCATCTTTGCTTTCCTGAACATCCTTCTTCAATTGCAGTGGTTCCATGGGATCACAGCTAAATGCTTTACTGTCCTCTTCTATTTCCATCTTTGACCCTTGAGATGGTTCATTTTTCTCCTGCTTCTGATCATCAGACTTTGTCACTTCTTCGTCTTTGGGTTCGTCTTTCACTGCCATTTCTTTTTCATCTTCTTTACTAGCAGGTTCCTTTTCTTTAACTTCTTCGTCTTTAGAAATGGCATCTTCACTCTGAAACAATATTGTAACATAAGACATATATTGTAACACAATGACAAATTTTGAAACACAGGAAAAAATCAGTGATATAAAATGTCCAACATGAACACGTGTAGAAAATAATTAAACTACAAGAAATCTTCTTAACATTACTTAATGCAATCAAAACTATACACAGCTCATTTACACGTATAAATACACAATGGTAGTTCCTACTGAAAAAAATCTTTAGTTTTCCAAATTCATGATTAAGGGTGACAGTGTTACTGCTAGTAAGGATGTGGTTTCCTGTGCGACTGAAATGAAAGATTATTACGTCCAGATATAATTTTTTTTAACCAATGCATTATTTATACTCATTTAAGTACTACTTTTTAAGTCTTGCCAAATGATGCAGTAATACGGTGGTATTAAATGATGAACTTAAAATTCTTAAAATGTTACTCTCCTTACTTCTTGTTACGTTCAACATTTCCTGTCAGTATGACACAGTAAAGTAGGTTTTATTTTAGGAATAAAATATAAAATTACCCTATCTGTAAATATTTATAGCAGTCGGTAAAAAAGTTACAATAAAAAGAGGGGTAAACTGATAAAAAAATGTCAGCACACAATAAAAACAGAGAAATATAAAATAAAAAGAAACAGCATATAACTGGCATAGCCTTATGATGCTATACAAAACTTTTTAGAATACATGATTGAACAATAAAATTATTAAATATTATTTTTTTAGTTGTACATTGACAAGAAACTTGGAATCAGTGTTACAGCCGCTGTAAAATATGACTATGAGAACACAAAACATGGGTACATTGATGGCCACAACATTAAAAGATTAAGTTTACTTGAACAGTTAAAATGCTGCCGATTACAGCAATGCTGATACCAGTTTTAATGAGCATAATCAATTTCCAATTCCCAATATTCGGAAATATTTTTTTATTACTTAAATTTAAGTCTTCAGTTTCATGAACACTAAGCACTCTGAATTAGGTGTCTACAGTGTAGAAATGAAATACAACACTTATTTTAATAATAAATGAAAAGGTAAGACAGTTTAACTTGGCAAATAAGTGACGTAACAGTCCAGCAAGAACTGTTACCAGACAATACAGTATTCGTAAGAGACTGAGTTCATTAAAGACAATCTTCAAAGCTTCAGGCAATCTGATGTAGGTTTGGGTTTTGGACCTGAGAAATACCACGCACAACTTCAAAATGCATATTTGTTTAAACAAACAGCTTAAAGATGCCATTAAAAAGAACTTATTGAAATTTGAATTCAATTCACTTGAAATTGAGTAAAATTTTATTTTTATTTGTACTAATATTTTCATATTGTGTTCTTTTGTTGGCCATGTCATACTCAATCCCTTGGTTAAAATGACAACTGATTTATTCGCGACAATTTTTCCCAATTACTACTTGCACAGTCTAATTCAGACCATTAACATTCTAACCCAAACCGCAGCCGACAGTTTCCAGTAACAACTATGCCCATCAATATACTGTCACTGCCTTTCATTTTCCATTTACAATAACACCCAGGGAACTGGCCCGCGAAATCCGCGGACTAAACCACCTTCGGTGAAGCAGGTAATTGTACGAAATAGTACTTATGGCACAGTGTTGTGTAGGAACTCCAGCACGTGCCCGCTCACGCAGATGCTCAGGCCTGTCGACGCTCGCTCGCTCGCACATCCGGACCTGCAGTTGCAAGGGGAATAACGTTAAAATTATGGTACATTTATTGTATATTTAATATTTTTCTGGGCGGTATACTAGACCGAAATGAACCTACGATAGCTTACTGGAAAGCTGGGGGAGCAGTATATGCTATAATGGTACGAATTTCAAACTTATTGCATAAAATAACAAAAATTTGGTACCCAGTACCATAATTATGGCATGCAAAAAATTGGGCAAATGACTTTCTAAAATAATTATGGTACCCACTTATGGTAGGCAAAGTTATCCAAACTGGCCTAACCTGTTTAAGAGGGTATAGAGGACTTAAAATAAAAGAAAATACCAGATTCCATCAAAATATAATAAACATGAGCCATATAGCACCTACAGAAGGTGAAAAAGGGCGAGAGGTGGGGTAAATTTTGTGAGGGGGTTGTGTAAGTTTTAAGGGCCTAACTTCCCATTGGGGGAGGGTGGGGTGTAGAAAGGCAACCCTCCCCCAAATCCCACAAAAATCGGTCGAAAAATGTGCCTTCAGGCCGAAAAGGTGCAAACAGTGGTGCACAAAACCCCCTCCACCCAATAGCGTAAGTTATGCAAGTGACATAACCTGTTTTAGGGGCGATAGGGGACTTAAAAGAAAACATCAGATTCCCACAAAATTGAATAAACAACGAGTCATATAGCACCTATAGAAGGCGAAAGAGTGTGAATGGTGAGGGGAGACCTTGTGTGTGTGTGTGTGAATGAAGGTTCAAAATGCCTAACTTCCCGGGGGTAGGTGGGGTACAGAAAGACAACACCACAAATAGTTTAACAGTGTCAGAGAATGTGCAATTTGTTTTCATGGTCGCCAATATTACAGGTTGCTTTCTCATTGCTGCCAAGCTATGAATGAGTAAAAACTTAAGAACAAAATAGAATACAACAAACTCTTAAGGAATGTAATACATTCTATTGATAGCACCAGTTGTTGATTATCCGCGTTGTTTTGCATTCACATAGTGTCCAAAAAGGGATGATGTACACAATCTGTAGCAAATGTACCAACAGGAAATATGGTAAAACATAAACAACGGGAACAAATCCTCAAAAAACAATTGTTCCGAATATATTTTAGGTTTTGGACAGAATATCAGATTGATGGATGCTGAAAATTAATGCATTAGGAGATGTAGCATGCCGGTTTATTTAACATAGTATTAAATAAATTAGTGCTACTAATCTGTGAATAATAATTGGCAAATAATGTTCACATGCCGCCGATGCAGATGGTCGTGGTATCGGGCGGTTAATAGGCATCTGCATCTATCCATCTCTAGTTATTACTGTCTTTATACACAAAAATTATATGGTGTGGCTGTACGTTTTACAGTACTGATCACTTGAGCAATAATTTGTTCACTCAGGTTTATAAATAAAATAACCTTCAGCCCGCACGCGTAAAATGTAAACAAGTTGGAGCTTGTCCATAAAAGCAGTACACGTGAAAATAATTTTGCTGCTGTACAAGAAAAAGATTTATGTAGTTTGCACGCCGGCTGTAGCACCACAAGTGCAGATTGATAGGAGCGATTTTCTGAATTTCACTACTATACAAGAGAAAGATTTCTTACGTAGTTCAAACACCCGCCACAGCGCCACTAATGTACATGGATAGACACCATTTTGTGTAACATGTAGCAGTGGTTTTACTTTCTCAAGTCACATTACAATCTGTGGAATAGTAATTGTGCAATGCATATTTGTAAACATTGCAACATAATATGAATTTTCCATCACAAATGTTTTTGTAGGGAAGAAATTAAGTCTGAATTTCATATGTTTGTACAGAATCCTGATTCAAAAATATTCACAGGAATACAAAAATTTTGTATGACCTATACTTGAAATATTAACTATCACTAATTTTTCATCAAAAACTTCTGGTGCTGCCTATACATGCGAAAATACTTGTATTGACTATTTCATATCAGAGATCTCAAATTTGACAGATAATGTGACTAACCTACACATTATGTAAACAGTATATGCTCTTGCTCCTACAGTAATCAGCTGATGAACTGTTGTGGGATCCGTGTTGTTAGGTCAGCTATTTTGATGATTTCTTTGGAAGAAGATAGCACTCGGAACTAAAAGTTGTATTTAAAATATAAATTATACTTACAACATTTACGGTTTAAATTATGTTTCTAAAGCAATATTAAACTTTCTTGGCTATTAGTAACGGGACTTTAAAAATATGTTCAGCATTTGTGACAGAGAATGTCGACACACACATACAGTAAACGTTTCCAGTACAGTGAAGACAGTTGTGCGTGCACTTTTTTCTTGCCGTGTTTGTTATACAAATAACTTATTGGTGTTGTCGGAATGTTTAATCAGTAGTTTATTATCTTTTATTTGCTTTTTCCAAAAACAGTTGGTTGTAGGTACTGTTGTAGTGCATTTTGTTAGGTGAAATGTAATATTAATTGGCATGTCGTTAAAACTGTTTGGTCCGCCATTTTCCTACCTGCCTTCCAAAATGAAGTGACACAAATATAATTTCCTTATAGAAGTTTAAGTTTGCTTGTATCAGAAAACGTTCGCAATATTGATTTTACTGAATCACTTTGCAAATAAATTATTTAATGCTAGTGATGAACATAATTATAGCGAAATGAAATCGCAAGGATAAAAAAACACGCGTTCAAGAGGTTACAACAGTAAGTTTGCATGTTTTTGTAAATGTATTTGTAAACCGTTAATATAATTATTGAATGCACGTGGCATGAAAAATGTAGCACTTTCCAAACTTTATTTTGTAGTGAGTGAATAATATTTGTTTGTCTACATCGTAAATTTGAGTGTAAGGTTAACTTCGGTCAAAGTGTATGCATGACTATATTGCTGCAATCTGTATGAATAAGAACCGAGACATATGTATCGCGTTTTGTATTTTCATTAAAGTTATAATTTTCGAAGTTAAATTATTTAAATTTTATTTCCATACAAGCAAAATTTTCCACTGCTCCAACAAAACAATATGCAACTCAAAATGCCACACATTCACGCCGGAATCACATAGCCCCGACCAAAACAGCATGACCGACACCACATTCTCGGCATTTAACTTAACTATTTAGGAAGGTGCTGAAAGGCTACGTTAGTCTAAAAGGCAGTGAACAAGAGGGAAATTTGTAAAACATAATGGTGATAAATTGGTATCGCTAATGCATACAAAAGTAAAACTATTATTTTTAAGAGTTAGATACAGTAGTTTTCAATTTATTTTTCTTTTAAGCTGTGTATTTATCATTGTATGGAAAGCTTGCAATACAATTTCATTTTGCAATATTGTATATTCTGTGCGTCATGCCGCACGACACGACGAAGAATAGAAATCATTTCTAATCCAAAACTGCTGGTTGGACGACAGAATCGGTCTGGCTCACGACGATCTATACTGTATTTCATTGGCTGTCGTGTCGTGCGCGTTGGGGATATGTGATTCCGCCATCATAAGAACATCAAAATAATCCTGTCTCATGAAAGACGATAAACTAAGCCCCCCCCAAAACATTTCACTTTTTCTTTTTCCCCTCGAAATAAAATAAACATGATATCCTAATTGGGCCCACATTTCATTGCTATGAACATTTCTCTGTATTATTATTGATTGAAACTAACACACTGGTTCTGGAGGGTTTTCAAAATGTAAAACTTACTGGTAATACAAACTTGTAAGTTGTATCACTTGTACTTCTTTTAACATTTATAAAATTTGTCAAGCTTGTTACACAGGGATACTTGATAACAAATAAATTTTAAGGTTTTTCCTGTTTTTAAAGACTGTATTTGAAATTAACATAACGGCATGTAGGTTTTAACATTGGAGTCTTTCATAAACATTTTGAGCATGTTTGTTTTGCAAATTAAAAGTGCTCATATATTTTTAACATACCGTCTTCAGAATATTGTAAGAGTAACAGAAGAATAATCCAAATTAACAGAATTTACACTGGAAAGACAACTTTTTGATATCAAGTAAATTACAACATGCTTATCAAACAAAATTCTTTCAATTTAAGCAAACAACGAAGGTGCTCCAACATCATAAAGAAGTGTCTCATGCATCAGCAGGAACTGCGACATTCCAAAATGTATCGCTATGGAAAATTAACTTGATGATGTCTTCAATCTTGGGTAGGTGCAGCAACTTTTTGGTGCGTAAGTAACAGGTTCGTTTGATATAATGTTGCTGTAGGCAACATCTAATTCTCTAGAGCGCTTCGTAACATCTCTCAACTGAAATACAGTTTTTCATTAGGTACCCAAGAACAAGCCTAGGGCTGTATTCTCAATTTTGAGGAGGAAGGTTGTGCAACTGAACTTCAGTGTAAATATCAACACTGAGTTAGTCAGAAATAAGTTTTTAATTGCAGCATGACAATCTGAACACGTAGGTATTTGAGAAAAGTTATTAAATTATTTTGTATGTAGACCTGCAATACTTAACATTTGAGTTCTAAATGAGAGTTATTAAAAACTGAAATTAAGTACCATTTGCTTAAATATTATTTTGAATACCTACATACTTTAAACATCCTGATAATTATAACCACCATAAAAGTATCAGGCTGTACAGAGTTTGTTGTCATATCATACCACAAAGCTGAATTATGTACTTTTGATGCAATAGTAGGCGTAGCCTGTATGAACGAATGTATACTGTGTTTGAAAAGGAAGTGTTCCGGGAGGGGGGGGGGGGGGGGGGGGGGAGGTATTTTGATATTTGTGCATTCCTAGAGGGTGGGGGATCTTGGTATTTGGTGTTCCTGGAAACCATGTTAAATTTTTATGTTTAAAAAAACTTACTTCATGTACGTGTGACAAGATTTGTTGTCATTAATATATTTAGAGTGTATTCAAAAACAGTAAAATATCGTATATTCATTTGACAGTCAAAATACAATTTCATTTTCGTGCATCCTGGTTACAAATTTCTTGCAAGTTAAAAAATTTATCAATTTATATACTTATTACATTGGCTGTTAGTCATTTACATAAAATATTTATAAACAAAAAATGGGATTGTTGCCAACCTGCAACTGTCTGATCAGCCCTTCAGAGATTCTAAAAGTCATTTGGGAGGAGGCACATGCAGTTTGTTTACATAATCAGGCAGTTATATGTTGTTTGTTTACAAATACTGGCAGTCACATTGTGTTTGTTTGCAAACAGAGTCACCTTCAATAACAGTTCAGCTGTGATGAAAGGATACATAGCCACCCAGATGCCATTGGCACTACTTTCCTCTGTCAAATTTGAGACCACTTACATGAAACGGACAATATCATGGACGAAAGTTGAGAATTTCAATCCCGCTGTGCTCTTGGTATCGATAATATTGGGAAAATCCCTTTGAATTGTTCTTATCTCATATTTCTACACAATAATGTTATGCTGGAACAAAAAACAAAAGGAGGGCATTGGTGTCTGGGGATCTGCAATGATATTAGGGATGGGTTGACACTATATTTTCTCGATACTCGATACCAGCTTCGTTACTAAAACTTTCTCACTATATGAGATACCGATACTTTTCTTGATACCAAAATAAAATTGTCATGAACACAAAACAACTTCACCAAGAAAATTGCTCATTTTATTAGTGTCATAGAAACACACAAACTATACAAAAACCCAATTTACACTAAACGCCCTGTAACCCAAACGTCCTTATCCAATGATAAACCAACACAGTCTCCTTCAATTCTACAGAATGACGTTTCCACAGTAAAAGCTGTAATCAAACTTTGAGGAAAATCAGAGCTCAGTACACACTTATTTTGCGATTTTACAGTTTTTAAATTTATCTTGAGAATTCATCTTAATTACTGTAACGTTAAATAAACATTGTAATTATCCGACAAACCTATCGTGGCCTAGCCCGCGGAATACAGGTTTATCAGATAATTATGGTGTGTGTGGGATGTACAATAACTACTCTATTTGCTCGATCGTGCCTATTGGCGCTCGCTTGCAACTCTTACCTGCTTTTATTGTACCTGAAATATATAACATAAAAGTGATTAATGGGGTAAAAATAAAATTAAATATTTTGGCGTAGCATATAATTGTGGTATGTATTGCATGTAGAGTAACTACTCAAGTTATTCACTTGCGCCTATCGGCGTTTGCTCGCATATCTCAACCTCTTTTTACTGTACCTCAATTATGTACTATAAAAGTTAATGTCAAAAATCATAATTGTGGGATGTATGGGTTGCTTAAAAATACCTCACGGTGCTAGCAGCTGTGTGAATATTATGCTATGAATAAAATATGGTATATTGTAGAACACTTGTACTTCAATTATGGTACACTTTTTTACATTATCACACACATTCCAAAAGTCGTGATATGGTTTCGGAATTCTTGTGCACATCCTAAAAGTTATGGTACCTCATGCCATAACTATGGCACAAGAAATTTGGTGTTCAAATTTGATACTTTAAATATTCTCATGCGATACTCGATACTATAAAGTACCGAGGTATCGAGGATCCCATCCCTACTAAAAACTGCAATATACCAATAATTTATGATGCACTATTATATAACAGATACACTGCCGTGTTGACTTTTTTTATTTTGACCCCTTCGTAAAAAAAAAAAAAACTTGTGATCAATCGTGTTTTCTTCATTTCAATTTCAACTGTTCATCACATCTGCCTGCTTCTTTGTTACAGCTTCTTCAGTTGTAACGGTTTGTGCCCCTCTGATCATGGCCTTTACAAGTGTCTTTCAAATCTTTCTTAACAATTGCAGTTTTTAACCTCTTATTAGCTTCTTGGAAGAGTTTGACAGCAGTTTTTCTCATTTTGCATTCTGTCTGTTCAAAATCTCTTCATTGTCTTAAATTTTCTTTTCATCCTTTTCCATTAGCTGAAGTTTTTCTTTTTCTGCTGCTGTTCTCTCTTTCTTTTCTTTACTTTTTTGTTGCTCAAGAATAGCTTTCTCTTCTTCATGTACCAAATGCTGCCTATATTTGCTGTGAGCACTGGCCAGCAACTATTTGCTTATGACAATATAATGTGGACAATTTCGGTAAATCTTCATTGCGCTACTTACGATCATGTATGCATCAAGGGTTTCTTCATTCATGGAAGCTCTGTATACTGACAAAGTCCGACATGACAAAGGAAAGCTATGTTCCACATCAGCCTGACCATGAAAGAGAGCCAATGATGCTCTCACCAGAGCAGCAACTGTAGCATACTTTAGGACATCTACAGAAGGCTTCTTCAAACAAAGAAAAATGTTCCCAATATACATTAATGCAGCTATCTCATGAGCCTTCTTTGTCTTTTTCAGTCTGAAGGAGTTTCCACTTATCACACAGCAGATCCACATAAAATTCTCCTGGAAGAGCTCTTGCAATGGTAGCAATAATATTGGTGCTACACAAGGACACCCTCTCTTGAGGTTGAAGGCATCTGAAATACTTTACTAAGTTTTTTGATTTCAGGGTGGACTTTACAAGAATGTGTTGATAGGCTGCAATAAAGTGATCCTGTGCTCAAAAAAAAAAAAAAAAAAAAAAAAGAAGTCATTGCTTCTCATTCACCTGAAAAGTAACACACACTCTTTAGGTTTGTTTTGGTTTGTGTCAATTAGTTTATGTATGGATTCAAATTCGAACTTGGAGCCAACTGTTGCGAGTGCCATGGCTGGTGGCCATCTTGACTTGTGGTGCTATCTCTGAATAAAAGCAGTTAGTTACCGCTACTCCGTGTTGCTGGACGTCACGCAGCTGGAATATATTACATGTGTGGAAACACACATACTTATATGAAACAGGGCAAGAAAACCCTGTTGTAAATCCAAATATTACCTATCTAAGTTTCCTAAAATTACAATAAATAATAGTGCACTTAATTTTTTCAACTCTGATGAGACTTCATCACAACATACACAATTTCTCCTGGAGGCAAGCAATTTTTTTTTCAAGATAATTCCTAAAACACTATACTCCTTGATGGCAGCATGCTTGCAAATTCTAGCCATGATAGTATTTGCTAAGGTGTAAAGTTCAGTATGAATCAGATTGATAAGTGGCCTTTCTCTTTGAAAGAAACCAGTGGAACAGGTAAATATTTTAGCACTACTGCACACAAAAAGAAGTTCTACCTTAACTGTGGAATACTGTAGTAACCTTACAATTCTCAGGTAGGTGCTCTTCCTAGGTAGGTCTTATTTTTTGTTAGGAACAAACTTCAAGAAATATTTCTGCAAAGCCTTTAATTGTTCCAGAAGCCTAGCTGCCGCAGATTCCCGAGTTGGCTATCTGAATATGATACCAGTTTACATGTAAACTTTGGATATGAATTGAAATCTGTTTTGAAACTGCAATTGCAATTATAAATTAATATGAGTAAATATTAGCATCTGTCAATCTAAAGTTTTAAAAGAAATTAATAATTCTGCTGATGTAAAATTAAAGCTGATTTTCTGCTAGACGTATGTGCAGTTTGAAAATGAGAACAAGGAAAATATTATTGTACGAGACTATTTGATTTGAAAGCAGTTTACACATGCATACTGAGTAAAATAAGTGTATTGAAAACCAATGGAATGTAGCAATTATCAATAATGAGAAAAACAATACAAAATTCACACTGAACATTTACTTACCTCCACGAAAAATAACTTCTGATTCAAACATTTTTAACAAACATTTGAAATTTCAAAAATTGAATTATCTTGACCCCAGGCAAACTCAAAAGTTATCATGAACATCCAATGTATTTTCACAAGACCCTCAATAATCACTTTGCCGGTAAATTATTAGTTTTTTTGACACCAGTCCTACTAAACTGGCAGGCACAACTGGTGTTTCAGTGCATGCGCGAAGATGTCGGCTGCAAGATGCGCATGCTCAGTAATATCCTCTATACTATAGATACATTAGGGTCACCATCTGTTCCTACTTTATTTTGTTTTATGAATTCTCACATGGTGTGTAGGCCATAACAACATAAGCAGCACGGAATTGGATATAACCTTATTAATTTTAATATAGGCATCACGTGTGCAATGAAATAGCAACCACGAAAAATATTCCAACATAGTACTACAAAAAATTACAGAAATGACTATTTTATATAAAAAATGACCAAATGAAGCCCTGAATAATCTTGCAGATAGTTTTTTCTTGTAATATTGTAAGTGATGTTTAATATTGTTGTATTGTTTACAAGGTGAAGTTTTTAGGTATTACTTAAAAGATGCTTTGAGGTTCACAGTATACCACAAGAGTTCAAATGTTTTTATTGGTTTGTTACCGGTATAAAAAAGTGTTTACAAATCCCCATTGTTTTCTTGGATTTTAGCCATAACTTGGGATTCACTTTTTTCATATAAAAAACCTGCAAGGAATGAATTTCAAGAATTTAAATTAAATATTAGTGGAAAATTGTGGTAAGTTAAAACAGACATGTGATATCGTAAATGTTTTAATTAATTTGCTCTCTGTGATGGATTGTAACGTGATGTATTTTACTGCCATACAAATTTTGTATTTCACCTACAAACATTATTTACATACATCATGTCTATACACTTAATCTTACCTGTGAATGAATGTTTGAATTTCAGTGTTTTGTACAAAATTCAAAGACGTATTATTTTCTTGTAGCATCTACATAGATCTCTTGTGTTCTGTGACAGGTAACAATGAATATTCTTTTAGGTTATATGATTGAACTTGTGCATTGAAGTGTCAAGTAAGTTGTATGTAGGAATAAGGTCTCCGTAATTAGCACAATTGCAGCTTTTTAAGTAGGTTTGGATTTGGTAAAGGCTTCTTCAAAATCTCTCCCAAATCGAGAGGGGTAATGTAGCATTGCAGGTTATGTATCTTTTATTTGTTATTATAATAATTTTACATTGGACATTTGGTTAAATTCCTTGCTTATTTTATTAGTGGGTGAAATATTATAATTTTTTCTTTGCCGACATGTGGAATGGGAGTTGGTTATCAGTTTTAATGTGGGACTGTATTTCAAGCTGTTATCTATAGTGTACTGGTGTTTTTGAGTTCCCAGAGTTGAAGCAAGGTTGCATCAGTGTTGTGATAAGAGTTTTTCCTTTGATTTCTTTTGTAGTTTTCAAATCATCAGCGGAATTTGTTTGGAAACTTTCATGATGACTTAAGAGTTTAGCCAATAGGAGGCGGTGAGCCCCGGTCAATGACTATTTTTATATTTGTAGTTTTAGGAGAGTGGATTACTACACGCCGAGCTGCACTCCCAGAGTCTTTCTCCATGTAGCAGTTGTACAGTCGGGAAGCAGGCAACATGGTGAGCGACACGCTCGCGATGTTTCTCGTGATTCAAGTTGGTTGAATGAACTTTAATTAATTACTACAGTGACACTGTTAATATTCAGAGTTCGCCAACTGAGTTAACCTGTTTCGTGTTCAAGTTGTAAATCGGTTTGGGATGTTCAATAAAACTGAGAAATATTCCAACTGGAATTCACATTCTTTTTATTTGTTTAACAAGACGCCTGAGTTTATTGTATCGACCGACTGAGCTAGAATGGACTGTAACTGCCACATCACATTTATGACTGTCCAGACATGGGGCGATGATTTGCAACGTCACAACTTTCTATGTCAAATACTGACTGAGAATATAATTAGTGTAAAATACATGGAAACATGAGCCTTTAATGTTTTTTTGTCAAGTATCTAATTACATACACATTAAAATTGACTCTCGATGTATTGTTATATAGTAGACTGCCAAAAAATTAGCATACATGAGGTATTTCAGTAGATGAGGTTTCTGACATGTAAATAAATAAAATAAACTTTATGTTGAGTATAGGGAGAGCTGTATGTTACTTGTGAATAGTTGAGCTAGTAAACGAGAGAGGGGCCGATGCCGATACATATTAACCAGCTGATAACACGATCATCGGCATTGGTGGCATCTGAACATTATTTACCTATTATTATTCACTGATTAGTAGTACTCATTTATTTAACACAGTGTTAAATAAATCGGCATGCTACATCTCATAAAGCATTAATTTACCGCATCCACCAATCAGATATCCTGTCAAAAACTCAAAATATATTTGCGGCATCTATCGAAGCTGTATTAGCCCCAGACCTCCTGCATGGTCCCAGTGGCTCATCGGGCGAAAATAAATTCCATTATTGGGACATCTGTGCTGGCCTGTTAGATGCAACAATCTTGTAGATGGTGGCAGTGACTCAACTCCGTTGACAACTACTAGTGGTATAGTTGCACTGATGAGTAGTAGCAGTTTATTTAGAAGTACAAAATATGTCATGCGTCAATTCGCTCCCTCTCCTCCTGGGACGTAGACTCATCTGGGCAATGAGTAGAGAAGAGAAAAAATTCTTATGCAGGAATGTAGAACTGTTCCTTCATCAACAAGTCATTTCTCTTTCCCTGGGCTTCTGTAGGGTCTCCGGCTTTGTGCTAGGTGCAGCTCGCTTGCACTATTTGAGATACATGCAGGCAAACGGTGCGAGGCAGGTGGCTGGGTTGGACGTATTCTTGCAGTAGCGGAGTCAGCAAGAGGAACCCATCTCTCTCTCTGTTACATACAGGACTATCTTCCCTTCTCTTTCTAGTTGCTAGTGGGCTGGAAGTAGCGCGTGTCTCCATGGAGTGTATGGTGAGTGGCGCAAGGGTATCCAGTGTCTGTGATAATGCGTGACCTTGATAATCGTGTACCGACCTACATCAACAGCTGTAAGGATTGGTTACTTACAATAAGATTCTTACGAATCTGAGGAGAGAGCAAACATATTGGCTGGCACATGGAATAAGTTGTGACACTGGGGAAGCTGAGAGAGAGAGAGAGAGAGAGAGAGAGAGAGAGAGAGAGAGGAGAGAGAGAGAGAGAGAGAGAGAGAGAGAGGAGAGAGAGAGAGAGAGAGAGAGAGAGAGGAGAGAGAGAGAGAGAGAGAGAGAGAGAGAGAGAGAGAGAGAGAGAGAGAGAGAGAGAGAGAGAGAGAGAGAGAGAGAGAGAGAGAGAGAGAGAGAGAGAGAGAGAGAGAGAGAGAGAGAGAGAGAGAGAGAGAGAGAGAGAGAGAGAGAGAGAGAGAGGAGAGAGAGAGAGAGAGAGAGAGAGAGAGAGAGAGAGGAGAGAGAGAGAGATATATATATATATATATATATATATATATATATAGTGAGAGAGTGTGTGCGTATATATACACATACACACACGAGGTAATTTATAAAAGAAAGAAAAAAATTTTCCCCAAGGCCCCACACAAGGTGTGTCTTCTTGCTAACTGCTGTGGCCACCTGGCGCGGTAGAATATTTAGGCCCTGCCTTTACCTCCCTATCTCAGAGCTGGCAACCTCTAAGCACACCCATCTGTATTCCCAGTTATATGCAAAAAATACATGTAAATCATGAGCGATTCAATTTCTCCCCAAAATATAGATACACTCACAAAATTGAATAGGCATACACACTACCCACATGCATTAAATAATAAAATATGTGCACGTGGGTGAACCCGAAAAATTATTTCAAAATAATAATAATAATCACCAGGATATGTTAAAAACATAAAATACAACCATACCTTCTTACTTATTACTCGCTAGGACATGCACAGTTGCATGTTTAGCTTCTTGAAGCTCTTTGGTGGTTTGTTTCTCTTAGCAACAAACCTAATTGATTGAATTATTTTTTACTTCCTCAGTCATAAGTGTGCTTAAATTTGCAGTTGACAGAAATGCTCTAAATTTCATTTGAATGGGGTGGACATAGCTGAAAATTCTCTCTGTTGAGAATTGCTAGGTTGGCATTCCAACCTGTTGTATTTTTATAATTGCCAAGTTAATTTTTTTGGGATTATGTTTATTTTATTTCAAAGGAAAAAAAGAAAACAGTGATGAGTAGGGTGCTTGAGTATTACGTCTTTCGGAAGACGACAATGTTTTGATGTTTTTATGTGTGTGTGCCATTTTGAGTTCCATATTGTTTTGATGCAGCAGTGGAAAATTTTGCTCATATGGAAATACCATTAAAAGTATTGTTACTTCGAAAACTTTAACTTCAATGCAAAAAAATAATGCAGTACATATGTCGCTGATCATATTCGTACAGATGCTGCAACACACACGTGCATGTACGCATGCACACATGTGCACACACACACACACACTCTCTCTCTCTCTCTCTCTTTGACCGAAGTTAACCTTACAGTCATTGAATTTGCGATATAGACAAAAACAAATATTATCCACGCACTACAAGTGTGTTGAAAGTGTAGCTTTTTCAGACCACACACATCTCAATAGTAATGGTTTACAAATGTATTATTCACAAAACACGCAAACTTACTGTTTGTATAATTCGCAACCTCTCAAACAAGTATTTTCAATGGGGTAATCGGGCAATCATTGATAGTTTACTTCACTAAAATCATGTCTCTTCGTCACGAGCATTAAATAATTTATTTGCAGAATCATTGAGTAAATTCAACACTGCGCACGTTTCTTGAAACCAACAAACTTAAACTACATAACACACGACGACCACAGAGTAAATACACAATGGCGACACCGCATCCCGCATCACTACTGACAACAGTGCTGTTTTC
The DNA here is from genome assembly GCA_029891345.1 of Dryococelus australis. Taxonomy (NCBI): domain Eukaryota; kingdom Metazoa; phylum Arthropoda; class Insecta; order Phasmatodea; family Phasmatidae; genus Dryococelus; species Dryococelus australis. The sequence continues at coordinate 78,097,962 of CM056998.1, forward strand.
TCTTTCCAGTGTTGCCAGAATTTTTTACTGCTCATGATACAGAATTTATCGTGCTGTTTGCAAAGAATACAGAAATTGTCGACTGGCATACAAGCTTCTGGTAAAAGTACGATATGTACTGTACGGCAGACTTTTTTTGTCTGCTTGAGTCCCAGAACTTGTTTCATTAGAAGCCAAGCTCATGGAAATTCCCTGCTGTTATTTTCTGGAGTACCTGGTTGAAGCAACCTTTAACTCCTGCCCATAGGCCTAAATTCTAATTTTCTAATATATATTTTTTTTTGTGGGGTATGGACCCCTCCCTGGTGTCAGTACAAGTATGATAAACACTTATGGGAAAGAAAATGTGTGTGTGTGTGTGTGTGTGTGTGTGTGTGTGTGTGTTATATATATATATATATATATATATATATATATATTTTATTTGTTTGCATGTTTCTGTTAGGTGTAACCTCTGTCCTAACCTAATTAGGGTAGTATTGATGTTAACCATAAACCTACCCCCTCCTGGGTAATACATGCACCCGAGGCTTCCCTACTCGAGTCTAAAAGGCATTTGAGCTTAAACCTGAAGGGATGGGTTTGCCTGCAATGTGTATTTACTTGCTAATATTAATAGACAATATAACTTATGACAATTGTGAACATAATAATAAATGCAAAACATAAAGTTCAGATTTTTACAAACAATATCGCTGGATTTAATATAATTACTTGCAGTAGTTGAGATTGACGTGGAGTATTTTCCAGTAGGTGTCTGGGATGCCTGCTTCTATGAGTTTGCGTATGAGATATTGGTGGTGTACCTTGTCGAACGCTATCTCTATGTCCATGAAGATACCTATTTTTTGTTTCTTTTTTGTTCATTCTTTGTATTGCATACTTCGTAACTCTGGTTAGTGCGTGTATGGTTCAGTGGTTTTCCCCAAAACCCATTTGCTGGTTTGGAAGAAGTTTTTTCTTTTTAACTATTTTTTTTAGTCTTTTGTAGATGAGTTTTTCATATGCCTTCAAAAGCGTGTTAAGCAGTCTTATGGGCCTTCTATTTCGTGGGAAGATGGCGGTTTTTCCTTGTTTTGGCACCGTGATGATTTTTGCTGTCTTCCAGCTTGTTTGCATTTTCCTTGTAATTAACATCTAATTGTATAGTGATATTTGTTCAATTGCTTGTGGTGGTAGTCTTTTGAGAGCTTCGTTGAGGATGTTGTCCGACCCAGGAGCCTTGTTGTTTGGGAGCTTTTTGAATATTTTTGCAACCTCTGTTGTTTTATTTTTTTCTGGAGTTTTTGTTTTATTATGTTTCTAGTTTCTTTAAGCAAATCTTCATTGATAAGTTGGTGATGTAGTTCGAACGGTTTCTCCAGTGAATCTGCTATGATTTCTGCTTTTTCTTGCGCTTCATACTTCATGTCATTTTCTCATGGATAACTGGAGTGTACGTTTTAATCTTTTTCCCTGTTAGTTTGCAGTTGAGCTTCCAAATCCCATTTTGGTCCTTTTGTGCCTCTTCCACAGCTGTTTCCCATACTTCTATTTTATGGGCTTCTACTTTTGTGCGAATAAGTCTACTGACTTGGTCCAGTTCATTTTTGAGCTTTTGTGTCCTTGACTGTTGGTATTGTCTTGTTATCCAGTCTCTTTCCTTGATTATGTCTTCAATTTCTTGGTTTTTTGTTCTAGCTGCACCCTTTCTTTGGCTTGTGGTTGAGGTTTTCTTGATGTAGAATTTGATTGTGTCAGTTATTACTTTGGTTTCTGTATTTATATCTATTTCATGTGCTGTGACTTCTGGATAGTCAATTAAAATAGAGTTTTCAAATTTCTTCCAATTGGTTAGGAGCAATGCCTTCTGGTATGGTTATCTGCTGTTTAGAAGGGTGAGAGTTGCAATTATTGGGACATGGTCAGAGCTTAGTTCTTGTTTAACTTCCATATCCGCAATAACTTGAATGTTGGTTACGAAAACATTGAGGATGCTACATTCATAGTTAGTGTTCTATGGATAGTATGTAGGTTTGTTTGGAGCAGCCACTGTGAATTGGTATTGTTCTTGCATGTTTTCAAGTATTTTGCCATTCTTGTTATACTGTTTACACCCCCATACTGGGCTTTTGCTATTGAGATCTCCTCCTATGACGTAGTTTGGAGATTTTTGAATGAAGTCTTGTCGTTTTTCTTGCAGCTCCTTACTTCTTAGTGGGCTGTACAGTGTTGCTATAACAATATCACCTATTTGTGTGGGAATCATTACTACTGTGGAGTCTTGTTGCAATCCCATTGGTGTGTGCATTATGTTCTTTGTAATGGCAATTAGTGTGCCTCTTCCTTTTCACCCAGGTCGGTCTGTTCTGTAAATTAGGTGTCGTGGAAGGGTGTACCTTGTTTTACTGGATAGATGGGTCAATGGCTTCTTCTTCCATGAATTTTTGGAATTCGTAATCTCTTTGTCATAGCCCATTTGCATTCCACAAAAGGATTTTAATTTTTTTGTCCTGTTGTTGGGGGTTTTGGTTCTTTGTGCTACCCATTATTGTGATGTGTTTGGGTTTTTGCCTGTAGCTGAAGTTCTTGACTTGAACCTAACTTTTTCCTGTTATCTGCTTGCTTTTGGAAAATTGCTTCTTTCCTTCTTTCTCATTTTGTGACTTGTAGGTGCTTAAGTGTGTTACTTCCAATAATCCATTTAGTATTGTGTTTTCTTTGCTCTTTAAATTGGGCTGGTCATCACTGTATGGCAGACAAATACATCATACCATATATATGTATACCGCTGTTTGCAGAGAATATCGAAATTGTCGACTCGCATGCAAGTTTGTGGTAAGAGTATGATATTTACCGTACGGCAGACAATACATCGTAAAAAAAAAAAAAATCATCAGATGCATTGTCAAGGCTATCAATTCCCGTTATAAACAAGCAAGCATCCGTAATTCTATAACTGGACGTTAAAATCAGTAATAATTAAGGAAAATCCATAGTACTTGGCAGCTCTGCAGTATCTTAGCGCACAGCAGAGCAAGTTGTAATAAAAATCTATGGTGTTTGATAGCAGAGACTCTGTTATCTCATCTGTGCACTAAAGAGGGGATGCGATTGTATTGGCAAAACAGGGGAAAAAAAAGACGTACTTCACCATCCAACATTGATATAGAGAAAAGAGAGACAGAGCATTTGTCGCACATAATGAACTTAAATTCTTTAACAAATTGAGACAAAAGATTTTCTTTTAATAGGCATGTGCAAAGGTCCTTTTTTAAATGTGAAGCAAAGTCGAAGTGAATCTTGTATCATGCAAAGGAATTTAAGGAAAATCAAAGTCAAAGGATTAAAAAATATATAAATATATTAATTTATAGTAGGCTAAAGTTTTCAAGTTTATTTAACTCATTTGTTATCTTACTGCCAAAAAAAAATGTATGCGTACTAGACACTGAACAATGGAATAAAACATATCCTAATATTGTACTGTTGAAAAACTGAAACATAAAAATATCAAAATCTGCAAGAAAATAATCATTATGTATATATTAGGATACCTACAAACTTGACAAAAACTAACGTGCTCAAAATATCCAGGCCCATTTGGCATCACCACTGCACAGTGATTTCAATGGGTGGCTATCATCATTTGGCCTCTTCCCTTTCCTCCACCAAGGACCCTTGTCAATGGTAGTGGCATTAGGGTCACAAAGCAAGAGAGACTCAACTTTCACTGCGTACAAAGAATGTATGCAGTTCTTCCAAAAAGATGTATCAGCTGCGGGTACGTATGTCAGCCCAACTCCCACCCATGATATTCATTTCCATCTAGTCACTGTCTCATGCTTTTTTTTTATCAATGCATTGAAATTGTATACTTTTGAATGTGTTTGCAGGAATAAGGCACTATAATTTCCCTGGAATTACCAAAAAAAATACAGGGCCATGTGGTATGTGAAGAAAAGTGAAGGTCGTTCACAACCACAGCAATACAACGTTTAGGCCCACATGCCTATTTCTTCGGCTGCAAAAAACATGTCCTCTTTCAGTAAATGCTTCAGTAAGAATAAATATGTGGGTAACGGTTTTTCTTAATAATTCTGGATTTTATTGAATTTCTAAACAACCTATTCTATAACATACCACCACTGGGATCTAATTATTAGAGACCTTAGAAAATGATGAACTGTGAAATACTGTGAAATTGGACGTTATTTCACAGTTTTCACGAAATCTACCTATTTTTCACAAAATGTGAAATTTTTCACGAAAACAATGTTAACACGAATATTTACATTCACCAGAAATGGGAAATAATCGTTTACAATCGATTGTGAGTCGACAATCGATTATACTGCAAACACAGCAATTTGTCGCTCTTCGTAGTATTTCCTAGTGATTATATTTGTGCTGAGATGCCGAAAATAGCTACTATTTTTGATCGCGAATGCATAATGAAGTATGTTTATACAGTTTTGACATCAAGAATAAAGTAATGATGTCCTAGTTCTGTAACATGCGTGCCGAATGAGTTGTGAAAAAGTACTTGGCTGTTCTTGTTTTTGAGTTTAGGTGGAAACATAGACGTGAAATGTAATTTTATTGAATGATTTATAAAAATAACACCTGTTCAAAAGGTGCACATTTTACAAACTGCAAGTTTGCATGCTTTGCTAATCAAGTATTTGTAAACCATTACTATAATTATTGAAATGCATGTGGTCTCAAAAAGATGCACTTTCAACACTTAAGTAGTGTGTGAATAATATTTGTTCATTTGTCTATATAGTAAATTTGAGTGTAAGGTTAATGTTGGCCAAACTGTGCTGCACTGTACGAATACAAACAGCGACATGTATCACGTTTTGTTTTTTCAATGGAGTTAAAATTTTTAAATTTAAAATAATTTAAATGTTATTTCTAAACAATCAATATTTTCCTCTGCTCCATCAAAACAATATGCATCTGAATAAAGCAACACACCCGTAAGCAACACACCCGTAAGAACCTCAAAACAGTGCAGTCTCATGATAGACGTTAAATTAAAGCCCCCTACTCCCTAACTGTTTCCTTCATTCCCTCGAAATAAAATATACAGAAGCCCCTACCAATTGCAAAACTAAAACAGTTTGGAATGCCAACCTAGCTATATCATCCTACATAGATTACTGGATGGAAGTTAGCTAATGTCAGACTTTAGTGGCTGCCATGACAGGGAATATGAGCAAAGAGGAAAATGCAAGTGTGCATTGGACTCGCATTTGTTTACAAACATCTTTTTCTTCAGTGAAAAACGTCTGTAGTGGAAGGATACATTGTGGAAGTGCTACTGTCAAACTGTCAAAATTTACCACACATTTTGTAAATTAATGCTTTCTGTGTAAATTAATGAATTGTACTACTGCTGTTTCTTGTATTTAATTACTTTTCCTGTTTTTATTCAGACACTGAACATGTGCATTAATTTTCTTTCAAAACATCATAATTTAACAAATTTTTTTAATATTCAGACAGAAATTTGGTTTATTTTTTAATATGAATGCAAAGAAAGTGATTATTGATTTTATTTTTAAAGCAAATTACAGAAATTTAGCATCACTTTCATCTTAAACATCAAAACTGACACTTTCATTTTTAAATACGTGAAATTTAACACAGTTTAAATCTTTAAATACCAAAATTTTACACACTTTTCATGTTTAAACACCAAAATTTAACACCACTTTCATGTTTAAAGACAGAAATTTAACACAGATTTTCACTATTTTTCACACCAAAATCAGGCATTCTATTTTACAATTTTCTGGGGTCCCTACTAATTATAGTGATCAGGAATGGTCCAGCTCTAATAATAATTATGGAATAAAATTTTTAATGAACATCATTCAAATGAGTAGGAAAAAAAAGTAAAGCAAATAACTGGAGCTGTGCAGATTTACGAAATTGTACTGATGTGCCGATTCTGTAATGCATATTCACTGATGTGCTGACAATGAATGAAAAAGATTTTTGCTTACATTTAAGTAGAGATTATAATACTATAATATTCAAAACAATAGTACTGGTGAAATGGAGCACAATTAAAAGCAAATTTTAACTTATTTCATTGTACAGTGTCCAAAAAATAACTAAACTAATACAACAAACCATGTAAGTTCAAGTGAAGACCAAAAAAACATTTCGGTGGTCTATATTTATATAAATAATTAATTCTGATCTCAGAAAACAGTACGCATGCTTAAAAGTGCTTTACAAGTTTTGTTGCTGTTGACAGTCAATAGGCTTGCAACAAAAATTGTGTAATTTTTTGATATGAAATGGTTCCGCAATAAACAAGATTCATGTTATACTTCCAAAGTATCTACTACTTCAAAAATAAAAATGTAGACTAACTGATGAGTTAAACTTTGGTACTTTGATACACATGGTATAAAATATTTGTTAATGAACACGAACGTTCAAAATAAACGCATGCCATAGAATTAATATTTTATACGAAAATGTTACATATGAAATGGTAAATATAATAGAACATTTTTATAATGAATATGAACACTTGATATGTTTAGTATATTGTGGAAACTTCATGTGTACACATCTTGTAATAATATACAAAACTGATATACCAAATTTACATATGTAGAATACTTTACATAAGAAATCATTAATAAAATATCTCTTTTTTTAAATAACCTGTGGGAAAAATTTTTTTCAACTGAAAAACATAATAAAATTATAAAAATATAAACATAAGTCCAACTGAAATACATTGTAACATGTATGGATAGTTTGTCAAGTGAACAAAATCAAATACTGATCATACATATTGACAAGTAATGCATACAGACTTAATCATCATACAGACTTCCAACATCTGGGTGTTTATTCTAAGTTTCGTCGGCAACTGCCCACACCGTCATGAACCTACTGTCTTGAAACGGACCAAAATATTCATCAGATCCAAAACGGTATTAAGAGTTATCAGTCGTCTAGCATGGGGGCGCAATCAGGTATTTTCGGCTTACCGACTTTCCCAACTCCAAGCTAAAAGAGTGTTTGTGTGTCTCTGCGCACAGTTGACAACATACCAAAAATATCACTAGAATGGCTTGTTTTAAAATTTCACAAATCTGTCGAAAAAACATTACTTAAAGACACAATAATAAGCTTTATATTTTTTAGTTTGTGAAAAATAGCATGATTACAAATGTGTTTTATAAGAAAATAATACTGTACAGTTTTAGTCGATTTTGGGGGGAGTTTGAGAAGTTGTGGTTGGTGGCCATGTTGAACAGTATTTTTTTCCATTAGTGAGATGTAGATGTTTACGTGTTACGGACGAGGCCCGGGTGTTTAGAAAACTATTTGTGTTTGTGGAAAAGAAAATATTTGGCAAAGGCCAAGTGGAGGAATGTTAGTAGGTGTTAATTATAAATTTCACGTAAAACTGTCCTGAATAACAAACAAATGTACACATCTTAAATTGATTACATTAATATTCCTAACCTTGGTGTCCGGCAAAGTGTACTGTACAGCCATGGAAAAACAAGTATTCAGGAGGCTGCGAATTTAACAAACAGTAAATTTGCATGTTTTGCAAATGTATTTGTAAACTGTTATTTTAATATAATTATTGAAATGCAAGTGGGCCGAAAAAGCAACACTTTTCATATTTGTGCAGCGAGTGAATAATATTTGTTTATTTGTCTATATCGCAGATTCAAGGAGTGTAGGGTTAACTTCGGTTAAAGTGTGTTTTGCTGCATCTGTACCAATACGAACATTGATGTATATGTTTAATGTTCTGTTTTTTCACTGAAGTTAAATTTTTTGAGGTTTACTAATTTGAATGTTATTTCCATATAAGCAAATTTTTCCACTGCTCCATCAAAACAATATGCAAATCAAAATGCCACACACCTGCAAGAACATCAAAATAATGCAGCCTCATCAAAGCCGTTAAATTAAACCCCATCCCACTCACAGTTTCCTTTTTCTATAGAAATAAAATAACAGAACACCAACAAATTTAACTTGGTAATAACAAAAATAAAACCATTTGGAATTACAACCTACCTATAATATCCTACATTAATTACTGGACAAAAGTTAGTTAACTTCAGTCTTTCAGTGCCTGTCACAACAGGAAACACAAGGAAAGAGGTTAAATGAAAATACAAGGTGGATTGGAATCAAACTTTCTTTACAAACATCTTTTCCTTCGCTGACAAATCAGCTGTGGCGGAAGGATAAATTGTGGACGTGCTACTTTTCTAGAACTGTCAAAATTTAGCCCACTTACATGAAATAGGCTAAAACAGAGCCAGCCTTATAACATTCCAAACTGTAGGCTATTAGGGGCCAGAATACAGATGTACACAGCTTATAAGCTTGTTGTTACCGCATATATATATATATAAATATATATATATATAGACACACACACAACGGTACTTCACATATTTAAACAAAGTAAAAATTAAGTAAGGAAGTTTCGATCTCAAGCCATGGAGATACTAGTGTTACAAAGCACGTAACTTAACCACTAGACCACTAAACACATGATGCTTAAGAGATGAATAAATGTTTATTTAAGAGAAGGTAATAGTAGTTTATTGAATAAATATTTACAATTGAGTAGTGTGAGATGCACGTTCGTAATAGGTATAACCAATATTTCCATGCTAATTCAGATTTTAAATGAATGTGTAGGAAAGTTATAACGCCATAAAACACAAACACCTGCTACAATGACTTTATAAAACACCCCAACAGTGATGTCAGGCATGGCCTGACATCTTTTTCCCCTAACAAAAGATATATACAGACAAAGAGAGAAAAAGAAAGAAACACACAAAGGAAAGGGCGGGACTGTAAAAACAGTCCCTCCCTCCAGATACTGGGCAGCCACCGGCACAAGCTCAACAGGGACTCTCATGATGGGTTCAATCAGGTGGGGAGTTCTGATCTGACCCTCGCTGTCGGCCAGGGTGGTTGGGAACGTTCCACCAGCTCTTCTTGGTGTGGCCAGGTGTCCTCCATGCGGCTTCGTGATTGCACTTGTCTCAATTACAGGGAAGGTGGTGGTCTTTCCCTGGCATCTGACTTGCACTGCATTTCCTCCCTTTCGCGAATGGGGTTCGGCGGCGACTGCAGTGGTTGTTTCTCCCGGTCTAGTGAGCTGTGCCATGAAAACTCACTGGTGCTTGTGGTCCACTTGTCTCCATCTTGTTCTTGAATTCGATGGGAGTTGAAGGCAGTGTACGACTTGCAGGTTCAGCTGCTTTTGGCGGTCCCTTAGGCCAGGCTGGTGGAAGGCAGTTTGTTCCTTGGTTGGTTGTGGTTGCTGCTTGGGCACCAGCTTTTTCGTTGGATCTGTGGGCAGGGTACGTGTTGGTGCATTCATCCCATTCTTATGAGGCTTTAGAGGTTCTAGAAGCTGATACTTGTGCTCCTACAGGGCTCTCAAATGGGAAGGACCAGATTTGTCGCCGCACTGCTTTGCGAATGTATAGGGGTCTTCCTATTTGCCGGCGAGGCCGGCGCTAAACTGATTGCTTGATATACTGCGTAGATGAAGTCGCTGGAGTACAGTCTCACCCATATTAATCATTCGGGTGCCCGTCCGAGGTTGTGGTTACTTGTGTTCAATATATATTGTTCCTGGGCTTCCCTCACAGCGTCACTTCGGGCTAGAGCTGCTAGACACACATCTTCTGGCTGTGGTAGTTTGGACAGAGGAATTTCCCACTGCCAGTCCCTGGGTTCGTGTAAGGTGGTTCCAAGGAGGAGCTGGCTTGGACTGGTGTTGATGGCTTAGTAGGTCCTTTGCCTTAAGGCAAATAGTATCTTTGGGATGTGCGTATCCCAATGTTTATGGTCATCCCCTACACTAAGATGTGGGATTTTCTTTATCTCCTGATTTCTCCTTTCTGTAAGGTTCACCTGTGGGTGCTAAGGAGGGGTTGTCCATGTCTCCACCCCCATTTTTTGTAGGTGGCGAGCCAATTACGGCCGGTCAACTGTGTTCCATTGTCCGCCAGAAGGCATTGCGGGTATCCCCACCTAGAGAAAATTACGGCCTTGAATTTTCCAATGATGTGCATCTCCTGGCTGGGTAGGGGAAATGCTTCTACCTAGCGGGAAAATAAGACAGTAAAATGAGTAGGTAGCATTACCATGAGTGCTTCTTGGGTAGGGGCCCATCAAGTCCACTGCAATGTGTGTCCATGGTGTCTGAAGGTGTTGAGGCTTGGCCGTTGGAGGTGGTACTGGGTATGCTTTTCCTCGGCAACACTTTTTGCAGATAACCACATATTGGTGGATGTCCCAGCTCATCCCGCCCCAGATATAACGTCTAGCAATATCTGCTAACGTTTCCTTGGTGCCTGGGTAAGCTGCCTCCGGGTGATTGTGATAGTGGTGGCAGATATCGGCGCAGAGGGCTTTGAGCACCCATATACTCCATTTTGTCCCAGGTTGTCAGTTGCAGGACCATACTACATAATTTTGGATCTCGAAGCTTTTAGGGTGCGCCTTGAGTAGCCCCTGTATCTCTGGGTCTTGTTGGTGAGCAGCAATCTGTGGTCTGCTGATTTGTAACTGTAGCAGTTGGATCTGCTCTTCCGGGTTGACCTCCTGGGGTTGGGGTGGTACCATGCAATCCCAGTCTTCATCCGTTTTCTCTGTGAGGTTCAAATTGGGTTGGCGGGGTATTGCGTCGGATAAATCTTTTGATTTTAAAGAGCAATTCTGCACATCAAAATTGAATTCTGTCAGGAACATGTCCCACCTCCCAAGCTTTGACTTTGTGGCTTTGGACTCCCACAGCCACTGCAGCGCCTTACTGTCAGTGCGGAGAATGAAGCGAGTTCCTTACAAGTAGTACCGGTACTTCCGCACCGCTCATATTACAGCCAGGCACTCTTGTTCATTGATATGGTAGCGTTATTCTGTTGCGTTTAGCCAGGTATTGGTATATGCTATTACCCGGGGGTGGCCTTCATCCTCTTGGTATAGTGCGGCACCGAGGTCGTTCTGGCGTCTGTTTGGAGAATTAGAGGTCCTTGTGGGTGGTGAAGCTGCTTTATATTCTGGAAGCTCTTCAAGGTTTGAAATGCAGTGTGATGTTTGGGACCCCATCGCCACCTTGCTTCTTTCTCACGAAGGGGGTGCAGGAGTGCCATAATACTGGCAATGTCTGGTACAAAGTCACGCAGCCAATTACAAAGACCCAGGAACTGCTGGAGTTGCATTTTAGTATTCGGATTGTTGGCTACTTGGATAACTCGTATAGAGTTTGCTTGGGGGGAAATTGCTGCTTGGTGATACCATGTGTCCGAGATAGCCTATCAATGTTTTCCCAAAGTGGCTCTTAGATACCGTATTTACTAGTGTATAGCGCGCACTTTTTCCCCAAAATAAAGGAAAAAATTTCTGGGTGCACGCTATACACAAAAAAGAGGAAAGGGAGTGGTAGCCATAAATTGTCTGGGGGATCTTGAGGAAAGTGGCGGAACTGTCTTTTGTCTCATCTCTCGCTCTTCCATCACTCCTCTCTCCCGTCTCACTCACCAACCCTTCAATTACGTGTAGGTCGAAACCCTGATCCTCTCCCCTTTAACTAATGGCATCTTGTCATGCCACAAAACTAGAGCTGCCACGTGTTTACGGCCCCCCACTCCCTTGTAAGAACACCCAGATGTTGCCGGTCAATAATTCAGCCATACCTCTGTTTCCATGGCAGAGGCTAGTGAGCCTCCTTCATGGAAGGGAGGATGGGTGGGAGAAGGGGTAAGAAGGGGACGAGGAGATACTTTTTTTTTTATAAGGGTAGTGTGACTTTAACATGGCAAAAAAAAAAAAAAAAAAAAAAAGAAAGTGGGTCATTGCTAAAAGGAGAAAGTGAAAAAAGAAAAACGAAACTGGAAATGTTGAGTAGTAGGAGCATTAGGCTTCCGGATTTTTTTTATTTTAACTTTTTGCGCCCAAGTTATTTAATTAAAGTATTTTCCAAACATATCACAATCACCACACATTAATGTAAAAAAGAATAATTTGTTCCATACTTACTAACAGGGCGCCCAAAATTTTTGGTACAATTTTTATTTAAATTTTTTCCCCCTGGAACTTGTTGCAAAAATCATGGTGCACACTATACACGAGTAAATACTGTAACTTGGCCCGTCATTCCGTGAATCTCGAAGCACTTGAGAACCTATTGGAGGTGTCTAAGATGTCCCCCCAGGTTTTGGAATAAATAATGACATCGTCGAGATAGGCAAAGTAGAACTGCCTGACGTATCCGGTTAGGACTTCCGATGGATGACATACGCCTCTGGAATGTTGTCGGTGCATTTTTCAGCCTGAAGGGCATAACTCGAAAGTGTAGAGTTTCCCCTTCTGGGCCAGTGAAAGCAGTGTAACATCGGCTGTGCAGGTGTACCACTACTTGCCAGTAGCCTGACTGCAAGTCGAGGGTATTGAAGATTTGAACCTCTCCAATATCTCGTAGAGTATGGGTGAAATTGATGGCTGGTGGAGTGATGGGATGTATGATATCATTCAGGGCCTTGTAATTTACGCAGAACCACAACTGTCCATTCTTTTTGGGACCAGGACAATATGCAAGATATACGGTGGATCTGATGGTTAGATTACAACCAGGTGTTTCATCTTCTTTATTTGGCGGTGCCGTGCTGACATCCTATATGGGCTGTTGTATACAGGTTTACTCATGGTATGCCATATCTCGTGTTGTATGGTCCTCATCTGGCGCAGCGTTCCGATGGATCCAAATGCCCCAGTGTGCTCGTCCAAAACTCACTTCAATTGGAATTTAGTATTGTCCAGGTCATGGTTTATTTCAGTTGCTAAAAGCGGCGGGGCGGTTACGGCATGTGGGCTATGCTTCACTCCCAGTTGACCGAAATTCGGTGTTTACGATTTTCTAAATCGTTTAACTCAGTTATCCATCCATCCACTATGAAAGCCCAGTCGGCCTTAGCCATGCGAACAGTTTTCAACTGTGGATGTATGGTTTTTCATTGTTGGGCCGAATCTAGCAGTGCTAGGATACTTTGGTTATTTACGACGCCTTCAACATGTGGTGCCGCTGGGGTAAGCCCTTTTAGTCCATCTGCATCTGCATTTCCCAACTCGGGGGATCCCTTTGGCTGGTTTGGAGTGGGTCGCGGAACACCAGTTGCACCCCCTTCATTTGTGCACGTGCATGGCACCGGCCATATTAGCAATCCTTGTGAAAGTGATAGCCCAGGCAGAACCAACACTTCGGGAGATTACACACTGGCTGTTAGGTGATGGTGCCTTGACCGTCTCTTCCTGGGATTTCTCTGCTTCCGAAGGCTTACTAAATTTTTGGGCGTTCAAGGAGAGCTTGTGCCTGTAGATTTTGCTTGATTTCACGAGCCTGGTCTACCAACTCTTCTAGGTCTTGCGGCTTGGGCAAAATCATGAGGTTTCTTAACTGTCGCACGAGCATTTGTGTTATATGTTGTACACAGCTCTCCTACGTATCTTCCGGGAATATCCGCCGGAACATTTGCACTTTTCGGCGAACAAAAATTTCAATTTCTTCACTGAGGGTCTGGGTACGGCTATAAAACTCAGTGGTGAGGTTGGCTAGCACGTCTTCTCCGGTGAACACCGTAGCCAGCCTGTTCCGCAGTTGCGTCCATTCGGTGATGAATTCCCCGTATTTTCCCCCACCAATCAAGTGCTCTGCCTTTAAAGCATCCTTGGGTTAGCATGATCTGTTTCTGTGGCACTTCTTGCTGTTTTAATTCCCTTTCGCAGTCCGCGAGGAAAACAAGCGGATCTTTATGTGGATGGCCCGCGAAGTCTGGAATCTGTGACTCCCCTGGCGAGCGGTTAGATTCAGTTTTCTGACTGTTTCCGGGGTTGTGCGGTCGGCATTCGGCGGCCCATTGTAAGACTTCACAACTGTATACCATTCCTGGTCTAGTCACCTGCTCATTGGGTGATCCAATGCAAAGGTGATTAAATGTTTAGGCACAGACGATACATCGAACTGTGAACTGCCCCTGTCCTTGGCAAGTCAACCAGCTGCAATATGACGTCTTGTCTTATTCTGCAGTCCTCACATTGGTGCTCTAGACTGGCAGTGTGGCTAACTATATTGTCTCAGCATAAACAAGTGTAATGGAACTGGCGCTGATAATGAGTGCCCTCAATTTGGTGAACCCCTTCTCCAGGACATTCTGTCTCGGTGGAGCGGTTGCTAATGGTGGTGTCCATAATTTCTTCTGTGTGCTGATTCGTCATCTCGTTGGTGTCCGACATCTTTGGGGGTTATTAGCACCACGGGGTGTTTACCGACTCCCCTAAATCGGGTCTGTGTTTCTCTACGTGAGCCCCAGCTAGATCTTTCTCACTTTGCGGTCATGCTAGCCAGGTTTGGCCAAATTATTTTCAAAATTACGGTGGACACCCCACGTTGGGCACCAGAAAGTACCTCTCATGACGCACGACAAACCCAGCAGGTCGCTGTCCGTGTCCCTGGGCAACTTGTTCAATGCTAGGTGAGTTGCATCTTTGGCACCGGAGTACAGTACTGGCCTTGTAGGCCGCCAGCTTGGTACAAAGTCCAGCTGTGGCAATGCTACTCTGCGTGGTGCAGGCTTAGAGTGTGGGATGAAGTTCAAGCTAGCAAGACGGCGTGTCTGGTCCGTGGGTGATTTTGCTAGCGTTGTTCTCTCAGCCCTAGTTGCACTTTACTGGAGCGTGGGGTGTGTGTGTGGGGTGCTAGGGTTTACTACATGTGTGGAACCTCTAGGTACAGACGAAGAATAATCGGACCCCATGCCGAACAGGATCTCCTGTACCACTAGATGGTATCCTCCCGCTACACGTGTGGGTGGCTCGAACAATGCTGTAGGAGTGACGGTTGGTACTGGTATTGTGAGTAGTAACAGCAAAGCAGTCTGTTCACGTGGACTCAGTAGACCAAACCCACTGAGAAGGATGCTAAGCCCTTGTGGATCCTAGAGATAGCTTTTGCCTTCTTAACCTTCATATAAACACAATTTCTACAGGTGTAAGGCATCTGGCTTTAAACTAAGATCAGGCCTGCAGGAGTTAGGCAGTCTACGTGTTAGTGTTCACGTGTAGGTGCCAATTTCTACCGCCAACACAGCACCTCACTTTTTTGACTTCCCCACCGGAGGTATGGGAGTCTCAATTTGCACAGTGTTGGTTGCAGGAACTGTACGGTATTGCCCCACTGGGGTTGGTCTCCCCTGCACCGGAGTGTAAACTCCACTCGGCACCGCAAAGTGTGCGATGAGAGGAGTTCATCCCAGCCGGCAAGCCGATCCCACCAGGAGCGTATCTAGTGCCGTGACTCTACCGTTCCTCCCACCTGGATGCAAGGAACGGGTGGCCCTCCAGTACTGGTGAGGTGAGTGTTCCAAGGTCACTGGTCTCCCCAAACCCAAAGAAGTTCCCCTCTTCCGCACCGCTAAGTGTGCGGTGAGGTGGGGGCGACTTCAAGCTGGCAAGCCACCTTCCAGGAGACTGTATCCTACTGCCATGGCTCTACCGTTCACTGCATGGGGCAGAGAATGGGTGGCCTTCGAAGGATGTTTTGATCTGCTGTCAGTGTAGACTCGGAAAGAGCAACCCAATCTCCTGCTATCTCAGTCAAATCTGATGTTAACAAGAGGTAGGAAGTTGGAGTGATACTCGAGAAGTTAGGTAAGATTAATGTTTATTTTACAGTAGAGGAAAATAAACAAAGATGGTGGAAGCACTACCTCCTATCCACTCGGGCTTGGCAGAAGGCAAACACCCTAGCGTAAAACAGGGGAAGGCACCCTATGCAAAGCTATGGAAGTAGGCAGTTACTGGTGTGTGTTAAAACAGTTTACTCCTCTAGACAAGCTCTACTATCTGGTTGTCCATAAGGGACCGAATGTGTCTTAGCGTATTGAGTTGACGATGCCGTTGGTTCTTCCTTAGTCAAAGGCTGGAGAGGATCTTTGGTCCACTGAGGTAGCGGTGAAGTAAACTAGAGGGGTACACGTCTTGGCACCGATTACTTGTGCGATGAGAGGCCAGGGGAGGAGTCAGAAGACTGATTGAAAACTGAAGTAGAAGCAACCATTTGGAGGCCATGGTGCATCTCTTATATACTCCTCAGCCATCCCTTCCTTGAATGGCATAGGGCATCTCAAGAGAGGGTAGGCAGGTGCAAGCCCAGAGCCTAGAACCTTGGTGCGAGCTGCGTAGTGAAGAGTTGTAGATTGTAGGCATCATACTTGTGATGGCATCCTGCGGCACACTGCTGTACTAGCCCCGGACCTCCTGCATGGTCCCGGTGGCTCATTGGGTGAAAATAAATTATATTATTGTGACGTCTGTCTCGGCCCGGTAGATACTACAATTTTGTAGGCGGTGGCGGTGACTCAACTCCGTTTACAACTGCTAGTGGTATAGTTGCACTGATGAGTAGAAGTCGTTTATTTATGCACTGATGAGTAGTAGTCATTTATTTACAAGTAAAAAAATAGACATAATGCGTTAGAACTTTACACGTATAATCCAACACTCTTGATGTTCAAACAATTTTTGGCGACAAGGAGATGTCAAGTATATGCTGCTGAGCAAATAATTTTATTCGCAAAGATGCTGCCCCTTGAGATGAGTAAATATTAATTTTTAAAACCATGTTAATTTTATGCCAGATACAATAAAATACCAACCTAACGGGGAAAAAAACCACTTAACCACAAAAGAAAACAATTTTACAAATAATAATTCCTCGTAAAAATATTCTGCGTAATATTTTCAGGCGAAACCATTTGCTTTGAAATATAAATGATGATTGATGCAACTATTTTGAGCAACAAATAATCTTGATAAAATTTTCATGCTTGCCATGCACACTTTCTTTGCTCTGCAGCTTGGCGTGTGAAGGAGGTGGGGGGGGGGGGATGAGAAGGGGGGATAGTGTGTGTTTGGGGTGTGTGTGCATGTGTTGTGTGTGTAGCGCATGTATGCTTTTTCTTTGGACAGACATCATCTTCCCCTCTTGAATGCCAGTAAAGGGAGGAAGGAAGATACTGGCTGAGAGAGAGACAAAGAGGGATAGAGCGAACGATAGGTTGCCAAGCTGGTTACTAGGTAACCACTTGCCATCTCGTCAGACGTGTATGGGAGGTAACAAGCCAGAATCACACTGCAGCCCAGACGTGTTGTAAAGACAAATGAGCTGGGTTGCTGTGGAATGAACATCAGGCACGTGGCTGCTCACTCTCCAGGATCTGCCAATAAACGGCGGCATGCGGGACGTATATCACATCAAGTTACTAAATGTTTGCGTAAACAACTTGCTTAAAAATGATCATTACGGTAAATCATAGGTGACTGGACTCGAAATATACTACGATTGACACACCATCAATAACGATAAAATTGGTTGGATTTATAATTGTTTATATAGGAGTTTTCCCGAGAAAACTGAAAATTAACTGTGGATATGGTTTATCAGTACATACGAGTACGATACAATGAGAGTCAACTGTATACTCATACCCCAATTTTGAGGGAAATTTTTAGTATCAAATGTGCAACCAGTTGACGTGTGTGCCGCTTATACAACTAATCTAATACGATTACGACTCATCACCTAGAGTACCTCCTCCACCACTACAGACGTGAGTAACACACTGCTTACCCTACAGGCAGCAGAAACTTCGAGCAATTCCTTCTCACCTGGAGGATACGCAACCCGGAATGCATATCCCCACCCCTTCAAAACACACTGAGAGCCAACAAGCTGCCTAAACCTCGGGCAAAGCCGAGCACCTCCGACGAGGCATGAAGCAGAATCGCTGACCAGAGTATTCCAACGCCAACCAGGGCCAGAGGACGTCATGCCTCCCCCGCACCCCTCGTCGGCAGCCAACAAGCTTCCACTATGTAAGTCCGGACGCTGCAGAGCACAGGTCACGTGTTTCTTGAACTTTCAATAAACACTCACTGTTCTCTATCTTTCAGTCTTTCATTTCCAGGGTATTTACTTGCATCAAAAGTTGAGGATAGGATACGCTGTGCACGACCGACAAGAACCGGGAGTTTTGTTAAACCAAGTTAGACTGACTGTGGAGTCTTTTCCAGGTGTCCACACGTCAGTAGACATACATATTAGACATCTACCTGTTTCTTCCCAGTTACACATCAGCATTTAGTCAGTGCTCGTGGAGGAGAAACAGTAACGCCACAACCACTAGAAACACTTTCACACCGGGAGGCGCGATAGACTCAGGTTGCTTCTCACCATCTGCATTAAGTAGTGTGCGGTGACCGTAGCCTGAAGTCTTGCCATGCATTCTAGTGCGAACACACAACCAGTAGCGGCTTAGCAGCCCACACGGCTCCACATCCCTAATCAGCCATCAACTTTGGGGGATCAGTGGGGACTCTTATCGAGCTCGTGCTGGCAAGTCACTATAGGGTTAACACTATTAACCTTCCTGTCTAAGTGCATTGCGTAGACAATAGAACTGTTTGCCCTATGCCTCACGAGAGGAGGAGTGGTGGAAAATGCAGAAAACGATATCTGGCTCACTCTGCTCAGGACGTGGATAGTATTACCCCGTCCTACGCATGAGAGGCAGGTGGAATGGGACCCCGCTGTCACCCGGTTGTCAAAGGACTCCTAACCGATACTGAAGTGTGCTTAGGCCGTGGAACCTCAGCTCCGACATACACCGAATTTGTCGTGCCTAAGCCAAACCTACTCAGACTACAACATCAAGAAGCAGGAGTGAGTAAGTACTAGCCAACACCCCATGCCTCACACCAATTATATAAACCAAACTACTCCGATTTTGGTGTAGCGCAGGGCTGCCGATGATGCGGATTTTGTCCGTATTTACTGATTTTTATACCATTAAACGGATTCACGGAATTTAAAGAAATTTTACAGATATTCACTTGTGCACAAAAAAAAAACTGGTTGAGATTATTGTGCATTTACTTATATATATGGAATTGTAGCATACAGCTAAAGGCTTTGTTTATTAAAAGTGGTTACCAACATGAGTCAATTTATGAAGTAAGCAAATGTTACCTAACAGTCCACAGACGGACAATCAGTGTAAAATGAAAACACAACATGGCCACCTACAGACAGAGCAGGGTAAGCGCTGCAGCATTGTCACCTCGCACCCCATAGCGCAAGTGAATAACAAATTATAAGAGAAGAGTTTTTCCTTTTAATCTGGTTTTGACATTAAAATTGCCTACAACAGCAATTTTAATTAAATAGTATGGAACAGCAATTATCAACGTGTTTATTAAACTACACGTAGCAGACTGGTAGCAAGCGAGAACAAAAACACTGCGCAACACAAAACACACACACACACCTTGTTCTTTAAAAATAAATTGTGAAAAGTGTTCACGAGCTAAGGTTGAACTGGTTTCCCAATTTACTTTCATTAGCACAGCTCTCTTCACACGCAATGATAATCTCAACTATGTAGCAAGACGTATAGCATTTCGTTTTACACTTAACATTGTGAGTTGCGACTTAGAAAAAAACTTAGATATGATAAATGTTTGCAAAACGACCACGGATTTGATCAAAATTCACATTAATTTTCTCCATGGAAATGTTGTTGGGACTAGGAATGTAGAGCGGTTCACCAGCTGGCGCCATGGCGCAAGTTACTCTTCTGACACAAAGCAAAGAATGTCGGACACTGTTGCCAGATATGAGGAAGATTTCACGGCTGAAACATTTACTCTATCAGTAACGATCACATGTGTTTATACTGTTTACAAACATTAGCATCTTTGCATGTCACCTACTCTTCAAATGAGGAAGAAAGCAAGATATTTAAAAAAGGGATTTCTTTATTAAATGGCTCAATGACATAGAAACAAACTCTGCTAGAATACATTTCATTTTTAATTACCTAGTCTTGCATACCGAATAGTTTTACTCAAGAACAATATTGCTGAAATTTCTGCTTGAACAGTATTTTTTTTGTAATCAGAATTTTACTTGCAAATGCTATTCCCTGTTAGAAGACTTATGGCCTATTTGTTTAGTCTAGTTTTTCTTGTTACATCTGATTGAGTGAGTGTTAAAATTATGCAAATTTATATTTCAAGTATTTGTTTTCATTTCAAACAATATTCGTCTTTTTGGCAATAAAATTAAGTAGATTTTTGGTGCATTGTAATTTTCAATTAGCTAAATATGAACATATTTTTATTTGCGTAATCAGGATTTTTCACGATATTGACATTACATATTTCAGGATTTTTTTTTAGAATTTTTGAGTGTGTTATTTAGGATTTAGATTTCAAGATCAGTGCAGCCCTGGGGGAGCAGACAAAATCCTCGACTAACATGCCAAGTCAGTCTAATTGGGCATGCATCAAGAAATTTTCTGGCGCCCAACGTGGGCCATCAGACGAATAACTGCAGGCAGTAAAAGTCACGAACTAGACCAACCATAACCCGAGAACTAAGGGTCGAAAAAATTAGTCAAACAGACTTTGAGGAATCCTTAAAACACCCCGTGGCGCCCTTAACTACTGCCATGTCAGATGCCGAGGTCAATACAGTTACCAGCGAGAACTCTGACATCGAACCTGACGTATTCAATACACAGTGTAACCATGCCAACTGCCCCGGCCATGGCACACTAAGGGTAGAATGCACATACTGCTTGAAACTCTTCCATTATGCCTGCATATGCTGGCCCAAAGAAACCTGAGTTACAGAAGGGTTAGAGTATCACTGTACGGCTTGCCATCAACAACCAACGAGTTTCTGTAACGAAGTTACATGTCCAGGGCGAGGCATAAACCGCATCAGGTACACGATGTGCAGTGAACCCTCCCACCACCTATGGATAGGGTGGCACCACGAACGAACGGGTCTCTATGACCAGGATGGCCTACCAGTGCAAGAGATGTCGAAGAAAGCACATCTCTCACTCCCGCAGATCTAAGGCTTCCCGGATATACATCCAACACGGAACGGCACCTGGCCATCCAGCTACCGGTAGAGACGATGATATTCAAATAACCGACTTTGCCAGTCGCCCGCACAAAGACCCAGTTACATTCACGCATGAATGTGAAAAGGAATTCAAAGAAACGAACCTGCCACTGACGCAATGGGTTGAGCGAGCTCAACTGAATTTAAAGGGCCTCCCCCTCACATGGTGGGAAAGATACGGAGAATTCTTAATGGACTGGAAGCAGTTCAGTAACCAGATAGCAGCGGAATTCATGGGTGAGGAGGTGTTGGCTAGGCTAACGACACAGTTTTATAGCCATACCCAGGAACTCGATGAAGAAGCAGAAATCTTTGTATGAAGAAAAGAACAAATGTTTCAAAGTGTGTTCCCCAGGGTCAATGAAGATAAAGTCATTCGATCTATTGGTCGAATGTTACTGCCAAATCTCCAGAACGTACTGTTAACAGCAAGACCCACAACCTTGGATGAATTGGTCGATCGTCTCAAGAAGCTGGGCAAAACTTAGCAGACCAAGCGAACCTCGAAAAACCAGTCTCCACCAAGGCTCCTGAGGTACGACTACCACCTGTTGCGCCTCCTAAAGGCATACCAACCACAACCCCTCGCATGGCCTACGTACCCAAATGCTGATTCTGTCCAGAGAACCACTGGAACAAGGACTGCCCTCAGAAACCAGAAGAAGCTAAAGTTCCACCAAAACCTGTTGGTAACACACCGTTAAATAACCTGATGCGACCAGCTAGAAAACCAACTTCTGAAACCCTGTCGGGAAACGCTGGCACCAGGGATTAAGTGAGAAAGAACCAGTTCCCACAGCCCCAAGCATAGAGGCGGAGGTGAACGACAGAGTACTACCCTTGCATAACTCTGCGACTACCAGAAATTTTATCAGAACAACTTTATTAACGTCAAACCAGCTCACTGAACTAAACACACAAAACAAAATTGTGAGAATAGCGCAACCTGACGCCACCCTGGACATAACTGACTGAATTACCTTGAATATAAAACTCACAGTATTGTTACCCCAACAGAATTTATTGTTTCACTACCATGTCCGAATCAGTTCCATACAACATAAAATATGGCCTACAACTGATGTACCAGTCAACAACCGTCCATACCGAGTGTCATCCCGCCGTCGTGACATCATGGAACAGGTCAACGATTTGAAAGACCAAGGGATCGTGGAATCATCAAAATCGCGTTATAACTCACATGCAGTCCTTGTACCCAAGGAGGACGGGAAATTGCGATTCTGCGTAAATTAAAAATCGCTAAATGAAATCACCAATCCCATTGCTCCCCAGCCATAGACTTGTCTCATACACTACGAGATATTGGCAAGGCCAAAATATTCAGTACTCTTGACATGGAATCGGGATACTGGCAAATTGCGGTCCACCCGGACAGTTGAAAGTATACGGCCTTTACGACACCCGAGGGCGAAACCTTACAATTTCAAGTCATGCCTTTCAGCTTAAAGAACACCTCCGCAACATTCCAACGATTAATGTCGTCAGAAGTACTAACAGGTTACATCGGTGAGTTCTGCTTCACATATCTCGATGATGTAATAATATACAGTAGAACCCCTTTTTTTCCATTCAAGGGATTCAGAAAAAAAAATGATGAAAAAGCGGGAAAGCGTAAAATTAAGAAACTGAAGTAAAGTGTTTAATATTGAATGAACTTTTAATAAATCAACATTGACATACCATTAATACTATACAAAGAAAAAAAAAAAAAAAAAAACTGCTGAACATGGTAAGCTCTACCAAAATATAACCCAGTACATTTATAAACTGAATATACATAGCAAGAAAAAGTTTGTAACATTGGCAAATATTGAAGAAAGAACAAATAAACTGACACATATAGACATATTTACAAACTTTGCTTAGAGCTTTCTTCAAAAATTCTGTCGCAACTTAGAATTTTCATAATAAAGCACATAAAAATAAAAATCTAGGTAATACAAATTTAGCAAGATTATTTACTAATGTACAACAGTTCACACTTTCCATTTAATTAGACTTTGAAAAGAAGTCTGAGATTTTCGTCTGCTTCAGCTGCTGACTGCTAACAAGTTCAATTTTTTTGTTAAGGACATTCAGCTGATTGAAAATACAGTCCTTACATTTCAATCCCGAGCAGTAGGTCCTCAGAGTTTATACAGCTTGTAATGCCTCATGCTTGGTGGGCATACGTACTTTACCCTCTTCTTCACAAGCTTTGCATTCTTTTTGGTCTTGACTTTCCATGACATAGGAACTTACAATATCTTCAACTGACTATTCTTCAGGAATAATCATGTCGGAGTCAATGTTGACTAAATAAGTGAATGATACATTTGAGTCAATTGGCTTCATCTTCATTGCCAACCACTGAAAATGGATAAATCACCCTCCTTGAAGCAGATCGCAATTGTTTTCTGTGTAACTTCCTTTCATGCATAAGAAATAATGTGGTCTGCATCCAACGTGTTTATCTTCTTGTCATGTGTATTTTGATCACCATCAGTAATGTAAAGCAAAAGTGTAAATAGAGGGAAACAAAAATATTGTGTGTTGTAATTAGAGGGAAAGATGTACATAGAATCAAATGTAAAAAGCATTATGAAAAACTGGGGTTCTACTGTATTCTAATAAATGGGAGGAACATCTAGGCCATCTGCAATGAGTATTGGAAAGCTCGAATTACATGGGATGACTTGTAAGCTGTCAAAACGCTTCTTCTGCAAGACAATAGATTACCTGGGACATGTCATATCGTCCGAGGGAAACTTCCCGTAACACAATTCAATACGAGCAATTGAAGAAGCGGAAGAACCTATGAATAAGCGTCAGTTTCAATGGTACTTGGGTCTGTGTGATTGGCTACAAGACTTCATTCCAAACATTGCAGAATATATGGCGACACTAAACCCACTACTCAAGAAAGACACCCGTTGGTGATGGGGCCCAGAACAACGAGTGTTTTCCAACTTGAACACATTCAAAGAATATTCACCAACTCCATTGGCCACAGGGAGACCAACCCTTAATGCTGTAAACGGATGCGTGTTAAAACAGTCTGGGCGCAGTATTGTATCAGCAAGATGTAGGAGGACAACCCCATGTGATAACGTATGCATCAACCTGATTAAATGACAAGGAGCAGTGTTACCACATTAATGAGGAGTGTCTGGCCATTATTTGGGCCATGAAGAAATATCAGTATTGTCTAGAAGGGCAACATTTCATTCTGCGAACCGACTCTAAAGCCCTACAATGGCTACACAAGTCCCGGGATTCGAAGGCCAAGCTCGGCCGGTGGGATATGTTTCTCACCGAGCTTCACTTCGAGGTCCAACATTGCCCAGGTAAGTTGAACAACCTACCAGATGCCCTGTTTCGTTCCCCAACGTTGGAAGAGAAAGCTGAGGAGGAAGAGGAGAATATGTCTCCTCCCCCTCAGAAAGAAAGAGGTCCAGAAGGACAAATCAGACTTCTTCAGCTGCAAATAACCCATCAACAAATAACCTTAAGCCAACAGGAGGATCCCGATATCCGATGCCTACTACGGAAACAGCCCCAACGGTACGCAGTAAGAGATTACGTTGTATGAATAAGTAGCAGGTAGCCCAATACACAATGGAAGAACTGGGTTCCACCGAAACTATGAGCTGATATATGATGACACCATCACAGCCACCCCCAAGCTGGTCTTCTGGGTACTAGGGAAACCCTATTAAATATTAAAACCTGTTACAATTAGGATGGAATAATTCGCGATATCCGGCATTATGTTAGCAACTGCGTCACGTGCTGCCGTTCCAAAACATACCCGGTTCCCTCTCCCACTGCAAAACCACGGAGACCCAACACGACCTGGACAAACATCGCCAAGGATCTGATGGGCCCATATCCACGTAGCACCAAAGGAAAACGCTACCTCCTCGTAGTAACAGATCAATTTTCAAGACGGGTAGAGGCATTTCCTCTATCCAGCCAAGAAACTACCCCAATCGTGTGGAAAATGGAGGCAGAGAATTTTGCATGATGGGGTTATCTGAAAGCCATACTGACAGACAATGGCACACAGTTTACTAACCAGCAATGGTAAAATGCCTGTCAAGAGTGGGGAGCAGAAACCTTGACAACCATTTTCTTCCACCCACAAGCCAACCCCACTGAACGGAGGAAACAGGAGATCAAGAAGTTCCTCCGTATCCATGTGGGCAATGATCATAAGCATTGGGATAAGCATATCCCCACCATACTATTTGCCCTTCGACGCCGTAAGAGCGAAGCCGCTGACACCAGTCCGAGCATCTTACTCCTGGGACAACCATTGCGCCGACCAGGCACAATGGTTGTCCCAGGAGCTGCGAGCCCACAGATATACCTCAACCCAGGACATCCGACTAGCAGCCCTAGCTTATACCACGCACGCCCAGAATGCATATATTTTGAATAAATATCATCAACCAAAGACAGGTGTAAGAGAATTCAACTTAGGGGAAGCTGTCATCCTACTCAGTAAAGCCAGCAACCAATTCAGCGCTGGCCTTGCTGACAAATGGGATGGACTGTACCGCATTGTAGGCAAGCAACATGTCTACTGGGCCAAGGATATACGCAGACAGATTCATAAGGACACCAGAGGTCAGATACAACAATACACAGGGGACAAACCAATACTTGGGGACGACGACGCCGAAGGACACACACCTGGCCAATCCAGGGATTAAGATGAACCGCCACTCAAAGGGGCAGTCCTCGAAGCAGAACCAGGGCGTTCAACAAGACCCAAACCGATGCCCATTGTGATTGACAAAGCGCCGACTTACATCCCGCCATGGAAGCCCGAGGTAGAACAATGCCAAAGTGCATTTTCCATCAGATCAATGCCCTTGACGCCATGCAGCTACGCCGAGAAGATAGCAGCCAAAACGAGATCTAGCTACTCTGAATTATCATGGCGGAGTCCCTGTGACAGAGAACCGCATCAAACACCCCGCTGATCAAGCTGCATCAGTGTGCAATCAGAAGTACCTTCAGTGAGAGGGGTAGGAATCCTACCTCTTCACCTGGCACAATAACGCAGCTATTTTAACTTCAGCGAAGTTGTCCCCGACGAAGAAGTAGAAGATGCCCCTAGACCATCGCGGAACCCGGGACGTCGAGCTCCAACGAAAGTGCTCTACCCCAACCACCTGCCACGCAGGAACTCCCCCAATTCGGGATGTCGAGCTCAGACGAGAGTGCTCCGTCCCAGCCACCTTTTGCACAGGAAACTCTGCTACCCGGAGTGTCAAACTGCAACAGACGTGCTGCATCCCTAGGTCCTGCGACGCAGGAATACCCGCAGACCCAGATGTCGAGATGCCACATTGGAAGTACTCCATCCCACCATCTTGCTACGCGAGAAGCCGTTTTCATTGAGGACGTTGATGCCACCCACTACCCCTCAACAGGCACATCACCCACAGTGAGGTCGAGGTGAATCTCCCCTCCACTGCCACGCCCCAGGGCCAGGCCACCGAGACCGCTGATGCCGTCCACCATCTGGTACCACAACGAGCTGTGCTGCCCGAAGTTGGAGTGGAGACCTTTCTACCCCGCACTGTCCCGTCAGAGAATCATCCTGCCCTACACGTAGGAAACCGTGCAGTCTGGCTGGAGGGCTTGTCACTCCCCAGCACTGCTTCAACGTCCTTTGAACAAGTGCCCTCCCAATTTGTTGCGGCAGAAGCAGCCGCCACGATGCCCCCAGTACCACCAAGGCTGCCCGTACCGGGAATCGCCATGGAGGCCCACTACCCGGTATATGTGGCCATACACTCTGCACGCTGTTTTGCAGTGCATCCTAGTGCGAACACACAACCAGTAGAGGCTTGGCGGCCCACACGACTCTTATTGTGCTTGTGACAAGTCACTATTCGGTTACACTATTAACCTTGTCTAAGTGCATTGCGTAGACTATAGAACAGTTTGCCCTATGCCTCATGGGAGGAGGAGTGGTGGAAAACGAAGGGAATGATACCTGGCTCACTCTGCTCTCAGCCCATGGATATTATTACCCCGTCCTATGCAGGAGAGGTAGGTGGATGGGGACCACACCTCAGAACTTACACAACAAGCAATCACGCCTGCTCTGGTTCTAGTAATTGACTTCCCACCGTGTACCCGCATACATCCTCAGTGTCACCCGGTTGTCAAAGGACTCCTGACCGGTACTGAAGTGCGATTAGGCAAGGACAACCTCATCTTCTGGTCTAACGAAGTACACCTGTGGAACCTCAGCTCCAGCATAGACCGAATTCGTTGTGCCTAAGCCAAACCTACTCTGACTAAAACATCGAAAAGCAGGAGTGAGAAAGTACTAGCCAACACTCCTCGTCACACGCCAACTATATAAACCAAACTACCTCACTTTTGGTCTAGCAGACAAAATCCTCGACTAACGTGCCAAGTCAGTCTAATTAGACACGAGTCACAGTGTGCATAAATTTGTGTATTTTTAAATATATTTTTTAACACATATTTTTGTCTACACGCCTACTTTATTGTTTCAAAGTAAGACAACTTTTTAAAATATTGAAATAACAACGCTTCTATGCGGTAGGCTTGGATTGAATCAACTTAACTTGCAACATATATAAAGCTGGGCATAGTCGGCTTATGGAACAAAAATTAATGCTCACCCATCTCTTGCATAACTCACTAAACATCTAGGCTCTTTGTTTACCTGTAATGAAAAATGTTTATGTTTTTACAAGTTTTAAAATATTACTACAGAATATGAAATGTTTAAGATACATCTTAGCAGTACTGATGCATGTATTATTTAAAAGTTTTAATGATGAAGTTAAGGTGCCTATCACTTCCTTATGTTTCACCATTAATTGTGAGATGTCTGCAAATACAAAAATTACACGAAATTAATTTTATTATTACATTCTATTATAATACATCTCCTAGTTATAGTATGCCTCAACTTACCTAGTTCCTGTATGTACAAAGCTTAGAAAATAAGGTGCAGAACATGCCAAGATTGGAAATTAAAAATTGTCATGAATATATCACTAACTCAAACAAAATACGGTACACCAAAAAAAAACCATAACATAGGAAAACATTTAATGAAATATGAACAACCAACCAACCACTAACGGTGCCAATTTTGTTTCATATATTTTACCTGAAGCAGCTGTCAAAAAAAATATTTTTACCCAAAACCAAAAAACAGAGGGATGTTCAGCAAACAAAGCGATGCTGCAGTGTAGGTTATGCTGAATAAATTGCTGCTGGCAACAATACATTTTTAAAATGAGAATGTTTGTTCAGTTTCTGCTGCATGAGTTCAAGATATATTAACTGGAAACTTTGCATGTATCCAGAAGTGAATTTTACATCTACAGTAACAAAGATAATAATCCTACAAGTTTACAGCACAGTAGAAATTGTGGCATGTTTTAAGCACATGTTGTGTGAACATCTTATTTCCAAAAGCAATGTATTTAATTCCATTAACAGCACAATATTCACACATATATCAAACCATCTTTGAACTGCTAGCAGCATAAATCGCTCCAAAAGTTCTTTGCCTCTGAACACAGCAAAAGTAAGGACACTATCACTGAATTCCACATAATGTGCCAAAAAAGTAAGGGAGGGACAGAGTCCCATAGATTACCTCCTTGTCCTTGCCCTCCTCCTGGCTGGCGAGTGTGGGGGTTGGGCTTGCAGCAGCACTTGTGGCTGGGGTGGCACTGGTGCTGGTGGCACCACTCTGTGGCGTCTCTCCAGACTCTCCTCCAACGCTCCCCATCCCCAACTTCACCGGCTCCACCGGCTTGCGGATCAGCTCTGGCATGCTGTAGTACCCATTTATGTGCTCAAACTCTTGCACCTGCCCAACAGCAACACAACACTACTAGATTTGATCTACCCTGGCTATGTACGTGCAAGAAAGGCTCCAAACATTTCTTTTGGGATAAGAGGGGTGGGGTGAAATAGGATTTAAATAGGGTAGCTCAAATGTAACTTTTTGTTTTAATGAAATGAAAAAAATGTATTATTTTATAAGAAATCTATCGAAACAAAAGTTAAATGAAAATCTTGAAAAGTTTTTTCTTAAATGCATACGTAATTAAACATACTGTAACACATAATGAAAATAACGTCACTTAAAATACAAAATCAAACTAGTGTGATATCATTATTGTCGTATAATCCAACTTACAAAAATATTTCTGTTATTACATGGCAAAATAAGTTAAAGAGTGGACTGCTTAGTGAAGGAATAAATGCTATTAAAATACCATTATTTATTTATATGTGTATTTATTATTTATTTTAAATTTAATTAATTTATTTATAACTTATTTATTTATATGTGCATTTATTATTTAATTAATT
This sequence comes from Dryococelus australis, assembly GCA_029891345.1. NCBI lineage: Eukaryota > Metazoa > Arthropoda > Insecta > Phasmatodea > Phasmatidae > Dryococelus > Dryococelus australis. The sequence continues at coordinate 78,127,393 of CM056998.1, forward strand.
AATTTATAAGTAAAAATAAAAATTAACAAACAAATAAATAAATAAAAAAGTAAATAAATAAGAAAATACGGAAACAAGTAAATAAATAAGAAAATATAGAAACAAGTAAATAACCAAATAAGTAAATACATAATAACAAAAACAATAAAGTAATAATACAGTAATCATATCCACAATAATGATTATAACAATAATAACAATAGTAATAAAGCACTGCAAAACTCAAAAATTTGAGATTGATTCTAGAAATTTGATACTCTCGCTCTTGATCAAAATTACTTTTTAGATCTTAAAACAATTTTCTTGATTACAAATCATAAACATATTGTTAGGCTAACAGTAATATTCTGCAATGATTACTTCTTTCAGATCACGAATAGAAACCCATAATCAGGAAAAATGTACCATTACTATCAACTATATAGTGTCACATAATAGTTTTTCTTATAAGATGTCTGCTATGCCTTAAACTATATCACCACACCACAAATTTTAAATTTAATCACTCGGGGTAATGTCATAATTATCACATAATATTGATGGGTCTACACCCCAGAAATCAAGCTGAATGAACAAAGATAAACTCTCTATTAGCGTAGGGTTTTTCTCCAGCAGACATCAAGCTACTTAACACGCAAGTCAAGTCGTAAAGATTTTAGGTTATAAAAAAAACTAATATTTGCACCTAACTATAATTTTTCTCATCTTGTAAATCGATGCAAAACTGCTAAATTGCACCATTTGAATAGCAGCAACAAAAGTAAGAATTTAAACATGAAAAGCCTGTGTCTCATGGCACGTCACATCTAAAAAAAAACACACAACCCCTTTAAAAGTGGACTGCTTGTCGGCTCACCCGACGGCAGAACGCTGACGCACCAGCCTGAAAACTACCCTACCACTCCACCCCTGCAACAGTTATCTTTATTTTATATGACTGTAAGAGGGGGGAGGAAGTTATAAGAGGCGGGCGTTATACCTGTGTACATAAGTACACATTTACATTTATGATGAAAACTCTATCTCAACTTAAAAAATTTATACTGAATCTACTTGAGTTTCGTACAACTTGACTCGAAGCTGGGAGGAAAAGAAAAAGAAAAGAAAAAACTCGCCCATTGCTAGTTATCCATATACATTATACCACAGCAATTCTCTTAGTAGTCACTCTTGTTTTTGTCTTTTTATCATTGTCATCGTAGTTTTAGTCATCTACATCAGTCATTGTCATTATTACTATTATTAAAGAAGTTGATTATTATTATTGTTATTTGACCGATTCATATTATTATGGGCCTCATAATGCTTCATGCATTAGTACAGTGTTTCCAGTTATATTTGGTACATAGTGTACAGAATTGCAAACGTACCTTTTTGCGAATCAGCGACATAACTCCGATGCGAGTCAGCACATGCTGCCGACTGAGACCTTCCCTAGGAACACCATCTGCAAATGTCTCTGCATTGTCTGCACCCGGTTCACACAGATGCCTCATGAACAGAGACACGTATGCCTTGAAGTTCTTCTCCGACTTGCCCCGCAGGTCACGCACTAGCCTGGAACAGAGCCTATTATTATTTCAGTTACTATGTGTGCAGACTGGTACTGGTTCATAATGCTAAACAATACACCTACATTACACAAAAATTAGTACTGTTTTAATTCCATGCCAATCCCTGTTTTCTACACAAAGAATTTGCATTTGTTAAAAAAAAAGTACATACACACAGGCATTCACATGCATATATGAACACACACGTGAATGCATACATGCGCACACACTCATGCATGTACACAACAACTACTTTAAAGGTAAAGCAGTCTGAAATTACAAAGCTCAGACATTTGCATTTTATCAGTTTACATCACAATAAGAGTTAATACAAGGTGAATATTGACACACAAAACTTCAGACTGGTTTAAAATAAAATAAAGCAGTGGTGGATATAGTTATGAAAGAATGAACCAACAACAAATTACTATTTCCAAGATATTGCAAGTTTAGAAAAGCCTTGAAAATATACTATCCACATTTCATGATCCTAATAATCTGTTTCGACTTGTGACATTGTTAATATGGATTTGTTACCTTATAAATATGGATTGGTTTGAATTTTATATCAGTAGTAATTTCATGGCAGAACTTTGTGTAGGTTCTTTTACTGACCTCTTATATTCTCTGTCTCATAACTTGGCAAGTCTGTGACAGTAAGTGGCCACTTGTCGTAAACAAAATAAACATATGTGTTTAAAAAATCACATATCAGCTGATGCATGGAAGAATGAAAATATAATATTATGTTGACTATTCTGACTGCACTGCCGATGCACATCAGACAAGCAGAAAATACGCGGATAAGAAAGAGTTTCTAAATTAATTAATACATTTTATTTTACGTGATCACAAACCAGCTGTTATTAGTGTTACAAACTAAACTTTGTGCTAAAGTAATAATGTATAGATGTTGAAAATGAAATGCACATTAAAAAGGTCCATATTAAAATGAAATGCAACTTCAAACATTGGGAGTTCTTTTTACGCTGTACTCCCACTCTCCACACGTTCCATACATGCCTGATGTATTTCCAAAAGCCTACAAAAATATTGCAGAGTATTGTTGAATTATTCTTAAAATAATTTGGCAAAATATATTTCAAACTCTTATAGTTTTGAGCCAGTAATAGCAGAAAGTAAACTTTTACGAAGATGGAATCATGAGGCAGGCAAACATACTGTTACCTGTTGAACACGCTTGGCTCACAAGACGCTCTGCCATACTATGTCTTAAACAGATCCCGAAACGCAACCAGCCAGGAAAAAAATAGTTTTCTTGTGTGAAATAACAAATTTACGAACAGATACCAATGGTTTTATTTGTTCGCGAGCTCTGTATATTTTTTTCTCGTAACATTTGAATTTCCATGTACATTGATTCTGATTTCTACTAATTTCTATTGGGCAGATAATCATTTTCACTTCACCTACTTCCATTACACATCAAGTTCTCCCCCTGCAAAACCATATTGTTGTTGTTTTCGTGTTTTTACTAAACTGTATTAATACAACTAAGAAAGTGGGACGCGTGTTGGTAGTTTTGAAGCTATTCTTACGTTATTCCACGCCACATATTTCTAATTGGAGCTGTTTTAGTATCAGTAATAGCAGAATAACTGCTTTGCAAAAGTCGTTAATAAGTTGTTTGTTGACCAATGAAAAGTGCGTTGTCAAGTAAGTTCCCAGAATTACTTTTATTTGCAGTCTTACATATTAGCTGTAAAGTCCAAAGTGTGATAAGAACTACAATTACTGTCTCGCAAATGTTAACTCAAATTTGCTGTCTCTAATAAATAAATAAATTTTATTTTTATTTTTACAAGGTTTCGTGTTTTTTTCTTTTATAAACTATGAATTTTAAAGACAGATGTCGGTCTATATGTACCTTAAAATTTGAATAGCATTACAATGGAGAATGGATTAGAACATTGGTGCCACTTTTGTCAAACTGTCAAAATTGTACGAGACAGAGGGTACTTGTGCGGGTGCACGTTCATCAACTGTCAATGCTGTCTCAAGGGTTGGCTTTACTGAGCTACAGGAAGAAGAGATAAGTTTTGTGTTGGTCATCATGGTGGTAAGTTGAGTAGTGTGCAGCTGCCGCCAGTCAGTCGTTTTAACGCTGAAATTCATTTTACAGTCCTCTAGTGACAATTAAATTTTAGTAGTGTTAAATTTACCACAAAATTTTTGGTCCTCTGGGGCCAGATATGTGCCAGTTCCGACATTTTAGTGCACATGGTCATCATTACATTGCTCAATGTATTAGTGGTAAAACATGTGCGTGCTACATTGTTCTTGGTGTGCATGTGCTAAGAATATTAAACAAAATTCTCATTATCAAGAAGACATCGTAGACACCTTGGACAAATTGAAAAGTAAAAGTTCCTGGAGTTTATTTTATTTTTATTTTCTGTGTGCTGTGTTCCTTTGTGTGCACATGCCTGCAGTTTTCTCTCTTTGTTCCCATTGTGTCCACATGTCGACGCTTGGGTACTTTGTTCCAATCTTTTATTCCTGCTTTTCATTTGTGATTGCCTATCTATCACAAAATGTAATTTAAGTACACACTCATTTTGAGTGGCAAGTGCAAGTAGAAAAAAAAAAAAAAAAAAAACTGTCACGCCACACTTTTTTGAAAAATTGTTCACTTGACCCAGTCATTACTGTGAGCTGCTCTTTGTGTACACAATACACACGTTTGGAATTTTGTGCCTTTTTTGTACGTATTTCATTGTTAAATGTTTTAGGCATTTCCAGTTAGTGCCGTAGGACTTTGTTCTCTGCTGTTTCGTTGAACCATATTTTGTTTCATACCAAACATGGTTTTCATTGTTTGTTTTAAGTTAGAGTAGTTATTTGGATGGTGCCGTAGTTTCCTTCACTCATCTGATCCTTGTTTGTGAGAAGTTGAAGTCTCATAGCCACAAGATGTCTGAGGCACAGGTGGCACTATTACATCTTCGTTTGTCGCCTCAAGCGCACCCATAATCTCGCTCAGTTTGTTATGAGTGAGCCAGCAAATTTGTTTATTGATACCACCAGGCACTTGCATAAAGTCCACGAGAATTGTGAAGTTGACTTCATCGCTGTATAATTGTTAGCTGATAAGTTGCCTGATTTAAATGTTGTTGAGCATGTGGGGCACATGGTAGTTTGAAGAAAAGTATTTATTCATAATGGGAATTGTAGATAACCTCGCAGATGAGACTAAATGACAGGTTCAAGGCACTGCAAGCACCAAGGTCCACAGTTCAAGGATAGCTCTACCCAAAATCATTTTGCCTAATTTTGATGGTGACCGCAATGGCCTAATTTTTCAAATTTGTTTGCCACTCTGTTGTCATATAACAGTAATGTGTCTCCTGTTGAGAAACTAGCGTATTTTAAGGGTGCACTTTGTGGGGAGCCTCATGATATGATCCAGTCATTACCCATGTCCAAGCCTAATATCGAGGTTGCTTGGAAATTGCTTGTTTAGCAATATGAAAACAAACAACTTCTTGTTAATGTACATGTGGAGGCATTACTTCAGACCCCTTCAGCTTCCTCTAAGACGACTACCTTGCTGCAGTGCCATCACTGAGAATGTGTCTGCACTTAAGATCCTTAGTGTCCCAGTAGAAAAGATGGAACTATTGTTGTTACCAGTAATATGCAAGTGTTTAGATGTTCAGCTTCAAACACAGTGGGAGCTCACACTTGATTGAGAGTTATCCACCCTGACTGAATTCATCTCTTTCCTTGAGAAGCACTGTTGTGACCCGGGGACAGTGAACGCAGCAGCCACCAAGACCTTTGAGGCACACCCTGCGATCCCCAAACCCACACCCGCGGTACCTATGTGGAGACAGCCTTATAATTAGTCCAGCATCCAGTTTTCGAAGTGCTTGCTGGGTTCTACCCAAATAGTGTGTTGTTTGTGTAAAGTTGCTCACAAGCTTTATAAATGCTCGGAGTTTGGTAGTTGTAACCCTAAGCAGTGGTTATCGGTTCCAAAGGGACATAAATTATGCTTGAATTGTATCTTGCCCTCCCACCACTCCAAAGGTTGCCCACCATCCTCATTGTGTCATCGTTGTGGTGCTCGCCACCACACACTGCAACATTTTGATAAAAAGGTGGCTGAGGAGGGCAACTCATCATCGCAGGCTGAAGCAGATTCTTCTCAGTCTACTGACTCACAGCCCATAACTCTACCTGCTGTTAAACCAGTGCACTACAGAAGGTGGTGCTCTTCTCCACAGTCCACGTATACATCCTTGATGTAGCTGGAATATCTTACGTTGCCAGAACTCTCTCCTAGACATAGCCAGCCAGGCTAGCTTTATTTCTTAATACTGCTGCCAAAGGCTTGGCTTGGCTTGAAGGAAGATGCATCTTCCCATCCAATGATTGTCTAATGCAGCTGTCAATGTGGCCAAGTCATTCGTATATATTGTAGTAACCCTCGTGGAACTCTTGACATGCAGTTTGCTCTTGACGTGTTTTTTCTCCCTCATATGACAAGAAGTGTTCCGTTGTCCAGTGAGATGCACCACTCGGTTGCCCATTTAAAGCTTGCTGATCCAGCTTTCAATGTTCCTTGGCCTGTCATCTACTCATAGAGGCAGATTTCGTTCCTGTTCCTTACTGGAGGTAAAATGAATGGGATGATCTTCATGGGCAAGGTAGAAGCAGAACCTCCTGCTGTGACTTCAGCATCCTATGTAAAGAAATGCTCCTACAGATTTTAAAGTTTGTTATTTATATTTATCTAGTGTTTATTTAGTTGTGGCGAGTAACTGGCTGTTGATGCTTAAACCAGAAACGTAAATATTGGCTTAGAAAAATGGTGATTATTAATATAACAAATCACTGATTATTTTATTTTATTGTAATATGCACCGTTTTCTTTTGCGTATGTGGAAAAGGTTTCAGGATTTGGGAACCAATCTTGGGTGAATACTCTGTGTATGAGTAATAAAATGTAAGTTTGTTCTTTTTCCTTCGGTAAAATGCTAAATACCTCAGTGGATATGGCCCATAGAGACCCAGTGATTTTGAGATAACATTCCAGATTGTTCGTTAAAGAGAATGAGATCATGTGACTTCCACTTTCAATACTGCGTGGGTGGAAGGCCCATTTTTGAGGGGGAATCTCCTCCTCAACGCTATGTCCACCACAGGAATCTGACCACAAAATTAATTCTGTCACTTTGTCATTAATATCATTAAGGATGTGCTTTCTGAGGTAAGAACTCATTTCCTGAACTCCACACCAAACGTATCTTTCGGTCCACAAATAACAATGTGCTTTGTCATTCTTCCCAGTGTAAAAACCAAGGTTATACAATTAAATTTGAAAACCAGTGTAGCCCAGAATCAGTGTTACCCGTTACTGGTTGCCATAGCAATGTAGCAAAATGTAGCCAAATTCTTTCAAAAAGATGAACATTCTCTTGTTACAAGAGCAAACAACACAAAAAAACAAGTTGTGGTGTAATGAAAGACAAAGACCTATTATGACTACAGCAATATTGATTTTCGTTCACGGTGCCTGGTTTCCGAGAAATAAGGCTGAAAGATCCAGTTTTGGATGTCAAGGTTGCTTCTTTGCTATGTTCACCTACCTCAACGAAGTTCTCATCAAATTTTGTGTTCATGAAAATTGCATATGGTTTCTCTTTCACTGCTTTAATTTGCCTTAGATGAAGCCAGTTAACTATCAAGTTATTTGTTGTAGTCTTTCTGTTTGTAATTGATTACTCAATTTCAGATATCCCTGAAAAATTTTCTTTACACATACAGTGCAATCTCAGAGGGAAACATTATTCTGATGTAATCATTTGGGACATTGCTGGAATTTAAGTGCTGACTCTAGTTACCAAAATCACTGTCGTTGGGCAGGAATGAGTGACCTGAATTCAGGAAATTTAAAATTATGGACAGCGAGCTCCGCTTGCCTGGTCCTGTATCGCGGACTGCTGCTTACTGTTGACACACCACAGCTGTAATCGTGTGAATATTGCAGCGAGCTTACCTCATAGATATGTTTGGTAATGCAGTTTTATGAATTATGTTAAGTGTCGAAGTCAGTGTTTGACTTTAACGTCTGTCCGCCTGCCCAAAACCGGTAAAAATCGACAGGGGCAGGTGAATGTAATTTTTTGCTCGTCTATTGGACAAGTAATAAAATCAGTCAGAGAACCAAATATTATTTCAAGGGAAAAATTACTTTGCCTAATCATCGAGCGGGAATTTTCTAGAACACAAAATTTTGGAAACTAATTCTCTGTGAAGCTGTATAAAATAAATAAAATAAGAACTACCTTTCAATGCTGCCTGACCGAGACAAGGGACGCATAAAACGCAGTTCCTCATTCCACGTACTATCAGTAGTGATTTTATGCCACCAGTGTGCTGAAAGGAAACATGTCATACTACAAAACCTAGGCAGTCTAGGGCCGGTATTCCAGAATGTTCAGTTTGGCATTACATATGTGCTACCATCTCGGGCGATAGAAAAGCCATGGCTAATCCTTACCTCGTGGAACATATTTCTGAACATGTCTTATCTATGTCCTGAGATGGTACTGGATTTGCCGCAGTTTATTATTTGCCGCCCCGTGCAAGGCTATAAACAAATGAAAGTGACTCACTGAAGTGTTCATTAACAATAGCTTTTGCAAAAATTAATACCTGCACGGTTTATTTGTTAAGTTACATGTAGTGCTGGCAGTTTGAAATAACTGCGTGTAGAACAATAAATATGAACACTGTTATTATTTGCCGTGATATGTTTATTTTGTTCTTTATCAAATGACAACTTATGGAAATTCACATTTTTATATGAAAATTTAAATGGTGCACGTGTATTTGAACAGTAAAATTAAATCATTATAATTATATTTTCATAATAAAAATAATAATCTATGATATTTGGCGGTCCTACAAATCGCAGCTCTATTGTACTGAGAAGCAGAAGTCGGACAATGTTATGGGATAAAATCAATCATCGATAAGTTCATTCATAACCACAATGCGAAAACACTGAAGAAGACTGCAGTCTTCCATTTGCGCAGTATGCAGCATGAGAACTTAACAAAATATTATTTTAGGTACTGGTATTAAAATTTGTTACCCATCCCTACTGATATACATGTGCAGTTCTAAATATGCTCTGAAATACACTTTTCAACAATTTTGTACTGCATACGTCAGATTTACTGCATTATTATTTTTTATTAGTTTTACTGGCTAGAATTGAGCAATTTTTGCAACTTGTTGAGCCATAACTACCATTACAATCACAGATGCACCAAAAAGGGAAATTTATTAATTATGTATCAAACTTGCAGGGAAACATTGCAAAGTTGTGATATACACATACATACATAACCTTCAAAACAATTACTATAGTTGGTTTTCACGGTTTAAACAATCCATTTCCCTCTGTCACAAATGAAATTAAAAAGGCTAATCCGTGTGTCAACAGTTTCATAGGCGTGCACGCACATGACTTTAACAATTGACACAACACTCACTGAACTACATATAAGCCTCGGCGAAAACATTGAAGCATTAGAAACACAACTTTGGAACTCATGCAAACAGTCTAAAACACAATGCTAATTTGAGTTTCGTGCACAACCAAAATATATACCTCAAAGCCAATGGATATAGTTTTACCACTGTAGAAGGTGGACTTGCAAATATAATTAGCACACACAACATACTATTTTCTTTTGCAATGTAATGTATTCAAATAAAAAAAGAGAAACGCAAAATGACTTTCGAACGTGAATAGTGGGTTTTGTTGAATAAATTTTCAGAGACCTAATTATTACAAATAAACAAGCACTATCGTCAATACATTATATAGCACTGTTATCAATTTATTGTTAAGTAATTTATTACTTAGCGCAGTTATTTAAATAAATAGACTGTTTTGAACATAATATGAGAATAAAAAAGGAAGATAATATTAAAGCCATTAAAAAAATTTGCTCCGACCGGGATTCAAACCCAAAACATGTAGGTGCAAGTTAGACATGCTACTAACTGCGCTAACATGACACACATCTACTGAGGCTGAATTAATCGTGTGTGTGTGTCTATATATATATATATATATATATATATATATATATATATATATGTCTATATATATATATATATATATATATATATATATATATATATATATATATATATATATATATATATATGTCTATATATATATATATATATATATATATATATATATATATATATATATATATATAAATTGTATTACATGTTTTTGTTTTTTCTAATGATGAAGGTTTATAAAACATGTTGTGCATTCTACACAATATTCTTGCCACCTTTAACTTTTATTCGCAAAACAACTGAATTGTGCTGGTTTCCTAATTTTTAGATAAATAATTACATTGTGACATATAATGTTCTGGACGCGTCATATTGTGTACGGATAATAGTCATGCTACCGGCTCCGGCAAAATTACATTCGTTCTGTGCATGCATAGGTTTTGTTTGTGCAGAGGATAAATCACCAAAATCAGAGCCCTAATATTAAGGCTTCGGCTGTGGCATATTTAAGCCCTTAGCTAGCATTATAGTGTTCTGGAATACTTATAAGGCCTGGGTATGAATTGAGCTGTACCAAAATCCTTATAAAAATGTTCTGCTGGAATTCCGGCCTACGTGTTGAAAAGCAGTCCATAGGCTACACACTTTTTACACATGGCCCACTACCCGTGGAGTTGTGTTGCCCTATTTTTCCCATTTCAGCTGTCAAAATACATCTAGCTCAAGGAGAAAAGAAATCACTGTTAGATCTAGCTCTAGATACTCCGTCAGCAGCCAAGCCATGGTTGGGTTTTCTAAGCTCAGTCGTTCACTGTGCAATACTCCAGAAGTGCAGTTGTCCAAATGACTTTATTGTGTCTTTTTACGGGTGTGTGTTTTGTTGTTTCATTGACCTTTTAGTTATAGAAATCTTATCAATAATTTTTAAGTAGTGCATAGTAAATATTATAATTGCAGTATGTGAAAATATCTGCCAAATATGTTTATTTCATGTACATATTTATCACTCATATTACTTTTAATCAATCCCATAAGAGGCAAATAAGATCGGGAAAATGGAAAGAGACAAATTACGAAAAGAAATATATGACAAGCACATGCACAAAAAAATACATATTACAAAAAAGACAATATTCACATACAAGTAAAAAATGATCCCATTCAATAATTTAATATATGCACCACAAGACTATCATAAAAAAAAGTGTTAAACTAACATTCCCAGTATATGTATAAAATATAAATAAAATTACAATCAAAATTTTCAAATTAATGTATCAAACTAAAAATCCTAAAATGTTTGATATCAAATTAATGCATTATTATAGAGTAGTTAAAATTATAATTCAATGACTATGTAAAAAGTTAAGCATAAAAAATAGAAATCTCTTAAGGTAGATCAATGTGTTGAAAATACCAAGTATTCATGTATGTATAGAGTAAAAGTTATGTTCATGTAAAAAAATGTTTCAATCTTTGTTTAAATAATTTAATGGCTATTGAGTACATTCCCTTTTGAACTTCGTATTTATCATCATAACGATTAAAAATGCTTTCATGCTATTTCTACTTACCCAATTCTGATACATCAATCAAGAGCTAATTAAGTTATATACACTATAACAGCATACAAAATATATATCAGTAGCTCAGCATTCTCTGCTTTTAAAGAGCTCCCCCAGTCACTTAGAATAACTGAATATTTGGAGAATAATCTTTCAGAATCTACATTAGTTGGGGGGATCTAAATTAACTTGAGTTCAGCAGATGAAATTCTGGGAAATCATCATTCAAGCAGCACAATACGTCGACCATGTCCACATGGGTTGCATACGGTTTCTTCTGCTCTTCGGAAACCAGATTTTCGAGGTTAATGAATCCCATTGTGTGTAGGGCTTGCCCTGAGATGCATTCCATTCTCCAACCGTCTTGGCTACTAACATGCATGCCAAAGGGCACACAGAACTAAGAAGGTGCTCTCAAAGGCGTAGCGGCATTTGAGGGTTCCCCATAAAAAAAAATTGGACTAATGACTAGTCTTCATTTCTCCACCGCACTTGCTGCAGGACAACTGACCAGAATAGCATCCAGCTATTCTGCTTGCCTCGCTCCTAGCTCTACCTTCCTTCACCGCATTTGTGCCGAAGGATACTTCTCTCCTTGGTCTCCACCACACCTTTTCGCTGGAGCCATCCTTCTCTATCTGCTTAGGCTTTACCACAATACGTGCTCCTTCACCGCATTTGTGCCGAAGGATACTTCTCTCCTTGGTCTCCACCACACCTTTTCGCTGGAGCCATCCTTCTCTATCTGCTTAGGCTTTACCACAATACGTGCTAAAGATTTTTTATGCCACTTCATCTACAAACTGAGCCAATGCGGCTCCTTCTGGGTAACAGAGGCGTACTGAGTAGTATCAGGTTATATTAATAGCGCTCGTCTACCCTACCATTGAAAGATCATGACCAGATCACCTCCACCTGGATAACGTAGGGTTAAACTTCCCTAAGGTCTTGCCAATATTACGAGGTAGTGCGACACAACACTTGTTTATTTCCGTTAAATGGAAAAAAACAATAGTTTTTCTGACACAAGGGTATCCTTTCCTGTAGACTTAGCACCTTTCGTAGTGTACTTCACACCAAGCAAGGGATTGAAGGTGACCCCGGGAAATTTACTCACACGAGCAACCACCATGTCAGAAACCCACATGCACTAGTGGTGGCCAACCTTTCTGCATACCTTGGTAGGAAGAACAGTAGAGCCCACACCTAGGTACTCCGTCTCTCAAGTCCAACTTGTCAGCTTGGTGCTCGCCCTCTCCACCGTGTTTAGGCGCCAAAGGGGTCGTTCCCTGTGTTGGAAAGACTGTGTGCATCACCCACATTAAGAGACTGTCAACGACGAGGCTTGAATCAGTGTTCACCAAGTTTAGGCGTGGAGCACTGTGATAAGGTGTCCATTGAGTTGTCAGACGTTCCACGTGGTTCTACACCTAGTAGGACTACATGTCGCCTGCGATCACTTCACAGACTTGATTGTGTGTTCTAATACCACAGCCTTTCTGCTATCGAAGTGGTATCTTAGAGAAGGAAAAATATATGCAAACTGCATCTGGGCACATGCAAGAGCTTACCTCCTCCCTTATTGATGCTCTCTATCAGCTCTTGCCTAAGGACCAAGCCCAGGCAGATTCCTGTTACACCGGAAATCCCCAAGGAGCTTTCCGAAGCACCCACATGTCTGAAAGGGGGAGATCCAACTGACGCGTGTCCTGTCAGATTAACAGTCACAATGGTAGAGGATTTTGACCGTTAAACCAAAAGCGGGATGGTTGAGTTTAGATAGACGACGAGAGGCGAAGGGTGTTGGTTAGTACTTACTTACTCCTGCTTCTTGGGCACCGTGGTTGTAGTGGGTTTTACCCAGATGTAGCAAGCTTGGCCCATGCTGAAAATGCGATTCCACAGGTCAGTGTTGTTGGTCCAGAAGAGGATGTATTCCCAGCTGAACCTTACTTCAGTACCGGTCAACAACCATTTTACCACAGAATGGCACAAGGGGTGAACGAGTATATAAGAAGATATGAATAATACATTGACCGGAGCAGTCGACACAGATTCGTGCCTGAGTTGGGCAGTGCGGTCTCGTTTCGCCTGCCTTTCCGGTGCAAGTTGAGGAAGTGTAATCCACTGTCTGGCGGCAAGGAGCGCTGTGTGTCGTTCCCTATTTCCCTATGTTTTCGGCCGTGCCTATGGTTGAAAGGCATTAAGTCTCTGCTCACAGTACACTGGGTACACCCTAACACGAACAAACTAAATACAATTTACAGTGTAAATCCAGTTTTGGTTCGTTGACCAGGCACTGTAAAGTCTCCAGTGATACCCCACGCTACGCGGGCTGATTATCAGAGACGGGGAGCTGTTTGGGTCACCAATGCAGCCACTGGAAGTCCGTCCACACAGGAATGGGCGGCAGGTCTCAAGCTATGATATATCCCGGCACTGGTAGCAATACTGTGGGATAAGGCAATAACTCGAGAATGTCGCCCCTCTCTAGGTGAAGGTGTTACTAGTGGTTGTGACTCCTCTGTTGTTCCTCTCCACTGGCACTGGAAGCAATGTTGTGGTAATTGGAAAGCAACAGATAGCCATCGAATGGTTGTGTGAAAATATGACAGACCCCTGAAGGGCGCCCGTGGATGAAGTTAATTTGGTTGTTATAAATTCCCCGGTTCTTGTGAAGGGTGTACATAGTAACCTGTATCTAGCAGGCAAACAGACAGGTACTCTAAGAAATGAAAGCAGAAAGTTAGGAAATAAAGTATGTTTATTGAAGTCTCAATAAACATGTGACGCAACCTCCTACCAGGCAATTGAGTGCTGAAGGTTGCTACGCTGGCTAGGTGTAGGCGACCTGGTTCTAATGGAGAACGGGAAAGAATTAGCTAGACAAGAACATATATCATACTGTTAACTGTTCTAATAAAGATGTCTTGAGGAGGCAAAGTGAATTTAAAACATGTTGGTAAGTCTGTTCGCTGGTTGTGAGGTTGACTGGTCGTTGACGGTGAAGTAGCCGCAGAGGACGAACTCCAAGCATCGAAGATCTCTGGAGGTCCTGGCACTGGAAGCAATGCTGTGGGATGTCACAAGAGATGGAACAAGAATGACTGCCCATGCCTGGCAGTGTCCGGACTTATATAGTGAAAGCTTGTAGGCTGTCGGTGCGGGCTGTGGGGATGGCGTAACGTCCTTCTGCCCTGGTTGGCGTGGGAATACTCTGGTCAGCGTTTCTGCTTCATTCCTCGTCGGTAGCGCTCTGCGGCTCTCAGCAGGGGTGGGGGGCAGCGAGCCTGCCAGGTTTCGTATCCTCTAGGTGAAGAAAATTCTCTTATAAGTTCCTGTGGCCTGTAGGGTAGGCAATGAGTCACGTCTGTAGTGGTGGATGTACGTGCCTTGGCAATGAGTTGTAATCTTAGTAAATTAGTTGTATAAGTGGTATGCATCACAACCCTGGATCGCAGGGTAATTAAGCCAGTCAGATATGCCCTTGGAAGTTCCAACCGCCAGCTACAGACTTGCTTCAGCAGTTCCAACTCTGATAGCTTACAGAAGCTAAAAGTTCCGGACCAGTAAATCGCCTGTCGCTCAAATATGCCCGTCAGAGACGAATCAGGTCAAGCCGTAGTCCAAGGTTATGCTTCCCCCAGGTATCCTGCCATCCGTTGAAAGCCAACAATCTGAAGCATATGATCACTATAGCTGAACCTTACTTTGTGCCCTGGCGCAAAGCTACCAGGCCAGTCTTCTACACTGGACATGCACCAGTACCACGTAAGGATTAAGTAAACCTGTATACCCCGCCACAGGGTGTACCTGATCTAATGCTTCACAAAACCAGTCCCCTCCTGACAAGGCATCACACAACAATTATAACGAAAAGTTTCGCTGTCAATGTTAACTATCACTACATCAAACTTTCACTGTATATACAGCTGTTTTAAAAATAGTTGACAGATTATCTTCAAACACAATCAATCCGTGAAATGTATAGTTGAAAAACTTGGCAAATGCTCTTTCAGAAATACCATCAATGATACTGTAAAAAAAATAGGTAAGTTTCACTGCAATGCATTTTTCAATACAAATATAATTGTGATCAACATTTTGAATGATGATGGATAGCTATATTTTTATCAGCGAATTTCAAAAGCAATCCTTCATTTAAAGCAGCAGAAAAACATATGCATTTTTCTCCTTTAAAACAAAATGTGAGCATTTTTTGCAGAATATAATGGAAATACAGCAGCTGGGAAGTTATCTGAAATTAATGAATCAAAATTTGGCCGCAGGAGGAAAGTACACAATGCAGTTATTTAATTCCAAAACACAATATTCTCTTTTGATAGGGTGATAGGATTGAAAACATTGCTAATGTTAATGAAAACAAAATAACTTCCTAATGAAATTAAATTCCCTACGGAAGTGGTGGTACAACCTGTGGCTTCACATGTATATCAATTATATTTTCCACGATTTTCGCCAAAAATTAGGTACTGCTTAGTACCAATTAAACATGCAAATACTATTAGTCATATTTACTTCTTTGCACACATGCATGCACACACATGCACATACACAAAATCAGACACAAATACAACAAATGAAGATCTTACTGTAATGGACAAAGAACTGAAAGAGTCCTCATCAAAAAAATTTCAACATTTGCCCGCAGGAGGTAAGGACAACCCCACCCAGGAAAAACAAATTCATGCAGCCGGTTGTTATCAACCCCACAAATTTATAAATGTTGATTGCAAATTAATAACTTACGATGAAACCAGAACCAAAATAGAAATACTTTTGATTTGAGCACACAAAATGTGTGTGTGGGAAGGCCTTTAACAGAAGTGTCCAATATGACAGCAACCATTCTAAAACTTCCCCCAACCCAAGAAAGGGTTTGCTTTACGAGCTGTGGTTGTATAGGAGCAGTTTCTCAAGCCACCTATACTTACATATCTGCACACAACTCGAATGAAATTAAAAACTGCAACATAACTTACCACTGAGAATTGAACGCATCTTGCGGTGGCATTCCATAACGCATGATGGCATTCAAGAAAGCCTTCCTCTGTCTTGCATTGAAACCAAGCACCTAAAGAAACAGGTACAATTTTTATAAGTTAATAAACAAAATACTGCATACGGCATACTAAACTATAGCAAGAAAACAACTAACTTGATCATCCATTCTCAACACCTAATTTTGGTCTCTTAAGAAGGTTCTACAGCAAATTGGTGGCATAGGTATCCTACATTCCAAAGTTTTCAGAACAAAGAAAACCTACAAAAAGGAGTGAAATATTTCCACTGGGGTTTCCACATTTACCAATCAACTACAAAAAGTTTTTTCTTACAAATGTATTTTGCAAATTAAAGTAAAGCAATCACATCCAGATTACCATGAAGTCAAGAACTACAGCAATATAGCTGTGACAATGTTTAACTGCAATGAACTCAATATTCTTGTTCAAAATGATGTTACATCTCAATTGCATCTACAGAGAAACCTCAATACTTCACTCCCATTCCTACTGTTTTTCTGTATTCATGTGTAATTAAATTATCAGCCCTGAAAAATTTGAGTTTCAACTCTAATGGTGAGATCCGAATTGGATTCAAATCAAGCAGAAAATCAAAGAATAACACACCCCTAACACAGTAAAATCTCAATTCTATGACCTTTTATAGTTCCTGGGAAAAGGGTCATTATTCCCTCAATGCACAAAAATTGTGTTAAAATTGTACTTATGCCATTTATGAGCAGCTCTCGGAGCAAAATCACATGTTATACAGGTAAATCCCCAATTTACAAAGAGCCACAGTTTGCAAGAAGGACTTTGTAAAATTACTATTTATATAAAATTGACAATAACCTAGTCAGACTCCTAAAAAAATCCAAATTTACCATTAAAATGTCCCCACCCCCCTAAAACTCAAGTTAATTGTCTCTGGCAGAAAATCAAAATGCTTGTAAATGAAATATGTATCAAATTCAATAGACAGACTTCTTCTAAATAAAATGGTATCCCAGAAAAAATACTTGACTGCAACTGCCACCAAAAACCTTTATAAATATGGAATAGCACATGTTGTACAGAGTACAAAATCCACTTTCCATGGTTTCTTGCAGAAATATTAGTGATGGGCAAGTTAAATTTTTACAGCTTTGAGTAGTCAAGCCAAGTTCAATATAAATTATTTTTAGTTAAAATTAAGTTAGAACAATAAATGTAAACATTTACTTATGTAAACAGATACAGTATAACACCAGCCCCTTATAACATCCTCCTACTGTTATAGTCAATGTTTACTTATAAGAAAAATTATGGAGTAGCTTCTATCAATAAGAATAATTCTTTGTCTGGGTAAGTAATTCACAGCGCTAATTTTTTCCTCTCCTTGACAAGTGAATGACTATCATAGGAATGGTAATGTCAGCCTCATGATGCCAATAGAAAAAACAAAGATACTATCTGTTACAGGGGAGGAGTGGTAGGGTAGCATTCAGGCTGCCAATCCGCATGTAAAATGTTTAATATAGTAGCAGTTATATTTTTTAAAAACATATTTTAAAGACAGTACATAGATGAGAAAAGTAATGACATGTTTATCCTATCTATGCATATTTCTGCTGAAGGTGTGACAAGCCTTAAGACAAAGAGGTGTTTCCTTTTCATGTTTAAATACTTCATATGGCTGTATGTACAGTATTTGTGTCCTGCTGAAACTGTACCCGTCGACCTTGACAAGTTTCTGGTTGTGTTGCCGGTCTGCACCACAAAGGCAGCAAAAGGAAACACTTTGCTGAGAGCCACAATGGCTAATCATGAATATGATGCCCACCCATTTGAGATCCTGATTTCTTTATTTTAAAAAAGGTGTTTATTTTGAGTAAATCAAATACCAGTAATTAACTATAAAACTCTTAAACGCACGTTTACTGACATTTGCATTTGTCATCATGCCAGTTCTGGGGCACATATAAGGTTATGTTATCAACTTCTGTCCAGGGATTAGTCAGTTTCCATCACTGTCTACATGCTTCTATCACCATCTAAACAAAATGTTTATGAATTAAACATTAATTTTCATAAAAGTTTTATTTTAAATAGGGTTTTAATTTCATTACAAATTTCCTTAAATAGTATTCTATTTAATGAAAATAAATTTTGCTTTATTGTCAAGCAAAAAACTTTTGCAACAGGAAACTGACACAATGAAATATACTCTGTATTTATGTCTCGAATTTGTACGTGAGCACTTCACAATCTCTTTGCAGGAATAGTCCGTGAGCCGTCCATCGACGAGTTTTATCACAGCTGAACATCGCAAACATCAACAAAGTGTCCAGGGATGTAGCAGAGTTATTGTTACCATTTTGGTACAACTTTAAAACGGTTTAGCAACATAAAATTATTGATCTGCAAGACATGAAAGGCGATTGTTAGGTGCAAGTATTTGTTTTTATATATTAAGATTACAGTGACTCCACTTGCACATTTTGTAAACTCCACATCTGCTTACACGGACTGTCGCCGGGAGTTCACTCTTTTTCTACATTATTTCGCCACCACTCCGTAGGTCTGACCTTGGTGTCCACTTCCCCGCCCCTTCTATACAACCTCCTGCTGTTTCCCTCCCTCGTGTGTGCACACTCACCAGCCCTCCTCTCTCAATATGTTTCTTGGATTAAATTATTTTGTATTTTGGCCTACTTCTTCGCCAGCTTTGGTTTGAGAAACAGTGTTTCGGTGGTGACTGATTAGGGCTGACACATACTAGCATGCTGCATTGTGCAAATGCGCACTCTACGGGCGACTTCGCCCCATCTACGAGCGACCCCAGCTCAGAGGGAAGTCAGAAAAGTGGCAAAATAAAATAAACGTATAGAGCAAGGAGATTCCACAAGCCTGGACAGTGAAATACGTAGTTGTAAATTACCCACGTAATTACAATCTACATTGCCCGCCCAAAATCCCACATGCAAGAGTCACCCCCATGAATAAAATAAATATTTGTGATAGTCTACTACTTGTCGCTTAGACCTGGAAGAAATTCCTACAACCCCCAGTGATGGCAGCACCCCTGTGACCTTGTGACGTCACAACCCGGCCGCCTCAGGACAAGGTGTTTTAATTTATCGTCGCCTCCAAGCGGGGCAGTAAGAAATGAGCGGCGCTCCAGCACACCAGATAATATACCCCTGCACTGGAAGGCTACACTACCCCCCACACCTCGAAGAATCACTGATAATGAGATTTTCAATTATAAATAGAGGTCCAGCACCGGCAGATACGCCAGACTTGCCGGGCGAATAGGATCACGAGCCATTACTAGTCTGCAAAGACTCTCCTCCGTCTGCAAAGACTTCCCCAGTCTGCAAAGACTTCCTCAGTCTGCACAGACTCCTCTCAGTCCGCAAAGGCATTCCTTCCTCTTCGCGACCTGCAATATGGGGCAACACCTAGAAGCCCGCAAGACGGCCTTACCCCACAGACTGTGAAGACTGCAGCCTCCTTAGCAGCTTCCATATCCAACATAATCCTACTTCAAGCCCCAGGAAAACCTATACCCAAGTAAACTTAAGTGACACAACTTCCCTGAATAAATTCCGGTATAACTGATTTCGCTGTAAAAGTGCATTATTTTACGTAGATTTGGTCTGATTCAAATTTGGGAATTTTTATTATAATTATTTTTACCAGGCTCCCCTTCGCCTGTTTCAATCACGTTATTTGAATATTATTATAATTGTTTAGAAAGTCAGCCAATTAAAAATTGTAAATTGATTTTAACCAGGAATTTCCCGTTTTGCTTTAGCTCATAATAAAAATTACGTTAATTGTCCGTGTACCGTCAATCGTAGTTAGTCTCCCGATCTCATACAATCTGTGTTATTAATTGTACAAGGAAATTTCACTCTCATACAAGACACACTGTGTGTTGTGATTGAATTTATGAAGGACACGATGTACAGCAGGAGAGGCAGAGTGCAAAGTAGGTAGCGACGTAAGGAACGCCGCTCCCTAGCGAAAGCAGAGATAGCTGACACCATTGTAAGTGACCCGCAGATCAACGAAGTCATCCCCTGGTCGATCTGACCATTCATTCCCCTCGAACACGAGTCCCAACTGGATCAGCATTTAGGCACCGGTTGGCTCGGGTACCCTGCTGGAGAATACATAGCCCCAGTAGGGCAGTCACCACCTATAGCTCGTGCTACTCCTGAGGACACCGCGCCTAGTCATGCCCCTAAGACGTCCAGCATTATTAGACCCATGTCCGGTAAGCTCATCCGGGTTCAAACACCGGCAGAAGTTGAGCTACCACACTTTTGGGTGATAAAACTGGCATCAGGGAAAACAGTATGGGTTATACTCCTGCCTAAAGCAGACCCCACGTCACATGTGGCCCACCCCCTTCAGACTTCATTCCCGCACATCGACCCACTTGTTCCGTACGAATCACCTCATCCAGCTCATATGCCTCCACCCCCATGATCGTATAACTGCATCACCACGTCATATCCCCAGAACAGCTGGCACCCGATTATTGGCAACTCTAATAGTGAGGAGGGTAGAACTTTCTGGTCGGGAATCTATGTCCATCCGCTTCACTCTGGGGTTTGACTACCCTCGTTCCCGATGGTACCCTACCACCAAGCGGCCACCTACGATAGCTAACCCTTCCATAACCTGTCAGACCCAGGATTTTAGTCATTTACGCCGCAGTCGGCACACTTAAAGTTCCAAGAGGGTAGTCAGTCGCCTAACAGCTACCTCACAAGGTAGGGCATGCGTCAGGGCAATGCCTTTAGCAATGTGTGCCGTTTTGAAATGGCAAACCTCATGTGGGTTAGGCAGCTGGCAGTGGTACAATAGATAATCGTTGAGTGTTAATTCATATTTCTGGATTTCTATTCTGGCATTAATCAATTTTTTGTAAAGTAGTGGTTTGGCCACCTAGTGCTACATTCTTGTTGGATTTAAATTTCAGTGTTGAACGAAGTTTCCTGCCAGGCATTAAACATTGGAGTATGAATATTTTTGGTATGCTTGGTTTGTATGGCCGGGACTAAAGTAATGTATTCAAAGGAATTGACTCCCGGTTTAGTTTGGCCAGTGGTGAGCTAACATAAGATGGTGGAATTTATGTTGGCGCATTTAACTTTACTTGTTGGCTTATTGCGCCGGCTTGCCTGATCTGTCCGTCTTACACTATCAGAATGGTTTAAGAAATATTTGTAATGTAATCAAATGTTGGGTCTTATTAGATAGAGACCAGAGAATTTTAAGAATTTTTCAGAGCTGCTATGTTAATGTTTGAAATCAGGTGCTCCGAGCTATGTTTAATCAGCCCTGGTAATGAGAATAGTTTGGTACCCGAGGTCTGATAATCCAAAATAAAATAAGCGTATAATTTTAAAGTTGTTTTATCCTGTTGTGTTTCTATGCCATCGAGAGGCCTTGTTAACGGTGTGTGTCATTTGCAATATTTTAAATGTTTTGTATGGCATCATGGCCTTTGAAAGCTCTAATAAGTGCAGCGTGCTG
Source organism: Dryococelus australis (assembly GCA_029891345.1). NCBI lineage: Eukaryota > Metazoa > Arthropoda > Insecta > Phasmatodea > Phasmatidae > Dryococelus > Dryococelus australis. Next base: position 78,149,143 of record CM056998.1, read on the forward strand.
CAGTCCTTATTGGTTATTAAAATAATGTTTTTAATATGCATTGATACAAGGTTCATAAGGGCATAAGAATATTTGTGAATTCAATTTAAAAGTTGTAGCTCTGAATTTAAGAGTTTTGGCTCTCTTGACGCTTGACATTGTCTTCAGATGAGTTTGAATACTAACCCTTGTAAGAAAAACAATTCTAGTTGAAATTATTAAATTATGGTTTTGAAAATCAACGAACCACTGCATCATATTTTTAAAAATAGAGACTATGCCTCATGTTGTCAAATGTAAGAGAATTTTGTTTTAAAATAAAATATGTATCACACCTGGAGAACTTGTTTTGAGTAGAAAAAGTTTGTGGAAGTCTAAGGTTCACCACATGCTGAAATAAAAGATTCTACTTTAATGGCCATTAAATCTTTCTTGATTCAACTCGATTTCTCAAGTGTCGATCCATCACAAGGAAAAATTAATGGATTTCATAAAAAACAAGTCTCCTGAATGCAGTAAACGCTTGACTATTAGACCTTTGATGGTTCCCAGGAATAGGTTTCGTATTTCGAAGGGATTGTTATCGAAAGAACTTTTCAATCAAATTAATTTTATGGGAAAAAAAAAAAAAAAAGTTATTTCCAAGAGGTTGTTACTTCAGGGATCTTGGAATGAGAGTTGACTGTATAGTGATACTACAGAAGGACATATAAGACACCTCTCTGTTGCAGAATAATGCGCACGCAAGCACAGATGTCTAAGTATGGTGTACCTCATAACAAGTATATGTGGAAACTTAATGGAAAAACAGAGGAGGTGGTTTTCAATATTTATTTGCCACTGCCTCAAAATCACATGTGTACAGTGAAATCTAAATATTTTACTTTAAAGTACATCTTTCAATTCCCCAGGAGATGTAATACAGTATTATTAAATACCTTTTTCAGTTGTAACACTGCAGATTTTCAGGGTTATGTTTAACGTTGACCATGGATATTTTAATTATATATAATTAAAGAGTATTTACTTATGATGTCACTTCATTTAATATTATTCCAATTAGAGTTTATTATATGAGTTAACAGTATAAGCTTTGGTTATTTTAGTAGTTTATTGAAATAGAGATCATGTGAAAGTAATTTTCATTTGTTTCTAAACAGTATTCAGTTTATTTTCATTTCTTCTCTAGAGAAGAGTAGTCAGTATTAAATGTGTATTAAACAAAAGTACTAAATACAATTATCCTGATTGTCTCTCATCTTGCCATTGCTGATTGGCGGAGAGATGCGTCATGGTCAGATGACAACCAATCGGAGGACAGGAGAAAACATAAATAAGGCAGATGTAAAATAGAATATAATGTTTTTCTTTAGAACAATTCTTAACACCTCCAATGGTGGACGTGAGTCGCATAATACAAAATATTTAATGATTTCAAATATAATACAATTGATGTAATATGTTTTGAAAGATGAATAATTATTAATTGAAGAAGAATGATTAATAATTTTACTGTGTTTGAGAAAATAAAAATGACAAATGTATAATTTTGTCAAAGAAGAAGCACAAGTAAAATAAAATTGAGAAAATTTTAATTGTAATATTTTTATTTCTATTTAAAGGTTACAAATTACATATTTATCTGAAATGTTACAAACGGTGCCCAAAATTATAATGGCAGTGTTTGAACTGGGATCCCTATATCACCCTATATCATATCTATTCTTTGTCCAAAATTTGTATAGCAGCCTACATTTTATTCATTCATAATACATTTATTCCAGTGATTTTTATAAAGTGTCACAGGTGGTTCTTCCATGGAAAGCTAGCAGTAGCATCATGTTGGTTTTGGGGCAAGGATAACAAATATTGCAGCCATGACGTCACAACATGATCGCCAAACACATTCGAAGATGCCCCCGTCCACGGACGCCGGTCGTGTCTATGACGGCATGGTGAACGGCACTACAGCTCCAGCCCTTTTCCCCGGAGACCCAAAAGCTTATTATCCTAAATGTAACAACTGGCGACCCAGCATGTGTAAACGCAGATTTACCACATAGTAATTTGTTTTGTAGGTTTAAAAAACAACAACTTGTGCACAAATTTGATGTGGTTATTTTAAATATTTTTCATAGGGGAAAAAATTTAACATTTTATTCAGCAAAAAGTAAATGTCATGTCCGTAAGTCTTCAAACGTGAGAGAGAAAGATAGAGAGGCAGAACAGAGTATGCGTGTACATGTGTTTGTCTGTCGCTGTCTGTCTCTCTCTCTCACAAAGATACATACATATACACAACACCTATATTTTAAAGCTAGTGAACATATTTTTAATCAAAGCGAATAGTGACAATGGCAGTTCGGTCTGAAAAACCATCGGCAAACTTGGGAGGGTGCAGACGGTCAAGTGCCTGCTAAATGGTGTCTATTTTTAGATCTGACTCGCTTGTTTATGAAGTGGCCAAAGTAAGTGCAAAATTTATTTTTATTTTTCATTCTATTTCCTTTTAAACTAATCCTATTTTATGGTTCCCCCAAAAAGGTAATTATTTTAAGACTGCTACTAATCCCAAAGTCATAGAATTGATAATTTACTGTATTTTGATTAATTCAATACCACCCTGATAGAAGGGTGTCAACCTTTTGTACAACTAAAGTACAGCATTGAAACTATGAGGCCCAACTCACTTCCATGTTTCCACCCACACGTGCCAACAATGGTGGTAAGGGACGATCTCTCTCATCTCGGCGCTCCATGCGTCGCCGACTCCGCCTACCCAAATCATTGGCTGCAAAAGAACAAATAAACATATAGCTCACACAATATTTCCCCAAACAATAGTTAGTTGCCAAGGCAGAAAATTAAGTATGTACTCACCATCTGCTTTCTCATCAAAATCGTCGTCTTCTTTATCATCATCTGAAAAAAAGGTGAAAATATATAATTTAACATACAAGACAAGTAACTTCTGCAAAAATAAAATAGTTGAAAATATTGTCCAGGCCTGGATTCCACCCTGAATAAACTTCTACAACTAAAGTGGATTCTAGTTGTATTGAAAACACATGTACCAATAAACCATATCAACAGTTAATTTTCAGTGGTGAAAGGGGGTGCCCGCCTGGCAGTATAAATAGCAGGACACTCCAGAGCTCGCGACCAGTCTTCAAGTATTTGACGTCTGACCACTACCTTGGTTTCATTGCGCACTAGTGGTGCTGAAGGACTTACCTCTCTCCTGAACTCTTCACTGTACCTCTTGAAGGGCCGAATATTCCTCTCTCTCACCAGTCAACAGAAAAACCTACATTGTCAGCTTACGTCTCCTGTTACACCTTGACACGTACCAGTCACTTCTGGACAAACAGAATAGAACTAGGAAAAGTTAACTCAGTTAAACAGCTACTTGCAATTCTGCCTTTCTTTTAGCTTTGTGCAGGTCGCCTCCACCTGCTTCACATACGGTGTTTTACTTTCCGAAGGCCCTTGGAGATAGGGGGTAGTACCTTCACCATCACTGTTTATTTCCATCAAAAGAAATAAACGTTGACTATCTTACTTTTGAATATCACTTCCGTATGCTAGTACCCATCCCTTGTAGACATCAGACCTAAATGGGAGGCGGCAAGGGACCGGGGTTTCACTCTTCCCGTAACGACACCTCACACCATCAACAGAATAATCTTGGACGGCCACCCATTCACTACACTTGTGTGGTGAATGGTAGAGCCCAGACACTAGGATACCACTTCCTTAAGGGTTCGACTGCCGGTCTATGGTTTACCCTTATCGCGCACTACTGGTGCGGAGAATGGTACTTCCTCGAGTATGAAGAAACCAACACCTCTGGGACACGCACCACACCAGAGTTGGAAGACCACCCATTCTCTGCACCTAGTGTAGTGAACGGTAGAGCCACAACAGCAGGGACATGCTCCTGGTAGGACCTGCTTGTCAGCTTGGAGGTTGTTGCCTTTCTCAAGGCGCACTAGTGATACAGAGAGACACCGTGTTGGGACAACTTTTGGCATTACGCAGCTAGACTAATTTGTCACCCTGGTGCTGGAGTTTCAGAGTGCGATACGGCGTTGGTCAGCGGCCCCAGCACCCACACTATCTACACGCTTACACACCAACTGCCTCACTTCGACTAAGTCTGATCATAGGTATTAGTCCTAATGCCATTTACCCAAAATGGTGGTATTCAAAAGAAGGTGAAACGGGCATGGGCTGCTTCTAAATCTCCCTGGAGGCTTAAATTCCTTCCTGACAGGTTTGCGCTACTTAGTTCACAAAAGCAAGCTGCAGTAGTCTGCCAGCTCACCGCTCCAGCACCACCCACTGCCTTACTAGCTATCTTCGAGTTGCCAACCAAGATAGCTAAAGAGCACCATCCGGTACTTCAAGCCTTTCTCTACGGCACTGACAGTATCCACGGAAGAAACACCCTCTCACTCAGTGCGGCACCCGACTTGCCCAACACCTCATCTGCCCAGTACCAAATACCAAACTAGCAGATAACGACCGAACCACAGAAACGACTCCTAGTACATTTCACAATGAGTCAAAATTAATTCAGTCACAGGCATAACGTTGTCTAGGTATACCCACACAAGAAAACCTGCACGCTCGCTGAACCTCATTTAGTTCCCGGCACAAACAGCTAGAGTCTGTCATGCGTCAGGGTGATGGTGAAGGGGCAAGAGTGGAGTGATTTGGACAGCTCTTAACATCGAGGTCTGGAGAGTCAATGAGGGCGAAGAGAGCTGAATATGGAGCACTGCCGGGATGTAATAGGAAATCTCCGAGAAAATCAGCCAACCAGCATTATCATCCTGCACAATTCCTACATGTGAAAATCCACGGGCGACCCTGCCGGGAATCAAACCTGGTTTGCCTAGCTGGGATGTAAGTAGTCTAACCACTACATCATCGTGGACCTGGTGAGGGTGTAAGAGGAATGTGACCAACCATGAGAAGGCAACACAAACACAATGCCAATTTTCTGTCTAGAAAAATTCTTGTAACATTGCCTTTACTTTCTTAACACAGTTGACTATATTAAGTTTATTGACTACAGAATACTGTATGTTATTATTTTCTGTGACCAGTTTTGCTGGAATGTTTTTCGGTCGGAGGAGGAGGGCAAACAAAAAAGCAGTCAAATACAGTCGCTGGATAAAAAATGCCAGTGAGGGGAGATGGTTGGGGCTTCCTTGAATATTTCTAATGAAGAGGTCAAAATGCTGTTAATCATAACAACCGTTATTGTTCGGCGTTAAATAAATTATATTCTTTTTCCTTACATTTTTTTATGTTTCAGACTTTATGCTGTTAATCATGGTTACTAAACAACTGTTATGGTCAGATGTTAATTAAATTATTTTCTTTTTTATGTTTAAGACTTTGTAGTTAGATGTCATGGCCATAAAGGTGTAGTACAGCACCTTAGCATAGTTGAACTTAAATGATAAGAAACTTAAAGTAAAATTTATGTACACCTGTCGAAGATTGAACCAGTGTGTGATTTACATGCCACTATCAAAAATATTAAAACATCTGCAAAAATTTGAGCAGAATTTCTCTCAGAAAGCCATGTTTGGGAGAGTTTGATTTACGGGGGAAATTTAGTAAATCTGGCTAGTAAAATTGCCTTTTACAATCGTTAACAACTAGCTCAGTTAGCTATGATAGAAAGTTGATATTTTGCCGGATGCCCGTAGTCAATAAAGTTTCCTAATTGTCTGTAATCTATGCGCTCTGGCTTGTGATACTGTAGCATTGTCATTGTGACTGCAGCATGCTAATGGTATGAGTTACGATATGGACATTAGTCATGAAACGCAAAAATAAATCTGTCACAAAATAAAATAAGAGGCCGGCAAATAGTCAAAAAATTGAATTCTTTTTTTAAAAGAATAGTGGATACATCAGGTAAGCAAAACAGGTTCAAATTACTCTGTAAAACGTTAGGTGAAGCCCAGATGTGAAGCATGAACCCAAACTCAACCTTTCACTAAAATAACTGCACTAAAATATCTTTCAGCCATAAATTAGATACCTTTGACAATTTGGTCTTATTAATGTTTTGGAAAAAAGATGCATTATGCAACGCAATATCACAAAAAATTTAACATTTTCCGTGCATATTTATTACGTTTAATGTAACTTTTCTGAGCGCTATTGTTCTGTACGTTTCAACTTTTAACTATCCACATAGCTCCTATCCACATTACTAGGCTTACTAACACTAACAACCTAAAATTACAGACCGATTTACACAAAAAATGTACACAAATAATATTTTTGTTGTCTGTATTTTTACACATTTTTATTTTATCTAAAATTATTTCAAATGTAAATATGAAAAATCTAAATGTATTGTGACATTTCCCTTTTTAAGAGGTTGCATTAGTTATTTTCATTTTCGTCAGAGTTAACACTACACCTCAGCAGTAAATGAAACAGAATAGTATGTAAAAATATTTTCACATCAATTCATTCAGTAATTTTTAACTTTTCCGTAAATGCGGAAAGGAAGGCAAACATAAAAATGGTTTAATAGTTTGTGGCAGCACACAACTATTTGCTTTTATCTTATTTCTGATACAGCGTCAAAATTTTCAGCCTATACTGCAACCACCGATGACAAGATTAAAGCAGTCTCAGAAGTCCAGCCTATACTTTTTTTAACTAGCCATGGTAATGGTGGTGCTGTCACATGCACTCTACACATGGTGATGCAGTTTGTTTCAGGTGTCCTCCAGCCTCAAACTACACACAACGCTGCCTCAGATTCCTCCACCCTCAAACTACACATAATGATGCAGCTTTAGATGTCTCCAGGCTCAAACTACACTTGATGTAGCCTCTGATATCCTCCAGCCCATACCTTCTCAAACTACACATTGTGATAGAGGTACAGTCTCAGGTGTCTTACCCATACTGCCCAAATTTGCCCATACTAAGTATGTCGATAAGCCACATCAGTCTTCCAATATTTGACCATGGTATCAAGGTAGAAGGAAGCACAATTTTCAAAATCATTGGTACGCAGATTACCCTTGGCTTTATTTTGATCTGCAGGGTAGGAAAGTATTTTGCTTTTTCTGTGCAAAAGCTCTAAATAAGACTAGTTGCGCATGAATTAAATCACGACACTTCAATAACTTCCGACGGATATATGAATTGGAAGAAATCAGTTAACAAGTTTAAAAATAATCTCACAATTACACAAGTCAGGATTGATCAGGTGAACAACAGCATTGCTTTTAAATCAATAATCACTTCGGCTTTGTTTTTAGCATGTCAGGGACTAGACATTTGGGCTAACACAAGTGATTAACGTGATTTCTGTCAACTTCTTTTGTTGAGACACATTGACATTCCAGAACTGAAAAATGTCACACAGAAGAAAAAATTATTCACTTCGAGCGATATACAAAATGAAATCCTAAAAATAAGCTCTCATGAAATATTATGCTGCATTGCTGACATAATTAAAATGAGAGGAGAGTTTTCTTTAACAGTTGACAAAACAAGTGACATTAGTGGCAAGGAACAAGTGTCAATAAATATTGGAAGTGGGGATCATGAAACATTCAATATAGATGAGTTTTTTGTTGAGTTATATGAAACAGCATCAATGACTGGAGAATCTTTGTTTATTGTAATAAAAGATGCATTGCTTAGCCTGGACTTCAATTTAAACAACTTACGTGGGCAACGTTATGATGGTGGCGTCAACATGGCTGGTGCAAAAAGTGGAATTAAATATAGAATGCTAGCTGAGCAACCTCTAGCAGTATACAGGTATTCATTGCACATCTCATGCTCTCGATTTAGCATTACAAGATTCGTCAAAATCAATTCCCTTAATTCAGAACTGTTTGGAGTGGGTGAATGACATTGCGGTGATTGTAAGAGAGACTCCCAAGCGACGTGCAGAGTTTTCTCAAATCACAACAGATCACAATTTGACTAGTTCTGTCCCAATACCACTTTGTCTAACTCGTTGGACTGTGTGAGAAGCATCCGTATCAAGTGTTTCAAACTCATATCCAGTTGTACAGGATTTTCTTAATACCTTAGCTTATGATCGTAGTGACATTGGCCCTAAGGCAAGAGGTCTTATAGAGTAGCTTTCACAAGGAAATGTCCTTTTTGGTATTAAAGTAACCCAAATGGTGTTTTCATTGACTGAGAACCTTAGTACACTTTGCAATGAAAAACTCGGACAGTTGATGGTGCTACGGAAGCTGTCAACATGGTAATAAAATGTCTAATCAGTAAGAGATGGGATATTACATTTGATGGTGTTTGGGACAAGGTTGAACAGAAGATTAAGAAATGGATCTTTCAAAACCCACACTACAAATAATGACCAAACTTACAAAAACGTTAGAGCAGGCCCAAAACCCAGCTACTGTAGACAAGTTTGAGTCTGTCAAAGAATATTAGTGAAAAATGTATTATGATTTTCTAGATCATATTATTAATGAGATAGAAGATAGTTTTGAACAGTTGAGATTTGAGAAATGCCTCCACTTGCAAATGAGTTTGCTAGTGGCTTCAGAATCATTGGATGAGCCTACTTTGAAAACCATATCTGGATTTTGAATTGACATGGCCAAGCTTAAAAAAGAAAAGAATTTATTGCACAGTTGACTCAAACCCCAAAAAGTGTAGAAGGTTATACGAATGGTTTCAAACAAATGCATAGAGAAGCAAAGAGCTTATTTCCCCAATTACATGTTCTCCTAAGATTGCTAATGGTGGTCCCAGCTACATCTTCTACAGCTGAACAGTCATTTCCAACGTTACACAGAATAAAAACGTACCTTCAGTCAACCATGACACAAAAATGCTCGAATCATTTGTGTGTTATTACCAGTTACCCAGAATTACTTGAAGCTACTAACATAAGAAAAATTATGAGTGAATTTATTAATGTTAATTCTTAGAGGTGCCAAGTGTTTGGAAAAGTAGTGGCATGACTGTGGTTTTCATACTGTACGTACAGACGCCACACAGCAAGCGGGACATTGTCGGGGCTCGTCCCTGGTGTGTCGGTAGCATGGCGTGATTGTCATACTGTGAGAGACGTGTTACATCACGCGTTATCGTGGCATGCAGCATGTGAGACACGCACGTACGTACCAGCGTTGAGCGAGTCAGATGTCGAAGAACTACTGCTATTATTTGCATTTTCTAGAAAACATGAGAAAGCGAAAGTGTATGCATGAAATACACTGGTGGAAAATGAAAATTAACACCACTAAAGCAGTGACATAGAAACACCATATACGCACAGGGCACTGATATAGGTCCGTAAATGCAATGATCAACAGTGCTATGGACAGAGTAGAGACTGCGTACTAGGCATAAAATTGCTGAACCCAATACACTTATAGTTGACTCGGTGAAATAGTGTGTTGTTTCAAGTGTTGGCCTGTGTGTAGTAAGAATAAATGAAGAAATTTGGACGGCTCTTAACATAGAGGTGTTGAGAGCCGATGAGGGTGATTGTGGCAGGGTAAATGGGAGATCCCCTAGAAAACCCGCTGACCAACCAACTGCAACGTCTGGCACAATTCCCACATGTGAAAATCCTGAGTGACCGGACCAGGGATTGAACCAAAATCACCTGGTGGGAACGAAGAAGGCTAACCGCTCAACCACTGTAGCGGCTCCTGTGTGTAGTAAGCAGCGTTGACATGCCACGATGGTTTACACAATCAAATTTTGTGCAATTACTGGACTTTGAAAGACGTCGTATTGTGGGCCTGAGGGAATATGGATGAACCTTCCTACGAATTGCCCAATGCGTAGGATGTAAAGTGTCCGCTGTACATCATTGGTGGTGCCGGTGATCTAACGACGGTGGTGCATATACTGGACAGCCGCACAGATAAGGCAACTGTTGCACCCAGGATGTCAGCTAGGACCATCACCAACCGTTTGCTGGATGCTGGGCTACGATTAAGGGTGCCGCTCGCCAGGTTTCCTCTCACACCTCATCACCGTGCAGCCTGCCTCAGGTGGTGTGGCAAACTATGCAACTGGAGGGATGAATGGCGCGGAGTTGTGTTTAGTGTGACACCGGCGAAGAGTCAGCAGCAGACAGATCATGATGGCGCTAATCGCTAACACAACATGTGGAGCAGTCCCGCTGCACTGACTTTCCCAAAATGGGATACTTGTTTTTCAGTGTGCTATGCATTTCTTTCAGGGTCCAAAAATGTTTGCAAAGTGTAATATTTATTTTCAGGGTTTATGTAATGTAGTGATATTCAAATTCAAAGTGTGCGCGGCTTCGAAGAACAGGACAATGCTGTTCAGGTTAAGACGCCTTTCAAAAGACAATCTATTAATAATAGAAATTCAGTAGAAAATTTTTTTTGTGAAAATGTACAAAAATGCTTTTTGTGACATTTAACTTCAATACATAAATATTTTACTCTGCGTGTATAGCACTTCCGCTTGTATGAACCCCGTAGGCAGCCATAGTAGGTCCGCGCGACCCCTGCCTCTGGGTAGTCGTTCTGGGAGAGCTAGCGAGGTAAGACACTGTCAGATATGCACTTCATACTTTTGCACTGATGTAAATTTCCATACCTTCACTTTAGTGTACCGGTTAACCTTTGCTCCGTGTACGTTTCACTAGACACCCTCAGCACAATGCTATCCGCGTCATTATTTTGCAAGTCTTTGCGGCTTTTTGAACTTAAATGAGATGAGAGGAGACAATGTCGGAGAGGCCACGTGACCCATGCAACTTGTGTATCAGGAGCCATCCCCTCATGTTAAGGGCTTTTCATTGTAATTTCTGCATGACTGCAGCCAGCAATATTAAGGATAACATTTGCGTTTAATTATTTTCAAGGTTTTGTCATGTTTAATTGTTTTACAACCACATTGCCCACAGTCATGTGGTTAGCTACCACCAAGTCCGTATCCGCGTTATCACAGCGTTTAGAGGGCTAATTCTTGTTCCAGCTTATGCGCCTTAATTGATCTCAGGGTAATATGTATTGTTCATTCAGGGTTCATGTATTTTTGATGATTGATGCTTTTGTGTACGACCATCTAGTCATTTCCTATGTTTGTATTGTTCCGCTATCTGGCAAGTTACAAGCTTTTGTATGCTTGTGGATTAACAGGTACATTTTTCTGAATAGAGTTATCATTCTGGCCGACAATTATTTCTAAATTTAACGTAAAATAATGAGTTTTCCATCTGCAACACTTGTTCTGCTAAGAACTTCATCCAGCGGATTTAGCGCCATCTAATACTTTTTTCACGCATCTGTGTGGTTATTCTGCTTGTTCATTTCGTGCCCCATGTTCCTCCAGGAATACTTATGTATTTTTGTACGGCGTTATTTTCTGTTCTAACCCGATATGTGTATTGACAGTCACCACACAACACGTAGTTAGGGATCGAATCCTGATGAGTAGGCATTAGAGGCAAAAATCAGTAAGGTTGTGCGAATGTAACTTTTTTCTCACGAAACGAAAATGAAAAATATGTTATGAACTTTCATGAAACTGAAATGAAAATGAAAAATAATATCATTAAGGATCAGCCTTAATGAAAGATTAATAAATTTCCTAACATTATAGAAGGTTATTCGTTATAACAAATTCATTGGAAAATCAAACCAAAAATATGTAGGATATGGAGTATTTACCAAAGGGTTTTTTTCTTACATTTAAATTTTCATTTTATGTAGTTATTTTACCTATGAAATAATGAAAACATACGAGATTATTTACAGGCAAAAATTTTCTTTGCTGGTGCACTAAATGAATATTCATTAAACACCCTAAAATTCATCGATATAGAGAACTTTCTTTTCGTTAAGACTTTCAATAACTAAATTTCTTAACAAAATGAAAATGAAAGCTGTCATTTTTCGTTTTGTTATTCTGAATATTTGTACAACTCTAAATAAAGATAGGCCCATAATTGTGTACATATTCATACTCCGTGTCCCGTCTCTGGGTAAAATATATAATCCATCATAGCGGCTGTAGACCCTTTCCCTTGTGGAAACTGTGTTATCACGCACCACGGAGGATCACCCATCTAGGAGTGTGCAAGTGATAACACGCTGGGGAATTACCCACCGGAACTGGCTAATCACATCCGAGTTGTTAACTGAAAAAATCATTCTTCGCACGATGTAACTTGCATAAATAAAAACAATCTTACCAGTGTAAAATTATGTATTCTTGTAGCATTGAAACCCAGCTGAGAACCCACATCATCACCAAGATCCCCGAGTCTCAAAGTGCGGTACGTAGGAACCACCGCTGGTGCCCATATACCAGGTAAAAAGTGTATCATCATCGTCTCGTGTCTCACCCGACGGCGTCAAGTGATGAGAGTAGATTTGCCTTGGCGCATGTGACAGACGTTAGCGAGTGCGGCATCGACCAAGAGAGCAGCAACAGCCAGAGTGTATACGGCAGTGACATACAAGACCAAATCCTGGCATTATTGCCTGGGGAACAGTCTTATAAGTAAACAGGTTTTCTAACACACTCAACATCAATTTGTAAATATAACAATGGATAGTTAAAAAGATATTACTTAACATTTTCGCTTAATTATTTAAGAATGGACTCCCTAAGAGCTGCTTTTAGACCAGTATTCTTATATTCCTTATGACCCAAGTCATACAGGTACACAAGTTTCCTAACACACTCAATTAGATGCTCGCTATCCATTTTCGCACCATATAAACTTGTAAAAATATACAACTGTCGTGTTGCATCCTGTCCCGTCATACGCAATGTGTCCAGGCCCCGCTCTGTGTGCCGACTGTTCTAGATACACATGTCACACAAACTTACTAGAGGCATTACTATCACGCTCGCCATTTGTTACAGCGCCTAGCCACCAGCGTGTTATGCTACGCCATGTCTGGCCGGGCGGTGTTACGGCAGATCTGTGTGACGTCTTAAACGCCCTGTCATAGTAAACCGCGCGTCAACAAAACGTCATCACTGCACCCCAACGACACGCCCCGCTACACTCGCTGTGTGCTGAAGCCTTTACTGTTGATTAAAAGATAAAATATTCCAATTAAAATTTCATATTAAATTATCAAAATTATTTTTAAAAAGATCATGCCCCTATTGCCCCTTACTTACAGTATTACTGTCTGTGACATATTGCACACACCTACACCAACTTTTCACTTCTACTAGTTTCAAGGTGGGTATATCACAACTTACCTCTATATGTATAATTGAAAACAAGTTACTAAATTAAATTGGTCACTTGGTTACTAATTCAAACATTTATGCTCTAACCAACTGTGTCAGTTGCATGCCATATACATGTAGCAGCTCCACCCTGATGTAAACAGGTGTCGCGTACACATCCACCATACTGTGCACCCAAATGCAAAAGTAAGGTGGGGCGAGATCAGCGGATCATAGTGGCCAGCCAAACAATGGTGAAGTAATGAGGGTATCTGTCTTACTGGAACCACATAAACTACATGCATCTGAGACACATCTTCCAAGTATGAATGCATTGCTTGTCAGCATGAACCAACTTTTTTATTTTGCTCCCTTGATATCCATTCTGGTTACAATGTATTTCCGTTTTGACATAGGTTTGTATTAAAAGTTTTGGAGTGTATATTTAATTTATAGAATGCTGTATTACAGGTTATTAAAATTATAAGTGCTGTACATATGTAAATTTGGTGCACCATGGTTGAAAGAGCCTGTTGAGTTGTGGCCATCCAGTCAGCCAATCACTGGGCCCCAGCAATCCAGCTGTGCTTCAAGAACAGAAGTTTTACACCCTGAAGGTCATTTAGTCAGACGACCTAGCAGCTCTTATTACTTAGTTTAGTATCTTGGCCTAACTTTTGCTTGTGACTTAATATCTACTCTGTTTAAGCCAGAACACTACAGCTTCACATGTTTCTTATTTGGCTGGAAACTTCAATCCTGCAGAGTTGGATAATTCAATGCAACTGTCTCTTTACCATGTCCAGTCACCTTCAAGCATAATTTGTCTGTTCTTCAAAAGAGCCTGTGCACTTCTCCACAGGTTGATCAGAGTTGGTGGCAGGTTGCATCAGTCGAAGCAGCCATTTCATAAAAACATTCTGTTCTACTCCAGACTGACTGGCGCTTGACATCCTTTAATGGCTGTGAAGCATCCCAGTCAGGACCGTTTTAGGTGGCGTTAGGTCAGAAACACAGGTTTTAGTTTAAATCTGCCTGATTACTAATGTACCAGAGCCCTGACTGTGTACAATACTGGGCGTGTGGCTTTCCGGCTACGCACAAAGTCAGGGATACTCGTTCCGATCTTACGGACAATCGGACACACTAGTGCTGTTTAACCTTGGCTGTGGTGGGCTGGGGTCGCTGCTGACACACTTGCGGTAACGGTAGACGGCGGCTGGTGCTGGCACCAGGTCCTGTTCCGCTGATTGAATGGCTGCTGCTGGCAATGCTAGTCGCCCTGGTTGGGCTGGTGTGATGGCTTACTCTGAACCTTGGGGCTTGAACCCGTGGGAGGAGAGCTCCCTCACATGATAGGTGATGTAGCAGTACCATGCTATAGTATGCATAGTCAGGTTTGCAGCCCACAGACTCTAGAAAGGGTGGATGATGCGTCTCTTATAGCCTCTCTCCACTCATGGAAACCCAAAACTCCACATGCCACCTCTGGTTTTCGAAAAGCTAATTGGGCTCCGCCACCTGTTTCCACATGGGAACCAGTCTCCTCCCGTCTGGTAAGGGGTATCTTCCATGATGGCTTCGACCAATAGATGGTACCTAGGCCCGACCACATAGCGGGGTGTTGGACCACTTGGCACTCAGGCCATATTGGGGCCCAATACTAGAATTTCAATGCGAAGAAGTTCAAGTATGGTAATGGACTGTGGCTGATGGCTGCTCCCAAGAATTGGGGGATACACGTAAATGAAACAGATGGCAGTGGAGAATGAAGGCCTGGATGTAGTGATGATAAAACCGAGGATGAGTAGGACCTTCCAGAGAATAATGACTGATACTCCTGTCCTCCTCTCAGAGTGAGAGCTGCTTTTCCTGGTGAACAGCGACACCAGGGGGATGACAGTTTTATCTGTTTCCCGGTGAACCGTGATATAGGAGAAGTAGCCGTTCTGGACCATGATAAATCTCCCCTTTCCATGGGGGTGACTCCAGGGCAAGAAGTGTGAGAAACCGGCCTGTAATGGGTGTAAGGCTTATGCCCGGTGAGGCATTAAAATGTTCTCAACCACATAAATGGGAAGGACTGCCTCTATTCGCCTAACTTGTTTTCGACAGAGCAGTCTGTCATTGATAACCTACAAGGGCCATGGAAAATAAGTGGGAGCACGGGACGATCAGCTGGCCACACCAGAGGTTTTCTCTGGTGACCAACTATTGGGATAGACTCATGCTGGCAGTGGTTTACTCCATATGATAGAGGAGGTCCGGAGAGATAACCCCTCTTAAAGAAGGACAGGGCGGTGAGTGGCAACCCGCTCCGGTTGTGCCCTGGAGAGGCACTAAGGGTATGGATAGAACCCTGGACCGACCTCACGCTTGGTATCTGAGGGCGATGGTCTGAGAACATTGAGATAGGGTGATTGCTAATGTGCTTTGATATCAGGTTGGTGTTTTGGATATGGTTAATGCAGGCAGAAGTTGGCATTACCTGCGCTGAAAGGGCGTGATCCCTTCCTCCCTCCCACCCGCCTATTGGGAGGCCATGGTGGTGGAAATGCTTTATGGCTAAGAGTGTCACGTTAAATAAAAAGTACAAACTGCCGCAAAGCCACACTGTACCTACACCTGAACCAGGGGTTTGCAATACTGTAAGGAACGCCCTCATTCATCCAAAAGGCAACGACTATGGGATGAGGTGTCCCAGTAGTCTTAATGGGTGGTGTAAATAAGGACAGGAAGGGAGCTGGGAGGTGAGGCCTTGCCAACTGTCGGGCGGCTTGAGCTCGTTCCCGAGAACTAGGAATGCAATGTGCAATCAGCTTTGCATTACACCCTTGTAGCGTATCCTGCAGGCACACTGGTAGATTGCACTGCATTTGTAACTTCGTCGGGTGTGATAGGGAAGTCCGCACTGATTAGGCAAAGTTGTCGTAGTAGGTTAATAAAGATGTCACATGCGAATCTTATCATTTGCCACTTCCACAAACAAAACTTTTACCTTGGACTGTAAGCATTTCAGGAAATACTTTGAGAGCAATATTGGATATTAGGTGATAAACATGCCATTTCACATTGTATGCGCCACTGCATCATGTGTTTTCGAGCCAAGCCTTCCTAACGTTACCCTATGATGGGCACACTGCCAGCCAAGAGAGTACAACAGTTTTAAACACTTCTTAAGGACTAGAGTTGATTACACAGGACCTTTCACAACCAAATTCAACTGCTTATGCAAGACTCCTTGGCAAAAGGCCTATTTGTGTATGTTATGCTATCAAAGCAGTCCATTTTGAGTTAGCATCAGACCTGTCCACTGATAGTTTTTTGGTTGCATATTAGAATTTGTTGGTCAGAGAGTTTGCTCATCTGATCTTTATAGTGATTGTGGCACTAATTTTGGGGGTAGAAACAAGCAACTCAAGGAATTGCAACAGCTGCTTTGCTCCTTATCTCATCAAACAGCTGCGGCAGATATTCTCTCCACATGTGGTGTTACATAGCATTTCATTAAGCCTGCTGCCCTCCACTTTAGTGGCCTCTGGAAGGCTGTGGTAAAGTCAGTCAAGGTTCACTTGAGGACAGTTGTCAGTGACCAGTGTTTGACTTTAGAGGATTCCTACATGGTCCTGGTCCAAGTTGTTGCAATTTTGAACTCCAGGTCGCTATGTCCACTGAGATCCAATCCCAAAAACTTGAGTGCCTTGACCCCAGGTAATTTTTAACTTTGGAACCCCTGATTGCTTTTCTGAAGCAAGTTCTTAGTGATATGAACATGCCCTAAGTAAAACGTTTGTTGTTGATACAGCAAATTCACTAGGATTTCTGCTGCTGCTGCAAAAGAGATTATCTCTACACACCGCAACAGCAGACCAAATGGCATGCATTAGCACACCTTGCAGCTGATCAGTGAGTCTTAAAAGAGAATGAACGCCTCCCTCCACTAGAGTGACAACTTGGACGCACCACTGAACTCCACCCTAGTAATGATAGGGTTCCTTAGGTGGCCACAGCGCATACTGAGATAGGGACAGCTAAACACCAAGCAGTAAAGCTCTATCCTCTGCCTTACAAATATTGAAATAACTTTAAGTTATTTCAAGGCGGTAGAAATGTTTGGCCTTGGAATGAGTACAAGAGCTCATGTAGATAGTGTACATAAGTTAAAATTGGGACATACAGTAAACTCCAGAATAAGTGTTTAGTGGGAACGGAGCAAACACTAATAAATTAATATGTATTAAAAAACCAGGATAACCTAATTTACAACTTTTTTGTATTAATGGAACAGTGATATGGATTCCTAAAACTGTGAAAAAACCAAGTATAATGTAATTTACGGGACATAGAATATACAAAGCCTGCACTGGGCCAGTACACGTGGATGCGCACGTTGGGCGGGCAACATAGATAACCGGTGCGTTGTGTGTGTGTTGCTTTCTCAATGTGCGCACTCAGACCCTATCTTTAGATGCCAAGAGTTAGTTAAACAGTGCCTTTCTTGAAAAAACCTTCCATTTTTTTGTTTGGCACTGGGATTGATTTTTTGTTGATACACTGCTGGGCAAATTTTTTTCTAACTTTTCTGCAAAAGTTTAAATTGTCCTTTTAGGGGTTGTTGACGTTGCGAAAACATCACTACAAAGAGAACTATGACCCAGCCCGGCAATTTATAAACTGGCAAGACATTGTCGATGGGGGGGATGTCCAAAATCAGAAACTCATTACTTTGTAATTGTTTTTGGGAAGTTTCACTTAGGACGTTGTTGACAGTGACGCGTGCACGATTAGACTGACTTGGCACGTTCGCCGAGGGGTGTTTGATAGCACTTACCTATTCCAGTTTCTTGCGGCGTTGTGGTCGGGGTAGGTTACATCTAGATGAGACGGATTCAGTCTACGCTGGATTGGAGATTCCACAGGTGTGCTTCATTGGTCCAAAAGTTGAGGTTGTCCCAGCCAAGTCACACTTTGGTACCGGTCAGAAACCCTTTTATCACAGGGTGACACATAGGATGTATGCGGATACAAGGTGGGAAGTCAATTACCAGAACCGGAACAGGCACGACTGCCTGACATCTAAGTTCGGCGGCATGGTCCCGTTCAATCTGTCTCTCCTGTGTAAGACGAGGTAGTGCGATCCACGGTTTGAGAGCAGAGTGAGCCAGGTATTGTACACTACGTTTTCTACCACTCCTCTTCTTGTGAGGCATAGGGCAAACAGTTCAACAAATAATGTGATGCACTTAGACAGGAAGGTTTGACAGTGTAACCCAATAGTGACTTGCTGGCGCGAGCTCGATAACAGTCCCCATTGATCCCCCACAGTATGCGGGCTGATCAGGGACGTGGAGCCATGGGGACAGCCAAGTCTCTACTGGTTGTGCGTTCGCACTAGGTTGTATGGCAAAACTTCAGGCTATGGTCACTGTGCACTGACTTAGTGCGAGTGGTGAGAAATAACCTGAGTCTGTCGCCCCTCCCGATGTGAAGGGGTTTCTAGTGGTTGTTGCGTCGCTATTTCTCCCCCATGAGCACTGACGTCGGCAGTACACGGCATATTCTGTCTCCAACCATTAATTCAAACAAATACCCTGGAAATGAAAAACAGAAAGATAGAGAATAATGAGTGTTCATTGACTATTCAATAAACTTGTGACCCGTGCTACCTCCTATCAAACCGTGGAGGGTTGAAGGTAACTGCGGTTCCAGCTGTAGGCATCCTGGTTCTAAGTTAAAAGGGGGATAGTTGGTTCTAGACTAAAACAGATTAGTTGAAGTTAAACTACAAAGTAAAAGGTGTTTGGAGGAGACAAAGTGAAGTTGACTACGTATGTTGATGTTCGTTGGTCGTCGAGACGTAGTAAGTAGCCGCTGGGGGCGTGCTTGAAGTTTCCAAGATCTCAGGAGGTCCCAACACTGAGTTAGATAGGGATGTCATGTAAGAATGACTCCTGAACCCAGCAGCGTCCGGACTTATATAGTGGAAGCTTGTAGGCTGCGGGGTGGGTGTGATGTCCTTCTGCCATGGTTGGTGTGGGAAAACTCTAGTCAGTGCTTGTGCTTTGTCGGTGGCGCTCAGCCTTGCCAGAGGCCTGGACAACATGTAGGCTCTCAGCGTGGGATAGAGGGGGCTGCGTGCCTCCCGGGTTGCTTATCCTCCAAGTGAAGAGAATTCACTCATAAGTTCCTGTTAACTGTAGGGTAGGCAACATGTAACTCACGTTTGTAGTAGTGGAAGAGGTACTCCTGACGAGTCGTAATCATATTAGTTGTATAAGCGGCATGCGTCAACTGCAACATGTTTAGCAATCGCGGCAACACATTTTTACATTAAAACTGCTTTTTTTAAAATATAAACTCTCTGCTTAAAACGGATGTTATATTCCTATAATCATCACTGGAATGCAATAAAAAATTCCAAAAATTTGTTGCAAAATATATACAAAAGCACAACACTTTCTTGCTTTATAAAACATGCCTAGTGTATTTTATGAACAATTATTTGTTTTAAAAAACATTTTATTTATGCATTTTCGTATGTGTTTTGAAGGTAAGAAACAAACCTGGCGCATCGTCATTTTATATTTTTGCTAACATCCACAAGATACAAAAAACGAAATATCAAATTACAGAATATGTCACAACTTTTGTATACAAAATCGGGTCACGTGATGATTTTGTCAACGTCTGCCATTTCGGACACGGCCTCCAGGCGATCAGATACGTGCTTCACAACAAATGGAATTGAATGACTCGTGCAGCTTTCTGTGAGAGGCTGAGAGTTTAAAGAGATAAACATCAGCTCACGTGGCACAGCAATAAACATACATGGTACTGCGGCTTGTTAAATTACACATATTACAGCATTGTCTTGCCGCATAAATTGCAGTAGACTTTGAAAAAATCAAAAAGCCACAGGGATAAGCCGAAAACCGGTTAAGCGAAGCACGAATAAATGGAAGTGTACTGTCCAAGACTTGGAAACATTTTTGATACTGTGAGCATTTTAAATTTTCCCACCTACATGACATGGGTTCGCACATTTCAAGAGTTGGTGAGACTGCTTACACCGGAAGCAGTCAGTCAGTCATGCAAGAAACATGGAGGCTAGTGGTTGTACTTCGCACCACTCGGAATTGTTTTATCGTTCAGTGATGGATGTTGCATCAATATTAGTTACAGTTCACTGGTGAAGCATTCAACAACACCTCATTCATGCTTACTATTATCTGTGTTCACAAATAAATATTTTTATGAACATAGTTCACCGCATTATTTTATTTCACTTTCAAATTGAACTCACATAGTTTGGTGCATTACTGTATTTACTTTTTGAACAATGTAAATGAAATGAGTTAAAAAATGCTTTTAAATGTGCTGCACCATAAATATCATTCAGCTAGCTGACGCACAAGAATAAAACTTCGCTAAATAATTTCCCTAGCGCAATGGACAGGGTCCAAACATGTTTAATTAATACCAGAGCACCTACAGGTTATTTATGCCCTTGATGTGGGGGATAGTACAGTTGTGTCAGAATTATACTGTTCATCGCCATGGTCAGTAAGCTATGCCACGCCACCCCCTCAAGAAGATGATGATGTATGCTACACTACTGCGCAGAGAGCATGTGCGCTCTACTCTCCGACTTCGCCCCATCATCACATGCTGATAGAAATTCGAGGCAAGTCACACGCGGGTAGGCAATCAATCTTGTGGCTACAGGGTTGAGTCATGCATTACAGACAACTACAGAGATGTGGCTATTTATTGAAGATTGTACTGCCCTCCGCTACGCATGACATGTGGTAGCCACACCCGCACCAACACGGCAGAGAGGAATAAGATAGTTTACAGGGATGCCGCAAGAGAGCAGCACCCCTGCGGCCGATGTTGTCACTGCTGTCAGAGCCTTGTGGAGAGGCAGTAAATACATCAACAGCCTCCAGACAGGATAAATGTGTGGCACACTGCCATGTAATAACAACCCCTGCAATATGAAGCTAGCAACCCTGAACCCCTGTGGCAACCACCAAGCTGAAATTTTAAGTATATAAGGAGAACAAACACCACTCTCAAGGAGTCACATCGGCCTGCCGACCTGTATGAGTTCAGAGGGCTCTCCAGACTTTCCAGCCTGCAAAGGCTCTCAAGTCTGCAAGAGACTCCCTCTCCAGTAGTCTGAAGAAGGCTCTCCTACCACCAATCAGAAGCTCAAACTCCAACCCCGCAGCCCGTGAGACATGTTCCAAGGCATCACGACGTACCTACCCCTGCATCCTCATTACCGGAGTCAATCCTCTGAACTCCGCGGTAGCAGGCTGTAAACGTTGTCCCTTCTGGACAACCACCCCACAATACTCGCTGTTAATTGTAATTAGAAATTTCGGAGTTATTTTGGGCTTTTTTTATTGTGCAGGTTTGTCTTCACCTGCAATAACGTAACAAACATTTTTATATTCATTATCTTTTATTATACAGAACCAAGCATCCCAGGGTTTACACATACGTTGTGGCAAACTTAAATACTCATGAGGTAGTTATTTTGCTTCCCTATTCATCTATTTGGGAAAGTGTTAATTGGTTAGTGGTAATTAGTGGCTCATTAGAAAAAAGTGACATCTCCGGAACAGATGCGAGTGAGCCAAACCTCCTCGGATTCCTGGAGCCTGTAGAAGGCTTCAGTCTGAATAAGATGGCAAAATCCTGAGGTGTGTCCGGATCACCCGAACCTGACCGAGAAATGCCACTCAGGAGGGCTTGAGTGCTCTCAAGTTGATGAGGCTTCACCCCACCTCCCCGCTCACTCCCCAACTCTTTTTGCAGAACCCTAGAAGATGGCTGGGACTCTACACCCAGCTGTTGCCGCACTTTGCCGCGGAGAGAAGGTGCCAGTGGGCCTAGTCTGCCAATGGTTCAACGTATGTCGCTACCAGCAGCAGCATCTGGCAGCCCACAGGCTCCGCCAATAGCCATGACTCAACCGCCGGACCAAGAGAGCTGCCCAGCCACCTCAGTGTCTGTGCAGGTAAACCACCCGACATATAGCCAAGCAAGATCTTAATTTTCATACATGTTGACAGGCGACCCGGCCAACTCTTTATCAAACTGGTCGAGCCCCTGTGGTCAAGCAATTGGTAACCAGCCACCTTGACCCCTGTGTGACTGGCCGTCGTGACACCTGTGTGACAGGTATGCACAATAAAATCCTAGCTTTTGCTGAGATATAGCATCACCTAGTACCAGATAGCGTTTAGTGTCGGGTCAAAGCTTTTTCAAACATTGGCAGAACACTGCTGAATATGGATTACAGGTTCGGCACATAGGCAATTTTAGCACATGGCATAATTTTGTGAATCAGCACAACTTTAATTAATATATGTGCTGATTTTTTGGGTGTCTATTTAAACCTACACCAAATTGAGGATTCTCCAATTATTTAATTATTTACAGGATTATGATGCAAGCCGCTTCTACCACTATTAAATACAATTAGGACTCATCGCTCTTCATGTTAAGTATACCCTTACTTCAATCCATGCGACAGTTGTTACCGCAAATCAATACACAGATGTTGCGTGCAGCTTAAATCTACCAGGCGGCTGAACACGTGGTTTCAAGGTCGCGCAACCCCCCTTCCCACGTGATGAGTGCCAATAATCTGTCAGCCACTTTGGGGCACGGTAGAGCACCACCAAAGATCCACAAAGCAGAGTGCTGACGAGAGGGTTCTCACCTCCCATGCCAGCCTCACGACAGAAGGACGTCACACGTTTTCCCCGCACCCCGCCGCAGCAGCAGACACTTCCGACTATAAAAGTCCATGTGCGGTGGGGTTCCGGCAGTCATTTTCGTTTTGCTACTCTCGAGTAAACCTAGAGCATTCCTTAGTGTTGGGGTCTCCAGCGAACCTAAAGTCTACAGCAGCCCTTTTGACTGCTCCCTGCGACAACAATCTTCGAAAATCATCAAACACAATTACACCTTGCTACTACAGCAAAGGAACTTCAACTTAACTTGTCTCTTCCAGACACCAGCAATTAGTTAGATTTGTTCAGCAGTAATTCAACCAGTCTTCCAGTTCAGTCTTTCCCTCTAGCCTAGGACCAGGTCGCCTACATCTGGTTAATGTAGGTAACCTTCAGTACTCTTCTGCTTGACAGGAGATAGCATGGGTCATTGTGTTTATTGAGTCCTCAATAAATACAGCTTTGTTCTCTAGCAGTACACTTTAATTTCTACAGCAACATCTACTTTACCAGCTAGGAATAATTTGCACTGTGCACTGCTAATAGAAACCGGGTAAATTTTAAATCTGAACTAGCTTGACAGAGGACCCCTTCTGGAGTACTCCAGTCTGGTACCACACCCATTAGAAGGCTGCCTGTTGCTTCCTACTACCCTGAGCACCCAGGTACTGGAGGGAAAGAACAGAGGAGCCACAACCACTAGAAATACTTTCAACCAAGGAGAAAGAGCAAAGCCTTGGTTACTAGAACACCCAGGTCCTGGAGGAGGTATTGGTTTAGGTATTCTGGCATGGCCTCGGCTGAATATCACATCTAGTAGAAGCATTGGTGGCCCGCACAGATCAACGTCTCTGATTTGCCCGCTACTGTGGGGGATCACCAGGGATACTGAGCTCGAGCTACCAAGCGGCTACTGGACAACACTATTATAGGAAATAGTTTCTCGTCCGGAGTGCACAACACTTTTTGTTCAGTGGCAAACCAAACTCTATGCCTTATAAGATAAGGCATGGCCGACGGCATAGGGAACCAAAGATAGCTCATCTAGCTGTCAAGCAACGGAATACCTTAGTCCCTCCTATGAAGGAAAGACAGGCGGAACTGGACCATATTGCCTCGCTAAGGTTACGGGCAGTTTCGAATGCTCTCATTGTACGCTATATATATTTTCCACTGCACGTCCGTACCAGCCCAGACTACCATCCTGTGCTGAGGGGTTTAGTGTACAGGATTGAAACTAGGTACAGACTAGCCAGTCCTAAGTTTTGGAGTCAAGAGTCAGCGGCCTGGAACCTGGAGTGCGGTGTAAGACAACCCAGTACAACCTAATCTAAACCCAAGGACTGCAGTACCAGCATCACTCAACCACCAATCCCACATTACCAACCGACCGAAGACCCTCAGAGTAAGTCAGGTTAACACCTCCCGTCAGCTACCAATAACCGTGCACTTGGTCTAACGCAATAAACCTCAACGATTGTGCCATTGTGCCAGTAAACGTGCATCCCTTCAATTAGCATTTCTCAAATAAATGTTTACTTACAATTGACGCGTGCCCGATTAGACTGACTTGGCACGTTAGTCGAGGATTTTGACTACTAGACCAAAAGCGGATAAACTGGGTTTAGAAAGCTGGGGTGAGACGAGGGATGTTGGCTGAAACTTACTCACTCCTGCTCTTGGATGTTGTAGTCGGGGTAATTTATGGCTTTAGGCGGAACAAATTCGGTCGATGCTGGAACGGATGTTCCACAGACGAGCTTCTTTAGACCAGAAGATGAGATTTTCCCAGCCTAGGCGCACTTCAGTTCCGGTCAGGAGTCTGTTGACAACCGGGTGACATGTGGTATGGATGCGGACACATGGTGGAAAGACAATTACTAGAACTGGAGCAGGCGTGACTGCTTGTCACAGTTTGGTGGCACTGTACCGTTCCATCAGTCTATCCTGCGTAGGATGGGGGTAATACTATCCTCGGCCTGAGAGCGGGGTGAGCCAGCTGTTATTTCCTGCGTTCTCTACCACTCCTCCTCTCGTAAGGCATAGGGTAACAGTTCTCTAGCTTACGTAGTGCACCCTAAGACAGAAAGAATAACGGGGTAACCCAATAGTGACTTGCCGGCTCGAGCTCAATAAGTCCCCCCACTGATCCCCCACTGTAGGCGGACTGATCAGGGACGTGGAGCCGTGTGGACCACCAAGCCTCGACTGGTTGTGTGTTCGCACTAGGATGCCCAGCAAAACTACAGGCCACAGTCACCGCGCACTAACTAGTGCGGATGGTGAGAAGCAACCTGAGTCTGTTGTGCCCCCTGGTGTGAAAGTGTTGCTATAGTTAATTCATGATAACTTCTGTCTTTTCTGAAGCCCTACCAAATTAATACTTTTGATTACCGATTACATATCCTTCTGCTACACGTAAACATAAACACTGCCATGTGACTTCTAATTTTATGACTGTCAAATGCGTTGGTTGCTGTTTACAGCTGTTCAAAGAATTGTCATATTGCAGAAACCATTTCCTACTAATGTTCACTATTTGTGTCTATAACAATATTTAGGTCAGCTTTATATCTATTTGTTACACACTATATAGGACGTTACACAATGTTTTGCCACGGCTGTGTTTGTTACAGCTGTCACGGAAACAACAGTAGTATTTAACGTTGTTATTAACATGAGTTTGGAATAAAAATTAAAACAAAGGGACAACCAGTCCAACGAAACGACACAGTAAATTCAAGCAAGCAACTTGTGTCGCTTATTTATTGTACTACATAGCATCAACAAATGTGAAAGATAGTGGTGAACATGAAAACACACAGGTCTACCGTAACATTTATTCCGCTAATATTTACATGCAGTGGTACTGTACTTACTAGTTTGTATGTGTATTTTATTATTTATTTAAATTTATCTGGGTGGGATTATTATTTCGTTCTCGTTGGGATTGTGGCAGACATTCAAATCACAGAAACATAAGATTGTTACACAACTGTGTTTCAAGCACCTAGCGCGAAGGTACAACATAGTGATAATCAGACGTGAATATAAATAATTAACTTCGTGATAACAACAGTTCATGGTTAAAACTTGTAAACTTTGCACATATTTGAAATCCAAACGACTCCGTAACAATTACAACGCAGCCACCATAGACTGAAATGGCGGCTATGCCCTTGCACACGCAGCAATCACAACACTTGTTACAGTATATTAATCAACCCTGCCATGCCATGGAAACATATTTATCACAACACTGTAACTTTTCTAGGACATTTCAAAAACACGAGTACGAACTTGACGCTTCATTCTGAAACACGCCGTGTCATTGACAGGTCGTGACACCACTGCCAGTCGTAATGCACTGGCTATAATCGCCCGCCACTGCCCAATTGGGAACGCTTTCCACACCACGTCTGCCAACCTGCTGGATTTGTAAGTGTCGTGCAACGAGCTGTGTCGCGCCATCACATCTAAATAACATATAATAGGTATTTGAACAATAAAATCTTGTTTCAGTTGTAAATTACAACCTCAAACATCATTATTGTTACTGTAATTAGTATGAAATGTGCTGAAATTAGAAATAAAATGTATACCATTCCTACACAGGTGGTATTATCTTCCCGAGAGAAGAGAGACAGAGAGAATGAGAGAGTGACAAGCTCTGCTTTCCTTACTGAACCTTTATTCCAGACGGAAAGAACACATCAGCTTACACACGGGAATTTGTGCGGATATTTTTAACTGCAGCAATTAAATGTATTTACGTCAGTGCTATCTAAAAAAACAAATATATCAATTGGCAACGTTTAAGTTACAAGTAGTATACATAAAAACGAGGTTAAAAAAGATTGTAACTGTGAACTATTTCTTACCGGCCATTGCCAACACGTCACTGCTCTCGCTGTTGTTAATTTATATTTCATACAAAATATATATTACAAGTAATAGAAGATATTCACGTAAAGTTTCATTTTTCAATAATACAGTACTCTAAAGACAAACAAACCGTAAAATATTTGTAAAATACAAGTTATTGGAAAAACAGGTTGACATAATACGCCTAGGGTGATTTTTCAAAGGTTAAACTCCAAAATGGCAGAAGAAAGCGTGAATGGACTATACTGGTTGTTGCATCACTGTTTCTCCACCATGAGCACTAAAAGTGCTGATGTGTAACTGGGAAGAAACAGGTACCCGTCTAATATGTATGTCTTAATTCGATTTAGTAAAATTCCTAGTTTCTGTCGACAGTGAATAGCATAGTCTACCTTTAACTGTGGATACAAATAAATACCCTGGAAATAAAAACAGTAAGGTAGAGAGGAATGTGTGTTTATTGAAAGTTCAATAAACACATGACTTGTGCTACCTCCTACCAAGCCGAGGATAGCTGAAGGTAACTGCATGGTTCTAGGCGTAGGTGACCTGGTTCTAAGCATGATGGAAAAAGCTGGTTATAGACGAATATAAATTAGTTAAAGTTAAAAGAAAATGTTCGTGTTCGTATGTTGTCTGGTTGACTGGTCGTCAACGTACTTAGTAAGTAGCCGCGGAGGCGTACTTGTAAGGTAACAAACTTCTCTGAAGATCCCGAGCACTAGTAGTACTGTGGGAGGTTGCTAGAGATGCGAAAGAATGACTGCTGAGACCAGCAGCATCCGGACTTATATAGTGGAAGCTGGTAGGCTGCCAGCGCGGGATGCGGGGGAGTCGTGACGTACTCTGGCCTTGGATGGCACGAAAATCTTCCTGTCAGCGAATCTGCTTCGTACCTCGTCAGAGCCGCTCGACCTTGCCCAAGGTCTGGGCAGCTTGTAGACTTCGAGCGCGGGGAGAATAGGAGGCGGTGTGCTTGCCGGGTTGCGTTAAGTTCCTGTTGCCTGTAGAATAGGCAACATCTTGCTCATGTCTGTAGAGATGGAAGAGCGTTCTAGGCGATGAGTTGTAACCATATGAGAGTAGATGTAGAAGCAGCACGCATCACATTTTTACACAATAATTGTTCAGATTTGCATACCAAATTTATGCTTACTGTAGAACAAAACTCAACTTTACATACATAGTATAATACTAACATTATAATCACACATTTCAATTACTAAAAAAGTAAAAAAGGACAGGAATTCAAGTACTCTCAGAATATTACTTGTCGACAGGCACACACCCCCAACGGACGACACATTTGTACCCTCCTTTGTGTGTTTGCCTGTCAACAAGTACTACTCCGTGAGTACTTGAATTTCTTTTTTTTTTTTTGTAGCTAGTAGCCTACTTGCAATCTTAAATAACATTCCAAATACTAAATTGTTGTAATGACAGTCACAAATATTGAACTGTCCAAAACATGTGCACGTACAAATACCAAAGCTCAAAAAATTGCTCCAATATAAATTGTGTTGCTGACAGAATATAATACAATGCAGATATACTCACTAACCTGAAGGCACAGAGAAGTCAGAGTTGTAGTCAGACAAATTGTCTTGCCATGTTGTGTCATCCCTGCCATCCACAGTGCCCTCCATGTTGTAATTAACCTGGGACAGAAGTAACAGAACTAAGTCATTACATTCCTACAGGTTCATACATTTTTCATTTAAACCAGTACTTGCCAAACATTCAACCATTACACTATGTAGTATGTATTATTACACCCTCAAAAATATTATCAAAAAGTGTTTTTGTATTTTAGGAATGTATTGATGCGTGACACTTACTGAGATAAACAACTTCGCTTCAGCTACGTGCTTCACCCAAAAGCGCATTGAACAGGGTTTGGAGTGTATGATTTTTACCAGAGCAGCTACAGTATATTGTCTGGTTGTTGGAATTATTATAGATGTCACAGAGTTGTATACTTTTCATCACTAATTAGTAAGCAACGCATAGCCTCCCTTTGCTAAGATGCCAAGAGTAAATAAGCCAGTGATCGCGCCATCGCTGCAACCCCGAACGAGCAGTTAGTTGAAGGGCATGCTGAGAGATGGTGCCACTGGCACTCCAATACTACAATGGCCACCTGCAGAAAGCTCTTAGTTCTGCCTACAGACAAGTTCACATTGTACCCTTCACTCCAAAGCCCGGCGAGCCCTAGGCCACGAGGAAATGTACCACTGCACAGGCCAAGAAACACTAGATGTTGCTTGGCTCTTCTGAGAGCCACATCAGCCTTGGGCAGCTTGCTCCACCGCCTTGCATGCTGGAGCTCTCTGACCAAACACCGCCTAGATGCCTAGAAGCTCTTAGCCTGTTCGCCGCCTACAGCCAGATCTTCCAAAAGCCCTCCCTCTGCAAACCTTTTAGAAGACTTCTGCCACCCTAGTCGCCTGCTCATGGCAACGGCTACCCCACACTCCCTTCCGGAAGTGGGCTCCCTAAGTCTCTTTAGGACATGAACCCAGTATAGACATCAAAAGTTGATTTAGCTACCTTAGTTGAAACTGCCACCCTTTAGTTCAGAACCAGGTTCCCTTCACCTGGCGTAGTCTATTACTTCCGGTCAGCTCAAGGTAGTCAGGAAATAGTACGGGCCAGCGTGTTTTATTCCTCTTGGAATAAACACGTTCCACACCGACATTGTTTTCTCATTTTCTTGAGTATGCCTAGAATCCACGGTACACACCACATCCTGTCAGAGTGAAGCTGGACACCTAGGATTGAACTAAATATTTTACCGCCCAGTGTAGGATTACAAGCTCCCCTTCAGGGACTCTCTATGTCAACAACCACACACCATTCTGTGCACCCGGTGTATCTAACATTAGAGCCACAACCACTAGTCATACATCCCTAGGGAGACGAAGTCACTAGACCAACATGCATCCGTCTACAGCACTACACGAGTTGCCGGACGGAGTGTTTGGTTGGCTCTGGATTGGGCCTGTCAGCCCTAGGATTTCACCCGCCAAAGTTATTGGGACGCATTTGGAAAAACACCTCTACAACCACCGCACTGTTTTGTGTTACCGGCTGGAGTAATGGCTAGGCTCAGTGTCAGCCCAGTTGCAGAAACGGCAGAACGCTACTAGATAGGGAACTGCAAGTCATCTGCTCCTTTATCTGCTGAGACAAGGTTTTGAACCTGATATCTTTTACCAAGCGAGGTGGGAAAGACCTAAATGAAAGGAAGACTACCTCTGTTTACCAAGATACCTGGAGCTGCACCCAAACCAATAAAGCACTTAGTCAAGACTCTCCCCGGGAACGAGCTCAGGCCACCCGTAAGTTCGTGGGGCTTCACCTCCCAGTTTCCTCCCCTTTTCTGTTTTCAGCTCCCCAGAAGGCTTCAGGGACACCGGGCCCTATGATCCACAATCAACTTGACTCATGTTGCTTTCTGAAGCCTGAAGTGAGACACGGTCCATGTGATTTTGGTTAAGCTAAGTCAGGCGCACTGAATCAGGATTACAGGGTCCTGTCGGAATACCGGGCCCTTGGATTATGCAGAGTAAGTCGAGTTGGCATCTGGCTTGGCACGAAGCCTGGGACTGCAGCAAACCTTACTTAATCAATCAGGTTTCCTTATCTTGCTCACTTGACTTCTAACCCATTTCACCTACTGCAGGGGTGGTTCGTTACAACTGGTTCTGGCCCTAAGCCCTAGTGTCTTACTGCTGGTGTCGACTACTAAATGATGGGTTCTGCGTTAGGCAGGCTGGCTGCTTGTCGATGTGTGGTGGGGGTAGGAAATATACCTCTTGAATAAAAACACACGGGTAGGGAACAATACTTATTTGTTACACAGTAATAAACAAGGTGGCACATACTACCTCCTACCAAGCAAAATGTGGCCGGAAGTACTCAATGGTAAAACAGGCAGAGGTGACCTGCTCCTTAAACTAACTTGGTATAGGACTTTGATGGCTATAAAAACAACTCAGTCGCAGCTACTCTAACTCAGCATGTCACAAAGAGACTTTTAAGACAAAAAGGTGCCACTACTTTCAGTGGCAGTGGGAATAGTTGCTAAAACCAGAAAGTAGTGGTGGTTTTCAAATCAGGAGGAACGACAACGGAGAGTGTGGTATTGGTGTCTGCAGGCTTACTGTCGAAGAGCTGGTGGTAGATGCTGCAGAACCTTTGGAGCTGGTGATAGCTGCCGGGTGGTAAAGGCTGCTGAAGATTCTGGAACCGGGTGGTAGAGGCTGCTGGAGACCCTGGAGTTCTTGGAGAGGGCAGTGAGGGCCTAAGATTCAGTAGAGAGCCCAAGCATACGAAGTCGTGAGGCGAGCTACTGGAGAAAACCCAGTTTTCGGATGTGCACAGTATTTTAAAGTGCGTTGGTCAGGTCCATGTCGGAACCAGAGCGGTAGGTGTGACGTCCCTCTAGTGAGAGGCCAGGTGGTGGTTACCTCCTTGTCTGTCTGGCAGTCGGCTTTGGCAGGGTTTGGGCGCTCTCTGGCTGCTTCGTGACAGGTGGCAGCTTGGTGACTCGTGGTGACGCGACAGAGAGGGGGGGGGGGGATATGTCCGCTTGCATAATGTCTCATTCGTGTGTCTAGAACTGCAGCCCAAGATACTGGCAACCTAAACGGCACTCGTGAATGGCGTTGCCAGGTTTGACCCTTCCTTGGGATATGTAGTACTACATGAGTAGTGTGATAAAGTTGGGTCTGGAAGATCAGAAAATACCACGTATCTGTAACTGTCGCTCCATCAGAAATAACCCTGTAGCCATCTATGGTTGTGGTTCCTGTTTTAGTATTAACAAGTTAGGATGAGTCGCAGTCGTTTGGTATAACACATATAAGTGCACGCGTCAAATTGATAACTTAAGTTGACGCATGGTGCTTTTTCAGTAGTAGAGATTCAACTACTTCTCCATCCTCAGGTCAGTTTGCTTCGGAGTTGGAAGTTAACATTTTCAGTTGTCCCGACGGAAAGTTAAGATGGTACTCTCTACCATATGTAGATTGTCTTATTCACTGGCCCATCGTAGCAATGTTCGGATGTAAAAAGTTATTTCATTCCCTGCTAGATAGCACTAGTAGGAGTATCTTTTCTCTTTGCTTTTCTTCACTTCCACCCATCCAGTATTGTCACAGCCATCAGTCATGTATTCGTTACCTCCCACTCTGCAACCACCCCTCGTCCAATGGGCAACAGCCAATCAGCAGTGAGCTGCGGCCCGAATTAGTATAAATGGAGAGAGAGCCCGCATCTCTTAGACAGTCTTCATTTCCAGCCCTCGTGGCTCGGAACTGACCAGCCTGCACCATTTAAGCTTTGCTTGTGCCAGTCTTGTTTATCGCACTAGCCCCTCACATGCTAACCAGATTGTTCCAGTCTACGTTCCCAGCACTAACCACTTTGGTTCTGATCACTCAACCTTCATTTACGATAGGATTTGTTTCCAGCGCTCACCGCACCAAAAGTTAAGTTACGTAGTTAGACACACTCCCGAAGCTTCGTACCTTGAATATCCTTTCACCCCTGTAGTATACGGACGTATTTACAGGTTGGCCATTCCTTAGTCCTTTTAAGGACTAATCCTGAACACGCATTGCTTAGTTTACCTAGCTTCATGTCAGCCCAGAATGCAAACATCGTTACACACATACCACACATCTCAACAATGCCGGAGAAGATTGTTTATAAAATCTACGCATCACACTCAGCTTTGCGCCAGCCTATCACCGGTCGCCTTTACTGGCCTCAATGAACTAATTACTAGCTTTTCAGCCATGACTCGTGCAGTTGACCAGGAGCACGTGTCTTTCCTTTACAGAAAATATACATGGGTCAGCTTTTAACTCGAGTTCTTTTCATGTAGATTAGCACCTTTCTGTAATTACCCTCATGTAACAATACTGCAGGTGACTCAGGGAAATTTATCAAACAAACAAAAACACAAGATTGTACTACACGCACTGCTTGAACCAGCTTGTCAGGTTGGTGTTCGTTGGCTTATCTACTGTGGAGTACCACCAAGAGAGACAAACATTTTCTGAACTGGGAAGACTCGGTCAAGGTCACACACTCATGTGCGACCTTGGACAGACGAGGCCTGAACCTCCGGTGTGTACTGCACCGTTGTGTCGGATGCAGGAATTAAGTTGTTCACTAGTTTCCGGCCCATGTATGGTGTTCACATATAGGCTGAACACACGGATCCTGTTGTATTGTTGCAGTAATAGAACTGTAAGTCTCATGATGCCCTACTCCAAGTGGAGGGGACTTGAGGAGAAGATGAAGCAGATTCTCCTGGTTTCTGGCCATCAGTATGAGTTGAAGCCTAGTTTGGTCACATATCTAGCTAGTTTACAATCAAGAGCACATGCCCAAGCACTTCGACAACCACAGGACACAGTTGAGGTTGAAATACTTAGACTTCTGTTCGCCACTCCAGAGAATCAAGGCCCGACAGAGAATCCTTGGCAGGTAGTAGAGCACCTGAACCAGCCTGAACAGCTTCCTATACCAGCCATTAGTGAAAGTCCAATATAATGAATATGCATTATAACAAAAAGTCATAACTGTAACTTTTATCGGCACCATCAATTGCCCATATACTGTGTGGGAACATGAGTCGGTAATAAATTCAGTGTGGGCTTATTTACGTTATAACAATACGTAGCTTAAATAGCAGCACTCAGCAGTTTCCTTCAAAAACAATTAAAGAAGAAATGACTTCATTAATAAAACAATTTACGAAAAGTTTTTGGTTTCCGTGCGTAAACTTTGTGGTTATACTTAGTCCGGAAACACGGTAACATCGCTGTCGCCAGTTGGCTACGTACAGACTTAGCAACGGTGCACAGCTTGCCTGTCCGGCACCGGTACTCCATTGTACTAGGTCATGTGCTTGCTGTTGTACCCCTGGTAATAGTGAAATGTAACGTGAATATCTATCCCTAAAGCAAATCGAATGTAAATTTATCTACAAATTAGTGTTTATAATTAAACTTCTTTGAATCTATCATTGGAAATTACAGTATTTTTTTAATGTGAAAATATGAGGTGCTGCCTGGACACAAAACTTTTTGGAAGGAAAAAATGGATAGTGTAAAAACGTTACTGACCATGATAAAATGACATCTAAGATCCCGCATCATTAGTGAATAGAACTGAGAGTACAAGTAAATTATTTATACATACTATTATTACACAGAACAGCTGCTAAGAATTGGGTAATCTGATTGCTGGCATATTGCGCAATAGAATTGCCAGCAAACATCCACCTTAAATTCTGTTACGTGAACATTTATGTTTGTTGCAATTTTTCTCACTTAAAACTGAAGCATTTCTGAGGTGACAGAAAACCCATTATTCGTAGTGCAGCAAACGTGATGAAACAGGTATTATTTCAGTTCTGGTTATTTACACATTTTGCCTCATGAAGTACATTTTTTGGGCAATTTTCCCAGCGTATCCCCCCCCCCCGTACATTTTTATTGCAGATGCCGAATTGTCGACCAGCTGCCATTTTTCCATGTTCACGTGCATATTTAACAACCATGAATTTAAATTTTTGCACAACTCGCTCATTCCTTTTCCATTATCACGAGGCCGTGTTCCAATTGGCACTTTTTGTTAACAAAATGGTCATGTGACCTGTTTGTCGGCAAAATCTACTATGTATTTTTGTAATAAATTTGTGTTTTGTCAACTTGGAAGTTGACAAATTACCAAATCGCAACCATGTCAGTTATTTTTGAAATCATGATAACATTAAATTAATACAGACAGCGTTGTAATGTTTTTAATAACCCTTACAAAATGCCACACAACAATTGAGAAAAATAAAACTAGAAACAAATTGGAACACGGCTTCATGTTTGTTTAACTAGGAAGCGGGAAGCGTGCACGACACAAGAGATACAGAATTAACTGAAGCGATCAATAACGGCACAGCTGTAAACCGCCTGGCAAGGGCACAAGCAGGGTCACATCAGTTACAGGCATCCACAATTCATGTATCAAGTGTTTGGGTGACATTATTTATGAGTTACCATTTCATAGTATGGAATATGCATTTGTGGACATTTATGTTTCGTGATATTTAGGAAACATGATGTTTTTTAGACTCATATTAAGTCACGTAAATTAAAATAGCAACCTGTCGGACGATTTTAAGATAACCAAATATTTTTGTATTATCGTAAAGTATAAGACGAGTACGTATAAGAATTTTAAATTACCTAAATTACATAAGTGCCTTGTACACCTGCAAATAACACGTGTAAATTTAGAGAGTTGCTAGCTTTCAAAGCGGTCCAGTCATTTTTTTAAAGGGAAACCTTAGTTAAAGCGAAACAAAAAAATTGATTCTTATTTCAAGAGTGATTGTGCGAGTTTTTTTGTGTATTTTTGTTCTAAACTAATACACACTTTGCTAATTAATGTTTATTACGTGAATCAATCTGCTTATTTACAGTCACTAACATGATGCGTTTTTTTGTTAACTTTTAGTAGTGTAATAAAACTTCTTTACTTAATTTCATCTAAAAAAATGTGTAGAGTGACAGCTGTACATACAGTAGAACCTATATATTATGACCCTTCATGCATGGTTAGCGAGAAAATAAATGTGACCCGGGAGGGGGGGGGGGGGTTGCAATAAAAAAAATCTGGAAAATTTTGGGCCGATTTTGACCCACGGCTAAACCACCATGCCCCAAACTTGCCATTTTTTTGCAAGAAGTTCATATTGTATCATCTCTAATGCATAAAAAACCACTTTTTAAATTAAATTAAATATAAATATGTACATTTAAATAGCTGGATGTCTCCTGATTAATTTGACACCCAAGAAAGAGATATTGGACCACCCTTTCAAAAAAAAAAAAAAAAAAAAAAAAGGCCACTGAAAGTGTGTGAAAACATTAGACTACGTATTATTAAAAATCTATTATGCAGGTCTCTTGGGTTATACATTGCTATGAGGCACATAGCGATCAAAAAGCTTAGGTGGCATTGTGCAATACGTGCGCGCGCGCCGTGCTCTCGCTTTGGTCTGACCAGATGGTGAAGAGGGAAGGGGATGAAGGCAGTCTGCTGACTATCCCTTCCAGTGTGTGAGCGATCAATACCACTTGGTCGACACTTGTGGACTGTGGTCATGATTCGACTTTACTTCCGCCTGGCAATATAACACACGTTGATTGCAGTATTAATGCAATTTTATTGTCTGGCGGATGACATAACATTTGGCTACACATCCATTTAGGCCTATGTGAAAGTATACGGCAAAGATTAAAAACTTTCTCTACGGTGATTACATGTTGAGTTTTTATTACTAGGGAAAGACAGCAAACACTTGACATTAAATGAACTTACGTGGCAATGTTTGAATTTAAGTAAGGCGTGTGGAAAGATACGCAAATGGTAACAACAACAAAATACAAGGACTTTGAAATGTGATTACTGTACAGTACAGCATGATGCAATATATTTTTTAAATTCTCAAATATTGTGAAATATTTCATCACAAATTTTACTCTATGAATTATGAAGTGCTGATGAAGGTAAATTATACATTGTGTAAATAAGTTCCGATTATTTAAAGAGTTTGCTCCACAAATAGAGATATTTTCCACTTCATATAAGTGGTCTCACATTTGACAATTCTAGGATAGTAGTGCCAATGGCATCTGGGTGGCTATGTATCCTTCCACCACAGCTGATCTGTCACTGAAGGTGACTAGGTCTGCAAACAAATACCATGTGACTGCCAGTATTTGTAAACAAACTGCATCTGCCTCCTCCCAAATTACATTTAGAAACTGTGAAGGGCTGTTCAAACATTTGCGGGTTGGCAATCCCATTTTTTTTAGTTTATAAATAATTTATATAAATCACTAACAGCCCATGTAATAGTCTATAAATTGATAATTTTTTTAACTTGCAAGAAATTTGTAACCAGGATGCACAAAAATGAAATTGTATTTTGACTGTCTAATTAATATAAGATATTTTACTGTTTGAATACTCTCTAAATATATTAATGACAACAAATCTTGACACACTTACATGAAGTAAGTTCTTGTAAACATAAAAATTTAGCATGGTTTCCACGAAAACCAAGTACCAAGATCCCCCCCCCCCCAGAAAGGAATGTACAAATACTGAAATACAGCCCCCCTCTGGAACCTTCTTTTCAAAAACAGTATACATTCTTACATACAGGCTATGCCTACTATTGCATCAAAAGTACATAATTCAGCTTTGTGGTATGATATGACGACAAACTCTGTACAGCCTGATACTTTTATGGTGGTTATAACTATCAGGATGTTAAAGTATGTAGGTAGCCAAAATATATTTAAGTAAATGGTACTTAATTTCAGTTTTTAATAACTCTCATTCAGTAACACAAATGTCAAGTATTGCAGGTCTACATACAAGATACTTTAATAACTTTTCTCAAATTCCTACGTGTTTAGATTGTCATGCTGCGAATAAAAACTTATTTCTGACTAACTCAGTGTTGATATTTACTCTGAAGTTCAGTTGCACAACCTCCCTACTAAAAATTGTGAATACAGCCCTAGGCTTGTTCTCGGGTACCTAATGAAAAACTGTATTTCAGTTCAGAGATGTTGTTACAAAGCGCTCTAGAGAAGCAGATGTGACCTACAGAAACAATATATCAAACGAACATATTACTTACACAATAAAAAGATGCTCCACCTACCCAAGATTGAAGACATCATAAAGTTCATTTTCCTTAGAGATAAATTTTGGAATGTCACAGTTCCTGCTGATGCATGAGACACTTCTTTATGATATTGGAGCATCTTTGTTGGGTGCTTAAAATGAAAGAATTTTGTTTCATAAGCATGTTGTAATTTACATGGTATCAAAAAAATTGTCTTTCCAATGTAAATCCTGTTAATGTGAATTATTCTTCTGTTACTCTTACAATATTCTTAACAACGTATGTTAAAAAACATATGAGCGCTTTTAATTTGCAAAACAAACATGCTCAAAGTGTTTATGAAAGACTCCAACATTGAAACCTACATAACATTGTGTTACTTTCAAATACAGCCTTTAAAAACAGGAAAAACCTCTTAATTAATTTGCTAACAAGTATCCCTGTGTAACAAGCTTGACATATTTTATATACGTTTAAAAAAAAATATAAGTGATACAACTTACAAGTTTGTATGACCAGTAATTTTTACATTTTGAAATCCTCCAGAACCAGAGTTTCAATCAATAATAACACAGATATGTTCATAGCAATGAAATGTGGGTCCAATTAGGGTATCACCTTTATTTTATTTTGAGGGAAAAAAGAAAAAATGAATAGAGTGGGGGGTTTTAGTTTATCGTCTTTCGTGAGACGGGATTATTTTGATGTTCTTATGATGGCGGAATCACATATCCCCAACGCGCACGACACAAAGGCCAACAGCCAATAGACCGATTCTATCATCCGAAAAGCAATTTTGGATTAGAAATGATTTCTATTCTTCGTGTTGTGCGGCACGACGCACAGAATGAGCAATATTAAAAAATTTAATTGTATTGCACGCTTTCGATACAATGGTATATACGCAGCTTAAAAGAAAAATCGAAAACTACTGTATATAACTTTAAAATAATAGTTTTACTTTTGTATGCATTAGCAATACCAATTTATCACCATTATGTATTACAAATTTCCCTCTTGTTCACTGCCTTTGAGAAAAATGTAGCCTTTCAGCACCTTCTTAAGTAGTTAAGTGAAAATGCAGAGAATGTGGTGTCGGTCGTGCTGTGTTGGTCAGGGCTATGTGATTCCGGCATGAGTGTGTGGCATTTTGAGTTGCATATTATTTTGATGGAGCAGCAGAAATTTTGCTCGTATGGAAATAAAATTTAAATTATTTAACTTCTAAAATTTTAACTTTAATGAAAATACAAAACGTGATACATATGTCTCTCCGTATTCGTACAGATGCAACAATATACACACGCACACACTTTGACCAAAATTAACCTCACACTCGAATTTACAATGTAGACAAATAAATATTATTGACTCACTACAGAAGTGTGGAAAGTGCAGCATTTCTCAGGCCACGTGCATTTCAATAATTATGTTACGGTTTACAAATACATTACAGAACACACAAACTTACTGTTGT
Organism: Dryococelus australis; assembly: GCA_029891345.1. NCBI lineage: Eukaryota > Metazoa > Arthropoda > Insecta > Phasmatodea > Phasmatidae > Dryococelus > Dryococelus australis. The sequence goes on from CM056998.1 coordinate 78,188,171, forward strand.
AACCTCATGAACACGTGTTTTTCTATGGCAATCCTTGCGAGTTTACTTTACAAAAATCACGTTTGTTCGTCACTAGCATTAAATAATTTATTTGCAAAATCATTCAATAAAATTAAGAGTGCGCACGTTTCATGATACAAACAAACTTAAACTTACATACGTAATGTACATTCGTGTCACTACCGATTAAATATTCCGAGAACACCAATAAGATATTCATATAGTAAACACTATGAGAAAAGAAGTGCACACACAACTGCCTTCACTGGGCTGGAAACATTTACTGTTCGTATGTGTCGACATAATCTGTCACAAATCACAAATGCTAAACATGTTTTTGAAGTCCGTTAATAATAGCAAAGAAAATGAAATATTGCATTAGAAACATAATTTAAACCATAAATGTTGTAAGTGTAATTAAGATTTTAAATTACAACTTTTAGATCAGAGTACCTAACAAAAAGGATCCCACAGAAGTTCATCAGCTAATAAAATATTTTATGAGCGAGACCATTTACTGTTTACATAGTGTGTAGGTTAGTCACATTGTCTGCCAAATTTGAGACCACTTATATGAATTGCACAATAGGTACATGCAAGCTGCGGTCTTTTGTTTGTCCACTTCCTTGATAATTTCGTACTTCTTCATGAGCGACAAGCTGGCTCACTCTTCACTCATTTTCACGGAAGTTGTAAATCCGTATAAGAAAACAAAAAGGTGTCTTATAAACAAATGTCCATAAAATCAAGTCAAAAACGTAACCAAATCTAAATCCAAAATAAAAGAAAAGGGTTGTCAACAATTGTTCATAAAATCAAGTCAAAAACGTAACCAGTAGAAGTTCAAAATAAATGCCTGGGTCGTCAACAAACAGTAATAAAAACCAAGATAAATCCAAAAACGTGCAAAAATTCAAATTTGTAATAAGACAAACAAAGAGAGACTGTACCATATCCATGAACAAGTGAGAAATAACAATGACAAAACAGATGCGTGCTGGGGCTGCCAGCGAATACATTGTCGGCGGAAGCGTGTACGTTGCTGGGCAAGCGCCTAGATGCTCTACAGCGCAGCCGGGCACAGGCATGGTGGTTTGCTGCTGAACCTCGGCCCTAGATCCTCAGGCTGGGCAGCTGTCAGTCGGCAGCTACAAGATTTACTCTGGTGGGCGGGGGCCACCCGCCTGCTGCCACTGCCGTCGTTACAGGGCCAGTTCACTTTGTAACAGCTGCCCAGCACTGGGAAAACATGCTGATAGATGCAATTCACGTAAATGTGTTGAATTTATACGAAATATAGGCAGCGTGTTGGCATCTGCACTGGCACAACGAGGCCCGGCAACGAATACGGGAATATAAATATTTAGTGCGGTCTAGTTGAAATATTAATTATCCCGAATTTTTCATCAAAAACTTTTGACGTTGCCTATACACACACATGGCCTCACTCGCCATAATATGGTACCGGTAACATAAGAACACATTTTATTTGCACACACATCTTTATTCACTTTACACATAAAATTTACTTCACAAGAAAAAAAACAACTGTCCACAATAAAAATTATCATATTACGTAGGCGTGGGCGCACGTAAACTTAAAAATAATCATTAAAAAATAGGGCATCGAATTAAATTTGAAATTATCATACATGCACTGTGTGATGTGCCGCTGTTTTTACAGCAAAAGTGGAGGGATGATGGAAGCGAAAAAAGTCAGGGAGGGTAAGGCAAAGGTAGTGGCATGTGACTAGGACAACGAATCCTTACTGACCCGGCCTGCAACTTCCCCCACCCTCTAACACTGCGGAAAATACACCAGTGTATCCTCCTGTCATTAAGTAATATATTGCTTCACGCACCTTAGGACAACAAATGTCAAAGTCTATGATGGTAGCCTGAGAAATGTGTGACCACTAACATCAGTAAAGGCTAGTTTTCCATAGACTAAAAACAGTGGTTAATAGAAACTAGTACCACAGTTGGAGAAAAGTTCTACAAAAACAAATCAAAGCATAACTGAAACTGCAGTTCATCTGTTCTTTGCTAGTTATTGCATTTTACGCCATATAAATTTTATTTTAATGTGTAATATTTTCAGTATTTTTACTTTTTTGGGTTGTGCCATTAAAGCAAATACACAGCACAAATAAAGTATGTGTAAATAGGCGACAGTTTTCATTTTTTTTTTATAATGAAACTTCATTATAGCAACAATTTTTTGTACCAATATAAACTATCATTATAACTGACTTTCACTGTATCTGGTTCCAGCCATTCTACGACCTACACCTCGTCCATCACCATCATACATGCCTTCCAACGTTACTGTACCTACCTCTACTGCCAGCAACAATAATCCAGCTCCTGTGACACGTTACCCAGGGTTTAGCAAACCAGTAGCACTTTGACAGAAAATCACCTTGCCTGTCCTGAACTTCATGTCTTGCCGTATAGCTACCAGGCCCGTCCATAACACGAAGGCTTCTGTTACCCATCAGGATTAAGTCACCAGTTTATAAGAGCATCTGGCTTAGCTTCTAGCCAAAGAGGTGGACATAGCCTTTTAATGAGGCAAGTGAGTATATTGTGACAAACCAAAATTTTACACATTTTTCCCCCTATTTTTGGTCAGGATACTATCTTTAGGAAAGTCTTTTTTGTTAGGAGGAAGTACCGTACTTACCTGAAAAAACCACGACACTGAAACAAAGACAACTCCGTCCTAAAAAAATTTTTGAGGAAAAAATATTTAAACCTAAATTCAAGACTACCCCTGCGAACTGCTGGAAAAAATATTTAGATTAAAAAATTGACGCATGCCACTTATACATCTGATCTAATACGATTATGACTCATCGCCAAGAGTACCTCATCCACTACTAAAGATGTGACATGTTGGCTACCCTACAGGCAGCAGGAACTTATGAGCGTAATCTCTTCACCTGGAGGATACGCAACCCGGCAGGTATGCTGCCCCGCCTAACTGTGCTGAGAGCCAACAAGCTGCCCAGACCTCATGCAAGGCCGAGTGCCACAGACGACGCATGAAGCAGAAATGCTGATCAGAGTATTCCCATGCAAACCAGGGCAGGACGTTATGCCTCCCCCGCACCAGCAGCCTACAAGGTTCCACTATATAAGTTAGGACACTGCCAAGCTCGAGTCATTCTTGTTCTTCTCTCGCGACTTCCCAGAGTACTGCTCAGTGCTGGGACCTCTAGAGAACTTCGAAGCTTTGAGTACACCCCCTGTGGCTACCTCAAGACACCTTTCTGAGAACAGTTTAGAAGTATCATATCTTTTCTCATTTAGATATTTCTTTCCCGCTTTTCCATTAGAACCAGGTCGCTTACACCTGGCCAACGTAGTAATCTTCAGCACTCAACTGCCTGGTAGGAGGTAGCAAGCATCACATGTTTATTGAACTATCAATAAACATACTTTTGTTTACTACCTTACCTCTTTTATTTCTGAGAGTATCTATCTGTTTGCCTGCTATACACAGGTTGCTACATACACCATCGACAAGAAGCAGGTAATTTATATAACCGATTTAACTTCAACAGCAGGCGCACCTCAGGGGTTCGTCATATTTTATACACACCCATTAGACAGCCACCTGTTGCTTTCAAACTGCCACAGCACTGTACCAGTGCTGGCGGAAAGGAACAGGGAGCCACAACCACTAGCAACACCTTCACCCAGGGAGAAGCGACAGTCTTGAGTTATTACTTTATCCTACAGCATTGTTAGTAGTGGGATATCTGTAGCTTCAGAAAGTGTTTAGTTTGTTCACATCAGGATATACTTAGCATACTGTAAGCAGACACTAGATGCCTTACGACCACAGGTACGGTCGGAAACGTAGGGAACAAAATGCAGCGTTCCTTGCAGCCAGACCGTTGAGTGCACTTCCTCAACCCACACCGAAACGACAGGTGGAACAGGACTGCAGAGCACAACTCAGGCACGAGTCAGTGACAACTGCTCCGGTAACTATCTTATTTGTATCTCCGTGTATACAAATTCATCCCTCATGCCATCCCGTAGTAAATAGATTGTTAACCGGCACTGCTACAGGATTTGGCTGGTATAACATCAACTTCTGGCCAAACGAAGCTAGGCTGTGGAATTGCCAGTTCGGCGTAGGACAAGCTCAATACGTCTGGGTAAAACCCCACTGACCAAGGCACTTAAGAAGCAATAGTAAATACGTACTAACCAACACCCTTTGTCTCCCGCCATCTATTCCATCTGGAACACCCCGCTTTTGGTCTAACGGACAAAATCCTCGACCATCGTGCCTAGTAGCCTATCGTGCATGCATCAGTATTTTTTCCAAGAATTTATGACAAACCCTTCAAGAAGAAATGCTATAATATGAATAATATGATATATTTCATTTTCTTTTAAATAAAAGCTAATCACAATGAAATAGGTATGTCTAGCCTGGCTGTATGGTAGCAGCATCATTCTTACACTGTAAAACTTTTGTGGGTGTTATATATTCACGACTTGAGCCATTTTGCTTCTCAGCAAAGCACTTCTTCTTTATAGTGGCTGGTTAACATCAGATAAGGGGATGCTTGTCAAAGTTGATAGGTTCAGTCTCAGCACTACAAATGTAAGTAACACCTTAGGACATACAGTATTTAAGCTTGGAAAGCCTTTGTCAAAATTCTCTCTCATGGCATGCCAAGTTTGGAGGATTAACTGCTACCTGAGTAAAAATTATGAATAGAAGCCAGAGTAAAAATTATGAATAGTAGCCCATAGCAATTTTGTGTAAGTAACAGAAACATAAATACTGAACTAGTGATGCACATTTATGGTATTTGTGCCTAGGTTATGAATTGAAGATGACCCCTTATTTTTTTCTATTCCTTTTCTGTCAAAAAACCTCTTCTTCTTTTCAGATAAATACAGTATATTTTTTGTGTTTGGACTGACTCATTTTAGTTTTTTTTTTGTATGTCTAAAGGAATTTAGGTTAACCCTATCTCAGCGGGTCAATTTCAAGTTTGTTTTTGGTTCCTGTTCACAATTTACAAAAGACGGTAGTAGAGTGTTACAGAAGTCGTATGCTGTGTTGTCATGTGCAATTCTTTTTGTCCTTCCAGATTTGCAGGATCTTTAAATTTTACCTCGTACTGCCAATTTATTAATGTTTGGAATGTAACTGCAGTTTTATTTTCAACTTCCAGATTTTTTTGGGAACTTTACGAACTTTCAAGACTTCTAACAAGAAATGTTTTCATGGTCAGGACATGAGCTGTCTCCAACAGAGTGTTGTTTACGTGACGGCAGCCATTGGGTTTGATGGTACTGTAAGGGGCAAGAGATAGGCGTCCTGCTGATTCCAAAAGAGATACAGTAGGTCACCGAGGGGAAACGGAGGATCGTAGCAGGAATTTTCTGGTAATTCACTGTTGCCAGAGAGATTTAGTACGTTCTGATTGGCCGTGGCCAATGGCATGACACGTGAGGAAAAGTGAGTTCGGGCACGGTGAAGGTTGTTCTCTGCAGCAAGATGATGAGCTAGGAGGATGGACAGGAAGCGCTGTTGCAGGTCAGAGGAAGCCGCAAAGAAATTTGGACAAAAATTAACTACGTATTTGGCAATTTTCATTTGTTTTGATTGATCAGGACTCTCATTCCTGATTTCAGAAAGAATGGCTCTGGTCAATCAAATAAATAGTAGTTTCCTTTAGGGAGTAGAAGAAATGAGAGGAGGAAGAGAGTTCATAGCCAGCCGTTGAGAGTATAGCCTTGGGAGAGGTGTAGTACATAAAGTTATATTTGGTTGTTTTAGTCGCGAAACAGAAATAACGAATTGAGTTTAATTATTTCGGGTTATTCTTATTTTTTCATGTGGAGGTTTGTACTTGTGTCAGACGTGAATGTGTTTTATTAGCAATCCGCTCTAGCTACAACCAATTGATTTGTTTGTTTTATAGAGTTCCTTATTTGTAACCTCTACACATTTGTACAAATTTACTTCAGTTTAAAAATAATCTCTTGGCCAATCATTCTGATATTAGAGTTCATTCATTAGTTTTCCTAAGTAAAGTAAATGAGAATTAGCCCTTAAGAGCAATTACTTTTCTTGCAGCTTTCACTAGAGTTATCAATATTTTTGCTGCTTTGCTGAGGTATACACCCAAGCTTGTATGAACCTAACTTTTACCACAGATATCTCTTTAGATAAAAATAAAGAATAACTAAATACTAAGAACACTGGGATAGCTTTCCCTGTTTGTTAATGATTTTGGTGGTTGAAACTTAGGGATGCATTGATCAGTTCATTTGAATAGATACAGTAAAACCTTGTTAAGACATTATTTAAGGGTCTTTACTCCACAAACTTCTTAGTTGGAAAAGCTGCATTCAAGGCTAGAACATTACTTGCAACATCAGACACAACAGTTAACATGAAACAAAAGTGTTTTTTTAAATGAAAATGCTGTTTCTTTTATCGTAAGTGGGGAAGAAGGAGAAGAAAAAACCTCCTCAAATCAAAAATTATTATTTTTTTTTACAGCTTCACGTCAAGAAATCTTTACGTTTAGACACAATAGAATTAAGTATCGATGATGGCAGTCCAAGTTCTTTAACTATACTGACATGTGTAGCTGAAAGACTAGAACCCACTTTCTGAATTATCGCCAGTTTTTCTTTTACAGTTAACGTTTATCGTTTTACTGCCACTATATTCCAGTTTGTTAAAACAGAAACATTAATGTATTCCAACTAAAACACGAATAGTCCTCAATTAATGGCAGCGCTGAACTTCAAATCGCAAAAAAATTATATCTGTTTCAAAACATCAAGGACGTTTTCGTATGTTCAACAAGACGTGCAAAAGATAGAGAAAAAAAATTAGTGCCATACTATATGCAAGTTGTGGTCCGTTTCAGACAGGTCTGCTGCTAACAGATGTTACGTGCATCAATTAATTGATGAAGAAAATATTTTTGCACTTCGTTGGCAATGGTGCACGAAACGGAATGCAGTGGAACATATCAATTCTTTTGTAAAGTTTCAAACTTGTAAGTTGGCCATCCTGACAGTATCTGCTCGCTGACGCATCGAACATCATGTCGTATAATCTATGGTTGCTTATAAGCAACATAACCTGTTAACGAGTTATGATGTTTCGGCTTCTGTAGTTTCTATAGTTTTAAAAATAAAATTTTGTATGCACATTAATTAGCAAATTCTCATATTTACGATACAAGTTGACTGTATTACACGGGAAATCACGAACTTGATGTGTTATATATGGGACATTTTAACATGGCTTTTATGACGAAACTGACGGGACCAAACACACCAAACGTTTGGGCTGGAAAAATGTTTTTCGTGGGAACATCTTAAACGAGTTTTACAGTAGTTTCTATTCTACTATTAATTTTTTAAAATAAACATTGTGTATGTGAGCCCCTAATGACTCACTGAATACAGCTGAATGAGTTCACATTGAAATATAATTTATTTTGTTTTAATTGGTAAAGAGATCGGAGACCTCAGGTGGTTAAGTATTTCCAATTTTAAGATTTATTTTGGGAAAAACTTATAAGAGTAATTCAAAGTCTGGTACAATTTGTTCCATAGACATCTTACGTAAATTAATTATTTACAACATATTTTTTAATTTTATTATAGCCAGATATCACCTGTAAGAGGTATTGCCTTTCAAAAATTTCAAGGCCATAGAATTACTACATATTTTACATATGTTATACATCAGAGCTTATCAGTTAACCCCTTTCTAGATATTTTATTGAGTCGGGGGGTGTAAAAATAAATTTGGGAAATTTTGGGCCCATTTAGGACCCATTTCTAGCCCCTATACCACCAAATTTGCCATTTTTTGCATGAGGTTAATGTTCAATCATCTCTAGCGCGTAAAAAAAACAACTTTTTGAATTAAATATAAATACATGTGTATATTTTAATAGCTGGACGTATCCTAATTAATTTGATACCCAAGAAAAGCATATTGGGCTACCCCTTGTCGTAAAAAAGAAGGCCTAACACAGTATAACATGGCTATTGAAAGTGTGTGAAAAGATTAGACTGCATTATTAAAATATAAAGTCATTATTAAAGATCTGTTACGCAGGTCTTGTGGGTCATACATTACTATAAGAAACGTAGCGATCAAAGAGTTTTGGTGGCGTTGCGCTATATGTGTGTGCGCCGTGCTCTCGCTTTGGTCTGGCCGCTTCACTGCAAGAAAATTGGACGTATTATGCACAAAGCAGTAACTAAAAACACTGCCTTACGTTTGAAGTAAAATACAGCACTTTATTTATTGAGAATAGATATGAAGATACGTTATTTAGATTAAATCACTCGTGTGCTGCGGCTAACAGCGAATACATTGTCTTTGTTGTGTATGTAGCTGGGCGAGTGCATAGATCCTCTGCAGCGCGGCCGGGCGCGGCAGCTTACTGCTGTCGCTCAGGACTAGACCCTCTGGCTGTAAAGTAGGCAGCCCTGGCCGAAGCATCACGATCGTGCCAGGCCGCCCGAATGCCACTCAGCTGTTGCTCATACCGGGGCCGACTACCTCGCGCAGTTGTCGATCAATCGCTACAAGATTACTCGTGGGCGGTGGCTAGCCAGCGCCACTGCCGTCGGTACTGCTGGTGTTGGGAAAAAATGCTGATAGATGCTATTCATGTCAAAGTGTTGAATTTCTACGAAATTTAGGCGGCGTGTTGGCCTCTACTGGTAGAATGAGGGCCAGCAATGTTTACAGGAAAACAAAAATTTAGTACGGCCTACTTGAAATATTAATTAACAGGAATTTTTCATGAAAAAATTCTGACATGGCATATTCCCAAAAATAAATTGCTCACCATAAAAATATCCCCTTATGTTGGTATGTGCCAAGGAGGGTTGACAGAAGTAAAAAAATGAGTGGGAGGGGTAAGGCAAAGGCCGAGGTAAGGTACAGTACCTGACTATACGAAGAATTCTCAAATAGCCTGCAACCCCCCCCCCCCCCCAATCAACGAGTCCAATACCACAGTTCCCCACTGACTTGAAGTAATTTATTGCTTCACGCTGCTTGGAACAACAGTTGTCAAAGTTTTGAGAAATGAGTGACTGCTAACATCAGTAACGGCCAGTTTTCCATAAACAGAAAACTTGAATGAAGAATAGGTCTACAAAAACAAATCTGTGCATAACTGAAACCGTGTTTGCAGATACAGCGGTTGGGGAGGGATAACTGTACCTATTTGTAGAGGTGCCTCAAATTTTATACTTTTTCGACCCAAACTTTTCACGGTTCCTCGGGATTGGGTCGTAATAGAGGGGTTTTACTGTAGAGGACTAGGACAAATTTTTTTTTTAATTATCTGGATATTTTTAGTTTCTCTCTTCTTACTCTCATTCATGAAGTTTAATTTGATTAGCTTGAAAGAACTGGTGTATGGGTCATGGGACTACTGCACCTCAGGTAATTTTCTTAAACAGTATAAGAAACTATGAAGCAATCCTCTTTTCATCTAAGCTGTTGAGCGTGAGTCTCCACCCCCCCCCCCTCCCTTAGCATTTTCTTTCTTCCCACCTGATTTCAAAAGTTTGATATTAAAAGTTTAAACCGGTTTTGGAAGGACAAAGTTTATTCATGATATAAGTAAAAACACTTTCTTCTTCTTCTTTTTTTGCATGTAGTTATAAAGTTAATTGATCTACGAGTATGCAAGCAACGGCATCGAGCCGACCCTTCCCCCACACCCTTTTTAAAAATAGAAACAGGCCTGGTGGTGGAGGTGTTATTTTAGTTCCTTTTCGCTTTGAAGGTTACGGAATGAGTTTGTTTTGATCGACAAGACTTTGTTTGCACACTTATACTTTAATTTATCATCATTAGTCCGTTTAGATTTTTTGATTTCTTTCTGCTTATCTTGGGAATCACTTTTACATTAGTTTCCATGTTAGTACTTATCCCTTCCCCCCCCTAATTTGCTCCACAATAATTTATTCTCGGTACGTCACGCATCAAAGTTTATACTTGAGAATGTAAATTACTGTACAATAAAGTCTGTGATAAATTCTAGTGAAGAAACTTTCTTAAATGTCTAACACAATAGAGAATAGACCTGCGCACCTGTTTGCGAACTCTCTTCCCTTTGCCCAGGGTGCGAGCCATGTCCTCTTGCTGCTGCTCGTAGTGGTGCCTCAACAACTTCACCCAGTATGCAGGGTCTGTGTTTTCAGCTTCCTGTTTGATGATTTCTGTTGGCTCTTCTTCCTGCATTTAACATATAAAAACACAACTGAAATACGTACTCTACACTGGAATAAAAATTTACAACATAAATACCATCAAACTTTATATAAGCAACTGCAGCAAGCATCACACACCAGGGCTGTGCTTGTCAGTTTAGTTTATTTTCAATAAATGCACACATTCTTAAAAACCACCAACTAGACAATATAAGTATACAAGTAGTGTATATATAATTCATACAAACAAATAAAATTAGGAAAAAAATATTATTACTATTATATAAACTTTTGTTACATATGATGAATACAGAAAGTCTTCAATAATATCTAAATCTATAAATATTTAAATTTTTTCTCTTTTCAACTAAGTGACTGATTCCCATGTTTAGTGGTCACATTGTGAATATTAAATTTCCAGCACTGGTGACAATTTAGGAATTACCCTTCACAAGTCAGTGAGCAGTGCAGCATCACAGGAGTTGGCAGCAATGAGCTTAGGCAGGAAGGCGTTAGTTGTTTGTAAAGTTTCGGCAGTGGTTGTGCTATAGGGCAGACGCACTGAATTATAGTTATGCTTTCTCCACACAATTTAGTACAATGCACAAAAACTAAAATCATTGCAACACAGCAAGTTTTATGCATCCTTTTACAGCAATGACTGGCTTGTAACAAAACGGCAACAAACAAAAAGTAAATTTATACGTACCTCCTCTCCTTCCTTTGTCACATAACTTGCAACCTTAAACGAAGATAAGTACTCATTGGCCCAGTTCTCCTTTTGCTCAATACCCTCTTTTGTTCTATCAAGCAACTCGTCTATCGCTTTGTCATCATAGTGAATGGCTTCATCTTCTTTACCCTAAAAATTAAGCAAAAAAGAGAAAAGTTTATGGGAAAATGTAGGCATATAAATATTGCATGCTGGACTATTTGTTCTGAAATAAATACAGAAAAAGTTGCAAAACATTACCAATAAAAATATCTGCCTGCATTTAACAAACACAAAAATTGCTTTTACATGCACTATGTAAAGCAGAAACACATTGAAATAAATGTGTGTAATTCTCTATTTTGGTATCCTACTATATCTCTATTCCTGTACCTCACTACCAGTTTATCTCTACATATCAATCTATTATTCTATTTGGCTATCCATCTCTGCATCTATACCAATGTACCCCATCACTCAATCAACCTTTCTCACTCACATAAACATTCCCACACACATTCATCAGCACTTATATGTTCTCTGAATGGTCCAATATCCTAATAGAAGCAACATGGAGATATGGGGGCACCCGGAGAAGCCCCACATAGCGTGAAGTGCCCATAGCCACCAGGGTAAGCTTGCTCGCTCACAGCAGTTGAACAGTGGCAGAGTGAAAGATACTGTCATAGTGGAGCAACAAGTACAATGGAGCAACAGGTTAACATTAAGTTTTACTACAAATTGGGTAACATGGCGACAGATTCATGAAATTATGGTGCAAGTGTATATTACGGACGCTGTGAGCAAAAAAATGTGTTTACAAATGGTTCAAACACTTTCCGTGATGGGAAGGAAACGATTGAGGAAGCGCTACGTTCGGGTCGACCGTCGACAAGAAGAACCGCAGAGATGATGCAGTGACTGCAACAACTGCTGGCATGCAATCTGCAACTAACACTAAGATTGATTGCAGATGGATTAGGCATTAGCAAGGACATGGTAGGCACCATGATAAGCAAAGATTTGGGTTGGCTAACCCCTGGTTCCAGTGCCGCCGAACCAGGTCCCTGGACTCACCTGAGCACCACCAGCCGCAGCGCCACCGCCACCCCAGGTCGGGACATCAGCTCCAGTCAACTCCAGCAGCCAAAAAAGCTGGGCCATAAGCCACCCTGGGCCACCTTCATGACAGGTAAACCAGTGGCTGTGTGCCACCAAGTATGCAGGACAGCTAAGCCCTCTTCTGAATTTATGCCATGCCATCAAGCCACATGCCCTGTATTATATACTGGACAAGGCCTGATCAGCCAGTCAGATCACCAGTGTTTCTATACAACATGTCAAAACCTTGCCCGACTGTGACATCATCAGCCACCTGACATCACGCTATGCAATTAAAAATTTTTAAGGAACATCAGATTTTTTAAATTTCCCCTGCTTTGGTATATTACATCTTTTCATATTACCTATTAATGTTTAGGGAAGATAAGAACATTTCTGGTAAATCCTGTATCCATTAATTTCAGTCCTTTTGTAGTCCTGATGGTTCATTTTGTCTTAATCCTGCAAGTATACACGAGGGTTAATTCAGTATTTCAAGAATAATTCCTGCCCCAAGCTAGACAGTGTATTATAATAAATGCATAGTTAAAAGACTTTATTACGAATTTCAATTTGTTAGTTTCCCATATTTTGGTTTTTGAGAAGAAACTAGCATTGAAATCCTGTACCTACAAGAGTTGGCAAATGTGTGAAAAAACTGACTTAATTACAAGTATTTGTAACATCAGATTCTTCACACAAAAATAAGTATTAATTAAAAGGGGGGGGGGGGGGGCATCATTACAGCAGCAAAAATAATTCGCAGAATGTTACTACTGTATGCCATATTTACTACATTATTCTCGCACCTTTTTTACAGGATTTTTTAGTGCAAAAAATTAGAGTGCGTGAATTATGCAACGATTCGCCAAGACATGTGCATATAAACATTAAAATGAGGTCTACTGTACTTGCATGTTGTGGTCGATTGCTAGTTGCTGCATCCACGTCATCAGTTGAAATAATTACAGGACCAAAATGAATTAATAAAGGGCAATTGTTAGTATTACTGCACATTGTTTTTATTTTACAGTGCAGGGGTGCAGCTAAATGTAGGAAATGGTGTGTGTGAACACCTATAGGCCTAATGGCAATGCAACTGTTTTCAACACGGCAGCATAGTAGCAAAAACAAAAATATTTAAGCTACGTACATTTCAATACAAGACAAAAAGGAGATAAATATGTCAGTGTTTATGCAAACATTATTAGCAAATTTTAATTCACACGTAAACCAGCAATTTATAAACTTACCGATAACGAATATGAATCACATGCCGCAAAAAATTCCATGAACGTTCAACCAATCATCTGCTTGCGCTAGTATTGATCCAGTGATGCTGTTCTAACTAAATGCCAGTGCCTCTATTATACCGGCCATTTTGTGGAACCTAAACCGCACGCTGCAGGCTGTTCCACAAGACTTCAACCAACCATCTGCTTGCGTTCATATTGATTCTGTGTAAGTCATCTTGTGAAACCTGAACAGCAAGCCACAAGCTGATCTGATTCTCGGGCTGTTCACATTACATACTTGCCGGAGCTAGGAACTTGCCATTTAAAATCACAATAGGCGTACAATCTCACAAGTAATCAACATGCTAAAAGTATGCACCAATGCACAAAGCAAGGCAGAGCACAACTGGTAGCAAATACAGTGTAGATAAAGGATGCGAGATGTGAGCATGGAGCAAGAGTCGGAAAAAAATGTGTGGCATTGCAACTTCTACTGCGCTGCAGCATTGCCACTTCTCATGAACTGTGGCTTATACACGTTTTACGAGATTAATTATACTAAATGCACAATTCAAGCAATTTCAATTCACCACAATTGTTAGAAAAGGCTAATACAATTAATAGAAATGCATTAGAATAGCTCGTAATAACATAAATACAAAATGACTCACCCTCATTCACTGTAACCAGATAATTTAACCTTGGTAGTATACAACTATGTGACTGTGTATATTTAAAAAAAATTCTCATAACAGGCTGTACTCGTAGGTAAGGAATTTCACTGTTATTTGTAATTTTCATGAGTGATAACGGAATATTTTGTTTGTAGCTAGAGCAATATTCCTCTTTGCATTAGTCCAAATATTTTAAACATTCTTTAAGGCAATTTGATTAATAAGTATATCTCGATACTAACTTCATTTTAAATTGCTAGTAAATTCATTTCCTTACTAAGAGATTTATAAGGTAGAGATAGTTTAAAGCTTTACAGGCAATTTATTTCATTTGAGTATTTTACTGAAATGTCAATTTAGTTAATGAATTTAAATTTTCAGAGTTTTCAACGCAGTTTGTTGACAGGGATTGAAAAGTTAATTTACCTTCGAGACTTGCCAAGAGTGTTTGCCATCTTTAGTACAGCACCAGTAGTCTTGACTGGCCATTGCAAGGCAGCTGTCACAAGAACTGTGCAGCACAGTTTCTCAAGTGCGTTATCTGAGTGCCACAGCAGTGCTACGCACTTTCAGTCACGAAGTCGCTTGTTATTACAGCACTGTTTGAGGTTAACTGCTCTAGCATACCCATGCGGTAACGCTGTGCTGATATGCAGGTTTTCAGCGTGAGATTTGATGGAAGAGCTACTTAATGACCGCACAAAAGCACCTTTTCGTGACCCCAGTGCCATCTCTCAACCTATGATTAGTTAGTTTTCTCACCACCAAGCAATCAACCTGGGGCGCATCCGCGCAGTGGCCGCTGGATGTGTGGGCACTCTTCATATTGCTCTTGATAAGACCTCCATGCTCATTTGTTGCTCCGATTTCTGTCTTCATACTTTGGGATGTAGTTTGTAAAGTGGTTCTTTGACTACGGTGTAGTCAATGAGTGTCAAAATGCAGTTTAGTAATGTAGTCAAGAGGAGTTATTTTTATTAATTTATTTGTGGTGTTGGTGATGGAAACACCAGGAGCCGGAAGCAGGATGCTCGACAAGTAACTTCGTATTTCCCTGCAGATGGAGGATCCAGATTCCAAATTACAAGTTCGTAGTTCCCAGTTATATCGTGCAACTTCCAAATTCATCTTGCTCTCGTTGGAACACCCTCAGCGGTAATGCGCAGTTTCATCGCTATTCTGAGTTCCTTACTGTGTTTCACAGCGACGCAAATTAAGAGTCAACAGGCAGCATGATGGCTGCGGTGATTGAATTTGCGGACACCCAACAGCACAGGGCAATCAGAATGAGCGTTTTCAATATTTAAAGTTTTAGGAACTTTAATTGAAGCTAAACAAAATTTTTGTGCAAACATTTATTGCAAAACAATGAATACTGTAAATGATAAAGTACCATCACTGGATGTTAAACTATTTAAATATTAGGGTTGGGACAATACCATTTTTTTCAAGATTCCAGCGATACAGATTATTGTGAGCCGATACTGCAGATACTCGATACCGTAACCCACATTCAAAGTAATTTTTATGTGATAGAAGAATATTTGAATGCTTTCATGATTAATTATTAAAAAATAATGTTTGCCACTAAGAACACTTAAAAAAGATTCTTACACAGTCATTACAATACAATCTAAAACACAACACAGTTTTAATCACTAATCTATAAGAAAAAATGTCACAAGCAAATTAAATAAAAAAAATAATTTAACAGTTTTATGCCACGAAAAGTAAAAATTATTGTATACACTCCAAAAAGAAGTATCAATACTTATTTGCACAATTTCAAGATATAAATATTTTTATTTAAGAAGACCAGCTGGCGTAGCTTCTCAGGGTTCAAGGAACTCCTTTTCTTGGAAGATATCAAAGCCAGTTGAACTAAAAAAATCTCTCCAATGCCACAGACCTAGCTGGTGAGGACAGATATTTCTGTGCTGCTTTGCACAACCTAGAACAGTAGAATCCCGTTGTAGCGAGCACGGTAACTACAAGACTACGGGTATAACTATGTCTTTTTGAGGAACGGTCAAAAAATTGCAAAAATATTCCATGAAAAATTGTTATTTTATGAGTTGAAACTGTGCGGCGAGATAGTGTGAAGCAGGCTTGCAGCGGGACTCATAACCGTGTGAAGCACGCTTTTGTTATCTGTATTCCGTAACTCCACTCCCTCGCCCGACACCTCGTTTCCGCAAGTACCTTGTGCCGCTCTCCCTAAGCGCATTGTTCTATAAATAGAATACCACCCTTTCTACGTTGAACTCATTTTCATGAACCAGTTCTGCTTTTCCGCAGTCGTTCATGGTCATTGTGCTGTCAACTGTGTTTGGTTTCAAACAACTTGGCGTATGTGGGTCGAACGTTATTGTTAAATGAAAACAAATTTCATTTAAACATAACAGTCCAAGCGATAGCTGGAATCAAATACAGCTACATATTAACAGATTTTTGCCAGATTTTTTTCCATTCTGTGGCATACCAATTAAAGATAGGGACACAACTACTACTACTAAATTTTATCGCTGTGCTATAACGAATTTAAATTTAATCCATTTTTATAAGGTTATCTTGAATTTTTGCTGGTTTTGAGTAAGTCTCGCACCATGCAGGTTTTGTTAGTTGAAAACGTATAATTTTCCAGTGACTACTGTATTTACTGGGATAGTTCTCACACTGGCACAATTCATGCCCCCATTTTTATGGTGCCGAATTAAGTGGAAGAACTTTTCCTTTCATATTTCAACGAGGCATGTAATGCTAACGGGACCGTGGCACACGCATTGTTCACTCGCGCCAAGTTGCTGGTCTCCATATCGATTTCTGGCTGCAGCGAAACATGTAAACAAAATCAGTCAGAGTTTATTTGTATGCGGGTGGTTTTTTTAATGCAAAGGGAATAGTTTGCATTTATATTAATTTTTGTTTAGCACGAATGCATAATGGGTAAATATACCAGTCAAACTGCTGCATTTAAACTTCAGGTAATTGTGTATGCGGGGAACACTGCAATACAGAAGCAGGCAGAAAATTCATTGTTTCCAAGTTTAACGTGCATGTTATGTTTTCCCAATACCAGGCTACTGTTAGGAAGTGAACTGGACTGACCAGACCTGTAACAACGGCAGTGGCGGGAGGCATAAGGCAGCCACCCACCAGAGTAATCGTGCAGAGACCGACCAATAGCTGCACACTCTAGGATCTACCTAGGGCCAAGCGACAGCGGCAACGGCAAGCTGCAGCGCCTGTCTGCGCTCTTGAGGATCTAGGCACTCGCCCGGTCGTGCTACAGAGGATCTAGGCGCTTGCCCGGCAGCTCTACAGAGGATCTAGGTGCTCCCCCGATGCCCAGCTACATGCACATGGCAATGTTTTCACTGCTAGCCCCAGCACACAAGTGATTTAATTTTGAATATGTATCTTCATATCTATTATCAACAAATGAAGTGCTGTATTTTCAAATAACATATCCCCCGTGGTTGGCGAGGGATTACTTACAGTGTAGACCCCATTTAAATGTTTACATTCACCTGTCTTGGAGATTCTTTGCATAATTCACACACCCTAATTTTTTGCACTAAAATCCTGTAAAATAGGTACGAGAATTATGCCAGTAAATACAGGTATTTGGTTTCAGACAGTCGTGTGGAGCTGTAACGGGCGAGTTATCACTTGCAGGGCAGTGCGTCGGCGGCCGAGTAAGTGATAGCAGGAAATGCTGTGTAGGCCGGGCAACTGATTGCAGGGCAGTGCTACGTAGGCTGAGCAACTGATTGCAGGCAGAGCGGCTATACATATGTGGCGCGGTCAGATTTTCCGCTATTTCCACGCAATTAGTTTTCATATAACAGGATATTTTTGCGTTATGGTGGTTTGAACACAATTTCAAAGCAATTTTAGGGCGATTTATAACTAGTAGGCCCTACTGGGGATCACAATCTGTCTAATTCGGGGACAGCGAGGACACACTTATAGCAAGGATCGAACCTGGAACCGTGACATATCACTATAACAGGACTCTACTGTATATGGTGATGTCTTCCAGTATTGAAAAGGGTTGGAATTTATAGGAATAGGTGGCTCAATGAGATACATTTCAACTTCAACCTCTGGACACCTGTAAGCAGATGGTATGCTTGTTTTATTAATAATATTCTGCAAATACTTTAATTAAATAACTTGGGTGCAAAAAGCCAAAATAAAAAAAATTCCAGAAACCTCATTCTCCTACTACTCAACATTTCCAGTTTGTTTTTTCTGTTTTCTCCCTTTTCCTTCTAACAGTGACCCACCCTCTTTTTTTTCTCGCTGTGCTATAATGTTACACTACCCTTCACTCTCTAAAAAGGGTCTGCTCATCCTTGCTCACAGCCCACCTCCCTTCGCCACCGAACATAGTAATAGTTCTTAGTAATAGTTTCACTAGCCTCTGCCACGGGAACAAAAAAGGATGGCGGAATTATCTACCGGCAACATCTGGGTGTTATTACATGGGGGTGGGCGCCGTAAACTCATGGCAGCTCTAGTTTTGTGGCGCGAGAGGATGCTATTTTATGTTTTGGGGGGGGGGGGGGGGTGTTTGACCTACACATACCTGAAGGGTCACTGAGAGAGGATGAGAGAGAAGGGGCAGGAGTGATGTAACAGCGAGAGATGAGGTGACAGTCCCACCACTTCCATCAACATCCCCCCGAAAATTTATGGGTACCACTCCCCCTTCCTCTTTCTTTGTGTATAGTGTATAGTGGGCAACCCAGAAATTTTTACCTTCATTTTGGGAAAAAGAATACACTATACAGGAGTAAATAGGGTATTATTGCGAAAACTTCATGAAATAAGAAGCAATTGGTATACACATAGTAAATACAGTGAGTGAGTGGATACATAGGGAAATATAGTATCGGCCCTAAGTATCTGCAATGATGCCACCGATACCGATACTACTGATATTGACCAATACTCGAGTATCGGTATCGACCCAGCCCTAATTACAAGTTTATGCACCAAAGAACCCAGCCAACTAACCTAATTAGGGTAACAGCCACGATCTACATACACATATAACCTTCTGTTTAGAGAGTGAGAAATACTCAGCATAATCTATGCACTCGTACTATATACATAACTGTTGTTTACTTTACAGCAATGCTACAGAAATTTTTGTTTGATCGATGGGGTAAAAATTAATTTTGAAGTTCTGCAAAAACTTACTTTTCTTTAGCATTATTTATATAGAAAATTTGGCAGGACAACAGAAAATTTTCTGTGGACACGGACTTTTGATCCATCCGAGTACGATGGATACAGTTGCCACTACATACTAAGTGCAAATAGTAACATTACCTCCTCCTCCTTGAAGAGCTCTTCTGTGCCAAAGCGCAAGATGTCATCAAGCTCCTGCTTGGAAAATGTTGTACCGCGACCACCCATCCCTGGCCGTACCACGAGATGTGTCAGCATCATCTTGCGCTTGGCCACCTGTGTGACACGCTCTTCCACAGAGTTGCGAGTCACAAATCGATATATCATCACTTTGTTGGCCTGGCCTATACGATGGGCTCTTGAGAATGCCTGGATGTCGTTGTGTGGGTTCCAGTCAGAGTCGTAGATGATCACTGTATCCGCTGTGGCCAGGTTAATACCAAGCCCTCCCGCCCTACAATTTGCAAAACAAAATACTAGGGTGTGTGAATATTCGGTATAACGAAACAAAAACGAAAAATGACAGCTTTCGTTTTACTTTCGGAAAGAAATTTGGTTATCGAAAGTCTTAACAAAATGAAAATTCTTGATTTCGATGAATTTCCTGGTGTTTAGTGAATATTTATTTAGTGCACTAGCAAAGAAAATTTTTGCTTGTAAATAATCTTGTTTGTTTTCATTATTTTATAACTAAAATAACTACATAAAATGAAAATTTAAATGTAGGAGAAACCCTTTGTGGTAAATACTTCATATCCTACATATTTTTGGTTAAATTTTCCAACGAATTTGTTAAAAGAATAACCTGCAATAGCATTATAAAATTCGTTAAGCTTTCATAAGGATGAGCCTTAAAGATATTATTTTTTTATTTTTGTTCTAGTTTCATGATAGTTCATAACATATCTTTCATTTTCGTTTCGTGAGAAAGAAGTCACATTCGCACAACCCTACAAAATACATATACAGTGAAGCACATTAAAAAACTTCAAATTAATGAACAACTACTTTGGTTCTGGCAGAAGTCTATGCAACACAATAGTTTTGTTTAAATTAAACAAATTTTTAATTATGATGTTAGGCATATTATGAAAATATTCATGTTAATGAACACAAAGTCATGATACTATACAAACGTCATATATTCCGACATGGTTTCTATGCACGGTGACCAAAAATTTGTTAAATGCTACAATGTTTACAAAACACTGTCCTGGATAACTGACATTTAGGCGAACTGCAATTTCTTCTCTGTATCAGAGACAATAAATTAAATTTCCCAAAATGAAACGCTAAAAAAAAAAAAAAAAAAATTTAAGTAATTGATTTTGTACTGTACGGTAGTAATACAGCAAAACTAATGTCATTGAAAGGTTTCTGAATTTATTTATCTGTTTTCATTTAATCACTACTACGTAACATCATCTCACCTTATTCAGTTTTTAAAGTGGCCAGAAATAACACATCTGTTACTCAGGATGGACTATGACTCCACTTGTAACTAGCCCCCATCTGTTCACATTCATATTAAATCTATCTTACGTGGAAACAATTTTCATTCAACTCTCTAACATAAATTTTTTTTGTACAAATGGCAATCAAAAAATGGAAATCTTCTGGACCCCAAATACAGTCATACCTAGTGGACAGCAGAAAAACAAACTGCTGGGCTCCAGGTGCATTGAACCTATCAATGGCTTCCTGCCGCACAGAACCAGTAATGTTTCCATCAATTCGCTCGTACTTGTAACCCTCTCCATCCAAATAGTCTTCGAGGATGTCCAACATCTTGGTCATCTGGGAGAAAATCAGCACCCTGCAAACAAATGATAACATAATGTCGTAAAATAAGCTACTATCTTAGGAATGAGAAATTACTACATTTTAGCTATTTTCTTTTAGTGTTCTGCCACACATGCCATTGTAGCACATTATCTTCCTTTTACTCAGAACTGATCTCCAAAAGAGAAACTGATCAACCAGAAAATCACAAGTTCATGACTAATAAAAAGGGACAGGAAAAGACAGCCTGATATCATGAAACTACTGTATCACTGCTTCACAGAACTTTAGGTGCTCCCAACTGAAAAACAAAGACTTACGAGGCAATGAAGAATACCTCTGTGGCATCACACACTGTGTGAGGTCTATTGTACAACAGGCAGGGGCGGATGGCACCTGTATCTAACAGTGGCCATGTTTTTCAACGGATTTTCACCATTTTTTTTTAATACGACAGCCTACTAATTAATGGCAGCAACATTACAACCCCTATAGATGTTTCTATGGGCTAGTACAGGTACCTATAATTGCATTTTAAAAAGGAGAGACAAACATAAGTATTCACAGGGTAGTACTTATGGATTTATACATGTGCACACATGTATACACACACACCAGTGCATGCACATGCAGGCACACATACACGAGTCTGACGAACACATTTTACACATGGATGTGCAGTCCTGATGTTTCACTGGCCGGGTATGCTTCTTCAAATGACCTATTCCTGCTATATTTTATTGTATCTTTAATTTATTTTCTATGTGATATCTTCCAATTTTTTTTTAAGATTTTTCTATAATTTTTGTCAATTTTTAGGATTTTTTGATGGTTCCCATGAATTACTTTAAAAAAATCACTGTAATCATAAAATCTTTTTTTTTTAATTAAAGTTCTAATGTTTTAAAGTTATTAAAGTAGATGATTTTTCTATAATATATAACCAACAAAATTAATATACAAAATAATTTTCCAACTATACCAAAATGACAATGTGAGGGATTTTCCATTTTAGAGTTTGTACTGTAGTCTGAAAACTACCAGAAATTTTCTGAAATGAAAGGTTTGAAATCATAAAAATTTCTTTAAAGTTGTAGTATTTCTCTACAGTCATGAGATATTAACTGGTGTGACCAAATCAACTCAGGCATTCACATGTTTTTTTCCCCAACAATAATGACAAGAAAAACTAAAAACTATAATTGTGTGGTTCTGATTTTAATTGGTTGATTTGGTCCCAGCTCCATTCTGCATAAAAACCTTTGTTTTCAATTCCTGTTGTTGCATAGGCCAGATGATCAAAATGTGCAAAATACATACAACAATTTCAATACTCACGAGTTTCAATCTTGAAAAGGTGTTTCTTGTCGGCATAACTAGGTATAAAATCCATTTGGTTACCTGCTCTTAAACAAATGAGATAAGGTTGAAATGATCTTACCATCCATCTTGCAATGAAATCTGCAATAACCAGTGCATTTTTTGTCATTTGAAGGCAGTTTTTCCCATACTCTTTGGGACATCATCAAGCAGCCCCTTATTGCTTTTTAGAGGCACAATCCTACTTCCCACTACCTCCATGCAAAGCCATTCTCACCTTAAAATCTTCATTTAATTTAACAAAACCTTTGTGCATCAAAATATGTTTTTATCAAACAGCTTGTACTTCCAAATAAGCACTGCATACACTTGGCCAGGTGTGACATTTGATTTTACCCCCACCCACTCTCTGGATGAAGTTTTCGACTGCCGACAGCCTTCTGATCATGCAGATGTTAATGGTGTAAACAAGTTTCCTTGTGACTAGAGATGGGTCCATACTCCATTTTGGATATATTACAGATACTGATACTTTGTGGGCAATCCCACAGATAGTGCCGATACAAATAATCTTATTTGTAATTTTTTATATGGTGTGCGAGAGCATCAAAAGTCTTCTACCACATCAGGAATATTGCACTTTACACAGTTTGCAAATGGCTTTATGTGGAGCCATATTAACATTAAAATACTTCCAAACTTCAATTCTTTTGTTTCTTTCCATAACAGATTAACCTGCAAATAATTATGGAGACTTACAGGCTATTTTTTTCATATTTGGCTACCAGGTCCAACTCAAGTTCACGCAGCCACTATTTGCACTCTTGTTCCAGTAAACCCCTGCAAATTTAAAAAGAAACTTGTCACGTGATGGACTTCAGCAGGTGTTACA
Source organism: Dryococelus australis (assembly GCA_029891345.1). Taxonomy (NCBI): domain Eukaryota; kingdom Metazoa; phylum Arthropoda; class Insecta; order Phasmatodea; family Phasmatidae; genus Dryococelus; species Dryococelus australis. The sequence continues at coordinate 78,211,337 of CM056998.1, forward strand.
TCAAGTGATCAAAGTGACCAGTGGGTGCTAGACTAGATGAACCCTCATGGCACGTGTTTCCAATCTCTGCGCAGAACGGAAGCTAGGCCAGTGCACGGTAATGGTTGAGTCGCTTTCTGGCAGGGAACAAAGTCAGGCTCTGCAAACACTACTTTTCGCTTTGGCAGGACCACTCGTTCGGGTAAACCTGGGTGACGTACGGCCGGCGGTTGTGGCTGTGCTGACTGAGGCTCAACTGGTTGCCCGCTAAGGGCTGCACCTCAGGTGGATGTGCTGGTCGGCCTTGTTGTGCGGGATTCGGCTGTCAAGAATGTATTTAGTTTTCGTGGCAACCCCCAAAACAAAAAGTTGGCGAAACCCAGGGAGGTGTCCTAACGACTGAGGTAGGCCTGAACTACTGGGTGAAGTCCCTTGATGGTTTAAGTAGGTGGTTCAAATGTAGCGGGCTCGTAGGTTGGCAAAACTGGTATGGAGAGTTTGTGAAGCACTGCTGCAGCCTTGTCAACTTTTAAAGTTTTCAATCAGTAAAATTGGGTCAAAACTATTAAGAAACACGCTAAACTGCCCCACCAATTTCACATACAGTAAATTTCTTAACATTTACACTTAATTTCAAGTAATAAAAATTACATAATTTCACAATGAAAATTAAAAATAATATAACACTTGTTCAGTATTTCAGACCAGAAACTATGATTTCCCCTCAAGAAGACTTACACATCAAGGAAATGTGTTTGCTTAGTATAACATGCAAAGCAAAAATATACTTATTCCTTGCCTTGGCTGAAATATATATTAATTTAAGACATCGTCCATGCCCTATTTATATTCACATTTATAGTATTAATAAACGTGCCACAAAAGAATTAAAAATTAATTTTGTAATATACAAAATACCTATTCTGCAATAATTTAAATTTAAAAATTATGACACTTAAAACTTGGATTTCAAAAATGTGCATATACTCACATGTAAATTTTCGAAATATGAAAGCGTACAAATTTTTATTTAGAAACTAAAAGCATCACATTTTTTTTTTTTTTTGGATTAACTCAGATAGAGGAAATGTGGGAATTGTTTATCGCCGGATGAAAAACAATAGCAATTCTTCCGCTACCTGAATTAACATAAATTTATTATTCCGTTTGTTGTTTTCAATTGGCTGTTTCCAAAGATTGTAAACACACAAAACACGTAAAATACATATGAAGTATCAGTTGTAAACACAAATGGCACGTCAAAAAAATCAAAATATCTCTTACATTCAGAACACTGAACATAGGTTCTATAAATTTTTACAGTTCTAGAAATGTAGTGTGGTCACAACGTATCCTTGTGATGAGTGTATACAAATGCTATGATCAATGTAGGTTACCATTCCAACCTACCTAGTTTTTGTTATGGCAAAGTCATACTGCTGGGACTCCGTTAATTTTATTGCCAGTGGATTGGATGGGGCTGGGGGAAACTTTAGTTTGACGTCTTTCAGGAGACGGCATTGTTTTGCACCTCTTCTTAAGAGTATCATTTTTAATTATTTTAAAGGAAGAGTCAAAAATTTGCTCGTATGAAAGAAACATTCAGATTATTGAATAACCTGAAGTTAGAACCTTACCTAAAGAAAATGCAATAAATATGTAGTTAGTACCAATTAGAATATTAAACACACTTGGGACACAAATATTTTTTGGCGGTTATTTTTCAATACAATAAACGTGATATTTTTACTCTGCAAAATAGAGTTGAAATGGTGGTTTTCTAGGCCACGTACACTTCAAACATTCGTTTCATAATACGTTATTTACAATAACTGACTTACTGTTCGTAATTCCTATATGCAACTCCTGAATACATGTTGTTCTGTTGCAATCCTTACCACACATTTCTCTGCCATCAATACAAAATAATTAGCTGAATTATTAAATACATATGACAAGTCACAGGCTTTCCAAATCTAGTAAAATGCAGAACGAAAATAAACGGTGCTGCTTTAATCACAATTGGGAAAATGACAGACCAAGCCATACACGTTAATATTACACTTCATTCTGTTTCTCCTTGTTTGAAAGGGGTTTGGGCTTGGACTGGTACTTCCTGGGGGTGGGGATTATGTGCCAGGGTGGGAAAAGCATCGCTACGATCGCGCAGCTCACTCCCAAGCATCGAACCTAGGCATTGCGCTGTCTCCAGATTCCCGTCACACAAGGACCCCATTCATCTAGTCGAAGAAACACACCCTTTGCTAGTAGCATTCTTAACTGAATAGGACCAGTCCTTGGGACTTGCCAGCTCTTACTACAAGGGAGGAGAATCAAAAGAACTTAATCAACTGACCATTACAACCTTTTGAGCCTTTGCCCGTAAAAATGTCTAGTTCACACTCACGTCTGCCAGAGTTGTCCCAGGTCAAACCAGCACTAGATGTTATGGGTCAGCCAATCCCTTGAAGTGAAAGATCACACTCACTGAACCCAATTTTGTACCCTACCGAAAAGCTACCAGGATAGTCCTCTACACCGGACGTGCACCAGTGCCACGTAGAGACAGAGAATCTAAAACCCTCCACCAGAGGTGCATCTGACCTAGCACCCAACAAAACCACCTCTTTAAAGTAGTGACAACCTTGCCAGCTCTGAGGCATCATGCGTCAAGAAGGAGATAGAGAGTTTTTCTAGCGCCCAATGTGGAGTCTAAATGCGATAGTACGATTAAGCAGTTCGATTAGGTCATCCAGACCCTAACCAGTCAAGAATATATTTCGGGGAGTACCCTAAATATTCCATGGCACTCACGCAAGCAACCGCAATGTCAGTCACTGACATGAGCGAGCACGAGTTCAACTACACTGTTGCAGCCACAACCGACCACAGCCGCTGTTCGAAACCGTATTGCCCCGACACGGGAAGACACAGAATCCAGTGCACCTATTATCAACAGTATACCTAGGCTGGACAGATGAACTGCACTTTACCAATGGCCTCAAATACAGATGCAACGAATCTCGAACCCGTTAGACCGCATTCTGCAATTGGATTACCTGCCCAGGGTGTAATACTCACACAGTGCGCTGCATAATGTGTGGGGAGACTTACCACCATGGATGCATAGGTTAGCCAGAAGAGCACATTACCCGACTAGGAATGGTATATCAGTGCGAAGACTGTCAGCGTGCTGCAGAGTATAGACCACACAACCCACAACCGGCCACCGGAGTTTGCGGAACGTCCTCACGAGGACCCGCTAGTGTTCATGGATGAACGTGAAGGGAATTTCACATGCACAGAGTGTCCGAAAAGCAATGGGTCCCATGAGCACAATCCAAGTTGAAGGGCAAAGCCCTCGAATGGCAGCAAAAATACAGTGAAATTGTTTCTGAGTGGGGCCAACTCAGTAGCAGACTCGCACAACACTTTACTGGCAAAGTGGTACTGGCGCGCCTCGCTACAGAATTTTGCAGCTGCACCCAGACACCAGACGAGGAAGTAGAGATTTTTGTCTGCCGTAAGGTAAAGATGTACCGACGTATTGTCCAAGACGAAGATGAGGAAAGTTGTGTATAGCAGGCAACACGCCTGTTATTACTACCCAAACTCAGAAACATTATACTCCTCCCCAAGGCATTCATGCCATTCATGGTGGACGAACTGGTAGACCAAGTGCGGAAAGCGGAATGCAACTTCAGAGCGCAAGTTATCCTCAACCGCCAGAAGCCAAACAAGCAAACAGAGCCAGATAAACAGTCTGAACAACAGCCGAAAACGCTGCCCACCCGCACCTCACTTACCGAAGGTTGGTATTGCCCCGCATACCATTTAACAAGTACTGTCCACAGCAGCCAGCACCAAGGCAAGTGTGTGTGGAAGAAGGGGACACAACACATACACCACGTACCACCCAACCTGACCCTAGCAACAGATGCGTCCCACAGAAAGAAAATGCTGCCGCCGCCGCCAGGCCAAAAGGGTCTACCCTGTCGGACAAGAAGGGCAAACCGATCAGCTCTTAGACGAAGAGGCTGGCCCACCCAAAGCCCTCACGTAGCAGTTTAAGTCAATGGAAGAAATGTATTAGCAGTGCTTGACTCTGCTACATCTGGTAACTTTGCCCAAAGAGACATACTCACAGAAGAACAAAGGGCATTACTACGTACACAAACCAAAACATTGAGAATGGCTAAACTGGAATGCACAGTCACCGTTGACGGTCATACGCCATTCATTGATGAGCTTTTCAAGATCAAGACCCAAGTGGAGTTCATTGTGTCACCCGAAATCCATGACAAACTTATAGTAGGCCACCCATGGCTTAAGCAACAACATTGCATAATGGACCATGGGCAACAGAAAGTATACCTGGGCGACAACCACCGCATAATCACGAATGGAGAACACAGCCCTGACAACGTGAAACCAAGCTATCCACAAAATGGAAATTAACCATGAGCTCTCCAACAAGACGCAGTTCCGACAACTGAACAAAATCCTAGAGGAGCATGTCGGTGCTTTTGGAACTGGAGGAACGCTTCGTCAGACGAGAACCCTCCAGCACAAGATTCTACTCAACACAAATGCACCGTCTACAGCAGATCTTTTAAGGTCTCTGCCCGGCAACACCACCTCATCATGGCACAACTTGAATACATGAAACGCCAAGGAATCGTCAAATCGTCAAGACTCTCCCTACAACTCCCATGTTGTATTAGCTCCAAAGGACGGAGAGCTAATGTTTTGCATGAGCTACAAAACTTTGAATAACGTCACGTTTCCGATTCTGCCACCCGCCCTCGACCTAGCGCATACCTTGTGTGATATAGGAGAGGCGAAAGTCTTCAGAACCTTGGACATGCAGTCTGGTTATTGGCACCTCACGGTGCACCCCGACTGACAGTTCACTTCACCAGAAGGAGAAACCCTTCAATTAAGAGTCGTGCATTTCTGACTCAAAAGGGCTCCTGCTACATTTCAACGGTTAATGTCGGCCGAAGTCTTAGAAGGATACATTGGGCGAATTTGTTTTGCATACCTTGACAACGTGATCATCTGTTACAAAACCTGGGAGGAACATCTCACGCACTTGCAACGAGTATTGGAACGCCTGGCACTAGACTTTATGACAGCGAAACTTTCGAAGAGCCACTTAAGCAAGTCATCCATAGAACACCTGGGGTAAATTGTTTCAACTGATGGCAACTATCCTCAAGCAAAGTCCATACAGGCTATACAAGAATCCGAGGAACCTTATAACAAAAAACTGCTTAGACGCTTCCTTGAACTGTGAAACTGGCTCCGAGGCTTTGTACCCAACATCACCGACCTAATGGCACATCTGCACCCACTCTTAGAGAAGGAAACCCGGTGGCTATGGGGACCCGAACATTGCGTAGCCTTGCAAGCTCTCAAGGCCAGCTCTAAGCACATCAAAAACTTAAATCGGCCACAAGGAGAAGGGCCTCAGGTCTTGCAGACAGATGCATGCCAAAACGGCTTGGTGCCATCTTGAATCAAGAGGACTCGGACGACAAACCTCTAGTCATCGCTTACGGCAGAACAAGGCTCAACGCCACGAAACAGAAGTAACACATAAACAAGCAAGAATGCCTCGCAGTTATATGGGCCATCCACAAATATTGCTCATACCTGGAAGGCACGCATTTCATTAAGAGAAACTACACTAAAGATTGCAAATAACTTTCAGATTCGAAGAACAAGGGTAAGCTTAGAAGATGGAACCTCTTTCTCTCAGAGTTTTACTTTAAAGACCAACACTGCCCACTCAAGGGCCCTGTCGCATCAGTTAGACCTGGAAGATGACGCTAAGCCAATGAAAGACATTGACTGAATCTTGCCTCCTCAACCCCTGGAAAGCAGCCCAAATGAACAACTCAGACTTCTTCAGCTCGAAATAAGACGAAGTCAGATAGAGCACCATCAACAGTAGGACCCTGACGTGAAGGAACTCCTATGATAGCACCCACAACGATTCACGCTACACTACGACATCATCTAGTCATGCACCAATCAACTCGGAGCTGAGTGGAGGATCTGGATACCGAAGGACTAGCCTGCCGATATCTGCCAGCATTATCATGACCACCGCAACGCGGCCCCCCAGACACCCGGGAAACCTTAGCCCACATCGGCACAAGTTACATCTGGGACGGCATAAACAGGGATGTCTGCCAGTACGTCCACAACTGCACAAAATGCTGCAGGAACAAGGCCTATCCCGTGCAACTACCGAAGGCCAAACCTCGCAGACCGCACACCCCAAGGACACAGATAATTGCCGTTTCGATGGGACCTTATCCCGGCAGTACCAAGGGAAACAGGTACCTGGTTGGTCGTGACGGACCTATTCTCCAGGTGGGTAGAAGCCTTCCCGCTGCCAAGCCAAGAGACACACCAAATCATTGGAAAATCCCACAATGAAGTTTTCCCACGCTGGGGCTGCTCATAGATTATACAGTGGAAACTCTATCCATCGAATTTCAGGGGACTGACATAAAAATTCTATAGATGCGGTCATTCTGTATATGTGGACTTCACATATTAGTCACCAAAAAAAAATCCAACCTCATTCAAATTTAGGTTTAATATAAAGTGAGTACTTTTGAAAGTCCTCTCATTTGGAATAACCATCAATAAATATATTTTATTGTAGCCTTAGACCTAAACTTTAAAGTACGGTGGAATATACTCACTGTATTTATTACTTACATAGCAATATTTATTTTAAAAGATGGTAGAAGGAAAATTATGGCTGAAAAGAAAAAGTAACTAGGACCTCAATGAACTTTACAATGAACAGCCTAAAGGCATATGTTAGGTATTTGTCAAGTTTACTTAAAATAAAACAATGCAAATGGGAATATCAAAGAAAATTTTTCCGGTACACACACATTCAAACTTAATAAAAACCGTATTTAAACACCTCGTTTGAAATTACTTCGTCAGAAACACCTATTGTGGCATGTATAGGCTGTACTGAATTTTTGTATTCGTGTAAATATTGTTAAGTTACAATTCCGTAGAAACATAAAAAAGTCGAACTTAAATTCTCCACTACAAAACATCTGTGGCAGAAAACTTGTATTATGTTGCAATGTTTACAAATAACAAATAAACGTTGGACCACTACAATTCCACAGATGGTGACGTGACTAGAGAAAGCAAAAACATGACAACATGTTACACAAAATGTTGTCCATCAATGTGTACTTGTGGCGCTGCTCCAGCTGTGCCACCTACGCAAGATATGTTCCTCTTATACAGCAGCGAAATTATTTTCTCATGCAAGACTTGAATATTGTTATTGATAAAGTGTAGTGAATACAGTTTCCTTAATTCTGCATTGCTTTTTTATAACTTTCCAGGCATATTTTTATAGTTACATTTTTATACATACTGCATCGTAATTTCCATGAAAAACTATTTAAATAAAAAACTTGCAAGTGTTGGCAACGTCACATCGCGAATTAATATCTCAAAAATATGCACCGCTGCTTTATGCTCATCTTTACCAACATGGCTGCTTCCAAAACCATTGAGAAATTGTTTATTGATAATCTTATAAAATTCTACAGTACATATACTTATGTACTGTATTCCCAAAAATTTCTTTTTTTGCATTACGTGCTCTCTAAATACACAATGTGTAGTCTGAGACGTCTGTTTTATTATTTATTAATTTTTGTTACAAAGTACAAGTTCAGCATCTCGACTCACCAGGTTATTTTGGAAGTGGTAAATTACATAAATAGGACAAAGTGCGAGTAGCGACACATAAGGGAAACAATTTGTGTTGAAAATTTTATTTTATTTGTGATGTCTATTAGTATTACTTGTGCATATTTACATAATGTACTCTATAACGACTTTGTATGCCTTGGTGAGTAGAGTTGACTTATACTTTTTTGTTATTACTTCGTAGTTTAATGATCGGATCATGTAATTATCGACAATGCTACAGAAACTTTTATTTGATCGATGCGGATTGAATTAAATTTTGAATTTGGCAAAAACTGATTTTTGCAAACATTATTACCGTAACATAGGAATTTGGTCAGGACGACAGAAAATGCTCTTTGGACACGGACTTTCGGTTCAAACGGGTTCGATGTTTCAAGTTTCGAGTACTTTCAGACAACGGGACCCAGTTCACTAGCAAGAAGTGGCTGCTAGCATGCTAAGAATGGGGAGCTGAGACCTGAACATCTCCACCATAACCCCCACATGCCAACCCCACTGAGCTGAGGAACCAGGAGCTGAAGAAAAGGCTCCGACTCAGTGCAGATGACCAGAAACAATGGGATTGCCACATTTCCATAATACTCTTCACTATCAGATGACACATGAATGAGGCACCTAAATGTAAAATTATGTTACCTGCTCCCAATTTTGTGCTCTGCTGCAAAGCGACCCGGCCGGTCCTATAAAATGGGAAAGCACCAGTGTCCCGTCAGGACTAACCCCCATCTATATAAAATTACCTGGTTTAGCTCCGAGCCAAAAAGGTGGACGCTGCCTACTGCCTCAGACAAGTGAGTATCCATTCTCGTGTACATCTCACATCAATTAATTGCAATTTTATTAATAACCATATTTAGAACTGGGCGGGATCCTGACTTTTCGGGAAATATATTGTCCCAAAAATTTGGGCGGAAATAATTTTCACGTACATTTTTCGGGATAAAAATAATTTGGGCTATTTTGCTATTATTTCTGTGTTCTGCAACACATATGTAAGAGTGGGCCTTCATGGCCCTAATCTTGCCAGCATTATAATAAATAAATGCAAGTCAACGTAACTATGAATATTAATGCTTTCATATAAATATAATTCATACAAAGTTTTCTATCAGTCGTATGTAAACAAACTTTGGTGTGCTTTCTTAAAATAAACAACAGTTCATTCCACATAATAAATGGTATTTTCATTGCGCAAATGGTATTTTTTCTGCCATACATTGCTTTGAAAGTAAAAAAATTGTTTTAGAAACGTGAAGTAGGCTCTATATATTTTTTAAACAAAAGTAGATTTTATTGACATAATGGCGTTTAGTCATGCATGAATAAACACTTTCCTCTGCACGTATTTTAGTGGCTGAAATAATACACACTGCTCACAAGCATTAAGAAAGTAATGTTTAGAATTTCAAGCCTGTTTTGTTTAAGAATCGAGATAGCTATGAAATTAGTCTTTTATTTTCACCACGGCTCGATTTTAAGGAATTTTACCGCCTGTCTGACGGACAGGTTCTCATTTCTTCAAGCCTGCCTGAACACTTTCAACCTGCCCAGATTTTTAAAATACAACTATTTAAAAAAAATAAAAAATACATAGTTTTGTACATTGTTGACATACTAGTAATGATTAATATACAAAACATTGACGCTGCAAACCAAGTGCAATATATTACACATTGGAACACACTGTGATTTTTCGCTCTTCAATCTTCATCACTATCACTTTCACTGGGGCAAACTTCTATTTCCCCTATCGCACATGGTGCCTGAAATAGACTGCGTTTCCTTTGACGCTGTGCAACCAGAGCATGATAGCATCATCTGGGTCATAATCACAGACATTTGGTGACGACATTAGAATCCGCATCAGTGATGACAGGACGTTATCCCCAAGCCGATTTTGCCAATCTGATTTTGTTGATTTCATTGTGAGAAACTACGTTCACAGTCTGCTGTATGAGATGGCAGAGAAGGCAGATCAACAAGCCCAAGAATATAAGGGTATTCAGCTTTGTGTTTTTCATTCACAGAACCCCAACTTGCTTTTGTGACAGGCCTATTTCTTTATAGACAGTTCTTTCCAAGCTTGAAACCATTTATTGAAAGAATAAGTAAAAAAACTACTTACTAGTGTCTCCAAATGTAGCATATGCATTGAACGTCACAGACCATGAATTTAAATTAGAGATCTCAGCAGCTTTGAACAATTCTTTGTTGTGATTGTAGTTGTCACCTAGTCTACTTTCCATGCAGTTTACTAGTACACATACAAACACCTACTGTCAGCACTCAAACCCCTACTATTTTTAATCAAAGTTGGCATCTTCATTGTTTTATAGCTGCTATGAAGTCTTCCAGTATATTGTGAACTTCACCTATTGTCAGTGTTTCCTTTTGGAAAAGTAAAGACAGAAGAGAACACTGAGAGAATATCACAAAAAAAAGTGAAAAAACTGAATTTGTTTCAGGTTACTGAGAAATTATTGGATTCTTCTCCAACTTGATTTATCATTTTCATTGCCAGCTTCAAATGTATTTTTCTGTAGTACTGGATACAGCTTAACAGCACCTGTCACAGCTCGTTGAGTATGGGAAAGCCAGCGTGTACTCCCAACACGTGTAGGAGCACAAAAGTTAACACCTTCATTGTCACAAGCTGTTTTCAAAATACTTCTGTGAACTTGACTATGGTGAAAAAATGAATACAGTAACTTCGAGAAGCATTCAAGCTCTGTACACAAAGGTATTTTTTCAACTGCATCTTTCACTGCAAGGCAGTGGGCTAAGCAAAGGACATCAATCATACAGGGATTCAGTTGTTTAAATTTTGTCTGCACTCCACTGTGCATAGTGTTGCACCATCACTTGCAAAACCCACTAGGTAATCCTTAATTTCTCCAACTCCTAAACCACAGTATTCTTCTAGTACATTTGCAAATGCATTCATAAATTTGTGTAGCATTTGGTCTTTCAACATGTTTAACGGAAACAAACTACACGTATATTGCCTTCAACACAGTAACGTATATACACAATAACTTGTTCAAGAACAGCACAGTCTGTCAGATCATCACATAATATGGAGAAAAATGGAGCAGTCTTAAGACAATCTTCAAGTGTCTTTGCTCAACACTGCCAACAAAACTAATAAATTCAGCACATTTTTTGTCAGCAATATAGGTTTCACGTATATCTAAACCTTTCTTCTTGTCCAGCTCACACAGCCACTTCAAATTTGTAAATGGTCATGTTTTGCAATAGCATGGCTATTTCAATAAAGAATCCTAATTATTTCAAGCACTTCTTTGTTTAGTGATTGAAGTGCTTTTTCTGCTACTAATTTTACTGGTTCTGCATTTCTTAAATTTATAATCTCTGCACACAGTTTATGGCACCGGCTAACGTTGTGTGAAGATAAATTTTCTGTCCTGAAGCTGCTTCAGCCAGTGACGAAAGAAGGAAGTCTTTTCCTGAAGTTGTTCACAAGTCTTGCAAAACATTACGTTTTTATCAGTCATGATGAGCCCAAGGAAATCGGACCGACCAAGTTTCTTGGTAATTTCTACGCCGTGTTGTTTCGTCATACTTCTTGTCATAACACTGCATCGGTCCGCAGCTTTTTATCCAGGCGGTTTTGAAACGTCTTGCAGATATTGCCACTTACTGCTATTTTAACATTTACTATGCACTACTTAAAAGTTATTGGTAAAAAGTTGTTTAAATTAACAGTCAAAGAAACAACAAACACACTACACACGCCCATAAACGCTACACAAGTAATTCATACGGACTCGCCCTTGCATTGTTGGAGTAATGTACACTGAGCGGGATGACAGACCTTTTTTTCCCATTGAGCCGAGTCTGTTTGGGGAAAAAAAACACACGCACGTACGCACACGCACACATACCCCCCCACGGCTGGTGGTCCGTCTGTGAAAACGAGCATGTCCAGCCTCCAGAATTCTTTTCAACTTACAGGTTTTGTAGCATTTAAATGTAGGCTGGACAACACATTGCCTATCGGCACACTGCCGACAAAATTACAAACTGACAACCTTGCTCAAATTCAATGCGGACAAATGCGCCCAGTTCTGTTATTGGCTTGGAACTAAAATTCGTGCCACCGCTAAACATGGTTTAGGACTAACAGGCGAAAATAAGGCAACTACCAATTTTAGCATTGCTTATTTTTGCTGGCAAGGACGTCACTTGTCCAACGGACAGGTGAAAAATTACATTCACCTGTCCGTGCTGATTTCTACCTGTCTTGGGCAGACAGACAGGCGTTAAAATCGAACATTGAGTTTCATGCACTCTTAATTATTTTTATTTTTACGAACTTCTTAGAAACGCAACCAAATAATTCCATTGCGGGCTGAAAGGCATGTCAAACGTATACAGTAGAACCTCTCAATTATGACCCATCACGGTTCCTGAGAATAGGGTCATGATAAAAAATTTGGAAAATTTTGGGCTGATTTTGACCTACACCTAACCACTATGCCCCCAAACTTGCCATTTTTGGCATGAAGTAAGTTCAATCATCTCTAGCGCATAAAAAATCACTTTTAAATTTAAATTAAATATAAATATATTTTAATAGCTAGACGTCTCCTGAATAATTTGAAACATAAGAAAGACATATTTGACATCCCCTTGTGTGTGAAAAGATTAGTCTATATAATATTAAAATATAAAGTAACTATTAAAGATCTATTACGCAGGTCTCGTGGGTCATACATTGCTATGAGCCACGTAGCGATCAAAAAGTTTAGGTGGCATTGCACAATACATGTGTGCAAGCCACGCTCTAACTTTGGTCTGGCTGTGTACGTAGCTGCCAGCTGGGCGAGCGCCTAGATCCTCTGCAGCGCGGTCGAACGGTATGCTGCTGAAACTAGGCCCGAGATTCTCAGGCTGGGCAGCTGTCCGTCGGTCGCTACAAGATGGCGCTGCCACTGCCATCGTTACATAGCCAGTTCACATCCTAACAGCTGCCTGGCATTGGGAAAACATGCTGATAGATGCAGTTGACATCAATGTGGTGATTTTACACGAAATGTAGGTGGCATGTTGGCCTCTGCACTGGCATGATGAGGCACGGCAATGTTTACGGGAATATAAAATATTTAGTGTGGTTTAATTGAATTAACTGTCCCGAATTTTTTATCAGTAACTTTTGACGTTGCCTATACACATACATGGCCTCACTCACCATAATATGGTACCGGTAACATAAGAACACATTTTATTTCCACACACTTATCTTTATTCACTTTACACATAAAATTGACTTCAAAAGGAAAAAAAAAACAATTGCCCACCATAAAAAAGTTAGCATATTATGTAGGTGTGGGAGCACATAAACTAAAAAATAATAATTAAAAAAAAAAGGGCATTGAATTAAATTTGATGTAATACATACACTAATTAAGATGCTAGTCTGTGTAATGTGCTGCTGTTTTTACAGCAAAAGAGGGATAATGGAAATGAAAAAAGACAGGGAGGGTAAGGCAGAGGCAGCATGTGACTAGGAAAGAGAATCCTTACTGAACCGGCCTGCAACACCCCCCACTTTCACGGATAATACACCAGTGATCCCTTCTGGCATTAAGTAATTTATTGCTTCACGCTGCTTGGGACAACCAATGTCAAAGTCTATGCTGGTAAAGGCCATTCACAGTAAAGTGAGCACTTTTTAAAGCCCTCTCATTTGGAATAATAGTCAATAAGTATGCTTTACTTTAGTCTTGGACATTAACTTCAGAGTATGGTGGAATATACACACTGTATTTATGACTTACATGGTAATATGTATTTAAAAAGATGTTTAAAAGATAAAAAATGGCTAAAAGGAAAAAGTAACAAGGCCGTCAAAAGTGGTCACTTTACAGTGAACATGCTATAGCTTGAGAAATGCACGACCACTAACATCAGTAAGGGCTAATTTTCCACAAACTGAAAACCACAGTGGATAATAGAAACTAGTACCGCCGTTGGATAAAAATTATACAAAACACATTGGGGCATAACTGAATTTGCAGTTCACGATACAGTGGTTGGCGAAGGATTACTAGATCTATTTTTAGATGTTCCTCAAATTTTTGACCCAAACTTTTCACGGTTCCTCGGGATTGGGTCATAATAGAGAGTTAGTCGTAATAAATGTGGCCGTATTGCAGGGGTTTTACTGTACACGTAAAATCACATTTAAATTAGTGGGGATGCAACTGCATTTCCACGTAAACTCATAAAAATCTGAACGATTGTGCATTTATACGACCACATGCTGCTTCTTGTTCTTGTAGGTTACACTGCTAAACAGTTGCAGAACACGACACAACTTCATCTAAGGTGGTACGTTATTGGTCAGCACGTTGCATGACGTAGAATGTCGCCCAATGATAGTCGTTAAGAACAGTACTTCTCGTGTTTTTATTTTGATAAACACCTGTACATGAGATTGGATGATATAACACAATTAAAAATTTATTCATATATTACTTTTATCAATAAACTTATAGTTTTAAATGAAAGTTTAAATATTGTGTTATTTGTGGTGCTGTAACCTATACCTAAGACACGTTAATTTGATACTAAACATGATTTTATTTTACATTTGTTTTTAATGTTTTGTTTACTCACACTATAGTTTGTTTAGATAGTTCGTTAGAAGCAATATAGATAGGTATAAATATATTGGTGAGAAATTCCATGCGCCTATTTGGCATTTTTACAAAAAAAAATTCCAGACAATGTGTCAGCAAATTGCAAACCTTGCTCTAAAGTACCGAAAACACATTTTCATAGTACATTAATCTTAAATTTTTATTTGTAAATGTTGTTAATTTTCTAGTGTAGCGACAAATTCCCGATCCCGTCCTGTTTCCCATGGGAAATTATGATTCCCCGCATGAAATTGTTTTTCCCACCCTAAATTTTCCCGATCCCTAATTATCTATTCCGCCCAGCTCTAATCATAATATTATCCCCCAAGGGTTGAATACTATTCTGCGCGCCATCCAAAATATCTTTGCATTTTCTTTCCACAGGTCAACTGTGTAAATCTTTTTAATGGAAGCACCCAGCCATAAAGCTATCTTGTAGGGCGGCACGCTTTAAAGAAAGAGGCTCACGTCACAACAGTCTTGGGTGACTTTCATTGGTTGTGTTCCAGAGCAATAGTATCGCCTAGGAACGACACTGTCAATGAAATCAACAATCTCATTATACAAAGAGTTCCCGGCCAAGTCAAAACCTATAAGTCGGTTGACACAGTCACCAATGTTGACGATGTCGTCAACTTTCCTCAAGATTTTCTAAATTCGCTTAATCCTTCTGGCTTGCCACCTCACGAACTATCATTAATAGTCGGTACTCCTATCATGCTTTTAAGGAAGTTTGATTGTCGCGACCATCCTCACCGGTCCAGCAGCCGGCCAGCTGGCAAACATCCCGAGGATTCCCATGATTCCCACAGATTTGCCAATATCTTTCAAATGGTAGCAATTTCCCGTAAAAACATTGTTCGCGATTACTATTAATAAGTCCCAGGGTCAAACTTTCTCTTTGGTTGGAATCGACCTACGAAAAGAGTGTTTTTCCCATGGCCAACTATATGTTGGTTTATCACGAGTTGGAAGTCCCGAGAAACAGTACATTTTGCTACCAAACAATAACAGGACGTCAAACATTGTCTACAGAGAATGTCTTAGCCAATAACATATTAAATACTTCTATCTCAGATAAATTGCGTTGTAATATAATGTATATTAATATGAAAAATTATAAAAAAGTAAAAAAATATCAAATAAAAATAGCAAAAACTTTAAATTATAAATTATTTAATTAATTATTAAATTATGTGGTTTTTTTTAATGCTTTAGGAGAGTTTACCCAACCTAATTAACGCCGGGTTAAGCAGTTTTATTTATCTTAATTGCATCCGTGCGAAGCCGGGGTGGGTCGCTAGAGCTCATAAATCAAATTTTTTTTAATTGTTAAAATTTTTATTTTTGAAGGTAAAATAGTTTTTTATGGCTATATTTCATTTTATTTTGTATTTTAACTCTAATTTTGGTGTTTTGTGGTGTGTTAACATAATTTTGGCGCAGAATGTGTTATAACTTGAATTTTGGTGTTATTTCGCTTTTATTTCTATTCATAGCATAATCTTGCCTCTAGTTATGACACATTTGCTATAAGAATAATTTTTTAATGCACTGACGCGTGTCCAATTAGACTGACTGAACACGGTAATTACAGAATTTACTGGCCAAATCAAAAGTGACTTAGGTAGCGGGGATGAGGCGAAGTATACCCCAACAGTGACTTGTCGGCCGACTCGATAAGTCTCCCCACTGATCCCCACCGTAGGCGGAGTGATCAGGGATGTTGAGCCGGAGTCGCGCCAAGCCTCTACTGGTTGTGTGTCCACCCAGAACGCCCGGCAGCACTGCAGGTCACCGTGACCGCTCACTAATAGTGCGAGTGGTGCGAAGCAACCTGAGTGTGTTGTATCTCCTGGTGTGAAGGTGTTACTAGTGGTTGAGGCGTTACTGTTTCTTCCCCACAAGCACTAATAGTGCTGCTGGGTGTTTGACGGGAAGAAACAGGTAGCCATCTAATGGTGACATCTTAGTTCGGTTTAATAACTTCCTCGGATTCTGTTGGCAGTGCACAGCATAATCTACCTCCAACTGAGAGTACAGATATATACCCTGGAAATAAAAGTAGCAAAGTAGAAAGTTAAGGGTGTTTATTGAAAGTTTAATAGACACGTGACCTGTGCTACCTCCTACCAAGTCGAGGATAGCTGAAGGTAAGTGCGTGGTTTCAGGTGTAGGTGACCAGGTTCTAAATAAACGGGAAAAGCTGATTCTAGATGAAAAATAATAGATACAGTTAAACTACTAATTAAAGGTGTATGAGGAGACAAAGGAAGTTAAAAAAGAAGGTTCGTATTCGTATGTCGCCGGGTTGATTGGTCGGTGCCATACATAGTTGGTTGACGCAAAGGCGTACTTGTAGGCTTCGAACTTCTCCAGAGCTCCCGAGCACTAAGAGTGCTGTGGGCGGTGCACACGAGATGCGAAAGAATGACTCCAAAGCTCGGCTGCGGCCGGACTTATATAGCGGTAGCTTGTAGGCTGCCGGCACGGGAAGCAGGGTAGGCGTGACGTCCTGCGACCCTGGGCGGCGTGCAAATGATCTCATCAGCAGTTCTGGCTTTGTGCCTCGTCGGGCTTGCTCAGCCGTGCCCGAGGTCTAAGCAGTTTGTTGGTGTCGAACGAGGGGGGGGGGGGGGGGGCTTGCCTGCCGGGATATGTGCCTTCCAGACGAGAAGGAAAAACACATAAGTTCCCGTTGCCTGTAGGGGTAGACAGCGTGTTGCTCACGTCTGTAGAGATGGAAGCAGTACTCCGAGGCGATGAGTCGGAGTCGTATTATAATAGGTGTAGAAGCGGCACTCGTCAGCACTGACAAGTTCTACATTAAATACAATGTTAATACATTCAACTCTCATTCTAATACTCTTCATGGATCCTGTGAAAAGGGTCATTGGTCATTATTTCGAGAAAGTCGTTAATGGAAAATTGTTTAATGGCTTCCCAAAAAAGTGTCATTTCGAGAGGGTCATTATTTCAGGGGTCTTTGAATCAAGTTGATTGTACACTTGTTTTACCCTGACGCATGACGTTCTTGGATTAATGGTGGATCGTTACAATCAAGCTGTTTTCTTTGGTGTGAGGCTAGACACACCAGATTACTCTAACTTCACCTTACTTAGTTACGTACCACAGACTTGCAGGTATAAAGAACTGGTCTAGGTTCAGACTAGGAACGAAGTCGGAGACCCTAGTACGACCTTTCATCCGATTTGACTCGATTCTACCTGTATACCTGGAAAAATAGCCTGTGGAGGCTGCTGACCCTGCTGTGGCACTGGTGGTGGCTGGCTGGTGATGGTACCGGGACCTGGTGCGCTGACAGGTCAGCTGCAGCTGTCACTGCTGGGGGCCCTAGTTGGGCTGTCAGGCTGGTTGCCCTTTATCCAGATGTTTGCTATACCAAATGGGGCTTTCTCACCCCTGAGAAAGGCTTTAATGAAGGGGTGAATGTCCTCTGAAGTTTTAAGGAGTAGTTCAAATAAGGATGTTACGGGGGTTGAGTACAGAAGCTTCTCTAAGCGACTGGCAGCTTGATCTTGTTCCTGAGTAATTGGAGTCCTAAGTGCAGTTGGATTTGAGTTAAGCAGTTGATTGTACAGAGAGGCAATAGTTACATTTCTACTTTTTATCCCTATTTTGATTACCACTCCGATAGGAGTAGGGCATGAGGAAGATGACTACTACCAGTCCCGAAAAGAGTTAAGCAGGTGAAGCTTGTCCCTATCTATGTGTACATCCTCAAAATGAGGTTGACTGACTAGGTTGTACCCTGTGCTCCTGTCGTTCCCTGTACCAGGAGTGGGGTGGACACAGAGCATCAGGTTAAATTATGACTGACCATACAACCTTTGGGTGTGGGTCCACAAGGGGTTAGACCGCCGGGACTACGCAGATACTTCTTCCGGCACCAGAATAGCGGTGGACGAAGTATAACAGGCTGGTTGACTAGCTGTCTTGAGGGTTGAATTCCTCCTGGTGGTTGTACTACCGTTCTAATACACCAGGGTGTACAGAATGGGCAGCCATCTAATATGTATGTAATTGACATACAGGTGTCCCTGAAGGGGAGCTCGAACTCCTGCACTAAAGATCGGAAAAATTTTAAGTTAAGTAATTATTCTGTGGTCACCTGCTTTATCCTTAACGAATCTGATGTCTAATTATGAAACAGAACACATTTGGAATAGCACTCATCAGTTGGATAAAAATGTGTTTATTATGGTGCTGTACCGTTTCCCCTTCCTTGACTCCTATTCTGACCACTTGACTATCACTCAATGTCAATACTGATGCAGGGGGAAATGTACTTACTAATAACTCCAGGGAATTCATAACACAATAACATTTATTAAACATATAAGGATTGAATACAATATGTTACATATGACAAGTCAACAGTTAGTGATTACTCACGATGGCACAATGCGGAATATGATATATTACGCTTGATTCGCCTAACCTTGCCAGTAAATATTAATTAATGCGGGCAACAGGGTGTCAAAGTAGAGTGTTACACCTAACTGCCAGCTCGATAGTTATGCTGACAATAAATCCTAAGTAGAGTGACCCAGAACTCCTCCAGGCCTCGGTGTCGTGATGTCCTCCTTCTCGTTACCAGCTCTGGCAAATAACGTGGCGGTACCACGATCGTCATGACACTGGGGGATGAAGCGCGGTCTCCATGGTCGTTTTATATGCTTCGCCCAGTAGGTCAGCGGAGTTAATTTACAAAACAGTCTCGAGCTACAGTCGATCATATCTTAAGTAGTGTTCTCTTATCTGGCCGGCGTAGCTTAAGTAGTATTCTCATGAGCAGCCCTTACCTGGTCACTACAGTGCGGAATAAACCCGGTGGTAAGTACTACATCCTATCAAACAAAAGATGAACAGAAGTTAAACTACGGTTTTACAGGTGATGGTGACCTGTTCCTGAACTACGCAAGGTAGAAAGATTAACTTGACGCATGTAGCTTTCTAAAGCCTGATCTGAGACAAGGTCCATGTAGATTTGGTTGTGATAGGTAAGGCATGCTGGATCAAGGTTACAGGTTACTGTTGGAATACTGGAGTCTTGGTATGTTGTCAGTCGAGTTGGTCTTTACCTTGACACAAAGTCTGGGACTGCGAGCACACATTACTTAATCGTTCAGGCTTCCTTACCATGCCCACCTGACTCGTAACCTGTTTCTCCAACTGCAGGGGTGGTTGGGTACCACTGGTGCTGGCCCCAAGCCCTGATCTCTTACTGCTTCTGTTGACTGCTGGAATACTGGATTCTGCACCAGGCAGGTTGGCTGCTTGCCGAAGTGTGGTGGGAGTATGAAATACACCGCTTGAATAAACGACACTCGGATAGGAACAATACTTATTTATTATGTACTAATAAAAAGGTGACGCGTACTTTCTCCTACCAAACAAAACGTGGTCAGAAGTAACCTACAGTAAAACAGGTGGGGCTGACCTGCTAGTATAGAATGACAGACATATATAAAAACAACTCAGTTGCAGCTATTCTAACTCGGGATGTATTGAAGTGACTTCAAGAAAAAAAAGGTACCACTACTTTAAACGGCAATGGGTGTAGTTGCCACTCACCAACAAGTAGTGGCAGATGTTTAACCAGGAGGATCAACTGCGGAACTGTGGAATTAAGCCGTGCAGGCTTCTGGTGTTGAAGAGCTTCTAGAAGCTGTTGGTGGTTGAAGCCTCTGAAGTTTCTGTTAGGAAATGGTAGAAGCCTCTGGAGCCTCTGGTCATTGGTGGCGGTAGCTACTGGTGGCTGCTGAAGATCTCTTGGTGTTCTTGGACAGGACCATCATGACCTAAAGTAGTAGAGAGCCCGAACACAGAAGTGCTGAGGCGAGCTACTAGAGAAGATAACTGGCTTCTTTGACCGCGCACTGCCTTCTATTGTGCGTCCGGCTGGCCCATACCTGGGCTGGAGTGGGAGGTGTGACATCGCTCTGTGACATCTGCCTGGAGGGAGCGAGGTGGGAAACTCTACTCTTGCGCTCGACTATATGGCCTCGGGCACACTGCCATCTTTGGAAAGTTTGACGACACACTGTCTAGCAGGTGCTTCAGGGAGGTTGACGTGTTCTGTTGCCACTTGGATACAATGCTTATTTCACATGCTAGAATTGCCCGCTAGGCTGGAGCGATCCTGTGAGCACTCGTGAATAACGTGTTGGGTTTGACCCTTTCTCAGGATACGTAGATACTATGTGAGTAGTGAGAGGAAATCAGTTCTAGAAAATCAGGAAATACTACGTGTCTGCAACTGTCCCTGCACAGGGACAATCCTGTAGCCTTCTATGGTAGTGGTTCCTTGTAGAATATAACATGTTAGAATGAGCCGGAGTAATGTTTAGTTAAACTCATATACGCAGCATGCGTCAAAGTGACTATGAAAACAACTAGACTTAACTAACTCTATATCTAGTCTTGGTGTCCAGAAGGGACTTACAGATTTACCACTGACCAGTAGGGCAGTGGTAAGTGTTGGCGTTAATGAAGGGGCAAAGATATTTAAATATGTTCAACGACTTGTTCAGGGGCTGGCTCCGGAGTATCTCTGGGAGGTGTTAAGACGTTGGTGAAAGCGTAGCTGAGCTTCTGGTAGATCTAGAAGACTTGAATGGCAGTAGCTGCTGATGGTTCCTTTGGCACTAAGAGTGCGGTGAAGGAACATAATAGACTGGCGAATAAGGGTCATTTACTGGTATATATATTAGCCGGCTTGTCCTTGGTTGGCAATGGAAGGAGTGGGTGGGAGGTTGGCATGATGCTCTTCAGGATGTGTGATGTCGCCGATCAGCCCGAATTTTTTCAGCTGAGATGGCATGAGTCAGCACTTCTCTTGGTGTTGCATTCATGATGCAATCCTTTGGCGTACTATGGTATTACGTAATGTCATCTTGGCGGTTAGTGGTCAGCTCACTTCACCTTGTAGAAATTACCATATTATTTTACCGTGGGCTGAACAGTATCTACGAACACATTTATAGGGATAATTGGAGTTAATTTAAATTCCAATATTGCCAGGCACTGGAGACTTTGGAATGTATGAGGGTGATAAACAGTATTAACTTTCGTGCTCTTCTTAACCATCAAACTGTCAATCTTCCAAGCTTTCCATTAATCTTTAGCAATCTTTCCATCAATCTTTCACCCCGTACAAGAGGCATATCCTGTAGGCACCTCAAGGAAGACTTATACTGTTTACAGGACCCTGTTGGTAGCAATTTTTATGTTTACACTGATGAGGCAAAATTGTTTTAGTTGGAGAAAGACGTAACACATCAATTCTACCACCTCTTGACTCACCTCTGGTCTTTGTTGGTTCTTGTCCAGTTGCCAGATGGAGTTGTATTCATGGAAATAAAGAGGGGTAGAGAAAAATATTTATTGCTTGAGCAGCTAGCAAGGGGAGGCAACAGACAGCAAAAATGAATGCTCAAGCCAAAGATTCACAGACCTGGCCATCACAGGAAGAGCGAAAGTATGGAAAGTATGGTACCCTTATTAGCCAGTTCATCTGCAAATTAGTAATCCACAATGTTCACATTTCAATGCGGACAAACAAAAGCTGCTAAACTAGGAAATAAGGTGCCTAAAACTACATGGTGCAGATAAGATTACAGGCATTATCATTCAAATGGTTCAAACACCTGTAATTTGCAATGTTTATTTTCAGTTTTTGGTAATAAATAAGGGACAGGAAAAAAAAAGTATTTCTCGATTACTAATTATTACCACCAATTGCAAACATAAAATCTTTACCGGAACGATGTTCATATGGAAAATCCCTCTGTCAAATGTGCTCCATTTAATTTTATGGTTGACATATAAGTTTCCATGCACAAAATGGCATTCGAAAATACCGAATGCTCTGAAATGAGTACATAACACTGCATAAAATGATGTTGAACAGTAAATATTGGTTCTAACAATAATTTGTTACAGAAACAATATTTTTTACCATAATCTATTGTTATAGCATGGTACCACTCTATAGCAAATACCTGTTACTATAAACCTCATAATTACAAACTGCAATGTTTCAGGTCTCTTGAGGTTTGTACTAAAGAGATTTCCCTGTACACATAAAGAAAGCTTAAAAATCAGACGTAAGGCTCTGTCTTAACTATTATTAATTTTTACTTTATGTACTATAACTTAATTGTCAATTAAATAACTGAAAATTTCTTATTACAGTCCATTTACATTTCATTAATGCCTTCAAATGTAGCCACCAAGTTTTATCCGTATATTACCTAGAAATTGTGAAATAACCAGAATTCATGGAAAACTTAAATTATTCCTGCACTAATTACATTATAATTACTTCAAAAAGTTCAGAATTTATGTCTGTTTTACAGTATATGAATATTGCCATCGTGTAGCGACCGACGGACAGCTGCCCAGCCTGAGAATCTAGGGCCGAGTTTCAGCAGCATACCGCTCAGCCACACTGCAGAGGATCTAGGCGCTCGCCCAGCTGGCAGCTACGTACACAGCCAGACCAAAGTTAGAGCGTGGCGTGCACACATATATTGCGCAATGCCACCTAAACTTTTTGATCGCTACGTGCCTCATAGCAATGTATGACCCATGAGACATGCGTAATAGATCTTTAATAGTTACCTGTCTTTTATCGCTTCCATTATCCCTCTTTTGCTGTAAAAACAGCAGCACATTACACAGACTAGTATGTATAACATCAAATTTAATTCAATCCCCTTTTTTTTAATTATTAGTTTTTTAGTTTATGTGCCCCCACACCTACATAATATACTAATTTTTTTATGGTGGGCAATTGTTTTTTTCCTTGTGAAGTCAATTTTATGTGTAAAGTGAATAAAGAGAAGTGTGTGGAAATAAAATGTGTTCTTATGTTACCGGTACCATATTATGGTAAGTGAGGCCATGTATGTGTATAGGCAACGTCAAAAGTTTCTTATGAAAAATTCGGGACAATTAATTCAAGTAAACCACACTAAATATTTATATTCCAGTAAACATTGCCGCGCCTCATCATGCCAGTGCAGAGGCCAACATGCCGCCTACATTTAGTGTAAAATCACCACATTGATGTCAACTGCATCTATCAGCATGTTTTCCCAATGCCAGGCAGCTGTTAGGAAGTGAACTGGCCATGTAACGATGGCAGTGCCAGAGCTGTAGTTGTACCTTCATGAGCAAGTGCTCCGAAACAAATGAAATAACTATAAACCAGTAATTCAACATGGTACGTGAAGCAGAGCCTTAACATTGATAATAGAGACCTGTGGCCTTGGTTCTTCAGCTTGCGCAGCATGGTTGAGAGAAGCACCAGTTTTCCTGAGGCCTTGGTGAGTGCAGAGTTCTCGTACTGACCACTGGCAGTCACAGGAGCCTCCTGTGCCGCCGCAGGGAACAAGTATGGGTGGTTGCAACACTTCTTCAGATCCATCATTATGTTCAGCAACGAAACCTGCAAATATATGGTAACTTACACTACAAACATCTAGTAAAAAAGGTGACATACAGGATATAGTAACTTCAATGGGGTAACTTAATTTTGATGTATCACTTTATTTTGCACTGCACTTCCCTATTCTAATGTAATATTATTTTCCTTCCTTGTTCTTGTATAATATAAATTTGCTACATATATGTTTCTGCATCATTTTATATGTAATTTCCGTAGACATCAACTTTATGTGTACTAAAGAATAACTCTGACCGACCTGCAACATTTCTTTTGCCAAATTGACAAAATATAGCAGTTCAAACAATAGCAGTAGTACAGATTTGATCAACATTTGCAAATTCTGCATAAGCCTATTACAAATAACAAACCTCATATGCAACTACATATGCCTACAACTTATTTACGAATTTATAAAACTTTTCCACTATTTGACTATTGCTGAAAACATTATGTATGTTTTATGGCATGCTACATCATGAACTAATTAAAATTTTATCTATGACCATATGGTTTCTACAAGAGGAGAAAATTCAGCCCATGCTCAAACTTATCTGTGATGTGTGAATAGCATAAAAATCTGTGGAGTAAGGAGGTTTGGGCAGCTGTACTAGCTCATGATAGTGAAATGGAGTTGATATAGAGCAGCGGAATGCAATGGTGGAGGAGACAGGACATCCACAAAAAAAAGTCAACCAGTGGCACTGTCCAGTATGATTCCCAAATGAAAAAATCCAGAGTGCCCCAACAAGAAAAGGAAGACTGTCACTGCTATGCCAACCATAGCCTCCACACAGTATAGTCCAGGTTTAAAAGCAGTATCATCCAAATTCATTGAAAGCTGTAATGTATAATGTACATTTCTCACTAAGCATTTTAACACAATGGATGGGATTTTTTTTCTCCCAACTATAAGAGAACACATGATGTGCCACAGGTATAGACACTAACACAGTCTAGCTTCGCCACAACCACAGCCCCCTCCTAAGATGAGATGTTATGCCATACACACGCCAGCTCACCTTAAAGCCCAGAGTTTACTCTGCCAACTGATGCATCCTGTTCGACCGCAAACTGTTTGCACCATGGTGTGACACACTACCCACTTAGCCACCAACTTTGGCTGCTTTCGGCCATCCCACAGCTTCTTGATTGCCCTCTCTCTCCGCAAACCTATCTGCTACCCTGGCAACCACAACGCTGGCCTTTTGCGCCAGATATATAGATAGCAGGCTGCAGTTCGAGGCTCTCTCGCGGCTCTGAAGTAGGGCGTTACTCTAACCAAACACATACTGATATCTTCAGCCGTTGCTGTCTCATGCGAATCAATAGTAGGACATTATTCTACCCAGAAGTGCATAGACTTCTTCAATCAATGCTACAGTTAGCTGACTGTTTTTCATCAGTACAGATCTCCAAGTTACCCATCAGCTCACCGAAGCCTCCCGGCTTCTCAGATACGTAGTAGCTGTGCACTTAGTCACGAGTCTGACTCTGAATACTATACGAATGAGGTCACCCTTGCATATCCCTCTGCACCTCCACATCTACAGAGTCTAGAAGTTACTCTCATTGGCACCCTTGATGTCCTTCAGACCTTAATCAGGGTACAGGCTAATTTATGTGTGTTTACTGTTCAGGTAATAAACAGATATAATCCAAACATAGTTGAGTTATCACACCCAGTGGTCTCTAACTCTCTATCTTGCTCCAGCAATCTTCTGTTTCGTTTCACAGAACCACTTAGAATCTTGCATTGTTCCCAACCTCAACCTGTAGGGAGAACCATTTCTACGTGATGCTTGGATTTATGGTAAAGTCCCACCTTGCTGAGTAACGTGAAAACTGTTACCTTCCCTGGCCACTGCCATCTCCTGTATGTGCTTGAGTCTGCTGGTGAAGACTCGTCCCCCAAGTCACTTGCTGGGGACCAGATCAGGCTTACCTACCCAATCCAGCTGCTTACCCATACTTTCTTTCAGGCCATGCCTACCCCTATGGTATGACCGCTGTCCACCTCTCTATACTTTCACCCCCTACGCCAGGCCACATGGCTGGGCGGCAGAAAGTAGCCAAGCAGGATCTAGTCCTGGTTGGAGGCCTGGACAGTAGTGAACTGGGTGCCAGCCGAGTCTATACTTGGAAGAAAGAAGAAGCTGCTTGGCAGAGGGATACGACCACCAGCTCTTCTGGAGAAGACAAGAACATGATTTAGCATGTCCCACGTGCTATATCACTGCTGCATCCCACACCACCAAAAAAAAACAATACCTTTTAGTCAGCTGACCACAGACAATGTGGTTTTCCGCCTCAACTTGGTTCCTAGCTACACCCCATCACGAGTACCAAAAAGACCTACAGTCACCAGTGCATCTCGAGTTCTAAGTACTATGATAGAAGTTCCTAAACCTGCCAGTGAAAACTCTATCAGTTGACGATGCCTGCTTCCCAGCCGTTTGAAGTGAGGGGAAGGAGAATCACATATGCTGACAAACAATAGAACCCATTAGGTCTGGTGTTAATCTTCCTTTCTTGGAGCCCAACGTTGGGCCATCAAGGAAATTGATGCCACTAGCCCACATTCTCAAGAATGGAAATACCCTAAGACCCTTGGGCCCCCCACGAATACACCACAGTATAACTATGGGGAGTTGAGCTGAACACCCTGTGGCACTCGTTAGCAACACCAAAATGGCAACAGCCGAGAACACCGAAGAAACCATAGGACAGGTCTATGCAGTAGAAGAGTGACCTAGTGCAGGCAACTATTACATCACATGCATGCACTGCAATGCCACATTTTGTTACTTGTGCCTAGGTTGGGAGGGTCAACAGCAAGATGCAGATGGACTGGAATACAGTTGTTTGAATTGCAGAGACAGACATCGTCAGTGTGATTACGTCAGCTGCACGGGGGAAGGCATCTGTAGGATAGTCAGCTACAAACACCTGTACACCTACCACCATCTCTGTCTGGAATGGCAAGAGACAGTCAGAGACCTGGACGGTCTAATTTTCAAGTGCCTGACATGTAGACGCACACGAGAACGGGCACCACCCCACCAGAACTCTTAGTACAAGAGGGGTCACAAGTACTTGACCAGTTACCATTGCCAGAGTACGTAGGGAAGACACAGGAGGACACCCTAAAATTCCTTTAGGCCTGCACGGCACAATTAAAATGGACACGCATAACTAAGGCCTTGTTGGTCCTCAAAACAAAGGCACAACTACAAGGAGATGCAGGAAGATGGTGGCATAAATATGGGAAATTTGTTACCAATTGGGACGAATTATCAGAGCAGCTTATAGCCAACTTCCCTGGCCCACGCATGTTAGCACAGCTCTCAAACGAGTTGTGTGGCCAGATCCAGGAGGATAACTAACTGTTCATATGGCGGAACAAGCGGAGGAGGTGGTCTTATGAAACCTGCTCCGTGACACTGTGCTACTTCAAAGAGCATCACTGAGGTATCTGAAATTTTGGCAACCTTGGATACTGCTGCCAATGCCAACTTCGTCAGAAAACAAGCCATACATCAGGAGTTCTGGGGCCAGATCAAGCCAGTTAAAGACACAATTATCAACATGGCCCAGAAAGGAGCCCACCTACCCAAAGAAGGGGTCACTCATGCTTAAGTTTGCCCACAAAGCCATCCTAACGAAGTTCCACATGGTGAAAGCACTGGGAGTGGCAATCATCTTAGATTCAGTCATGGTTGTTGAAACAGCAAGCAATCGAAATTGCAAGCAAGGGCTAATATATCTAGGTGCTACTAAGAGAATATTGATAACCTGGTAAAAGCTTGAGAACTAAAGCAGTAATCCATCTCAGGAGATGAGCTGAACCAAGGGGAAGCTGTAGAATAACTGACACAGATCACTGACAAGGGGTGATCATCGAACAGCAGATAGAGGAGATGCAGCAGATGAACATCCCCAAGCTGTCTGACTCTGCCCGTAATGCTCAAGTTGTCCTAGTACCCAAGAAAGAGGTTCTCTTCGGTTCTGTGTTAACTACTATGACCTGAAATACATTACCCAGCCAGCAGCTTTACAATCACTGAATTTGGGACACACGCTAAGGCACTCAGAGAAGCCAAGATCTTCAATACCCACGACATGTGTTGTGAATACTGGGAGATGCCAGTCTACCTACGATCACAGCCATACACCACATTCACAGCTCCTAAAGGGGAAGCGTACCAATTCAAGGCCATGACGATGTGATCTTCACAGGGGTTTTCTGACATCTTCTGGTTCTTTAGTGCCTAGGTTTGCAACAACCAGTTGGTTTTATTATATTCCGTTATTTTTGTAAGGTGTTATTTTGGTTTGTTTTAAAGGCCGGCCTAATATTTATATAATGTTACTAGGGGTTAACCCGTGGCAGTGTTTTTAGTATGGTCATACAAAGACTGGGGGGGGGGGGGGGATGTGAAATTAACTCAACATTGGGTATAGTTCTATCTATTGAGCCACTAAGGCCCCACTTGGAATCTCTCTAGCCACTTGCCCACTGCAGCCCCATTTGATATAGTTCTATCCACTGTGCCACTGCAGCCCCATTTGATATAGTTCTATCCAATAAGCCACTGCAGCCCCACTTGATATAGTTCTATCCAATAAGCCACTGCAGCCCCACTTGATATAGTTCTATCTACTAAGCCACTGCAGCCCCACTTAGGATTGCTTTAGTCACTGGGCCACAAAGGCCCAACTTGATGTGAAATTAACTCAACATTGAAGCGAGACATTTAGAGTAAAAAAAAATGATATTCCATTACCTTCATATCTCTATGCATTAATACAAAACTTTCATAGGAAAAAATAATTAAAAAATGAGTTTCTAGGGTCAAAAGTCATGATTGCATTATCTGATCTAGCTGAAATTGGAACTTGACCTGCATTAGACCCCGAGGATACGCTCTGCAAAATTTGAAGAACTTTTGTTGAGTTTCAAGGGACTTAGAAGTATTAAAGATGGACAGACAGAGATTGTCTCCTCATATAGGACGCTATTATTAATATTTATTACAATTATATACTGCTAGTTTTATTGTTAATTTAGTTTATATTCATATTGTATATATTTTGTATTTGTATTTTGTTATAAGAGTGCGGCGTGCTTACCTATGTCATTAGGCGGATCAGTGGGAGTCGTTTGGTAGCCGTCTAGAGTATTAGTCGAGGCTGGTGTGTGTGAGCTTTCGATGCGGGTTGCTAAGACAGACGGCGCGAGCGCCAGAGAATGCGGCACGTTGGCCGATAGAAGTAGTGACACAACAGGAACTGTGTTCGAATTTATAATTGTATTTAATCCTGCTGTGGGCAATTGCGTTAGTGAACGGAAATAAATGGAAAGTTAAGGAAACATAAGTCCACCATTGAAATTGACCAGTTCTGCGCAACATTACATTTAATTGGACTGGCTAGAATATTACGTGGTAAACTGAGTTTTGTGGTGAATCGACGCAGTGTGAGGTTGTGCTACTAAAGTGTTTTACCATGCTGTGGAAAGTGAGTGTTCTACGTTGAAGATCGCAGTGTCCAATTGGCACCACGGAATCATACGGCGCGCCATCAGCTTATCAAGCAGGGCCATATGTAGGAACACGTAAAATTCACATTTGCGATAAAAACATATTTTTAAGCTAATTTTAATGTTTTAAAACAAATAAACTCGATTTTTAACTTTTTGTGATAATACTACAAGAAAGTTGGGGAAAACATATTTCAGCAGCAAATAGCCATAAATTCTTAAGCATATGATAATATCAATTAAATAAGCGAATAAAGAAACTCAGAAATTATTTTATAACCTTGCTTAACTGTTAGGAAATCGCCCAATTGAGGAATATCCCATGTTATTTCGCTGCGCAGAAAAGATAACAGGTTTTCGTTAAATTTCAAAACATTTATTTTCTATCAGCACAGAAACACTATAAAAGTAGCCCAAGTTAAAGACAAAATCACTTGTTTAACCTCGGATTACATTCGTAACATAACCACAAAATCCATAGAGATCATACAGCGCTGCTGTTAGTAGCTTTTAACATTTTTCCATGGTTTCGAGTATTGATAGTAGTACTGTGAAAGACCACTGGTAGTCATATTGCAACATTGTGTGCCTGCAACGAACAACAAATACATATTTTGGATGTTTCTACTATTGTAGACATATATTGTAAATGCGTCTTTAAATGTTGTATTTCCACCTGTTCCGGTTTGGGCTGATATCGTGTCTGGGGTGTGGGTGAAGTTAGCTTTGCTTGAATATTTAGGCACTTTGTATTACGTAATTCCTTTTTAAATGCTCAAACCCACCATAAATGCAAAGCAACGTGCTGCACAATTTTTAAAACATGGCTCGAATGCAAGTGATGGTAAAACTATATTTTGTAAATATATTCCCAACACACCAGTGACTTGGGATCGTAGAGCTTGTGCATAAAGCACATTGAAATGGGGGGGGGGGGGGGGGGGGGGGGGAAAGGAGGGGAAAAAAATCAGCTGAAAATTTAAGTTCAAGTTTATAGTAGTTATATCTCATTTAACAAAATGTTACAGTTATTTTCATGTGATTTTGTTTGTATTTGCATAGTTAACTGTTAACCAAAAATAACACCATTTTCATAATAAAATAACACAGATTTTTAAGAATAATAACCTCAAATTCTGTATAAAAATTAACACCCAAAGTGCATGCCCCTAGCCATATGCCATCATTGCAGTGCGAAGCCGAGCCACAACGTGTGTTGCTAACTTGGAGTATTGCACAGTGGCATCCTTTCTGAGGAGGTGTTTCACCGCCTTGAGTCCTCTACCAGTTTATTGACCAGGTATGAAGTCAACACATTATTGTAGTGGCTCATGAACAGTATTCTCGTAGTGACTGGTAATTTTATGAAGTAGTGTCTATGTAGACTGCTTAATAACACAGCGGCTCTCCCATCATATATCAAATAACTGTAATATGGATTTAGAATGGCATTTTTGGCCTAACTTGTTTTATTGAGCAGTAATTTAATAATGCGTGTTTGTGATGTGGCATTTAAATGGTTCAAATCAAACTTTTGGGTGTGTCATGGCCAATGTAATTGAAGGAGTCTTTTTAATAATATTTTATAGAGAGCATTTGTAAATTTACATGTAAAATGAAGGCCAGGGCTTCCTCTTACTCACAATTTACATGTAAATAAGCACTTTTCAGGCCAGCCTGACCAGCATTAATAAAACCTGCGAGTCAAATTTTACTCACTATTTTTTAGTTTCACGCTCTGCATCAAATCACACATGAAGAGAGACGCCTGTTTTCAGGGTCACAAACTCATGAAATAAACATGAAATACACATTTTCTCATGAAACACAACAAAAA
Organism: Dryococelus australis; assembly: GCA_029891345.1. Taxonomy (NCBI): domain Eukaryota; kingdom Metazoa; phylum Arthropoda; class Insecta; order Phasmatodea; family Phasmatidae; genus Dryococelus; species Dryococelus australis. The sequence continues at coordinate 78,242,605 of CM056998.1, forward strand.
ACATGAGAAACATGGGGGAAAAAAATACAAATATTACAAAATAAAATAACCAGAAAGTAGAAAGTTTTGGTAGCTGTCAATGTTAGTAAATACGTTAACATTTGGAGTAATAAGGTGCATTGCTAACGTATTATTCAACTGAGTATAGATTGTGTGATGAGGATATTGGTATCAGTTCGGGAGGCAAAAAAATTTTAGGATGCGGCCCCGCTACCTCGAGGAAAATTGTAATGTATTGTCTGCTAAAGTTGCAGCAGTAAGACAGAGTTGACCAAAATACGCGGGGTAGAGGACATCTCATCATAGTCCTTCGGCCTTAAGAACACCCCCTCTACGTTCTGTCTCATGGCTGCAGCTGTTCTCACCGGCTACACTGGCAAGTTCTGTTATGTTTACTGAGATGACGTTATAATTTTCTTTATGGACTAGGAAGATCATTAGCGCCACTTTCAATTGGTCTTTGAGAGGTTTGAAGTTCATCATGTCCTAACATGCCGGCTATCTAAATTCCACTTCAAAAAAATGGAAATTGACTACTTGGTGCAATTTATCTCCCAAAGGAAATTTTGCTCTGGTTCAAGAGTTATTCCTGTGTCAACTAAACTCATTCATTGTGCTCACTTGTCTTTAGATGCAACCATACCTAGGTTTCTTTGCTAATCAAACAAATTAATGCTCATATTACTTAATTTTATGACTTAAATTTCATAAACCATCTTGTAAATGTAGCTTTGTCAAACCTTGTCTAGTTGCCGAGTTGCCTCACATGTACTAGGGAAGGGCTGATACCACATTTTGCAGATACCAATGATACCGATTCTCATCTGCCGATGCTGCAGATTACATCGATGCCAATTTTGATGAGCACAATCATAATTCCCAATTCTCAAATTTTGGAAATACTTTGTATTACTTACATATAAGTATTCAGTTTTATGAACACTTTAAGCACTTTGTATTAGGTGTCTACAGCATAGAAATGAAATACAACATTAATTTTAATAATAAATGATACAACAATTTAACTGGGCAAATAAGTAACTTAACAGTCAAGAGAAAAATAGTACCAGACAATAGGACATTAATTACAGACTGAGTACATTAAAATCAACATTCAAAACTTCAGGCAATCAGATGTAGACTTTGATATTAGATCCGAGAATTACCATACATAACCTCAACATACATGTTTGTTTAAACTAACAGCCTAAAGCTGTCACTGAAAAGAATTATTATGAAATCAATTTAATACTAAATATTCCCTTGAAATTGAGCGAAATTTTTCTATTTATTTATAATAATATTGTGGCTTACTATTCCTTCGTCGGGCGAGCCATACTCAAACCCTTGGTTAAAATGACAACCGATATATTGCGACAATTTTTTGTCAATTATTACTTTCTGAGTATTATTCAGACCTTTAACACACTAACCAAAACCACAGCAGACAGTTTCCAATAATAACTATGCCCGTCAAAATATTTTGTGTTTGCCTTCACTCATCACGTTCAATAACAAGTGTTTTCATTGCAGCCAACCTACAAATACAGTAAATGCATAAGAATAAGAATACAGGTTGCTTGCTCTGTCACCAACATACAAATGCAGTAAAAAAAAATAAACATGTAAGAAAATAAAACAAAAAACTCTTGCCGGGTGTAAACAATACCATCAATAGCATCAGTTGTCTAAATACTGCATTGTTTTGCATTCACATTGTGTCCAAAAACGAATGATGCAAATAATCTTCGGCAAATGTACTAACAGAAAATACTGTAAAATGTAAACAACGGGAACAAATCATCGAAAAATAGATGTTCTGATATATTTTGGGTTCCGGACAGAATATCCAATTGATGGATGCGGTAAATTAATGCTTTAGGAGATGTAGCATGCCGGGTTATTTAACATTGTGTTAAATAAACTGGTGTTACTAATCTGTGAATAATAATCTGCAAATAATGTTCAAATGCCACCGATGCCTATGGTCATGGTATCTGCTGGTTAGTTGGTATCTGTATCGGTCCATCCCTATTTTTCACCTTGTGTTCACTAACCTAGCTAAAATCTTAAAATTTTTTTAACCTTATGTATGATTGTTCTCATCGTCTAATTGCTTTCTCTTCAACTTTAAGCAAGTCTAGTTTTATAAACTTTTTGAACCAGTCATGTTACTTGTCACAATGTAACCTACAGTAAAACTCTTTTGTGACATTTATGGAGGGACTGGAAAAAATATGCTTATTACCCAAGAAAACTTCTTAAAAGGGTCAAATTACAAATTACACATGTGCTGATATACTAGGTACACAATTATTCAACTAGCTAAGTAGGAAACCTTCTTAAGTGGGAACTTCTCAAGCGAGTTTCACTGTATTTGCATCAATAGTTTGACGCCGGCTAACAGCCAGCGGCGCTAGAGCCTATGAAGGCACTCACGTGCGCAAAGAGGCCAATAATTTGAACTTTCATATAAATGTTATTTTCAGTGTAAAATGTGTTACATTGTCTTTGTAGTGTTAAATATGTCTTAAAATGTTTTAAAGTGTTTGTACTAATTTTAATTGTTTGGTTATGAAAATTCAAAGTGCCAGCAGCACCGAGATTAAGAACACTAAATATTCTGGCAGGGACGTCGTCACAAAGAGACACTAAAATAATATTGAAATTCATAAGAAAATTATAGAAATGTAAATTAATATCTAATTTAATTTGTGCCATTTTATTTTAAATACAAAATACTTCACTCGGCGCGCATAGCATTTCCGCTTATGTGAACTCCGTAGGCGACCATGATAGGTCCATGCGACGCTTGTATCTGGACAATCTATCGAGGAGAGCTTGCGAGGTAAGACACTGTCACGTACGCACTACAAATTTTGTTCCCTGATTTAGGTTTCCATAGTCTTAGTTTACTGGCTAATCTTTGTTAGCGTACGTTTTTGCCAGACATTTTCCCCAGTATTATGCTCCCGCTTTACTAATTCTTACACCCTTGTGGCATTTTTAACTTAATCGAGGAGAAGGAGGAGAAAGATGTCGGAGAGGTAACGCGACCCGCGCATTTTGAATCAGGTGCCATCTGCCTATGTTTATCGCATTTCATTGTAACTTCTGCATAATTGTTACACGCACTTTTAAGAGCTTTATTTTTATGTATGTATTTGAGGGTAATTTTCGTATTTGAATATTTTATGGCAACATCACGTATAACCATGTCACCGACTGAAGCCAAGTCTTTGTATACACCATCATTGCGTTTTAAGAGCGTATTTATATAACATTGTATGTGTAATCATTTATTTCAGGGTTCTATGTATTTTTCACGTAAATTGATGCTTCTTGTACTTGATCACACGGTCACAGTAATGTTTGATTTTACCGCTATCAGGCATGTTACAAGCCTGTAACAACGCTAATCGTAAAGAGAACCATTTGCCAAACACGAATAATATTTTATCTGGATTTAGTTTGCCATTTCCACGCAGAAATATTGCAATTTCACCTGCACCACGTGGTCCGCTATGAACTTCATCCAGCGGCATCCACTCCACGTAAGCTTGTTTTCACACATGTGTGTGTTTATTGTGAATATTCATCTCATGTCCAATCTTATTTCATGTATCATTCAAGGGTCTATGTAAACCTCCTGTACACGTGCTTGGGTCTGCTGGTGAAGTCCTGCCCACCAAGTCACTTGTTGGAGGCCAGATCAGGACTACCTGCCCCATCCACCTGCCTACCCATACTTCCTCTCAGGCCCTATGGTACACACTCGCTGTCCATCTCTCTATACGTTTACCCCTACACCATGCCACAGGGCTGGGTACAAAAAAGCTGCCAAGCAGGGGCTAGCCGTGGTTGAAGGTTTGAAGAGTAGTGAACTGGGTGCTAGCGGAGTCTATACTTGGAAGAGATGAAGCTGCTCGGCAGAGGAGTACTACCACAAGCCGTTTTGGACAACACAAGAACATGATTTGGCAGTCCCACACGGCTGTATCACAGTTGCTTCCACACCACCAAAGAAACCAGTAGCTCCAAGTCAGCCCCTCACCTCAGAAAAGGGGGTCACATGTCAGAACTTACCTAACCACGCCCCATCACGAGTACAAATAAGACCTACACTCACCAGAGCACCTCCTCAAGTTTAGCACACAGTGATGGAGGTTCCGAAACCTGCTAACTCCACTCCCGGTAGAAACCCATTCAATGCCTGCTTCTGAGCCATTCAGGCGAAGAGAAGGGGAAGGAAGTACTGACACCGGCCAAAATAGATAGGTAAGACGTCACAAAATTGATGTTAATTTTAATAATACTTCAATGAACATAGCACTTGGAGGGAGGTGAGTAGTCTAACCACATCACCGGGCCCTTCGAGGAGCACAGGGAACCTGATACTTTTGAAGGGGGGTTTCCAGCATTGCCACTTTGAACGTTATGGCCTTGCCATAGAGATGGCTATGGTAGTACTGAAGAACACAATAACAGAACAAGTATTACAACCTGTAAACAATAAACTGAACACAAGTATTACCACTTACCAATCATTACATGTACGTATATATATATTTTTAAGCGACGGGCGAGTTTAATTTTTACAGCTTCGAATCGAGTTGAGTTTTAAGTTGTACGAAAGTCAGTGAAGTCAAGTTCTGTGTAAAATTTTTGAGTTAAAATTGAGTTTGCACCGTATATGTAAATGTGTACCTATGTGCATGGGTATAACGCCAACCCCTTATAACTTACTCTCCTTTAGAGTCACAGTTTACCAATATATATAATAATAAATTTTTCGAACACTTGACCCCTCTTAGCCTGCGGTCATCCTGGGATTTTTAGATTCTCATATTTGTCCATTTTGGGGCTTCTAGGAGCGCGGTCCCCCTAGGACTGTGACCAAGATCCTCTGCATTCCACACCCCCTTACACTCCTCAGCAACATTATCAATGGTAGCCATCTGTCATCTGGCCTACAGTTCTCCTGTGTTCGGGAGATCCATCTACTACCATCACGGATACCTGGGCATATAGCCCCAGCACTCCCCACTGCCAGCACATGTCCTTCCTCCATCTGATCTCAGGGCACCAGAGGGAGTGAGCTTGGTTTGGGGAAACAGTCCCTTTCTTCAGGACAGCTCCTCCCACCCCCTCTTGCTGAGGAAACCTCTACGGGGAAAGCCAGGTCAGCCCGTGCTGCTCCTTCCTTCTCTCGAGGGTTCTCCACCTCGGTGGGCTACTACCCCAACCCGAAGATGGTCCATTTCCATAGCTTGAATTTCTTCACATTGAGACTCAGCTTTTGGGCCCCTCTGACCGTAAAGGAGTTGACCGGCCCACCACCATGAACCACCATCATGACTGCCCATGATTCAAGCTTATCATAGGTGACAGTTACCCCTTTAGTAAACATGGCATAGGGAATGCCCGAAAGTTTCCCACTTTTGCTAATCTCTATACAGAGGTTACCTGGCGATACCATAAGGAGGTAGTGGGTTTCCTTGGGCTAGGAGAGGCTATAAGAGACGCTTCACATGCCCTTTCTGTTTCACACTCCTGCTTACTTTCTGTGGTAATAGCTCCAACATTTTTCAGATCAGCTGCTCTCCCATGCCACCGGTCACCAGCCACGGCCTCCAGAGCAGTTTGGGACTATTTTCCACTAATAAGAATAATTCTTGGCCTGGGTATTCACAGCGCTATACTTTTACCCTATCGCCAACAAGTGAATTACTATGGTTAGAATGGTAATGTCAGCTGTGTGATCCTCACAGAAAAAAACTGTTACAGGGGCGGAGTGGGATGATTGCTTTCAAGCTGGTCTATCAGCATGTCTCCGGGTGAGCAGACAAGAGCAGTCCACATTTGAAGTTTTTGTTATCTAATAATTGTTCTTTTTTTAAAACATGTTTTTAAAACAATAATTAGATGAGAAAAATAAAGAAAAGTTTACAGTTTTGCATATTTCTACTGATGGTGTGATGTCCCATTGGCAAAGGACTTTCATGTTTAAATACAGTGCATCCTACGGTTCTACGTATTTGTGTTGTGGTGAGACTAACTACCTCTAAACCTCGACAAGTTACCAGTATGTTATCTACAAAATGGCTTAAGTGACGAATATAATGCCCAATGGATTTTATCATAGCATAACATCACACATGTCAACTAAGCGTCAAGGCAAATAGCAGAGTTAATGTTTTCATTCCGGTGAAACTTCAGTGGTTTGGCAGCATAAAATTATTGATTCGTGAGACACAAAAGGTAATTGTTAGGTGTGAATATTTGTTGTTTATAACCTAAACGTACTGTGACTCGATTTGCACGTTCAGTAGTCCAATGTCTGCTGTAAAAAAACTCAACTCCAGTGATTATTGTCGATCTTTGTTGACTCAGCCGGATTTTTCGAGACTCGGCCCATTACTAATATTTTTTATTCTTTTTCCTAAAGGCATTAATAAAGTTTGGTGATAGAGAATTAAGTTTTATTGCCATGGGAAAATACTATGCATTAGGAGTGTGTGCACCTTTTCCTTCAGCTTTGGTTAATACATTGCAGCAGCAATACGTATTTTCTGCCTAGGACATGTAAAATGAGCAAATTTGCAGCTTGGGAACACGCGTGAACAGTTGAAAATTTTTCTGCTGACTTTTTAACACATGAAAAAAGCATTATTAAATCAAGCATTTTCATTTCAATGACATACGGAAAGGAATGGTATGTAGTTTATAAAAACATTGCGAGCTCATGTCTGCATCCAACTCTTGTATAATTTCATATTTTTACACGAGTGTGATGGCCTACCACTTGCTCCCACTCATTTTACAATAACAATAAAAGAAAAGTATCAAGAAAGTAGCTTAGTACAACAACGGTAGCAAAATAAATTCAGAAAGAAGTCAAAAATACAAATCCCAGTGAAATAGGGCAATGAATGCGTCAATAAAAATCCAAATCATAGTGAAGAAAAGCCACAAATTTGATTTATCACAACACTAAACAGTCAAAAACATAGGTAACAACAAGCAAACTTATCAGGAATAACATTAATGGCCAAATGGGTTGAACACATCAAGTAAAAAAAGGGTAAAAGGTGAAATCATGTTTTTTGTTTGCATGTGTCACATCAGTGTCAACACTGGGGCAGGGCGTGGAATGTGCGTTGATGTACATTTGTATATCACTAGACAAGTACAGAAACGAAAAGAAACTGCACCAGCAGAGGCGGCACTGTAGAACACCTGTCAGATCAACAACCTTGCTCATGCACTGTGTGGCAATGACAAAAAAATTTAACGAGTTCCTACTTTTTTTTTTCTTTCACTATACACTGCATCAAGTGAGGGTATTGTCCATACAACCTGTGTGCTATTTTTTCATGTTGCAGTTTTCACATGTGTTTTTGTAGATTTTAGTGGCAATGGTTTTTTTTTTTTTTTTTTTTTACTTCTTGACTAATTTTTTTTTTACACGGTTCCCGGACATCTGTCAATACAAACGAGATGTTCAAATGAAACAGGTGCCATACAAATAAGGTTTAAGTGTATGTAGTTAATTGTATTTTATGGCTAACTATGTATCTAAGCAAGTAATGACAATCAAAAGACACTGTGTGTCTGTGAAAGGAATGTAAGGTAACACTGCATGAAATGATGATGCAAGTCTTCAGTTGATGGATATTTCATTCCCTTCAAGCTAAACTCAAGTTCACAATGGCTAAACATATTGTGCATCTACATAAATTAAAAGAGAGATACAGTATATCAATCAATAATGCTCTGTTAACCTATATTTCTTTAATTATGAGGAAACTATTACCTGCTGGCCTCCACCTTTCGGGTTCAAAGCTTCGAAGTTCCTTGTCAAAATGAACTTGTAATACTTCTTCTGCATGGGTGAAAGCTCCACACGCACAATAAACTCTGACTTGGACGGCATGCTCTAGAAAGACCAGAAAAACAACACAAAATATTCAACAGAAATCCCATTTTGTCAATTCAGAAGCTTTGCCTTTCTTATCCCCTAACAATATCTTATGCGGGAGACAAAAACAAGTAATAAAAATAATACAAAACTTATATATATTTATATTTAACTAAATTAAAAGTATTTGCCTAAATGAAAAGAAGTGTACATTAAAGATGTTAATAATTATTCATCCTATGAAGGAAGTTCAACCCCCAGCATACATCTCACTATTCATATGCTTAAAGCACAATATGCCTACTTTGATGTTTGCGTCATTTCCTTCCAATTACAAACATTTGTGCATCGTAATAGTTTTTATATGAGCCCAACATTTTTCTCCAATATTAAGATGTAAATTATGTACTCGTCCACCGTAGCAACAAAATTCTTGATGGACTGACCTTCAAGACATCAGCTTTGAGCCTCCGAAGCATATGTGGCCCCAACATTTCATGCAGCTTCTTGACCTGATCTTCCTTTGAAATGTCAGCAAACTCATTCTGAAAGGCAGCCAGGTCATTGAACTTCTCTTTGCACAGAAAATTGAGCAAATGGAAAAGCTCTTCCAAATTGTTCTGGAGTGGTGTGCCGGTCAGCAAAAGCTTGTAGGCTATGTTGTAGCCAGCAAGAAGGCGGAAAAACTGTATCAAAGATCATAAAAATGAGCGTGTTCTCTGCAACACGCAATAGCTAATAGCTTATAAATTATTTTAACACTACACATACACTAATCTCACATATAACAAACCACCTTTTCAATATACACAATTTTCAGCAAATATTGAGATGCCAAATATTTTGTAGTGGATGTCAGTAGTGGGCATTAATTAGAAAGAGCTAGAAGGGAGGAAGGGAAAGGGGTTAGATGCTGCCAGACAAAAATGACACAATGCAGAGATAACACATACTTGGAATTATTAGTGACTCACACGTCACACAGTTCTTCAGTTTTTTTCCTTACATGATACTTGCACATGCTAAATTTGTTAGAATATTATATTTATAGCTTACAATGTTGAATTAGTTACTCAATATTTTACCTGCAGTACAAAGTTACTAAAATACCCCCCAAGGTTTCCAGAGATAAAGTTATTACGATGGATCAGTCGCTGTAGATATTTAAAGATATTTAGGATTGATTTTAACCCACCCCAACAAACCCCTATACATAAACATTTGCAATTTTTTTGCATGAAGTTCATATTCTATCGTCTCTAGCATAAGAATGACACCCTTTTTTTTAATTAAATATAAATTTATTCTAATGGCCAGATGTCTTATGAAAAAGAAAATACAAAAGAGGCTTATACTTAGCCTCCCCTTGTCTCCCGAAATGTTAAAAACCTTTGGTGGCGTAATTATTTAATGAGCATTTAAGTCCATGTTCAATCATGCCTGGCATGAAATAAACATGATTTTTGTATGGAGTATTAATTTAATTCAAGTCAGACATCTTCCAAATAAATCAATACCACAGAAGGGCAACTGCAACCCCATTTGTCACCAATCAATTACCAAAATGGTAACACTTGATATGGCCAACATTTTCCATGCAAAAATTCAATGTTTAACACCCCATCAGAAGTTGAAAAAAGAAATCATTGTAATTGTTGTTGTTTAGTTCAAAATCCCACCACCAGTCATGCTGAGGACCTACAAACAGCTACAAAGTAAAACCTTAAACAGTAAACATACTTCACTGATTAACTTGGCTAAAATAAAAAATAACCAACCTTGGACTGGTTGCTCTTAAGTCTGTGTGCCTCGTCCACGACTAGCACTGCCCAGTCTATTGACCCAAGGCAGGCAACATCAATGGAAATGAGCTCGTAGCTGGTGAGCAACACATTGAACTTGATGGTGGAGGACCGGATACGAGACGCCTTGCCACCTCGCACAGCACCTTCCTCAAATGATAGTTCATTCTCCCGGATCACAGCTCTCGAGTCTTTGTCACCGACATACGTAACCACGTAGAAGTCCGGCGCCCACGTCTCAAACTCCCTCTCCCAGTTGATTATGGTCGACAGGGGAACACTAAGCTACCATAAAAAAAAAAACTTATTCAGAACATGATAGAACTAGCGTAAATAAACAGTGGACACTGGAAAAAAAAAAGAAAAAAAAAAGAAACTTTTACAACCCGTACTCACCAAAAATGGACCTTTGCAGTGGCCTTCCTTGTATAGAGAATAAAGAAATGTGATTGTCTGGATTGTTTTACCCAGGCCCATTTCATCTGCAACAAAAAACAACATTGTGATTAAGGAGCATTTTACTTGTTTGTGAGTGGCAACATTTCAGCCCCTATTTCAAGGCTGGTACAGTCTATGGTGTAACACACAGCATACAGCTGTTTGGCTAGCTAATGTTAACCTACTATCATTTTTCTACTTTATGCATTTCTATGTATTACTCACAGTTTCAACAGGGCTAGGAGTCCAGAGTTGCTTATCAAATCACTCAGTTTCCATTAAAACTGGTGCTCAAATTTTTAGATACATTTTAATTAAGCCCCTCTCACAACCTGCATTATCTATTGAATAATCAGTGGCATCCACTATACCACATCAAGATTTTCTCCTTGAAGTCTACATGACAATTAGACAATTAATTGTATCACAGGCGTCAAGAAACCAAGTCAACCATTACTGTAAAGGTTGTTCACGATAAAGTGGGCACTATTGAAATCAACCTTACGAAAAAGGCACTCCCCTTCCCTGCATATATTTTAAGAAATGCACTGAGTGAGATGTGCCCAGTAAAGTTGGTAATGATGGCTAGAAAGTAGTTCCACATTTTAAAGTTGAATAAAAAGTGCTAGGTAACCATTTGTGATGTCTTCATTACTTATTTCACTTTTTTTTTTTTTTTTTTTTTTAAATGTACGGAAGTGAAATGACCAGTTAGGTTTAACATTTACTTTTCTAATAATTCCACAGTTTCGCTTGACCGACGCATGAATAAAATGATGAGGTCTATGGCAATGTTAATTTTACATAAGGCAGAAGAATACACAACACCCGTACAAGTAGATATTAAGCAGGGCTTACAAAAGTGCTCATTTTACCGTGAACAGCCTATATACAGTTTAACTTCACTATATACCTGCGCGCTTGGGTAACAATTATTAAGTATTATTACAGTTTTTATGGTTTTATTGTTTAACTCAATTTCATTTTAAAAACTTAAGATTTTGGTGTTGGTTTTTATTTTTTGAAGCCCTCTGTGTAGTTAAAAACTGATATTTACTAACACATTCATGTAATAATGGTACACAATAAATAGCATTTAAAGAACTAGATAATCTAGGGAAAACCTATTATTTACAATAAATTAAAGGCACACAAATTTTAGGTAACTTATTCAACTATTACCTGGTACAAACAAAATTTCTCTGCAATATGTATTTCCTTTGGCCAGTACTTTACAAAAATATTTGGAATATACAGTGAAACTTCACTATAGCGAGACCTAATAATAGCTCAAAAATTTCTAACTAATGTGAATTATTGTTATAGCCAAACAAGTACTACAGTATAACAAAATAAATTATCTTAAATGCCCTTTAAAAGTAATCTGCTTTCTGAAATCCTTCAGGCAATTGGATACCAAAGACAAAAATAAACGCAACTAGACGTCATCGGTGCTTGGCGAAACTATAAACAAGTCACCGTTGAAATTAAAAATTAGCATACATAATTTGGAATGGTTCATGTGGAACAATAAAGAGGAATGATGTGATTCCTGGAAATACTACCTTGTTACTAAATATGAGAACAGCAGTCATTATTTTCTCCTTACTCTTGAGAATTGTAAACCAAGTCAACAATTTTTTATTGTATCTTCTGCAAATCTTGCATTTGGTTAAGTTCCCTGCTTCATACACACATTATCTTAAAGTGGAGGTTCACAGTTTAGCAGTAAATTCTTAGTTTATTTTATTGGCGATAATGCACCTCTTAATTAAGTAGACAAATCTTTATCCACTGCTACATAAATTATAAGGTTTTTACTTTGTTTCTTCACTTTCACAAGAAAACCAACCTTCTGAAACTATTTTAAAAAAATAATTATACACAACACTAAACAAGATCTGTGAACACAATTTATTACAAAATAAATCTTGCCTAATTAACATTTGGTCACAAGGATTTCTGAATTATACGAATACTTGATGCATATTGTTTTCTATTTATGTGCTGAAAGTCATGCTGCCATTGAAGGAACCATATTTAACTTAATTTTTAGTGTATAAAGCATTTTTGACAAGTTTACAAAATACTCAATTTTTAAGATATGATATTGGGTAAGGAGAGTTCACGTTTCAATTTTAGCCTTTGATAATTAGTCCTCGAGTAGTACTTTTCTAAAATTTGTTTGGATTACTGCAGGCACTCGCGACGAAGCATGCCTCACATTGAGAAATCTGCTAACAGAGAGTACGCAGTGCGCTGTCAGCAGCCAGTCTGTCCTCCAACGAGCAGATTGCAAAGACTAAGTGCACCAGCATTGCTGTATCCATATATGAGGCGTGAAAATGTGTGGCTAATAATTACTATAATGGGTAATAGGAAATCTTTATCTTGGTGAAGAATAAAAGAAGACTCTGTTTAAAAACGTAACACAACAAGGATGCAACAAACTGAAGTAAACGAAGCCCAAGATTCTCTGCAGTAAGTAAATGAAAATAGTCTTTGCATTAACTGAAAATATTAATATTTACTATAATGAATCTAAATCAATATAAAAATTAAGTTCTGTTTGTGCCAATAGAAAAGAAATCTTTAATGTAGATTTCTTCATTTGATTTCAAATTTACAACAATAGTTTCATTAAAAAAAATTCATCAGTGCAAATAATATTAACGGGAAAAAATATCTTGTTTGTAATTGCAAAACTAAATTCACATGTAAACAAAATCTTTTCTTAATTTTAATACCTTTTTTGTTACTAATTATATACATTGCTGTGAACGTGTTTACACTTATAATAAGTTAATTATATTTGTGCCTGTGTGAGTGACAACGTGTGCATAAGTATGTATGTGTACATCAGAGTCTAGATCAGAGGCAGTGAAGAAGTAAACAAAACATTTTTGGCCATAACTGTATAAAATACATACTGTACTCTAGACCTACAAGTGATAAACCAATAGAAGATTATGACAAACAACAGTTTGTACACGATGACGACACTTTCAGAAAAAAATTCTTAAGTATCAATTCATCTAAGTGAAAAACTATTTATTGTAGAAGTAAATAATTTTTAATTGAAAACTGAAGCGTAAAATGAATTAGCGTAGTGACCCTAAACTACGTGGAGTATTTTACACATTCAAACCTGAATTAATTTTATTGCAACATACGTGCAAAAGAATGTCATACTGAAAATCAAATATTGAAACATACATTTTTTTTTCTTACTTACTTACTGTAGCGTGCTCCCTTTCCTTCTAAATGCTTCCTACTCTCTGATATCCCTATCATTTACTCACATGGGCAGTTCTCTGTACAATATGAATACTGTAGAAATGGGACACACACATAGGGGGGATATGTAGATCTCGGAGGTTAATCTAATAATGTTAGAACTCTTTCTATAAAACACATTTATTAAGAACTTAATTAATACTCAACATAAAACAATACAATTGAAATTACCTTGAACAATAAGCATGAGTGATTCTTACCTAAGTGGCAATACTACAAGTACACATTTAGTCAGAGAATAAGATTAAGCCCTAGTATTGCCAGAACTAATGTTAGGATGATGTTAACGGGACTCGAGAAGTAGTGATACGCCTACAGCTATGAGGATTATGCTCACCAATTGACTGACTGCAGAATGGCATAGAGCCCCTCTAGATCTGGTATGTAGTGTTGCCCTCTGCTTGGTAGTCGACTCCGACAAGTAATACGCTGACTGACTTCTTGAATTTGCGGCAACCGTCCTTGGGGGCAGGGGCTTAAATACTTGGTGGTTCACCGGCAATGTGAAGCATGTTATCCAAACAATTAGCTAGCTACCCAAGCTATTTCCTGTTGAACCTTAGGTAGTTTGTGTGCTGCGCCTTGGTTGCCGCTACATTACGCAGCACCCGTCACTGTTTCCGCAAATAGTATGTACAATTTGTCTTATTGGCACGTTACTTACATTTGTGTACATGTGACCAACAGTCATTTGTATACAATTGAAGGGTTGATTTGGATAACGGCATACCTAAAAAAAAAAACTTCACAAGAGAGATATTTTTATTTCCCAATTGCAAATAACAAAATAATTTTAAAAGCGCCCATACTTCAAAAATATTAGTTACCATTGTGAAAAAAAAAAAAAAAAAAAATATATATATATATATATATATATATATATATATATATATATATATATATATATATATATATATATATATATATTAAACCCTGGCAAACAAATTTTTCGAAATAAATAAGCCCTTATCCAGTACAACACTTCAATTAATTGCACATCTTAAATTCACTTGTATGTTGCATACAAATATTGTATATATCAAATTCATTTGCATGTCACTTGTAACCTACATGCATTTTCATGTGACCTACAGTCAATTGCATAAGACCCACATTCATTTCTAGGTGACCTCAATCCAATTGCATATGCCTTGCATACGGTTGCTTATCATCTAGTAATTTCCAAGCCATCTACTTTCTTCCGCATTTCTGTCTCTCACCACCATTTGATGTTGAGGTTGCTGGTCACCAAAAAAATTCATTATTTAATATTTGTATGAAATGATGTTCAACCTGTAGACATTAATTACGAGGACTATACATGTTCCTGGAATTTGTGTGTGTATATGTACACATATATACACACATGCACTTACAAACACACAGGATGATTATCGAGGTGTTACCACCGCTTACAGGACTTATTCTTTAAGTCATTTGGAGCAAATTATATAGTATAAAAGTGACTCTTAGTTGCAATATTGACAGCGAAATTCGAAAAATTGGAAACGCATCACAGTGAACAGCTTGCGACAATTCGCTACCTATTTGACTACTGAAGTGAAGGGCACATCTTTGACCATTGTAAAGTGTAACTACAAAGCTGTACCAGTCGTCATCTACATTGTTGAACATGTTTACACTTCCGACCCCTTCAGGCCAACATAGTGAAGTAGTCCAGTTCAAGTTATTTCTATAATGCTCATCTACCTACTGTTAGCCTAGGAACAGGCCGCCTTCATCTGTCTAACGTAGGTTTAAGCTTCTATACGCTCCAGCTAGTAGGAGGTAGTACAACATCACCAGTGTTTATTTCAGTCATTAGAATAAACAAGTTTTATTCACTTATGGGTGAGGACGTACTTAGATCGACACCCAAGTAGGACTACAGAGTCATCTGCACCACTTCCGCGAGGTTTGATACTACAGTCTCTCTCTCAGGCCTCGTGTCATATTCCTACCGCAGTGGTATCCGTAACAGGGTAAATTGAGCTGAGACAATCTCTCAATACCATCCAGAGCCTAGCCCAATCCCCACTGGACTTGATACCCTCAGTCCCCGGGAGCAAATTACAGCCCTTTACCAGAGACAGACCACGTCTGACTATGAGCTACATCTCTTCAGTCCACCCAATCAGTTCGACGGCAACACACGCCCAGTACTAGCAGGTCACTCTGCCTTGATAATCTGTAGTGTTGGGGAATGCCCTATCCTCAGAAAACACCTGCGGCGAACAGCACCTACAAGCCCTTGCGCAGTCGCACACCTGGAACCGAAGCTCACCCTAGGATAGCACCGAGAGAATTGTCGCAAACTCAACAGGTCAAGTGTCGCCTAGGTATATGAGTCGAGAGGATACAGCCAAAATGCAAAACAGTCCTGGCCACACCAGATTTTGTGCCCTGCAGAAAGGCCATACGGACAGTTTTATATTCTGGTCGCACTCCATTAACACGAAATCTCCCCCGGGTGAGTCTGACCTAGCACCCACCAAAAGCACTAGACATTGTGACATGCCTCCAGTAATCACAGGACATCATGCATGAATTTATACTTTATATATATCAAGTGAAGTCCGGGATGGACACCATCTATTATTTTATTTTGTCCATTATGTGTACACACATGTTACAATATCTGCGTGTTACTAGGCACCGAGCATCACCACGGTACAGAACCACTGTTTACGCATCAGCGGCCGGCACTGACATATCATACACGACTAGCCTGCCCAGCTCCAACTCTACAGAACAACTAACTAGCAAGGCCGGCGGTGCCGCCTGCCTGCGTGCCCACTGCTATGCTGCGAAGATGCTGACAACGCATCGCGTTGCAGCGCTCCCTCCATGGCATGCACTCTATACTCGGTACCTCGTATGCTGCATACCCTCGGTGCAACGTACATTACCTTACACATATTTGTAAACTCAACATATATTTATGTATTTGTTGTAGCGTATATTTGTATCTTTAGCCAGTATTTATATAATTTTAAGAAGAGTTTTAAAGATTTCATTTTCTCAGTTTTTACCAGATATGCAGACCTACATCACGAGAATTAAACTTTTGATTGAAAGAAATGGCTTGCATAAAACATAGTGAATCAATTAGTTAACAATCGTAAAAAGTTGAGTATCGTTTCACTGTCTCTGGAGTAAAATATGTTTTTGGTGAATAATTATTATTGTCCATCTGACTTAATTAGTAGGTATTAGGAATAGGTTGGTTTGGTTCTTCGGTTCCAATATATCCTGGTTCTTGGGGTTTGACTCATAAACAGTTTTAGGTTAACAAATATTCCATTCTTGTTTCTACACAGCAATAAATTTAGTGATATTTCGAGATGATTATAAATTTAGTACGAAGCATTATAAACTTACTACAAAACCCTATCAATAATTATAACAACAAACTTATCAAAACAAACAAAGATTGCGGTTGTACCAAAACTATTACACAGGTTGATTTACATGTATAGTCCATTCCAGATTGGAAACGACTTATGAAAATCAACCTTTGAAAAAACACTCTAGGCAAAACATGTCAACCTGAATTTTCAATAACCTGTATTCCACAAATATATAACACTATGGTTAACTTTAGAGTACTGTATTATTGAATAAATGAAACTTTACCTTAATATCTTCTATAACCAGTAATATTTATTTATTTTTAAATATGAATTAATATAAGCGAGAGCAGCGATGTGATGGCTAAGGCCAGTAAGAAATAGTTCACAGTTAAAATATTATTTTCACCTAGTTTTTTAGTATACTATTTGTAAATTAAATGGTGCCTGTTAAAATATTTAAATATTTAGGTAGCACCGATGGCAAAATATCTCATTTTTACAGTTTAAAAAACAGTGGAAAATATTGTGAGTATGCCGCAATGGTACGGTGTTGTTTTATCGATCGAAAGTAACTGTCTGCTGAGCAAACTTTGTCGCTCTCTCAGTCTTCTCTTTTAAACTCTGGAAGTTTCACTTCGCTGATATGCGATAAAGTTGAACATGTTTCCAATTGTAGCATATTTCATACTTATTACAGCAAAATAATGATTTCTGAATTTGTAATTTACAACTGAAAAGAGATTTCAATGTTTGAGTACTTACTTTAATATATTTAGATATGATGGCGAAGCAGAAACAAAGTGAAGTTGGCAGACGTGGCGAGCCATGACATGGTATGTTGCAGTTTTACCAAACGAAGCGTAAATTATACTTACTCCGAAAAATACTTCAAATTTCCACATCACGTTTATAGACGTTATGGTTTTTAAACCTACCTAAGCAAAGTTACGATGTTGTGATAAATCTGTGTTTCCGGGGCAGTAATAAATATACTGTTACGGTGTGTTTCGTTAACCGCTGCGTATGAAATACCGTGGCGTGGCTTTTTGGTGATAGTTACTCTGGATCTGTGTGTGTGACATCAAATATTTGATGTGAACTATCTGTACGTTGTAAACGTGAACTGTATTTATGACGAAGTTACTTATTTGAATCCACGTATGTTTATTTATCACAATGTTGTACCTTTTCCATGGATGTTTGAAACACAGCCTTGTAACGTCATTTACCACCAATTCCAGCCCTAATAAATTGCAATAAACCTAACACACAGTAAGTAGCAATACATATAAATATGAGTGGAATAAAAGTTACGGCATGTTCACCCCTATATTTTAAGTTTCTATAATAAAAAATAAGCGACACGAGTTGCGTGCTTGATTTTAATGTCTCTTTTTGATTGGACTGTCTATTCCTTTATTATTCGAACTGAGGCCGTCCTTTTAAAGAAATAAACCCACACATATCAATAACAAAAAGTTAAATACTACAGTTCATTACACAGCAGTTGTAACAGTATTTAACACAGTCGCGGCAAAATATTAACGTGCATTACATGTAATGTGCTATGTCGTAGAAAACAAATATGTTAATGTAACGTAACCGTAAGAACTATCGTAAATTCAGGCATTTTTAAAACGCCATAATACTGACCTAAATAATGTTATATGCCTAAACTGTGAGTATTCATAGTAAATGGTTTTTGAAATATGACAGAATTCTTTGAAAAGCTGTAAAGAGTAAACAACATATTTGACAGGTGCAAATTTCACATTTCAATGTTTATTTTTAGGTGTAGTGAAAGTATACGAACACGTATACACACACAATTCCATGTAAACATTGATTCTGACAGATGCTACATGGCAATGTTTATTTACATTTGGCGGAAGGATACGAAACAGGCCTGCAAGTAGATATTTAGCAGGGCTCCGAGAAAGTTGCTTCCAATGGGGAATGGACTATATAAAGCATTTTTCTTGGTCACTATACGTCCTTACAACAAATTACTATTGTCATTGAAAACAAATAAATATATTAATTTATTTAGCACAAATGTTCGCAAAAGTAGTATTTAAGGACATGCAGTTTATCAAATAAGGTATTTTGTTTAATATATTCTATCAAATGAGACAAAATGTAGACATTCTTGAGTGATGTCATATATAAATATATACTGAGGAGATACTACACTCAGAATGGAGCAAAACAAAATGGCTGATGTTTATATTCAGTTTTGAATCTTTTCAATATAGTTCTATGTGTACGGTACATCTTCTAAATACAGCATTCTATTGCATTTCCATCTCCATTGTTGGATTATACGAGAAAAATAAAAACATAAATAAACAGGAAGTAGAGTACGCACGTTTATTTTGTGAGTGCTTTTGAATGTGGTACTTTAATGTTTTGCATATGAAAAACAGTTTTTAAGGTGTTTAATTCCTAATTTATTAAAAAGTTATCAGTTTGGGAACATTTTAACATTGACGATATGGACAGCGAGTATGCATTTAGCAATTACTGCAAAAGTCGTATATCCCGAGGATCTATGTTACGTCAACGTCAAATATGCACAAGCATTTGAAAATACAACATCCAAAGAGACTTAAAGTTGAACATGTTCAAGATATGCCAAAAGCTCTCTGTTCACCCACAACCTCCACATCTGTAGCTGAGGTTATTTCAAGATAGGGCAAGTCCCATTTGACAAACGTGGCAAAAGTATGTCTACATTTGCAACTTCAGAAATGGGCAGTCACAAAAAGGGGCCTAAATATCAGAAGTCTCCAACACAGCAGACATTAACACAAGTCATTCATAAAACCAGTATATTATGACGCCAGCTAACAGGCAGCAGCGCTAGAGCACATGACGGCACTCACCACGCACGTGTCACGTGTCCTGCACGCGTGCAAAGAGGCCAATATTCTGAACTCTCACATAAATATTATTATTCAGTATAAAATGTGCTTTGTATTTGTATGGTTTAATATGTCTTAAAATAATTTGAAGTCTGTGTTGTTATTTTAAAAATGTTTGTCTATGAAATTCAAAGTGCCCGCTGCACCGAGATTAAGAAAACTAATATTCCGGCGTGAACGCCATCATAACGAGACAGCGAAATAATATGATAAATCATAAGAAAATTATAAAATGTGAAACAGTATTTACTTTAATTTGTGTCATTTTATTTCTGTAATAAAATATTTTACTTGGCGTGCATAGCACTTCCGTTTATATGAATCCCGTAGGCGGCCATGGTAGGGCCGTGCGACATTTGCCTCTGGACAGTCTGTTGAGGAGAGCTGGTGAGGTAAGACACTGTCACGTACGCACTACAACCTTTTGTTCACTGATGTAGATTTCAATAGTCAATTTTGTTTACCGGTGAACTTTTGCTTGCATACGTTTTGCCAGACATTTCCCCAGCATTATACTTCCGCTTTACTAATTAATTTCGCCTTTGTGGCATTTTTAACTTAATAGAGCAGAAGGAGGAGAAAGATGTTGGAGAGGTCACGCGACCCGTGCAACTTGAATCAGGTACCATCCGCCTATGTTTATGGCATTTCATTGCAATTTCTGTATTATTGCTATGTGCAATTTTAAGGGCTTTGTTTTCATGTATGTATTTGAGGGTATTTTCCATGTTTTTTAATATTTTACGGCACCATCACGTATAACAACGTGGCTGACCGCAGCCAAGTATTTGTATACGCCATCATTATGTTTTGAGAACTTAATTATGTAATATTGTATGTGCAATATGTTATTCACAATACCTTCTCGAAAAACATTGAGCAATGTAATTATTCCAACTATGTACAATTCTACTGTCAAAAATATTAATTCGGCTACTTAAGACAGAATTTGTTAAAATAACCAAAAACCTATGGATGTCTGTGGCAAATACAGATTTTTTAAGTGTGACTGCCCACTATGTGAATAAGGAATTAGTCTTCCAGCACCTATGTAATGATGCGTCTTTCCCCGAAATGAGCAATGCGGCTAAAAATATTTTTGATTTTCTCACTTCCATTTTGCATAAATGGGGACTAGGACAAAAAGTGGTGGCTGTTGTACGAGATAATGTCCAAAACATTGTTGCTGGCTTACAATTGTCACCTTTTAATTAGAGATGAGCCAATACCAACAATACAGATTCTCAACTGCTGCTGCCGCCAATTACAGCGATGCCGATACTAGTTTTGATGAGCACAAGCATAGTTCCCAAGTCCCAATATCTGGAAATACTTTTTATTACTTAAATTTAAGTATTCAGTACTGTGAATACTTTAAGCACTTTGCATTATGTGTCTACAGCATAGAAATTAAATACAATACTAATTTTAATAATAATAAGCGAGGCAATTTAAGTGGGCAAATAAGTGACTTAATAGTCAGGGAATAACTATTACCAGACAATAAAGCATTCATTACAAACTGAGTACATTAAAGTCAAACTTCAAAACTCCTAGCAATCTGATGCGGACTTGGAATTTAGATCTGAAAAATACCATACATAACCTCAACATGCATATTTAACAGCTTTAGGTGTCGTTAAAAAGAACTTATTGAAATAAATTTAATATTACATTTTCACTTGAAATTGTGCAAAAATGTTTTTATTTATATTAATATGTATTTTTGCTTAGTATTCCTTCATCTGGCAAGCAATACTCATTCCCTTGGTTAAAATGACAACTCAGGGGGTCGAAGCTCTATAGGAATTTCATGGGCCACAAAATTAGGCAGAACGACCACCAACTGTTGAAAAAATAAAAATTATGTTCTTTAATAAAGAAAGCTGTAAATTTTATAAACAATATAATTTTATTTTTAAATATACTTAATTCACAAGTAAATTAAGTTTAATTAAGTTTAATTATTCTCATCATTCATAAAATACATAATTTTTATGTAGGCATGCACTGTCAGCACCTGAGCATTGAGTTGTTCACTTGTTTTGATTCCGTTGTTATGTTCGTTGTTGGAGAAGGTGGAGTTGATGTTTGCAACCAATTGCAGGAATTTGAATAATTGAGCTTTATTGAATTTTCAAATGCTGATTGCCCAAGAATAAATGGCACTAGAGTTATTGATATCACCGATAATGCTATTTTAAAAGAAAGAAATATATACAGTTAGCATTTTAACAGACGATTGTGCAGCTAACACAGTAGCCAACCTATGTATTCTTTACCATCTATTGTTAAACATGTACTTAGTTCCATTTTACCATTTGTAAATGCAACATTTAATTATAACACTTTTACCACATTGTTATTAGCAGTAACTAAAACGTCTGTCTGAAAATTGAAATAATTATGTTTAAGAGTTGTACAGTTGGCAGCAAATTCTACCTAATAGAGGAAAATAACGGCCCACCAAAATAGCATTGAGCATAGTCTCTTTACCTTACTTGCTTTGTGTGACAACTGATATATTTGCGACAAGTTTTGCCAATTATTACTTGCCGAGTCTTATTCAGACTTTTAACACTAACCAAAACCGCAGCAGAAATTTCCGATAAGAGTAGACTACGCCCATCAAAATCTAGTGTATTTGCATTCACTTTCCGTTTTCAATAACAGTTTCAAAGATGTGTGATTCATTTTCATTGCTGCCAACCTACAGGTGCAGTAAAAACATAAGAAGAATATTAAGAATACAGGTTGCTATCTCATTGTCGCCAACCTACGAATACAGTAAACACAATAAAAATTTAAGAAGATGATAAAACAAAAAACTCTTATGCTATGTATAAATACTATCGATAGCACCAGTTGTCAATTAACTGCTTTGTTTTGTATTCACGTAGTGTCCAAAAACGAATTATGCTAACAATCTTTGGTGAATGTACCAACACAAAATACCGTAAAATGTAAACGGGAACAAATCATAGAAAAACAATTGTTCTCAATATATTTTGGGTTTCGGAGAGAATATCAGATTGATGGATGCGGTAAATTAATGCTTTACGAGATGTAGCATGCCAGGTTATTTAACAATGTGTTAAATAAATTAGTGCTACTAATTGTTGAATAATAATCAGCAAATAATGTTCAGATGCTGCCAATTACGATGGTCGTAGTATCAGTCGGTTAATTGGTATCCGTATCGGTATCAGTCCAGCCCTACTTTTAATCATACTGCATGCCTAGCACATACCATGCAACTGGTGCTCAAGGATGGTTTCTTGAGCCACAAAATAATCAACTTAGTTTCTTTATGCAGGAAATTAATGGGTCACTTCAAGCACTCTGCACGTGCCACTAAAGTGCTGAAGACTTGTCAAATTACGGCAAGAGTAGCACAACATAGACAAATCCAAGAGCAACCAACAAAATGGAACACCACATTGCACATGCTCAAGAGGCTGTACGAGCAGAAAAGGGATATTCTGTTAGCTAGTGCAGAGTTAAATATACCAGAACTGTCCAACTGTCAGTACACACTGATCGAAAACATCATCCCCAGTCTTCGTGTATTCAATTCAGTGACGAACCACATCAACTCGCATCATGACTACTGTAGAGGTTATTGTTAAATAAATTTTATGCACTGTTTTGTAATGTGCTTGTAATGTCATTCAGTGAGAAATACTGGTTTTGTTTGTATTTCAGGTTATTCCTCTTATCAATGTCGTTGAAACTGAGCTACAAAAACCTGCTCCAGCTGGTTCTGGTTTGCAGGGGCTGAAAAATGACTTGTGCTCTTCCACGAAAATAAGATAAGGATTATGAAAATGGTGACATTTTGACATCTGCTACACTATTGGATCCATGCTTAAAAAAACCATCCTTTAAAGACAAGGCAAAGGCAGGTGCTGCTATTCAAAGATAGTTGGAGGAAGCATTAACTCTACAAAGTCCTGAGTATTTGGTTAGATCACTGATCTAAAATTTTTAAAATAATCTATTTCACTAATTAATTAATTTTTATGTTAACACTCATCTTTTTTTGCCCAGTCATCTCCAAGCAAATTTGATCAAACTCCGGTGTGAGTACAGGAAACTTAATTTTGTTCCAATATTCCAACCTGTTTGCACATTCTAAAATTAATACCGACAAACATGGTAATCAGTCTATAGCGGAAAACTTAAAGCACTATTTTAGTGAGGAAATGATGACACATGATTGTTCTGTTACTGAATACTGCAGAAGAAGAGATCACTGCAAACCACTCCAGACACTTTCAAAAAAGTACTTGTGTGTCCCACCTGCAACAGTTTGCAGTGAGAAACTGTTTAGATCCACATAGAGTGAAGATGATAATTTGTTTTTTTAAATAAAAACCTTAAATAAATTAAATACTACATATTTATCTGTATACAGCAAATCTTATCTTCACACTTCGTTATTGTTCAATTCTTCTGTAGGTTAAATAAAACATTTAAATGAATTTTAACTGCATTGGTTTAAGGGAAGTTGCAAACAAACGGCAAGTATTCGAAGTAAAACCGAATATTGCAACCAATATTTAAATTGTAGAATCGATACCGGAACCAGAACCAATGTTTTTTGCTATTTGACCCACCCCTAGTAGGTATAGTTACGAAAAAATACTTGCACACACTGCATTCATGTGTACTAATACGGAACTGTGTAAATTTTTTTTTAAAGAAAGCGTTATGCACTGTAGAATCCTTTTCAAGACAAAAGTTTTGCAGTATAGGATAGACTTTGTTTTCGCACAAAGCTTTACAGATGTATGACAGTAGTTAATACTAATGCTAATGCATATTAATTTTATTAGACATGATTTAATGTGTATTAAAACTTGTCAGTCTCGCATTAAACTTTGAATGGAAATTTCTGTTGTCAAATGCCTGCTTCCTTTGGGCATATTGTAGCTGTAGCCATCAAATTTTTTAACATAAATTCTGTTTTGAATTTAATTGTGTATTGTTTTTGTGCATAATTTGAATATAGACTATTTTGTATTCAAATTATGCTACCGTATACACTTACACAAATATTTTTGAGAACCTATGACTTTAATTGTCTGCAGATCTCATTTCACTGTCATGGACGACCACTGCAGCTCCAGTAACATCAGTGTCTTTAGTGATAAGTAATTTAGCCTTGTGCGAGGTACCGTGCAGAAACTGGTAGAAACGAGTCAGTGAACATCTGTGAGTATCAAATCACAATACCAATATCAGTCTCATGCTCGGAATTCTATATTATCTGGGACATTACCACTGTTCAGCAACAAATTAAAGATGATAAAATATTTTTTCAGTTCATTCCAACACCAGAGTATTATTCCTTACTATAGTCAATTCACTGCTACTTCCAACATTTTTTAAAGGCCTGGTAAAGTTTTACTTCCCGGATATTCTTTTTATCTCCTGCAAATAAAGCTTAATCGGGTCTAGAAAATTACACCAAAGGGACAAACTCAACACATTCCTGTGCACTTAGTGAAATAATATTTTATAAGAACAATTTCTTTTACTTGGTATTGCCAACACACCTACTTTATACCTGTTATTCACAATAATTATAAATTACATATAATTTGTTGATGAAATATAATTATAAATTCAATTTTAATAAAGAAAGAAATTTTTATGTTAATCAGAGTAAAAAATGCTTATGATAAATTACATTTAGATAACAGAGCACGTCACACATGAGGTGATTTTTTAAAGGTTTCATTCAATAAGCACAAAGAAACCGCAAATAAACTATAATCAGAATTTCAAATATAGAAATGTTAGTATTTCGTTTAAAATAAGTTTGTGTTCATGCGAAGATAAAACTTGACATTAAACATTGTATAATGAGGTTATTTCACGTAATAACACACCTTCAATGTAATAGTATTTTTGCTATGACACTTATTGCTATAATTTTATAATATTTGTAAATAAATTGGATTTACAACTTTTTCTCATTTTTTTTTTCCAGTTCTATAATAAATTTTTCCTACACAGTATTGACTGGTAATCTACATTATGTTTTAGGTGTAAACAATTTATAGTTCCTGTAACTATTAACAGTTAACCATTTCAATTCCTATGGCATCATTTTGAAGCATGACATTTCCTGACTATACTACAATTGACTTTGCCTCATCTGAACATGCCATCACATCAACCAAGGCGGGGTTGTAACAGTACTGAAGGCTGGTCACATGCCTACAGGATATGAATCTTGCAACAAGGAGCCTTATTACAGACACGACATGCCAGCTTGTACTGTTCACCACTCTCAGTCAGACATCATGTCAACCTCCCCGAAATGAGATATTGTACTATCGGCCGAGCGTCAGAGGCCGCCACCCAAGGTCATGTAGCTCTACGGTGCAGGGGGCGAGGGCTTCAAAACGGCTGCATTAGGCAGTGGTGAGCTGAAGGTTTAGGCGGTATAATGGTGGCGGGACAGAACTCCAGCGAACAAGCGCAGTGGAGATGTCTGCCCAACTGATGCTGTGGCTCTCAGAAGAGCCAACGATACTCTGACGATTCCAGCCTCTGCACAGGAATATATTCTGCTGTGGCAAGAGGGCTCGCCAGCCCGGTGGTGGAGGTGCTATGCGCACACATCTTGGGCAGAGCTAAGTGCGGCCATTGTTGGCATGCAAACTTCTTTGGGGTTTCTACTGGTGTCGATTATTGAAAATTGATTATTCGGATAGTCTCTAGGAGAGGCTGCACTTAGCATGGCTTACTTGCCGGCAGTATTGTTGAAAAGTAGAATACTGACACATCTGTATTTTTTCCCCGGTCGAAGGAAAATCCTGTAGGTGTTCCGGTAGAAGTTCCATGCTTCCAAACCCTGTTCATTGTTGCTTGTAGATGAAGTGAAGTAGTTTATTCAAACAGACAGTACGCTCATTCATCAAATCGAACTTATTATAGGCCAAACTCGTTATGGCGAAGTTTCACTGTAATTTATTAAGATTAAATTACACAAGTTTACTTACAAAATAGATTATCATACTTAATTTTGTTTGTTTTTGTCTTAACTTATATTTCAATAGCAATGAAGTGTACTAACACACATTTTGGCATTATTGCTATTCACCATATTATCTTGTCTCTTAAAAACTTTGCAATAAATTATCATTTGCAACTGATTTAAATAACCCAGAGCATTTTAAATGTAATCCAAATACAAAAGAACATACCTGCCAGAATGGTGTCTATCCCTTGACCCCAAGAATAACGGAGCCAGTTAAGACCTTCCAGTTGGTATGGATGAAGCTGCATTCCTGTCTGGTCTATGTAATCAGGCTGCTTGTCTAGCTTCTTCTTCAAGTCAGTCATTGGCTTGTCAGGAGGAGGCGTGAACCTCCTACTAATAAACACAAATAAAAACTGAAGAACACACGTAACCCATACTATTTACAGATTTTATAATAGTGCAAGAAGTAACTTAAAAATAAACTTAATTGAAAAAATAAATAAAACTCCATTCCTAAAGATTACGTGAAAATTATTTTCTGTGCCAAATACTCAAAATAACCTTCATGGATGAATTGATAGCGATTTTCTTTGGGTTGAATAGGTTTAATTAAAGGATGTGACGCATGCCCAATTAGACTGACTTGGCACATTGGTTGAAAATTTTGTCCACTAGACCAAAAGCAGGGTAGTTTGGTTTAGGTAGTCAGCATGAGGCAAGGGGTGTTGGTTAGCACTTACTTACTCCAGCTTCTTGGGCGTTGTCGTCGGGGTAGGTTTCATCCAGACGCGATGGATTCTGTCTACACCGGATTGGAGATTCCACAGATGTGCTTCGTTGATCCAAAAGTTGAGGTTGTCCCAGCCAAGTCACACTTTGGTACCGATCAGAAACCCTTTTACCACAGGGTGACACATAGGATGTATGTGGATACAAGGCGGGAAGTCAATTACCAAGATCAGAGCAGGCGCGACTGCCTGATGTCTAAGTTCGACAGTGCAGTCCCATTCCACCTGTCTCTCTTGCATAGGACGTGGTAGTGCGATCCATGGTTTGAAAGCAGAGTAAGCCAGGTATTGTTCCCTACATTTTCTACCACCCCTCTTCAGGTGAGGCATAGGGCAAACAGTTCGACAGTCTACGTGATGCACTTAGACAGGAAGGTTTAACAGTGTAACCCAATAGTGACTTGCCGGCACGAGCTCGATAAGAGTCCCCACTGATCCCCCACAGTATGCTGGCTGATCAGGGACATAGAGCAGTGGGGACCACCAAGTCTCTACTGGTTGTGCGTTCCCACTAGGTTGAAGGGCAAAACTTCAGACTACGGTCACTGTGCAATGACATAGTGCGAGTGGTGATTCTAGTGGTTGTGGCCTCACTGTTTCTCCCCCACGAGCACTTACTTAGTGCTATTGTATGACCGGGAAGAAAAAGGTAGCCATCTAATAAGTATGTCTTCTGACGTGCAGACACCTGAAAGGGTTCCACAGTCAGGCTAACTTGGTTTAAATAAATCTCCTGGTTCCTGTCAGCAATACACAGCGTATTTTGTCTCCAATCGTTAATTCAAATAAATACCCTAGAAATGAAAAACAGAAAGGTAGAGAACAATGAGTGTTTATTGAATATTCAATAAACACGTTACCCGTGCTACCTATCAAACCGTGGAGGGTTGAAGGTAACTGCGGTTCCAGGTGTAGGTGACCTGGTTCTAAGTTAAAAGTGGGATAGCTGATTCTAGACAAAAACAAATT
Source organism: Dryococelus australis (assembly GCA_029891345.1). Classification (NCBI taxonomy): domain Eukaryota; kingdom Metazoa; phylum Arthropoda; class Insecta; order Phasmatodea; family Phasmatidae; genus Dryococelus; species Dryococelus australis. The sequence continues at coordinate 78,271,094 of CM056998.1, forward strand.
AGTTAAAGTTAAACTGCTCAGTAAAAGGTGTCTAGAAGAGACAAAGTGAAGTTGAATACCTATGTTTGTGTTCATTGGTCGTCATAACGTAGTAAGTAGCCGCTGGGGATGTACTTGAAGTTTCGAATATCTCCAGAGGTCCCAACACTGAGTAAGTGCGGGATGTTACGAGAGAGAATGCGTAAGAATGACTCTGAGCCTGGCAGCTTCCGGACTTATATAGTGGAAGTTTGTAGACTGCTGGCGTGGGCTGCAGGGAGGGCGTGACGTCCTTCTGTCCTAGTTGGCGTGGGAAAACTCTTGTCAGCATTTCTGCTTCATGCCTTGTAGGTGGCGTTCAGGCTTGCCCGAGGTCGGGGGGCTGCGTGCCTGCCGGGTTGCTTATCCTCCAGGTGAAAAGAATTCACTCAAGTTCCTGCTGCCTGTAGGATAGGCAACGTGTTGCTCACGTTTGTAGTAGTGGAAGAGGTACTCTTGGCGACGAGTTATAATCGTATTAGATTAGTTGTATAAGCGGCATGCGTCAGATGTTCATGGTAAAAGGAACACTTTTGAAAGCTGTGCTAAATTTTTACTTTTCGCTCACTGGTTGCGAATCTCTCCACGTATCAAAATTAATACAACCATGTGATTTTCAGCTTGTGTTTTTATTAACTGGCTAATATATCCAATGCATACTCATTAACTAAACAGCAAACAGTAATAATTCGGCATTATAAACAGGCACATGTTAATTTCAGGAAATAATAGACCTATTGGTTTGTGAATATTGATTGATGTTCGCAATTCTTTTTCTGTTAAGACGTAATTTAACGCCTTTAAGTGTGGTCAATACTTCCGAGGACGTAAGAAAATACCATAAATGTTTCATTTAGGTGTCAAAAAGAAGCAGAAAATTTCAACATTATTCTTTTTCCCCATTATAATAACAATGCCAAGACGTTCCAAACTTTAAAATAAGTCTTACTACTGAAATACTTGTCCACTAAAGAAAGGCCCGCTTTTATAAAAAATATGAATTTATTCCTTCATATAGAAGTCAATGTGCTTCAATAAATCATTAAATGAACAAAGAATTATGTTTAACAACATTTACGAGTAGAATTATATTGCATTAACGCGTGCCCGGTGAATGTCTGCTTGGCATAATCGCCTTGGATTTGTGCGCTAGACCAATAGCGTTGTTTTATACAGGTTTGTCAGTGGCTGGTGAGAGGTGTTAGCTACTGACTTACTCGGAAGACCGTTGTGATGGTGATGAAGTTGAGATTTCGACCCTTGAACTCAACTTAATGGTCACTGGGTTGCTCCACACCGTATTGATGGTTCCAGACGACAGATTTCCAGCTCCAGAACTTGGGATTGGTCAGGGCATACCTAGTCTCGGTTTCGTAAACCAGTCCTCTCAGAACCAGGTATTACTCTTGGCTGGTGCGAATATTTGGTGGAAAATATACAAATACCACAGGAGCAGTTGCGACTACTGGCGCCTGAGTACGGTGGCACTGTCCCGTTCCATCTGCCTTTCCTTCGTAGGAGGGGGAAGTGCAGACCACTGTTTGGCAGTAAGAAACGCTAGGTTTTGCTCCCTATGTCTTTTGCAGTGCCTTACCTTGAAAGGCATACAGTGCCGCTGATTGAACAACCCATGTAGTGCACCTTGACAAGAAACAAGTTAACAGTGTCAGTCCAGTAGAGGCTTGCTGGCACGAGCTCGGTAAAAGTCTTCACTGATCCCCCACGCTTGGCAGGCTGATCAGAGACGGGGAGCCGTTTGGACCACCAATGCCTCTACTGGATGTGAATTCAGGCAAGATTGAACGGCAAGACCAGGCCAGGCTATGGTCACTCCAGCACTATCAGTTCTCAAAGCAAGAGAATAACCTGAGCCTGCTGCCCCTCCTTGGATGAAGGTATTCCTACTGGTTGTGGCTCCTCTGTTCCTCCCCTCCTGCACTATCAATGCTCAGGTCGCAACAAGAAACAGGCGGCCGTCTAATGGGTGTGTTAATTAGGTTTAGGAAAATACTCTATTTCTTTTGGCAGTGCACAACGTGAATTGTTCCTAGCGGGTGAAATAGAAAGATACTCTGCAAATGAAAAAGCACAAGGATAGAGAACAAAATTATGTTTATCGAAAAATCAATAAACACGTGACTTGTGCTAACTCCTACCGAACAATGGAGTGCTGAAGGGCACCTACGTTAGCCACGTGTAGGTGATCTGGTAGGTTAAAAAGGGAAAGATTGTTTTAGATGTGAAAAATACTTTACTACTAAACTGTATTAAAGAAAGCGGGTGTCTAGAAAAGACAAAGTGAAGTTAACGAGTATTAGCATGTTTGCTGTTCGTCACAGTTGGAAGTAGCCACTGGAGGCGTACTTAAGACTTGGAAGATCTCTGTAGGTCCCAGCACTGAACAATGCCAGAGATGTCGCAAGAGAAGAAACAAGAATGACGTCTGGAGCCCCGCTGTGCACAGACTTATATAGTGCTAAAGTCTAGGCTGCCGCAGCGGGGTGCAGGGAAGGCACGTGTTGTCCTGCCATGGAGCTGGTGTGGCAGGTGAGAACCCTCTTGTCAGCATTCCTTGGTTTGTGCACCTTTGGTGGCGCTCGGCCGCACTCAAAGTGGCTGAAGTTTGTAGGTACTCAGTTCGGGGAAGGGGGGGGGGAGACGGCGTGGCCGCTGGTTGTGTAACCTTGTGGTCATATGCCCAGCCACCGGGAGATTTAAGTGCCAGAGAATTTATGTGCAAAGTGTTGCACAACTCTCTCGTGGGTGGTTGCAGTAGACAACTCTTACATAGGTGGAAGTAAAGGTATACTTCATGTAAAGAGCGATGAGTCATAATCATAAATGATTAGTAGTATGGGTGGCACATGTCAGCATAAATACCTAACAAAACAATATTTGAATACAAGACTACACACAAGCAAATGGTGGCCATTGCTATTACAATACAAGTAATGAAAACAACTGTCATGAAACTCACTGGGTGAACAGAATTGATTCAAATTTTCACAGCATACTTCTATAGTAACATTTGCCACTCAACGCAAGTTTGTAAAAATTCATTCAGTAACACAGTTTTTCAAGCACATAACGTTTCTAAAGCCCTAATACTTAACATATGAAAAAATAACTTTTTACTTATCAAATTAAAATGCCATAACTGATATGAACATAACATCACAAACAATACTGTATACACAATACCTAGCTGATGACAACGTATTTCATGAAAGTGCATCCACACATTTTATGTAAGTAGTTAGTTTTGCTCCAAATTACTTATCTTGAAAGAAATAGTGCACATTAATCTTATTGTTTCATATATTGCTTCATGTTTGGACAAAAATTATAATACTGTTTTAACATATTCCTAACACTAAATAAATTATTCACGCGCAGTATAAAATATTTTATGCAGTTATTGTTTCAAAACGAGTGACATGTGCTAAGGCATTAATTCTACGATTGGCAGTTTAAATTGCCAAAATACTAAATAACACACACATATTTATGTAAGCTTTCAGAATTGCAACACATATTGCAAATATAACAAAACACATTCATCCGAAATTTTTGAAATTTTATTCTAAATTTAAAATTTATAGACACTTCAGTTAAATGAAGCACCATATTTTCCAGGTAGGCATAAATTTTAAGAATTTCTGAGATAAGAAATTACGTGGAAATACAGCAGAAAACAATAAACTGAACTGTTGCATCAGCCACGTGATGATATGAAAGAGTTAGAAGCATAAATGTGTTACAATCATGCCAAATTTTATCAACTGAACTGCCTATGAGAAAAATGTTTCACTTGATGATTAGTAAGACATTAAAACATGGAATTAGTACGTCTCGTAGTTCGCTACCCAGGTAACTGAGTATTGCTGTAATTGTTCACATTCAAAAATATACAGTCATGAGCTGTGATTTTCTTTTCATAGGTTGATTTCAAGAGTGCTCATTTTATCATGAACCACCTATAATAATATATGACTAACAATAAAATATATATATATAATTTCAGTCATTACAGCCCACTTTTTACACTTTGTTGAAATGACAGAGTAGAGAAAATAGTTCAAGAGAAGAACAAAGCATTAAGAGATTGGTTCATAAGTAGAATACGAGAGATTTAATAAAAAAAAAAAGAGGGAAATAAAAGAAGCAGTAAAGGATGAAAAGAAAGCATGAATGTAAGAGTGTACAATGATGTTGGAGGAGGATGTAACTGGGAGTTGGGAGTAAAAGCACATTTTTCAGCCTAGTTAAACAAAGTAGAAGGGCAAAGAAGCAAAAAGTGAGACTGCCTAATAAAGAAAGGGAGGTGACAGAGACTAAGGATGGCTCAGGTGTTATAGAGAAACTATTTTGATAAGCTGCTGAACCCAACAGAGAACACACAGAACATATGAGACAAGAAAAATAGAATAACTGAAGAGTGGGAAAGCAACAGGTGTAAACAAGTGGAAATGGAAACAGCATGTGATTAAGTCTTCGCATTGGTTCATCAGTTGGACTTTACACGCGGTTACCCTACACAAACCCCAAAACAGGCTGTTGGTTAGCTGGTTGGAGAGATGGACAGATAAACTGATTATTACATAAGCCCACTTCTTAAGATAAGTCACCTATAGGCTGTTCACGATTAAATGAGCATTTTTGAAAGCTCTCCTTAAGATTTACTTGCATGCACTTGAAGGAAGAATATGTTCAATTGCCACCGCCTTAAACAAAATTCCATGAGAAGGGATTACCACTAAACCACGCAAATGAAGTTGCGCCTGAGCTCGTGCAGTCGATACCACTTGCACAACAGGAAGACCTGCTTCTAGTCGTCTCCCGAGAGATGGCAGCAAGTACAACTCCGCCTACAAGGGATGAGGACCCCCCCCCCCCCCCCAACACGGTGAAACTACCCAAAAGGTCGAAGGCACCCGAGGAACCCCAGCGCACAAGAATATATGTCCTTGCACCATGGCAGAACAGCAGTTGATACCTGCGGCTCGCCTTACTATCAGTGGTGCTAAGGATCTCTGCTCTGTCTGCTCTCTTCCACCTCGTAAAGTAACACTAGTGGAGACTCCGGAGCTTGTTTCACCACCTCATATGCTCGAGCACTCTGCTGTCTTCCATATTCCTAATTATCACCAGCTAACATCGGACTTCTTCACGCATGCGCTGCAGTCCCAGAAGAGTCGGCATCCCCCCCCCCCCCTACTTGACACTTGCCATCAAACCAACACTACATTCTTCCCCTTGAAGTCCCTTCAAGACACCACAACTTCAGTTATGGTTTAGTTGTTATCACGGCTACCTAGTTGCTGCTCTGTGCTCTTCTAGCTCGCCCTTCACGCAAGGCTCTTCAAGCCGAAAGGGCCCTTCACCTGTCCTTGCTTACCTTCAGAGTGTTAATCAGTGTCTTGGTTAGAGTAGGAGAGTACGGGTCACAGTTTTCTATTCTGGATAAAATAAAACATGTTTCCAGTTTAACCGCAGTCTGCTCTTTCTTGTGTGACTTGTGCCTTGTCAACCCTGGTAAGCGTCACCCCACAAAGGAGAGGCAGGGTACCATGGATTTGATACTGGTTTTGCCTAACTTAGTTTAGGACAGCGACCTGTCCCATAAAAATAACTTTATAAACATCATCAAAACACAACCCATTAGACGACCACCCATACTATGGACCAGGCGCACACAGGTACCTGGTGCACACGTACGGTAGAGCCCCGAACTCTATCAAGAGACACAACAAAGAGGCTTGATTCCCTTGACAGCTAACCCACTACCTCCATCACGTATAAACTCACTGGAGGGAGTACCAGGTCTGGCAAGGAAGGATCTACCCCTTCTTCGATACACTCTAGCTAGGGTTATCACTGCCTGTCACCCCGTTGCAGAAGTGAACCATAGCACCTCATCCCTGGTAAATGCAGTTCACCAACAGAAGGGGTGGTAAGTGGAGCGACAGGATGGCAGCTACCATCCTACCTAACAAGTAAGCACTGCATAAACAACCTATTCCAGCATTCATCTACCTAACCCGCTCGGGAATGAGCTCATGCCACCTGCAAACTGTTGAGGCCTCACCTCATAGTTCCCCCAGTCACTTGTTTGATACCTTGGTGAAACTCCCAGGAGCTGCACACCCAGTTGTTTAGTTCCTCCGCCTAGACCTACCTCTGGAACTAGACATTGGACCAGCACCAGCGGTCTGGAGGCCCGCCTGCCGCAGTTGAGCCAGTATATAAGCATAGCCGACCAGCAGATGCCGTCACCACCACCCAGGCAGTTCAGGAGACCTGATGCTGGACCTACGTCGATGAACACCCATCACCCGGCAGTGGGAGGTAAGTCAGCGGCTCTGCCAACCACTCACATATGCAAGCCCACACTAGCACAGCTAGACTTCGTACCAAGCCAGTGACCTACCTGCCATACTCTATACAATGAAACCATCAAGGCCAAGCACCAGATATTTTAGACCCCACCACAGTAAGGTATGTAACCCTCACATCTGTGTGACTGGTCTAGCAAATAATTAGAAACCAACTTGAGAAACTAACGCACTCCTGTCGCTTGACTGTCACGCGTCAAAGTTTACTACATAAATAAAATTTACCACACATTAGGATGGAATTGCACCTTCATGAAACACAAGCTATATATATTATTTTTAGCCTTTGTAACACCTTTTAACTGAATAATAAACAAGATGGAAAAATTACTATTAACAGGAATTACACAATTAATTTTAGTTTTAAAATATATGCAAAAATAATAAACAACAGGCTTAAGGTAATAACACATGTTATTTTATTGGAAGAACAATGTGGATTTAGAAAAGGAAGATCCTGTGTAGATAACATATTTTGCCTCAAACAAATACTGGAGAAGAGAAGAGAGTTTAAAATACTTATATCGCTTTCGTCGATTATGAAAAAGCCTCCGATAAAGTAAATAGGGAGCAATTATGGAATATAATGCAAAAGAACGGATATCCAAAGCATTTGATTCAAGTTATCCAAGATAGGTATAAAAGGACAAAAATTGTATTGTATTTGGGATACAAATTAACAGAATAAATACCAATTAACCAAGGAGTTCGTCAAGGTTGTAGTCTCTCTCCAACACTAAAAAAATAAAAAAATAATATATATATAACGTACTTAAGAAATGGAAGGAAAAGGTTCATCCTGGAATAAAAATAAGTAAGAACACATATATTAATACTATGTTATTTGCAGATGATCAATTTATTCTACAGGAAGATGAAGATGGACTCCAAAAATCAATGCATATATTAAATGTTGTTAGTAAAGATTAAACTTGCAATCATCTCGTACAAAAACAAAAGTTATAACATGACAAGGGAAGTATCCTATCAGAGCTAAAATAGTGATTGACAATCAAAAAATAGAACAAGTCTCCAGTTTTACTTACCTTGGTTGTGAAATATCCTTTAATGAAGATAACGAAGTGAAGAAGAAGCTTCACCAATTTCATTATATGTGTGGAACAATTCGATGAACACTGAAAGGTAAAGTCAGACAGGAGACCCAACTAAAATTTTATAAAACAATGGCTGTACTGGCTCTGATGTATGGTAGTGAAATGTAGGTAAATAAAGTACAATACAGAAAAAAAATAAAATCATCCAAAATGAAGTTCCTGAGATCAGTGATACCCTGAAAGATAGAAGAAGGAATGAAGAAATTAGACAACTGAATTTATTTTCTTTGAATGACAGAATTTCCCAAAAAAAGGGTAAATTGGAAAGACCACATTCTAAGGATGAATAACAACAGATTTCCGAAGCTTGCCCTGGAATACTATCCTACAGGAAGAAGAAATATTGGCTGACCCATGAAGAGATGGTCTGAAATCTGAAGTCAGAACAGGCTAAGAACCTATCCATGAAGAGGAAGTAAGTAAGCATTTTAGATTTGGGCATTAAGGAATTCCTGGGGAAACAACTTCTCAAATTTTGGTTCTACCCACAAACTATACCTTACTCCATTAAAATTTAAAACTATTCTCTCATTCTCATTTGAATTTATTATAAAAAACAAACCAGCAAAAAGGATAAAAAAATCTAACAAATTTTTACTAAATGGGTCAGTCTTATGCACATCTTGACATAAATGCCCCTCAATATACATCAATAAAATTTCCATATATTCCTTCACACCGTGCCCGGGTAAAAAATTACGCCACTAAAATGCATAAAAATATTGGTCTAAATCATTTAACAATGCATTCTCTGCCATCTTTCTTATGACAAATCTCTAACATTAGAACATTCCTACGGTAACCAACATCATTCCCTGTGTGCGTGGTGGTGGTGGGTGTGTGTGTGTGTTTTTTATTATTATTATTATATAACGGCGAGCCAGTGTATTTACTCCTCTTCGACCACTGCAGAAAAATTAAAATCTCATACCAAGAACTAGAAAGAAAACACAGTTCCAGCTGCATGGCAAAATCAAATTTACCAGGACACTCAGTCCCCTTAATCAAACAGGGCACTAGTACATTGCATGGTCCCCAACACCACCTCAAGCCAGTCAAAAGCTCACCAATTTACTGTCAAAAAGTACGGCATAGATATCACAAATTTTACAACTGAACATGCTACTTTGAAACAATCTGTAAGGCCTGATCGAACATAGCCCCGACCTGTAAAGTATATATACCAACTTATACGTTTATCGTTTTCCAATAACCGCAGACTAATAATCTGCGAAGGAGGGACTTGACAACCATAGGTGTGATCTCAGGCAGACTGACACTGGGCAAGTGGACTGGCACAAGAGAGCTTCAAACCGAGGACTGCTCCTATTTATATTTTGTGCACAGGGCCAGTGTGGAGGTTGCGGGGTGTAGAGAGACGGCTGCGAAGGAGAGAACAGAGAAATTGAGAAGCAGCGCTGGATAGGGAAGAGAGCAGCGACGTGATGTAAAGCAGGTTGCAGTGCAGCAGGTGACAACAACGGGAAAGTCATCCCTGGCTTAGAAGGCACGCACTGCCTAACTGCTGTTCTTAGGAGGGATCCGCGGCTGTGGCGAGACTACAAGACAATGACTTGACTCATGGAGCATCAATTTGAAAGATTGAGCACAGAACATAGTGGAGGTAAAGGCTGTGGATTAATGTTCAGTGACAAATCACGGTTCTGCCTGGATAAAGACGTCAATTCCAGGGGGTGGGGGGAGGGGGGGGGGGGCATTGCCTTCCCCAAGCATCCAGCAAAGTGATCAAAGGGAGCAAGGAGTGGGAAATCTCATCCCTTGATTAAGAGAGTTTTTAAAAACTCACAGCTGCATTTTGGTCAGTTTATCAAAATACTTTTCATGTATGTGTAAGGGTGTAAGGATTCTTCTCTCATTTCTTCAATGACAGAGGCAATAAATACTACGTCATCTTAGTCCGATTCCTGAAAGGTATTTGTACGATAGTACTTCTACCTGCTCATGTCTTATTCTCCTTGCCATCACATTCTTTCTAGGATCTCTGCGACCATCCTTTGCCAGCCCCAGCCACAACGCAAACAGCGGGCACCCTAATCTCTTAATTCTTTGCTTACTTCATGCTCGGCTAGCAAGAAGCCTTGTAAGTTAGTAATGCAATACCCATACTAGAGTGAAGTCATATAAATTTAATAGTGTGTCATAATATTTGGCTCGCAAAACGGTATACACATCAATTTAAGTGTTCTGCATGAAGGTGCCAGACTACTGTATTATATTGTTTATTCAGAAATGTGAAGATAAAAATGGTAAACACAACCATCATATGTTTATAAATTATATTTTATCTAAGGATGGGTTGATACTATATTTTCTCGATACTCTATACCACTTTCGATACCAAAACATTCTTACGATACTCAATATTGATACTTTTCTAGATACCAAATTAAAATTGTCATGAACACAAACCCACTTGCCCAAGAAAATTGCTCATTTTACTAGCATCGTTGACACATACTGAAAAAATATAAAAACCCACATCACTCTGGAAACTCGGCCCGTGAAGGCTTTTTGGAATGCTTGCTGCCAGCTGAGATAATTACGGTACGCATTTAAAAGTTGCTGTTAATATCTTGCGAACCATTGAACCTAGGTCAAATTTTCTGGGTATGTTGGAATGCCTGAAGGATGCAGATTAAATTACGGTATGCTTTTCAAAAGTATCATATGCATTCCGAAAGTTATGGTACGCTCGTACAATAATTATGACATGAGAAAATATGTATTAAAAGATAAAATTACGATATGTTTTTCAAAAGTATCGTACATATTCCAAAAGTTATGATACACTAGTGCCATAATTATGGCACAAGAAAATGGGCGTTAAAATTCCATACTTTCAGATATTCTCATATGATGCTCGATACTATAAAGTATAGAGGGTATCAAGGTATTGCAGTATCGAGGACCCCATCCTTAATTTTATCAACAGAACTTGACAATGAAAATATGTTGATTTTTGAACGTATAAATTGTTGGTTGCTTGCTCAAAATTTTACGAAAAAATAATTTAAAATTAAAATTACAGCAATAAACTACGGTGCCAACATTCTTTGTGCTTATATTGGCTATGGCTCTCTTAGTGAAAATTCACATTCAGTGAAAAGACTCATCAATAACAGATGGTGACAGATACATTATACAGTACTATTAGTAGACTATTATATTTTCTATACAGTAACAGGCTAAGATTTTCTCTTAAAATGTGGGGTCTAGTAGTACTTTCAGAGCTGTGCACTACAAGGTACATTACATTTTGCATCGTCTTTCTTAAATGTGTGCAATTCTTAGATTTAGCTATCACTAGTCATGTCGTATTAATAAACTTGCTAATTGGTGTTGGCGCTATTAATTTTACTTGCAACACCACTTTTATTAAAATTTGTTGTAGTCCTTTCTTTGTATTTAACACAACTATAAAGTACGAAATATAATATACGCCTAAATTGAGGTACAGTATACGTGCCAACGAACAGACTCCACAAAGCATTATGGATGCAATTGCCACGCTTCTACAAAGCATCACTACCGCTTTTCCATTAGAATTTGAACATTTTTTCATCCCGCAGACAACCAGACAGATGTAATACTTCAAACTATGAGCCAGTGGTTTTGGAGATGGAAAGTACGAGACGTGAATCGTGTCTTCTAATTACTGCATTGGACTGCACTTAGTGTGTACTGGCCAAGTGCAGCGTCTTCCAATTACTGGAACTTGCTCGGAGTGCATCTGTTTTCAGCTTCAAATTAATGTTTTGCACTAAACGTGTGCGCACTGAATGCATTATTTTCTGCATTGTCTCTGGAGTCAGTGCAGCTGTTGAGTGCAATATGGCGGCATCCGATATTATGAACAAGAAAAAATTACTTGCGATTTTGGAAAGTTTAGAATAGTCAGATGACACTTCATAAGAAGCAGAAATGGTGGTGCATCTTGCAGAGAAATGTTAGTAAAAGAAACCCAAAACAGTGAGATATATTGATGATGTGGTCCAACACTACTCGGACGACGAGGTTAGTTACATCGCTCATGTATACTACTTCAACAACACTGTTTTCCAATCAAAACACTGTGACTTCCAATTGCCAGTGCAACAACAAACTGTACTCGCATTGGGCAGTCACTTGATATTTGCACTTTTCTAGTTTTCAGGGCTCACTCAGTGCAGTCGATTGGAAGCAATTGGAAGACGTTATAAATTCCGTGGAAATTGCAGTATAGTAAGTACTTAGGTTGCAATACAGATAACGGGTGCTATTGCCAGGATCTCTACCGCATTATGATGTTTAGAAGATCGCTTGGTTGAAATTCTGTGTGGGCAAGTAAAATATTTTAAGAAATTTAAAATCTAGTATTATCGTAAATGTAAGGATTTAAAGTACCACTCATTTCATTGATATGCTTCTCCTATAATCCTTCGCTCCTACACACATGCACCTACATGAACCTGTGTGCACCCACACCTCCAAGCATGCATGCATGCATATGCACGCCCCCACATACACATAAACACACACACAAATATATAAATAAAATGACCCCACACTCGACAAAACACTAATTTCTACCTACATCAACATAGTGTTGCCCCCCAAAACACCTGAAGTTGATACAGAGTTTATGGATGTTGTTCAGTAACCAACATAATGCATTCTGCTTGTTAGTTAGGTTAGGCCTAACTTTCATATGTGTTTTGCAATGAATCATGTCACAATGAACTATGGGAATGTAAACATTGGAAAGAGAGTGTGAGGCAAGATGGCAGATGTGTTGTATGTGCAAGTGTGTGTCGCTCAAAACCTAAAAGAGCAGGTTAATTAATTTTACTGAAAAATGTTTGAAAATCCACAGCACTGTATCACCATGAATAAAACACCAAGAGCCAAGAACATTTTGAATCACCTGCCAACAAAAGACAAGATATGAATTTGGGGGGAGACAATGCCGGGGAAAGGTTAAAAATGGAGTTCTCTTTTTTACTTTGCTTACCATGCACACTGAATTTGAATCTGACTCAGCCACATATTAAGTGTGGCAAATATGGAATGCAGCAGATTGTGTACATAATTTCACCACACATGTAACTGCCCAATAGGTGGTGTTTTTTTTTTACAACTGGCAAGTAAATTACTTATTCCTACATATGTTTTGAACAACCATAAATATTAATAAATTTCGAGAATTTTCTTCTTCCATGTTACCTATGATGCAGCACTTAATTATCAGCACTACAATCCCCCATCCTCCCTTTTCCATCACTGCACACTTGCAAATATGTTATTAGTTCATTTTCATTGTATTTACATTTTTGTTGCCATTTTATATTCCTTAATACGTGAGCACCTATTTCATTCACATGTTCAGTTTCTAATAGAAAAGAGGTAGTGATGCTTTGTAGAAGAGTGGCAACCACATCCTTAATGCTTTGTGGATTCTGTTTCTCGGCACGTATACTGTACCTTAATTTAAATGTATGTTATATTTGATACTTATAGTTGTGTTAAATACGAAAAAAGGACTACAACACATTTTAATAAAAGTGGTGTTGTAAGTAAAATTAATAGCGCCAACACCAATTAGCAAGCTTATTAACCCAACATACCTAGTGACCAAATCTAAGAATTACAGACATTTATGAAATTATTACATTTACAGTGGACTCTTGAACTAAAAATGCATGCACAGATAAATCGTAACCAATTACAAAAGGCTTTTATAGACTCCATCAGAGTGCCCTCCTGGATATTCTCACGTAACTAAATTTAAGCTAACTATTTAAATTCATTGGCGCATTAAATGAGACTTAAAATTTTTAGGTCTCAATTTGTATATGTATGTAAGCTCTGTTAACACAGTTGATGTGTGCAGTCTTAGAGAACTTACAACATGGTCAATGTGGTTTAATCTGCACTAGGTCAAGTTCGCTCTGATTATAACCGACATTATTTAAGTTTAGATTTTCAGCTGGACTCTGGTAATGGGCGTGTAGGTTGGCTGCTATACAGAAAGTTTGAAACAATGGGTGTCACAACTGGTTGAGCCAGAGCACTGGCTGAGCTGGTTATTCCTATCTTACCAGGGGTTATCTTGGTCTCCGGCGTGGAGGCTGGTGCGGCCTAGCTGGGACTGGCAACTCCTGGTGAGGGGTTGTGTGCTGGCTCACTGAACTGTCCCACACAGTACCATTGGTTCTACTCTGCCACTTCTCTGCTCCACAACAAGGGTTTGGTTACCCCATACCTGACCTCTGTGTCTGCTAGTAGAGCACGTACAACTGGATGATAATCATAGGCTAGTCCTATATGTGCAGGGAAATAAACAAAAGTGTAGACTGGGGAGGAAGGCTTCTCCAGTCGACGGGCATTCTGAGCTTGCTCCCTTTTGGCTTGTCTGCTAAGTGCAGAGGGGTCAGATATGCACACTCGCTTGGCGGCAGTATATGCCGCCTTTTGCTCCTCCCTCTGAGATTCGTGCCTTTTCCCAAAAGGCATAGAGGCCTCATGGACACTTACGTATACTTCCGATTGGCATGAACTTGAGACGAAACACTAGCTATGTGTACTTCCAATAGTGGTTGACGGCATGAGTTTGGTACTCCAATCAGCCCTGCACCTTTGGTGCACGAACCTGGAGTGGTGAACCATGTGGGTCGTCTTCCTACCACTATTGGGCGAGGTCGCAACTGGGGTTAGACCGTCAGACCCAGGCAAATACTCCTTCCAGCACCATAAATGCTCCAGTAGCAGTACAACCTGAAATGAATGTTTCACCTGTCTTGGAAGAGTACCTAGTAGTTGTGGCTCTACCGTCCTATCCACTGGAGTGTATAGAATGGGTAGCCATCGAAAGTTGATGTATGACGTACGGACTCCTGAAGAGAATCTGCAGTCTTACTCTATGGTTCATACACTTGTAACACCCGGTCTCGGTTTACGTCATACGATTATATAGTTTGTAGTAATCTTAGGTATTACCTCTAGCATAGAAAGACTCTCGGGATAGGAACAAGATGTATTTATTCTGAATAATAAATACAGTGATGTGTAATCCCTCCGAACAATGCAGTGTGTGATACGGAAGTAACCTACAGTAAACAGGTGTAGGCAACCTGCTCCTAAACTAATAAAAATGAAGAATGACTAACTGCTATGAAAACAACTGTCGTCTGGTAGATGAATAAGATAGTAGACCCCCATGGAGCTTTTGGTAACTGCTGGCAGAGGCTGCAGGGGCCTCTGGTAACTGGTGGTAGAAGCTGCAAGAGCTTCTGGTGGCAGACTCTGGAGGCTGCTGAAGATCTAGAAGACCTGGTAGTCAGTAGACAGCCCCAGCACTCAAAGTGTTGAGGCGAGTTACTGCAGAAAATAACTCTCGTTTGTGGCGACACACCTCTTTTATAGTGCTCTCGGCCTCTGGCTAATGACATCTGCGGGAGCGGGAGTAAAATCCTTGCACTTGGCTTTCCTTGTTCAGGGTACCTTGCGACAGTTACTGGGCGCTTTGTAGCAGATGTGGTGGCTCGTGTTAGGCACTTAGTGATAGTTTGCCCTGGTGAGTCATCCCCAGTTCTTTCATCGCACTTTGAGGAGGCTGGCGTGGGAGGTGTGACGTCGCTTCACAGGTGGTGGCTTGGTGGTTCAGCGGGGGAGAGGGTTGGCAGCGTGTCTTGCAGGCTTCCGCAATTTCTTATTCAAGTGTTTAAAATTGCCCTCCAATATTCTGGCGATTTAAATGACATTGGTGAATGGCGTTGTTGGAGTTCTGGAGGTCGACCCTTCCTCAGTTTACGTAAAAATTGACGATGGTTGATGAATCGTAACGGCACCTGTCACTTTAATTTAAAACAAGTTTATAATAAAATGTTTTGATGCATGACACAATTCTGTGCTTCTAGGAATCACTCTCTACCAGATGACTTTGCCCATTCTTGGAGTGCAACAATCCTTATGGGGCACATCAAGTCAATTAAAACAGTAATTGAGTTGAGACACGTGCCTACAGAGTACATTGGCAAGCCCCAACTGATACTACATACACATGATCCTAGATTTTACTGTACGCCGCAACTCAATCAGAAGCCGTCACGTCAACACCCATCTCCGAAGATTGTACTATGAACAAATCACAGACTCCCTTCACGACGGTTGCGCCAGTTAAACAGTGTGCTACTGAAGGGCAGTGCACATTCCGCTGAAGCATGACAGCCTCCATGAACGCACTGCAAGGCTAAGATAAGTCAATGCCTCTGCACCAAGCAAATAAGGGACACCCATGTGTGACGTCAGAACTTCCAACCCTCGAGAAGCGGGACCATATTCCCCTTCACCCTTTTGAGGTCCACCAAGCTAAGATTTTCAGTATAAAAAGAGCTTGAAGACCAGGCTTTAGGGCAGTCTGCTGCACCTGTCTGATGTGATTGGCCTGAGGTGTCAGATAAGGGTAAGTGCCTTGCCAACCCTGCTTCACGCTGTAATGGCCAGGAGCATATCTTCAGGGTAACCTAAGCACTAGATCCCTCCTCGTGCCGGTAGTCCATGGTCAACCAAAGGGTCTTCAAAGTCTTCAGCCACCTTCAACACCGGAGGATCACCAAGAACACGAATGTCCCAGTCTCTTCGGCAATCTCCAGCACTAGAGGCCCTCGGACGCCGCTGCCATGAGAGGGTCTCACCGCCGCCAGTCATCGACCCTCCCAACCTTAGGTAACTCAGGTCACGAAGACGACATTCCCTCTGGGATCTAGCCAAACCCTCTATGTCATTACCCTTCTCACGATGAGCACCATTAGGTAGGTTCCTACAGAACAAACTCCTTAATTAATTAGAGAATTTTATTCTGACTTTAATTAATTTATATTCACTGCTCACCATGCAAATCACAACACTAGATAATTTGCTTTTGCTCATGTTTCCTTTGCCTGATTTCAAGAAGAATTTTCTACTTATATTGTAATGAATAAACACATAATTATTTAAAACTTAATTCTTAACGTTTCCTCAATCACTAGAGTGAAAGCCCCTCTTAAGCCTTTAAGATTTTTTTTTTTATATTTGATTTTCAATAAACTGGCAAACCTCGTGATAAGCCACCAAAGGCAGCCAGCTCACAACTTAAGGGGGAATATCAGATGCCATATTTGCTTGTAATTTGCGTGCAGAGGGCAGATACAAACGAAATTGCACACATGCAGTTCATGAGTTTCCCGCTAGGTAACACTATCATCATTTAAATGGGACAGAAGCTGCAAAACGTAACAAAAAAAGAAGTGTAAAAGTTAATTTTTAGCAATGCTCAGTTAACCCCAACCCCAAACTAGCGACAATTAAGAGTTTCTTCTGTGTAGGCACAAAGGTTTTCAACATCTCAAAACCAAACAGCATATGATTAACGTGCCTTATTATTTATCATCAAAGCTTGAGTAAATTTAAAAGCACGAGGGTTGTGACCTGGGCCACATTAATAACTGTATATAGTCAAGTCGAAGTGACTGCTAAATTTAAATACTATTGCGGGCAAAACATTTATTCATTTGTCACATTTTCGTAAAGTATTATTTATATAGTTAGTAACTTGAAGATATTTGCTCCGACTCAAATACAAATCTACTATGCAACTGCTCTCTGATGTCCGTCTATGGCTAACAGAAGTGTAGTTGTTGTAGCATGATGTTTCCTAAATCCTAACTGGGGTTCAGTTAAATTAAATTTGGTTACTTGTTAATAGATTTGTCAATAGGAAGTCTCGACCACCACTCACATTTTTGGGAAACTATCGGAAAGTTAAGTTAAATTTATTTTTAGGGGGTTGGGGATAGTGAATAAAGCCGAAGAAGTAGAAAATTAGTGAAACTAAAAATTGTGTGTATAGGGAACATTCTGAAATAATGAGTGTTTTGGGGTTTATAAATGGGCTGTACCATAAAATTATATTCGCTGAGCAACGGATACTGATAGCAAAATTAACATAGGATTGTCCCTACCATACCACCACCTCTCATTTTCATATCCTGTGCTAGGGCCTGTAATATATATATATATATGTCTGTGAATGTATGCATATTTATGTGTAGGTGTGTGTATGTATAAATGTATATATTGATGCCCTCGGGTGAGGTACGAGACGAACGATGACACAAATACTTACTGGTAATTTGGGCGCCAGCGGTGCTTCCCAATCACCGCACTATTGAGACTCAGGGTTCTCAGGGATGCTGTGGGTTCTGTGTATCAGTCTCACCCGTGCGTACTTACAAACGTGTAGGCAATACTAAACTTTTACTATACATCACTGGAAATAATCACTTAAAATCTCAGTAATGACTAGCCAATTCCACTTGGGTGCTCCCCCGCCGGCAATTACTCTAGCGCATGCCTAAATGGATGATCTCACCGAGGTGAGTGAAAGCACAGCCTTCACAAGGGAAGAGGGCCGACAGCCGCTAGGGTGGACTGACTGTTTTCCCTGAAGACAGGACATGGTGAATTACAAATGAAACCTTTGATATATTAACATGTGTGATTACTCATCACTTAATGGAAACTCGCCGGGGCTCGCCCTCCAGCACGTGGGTAGTGTGGTGATGGCCTATACACAGAGCCGGCTAGGACAGGAATAATTGCACTGCACACTAATCGCAAAATTACATAAACCCTCAAAAATACATGAAACAACATGGGACACGAGATGAGTATTCACAATACACACATACATGAGTGAAAACAACTATAGATGGTGCGGATGCCACTGGATGAAGTTCGTAGCGGACCACATGGTGCAGGTGAAATTGCAATATTTCTGCATGGAAACTGCAAATTAAATTCAGACAAACGATTATTCTTAATGAGAAAATTATTCTCTTTACGAATGAAGTGGTTACAGGCTTGTAACATGCCTGATGGCGGTAAAATCAAACACTAACATGACTGCATGGTCAAGTACAAAAAGCATCAATTTACATGAAAAATACATGACAAAAATTTAACTTAGAACCCATAAAATATCGCATATACGATGTTACATAAATAAGCTCTCAAAACGCAACGATGGCATATACAAAGACTTGGCATCGGTCGGCCACGTGGTTATGTCATGTAGCCATAAAATATTTACACATGAAAATTACCCTCAGATACATACATAATTAATAAAGTGGAAGCATAATGCTGGGGAAAATGTCTGTCAAAAATGTATGCAAGAAAAGGTTAACCTGTAAACTAAATTGACTATGGAAACCTAAATCAGTGAACAAAAGTTGTAGTGCATACGTGACAGTGACTTACCTCGCCAACTCTCCTCGACAGACTATCCAAAAACAAGCATCGCACAGACCTACCCGCCTAAGAGGTTCACATAAGCGGAAGTGCTATGCACGCTGAATAAAATATTTTATCATAGAAAATAAACCGGCACAAATTAAATTATGTATTGTTTTAAATTCCCATAATTTTCTTATGGATTTTCATATTATTCTAGTGTCTCTTTATCACGGCGTTCATGCCGGGATATCAGTGTTCTTAATCTCGGTGCACGCGCGGACACATTGAATTTTATAACCAAACAATTTAAAAACAGTAACAAACACTTGAACACATTTTAAGACATATTAATAAACCCTGCAAATACAATATAACACATTTTACACTGAAAAATAACATTTAAATGAAAGTTCAAAATTATTGACCTCTTTAAGCACATGTGGGAATCGTGACACGTGCGTGGTGAGCGCCGTCATGGGCTCTAGCACCACAGGCTGTTAGCCGGCGTCAATATGAATGGGGTTAAGCCTAGTTTTCCATTAAAAATTGTGTGACGTGTAACTATTGAATATAGTATATACAAAGACTTTCTGTTTCCAAATGATACAAGTAAAGATGATTTATTATACTTCATCAGACAAGTCTGTGATCCTTCATTATTTCACTTGAAAACTGATGGTATTGAACCTGCAAGTGTAAGTGTTATTCACCTACTTTCCGAAGGAAACAAAGACTTTCCTGTTTGTGTGTATGTATGTCTGTGTGTGTGTCTACATGTGTGTCCCCCTTTTTCAATTTTTAAACACTCCGAGCGGATTTAACCAAACTGGTTTATATACAGTACAAACTTAGTAAGGACATCTGACTTTTATAGTTTTCGACAACGCCAAGAACTTCCTTTCAAAATGGTGGCCATCTTATTATTTAGGGTAATATGTCATATCTCGGGGATCAGTCAATCAATTTAAACCAAATTTACAACAATTCTCTCACAATCTGACAAGTAAGTCATGCAATGACATGTCAGGTAAACGTACATAATTCAACTTGTTTAGATACATATTTCAAAATGGTGGCCACACAAATATTTTAGGTTTATTTCGTACTAGCAGCCTGCATGCTTAGAAAACTGCCAAATAGCTCATTTTTATCAGACTTGTTATACAATTTTGTAATTTCGCAGGGATTTGTTTAGAATTAAACATACTATGCCCAACGGAAAGAATGTAGCTTTTCAACAGTGGAATAATTATAACAATCTATCCTGTAGTTTACAAGATCAGCCGTTACTTATAAACTTATTAACAAACAAACTCACTTTACCTCTTAAAAATATTATATATATATATATATATATATATATATATATATATATATATATATATATATATATATATATATATATATATTATATATATATATATATATATATCAACTATACCATCCAAACAAATTTCGACCAAATTTTGTATGCTGAATGTGTCTACTACAAGCATCAATGTGCCAACACACAGCCATATTTGTTAGCCAGTTTCTAAGTTAGTTCCACACGAAGAAAAAAAAAAAATTTTTATGCCATATCTTGATTTAAAAAAATTAGCAGATTCATACGAAATTTGACAAACAAGTAATACTGCTTTATATGATGTTCAATTATATGTTACAGGTTTCTCAGAAATTTATTTTTTATATGGCAGCAATATCGTTAGCTTAACTTAAGAATGTTACATCGTCGAAATTATGTATGCAGGCAATAGATATTACAACTATCAACTGTGTCTACATGGAGCATGTTTTGTCCGTCATTTTGTAAGATAGCGCCACATTAATAAATAATTTTTTATGTAATATCTCGGGAAACAATTGATCGATTCCAACCAAATTGGTCAAACAGTTTGTACTGCAGCAGGTGGCGCAAACTGCTATGTTTTAAGTATGTCAGGCACAAAATGGCGGGTCTATAAATATTTCAGCTAAATATATTTTATTAACTAACCAATTTCCAACTTCTTTGTATGCTGGTAGTATCAGTGACAACCATCAAAGTTGTCTATACAGAGCTTCATTTCTCTGCCATTTTGTACGTTAGCCCTACAATACAAATTAAGTTCTTGTCATATCCCGATAAACAATTAACCCATTCATACCCAAATTTGGTGAAGAACTGGTATTATGGTAGGACATATAACTATAAGAACTTTTTCAGTATGACAGACATGTTCAGAAGAGTGGCTATAAATTAATTTTAGGTTAATGTGCTACATCTACAAATTTATGCAATAAGATTTTAGCATTGCTTTGTATACTGGTGGTATACAATCATCGAATGTGCTGACACACATCATTTTTGTCATCCATTTGTGAAGATTGTCACATGAAAAACATGGTGGTTTTATGTCATATCTCAGGGACTAATAAACCGACATTTACCAAATTGTTCACACAAGTAGTGCAATGGTAGGCCATGTAAACCTAAGTGTTTTAAGTGGCTCAGTCACTTATTTTAAAATGATTGCCCTGTAAATATTTTAGGTTACTAAACCCTGTCATTCAAAACATTAGACTGATTAAATTCTAAGTTGATGCTTGAATTGACCTTCGTAATGCAGTTTGAATGCACACTAACTTACAGTACGAGGTTTTCTGGGTTCGAGTCCCGGGTAGGGCTCATGTGTATTTGTAATGGTCTTACTACTGTTGCAAATGTTTCTGGTTTCACCTCTAATGATATTGCTTTCAACAAGGCGACAAGTACTACCTAACATCAAAGCTTTTAAGAAGTTATTAAAAAATTAATTGCACCCATGTTAAGGAAAGTATGCTCATGATTTATATCAGACACTTCTTGTTTGTGATGACTATGAATCCAGTGGTAATTTATATACACTTCTTAAACTATAACTAAGTAATATAATGATTCTCGCAAAGTGATGTTGCAACTTCAGATGTCTAGTTCGAATACGGCATCTATATTTACTTTAAATATTAATATACTTAACAATTACTTGTTTATGTCAAGAGTTAGTAAAAATATCTTGCCTACAAATATGCAATGTGTCAAACAATATAGAAACGTTCTGAAGACGCAAATCTATTTTAGGACGTCTTACACATGCTTTCAATGTCTAGTGAGTAGGGTCACCTGATTTTTGTGAAAAGTATTCCGCACCACCTACAGTTCAATATTATATGTGCGCAACTCATTCCTTTGTTTATTAGACATATGTCTAGAATAGAAAACATTTGTTAGTAGATCAAGCCAACCACATATAAGTTACTCTAGGAGTAAACATCTATAATTCGCTGGCAGATGCTTAAAACCAGCACCAGTTAAAAACATCCAGCTATGAAAGAGAATCTAATTGAAGTGTTTTGGAAATACAGCAAATCACAATATTTTTTGCAAAATGTTAGCATCTCCGCTAATTAGTGGATACAGACATTGGGCTGATTAAAACATTTCTGAAGCAATATACAATATATACGATGAAATATGTGATGTTAATTTTCCTTTCACGCATTGTTACAGTTAGGTGTCTGTAAATATTTAATTTATAATATTTCACCATATTACATTAATAATATATCCATCCAAAGAGTTATTTGCAAATCTGCGTATCAACAATAGGTCCCGATCAAGACTCACATTAGTGATTTAAAATCCATTTGGATATTATTTCTGTTTTTAAAGTAGTCTTGAAAATATTAATGTGTACTAAAATTATATTATTACTAAAATTCATTTTGTGATTCATTCTGTGTGAAGGCAGTTTCGAATATTAATTCAGTGGCGTAGCCAGAAATTTCTCAAGAACGGGTTTACACTGACTGAAGGAAGGGAGGGGGAGAGGTTATACTGGCATTAGTGGTGCTGACGTGTGTGTTAAGACCAGGGTGGCCACTGAAATTATATTTTAGAAATCACTAGTTTTCCCTGTTTTCCACAGAATCTTATTAGTAGCCCTTACCTGTTTTCTGAACCGAAACCTTCAAATACCATATTCCTCTATCGCTGACAGAGAAAAAAAATGCTTTTAGTCAAGTTGAAATAAATTATACTGCAACACGACAATCCAGCAGTACCAATATTTTATCCAGCTCATCAACGTTTCTCGAGATACACGCAATTGACTTCACTGGAGAACCAATTACAGACTCGCAAATACTTAATTTTGTTCGTATAGGCCCTGTGACACTTGGCAAAGTTGTATTATTGCTAGTTCACAAACTTAAAACTGGAAATTTTCAAATGCATATACTCATAATTACATCATCACTATTATCACTAACAAATTTTGAGGAGTAGCAATTATATACATTTTCCCCAGCATTTTCCTGACGTTTCCATGTGATATGAAATTCCCTGACTTTTACCCGTTTTCCCTGAATTATTAGAACAAAAGTTACTTAATATAGCTTAATAACATGCATCATAGTTTACAGCAATT
The DNA here is from genome assembly GCA_029891345.1 of Dryococelus australis. Classification (NCBI taxonomy): domain Eukaryota; kingdom Metazoa; phylum Arthropoda; class Insecta; order Phasmatodea; family Phasmatidae; genus Dryococelus; species Dryococelus australis. The sequence continues at coordinate 78,294,347 of CM056998.1, forward strand.
ATGATTTTATTGAAATGAAAGGCTTATTAATAATTTTAATTTTAATAGTTGATATACGTGTGAAAAAAAAAAGGGAGGGGGAGGTCACAACACCCATAACCCCCTCTCTGGCTGCGCCGCTGGTATTGGTTGTAGCATTAAATTTATACAGGGTTTTATTGCTCTTTTAATTAGTTTTCAGGTTCACTTTTGGTTAAATTTCACAGTTTATTTTGTCCCTGAGTGTATTTTGTCCAAATTTGCCATTCATGCCACTGTATAGAAGTAAGGGCTTTTATCAGTTTTAATGTGAGGCTGTAACAGAATGAATGTTATCTGTACTACGTGGCACTTTTGGTTCTTAGGTTCCCCAGCGAGGTGACGAACTTTTGAGATTAAACTTTTTTCTATCTCATGCCATCAGCACTTTAATCCTACGACCCAGTAGTGTGAGCGATGGGAACAGCCAATAGGAGACTGCGAGCCCGGCCAAGAGTGTATTTTTAGCTTTTGTCGGAGAATGGGGGGGCAGCTGCTGGGACTGAGCTGCGCGTGGCTAGCCCTTTACTCGACCGCATTATTACAACCACCACAAGAGCGTCAACATATGTCGTGATTTTCTTCGCTAGGCGAGATGTAGTTTTTTCAACTTAAATGTGAATATTGCCAAGATCATGTACCTGCGTGAATGCAGAAGAGAGGCAAAATGTGACTAGTTCCATTGCACTGATGTGTTTGCTGTACTTATGATTGTCTACATTAAAAACTGGAACAAATTCAAAATGAAGCACTCATATTTTTATTTTACTACAACCAGTTCCAAGTGCACCTTTTCCCCCGATGAATACTAGCCAGAGCAAAACTGTTTCTTTTGAATTAAGTATTTGTAATGGAGTGTAGTGAATTGATGCTATGCGACATGGTGTATGCAGTGTCAAATATATGATAGTATAATTTCTGTTTGTCATAATTTGAAAGCAATTCTGATTTGCAGGATTTTTGATATATCGTACAAATACTGAATTCAATTAGACATAAAATAAAAAAGGGAAGCCTTCTGTGTACAAACTCTGCCAGAACATTGTCACTTCAAATCAACTTTAGAAAAGCTGATTTACTTTTTAAAAAGAGCAGTAATATCACTTAACAATACACCACCATAATGTTTCTGAGATTATGGCATTAGTTAATTACAATAATGGAGAATTTTAATACTAGGTAACAAATACGAATAATATTAAGTAGCAAACAAAATTATTTGCTCTAAGTATTAGAGCTTTTGCTGTATGTTCTCCCAATACCTAGTCATTTTCTTTCGTAAACAAGTTACAGAAACCACATATAAGGTGCCATTTTGTAGCGCACGAAAGTAATCTGAAACCAATATAAGCTTACAATTTTTCAACTAAGTTGGTTTGGAGCTTTGTTTTGTTTAGTGACAGAGTGCTGCTCGTTTTTTTTAATTTTCATAGCCACATGTGAATACGTAAATTACGTTAGGTAGGTCGGCTAAGATGTATAATGTAAATTGAAATTAATTATTTCGCCTCAGAGCCTGTCAGAATTCATCAGAATAACTGGCAGAGTACAAAAAGAAACCTATCGCCTGATACCAGGGGCTAGTACTAGTACTTTATTATCTCTATGGCCCAAGGCCCATGGCAGTGGACACTCAAAAGCGAGCTGGTAACGCTGTTCAAAGACATCACGAGCGCAGTCCTTCTAGTACCATTTTGTGTAGAGCACAGCAGTAAACAGAGCTGTCTTTACAGTAAACAATATGAAAGCTGCAACTATATCGTTGATGGCTAGTGTTTAATTGCACAGCTTAGAGTTCGTTAACGGTCATACAAATAAATAATTTGTCAGCTGTTATGTTTTCTAGAAACAAGGGAGAATGCCACAACGAGGTCAATTTCTAACTTTACAAAAATTAACATACAAAAAAACGCATTTGAATAATGTAGTCTTTGGCAGATTGAAAGCTGCCACATAAAGTGACTTAAAATTATTTATGTTACTATTACAACTTCCTGCAAGTAAAACCTTTGTGTGTTGGCAGAGTTTATCTCTCATATTAACTTATGAATTTTTTTTCACTAAAGAATAAACAGCGGTGTTGTTTATACAGCGTTTTATAAAGAAAATAAAAAACATATAATTTTCTTCAATATTAAAATTTTTTATTGTTTCTAATTTTTCTAATTATTTTTCCATGAAATACTTTGACCTTACCTGTAATATTATAAACATATATTCGCATAACTAGACATCGCCACATATCTAACACTCCTCCTTAAGAGGCAAACACTAGCTCTGCTGCCAGGTAGTTCTCAGGAGCACCCAAAGCACTAGGTACACAATCAGTGTGTGGAATCAAGTGACTGAAGTATCTCCCTACTTCTCCCCCGCTGTCATGGCCAGGCTGAAGAGAGGAATGCATTAGCCACATGACCCATCACAGAGCCTCACCTGAACACACCTGTATAAAACAACAGACGCCTACGCTCTGTACCCACTGTACCGGCCAAATGTTTCACCCTCCACTGTAACGGCCGGGGTGGAATAGTAGTGTGTGTGTGTGGGCTCGTCAAAAACCAGGGTGTTTAGAAGTACAAGCTAAGTATTCGCTACTACAACTGCTCACTCTTAAAAGATAGTAGTTGTATATTTCAAATGCCTTACACTAAGAAAGGTGGAGATAGATACAGATGTAAGTTAGCAGTCCTGTCACTATTCACAGAATTAGTTACTCTAGCAGCAATATCAATAAAAACACCCACTCCCTTATTTGAGCTCCCAACTCAACCACCCACTGGACCGCATCCCAACCACGTTTCCATCATTTAAAAGGGGACACCCTGCTAGGACTAGATCCCTATCTGTTGAGACGTCCCCTTGGAGAATTACCCTCCTTCCACTTTGAGCACTTCTTCAGTGCCACTCTGCCGCAGCCAACACCGGCCGCTGTTCAGCTCCAACCAGCTAGCCTGCTAGGAGACGTGCACCACGGTCCGGCAGAAACCAGATACAGTCTTGGCAAAGGATAATTCGTACCACACCTGACTGTTCCCGCGAGGAATCCTACGAGTCCTACTCTGTACACCGGTAAAGAGTCAAAACGTAGCTAACTCCCCTTAACATTCTCTGACATTTTAAATGTCCTTGGCGATACTGGCATCGCGTTGGTCGAAGTCCTCCTCAGTTATTAATACCAAGTCTACTCACAAGCTCACAGCCAGTTTCAATCTGGTACTAACATTCAGGATCCCTGGTTCAATATCCAGAGCAGACACTCTCAAGCCCCTCTGTTTAAAGGCATTAACCCAACATGGTGAACACCTCACCTTGCCAGCGCATATGTTACTTTTCGTAAATTACTCTTTGGCTTGCGTATCGACCCCAACCTACGTGAGTAACCTAGTTTAACTGTGTTGTTTTGAGTTAGCATTTGGATTTTACTTTAGTTAACTTAACCTAAACCCTGTAGTAGGAACATTACAGTTAACTGCTCAGTATTACAGAGTGCTAAAGACTGAGTTTTCTGATACAGACTGTTGAGATGTTAGTTGAATTTTTGTAACCTGAGATTTTTGTTGAATATTTGTAACCTGTGATGTTAGTTGAATTTTCGTGACCTATTTCCAAGTCAATTAAATTGTCTACATTGAATTTGTTTTTGTTCATAACTTGTGAGTAATTCTCCACAAGATGTTATGTCAATCCAAGTATATTTCTGTCCCGTCGCTTAAGATTTCCCACAAAAGTTGTTAAGCTGGTTGTATATACAAACGTCTCTTAAATGGGTGTGAAACACCTCACACGCATCACCATTTTATTACTGCTCTGTGGTGTGGCCCATGATGTATGTGGCATGATGCGAGTCTGGCTTGCTAACTCCCCTTACATGCCTGATGAGAGGGGAAGCAGTTACCAGCAAATAGCTTGGCGACATTGCATCCTCTCCCCCCTCCTCTTTCTGTCTCTCGGCCACACACCTTTCTTCCTCCCTTTACATGTTATTCAGAGGAGAAGCTGTCTATAAAAAATAGTCTCCTCTCTCGGCCTCGCACATGGCATGAGCCGTGTTCTGCCCCAAGTTCTGCCAACACAACAGCTACCCTGTCTGGCGAAACACGGCTAACCCACACCATGAAATCAAACTGCCGTCGATTTAATGGGACCATATCCCAGGAGTACTCAGAACCATTACCTGCTCGTTATTACGGACATGTTTTCTCGCTGGCTCAAAGCCTTTCTCATCGCCAGTCAAGAAACACGGCCTATAATAAACAAGTTGAACCAAGAGATATTTCCAAGTTGGGGATACCACCAAAGTATATTGTCAGACAACGGGACCCAGTTTACTAGCGCCACGTGGTACAAAGCTTGTCCAGATTGGGGCATCGAAACCAGCAGCTCAAGAAATATCTACGGCTCCATCTTGATGAAGACCACCAGTACTGGGACAGTCAGCTGCCAAAAATACTCTTCACCCTACGTCGAAGAACCAACAAGGCTACTGCTTCCAGCCACAGTCAATTGCTCTTCGACCACATGTTACGTCGACCAGGGGAATGGCAGAGTGAGCACTCCTCAACCTCAATGCCAACTTCTGAAGAAGTACACCAAGCCGTCGGACGATTCAACAAAGCACGGGAGGAACAGGATGCCTACATTCAACGGAAATATCTTCAAACCAGCTCCAAAATCTGAGCTTTCGAGATGGGAAAAACCATCCTGCTACAAGCCATCCACTGAACAAAGGCAGAAATAAGTTTAGCGCAGGATTGACAAGCAAGTGGGAAGGCCCATTTAGAGTTATCAGACGTCAATTAAACGTCTACTGGGTCGAAGATGCCCGCGGCAGAATAAGGAAAGCAATCAGAGACCAGATACATCCTTACCCTAGCAACGCTCCGGCTCCTACTCAGTATGACACCGAGGAGTTACCTTCAGAAGCCTCTGAAGCTGATAAAGGAGAATCTGACGTGGCTACTAGTCGGGATGGATCTCAATTCCCTGCAGCCAGTGTAGTCAAAGGAAAACCCTAGGTAGCTCAGGAGCACTCCTTAGGATCAGTTGGGAACAGGGCAACTCACTGTGTGATATGAGGAGGCATTTCGATACGGACTGTACCGTCCACGCCAACAGAATTTCGAAGAAAGTTTGTCTGACAAACAGACCCACGGACAGCTTCGGTAACAGAAGTATCTTGGGGAAACCTGGAATATAAGAAGACCAGCCAACAGCATCTGAGCCCGACCGCCGGTACCAAGAACTGTGAGCTTGCAAGTGTTGCCCGATCAACAGCCATATCTGCATCATGACGAACTGCTACGCCAGCACCCACAACCACCACCTGCAAGGAATCTTCAGCGTCAGACTTTGACGGAGCAACACCTACAGAGCGACAGCCGTCCCAGTCCAGGACGACACCCAGAGCAGCCAGCGCCCACGAGGACCTACCGCCTTTGATGAGCCTGCTTGCCAACCCAGCTCAAACAATGCAGCCTGCACCTAGAGAGGAGGCTGTACTGTTCAAGTACCTGGAGTTACCATCGGTAGATGGTATCATTCCAAGCGTAACACCAGGTAACCTCGCAAGCAATACTCCCGAGGATTTAGTTATCAATGTTCCTATAGTTAGTCTAAGTGTACTTGTTACTAATAGTGTTTTGGGAAGTTCTGACATATCTGTCAGTACCCACTGTTACGAACGTCTCAAGGAACCAGCCAAAGGACAATGACTCCCGACTCCAGACCTGCAGTCGAGAAATTACCAAAGCGGCCGGAGCACCTGAGACTACACTAAAACAGCAAGAACAAGGTCCTGAGCCTGCTGCTACAGCAAACCACCCTGCAATGCAGCCTACAGCTTCAGCCCGACAGGAGACCGCCGAACCTGCCATCACCGAGAGCTGACGTCAGTTGGTAGCACTCTACTAGCCACGACCTGCAGCCAGCAACTTCAGTCCTGCTCTGCAGTACGAGCCAGTCCTTCTCCAGGCCAAGCCACCTGCACGCTACAGCCCACAGCCGGTAGTGTGACCTGTCAGTGGGGTACTGACAACAGCAAACCACAGCAGGCCACCTACACGTGTACAGCCTGCACGCCCCTGCCGAACCCACATCACACCAGGTCACTACAAAGAGACGTCCTGGAGGCAGTCTCCCTCTTATTAGTGGCAGCGCACCCCATGCACTTCTCCAAAGAAACAGGTGCCCCTGAGTAGGCATGGCCACACTACGCTACAGTATGCCTGATCCGGCCAACGCCCCTTGCAGTAAACAGATGGCAACTAGATATTGTCCTAAATTTAATGTAGATATCCGCCATCCCTCTACTATGAAGATAAGTGTGTGTGTGTGTGTGTGTGTGTGTAAAAGGTTGAATTGTGTCCTTAGATAGGTTATGTGCTCATGCTGAGCCCAAAAGAAACAACAAAACTGTCAAGAGCTCTCACTTGCGATGTTTTTTATACAGGTTGGTGTGTTGAGTGACATCAAGAAGTGGTAAAAACAGTAGGCCTCTCACACCCTAGGTCAACCAGTGCGTAAATAATATTTAGCTCTTTTTCACAGTGTTTACTAACACACATGATGATGAAGTAAACGTAAAATGGATAGGAGAGGCTCATAGTAACCAAAGCCTTACAGTGATATTGTTCTGCAATTCAAACACAAACTTTGCCGGACAACCAACGATACAGAGATAGTCACTACGAACAACTTACCCTGACGCCATCTTGAGTTCCATTGATTTTCAGGGGATGGTGTGCACTACTTCCAGGAAAAAGTATTCATGAGCCCAATCACAAAGTCCGATGACACATATTTACACTCTCGCCTATTAAAAAATATACTGAACATTACCGCCCGCAGAGACTAGCTGAGGTCTCCAAATTTTAGTCACAATACACATTCACTATGTACAACTGGTGATGAAACACTACTGAACTGGCAGACGGTACAGCTTATGTACACGTAGCACAGATGTCCCTTCTGTGTGTGTAAATCCACCACTCGAGTAACGCCATCCTTTCCAGGGTGTAGCTTGACGACCCTCGCTAAACACCAGCCCAGGGGTGGAACATGCTCTTCTCAAACCAGAATAAGCTCTCCCACAGCGAGTCCTGGTTGCTGGATTTGCCACTTCCCCCGGGGTTGTAGTTGCTGTAAGTATTCTTTATACCAACGTATCCAGAACTGGTTGGGTAGTGAGCACAGCATTTTCCATCTTCTGGACAAACATATATTGCCATCGTCAACTTCGTAAGATTGGGGTATAGTAACAAGAGGCCTACCTATGAGGAAGTGCCCGGGTGTAAGTGCTACCACATCACATGGATCAGAAGAGACAGGCGCTAGGGGCCGTGAATTTAGGACGGCCTCAACTCGAGTGGTTAGTGTCATCAGTTCAAGAGTCAGAATTTTTTTGCCAATTATACACCTGAGATGTTATTTGGCTGATTTAACTGCAGCTTCCCACAATCCCCCTGATGTGGAGTTGCAGGAGACAAGAAAGGAAACTGATGTCATGAGCCAAAGAAAAGTTGTCCAGGAGCGGGGATTTGAACAACTGTTTAAAAGACTGATGAAGTTGCCTTGAAGCACCAACAAAGTTGGTGCCACAATCGCCATACAGACTAGTACATAAACCTCGTCTCGACACAAATAGAGTAAGAGCAGTAACGAAGCTCTCTGCAGTCAAATCGGTTACAACTTCAATGTGGATAGCTTTCATGGCAAAACATATGAAGATAGATAGGTATGCCTTCTGGGTAGCACACCGACGCAGCTCATTAACTCTGATGGAGATTGGTCCAGTTAGTCCACTCCAGTCCGCACAAAAGCTCCAGCAGGTATGACTCATTCAGTGGGTAAATCAGCCATTAGTGGAGGACTGTTGACAGACCGGCACCGGAAGCAACGTGCACACTTGAAGACCCAAGACAAGATCAAGGATCGAGCTAACAAAATTCAAAACTGTTGAGACACAAGAGACTGCAGTAGTTGTGGTGGAGCATGTAGGTACTTCATGTGATGATAGTCTACCAAAGCTTCAACAGCAGTATGGTCTTTTGGCAATATGATAGGGTATTTTTTTTGTGACATATTCAACATTTGCATGTGAAAAACGCCCGCCTGCCATGAGAACACTCTGCTAATCCAAAAATGGTGTCAAATGCTAGAACAAAGTTTCTCCTTTTCAAATTGTTTCAAGTTATCTTCGAAACATGACCTTTGGATACATCTACACACCATGGAAGTTGCTTGCTCTAATTCAACAGATGATAGGATTTTGCTGCTAGGAGGTTGCCCCTCGCTGTGATTCACAAAATGCATAACGCAGGCCATGACTCGAACAAGTTTTGACCAAGACGAGAATTTCTGCAACAGTGGAAGCTCTTCAGGGGGATCACGTGTGCTCACAAGAACCAGCTAGGATGACTTTAGTTCTGGGCCATCTGAAGTCTCGTTCACTAGGGACAGTGGCCACTGGTCAGGTGGATCCATTAACCATCGACGACCATGCCACCAGAGGGCATGACAACTTAGGTCATGGGGAAGCAAACCACGAGAAGCACAATCTGCAGGATTGTCTCTAGAAACATGTTTCCAACACAGGTGAAACCCATTCGTGGATTTGAGCAACTCTATTTGCGACAAAATTTTTTAACAGGTAGGGTTGAGTCTTGATCCAGGTGAGAGCTAAACTAGAGTCAGTCCATGCAGGACTGACAGTGACTGTTAAATGTTGGGTGAGGAAGGCATGACAATAATGCATCAAGTTTGCCAGCAAATGAGCACCACACAGCTCAAGTCGAAGAAGCGAAACTTGTTTTAGTGGAGCAACTTTAGACTTGGTCAGTATGAGATGCATGTTCACATTCCCATCAGAATCACTACTGCTCAAATACACGACAGCTCCGTAGGCTTGTTCAGATGCATCTGCAAAGCTGTGTAGTTCTACTAAAGCTGCATTAGGACAAACGAAACGTGGCAAACTACAGGTTTTAAGGTGAACAAGTCACTCAATATACTAATTCCACTTCTCTCATGTTGGTGACGGTAAGGGGATCCCAACCCACTCCTTGGGCCCCAACCACTGTAGCAAAATTTTTGCCCACACTACCACTGGAGATAACAGCCCATGGGATCGTAAATGCAAGCTGTGTGTCAAAACAAAATGTTCGGTTGGGATACCATTGCAGATATTTAAATGGTAAAAGAAAACATCAGTCTCTGGGCTCCACTAAAGACCCAGAATATTCACTACAGGAATGTAATACACAAACTGTAGCTGGTTACTCAACCATTTTTTAAGTTCAAATCCACCCATTCGTAAGAGTTCAATCAACTGATTCTTTAGCACAAATGCTTCCTCCACCAATGATGCGCCAGTTACAATATCATCTACAAAAATGTGATTTTGAAGACCATTTTATGCCAGGGGTTAATGGAAATCCTCATCAATGAACAATTGGTGTAAGGTACGAATCGCCAGAAATGGAGAAGGTGTGAGTCCATAGGTTACAGCATTAAGTTGGAACACTGCAAGTGGGAGAGAGGGGTCTTCACGCCACAGAATAAGTTAATATGGTCAATCATCCTTATGGATTAGAATCTGCCGATGCATTTGCTTTATGTCGCACGAGAAAACCACACTATAGAGTCTGAACCTTAAGATGACTTCGCATATCTCATTTTGAAGCTTGGGTCCAGAGAGAAGAGTATCATTGAGGGATACATCATTTGAAGTCCTAGCACTACCATCTAAAACCACCCTCAATTTCGTGATTGAACTAGCCATTTTGTACACACCATGGTGAGGGATAAAACATTCAGAGGTTTCTCGACTTTCTACCTGTTGGGTGGAGCGGGCATAGGTTCCATATGACCTGAACTAGCATAATTAGCCATGAAGTCCTTGTACATTGTTTTCATGTCTGGTTGAGATGTGAGTTTGCGCTCCAGAGCATAGATTTTTTTTTCTGCATTTATGTATGAACTTCCGATATGCTGTCCCTCAGATTTTAATTGAAGGCGAGCCTTGTATCTACCTGATTCATCTCAAGAGTGAGTAGCCATGAAGTGAGTCTCACAGAAGTCAGCATCCAGTTGTTTCGCAACTACATGAGGGGGTTCCTCAGTTTCCCAAAACTGTTTGAGAATTGAGTGTAGCGAGTCCTCCATCCCCACAAACATGGAAATCAGCTCTTTATCAGAGCTGGCATTCAGATCATGGTATTCTCCCAAAAGCATCCAACCAAACTGACTCCAACACAACAGGCATGTGCTGACCTAGTTCAAGTCGCCCACACATACAAACTCGTGCATACATGTCAACAGGACCAGGTTTGTCAAACTGGGGATCAGCTAATGGAAGAGACCCCAATTGGTTACGAACACATGGATCCACAGTTGCTCATGGTAAATTGCTGGTGATTTTAGAGACCACGAAAAGAGTGTGAGTAAAGGAACATTGAGATACAACAGAGGATTGGATTTTAGAACTGACAGCTCCTTTCAAGTTGACTGTACTATGCGCGAGACCACAGACCCTTTCCTTGACCTTTTGAACATGTAAAGACAGCACTTTTACAGCTGCCTTTGTCATGAAGGATGCCTGAGCCACACTGTCCAATAAGCATCGAACAATGTGCAGTTTACTGTCAGCATCATACATAGTTACCAGGGCAGGAGATAACAACACTGAAGTATGACTACGAGATGAAAAAAGGCCCATAAATTGTTAAGTCTCAACATCAGCACTTGAAGTATAATTTTTAACACGAATTACTGAATTAGGCCTAGATTGACCATCAACATGAAGTAGAGAATGATGCATCTGTTTGCATTGAAAACACGTACGAGCTGAGGAACATGACACTACATTATGGGCTGTTCCCAGGCAGTTGAAGCAGAGTTTCTTGCTGCGAGCTACTGACTGTCTTTCTGATGGTGAGGCATTAACAAACTCTGAACATTTACATACAGAATGAGTGGTCTGCTGACAGACAATACAATGCTTTAACTGATTGGGCTCAGAATAAGTTACAAATACTGATTTGGGTGGATGTGCAACACAACTTATTTTTATAAAGTTGGCCTTCTGGACTATTTGACTGGTGCTTGTTTTGACTCCTATATCAATGGCACAGTCCGTAGTAGAAACCCTTTCAAACAGAAACTCTACAAGTTCAGAAATCTTAGGCATATCATTAGTCCGCCCTGCACGCGAGATTTCAAACTGAGTGCACAGTTCCACGTCAAACTTTCTCATCAAGACTGTAACAAGAACAGGATTTTCCTCAGTTACATTACAGCCTAATCCCTCTAGCACTCATGCATTTTCATTGAATGTGCTAGCAAACTGCCTGATGGATTTCTGATTTGTGATGTTGACAGGATGCAAATCAAGGATTCAGTTTATATACAATGTTGTCAGCTTTCTCAAATTTTGGTACTGAGATGTAAGAAGTTCCCATGCCACAGGATAGTTCTCAGAAGAAATAGGGAGATTTTTTAATAATTGTAAGGCTTCCCCTATGAGACATCCCATTAAATATTGAAACTTTTCAACATTAAATATTGAAACTTTTCAACATCAGAGATACAATGATCATTATGAATGGTGGCCTGATAGCTGCGAAAACATAGGCCAGTCTTCCCACTAACCAGAAAAAGTAGGCAAATTGATCTTGGGAAGCCTTACATTTGCAGATGGACCTGCAACAGGTGGAGCTGATTCACACTGAACAACATGCTTACCCAAAAACGAAGCCACAATACCACGAGTGTCAGACAGTAAACTAAACAGCTCATTATGTTCAGAGGTAAAAATATTTTCATCCAAGTCATCAAGGAAGTGGATATGACTGCAGGAAGAAGTCACATATTGAATTTACAGTACTATCACTTGCCTCCAGTTGTACACCAAGTGCATTTACCTCGTGCACAATTTCCACAGTAATAAGTGGAGCACTTGTTAATGCCTGATGATGCTCACTGGTGTGCTGTAATTCAGTTTCCTTAAGTTTCAATTTCAGTAAAAATGCCTTGAAACCCATTTAAAAAGTTTTCTACAATGAAGAAAGCAAAAAAAATGGTAGGCCTACAGAGAAGACAAAGTCGTAACCTAACATGTCATACCACAAGTGAGGTTATGTACATCTGATTAGGTGTAAAAAATCGAAAATACTCTGGCTAATTCAAAAAAACACGAAATAACAAACACAACTGACAAGAGAAAAATGGGTAAAATTATTCACCCATGTGGCGAACTAATTTGCGACTGTGTGGATAACATCACAAAATCGGAGACTAATACAGCTCAATCAACATTGCATAAGAGATCACAAATATGTCGAATCCCTTGTAAATGGAGAAGTAAGAGCAAATATCTTGTTTCTTCACAGGATGTCTGAACATCGGGTGATTTCCTGCGGTAGAGTTGGTATTTGATTGACAAGCGCGGGAGATTGCAATTACGTAACACACGCAATTGAGTGACAAAATAAACACATAATCGCTGATCGGTGTCACGTGATGCAATCAAAACCGGAGGACCAATAACGTTCTGCAATTCATACACAAACTTTGCTGGGCAACCAACAATAGAGAGATTGTCACTACGAACAACTTACCCTGACGCCATCTTGAGTTCCACTGATCTTCAGGGGGTGGCACGCATTATATCCAGGACCAAGTATTCATGCGCCCAATCACAAAGTCCGATGACACATATCTACACACTTGCTTATTAAAAAGCAATACTGAACAGATATTGAGAGCTGGTTGCGAGAAGAAGTCACCTAAATAACCAGTGTTGTACATATTTTTCAAAAGGGTTTTGTTTCTCTTGCAAGTCAAGCACACTTTTAAAGTTGAAAGTTAAAAGCTACATGAAGCAAATAATATTTTTTAGCTAGATAGTTAACTGCCGAGGTTAAACTCCAAGGGGAGAAAGGCAGAGTAAAGAAAAATAAATAGGTATTTTTCACCACGTGAATTAAACACACAGATAGCTGCAAGAAGGAAAGAAATCAAAACTGAAATAATGTACCTAGTCAAAAGAGTTATTTAAGTGCCATGTGTGTGCGTAAATTCCACGATTGTAGTGGTAATAGCTTTCTACATGTGTAAATATTCACAAACACTTCACTCTATGAACATATTCCAATCCCCACTGGAAGCAACTTCTTGGAGCCCTGCTAAATATCTACTTGCAGGCCCGTTTCATAACCTTCCGCCAAATGTAAACAAACATTGCCATGTGACTGCCATGTAGCATATGTCAAAATCAATGTTTACATGACATTGTGTTCGTATACTTTAGCTGCACCTAAACATTAACATTGAAAAGTGACTTCTACTTTTATACCTGTCAAATGTGTTGTTTATTGGTGACAGCTTTTCAGAGAATTCTCTCGTAGGTCTAATTCAAAAACAATTTCGTACAAATATTCACAGTTTAGGCCTACAACATTATTTAGGTCAGCTTTATGACGTTTTAAAAATGCCTGAATTGACGACAGTTCTTACGGTTGTGTTACATTAACATATTTGTTTTCCATGACATAGCACATTACACGTAATGCACATTAATATTTTGCCGCGACTGTGTTAGACACTGTTACAACCACGGGGTAATAACCTATAGTATTTAACTTTTTGTTATTGATATGTGTTGGGTTACTTCTTTAAAAGGACGGCCTCAGTTCGAATAACGAAGGAATAATCAGTCCAACGAAAGAGACAAAATCAAGCACGCAACTAGTGTTGGCTCATTTTTTGTTACAGAAACTTAAAATATAGTGGTGAACATTCACACAAATAAATAAGCCTACCGTAAATTTTATTCCACTCATATTCATATGTATTGCTACTTACTGTATATATATATATATATATATATTAGGTTTATTGAAATTTATAGGGGCTGGGCTTGGTTATTTTGTTACACGACTCTGTTTCAAATACCCCGGGCAAAGGTACGACGTTGTGACAACTAAACATACGTGGATGTAAATAAATAACTTCATTATAAAACAGTTCACATTCAAAATGTATAAATAGTTCACATCAAATATTTGAAATTACGCAAACACACACAGATTCAGAATAACTATCACCATGCAGCCTCGCCATGCTATTTCACAAGCAGTGGTTAACAAAATACACAGTAACAGTATTTAATACTGCAGCGGAAACAAAGATTTATCACAACATCGTAACTTGCTTACGTAGGTTTAAAACATACGTCTCCAACATGATGTGGTAATTTGAAGTATTTTTCGGAGTAAGTATAATTTATGCTTTGTTTGGTAAAAAAAACAAGCCATGTCATGGCTCGCCACGTCTGCAAACTTCACTTAGTTTCTGCCCCGCCATCATATTTAAATATATTAAAATAAGTATTCAAACATTAAAATCTCTCAGTTGTAAATTATAAATTCAAAAATCATTACTTTGCTGTAATTAGTATGAAATATGCTACAATTAAAAACATGTACAACTTTATCGCATACTAGCGAAGTGAAACTTCCCGAATGTGAAAGGGATAAAGAAAGAGAGAGAGAGCGACAAGCCTCGCCCAGCAGACACTTGTTTTCAGTTGCGTCTCGCTCGATAAAACAACACCATACCATTATGGCCTACTCACAATATTTTCCACTGTTATTTTAATCTGTAAAAATGACATGTGTTGCTATCAGGGCTACCTAAATATATAAATATTTCAATAGGCACCATTTAATGTACAAATAGTATACTAAAAAACTACGTTAAAATAATATTTTAACTGTGAACTATTTCTTACCGGCCGTTGCCAACACATCGCTGCTCTCACTATTGTTAATTCATACTATAAAAGAAAGAAATATTACAAGTTTTAGAAGATATTAAGGTAACGTTTCATTTATTCAATAACATAGTACTCCTAAGTTAACCACAGTGTTATATATTTTTGGAATACAGGTTATTGAAAAAACAGGTTGACGTGTTATGCCTAAGAGACTTTTTCAAAAGTTTATTTTTATAAGTCGTTTCCAGTCGGGAATGGACTATAGTCCTTAACAAGTTGTATGTCTGAAAGCACTTGTACTTTAACATCCTCTATATAGTATTGAAGCATGTCGCTTAGATTAGCCACAGCTACTTTGGTGAGCACTGGTCAGGTGTGCTCTGGTATTCAATTACTTAGGATGAGTGGTTTGTCTACTGGAGACTAATAGCGGTCGGGTTGGCTGTTGACTAAGTATAAAGTCAGTTACGGTCGGCACTGCACTGCAATATGTCTGGGTACCACCTTAGCCCTCAAAGATGGAGTGAACTTACCAGGGCACTCACAGATTTCCTGGGTTCTGGTGTAGGCGCAGGTTGGCTGGGGCCAGCAGTAACCTGAGTGCTGCGAGCTGACGAGAGGCGAGGTATCTCTGGATCCAGGCGGCGGCTGCACTGCTTCCTAAGAGCAAGTTGGCTATGCCCAACATGGTGTCACTCCCAGTGGCCAAGGCACGTACTGCAGGGTGTGGCTCTATGCCACGTCTGGTGTGCAAGGGGAAATAAGTGGGGTGCTAGGTAAAGAGAAATGCCTCTCCAGGTGATGTGCAGACTAAGTATGTTCCTGTGGGGTGTCTCCACCAAGTGTGAACGGGTGATTGGTGCCCACTCGCTTAGCAGGAAAGGACTCCTCCTCCTCTTCCCTTTGAGTACCATGCCACATCCCAAATGGCATAGAAGCAATATTCAGTCGGTGCAAGTTATTGAAGGATCCCCTACTAAGTGTAAAGCCCAACAGCATTTGACTGTGCAAACCTTATGCTCCTACGGTTCTGCACCTTGGTCCACAAACCTACAGTGATAGATCGCATGGGCCATATTCCTACTACTGTCAGGGTGAGTTCCAGTAACAGTCGGGCACTCCAGTCCCAGAAAAATACCCCAGCCGGTATCCTCGGCACTCTGGTCAGTGATACAACCTGAGGTGGATGTCCTACTCCTGGAGGTGTACCTAGCAGTTGACGCTCTACCTTTTTGTACACTTGGGTGCATAGAACAGGTGGCCGTCGAAAGTGGTGTGTGTGTTGACTTAGATCCCTAACGGGTAGCTGTAGTCCTAACAATGGTTCATAATGCCATTACACCCAGTCGCTTGCTTGCTCCGTCTAGAGGTAGAGTTCCTAGTATCGGACAGGATTAACCTCTAAACAAATTTACTCTCAGGATAGGATTAAAAATGGTACTTATTATAAATAATAAATACTGGTGACTCATAACTACTACTAAGAGTGAGAACGGAAGCAAGCTATGCTAAACAGGTGGAGGTGATAAGCTCCTAGGCTAACCAAGTATAGAATGAACTTGATGGCTATGAAAACAACTCTGATGCAGTTACTCTAACCTGGGATGTCTAGAAGAGACCTAACAACGGGGGCCAATACGAGAAGGGCAGTGGTTGTAGTTGACCCGTACCAGCAAGTAGTGGCAACTGTAGATTCAGGAGGGTCAACAGCAGAAATGTGGAGTGTAGTCGAGCAGGCTTCTGATGTTAAAGACTTTTGGAAGCTGATGGTGCTTGAAATCTTCGGGAGCTTCTGAACAAAGTGGTAGAAGTCTCTGGTTGTTGGTGGCGGCAGCCACTGGTGATCGTTGAAGAACTGGAAACTCTTGGGAGAGGACTGTGAGGGCCTATGGTCATTAGAGAGCTCCAGCAGAGAAGTGTAGAAGCTAGCTACTGGAGAATACAACTGGCGTCTTCGGATGCGCACTTCCTTATATTGTGCGCTCGGCCAGCCCATACCTGGGCTGGAGTGGGAGAACTAACCTTGTGATCGGCTATATGGCCTTGGGCGCTGGCCCTCCTCGGGCAGCTTCGTGGCTATGGAGACACTCTGTCTGCAGGGTGTGTGTCGGGAAGGCTGATGTGTTGCAGCGGCCGCTTGGATACCTTGCTTGGTGTATGTGCTAGAACAACCCACTAGGCTGGGAGCGATTCTGTTGCGCTCGTGAATTATGTGCTGGGTTTGACCATTCCTCTGGTGTTATTGTGTTTATTAGCTAAACTTTATTCACAGCACAGATAATGTACAGCTCTATCTATACTCAAAATACAGTCTAATAAGGTCAGAAATTGTATTTTATTGATGTACATGTCAGAACACTCATCTACTGAAATCCTGTATGTATAGAAACTTTTTGATGACCCTAAATATGGTAGATAGGGAGTCCCATGTGAAATAACATGAAAACACAATACTATTTATGCGGGTGTAGCCTCCAGAATTTTAAGAACACAGGAATTTAATTTTTATAAATGTAAGAACACTTTAAGAAACACTTACGGAAGTTTTGAATCACTATCTTCATCCTGAAGTTCTCTGGCTTTCGTCCTCTTGCTTTTTCCTTTTTTGGCTTTCTTGGAGGAGGACGTCGTCTCAGCACTATAGGCAGCACGCAGATCCTGTAAATCAAACATAGTGCTTGACCACGCAATTTCAGATTAAGAAAATAATTTGCTCTACAAACTTCTTAAATAAGTTCACCAGTAATTAAAAATTGGAATACATACATATCAGACGAAAATAATTGTGTTTATTAAAGCACCTGTTTCCATGCAGACATGCACAAACACATGCACACTGGCACAAATAAAATGAGGCCAGTGTGAGAAGATGCAGCACAACAACCACATAAGCATGAGGTAAACACATTGGGAAAAAAGATTCATTATTAATAATTTTAGTACTCACAGTCTAGTACTTGTCGACAGGCACACACACAAAGTAGGATGACGACAGTTTTTCGTTCAGTTGCGCGATTGCAACATTTCGTTGGCTAAGCCAGCTTCATCAGGCCGCCTGATGACGCTGGCTTAGCCAGTAAAACATCGTGATCACACAACCGCGTGAAAAAACTGTGTCGTTCTGCTTTGTGTGTGTACCTATCGACAAGTTTAGACTGAGTACTTGGATTCCTGTTCTTTATATATTTTTAGTAGCCTAGCGGCCTATTTGCAATCTTATTTAACATTTTTAATAATTCATTTGAGTACAATGAAGGTTGCCACATACTACCATCGTAGCCCAACGTGTCCCATTTACATTTTATGTGGTTTGCTTGTGCAGATGTGCCACAAGAAAGCATACATGTCCCTCCAACATTTATAGCTGTAAGGCACAGAATAACACCTTTGTAGCAGTGTGACCCACATAGCCAAGTTCAGTGAACACGCAGCATGCCCCAACAGCACATTCGACAAACCTTTTCCCAACTGGTGGAGTTTGAGAGAGGCACAATGGCTGCCTCCGATAGCAAGATTGGCCATTTCGGCGCACTGTTCAGCACTTCAAACCACTCGGCCTACAATGTGAGTCAGTGTTGGATGCAGTAGGAACAGGAGGGTACGCACACACGTTGAGAAGGCTTGGGTCGACCACGGCAGATATCACTAGCAGGGAGGATTGTTTCATCATGCAACAGGCTGTAAGCACTCCACAGGTGTTGCTGCGCACCATCCAGGAAGATGTCACAGCAGCTAGGGATACACCAGTACCATATTCAGGCAGTTAGCTGAGCGGAATCTATTTGTCACGGCCTCCCTTAAAATATCTACCATTACTACCTGAGTATTGCCAAGCACATGCGACCAGCCGAGAACAGGCAGCAAGGCAGGTTGCGATTTGCAACGAATCATGGTTCTGTCTCGATACAGACGACCACCAATTGGAGTTTATGGATGTTGTTCAGTAACCAACACAATGGATTTTGACTGTTAGGTTAGGCCTAACTTTTGTAAATGTTTTGCAATGAATTACGTCACTATGAAACAATGAGATTATGTAAATATTGGAAAGACAGTGTGAGGCAAGATGGCAAATATGTTGTATTCGCAAGTGTGTGTCACTAAAACATGTTGTCTCAATCAGACAAAACTTGTGAATCCAAGTCATAATCGTTGGGAACATTTATGGTCCTGTAATTATGGTCATGTAATTACGGTCTCGCGAAAGAGGAACTATGTCAAACTTTAATTGTAAACAACGAGAGCTTGTGCGCTCAACAGTCACCATGGCAGCATCAACAACAGATCTGCCACTCATCATTTTCGATTATTTGGTGTTGACAAAATAAATGAAGTTAGTGCTATTCAAATCTAAGTCAACAGTGACCTCACGAAGTTAGAGTTTGCAATAGCATTTGAGGAGGTTACAGAGAGAGAGGATGAGTTCTTAACTAATTACTTTAGTATGTGTGCAGTTCCACCAAAAGCCAAAAAATCAACAGTACAGGATTTGAAGGTGGTTTTTGTAAATTATGAAAAGCTTTTTCAGGTAATCTCGGATAGCAGATAATAGATGCACGGTCTGAGTATCTCAATTTGTTTCACATGAGACATGTGATAGTGCACTATTACTGCCGTTGCTGCTTCCAACTTTCTCAGGCAATAGATCTGAGAGGAGGTCCTTTACTGAGCTTTTTAAATCTATTGTGAATCAAGACTCTTCATTCAGTAACGTACAGAAGCTCCACTACCCCATTGTTGGTCTCAAGGATGAGCCGAGAGATCTACTAAGTAACCTACCACTTACAAATAAGGATTATGACATGATTTGGTCTTCACTGAAGAAAAAATACAAAAATTTTAGGAGTAACTACCACTAGTCATGTTCAAAAAATTCTGCATTTACCAGATGTGGATGGCAACTCCACAGAATAATTGTCACACTGTCAGAACAGCGCTGGAAAATTTTAATGCTTTAAAGATTCATAACTTCCCTGTCTCGGAAAGGAGCTTCCTTTCGTTGCACATTTTGCTTGAAAAACTCTATGTGTCATTACGCAATGCCTTTGAAATGTCAATAGAACAAGCCCTCCCAACATGTGATGAACTTATAACATTTTTGGAGCTGCGTGCTGTTGTAAGTGAAAATGTATAGCTAGTTAGCTTTCAGCGTGCATCCATGACTAAGGGTTTTGTAGATCTAACCTACAAATCTCCATACTCTGGTAAGATACCAAGTGTTCAGTCAACAAGTAGTCGAAGCACAACACTAATATGTAGTTACAGGTGTGCAAGTTGTACATTATCAAAGGAAAACCATACTATGCATAAATGTGATCAGTTTCTGTCAAAACCTGTTGATAACAGAATAAGGTTTGTTAAAGACCAGTCTTTGTGTTTTAATTGCTTGAAACCATACCGTAGTATCCAGTGATGTATGTTGAAATTCTCTTGTAAGAAGTGTCAAAAGAAACATCATTAAATGCTTCATTATTCCCAGGAACAGTCTGATCCGGGTTCAAACATGCATTATCTAGCGATGCCTCTACTAATAAAGTGCAAGCATCACACTTATCTAGTGATAGACAGAGTGCACTGCACTTGTTTATGTAAGTGATCACAGCGGAAAGTTCCAAGTTGTAAGAGCCGTTCTGGATAGTGCACTGCAAACTATATTTCTGACACGAGGATTGTGTGTAGCAATTAGGCTTAAAGCGCTATTGTGTGTGAAAAAATTACTGGTGTTTGCCATCTGCTGTGCTAGGCTCAAAATGAGTTGTACATTATTCTCTTAAACTTGTGGATTCAGAGGCCATTCATTTTGATGCAAAGACTACCGTTTTAACTGAAATAACTATGCTACGCCATGTTCAAAAATTGCAGCAAGTTCAGTAAAATAGCTTAACGTGTGCCCGGGTTAAAGAATAGATTGCACGGTCGTCGTGGCTTTGATTGCACTAGACCAATGCGCGTGGCAATAGGGATTTGGATTTTACTGGTTGAGTTGGCATTTACGGCCCATTACCTTAACTGGGCACGTTGGTTGGTGGGTCGTACAAAATTATCTATATATAGCCTGGCTAGCTAGTGACTTGCAGGTGGTTACCTTGTTCCCACTATGAGCTTACGTGTCGAGGTAGGCCATTGGCGGGAGGTGTTGGAGTTACCTGACTTACTTTGCTTTGGCCATCAGTAGAACTGCTGCAGGTTGCTGGCTGGAACAAACAGTGGCGTCCACAAGCTGAAGGTCAATGATACAGTTCGGCCAACACGATATCAATTCCAAGCTGTGGCTTCTCTGCTCCTGAACCTGGGGTTAGAGACCCAGAGTCTCACCTCAGTCCCATGTAGCAGACTGCAGTACAGGATGGTAGTCTTGGATGCTTACGGGTATGCGCAGGAAAACCAATAAAGTAAATAAGGGAGAGGTCGGTTTCTCCGAGAGTCTGAATAAGGCAACGCCGTCTCGTTCCACCTGTCTGTCCAAAGTCAGCGTGGCCAATACAGACTGCTGCTTGGCAGCGAGGTGAGTTGTCCTTTACTCTTCTCTCCGTGAGACGAGACTCACCTTATAAAGCATATTGTGTAGGACACTGCTGAACAGTATAGGTCGTGCAGCATGGACGGGAAACAGTTCCCTTTAATAGTGTTCGGCCAGTCTTTGCTCTTCTCTCCGTGAGATATGCCTCACCTTTAAAAGTATAAAGTGTAGGACACTGCTGAAAGGTATAGGTCGTGCACTGTGGACGCGAAACAGTTCCCTATAATAGTGTTCCGCCAGAAACAGCTGCTGGCACGAGCTTGGTGCTCCAGCAGGCCCCCCCACCACCGGCAAGCAGACCAGAAGCGTTGAGCCGTATGGGCTGCCCTCCTGCTGCTACTAGGTGCTCCGGTAGGGATACAACCCAAGAGCGTACTGTCTCTCCCCCTGGTTGGATGAGTTGCTAATGGTTGGGGCTTTACTGTTCTATTCCTGGAGGTCTAGAACAGGTGACCATCGAATAGTGCATGTATCTGGCTGATGGGTTCCTGAAGGAAGTTTCCAATCCTGGTCTAATTCGTAGTCAATACCTGGTCTCGGTCGGCAGTGCACAACTTGTACAGTTCCTAGTGGCATAGTGAAGTACTCTCTATTAAAGAATACTCTCAGCTAAAAGAACAAAGCCGTATTTATTAAGGACGTAATAAATAGAGTGACACATGCTAACTCCTAACCAAGCAGACGGTATGCTGGAAGTAACCTATGCAGAACAGGTGTAGGTGACTTTTGTTCTAGGATAGTCAAGATTATTAAGAAGTTGACCAACGGATAATTATATTTAACGATGACTAAGTAGCTTTGGAATGTCCAGACAAGACAGTTAAATAAAAAGATCCACCGCTCTAGTAGCAGGGATGTAATTGCCCCTACTAGCAAGTAGAGGCGGCTACTGTTCAGGACGGAATCAGTAGCGGAGGTGTTCGGTGATAATAGCTGAAGAAGCTTCTGGTAGATGGTAGTAGTTGACGTCAATGAAGTCTCTGGTAGCTGTTGCTGCAGAAGCCTCTGGTAACTGCAATGGCGGCAGCCGTTGGTGGCTGCATAAGACTGTTGTCGACAATGGAAGCAGCCTCTGATAAGCTGCTGAAGACTTGGAGGTCATCGAAGGACCCAGCACAAGAAGTGGTGGAGCAAGCTCGAGGATCAGAAAGAATAACTCGCGAGCCCTGCAGCGCACAGACTTATATAGTCTAAAGGACAGGTGCGATGGCGGCCCGCAGTGGGAGTTGTGATGTCCCTCTACCGTGAGGCTGGAGTGGAGGTAGCAACCCTCTCATCATCTCTCGGCTTCGTAAGTATTTGGTGGCTCTCGGATGTGCCCTGAGGCAACTGACGGCTTGTAGGCTCTCAACTAAGGGGCCGGGAGGGTGACGTGCAGCTGGCTTGAGCAACCTTTGTATCCACGTATTCGGAAACGCGCTCCAGGGTTGTAGCGCTTCTGCAACATCCGTGTACAAGTTGGCGGAGTTCGACTCTCACTTGGGTATATTAGATATACTAGGCATCGTAAGAGATGCGTCATAATTGTTTGCAGTAGTACAATAAAGCAGCACGCGTTAATCTTAAGGACTTAAAGTTGGCACATCTATCTTTTGATACACCTGGGCAGGTTGACATACTCTTGTCAACAGAAGTTAGCTAAGTAATGACTTGAACTAAAATATGAAGTGAGCCAAATGCCTTTCATTCCGTGTTTGGCTTGATAGTTACTGGTAAAGTCAAATGTGAACCAGCTGTTACTCCACCAGTGTCACTTTTGTTTAGAACAACTAATCTGGATGAACAACTGCAAAGGTTTTGGGAGTATGAGAAGTTCCATCAGTTAGCATGACATCTGCATGTGACAAGTAGTGTGAAGAGCACTTCCTCACAACACACACACACACACACACATGCACTTCCGATGAAAGATACACGCCTTGGCTTTCTTTCAGACAAGAGAAACAGAGCATAGGAGAGTACCTAAGCAAGATGAGATTAGGGAAAGTTACCACAGCTGGCTATGGAGTACAGGATGTTTTTAAAATAATATGAAAATTTAGGGAATATGTCATGTATACCAAGTGTTTAACAGATGTCTGATCAGACATATGTGCTCAAACCAGATCCATTCAGGAACTGTGAAGAAGCCACTGTGATCCCTTATCATGCAGTACTATAAGGGCCAGTTTAACAACTAAAACGTGAGTAGTATTCGATGGATTGGCATCAACTTCAACTGGTGTTTCATTGAATGACTCGTTCTATACTGGCCCTGAATTTCAAAGGGACATTATGGATATAATTTTAAACTTTCAAATCATGCCTGTTGTTTTCACCGCAGACATATGTAAGATGTGTCACCAAATTCAGATGCATCCAGTTGACTGCTAGTACCAGTGTACACTGTGGCGCCACTCTACAGAAGAAAATGTATTTACCAACTAAACATAGTCATCTATGGACTTGCATCTTCGCCTTACAGGCATTGAGGACTTTACAACAGTTGGCCCTTGATAAAGCTCATAAATTTCCTCGAGCAGCACAAGTATTGTTAAAAGATTTCTTTGTTGAGGACATAAATTACTGGGGCCAACTCTGTAGAAGAGGCTTTACAAGTGAAGTTGGAACTTGGTCTTTGATAGATCAAGGAGGTTTTCAACCCCAGCAATTGAATTCCTAGGTGTTTACTGGTGTCCCATAACTGATTAGTTCACTAACCATATCAATGTACCCCAACTATCTACTACCAAACTAGGCATCTTGTCAACGACTGTAATGCTCTTTGACCCCTGTGGTTGGGTGTCACCAGTTATAGTGTTGCTCAAAATTTTGCTGCAAACTTTGTGGACGCTGGTTTTAGAGTGATCAGCCAGTTCCGGAAGAAATTACATATCAGTGGGTAGGTTTCAGGACTTCGTTTACTACCCTTGCTGAGGTGCGGATTCCAAGATGTGACAATTTAAATGATGGATGCCGTTTTAGTTTTATGCTTTCTGTGATGCCTTTCGAAAGGCATATGTTGCTGCGATATATCGAAGACTTGCTGCTTATGGTGCTGTCTCAAACCAGCCAAATTAGAAGTTGCTCCCTTGAAAGCATTACCTGTTTCTAAATTGGAATTATCAGTAGCTATGCTGCTAGGTTGTGGCAGTATGTAAATAACATGCTTGTAGGGCTGATAAGTTAAATTAATTTTCGGTCTGGTTCGATAATTTTTACAAAAACTGAAACAGACCTCAATTCTCAGAAAAAACTGACCAGTCGGGTTTTTCTTGACCCGAAGTTAAAACTAAGAAATTATTAACAATTTACCAAATAATGACACTTCCACTTATATTACGGTATGTAGCGTATCCGTCGCATTATATTTACCCTATTACTACTTACGTGTTGTAGCGTTAAAATCATCCTAACAGTTCCTCGGGATAAAGAGGTTATGGTTTCCCAATAAACCGTGCAGAGCCAATACAGGAATACTGTTTTATTGTGTCTGATTTTATTTCATTCTGAAACAAGGTTATATATTAAAATTGTGAACAAAGATGTTAGTAACGTAAATTACTTTAATTATAATTTCATATTAACAAAGTATGTAAACAGTTTCATCGAAAACATTTAGAAAATTAATATGATGCTATGGAGCCAGGGCTGCCACACTTGCTCATGCAGTTTTCCTTTTCCAGTGAACGTAAGGTACTGACTCAAATTTCGTTCACTACGTGGACACACTACTGTAGAGGATAGTTTTTTCTTGTTATATTTCACTGCTTGCTGACTACTTTGTCATTTTCTTCAATAACACCAATAAATTTAGGTAAAACACTACTTTTTTAACAGCCTGATTATAAACCAGCCATGGCCTCGCTATTGTGTGAGACTGTGTTCCATTCCTGCAAGAGTGTAGTTAAAAGAATAATAAAGAACATTTCTATTGTTTATGCTTCGGGCTGCCATTTTTTTGGTGAGGTCATAAGGCTGGTTCCACAATAGTGCGATACGTTGCATTGCGATAAACGGAAGCCAATCAGAATGAAGCAGATTCCATCGCAGCACATCTGCATCGAGTGTGTTGCGCGAAATTGAGTTGCGATTGTTGGAATCAGCCTTTGACGGAGGAGAAGTGTGTGTTTACAAGAAGAATAAAAACATATATTTTTACAATTTGAAAAAACAGATCGCATTTACGCCGACGTTTCCATATTTGTATTTTTATTATTGCAGCGTGGATGTGCAAAATAGAAGACAAGGCTTCTTATAGATATGGATCATGTCATAAAATTTGTTTATTAACATCAAAATAATTATCCATCTTATGTCTCATTCCCGCTAGTTTTCGTCACACATCACGCTTATACTACCCTGCTTTTTTTTTCATCTACTACTTAAAACATACAGTTTCAACATTTTACATGTCTTTTGTTACATTCGTGGGGTCTGAAAATGTAATTTCCACCCTCAAATTACATAGCAGCACCATCTCAGACGGCATTCCTCACAGACAGATCATCTCTTAATTGTGAAACAGCAAGTACAGCTCATCGCAGCTCAACGCTTCGCAACACAATGTATCACACCATTGTGGAACCAGCTTAAAGTGGGTTTGTGATTGACTTAACAGAATAAGTGCGCAGTGTGCTAAGATATGAGTCAATGTATTTAAGGGTTCTAGTTTACGACAGTCATGTGTGGGTCTTGACGGGTCGTGTGCGATCTTGGCATGACTTAAGAGATAATTATATTTTATACCTTAAGTACAAGTCAAGACAAAGTAGCAAATCAGAACACAGCGACAGTAGTTGTTGGAGGGAAACTGTATTAACAACTCATATTTAGGTTATGTTGTATTTGAAATCGTATGAATGTAATGATTTTAATCAAGAGGCAGTATCCTCTTAATTTAAAGAATAGTTTATGCTCATGTTTTCTTTCGTGGAAGAAGTTATTGACTTTGCTTTAATTAATCTTTTCAGATTTATTGACGTAAATGCCCAATGTTGGCATCGGTTTCCCCTTCTATAAGGTTTAGGAGTTTTTTTTAAAACAATTACATTGGCAGTAACCACAAATAATTAAATATATGTAAATTGTCCCTTTTTTCAGGTTATTTTGGTTGCTTATGTCTCCTACAATAATGATTGGCTAGACTTAACAGTTGCTAATTCAATCATGAACCGCAAATTTTCATATTGTTCCTTTCCCATGTGCTTAGTCATTATGTACAATTCTTAATTATTAGGTCTTTAATCGTAAACCCACCTTTATTGTACTGCTTGCGGCATATATTTGTTTAAGTACTTTCAGCTGACTTTCCGCAAAATTTGGCAGAATTTTAAAAAATTTAGTAGAGAAATATTCATTTTAGAAGGCAGCGAAATATATAATACAAATTCATAAATCTGATTTTTACGTGTCGAAATAAAATTTGTAGCCATGACCGACCCGAACCAAGAACAGACATTTTAAACCAAAAACCGAACCAAACCAAACTAAAAATTAAGAGAACCAATCAGCCCTACCTGCTTGACACCTAATCATACAACTTTAGTGTGCACATGTGGTCAGACTCTTCAATTGTACTGTCATGACTAAAATCATAACCACAAAAGTTCAAAACGTCTGTGGCAAATCGTAGCAGAGATTCAATCCACTAAACACCAAGTGTTGTGTATTGTGCACTCAGACTTGTATATCCTTCCGCAGAGACCTACTTTTTTCTACAGCAATGGAGTCACTGCAAGTAGTTCCAGACGTCAGTCTGATTTAAGGCGGAGACATGGAAAGTTTGCCCACGGGTGTGTGCGGCAATATACACACATGTTCATGTGTTTTTTCAGTCTGTGCTAAACACCAAGTGTATGGCGCTATGTTCCTTCCCTCTGTAAGCCAGCACATTTAGCATCTTGAAGGGTGTTTCCAGACATCCTGGTTCTCTTTGGTTCCATCGTCCTAAATGGCTGGCAGATTCAGATATAAACTGGCCTGTGAACAGGTTTGAGATGGGTGACAAAGAAGCTTCCTGAATGAGAACCAGTACAAACTCAGGTCTTGGCATTTCAAGAGAATAGGAATCAAATAGTGAAATTGTTAGAAACATTTTCTTCTTTCACAAAACTTAATCGAGTAACTGGATAGGTGCTCAGAGCCAAGAATGCATTCATAAATTTTTGAGCTTTAAGGAAGCAATTGAGATAGCAATTGTGTTTCGGACCAAGGCAGTACAAAAGGACTACTTTTCAGAAGACGTTGAACTTCTTAAGCACAATGAATGTACTGGAAGCCTGTGGAGCTTACACCCGTTCCTGAAACCCCATGTAGTCATCAGGGTGGGCACACAACTGCAAAATTCAGCACTGCCTGAAGAGACCAAATATCCAGTGTTGCTCCCTGCAAAATGTCATCTTTCAGTACTTATCGTCAACTACTACTATGTCACCTACCTTCAAATTGGTCCTCAATCGACCTATTCCCTCATCCAGAAGCTGTTTTGGATAAGTACAAGAAGTTTGATTTGGTAGTGTACAAACTGTTCAATTCAGTGTTTTAAGTTGACAGTCTAGTCTCCTGTGCCACTTGTAGGAATTTACCTGTGGTTAGGTTCTCACAAATTCTGTCATTTCTGAAGATTGGTGTGGACTTTGCAGGCCAATTTTCTAATTGCACTAAAGCACGCAAGATCCCAGTCACCAAGAGCTACTTGTGTCTTTTTGTGGGGAAGTCGAGCACAGCAATACATTTGGAGCTTGTCTCATTGTGTGCCTTCTTAGCTGCTTTGCGTATGTTTGTATCTTGTAATGTTAGGAGATGTGCCAGTTGTTGACATAGTCTAACGTTAGCTCAACTAACTCAATCAGGTATGAAAACAGAGACTTAAATACAAAGGTACCAAAATAAAATAATCAGACAAGGCAGAAATATAGTTTAATTGGATTTAAATTATACTTTGCACTTTGGTTACAATAGTGCCATAAACAAATGCTTCACAGCAAACAAAGGGGAACGAGATGAGAATCACACTATTGATTATTCTGCAGTTGAAAATACTTGAATCGCAAGGCTATTTAGTAGATGGGTAAAACGTTTGAATTACGAACCGAACCTGAACTTTAAGGTTATGTTCGGGTTCGGTTCGAAATTTATTGCCATATCAAAGATCGGTTTTAGTTCAGTTTGAAAAATTTACAGGAGTTTGCGTTCGGTTTGAAAATGTGCTAGAAAGGAACATAATTAACAAATTTGAAATTAACTTAAGTATTTAATCCTGTACAGTGTGCCCTCTTTTCCCCCCAAAATAAAGGAAAACATTTCTGAGGAGTGGTAGTCGTAAATTATCCACTCCTAAACTGCCCCTTGGTGTTTAAAGGGAAGTATAGTGGAAGAGTATAGAAAGAAGAAGAGAAAGAGAAAAAAACTAGCAAGGCAAAAAAATACCAGCATGCCACTGCGTAAAAGAAGCACAAAAAAAGAAAAGGAACCCACCCACCCACCCACCTCAGTTGCCACTCCAGTCATGGGAAAGCTACTTATATCAATAATTTAACTTCATTTTAACTTCACTAGGCTAATAACCTCCGCTTTTTATACCAAACTGTCGCTAGCTCTCTCACAGGGAGCTCGTGACAGTCCTTCACTAGTCCTGAACTTTACATTCCACGCTGATTAATTCAATTAACTTCACCACTCTCTTTTATCACGTACAGGCAAGGAAAAAGAGAGTAAAACACAGCTATGGAAACAGCTCCCAGGCGCTACCCTGAGAATCCTGTAAAACAATGTTTGCTCCGCAGCATTAAGTATTTTTGATGGGTGGGAAGGGGGGAGGGGGTTAGCTTCTCCTCGCCTCCACAAGCTAACTGAGAACTGTCTGGGTGGACAAGGTCCCTCACAAGGGACCGATCCACCCCCGCGCTGAGGGAGTAGCGTCCCAGTGATGTAAAACAGGCGGCCCACCTCAGTTATTGACATTTTTCTTTTAGGGACCATAAGGTTACCAAGACTTTACAGAATGCCCCAATATTTTGACTTTAACCCCCACGAGTTTTTAATTTAAATATTTTCCAAATATATCGCAATCGCCACAAAGTAATCTTAAATAAAAGAACAATTTGTAACATAATTACTAATAAAGCCCCACAAATTGTTGGTGCAATTTTTGTAATAAAAAATTTTAAAAAATTAATAAAAAAAAGTTTTCCCCTGGAACTTGTTGCGAAAAGCATGGTATGCACTATATACGAGTAAATATAGTACTTCACTTCAAAAAAGTTGAAAAATAACAATGCAGCACAAAAAAAATTCCCAAACAAGTAAAGTCATATTTGATTATTGTTTTCGTAGCAGTGATAACATTATATCTTGAACTCTATAGTGTGTAAAACCAGTTTCTATTCTTTATTTAAATTACTGTATACAAAATAAGTGATTTTCTTGACTTTTTGAAAAATTACACTTTCAATTAACATATTTTTTGTGTAGCTAATTTGTGGTTTTCACATACCACGTCTAAAATGAGTAGAAAGATGCATTTCTCTGTGTTATGATAAATTATCATATCAACCAAATCTATAAAACCCAAAAGTTAGTATTATGTTAATTTTGTACCTTTTTTTCACTTGAGAAAAAAATTTGGTCTTGCATTTTGGAACTATTAGTGGTGAAACTGTGTTCTGATTATTTTAGGCTCACATGTTTAAACAATTAGACATGAAATTGTGAATGTGATTGTATTAGTTTGTGTTTTATACATGAACAAATAGAGACTGAACTATGAAGGTAGTATGTTTATATGTTGTTTTCACTTTGCACCTCGTAGCCAAGTCCAGAATTCCATTAACAAAACTCTCATTACTTGAGTGGGCAACACAGCTAAAATGATCCACTGGACCACTGTAATCGATGTTAAGTACTTAATTTGTAGATATGTGTGTGTGCGCACACTGGTTTTGTTTAGCATCCATAATCCACTGTATTTTTAAGGTGGTTCCACATATTTGTTTTTGTTATATAACCACACACACAAACCAATTTAGGGCTGAACTATGAAGGCATATGTGCGAGGATGACATTTTTTAAAGTTCGACGAACTATAGCATAGTTCGGTTCATGTAAAAATTTTAGGGCTCGGTTCAGGTTTGTTTGATAGAAATATTCTGGGTCAAGATCTAGTTTGGTTCGGTTCCAAAATCTCAGTTTGTCCCATCTCCTCTACTATTTAGGAAGGAGGGAGAGAAAACCAAACACAAGATAAAATAAACTCTCTCCTGGCACCTCGAATGAATAATCCACACCAGAGGAAATAATTTACTGTTAGTCCAAATTATGATTAAAAAGAAAGATTGCGGCCGCTGTGAGCTGCAATGGCAACTCGTGCATACTCTTCAAAAGTCCATCTTTAGTTGTAACATTGTGGATTTTAAGGTGTTATAGTTAACTTTGGTTCTAGATATTATAATATTTGTATATGAGTACAGAATATTTGCTTAGTGTGACAATTAATTTAATAAACTTTCCAAATTAAGCTTCATTGTATGATGTTGATGCATGTCCAATTAGACTGACTGGACACGGTAGTTAGAGATTTTATTCGCTAGACCAAAAGCAGTTTAGGTAGCGGGGATGTGGCAAGGAGTGATGGCTAGTTCTGATACACTCTCACACCTAATTAGGTAGTTGTCTTAGCGGGGTGAATGCCAGCACAAATGTTCCAAAGTTGTTCTTCTTTCATCCAGAAGACCAAGTTGTCCCAACCTAGGCAAACTTCCACTCCAGTTAAGAAGCCGTAGACAACAGGGTATTACTTGTAGCGGGTACAAACACACGGTGGAAACTCAATATTACTGGTGCAGGCGCGACTGCTTGACACCTGAGTTTGGCGGCACGGAACTGTTCCGCCGGTCTATCCTGCGTAGGATAGGGTGATACTATCCTTGGCCAGGCAGTAGGGTGAGCCAGGTGTTGCTCTCTACGTTTCCTACCACTCCTCACATGAGGCATAGGGTAACAGTTCTATAAATCACGCAGTGCACCAAAACGGAAATACTAACAGTGTACCCCAATAGCGACTTGTCGGCCAGCTCAATAAAAGTCTCTTTCGATCCCCCACCATAGGCGGACTGATCAGGGACATTCAGCCGGAATAGCGCCAAGCCTCTACTGGTTGTGCGTCCACCCAGAACACCCGGCAGCACTACAGGTCACCGTCACCGCTCACTAATTGTGAGTGGTGCGAAGCAACCCGAGTGTGTCATGTCTCCTGGTGTGAAGTTGTTACTAGTGGTTGGGGCGTTACTGTTTCTTCCCCACAAGCACTAATAGTGCTGCTGGGTGTTTGATGGGAAGAAACAGGTAGCCATCTAATGGTGACAGCTTAGTTCGGTTTAATAACTTCCCCGGATTCTGTTGGCAGTGCACATCATAATCTACCTCCAACTGTGAGTACAGATATATACCCTGGAAATAAAAGTAGCAAAGTAGAAAGCCAAGTGTGTTTATTGAAAATTTAATAGACACGTGACCTGTGCTACCTCCTGCCAAGTCGAGGATAGCTGAAGGTAACTGAGTGGTTCCAGGTGTAGGTGACCTGGTTCTAAATAAATTCGAAAAGCTGATTCTAGACGAAAATAATAGATACAGTTAAACTACTAATTAAAGGTGTGTGAGGAGACAAAAGAAGTTATAAGTAAAAGGTTCGTGTTTGTATGTTGCCGGGTTGAATGGTTTACGGCATACATAGTTGGTTGACACAAAGGCATACTTGTAGGCTTCGAACTTCTCTAGAGTTCCTGAGCACTAAGAGTGCTGTGGGCGGTGCAAGAGATGCGAAAGAATGACTCCAGAGCTCGGCTGCAGCCAGACTTACATAGTGATAACTTGTAGGCTGGCGGCTTGGGGAGCGGAGGAGACGTGACGTCCTCCGGCCCTGGGTGGTGTGAGAATTATCTCGTCAGCGGTTCTGGGTTCGTGCCTCGTCAGGCTTGCTTGGCCATGCCCGAGGTCTAAGCAGATTGTGAGCACAGTGGGGGGAAAAAAAGGTGGAGGGGGGGGGGGGGGTCCTGCCAGGATGTGTGCCTTCCAGATGAAAAGGAAAAACACATAAGTTCCCGTTGCATTTAGGGGTAGACACCATGTTGCTCACGTCTATAGAGATGGAAGCAGCACTCCTAGATTATGAGTCGGAGTCGCATTATAATAGGTGTAGAAGCGGCACTCGTCAGCACTGACAAGTTCTACATTAAATACAATGTTAATACATTCAACTCTCATTCTAATACCCTTCATGGATCCTGGGAAAAATAGGGTAATTATTTCGAGAAAGACGAGTCGTTAACAGAAAATTGTTTTAAGGCTTTCCAAAAAAGTGTCATTTCGAGAGGGTCATTATTTCAGGGGTCTTTGAATCAAGAGTTGATTGTACACTTGTTTTACTGTGACACATAACGTCCTCGGATTAATGGTGGATCGTCACAGTTTGGTTGTTTTTATTTGGTGTGAGGCTAGACACACCAGCTAACTCTGACTTCACTTTACTTAGTTACGTACCGCAGATTTGCAGGTATAAAGAACTGGTCTAGGTTCAGACTAGGAATGAAGTCGGAGATGCTAGTACGACCTTTCATCTGATTTAATTCGGTTTTACCTGTATACCTGGAAGAATAGCCTGTGGAGGCTGCTGACCCTGCTGCGACACTGGTGTGGCTGGCTGGTGGAGGTACCGGGACCTGGTGCGCTGACAGGTTGGCTGCAGCTGTCACTGCTGGTGGCCCTAGTTGGGCTGTCGTGCTGGTGGCCCTAGTTGGGCTGTCGTGCTGGTTGCCCTTGACCCAGGTGTTTGCTATACCAAATGTCCTCTGAAGTTATAATGGAGTCCAAAACGATAGAGCCTCGACACTAAGTACTCAGTCTCTTGAGACTAGCTTGCCTGCTCAGCTGAATACTCTCTCCACCGCGTTCTGATGCCACAGTTAGTGTTCAATGAGTGTGGGGAGACTGTACCCTTCCGAGACAATCACCCATGTGCAGGGAATGTCAACGACGAGCTCACAGCATTACGACACAGAGTGCTGACGACCTTGCCAGCCCCGAGTCATCACACTTCAGAATTAATGTTAATTAGCTTGGTTAATAAAAATATATATAATGTAATGTCAAGTTTACCGTAAAATGACATCATGTTGACAGTAAAAGTATTATTTTCCAATATACTGAATCACAGACAACAGTTTAATTTTGTAAGAATTTGTATAAATACTGTGGAACAACTCAACGAATATAAGCTATTACTAAAGCTAAGTTTCTATGGTGTTAAATGAAAATTTCGTCATTAAAAATTGTAGAGCTCATCTTTATCGTCATGAAAGATTTACTATGTGTGCATCAATACGTACTTGCAAAATCCAGTCGCAAGGAGATAACGTTAGTACAATAAGTGATTCTTGAAATAATATTTTACCTCAGATTGGTTTAAAAAATTTAATATTTCAGTGTAATTACTTTTATTTTTATGTATTCTGGGGATAGGTCACAATACTGTAATAGTGTATACTTACACATGTTTAAATAATCACTTTTAATACTTAACATTATAATACAACTCTGACTCATCGCCTAGGAGTACTGTTCACATCTCTACGAACGTGAGCAACATGTTGCCTACCCCTACTGGCCACGGGAACTTCTGTGTTTTTCCTTCTCACCTGGAAAGCACGCATCCCGGCAGCCCCCCCACCCTTTTTTTTCCTCGACGCCCACACGCTGCTTAGACCTCGGGTACGGCCGAGCAGACCTGACGAGGCATGAAGTCAGAACCGCTGACAAAATAATTCTCATGCTACCCAGGGCCGCAGGACGTCACGCCTTCCGCACTCTCCACGCTGGCAGCCTAAAAGCTACTACTATATAAGTCCGGCCACAGCCTAGCTCTGGAGTCATTCTTCCACATCTTTTGTACCACCCACAGCACTCTTAGTGCTCAGGAACTCTAGAGAAGTTCGAAGCCTACAAGTACGCCTTTTTTTGTCACTTTATTGGTCACCCCGAGACACCTTTAATTAGTAGTTTAACTGTAATTCTTATTTTTGTCTAGAATCAGGTTTTCCCATTTATTTAGAACCAGGTCACCTACACCTGGAAACACACAGTTACCTTCAGCTATGCTCGACTTGGTAGGAGGTAGCACAGGTCACGTGTCTATTGAACTCTCAATAAAACACGTTGCTTTCTACTTTGCTACTTTTATTACTAGGGTATATATCTTTACTCACAGTTGGACGTAGATTACGCTGTGCACTGCCCATGGAATCCGGGCAAGTTTTTAAACCGAACTAAGACATACCCATTAGACTGCTACCTGTCTCTTCCCATTGCACACACATCGCTATTAGTGCTCTTGGCAGGGGGCAGGGTAGGAGAAACAGTAATGCCCCAACCACTAGTAACACTTTCACACCAGGAGATGTGACTCACTCGGATTGCTTCGCACCACTCACACTATTAGTGCAGTAATCCGCAGACTCTCCGTACCAGCTGCACCAGCCTACGAACCCGCTACATTTGAACTGCCTACAAGAACCACTGAGGGACTTCACCCCCCGCAGTTCAGACCTACCTAAGTGGCTAAGACCAGTCAATTGGAATTGCCAACTTCTGGAATTGGGAAATCCTCCGAAACCCATCTACCTCACGAAAAACCTACTCTTCACCTCTAGACCGACCAGCACACCCACCACAGGAGTAGCCTCTAGTGTGTCACCAGTCAAGCCTCAGTCCGCACTGCCGCAGGTTAACCATCGCCCAGGTATACCAGTACAAGTGGTACTACCGAAGCATAAAGTACTGCTCACCGAACCAGATTTTTTCCTTGCCGGAAGGTGCCTGGACCAGTTCTGTACACTGGACGAGCTCCCGTTCCGCAAAACGAGTAAAGATACAGGCCACCAGGACAGGCCTAGCCTAGCATCCGCCAAAATTATTTTGGCCATGTAATGTGCAACTTGCATAAGGCCGTCACGCATCAAGGCTATAAATCAATAATATATTATAGTTGATTCACGATAACTTCGGCCTTTTCTGAAGCCCTGCTAAATATCTACTTTTGATTACATATCCTTCAGCTACACGTAAACGTAAACACTGCCATGTGACGTCTACTAGTATAACTGTCAAATGTGTTAGTTGCTGTTCAAAGAATGCTGTCAAATTTCCTATGAATGTTCACAATTTAGGCCTATAACAATATTTAGGTTGGCTTAATAACTATTTGTTACACACGCTATAGCACGTTACACATAATACAAATTAATATTTAGCCACAACAGTGTGTGTTTAAACTGTGGCAGAAACAACAGTAATATTTAACATGTTGTTATTAATATGTGTTGGGTTATTTCGTTTAAAGGACGGCTTATTTGGAATAAAAATTAAAACAAAGGACACAGTAAATTCAAGCACGTAACTCGTGTCGCGTATTTATTGTTTGTAGCATCGACAAACGTAAAAGATAGTGGTGAACATGCAAACATGTAGGCCTACCGTAACATTTATTCCGCTAATATTTACATGCATTGGTACTTACTGGTTTGTAGGTTTATTGCACTATTTATTTAAATTTATCTGGTTGGGCTTAGTATTTTGAGGGGTTCGTGGCAGACATTCAAATCACAGAAACGTAAGCTCGTTACACAACTATGTTTCAAACACCTAGCGCAAAGGTACAACGTTGTGATAAACAGACGTGAATTTCAATAAGTAACTTCGTCATAACATCAGTTCATGGTTAAAATGTATACATTTTTCACATATCTGAAATCCACACACACACCTGGCCTGCGTAACAATTACAACGCAGCCACCCTGCCCTCTCTAACACAGCTATCACAACACAACACTTTTAACCCTGCCGTGGAAAAAACATTTTTATCACAACATTATAACTTGCTAGGATGTTTAAAAAACAGGAGTACGAACTTCACGCTTTATTCAGAAACATGCAGTGTCATTGACACCTCGTCACATCACTGCCAGTCGTAAGGCAATGGGTATAATAGCCCGACATGT
This sequence comes from Dryococelus australis, assembly GCA_029891345.1. NCBI lineage: Eukaryota > Metazoa > Arthropoda > Insecta > Phasmatodea > Phasmatidae > Dryococelus > Dryococelus australis. The sequence goes on from CM056998.1 coordinate 78,330,688, forward strand.
TGGGTTGGGACAAGCGCGTGATACTAGATTCTCCTTTCCCCACCATGTCTGCCAACCTGCTGAATTTGTAAGCGTCGCACCATCGCATCACATCTAAATAACATATAATAAGTACTTAAACAATAAAATCTTGTTTCAGTTTAAATTACAATTTCAAACATCATTATTGTTTCTGTAATTAGTATAAAATGTGCTGAAATTACAAATAACAAGATTTATACTTTTCCTGCCACACAGGTGATATGAACTTCCCGAGAGGGAGAACGAGAGAGAGCGACACGATCCGCTTCGCTTAAACTTTTCTTCTGGACAAAAAAACACAGTGTCACTAGCGCGAGCCTACGCACAGTAATTTCCACTGATATTTTCTACTGCAGCAATAAAATGTGTTTCTGTCAGTGCTACCTAACAATACAAATATATCTTTTGGCAACGTTTAATTTACAAATAGTATACATAAAAACGAGGTTGAAAAATATTGTAACTGTGAATTATTTATCAACCATTGCAAAAATGTCCCTGCTCTCACTGCTGTTAATTCGCATTAAATACAAAATGAATATTACAAGTTATAGAATATACTAGGTAGATTATTAATCTATTCAAGAACACAGTACTTTAACGTTAATCACAGGGTTATATAATTTTAGAATATAAGTGATTGAACACAACAGGTTGATAGGTTACGTCTAGGGTGATTTTTCAAAGGTTTGATTACAAAAAGCTGAAGAAAGCGTGAATGTACTACAAACATATGACTATCCAGGTTATATCTTGTCTCGCCATTGCTGATCGGCAGGAAATATGTTAGTCGTACAACAGCCAATCAGAGGACATGAGACAACATAAATAAGTAAGGCTGATATCACATAAAACTATATTTTCCTGCAGAACATTTCTCCCCACCTCCCAGAATGGGCACTTTTTAAGGATAGAAATATTTTTATGATTGATTGATCTTAATATTGCTGCAAAGTGTTTTTACATAACAATAACTATGAGTGTATTGATCTATGATATATGAGAATGAAGATTAACTTGTAAACTATGTGCTGAGTAAGAAAACTAACTAGTAAATGAAATATTTCAGATTTTTTTTTAATGACGACTCATACCAGATGATACTGAAATGTAACAAGTTCGAAGGTAGTCAGGAGGTAGAACGGGCTACTGTGTTCTATTCCTCTCAGATACGTTCCTCACCTACTCTGATTTTTCATTCCTTAGGTGACTTCCTAATAGACACCCCCCCCCCCCCTTATTGTAGCAGAAGACCGGGAGTTAAGCCCACTTAACCACCTGATGACGGACTGCAGGCTCCCCTTCAGGGACTCGTACATCTGAGTACACACACATTAGACAGCAACCCGTTCGGTGCACCCAGGTGAACCAAATGGAGGATACCCAACCACTAACCACACAACCCCTGAGGAGAGACAAGGCAGTTCGCACTCCCTCCACCACACCACTGCAGGAGGGAGTGTGTTGATTGGTTCTGGTCGGCCTGACTAACTTAGACCCACACCAGTAGTGACACCAGAAAGACTCTGAGATAACCTGATCACCAACCACAGAACCGTTTGTGTTGCCAGTTGGGGTAACGGGAAGCCCCTGCATCAGACCAGCTGAACTATGGCATAACACTTAAGCCAGGGACCTATTCGTCACCTGCTCCCCTCTGCTGAGGCAAAGTTTAGCACCCCACATGCCTTACACCAAAAGGGGTGGTAAATATTTGAAGACACGAAGGCAACCACTGCCTAGAAAGCTACCTGAGGCTGCACCCAGTCTGATAAGGCACTCTGCCACCAGAAGACACCCAGGACGCTGTATCCAGTGGTGGCTGCCATACAGTGAAGAGAGAAGGTGGTAACAGGACCTAGCCCGCCTGTGGTTTAGCATCTGCCACTACCCCAGCCCGGACCAAGCGACCCCCAGCAACTCCAGCCGCAGTATCTGGGGACCTGCCAGCTCCACCAGTAACAGCTACCCCCACCAAGACCAACTGACAAGACAGCGCCGCTCATCCACCCCAGCATCAGTGTAAGTAAACCTCCAACCTCATGTAACACTCCCCAGCAAATAGCTAAGCCAATCATAGACTTTGTTCTCAGCAGACAGGCGACTCAGCCTACACTTTATAATAGTCGGGCCCCGATGACCAAGTAAGTTGTGAACTAGCCGCCTTAACCCCTATGCGACGGGCTTGCACAACAAAAACCACTTCCACCATGACGTAACTCAATGTGAGCCCGAGAGCATCATGTGTCAAGGAAAACAAAAGTTCAATGAGACGAAAAAGAGAACCAAGAAACTGCATATTTGCTTGTAGGATGTATAATTAAATATCGTGAATCACGTTGAAATTTCAGACTGACGTAAGTTGCACTTGACTTTCGATTCACCGTCCACAATTACACTATAATAGTTCCACACAACACTGCTTTTCTTAAACTTTTTTTATAAATGTTTTAATTGTACAGAAAACATACTCTTTATGACTACGCTTTCTGATTGCCGGAAAGCATGCAAGGGGAAGTAATGTACGAGTGTCAACAATTGCAGTGTTCATTATACAATAAATAGAATAAAAGTGCCATCACCACAACACTCATAATTACACAATTGATTCATAATCGAAGCAATCATAACTATTGTAAGTTTGCTTTATCCAGTGCCGTCGCCATGACCATTTGAATTTTGCTTCTAAATGTATTAAAGTATGATGTGATTTTATACTTTATGTTTTTAAATGTGTGGATACTAGGCCTTTGAAAATAATTTCCTTTATTTAATTCCATGAAGTTGTGCATGAAATTGGCAACATCTGTGATAAATTTTGCTACTGGCAGCCAGTGCTTCAGATTTTCACTACTAATCAAATATGGCATCATTGTTCACAATGCGACATGAAATAAACAATTACATTTTCGTATGTCTGAGGGGTTGGTAGTTGTATTTTGTGACAAGAAAGAATTTACGTTGTGTGGTTATATATAAATGGTGTTAGCACGTTATTATTTACTGTACCAGAAACTCACATTCAAACGTTTTAGAGCTGAAACTTACTTTTAAGGACTAAAATCTAGTGGAACCGAAAGGAAAAAGAAATGTTTTACATCCAAAAACGAAATAAGCACTAATCTGCAGACTAGAAACAGATCATGACAAACTGCAAAAACTCCATAATCTGCCAATCATCATGATTGGTAATTGATATCGGCTCAGCTCTAACGCCATTACATCCTGAGCAATGAACAGAGTACTCACATGATAATACTCAATAGCCTGTTTTAGACCCAGAATATCCTCATTCTCATCCTCCCAAGTAGCCTGGTCATATGACAAGTCACGCCACTTCACCAGGTAGAGTGTTCTGCCATCCCTCATTGTACGATGGTTAATGATGCGGTGCACAATCATCCACTCTGGTTTAATTCCGTACCTGCAATATGAAATACCATTAATTTCACAGGACACTGGAAGGTATTAAATTTGCCCAATGAAACTCACATGATGAAACACTACACTTTAGAAGTCAGAGTGAGTCACAGGAAACACACATGGGTTCTGTAAAAAATATGCTAATAATATTAGATTGATTTTAGTTTCTTTATTACGTCATTAAATTCAGAAACTATAATTTACACTTTCATTCTATTAATTAGTTTGCAAGTGTCCATTATGTATTGAAATGTGTTCGGTTCTTGTTGGTCTTTAAGGGTATTTAATGTGTCTTAACGGTGAATAGCAGTTATGTTTGTGAAGTTCCAAGGTGCCCAATATTTTAATTAGTTTATTTGAATACCAGATTGAGAGATTTTTAAATCAAGTTAAAAGATTAGTTCCTATCCAATATTATGTTCTTCACAGTATTTAAGTATTCCTATACAAACACTACACTCACTGACATTTATTATTATTACAATCCTGTTTAATAGCAACAACAAATAGAATTTTCCGATACACACACTTAGTATTGGTATCTCCCGATTCTTAACCTTTTGCCGATGTATCAGTATCAGGCATGATATCGGGCAGATGCATTAGTATCGGTTATAGAGAATGAAATTGGGTTATTACAGTTGAAACTAGAATCATCGACCCCATTTAAACGTCAAGTCTGTGTCCACCGAGCATTTTCTGTGGTTCCGAAAATTCCTATGTTAATAATGCTAATAGAGCTAGTTTTTGCTGAACTCAAAATTTAATTTAATCCGCATTGATCGAACAAATATTTCTGTAGCTTCGCTGAAAATTATGCTCCGATAATTAAACAACGAAATATTAACAAAAAAGTATAAGTCCACTGTATGTACTCACCAAGACCTACAAAATTGGTATACAATACAATATGTCAACATGCACAAATAATACTAATAAAAATCAGAAAATAAAATAAATTTTCAACACACATTGTATTGCTTACATCTCGCTGCCCTGCATTTAGTCGTATTTATGTAATTTACCACTTCGGAAATAACCTGTTTAGTCGCAATGTCGCACTTAACTCATACTTAGTAACAAATAATAATAAATAACACCAACAGACATCTCAGACTATACATTGTGTATTTAGAGCGCACGAAATACATAAACAAAAATGAAAAAAAATGTGAGAATTAAATATATATGTATAAGAAATATGCACTCTAGAATTTTATTAGATTATCAACAAACAATTTCAATGTTTTTGACCGGCAGCCATGATGGTAACGTAGAACAAGAAGCAGTAGTGCCATATTTTCAAGATATTGAATCGTGATGCAACGTTGCAAACACACGTAAGTTTTTTACTCGAATATTTTTTCATGAAAATTATGAATGCATTGTACATAAAAATGTAAATCTAATAAATATGCCAGGAAAGTTTGAAAAAGGCAACTCAAAATTAAGGAAACCCTATTCACTGCACTTTATCAATAACTATTCAAGTCGGACATGAGAAAAAATTATTGTTGCTGTACAAGAGAAAGATATCTTGCATAGTTTGCACAGCTACCGTCGGCACCGCGCCACAAGTGCACATCGATAGACACCATTTTGTGTAATGTGTTACCTCGGTTTTGCTTTCTCAAGTCACGTTACCATCTCCGGAATAACACGATGCTTATTTGCAAAAATTGAACATAATACAAGTTTTCTGTCACAAATATTTTGCAGTGAAGAAATTAAGTTGGGATTAATTTTGTTCGTACAGAATCGTAACTTCACAATATTTACAGGAATAGAACAATTTAGTGTGGCATATACATGGAATATTAATTATCCCTAATTTTTCATCAAAAACTTCTGATGCTGCATATGCACACCAAAATAAATATATTCTGGACACAAGTGGAGAATTTTCATCTCGCTGTGCTATTTGAGGCAATAATATTGAGAAAATATCTTATAATTTTTATTATTTCTCATATTTCTGCATAATAATATGGTGAGCTGGAACAACAAATAAATGGGAGAGCATTGGTGTCGGAGTATCTGTAATGGTATCAGGGTATCGGAACAACTCTAACAACAACAATAATATCAGCCCGAGCGTCAATTTTTGAGAGTGAAAATTCAATGTTTGGTGCGTTCTTGCAAAAATCAGACCACATTTTTCGAGTGGAATTTCAAAGTTTGGTGATCTCTTGCAAAATAATCTGAAATATTTCAACAAAACATTAACTTATGTTAACAGACATCTTCCAAATTAAATGATACCACAAAAGCATATCTGAAACCTCTTTTGTTACCGATCCAATATAATTGTTAACATTGGACACTGCCTACTTTTTTTGTGCAAAAATTCATGTTTGGTGGCTTCTTGCTGAGAAATCTCAGAATATTTCAACAAACAAATTATATTAATTAGCAGATGAATTTTGAATAAAACTACACTATAAAAAGTGTATCTTCACCCTCCCTTATTGTTAAACAATTACAAAAATTGCATTATATTCTGAATATTTGCACCATATTTACAAACAAAATGAAAGCTTCATTGTTTATACCACAAATACTCAGAAACCCAAGTAACCAAATCTCAGGTTTAAACTGACGGTATACAAGCACCAAAGGTCATGTCCATCTTATGTTTGACAAATGCCAAAAAAAGATATCCCAGTAAAAAGGTGGACTTGATGGGGGGGGGGGGGGGGGAAGGCTTGAAGTGAGGAAGCGAAGATGTATTTGGCTCTCAGCAAGCGTGATAGCATGATAGAGACATGGAAGGCACAATGGGAGTAAGATCTGTAATGGTATCACAGACCAGAGTTATATTTGAAAGTCCATTTGTAAGCCTTCACAAAAAAAAAGCATAATAAGTTGTCAACAAACAGTAATCGGAACCCAAAAATTAATCCCAGTCATAATAACACACACCAAATGAGATGGCAAGCCAGCAAGAGCACAATGGCAGGACACACACTGAGGGTAGTCACACCACGTGAAGTAACATTCAGCCGACTGTGTGGTGAGGGTGGGCGGAGTTAATAGATATTTACTAGCGCTGGAGGCCTAGGTAGGTGGTTTCTATTTTTAAATACGAGTCACATCAAGTCAGGCCATTGGTTGATGTAACTGATTAACATTTACAAGATGACTACGACTGAAATGATGCCAACGAAGATAGAGGGACATGTGAGAGGGAGGAGGAGGTAAAAACAAGATTGAGGGAGAAGAAAAAGGATTGGGGGAAAAGAAAAATTTGGATTGAGGGAAATGAAAAATTAGGATGTAGAGAAGAGGAAAACAAGGATGGAGAGAAGAGGAAAATAAGGATGGAGAGATGAGGGGAAATAAGGATGGAGAGATGAGGGAAATAAGGTTGGAGAGATGAGGGAAATAAGGTTGGAGAGATGAAGGAAATAAGGATGGAGAGATGAGGAAAATCAAGTTGGAGAGATGAGGAAAATATGGTTGGAGAGAAGAAAAAGGTAAAAGGGAAGAAGACGAAGGAAGATGAAGGAGGAGGAAGGACGAAAGGATGAAGGAGTGAAACCCAAGGCATCATCCGGCACGATTCTCACATGCAAAAATTCAGGAGTGATTTGGCTGGGAATTTAACCTGGTTCGCATTAGTGGGAGGCAAGCAGACTAACCGCTCAGTAACCGTGGCCCCAAAGTGGTGTGATGAGAGGAGGGAGGGAGGACAAGGGAAGAGAGGAGGAAGGAAAGAGGAAGGAGGAAGGGTAAAGAAGGAGGGAGGAAGGGTAAAGGAGGGTGGAAGAGTGAGAAGGGGAAAGTGGAGCAAGGGGAGAGAGGAAGAGAGCGAGGAGGAAGGAAGTAGGGAAGGAGCAAGAAAGGAGGGGGAAGGAAGGGGAGAGAGAGTGTGAGAGGGAGGTGGAGAGTAATGATGAAGGTAAGAGGTGGAGTGAAGGGTGGTGGGAGAAGGAATGAGGGAGGTGGGGCATAGAGGAATGGGAGGTGGAAGGAGGAAGAGGGAGGTGGGAGAAGGAAGAAGAGGGGTTGCAGGTAGGGAGGAGTGAAGAGATTTGGGTGGTTCTGAACATCAAGGTCTTGAGATCCGATGAGCGTAAAGCGAAGTGAGTAAGGAGTAAGCGCCGAAATTAAAGGGCAGGAGAAACTGGAGATCCCTGAGAAAACTCACTGACCAGCGGCATCACCTGGTATGATTCCCACATGAAAAAATCCGGGAGCAACCCGGCCGGGAATCCAACTTGGTAAACCTAAGTGGGATGGGAGTAGTCTACACCACCACCATAGCCCCTTGGAGGTGGGTGGAAGGAGAGGTAGGTGGCAGGAAGTAGTAGGAGTGGGAGGGAGAGGTAGGTGGCAGGAAGTAGTAGGAGTGGGAGGAAGAGGAAGAAGTCTTAAGGGGCAGGAGGAAGGGGAGGAAGTAACACAGGGGAGGGATGAAGGGGAAGAAGTAGCAGTGGGAGGGGAGGAAGTACGAGGAGTTATACGGAGTGGCAGGAAGGGGGCGAAGAAAGAAGTGGTAGAAGGAAGGAAGAAGAGGGAGGCGCACAGCAGAGGGAATGTGGGAAGCATAAGGATGTGTGAGAGGTAAAAAACTGAGGGAGGGAGAGAGGTTGAAAGCTGAGGGAGGATGGAGAGAGGTAGAAAGCTGAGGGAGGGAGAGAGGTAGAAAGCCCAAGATGGAGGGAGAGAGGTAGAAAGCTGAGCAAGGGAGGAGAGAGAGGTAAAAAGCCGAGCAAGGAGGGAGAGAGAGAGAGGTAGAAAGCTGAGCAAGGAGGGAGAGAGAGGTAAAAAGCCGAGCAAGGAGGGAGAGAGAGAGAGGGTAGAAAGCCGAGGGAGGAGTGACAGAGATGGGAGATGGAGGTGGCAAGCAAAGGGAAGAGGGAGATGGCAGTGGAAAGCAGGAGAGGGAAGAGGGAGGGGATGTGGAATGCAAGATGGGGAGGGGGAGAGGAAAGTGAGATAGGAGAAGGGAGAGGAGACACTGGTGGAAGAGGGATGTGGAAGAAAGGATGTGGAAGAGGGAGTGCATTGTGGTACAAAGGAGCAGGAGGAAGGGGAAAAAGGTACAAAGAGCAAGAAGTAGAAAAAGGGGAAAAGGAGAGAAAGGTGGGATGGAAGGGCATAGTAGTAGGAGTGGAAAGATTTTGGCAGCTCTTAAAGAGGTCTGGGAACAGATGACAGTGAAACAAACAAAAAAAACCCGCCACCCAGTGGTACCCACCAGAACGATTCCCATGTGTGAAAACTGGGAGTAACCACACTAAGAACTGAACCTGGTTCACCTTTGTAGGACATAAGCACTCTAGCTGCTGCACTACCGTGATGAAGGCAAGGAAAGGAGGAGGAAATAAAAAATAAATTGAGTCAGTGTAGGGAGGGAGGGAAATGGCATGTCTGTGGAAAGAGGAGAAAAATACTTAGGGGAGGAATAATGATGGTATAATTGAGAGAGTCAAATAGGTAGGAGTGTGTTAAAGGTGGTAGGGGGCATGGAAGGAGGCACGACAAAGGGAGGGGGAAACGTCCGAGGAGTGTGGGCACCAAATATGGTAGGACAATATGGGAAAGTAGAAAAAAAAAAAAAAAAAAAAAAAAAAACACCGATGCCAGAGCCACTAGTGGTGTGAACTGTTCATACGGTGATAAACTATTTATTCAATGGGCAGTTTCAGTATTTTGGATACATTTTAATTCAAATTTTTTTGCTTGCGTGGTTATTTATTATGGCAGGAAAGATTTGTGCAGTTTTTGGTTGCAATAATTACAATGAAGCGAACTACAGCAAGTCCTTTTTAGATTCCCACAGGATGAAGTCGGCAAGTACACAAACTGTAGTGGATAACATTTCCCATTAGTGTTATTACTGTTATTGTGTTTTTATTGCAAATTCCATTTACACAATACCTTAATTTATTTAAATACTGTTTTGTTGTTTCCTAGGTGCAAGCAATGGGTGCAGAAATGTAAGAGCAGATATGGATGTAATAAAGAAAAAGGGACTGGTGGTTTATACATACACGTGAATAGTGTTTTCCAACCTTTTCAGAAAAAATGATTTTAGTAGAGTGGTCCCGACTCCAATATTAAGCATCGGTATTCACCTTTTTCCGATGTGTCTGTATCGGGCCGATACTTTAGTATCGGCTGTAGACAATTAAGTTATTACTTTCTTTAGGCATAAAAAAGATCTTATTTCTGTTTATATATGTCGCACATTAATAGAAAAAGAAAAATAAGAACAAATTCCGTATTTACTTGTGAATAGCGCATCCTTATTTCCCAAAATAAAGGGAAACAATTCTGGTGTGCCGGCTATACATGGAAAAAAAGAAAAGAGAAAGGGGGAGTGTTAGCCATAAATTGTCCGGTTTTCTCTCTTTCCCACTCAGCAACCCTTCAGTTACGTGTATACTCCATTCCCGATTGGACGCAACTTATGAAAATCATCCTTTGAAAAAACACTCTAGGCATAACATGTCAACCTGTTTTTTCAATAACCCGTATTCCACAAATATATAACAATGTGGTTAACTTTAGAGTACTGTATTATTGATTAAATGAAACTTTACCTTAATATCTTCCATAACAAGCAATATTTATTTCCTATTAAATATTAATTAACAGCAGCAAAAGGAGTGACGTGTTGGCAACGACCAGTTAGAAATAGTTCGCAGTTAAAATATTATTTTAACCTAGTTTTTTAGTATACTATTTGTAAATTAAATGGTGCCTATTTAAATATTTAGGTAGCCTCGGTGGCAACATATCTCATTTTTACAGTTTGAAATAACAGCAGGAAGTATTGTGAGTAGGCTGTTATGGTACGGTGTTGTTTTATCGAGCGAGAGCAACTTTGAAGCAACTGTCTACTGAACGAGCCTTTCACTCTCTCTTTGTCTTTGTCTCTTTCACACTCTGGAAGTTTCACTTCGCTAGTACGCAATAAAATTGTACATGTTTTCAATTGTGGCATATTTCATACTTATTACAGCAAAATATAGAAATTGAATTTGTAATTTACAACTGAAAGGAGAATTTAATATTTGAATACTTATCTTAATATACAGTAGGGCACCACTTTAACGAACTTCAAGTAAATGAACACTTCACCATAGCAAACTTATTTGATCCTGGCAAAACACCATACATTTATATGCAAATAACTTCCAGTCAAACAAAATTTTCAGTAAAAATTTACGGGTGGTTTATTAAATATTCACGTTAACGAACACTTTGTAATCAGAATAAAATGTAAAAAATGGGAAAATTACATTAATTTTTAAACAAACAAACCACAACTGTTTTTCTGGTAGATAACTCAGTGTCATAGATAATACAATACATTGGTGTGGCAATACGAGACACAAATAATCAAGCGCAGCGCTGCTAGTGTTTATCGCTGCAACTAATGTGCTACATCATTGTGTAGACCCGAATAGCAAGCCTCTAACTTCGGCAAAGTTTTACGCACAACAAAATGCTGTCACTATATTTCTGGACTGTTCTCGCATCTGTATATTTTACCATGAATTGCAAATGAAGTTACTTTAACCTCTAAACGTATTTCCACCGAATTGCACATATATTTTACCCACTTTTAAGAAGTTTGTTCTTGATTATTTGCAAAAAATGTTGCCAAGGAAGCGAAAGGCCATTGACATGAAAACAAAACTTGCAATAATTAAAGCTGTAGATAATGGAAAGAAAAAAAAAAAACAGAAATCGCCCTGGAATTCAGCATAGCAAAATCTACTTTGTCAACAATAGGTCAATGTTGTTCTGAGATAGAGAAAAAAATTTCTTATCACCCAACCGAAAACGTGTCTCCTCTGCTCCATACGAAGCACTAGAAAAGAGACTGTTTGACTGGTTGATGCACTCCAGAGCAACAAACATACCAGTAGCTGGGAATGTCTTACAAGAGAAAGCACTCAAAGAAGCCCTCAAATTAGGGATTGAGAATTTTCAGGCTTCTGGTGAGTGGCTACATCGATTTAAGGCACTGTATATTTTAAGTACCCTGAAAGTTTGTGGAGAAGTGGCTGCAGTTGATTCGAAGGTTCAGGGTACGAAAAAAAAAAACATTTTTAATGCAGATGAAGCAGGAATTTTTTTATAACCTCCTTCCTGATAGAACTTTACAGGTTAAAGGAACAACTTGTCATGGAGGGAAGAGAGGAAAGAAGCCATTTACTGTGCTGTTTTGCATGAACTGCGATGGGTAAAAAACTGAATCCACTTGTAATAGGTAAGTTACTGCTTCAAAAATATGAATAATTTGCCATGCAAGTACCAAAACAACAGAAATTTCTGGATAACTTCATCAATTTTTCAAGATTGGCTGAAGAGTTTCTATTCATGGATGGGAGTGCAAAACCGGAAAATTCTGTTGTTTATTGATCACTACCCAGCCCACAATGCCAATTTGAATGCACTCAGGAACATAAAAGTTATATTTCTACCTCCAAATTGCATCATTGCACAGGTCGAACGTGACTATAAGAGGCAACTGGTAAAATACTTTTTTCAATCCAAGTGCATTGAAATGGAACATTTTCCAGGCTATGCACAGACTTTGCTTGGCATGGAGCAGACTAAAGTCTAGCAATATTAAAAATTGTTTTTCCAAGGCAGTGGTTTCCTGCAGGCACTGATGAGAATGATTGTAATGATGAAACAGGTGAGAGTGAATCTGAATGGGTTGAAGTTCAGTCAAAGTTTGACAGTGGGGAATCGTCATTCAGTGATTTTGCTTCAGTCCATAATCAACTGGCAACTTGTTCTCCAGAATCTGATGAAACAGCTGTAGAGAAGAACATTCAGGTTAACAATGGTAGTGGCGATGATGATGATTCTGACGAGGTTGAAATTAAACATCATAGGCGGAAGAAGTCTACAGTGCATTAAACATGTTGGAGAGGTTCTTCATGACTTCTACAAATTTGTCTCACCACAAGGCAGTGCTACAAAGTATGAAGAGGGATGTAGCAAGGGAAATAGGAGCTGCGAAAACGCAATTGTCCATCGAAGACTTTTTTTTAAAAAGTTTAAAGTGTACATATATTTCGCAGTGATTACTAAAAACTGATTCTTCAGCACCTGTTTTGAAAGGTAGCAGCGTAAACTTTAAACTACCAATGCAAGAAAAATGTTGCAGCTTTTTTTCACTTATGCTGCTTACATTACCTATTCATAGTTTTTTATATTCTATTGTTTACAATATTAAGTTGTAGTCAAATAAGGGTTCATATTTCTGTACTATTGTTTTCTTAGAGTTTTTTCCTCATAGTTAATTGATGCAATAAAGGAAATCATTCGGATACTTTGACTTAACATTTTGCCACAAATAATTTTACCTCAAGAAATTTTTTTGTGCGCTTCACTATAAAGAACTTCACTATAACACACTAGCCATATTTTTGGTCCCTTGAGGTTTGTTATATTGAAGCTCTACTGTATTTAGATATGATGGCGGGGCAGAAACAAAGTGAAGTTGGTAGACGTGGCGAGCCATGACATGAAGTGCTGCTTTTTTACCAAATGAAGCATAAATTATACTTGATCCGAAAAATACTTCAAATTATCGCATCACGTTTGTAGACGTGTATTTTAAACGTACCTAAGCAAGTTACGATGTTGTGATAAATCAGTGTTTCCGCAGCAGTAATAAATATACTGTTACGGTGTGTTTTGTTAACTGCTGTGTGGTAATCGTTACGCTGAATTTGTGTGTGTGCGTGATTTCAAATATTTTATGTGAAATATTTATACGTTTTAAATGTGAACTGTTTTTATGACGACGTTATTTATTTACATCCACGTCTGTTTATTTATCACAATATTGTACCTTTGCCCTGGGTGTTTGAATCAGTCGTGTAAGGTGATTTACCACTAATCCGAACAAAATAACCAAACCGGGCCCAATAAATTTCAATAAACCTAATACAGAGTAAGTAGCAATACATATAAATACGAGCAGAATAAAAGTTACGGTAGGCTTATTTATTTCTGTGCATGTTCACCGCTAAATTTTAAGTTTGTATGACAAAAAATGAGCGACACGAGACACGTGCTTGATTTTAATGCCGCTATTTCGTTTGACTGGCTACTCCGTTAATTGAACTGAGACCGTCCTTTTAAAGAAATAAGCCAACACACACATCAATAGCAAAAAGTTAAATACCGCAGTTGTAACAGTGTTTTACAGTCACAGTAAAATATTAAAGTACATTACATGTAATGTCCAATGTCGTGGAAAACAAATACATTAATTTAACGTAACCTTAAGAACTATCGTTAATTCAGGCATTTTTAAAACGTCATAAAGCTAACATAAATAACGTTATATACCTAAACTGTGAATATTCATACGAAATGGTTTTTTAAATAGACCTAAGACAGAATTCTTTGAAAGACAGGTATAAAAGTAGAAGTAACATTTCAATGTTTATTTTTAGGTGTAGCAAAAGTATATGAACACATATACACACACAATGGCATGTAAACATTGATTTTGACAGATGCTACATGGCAGTCACATGGCAATGTTTGTTTACATTTGGCGAAAGGATACGAAACGGGCCTGCAAGTAGATATTTAACAGGGCTCTGATAAACTTTGCTTCCAATGGGGAATGGACTATAGATCAAAACCACCCCCCCCCCCCCATGGCATCCTGTTGCGCCACAAAACCATGAAGTTGTGAAGTGTCTACGCCCCCCCCTCCCTTTTGTAATAACACCCAGATGGTTGACGGTCGATAATTCTGCCATCCCGCTTTGTTTCCATAACAGAGGCTAGAAAGCATATTGATCGATGGAGGGGGGAAGAGGAGACCCTTATTTTTAGATAAGGGTAGTGTGACATTATAGCATGTCAAAAAAAAATAGAGGAAAGCTGCTGAAAGGAGAAAAACGAAACTGGAAATGTGTTGAGTAGTAGGAGCAAAAGGGTACCAGAATATAGTTTTATTTTGGAATTTTTTCGCCAAAATTATTTAATTAAGTATATTCCAAACATAACACAATCACCACAGATTAATGTAGAAAAGAATAATTTGTTCCATACTTACTAACAGGCGGAACAAATTTTTGGTGCAATTTTATATAAAACAATTTTTTCCCTGGAACTTGCAGCAAAAATTTTGGTTCTCATTATACACAAGTGCGCACTATACTCAAGTAAATATGGTATGCGTTGCTCACAACAGTTACACCTAAAACCACTTGTATTTCAAAGCCAATGGTTTCTCCTGAAAATGGTATGCAAAACATTTTAATGAGGAATTATTATTTGTAAAGATGTTTTATTTTGTGTTTAAAGGTTGTTTTATCCGGTCAGGTTGGCGTTTCATTGTATATGGCATAAAATTAACAAGATTTTCAAACTTAATATTTATTTAACACAAAGGGCAACATCTACGCGAATAAAATTATATGCCCAAAAGCATATACTCTACCAATTGTCAGCAAAAAATTGTTTGAACATCGAGCAACTTGTATTATAAGTGTTCATTTTCAGTAACTTCTTGAAGGGAAATCGAAGGATTTATATTAATTTACTTCAATAGACACGCATCTTTGAATAAACTGATAATATGTAAGTGCTTATTTGACACCTTTTGCCGTCTAAAAATGGGTAGGTAAGCATCAAGCAGAGTGCACTGTTACTCATGGCAGGGAAAACCAGAGGACATGGTTTTGAACGATTAATTATTAAAGACAGTGAAGAAATCAATTATAATCGCCACATTTGTGTCTCAAAATTGCAAAGTTTTCTTTGCAGGAAAATATGATTAATTATTTTAAAAGACAGACATTTGCCACATGTGCAAGGTGTCGCCAACAGGTAACGGGTGGTCATATTCCTGCTGCCCCCCTCCCCTTCTATTAAACCAACAGACATGACACTGCTGATCGATAACTTCTCAGTGTGCTCTTAGCTGATAGTGCACGCAGGACATTTAAAATTTGACTTGCATCTGGCGTCATTTTATTTGCATTTTCAGAGGTTTTGAAAGTTTTAGGTTAGCTTGCATTTTGCGTCGTATTACATTAATTATATACAGTTTTTTAATACATTATTTATTAATTTAAACGAGTCTAGGAAATATGTTAATATATATAATTAACAGTAATATTTTTTCTAAAATTCAGTGTGAAGGGCATTGGTATCGGTTTTTCGTATCTGGGTATCGGAGAACATGATATCAGAACATTTCTATATTTCAGCAACCCAAATTTGCTTCCACAAGACCAAGAATGGAGTCACTTGGGTATATTAGCTCCTAATTTCTAATCTTGTACACTGAAGGACCTTGCGAAGTTTGATAGCCCTTAACCTGAAAGGTGCAAGTTTGTTTTTATTGGCGCGACGCCTTCGAAAAATAAAAGTAAATAATGTTTACAAATTCAATATTCGTCTATTAAACGGGCTGAAGTCTCTTGTTAAAGTGTGTGGTTAGTTCAGCAAGTTGCGCTTGGGATATAATTGATTGATTGCTTCAGAAAAGTTGTTTACATAGGTATGTGTTGGTGCTTGCTAGTAAAATGTTGGCATAATCTGTGTTCGTGTATTAAACTGACTGGTGGCACTAAGTGTTTGTATTGTTCAGCAAGTTAAGCTAGGGATAAAATTGATTAACTGCGTCAAAATAGTGTTTTCATATTTGTGTCAGTGATTGCTCTTACAATGTTTACATATTAGTCAAACATTATGCACCAAGCCAGAGTCCCAGCCCCAACAGGGGACTAAATCCCAGAAAAATTTCTAGGTGCGCCAGCAATTTTTTTTGGGTTGACTGTTCAGCTTGTTCTAGCTAGCTGAACAGTTACGTGTGACAAGTTAAGTTCGCCAACCTCAGGCCTTCCAGCACCTGAGTTAGTGGGCTAGACGACACAATGCGAGTACATTTCATTAACATGCATGAAATTCACGGCAATTGGCGCATGGAGATCACTTTAAATACACTTTAATAAATTGAATTTAAGATACCTGGCACCGGGTTTCACTGTAGTGAGTTCATGGGAGATATGTGGCTCAGGGATCAAGTTTGATTCTTTGGTGGTGCACAGGCATTGCAAACATACATTAACACTAGCAATGAATGAGCAATCAACAGTATAGTATAAAGACACAGTCCTGCAAAAAGGCATTCTTTCTTGTAGGTGCCTCTTCACACATACACTGTCACAACTCATACTTATATATACAAATTTATCTACACATCAATTAATATTACTAATAATCTAACTTCCTCCTGTACCTCTCGGTAGTCCATCTATCTTACCAGTTCACGGTGTTGAGTGTTCAAGACAAGTACACTAGAAAAGTTAGAAGAAAACGTATTAGGAAAACACATAGCCCTGCAAAATGGTATTCTTTCTTGCAATTGCATCTTCTCACATACACTGTGAAACACATGAAAACATTAAATTGTGTACTTGCACATCATCAAATCATTTTAAAAAATCTAAAATTATCTAAAAGTCCTGTTATTGAAGGCTAAATCTAACATGTGAACTATGGAAGTCTCTGTCTTCTCTTATCACGCGCACTGTGGTGTCTATCCGTGATACGTTTGTAGATATTACCGGAACTGTGGTGAGCGTCTCAAAGTAATTCTACATAATTACGTGGGCTGTCTACCACTAATTATTCGGAACCTTATCGCTGGTGAGGTAAGAAAACTTATAAAGTATACTGGTTCTATCATGTACAGCATAATGACTGCTGTTATCACTAGTTCAGTTCTTACCTAGTCGAATGTCGAATATCTGTTTAATCTACCTCACCGGCTCCTTTGCTTTCTCTGCTTAATGACAGCTTGGGTAGGCACTTACGCTGGATACACACTTTATTTAAATATAGCCTAAATTGTGAATGTTCCTTGGTTTCACTGTCTTTGACTGGCAGCTAGTTTATATTACACCGATCGCAGGTCTGTAACGAGTCCTGTTCTGTTTTTACGTAATAGTCTACAACTACATGTGTACACATTCTTCATCGCACTTTCACTTACTTGATTTGGTTTGTGCTGGTTTAGCTGGCCTTCCTCTTGGACGTAGCTCGTCGTGCAGAGGGTATGGCCTACCTCGACGTGGGCCGCCACGGTGACTCTCGGTACCGGCTAGGTGTGTAGTCAGCCTTGGCGGCAGGAGGTGGTATCAGGCATCAAGGCTTGGCACGTGGTGCCGTGGCATCTGCTTCTGTCGAAACTGAGGGTGAGGGCACAGCTACTAGGGACATAGTGGCAATGCAGGGGAGTGATCCCAGATCCTCCACCCCGACTGCACGGGTTCCTACCCGTAAGGCAGGACATTTTTCTGCTGAAGCATCCCATCATGGGGCCGGGTAGTTGGAGGCATCAATGTTCTCTACGTCCAGGTCCCGCAACGCGGCAGTAGGAGGGAGAGGCCTCTCGACCTCCACTGCGGGTGTTGCTCCGGCTGAGGGGTAATGAGAGGCGTTGACGGTCTCTGCGCCTGTTGTGGTAGCACTAGAGATATGCGGATCACTACACTCGACCTGTAGTTGCCTGGTAGTTGGAGACATTGACTGTCTCGACGTCCAGGTATGTTGGCGGAGCAGTGCGAGGGAGAGGGCTCTCACCTCGACTGAAGGTATTGCACCAGGTGGCGGGTAGTAGGAGGCATCAATGTTCTCGTTGACTTCTGTGGCAGCACAAGGGAGCTGCGAGACGCTGTGCTCAGCCTCGACTGCGGGTGGTGCGTCTTGTCATAGGGCCGGGTAGTTGGAGGGGCCGAATGTCTCTGCGTCCATGTCCTGTGGCGAGGCAGTGTGAGGGAGAGGACTCTCGACCTCAGCTGCTGGAGTAACATCAAGTGTCGGGTAGTATAAGGCATTGACAGTCTCGGTGCCTTCAGTACCAACAGCCAATTGAGAGAGACAAATCGGGTCTCTCATCCTCAAAGGCGCCGATGGGTTGTGAGTTCGTTGTGCGGTGGTTTAGTGGCATCTGTCGGCACTTCCTCATTGGGGCTCGAGATCACCTTCATAGAAACTGGACGGCCATGCTCTCCGCCTGGTAAGTTGTACCAGATTGGGGGGGGGGGGGGAGAGGTAGTAGCCCAGGTTAGTTCTACCCCCCTCACCGAAGGTGCTTCTGACCTTTCAATAATGTGACTAGATCTACAGGGTTTTGGCGGCCTTCGCAATTTCGGGGGCTCTGCCATGACATTTCCGAGCAGCTCAGGATCATTCTGTCGCGCTATGCTGCGACTTTGTCCTTGTAGCTGTGTGGCGTGGAGGGCAGTGATCTTACGCTAACTGCGCCTCTGTCAGTCTACGTCTATTCTCCCGGGTAGAAAACAGGATGGCTCCCTGTTGGGTTCCGAGATTCTTGCATAGGGCCTCTTCGCCGGCCTTGGCTCGATCTGACATGTCGTTGATTACCCAGTCTTAATATCCCTTGGGTCTCGGGGTCGGGTGACCTAGTTCTGCCTTTCGCTGACAAACAGTTAATTAGCTGACACTCCACGTTGGGCACCAGAAAATCACTTGACGCGTGTCCGATTAGCTAAGGCTGGATCACTGTCGTGTGGCTTTGGTTGCACTTAGGCCAGTTGTGCTTTCAGGGTTTAATTACTGACATCTTGATGACGAGTGGTGGTTGACTACAGACGATTTATGCTGGTGTAGTCTTGTTCTACCTGTCAGTCTGCTGTAGGAGAAGCTAAACCACCTGGGTGCTTGGCAGCATGGCAACTCTTTGCCTCTCCCTTCTTGCATCGTGTCTCACCTTAAATGACATTCAGCAGGTTTGGCTGCTGAGAACTGTGGGCCGAGCCCCGTGCACACGAGTGACCCTAGAATAGTGTTGCCCAGTAGTGGCTGGTAGCACAAGCCTGGTGCCTCAGAAGGCCCCTCACCTTAGTAGGCAAACCAAAAGTGTTTAAGCCACGTAGGCTAACATTGCTACTAATGGGTGCGAGTTTCCCAACCAAGGCCAGGCCGTAGTACCTAAGCAAATACCCCCGCCAGCACCCAGGTGCTCTGGTAGGGGTACGACTCAGGCGTACTGTCTCTCCCTGGGTGGAAAGTGTTTCTAGTGATTGGGGTTCCTCTATTTTATTCCTCCAGTACCTTTGTATACTTGGTAGGAATAAAATTGATGGTCGTCTAATATGTGTGTATCAGAACCACAGCCACCTGAGGCAGATTCTCCAGTTATAGCTAGTTCGTATTAACAATTTCCAGACTCTCGATTGGCGGTACTTGGCTCGAGGTTCTCCTAGCAGTTGGTTCAAAAGTATGAATGAGACTCATAGTTAGAAGAAACAAAGCTATGTTTATTAATCGTTTAGTAAACACAGTGACTCGGGTTCTCCTGCCAAGCAGACGGGTGACTGGAAGTAAAGCTACGGTAGCCAGGTGTAGATGAACTGGTCCAAGGCTAGTTAGGGAAAGTGAAATAAAACTGACAAAAATAGCTTATGACAATAACTATAACCAGGGTGTCTGTAGGTGATGGTGAAGGTGGTGTGTGGTATGTATCTAGTTATTGAAGAAGCTTCCGGTAACTTGGTAATTTGATTTATGTCAATTCGGTAGCCACTGGTTGCTGCCGAAGACTGTTGAGCAAAGTCCAAGATAGGCAGCCTTGGATGGCTGTTGGACAACCATTGACGCCAATGCTGGCCGCCTCTAGTGGCTGCTGAAGGGTGTTGAGTCATGGGTGGTAGCCTCTGGAAGGACTGCCAAAGATCCACTAGTAGTCGGAGGGCCCCAGCACTGAAAGTGGTGGAGTGAGCTCAAAAACACACAGGAACAACTCTCAAGGTCCGCTGCGCATGGACTTATATAGTCACGGTAGTGTGTGTCATGGTGACCGCAGGGGAGGGCGTGTGACATCCCTCTGCCATGAGGCCAGAGTGGGGGTAGTACCCTCTGGTCATCTCTCGACCTTCGCATATCTTCGGTGGCGTTCGGGCATGCCCCAAGGCAACTGACGGCTTGTAGACTGTCAGTGCGGAGGAGGGGGGTGACGCGCTGCTTGCTTGCACAACCCCTCTTATCCACGTTTCCGGCTGCCTTCCAGGATTCTGGCAGGCTGCGACTTCCGTGTACGGGGTGGCACGGGGTTTGCCTCGCTCAGAGGTAGAAGTAGGTATACTAGGTTTGCAGTGAGATAAGTGGTAATCATAATTATACAGTTGATATAAGCGGCACGTGTTAAGGTGGTGATGCGAAGCGTCATGCATTAGCAAAGCGGGGAGTTTCCCCATAAATGATTGTCATGTGTAGCCTATTTGTACTGAGAAATAATACGTGTGCGCGTGTTTTGCAATTTAACATATTTCTGTACTATTTGTAATATTACTGTAATATTGTCTCACGAAAACATGTTTAGTTGCAAAAAGATTGAACTGAACATTACCTAAATTGTCAATGTTACCAATACAATTTAGAAATACGACAGTGGGGAGGGCTATGAACGCAAGGTAAATTGAGGGGTAAAAGTTTATAATGAAAATGTACGTATTTTGTATTTTTTTACCCCACAGTTTCCCTGATCTTCATAGCCATCCCCACTATCGTTTTTGGGGTTTCTAATGGTCAAATGTTGATGCCCCTAGTAAATTCGTGTTCTGTGTAATTAGTAGAGTGGAATTATACCACTTTACCAGATATTTCTTCTTAGAAAAGCACCTATTCTTAAGAATTACCCACTTTTTAGCATATTTATTTTGTTTTTGTACAAATCTGTATTGTTTATGCACTTTTTCAGTGTATTTTCATACTTCGGAATAATGTTGTTTACATTTAGGAAACTATGCATTTGAATATTAATTTGTATGTTATTTGGGTTATGTTTGCACCAACTACAAAATATTTTCAAAGATTTATTAAAGAAACAACTGAATGAAAACTGTAATAGTTTCCTTTCTAGGTAGTCGTCACGTACCCACACCCAAAGGTCTACATATCAGAACTGTTTTTCTTTGCAAATATTTATATTTCTCTGCAGAGTTTGCAAGCAATTTAAATTTGAATGAGTGGAGGGTTGTTGAGTAAGGCTTTTAGTGGCGAGAATATTTCTTCCCCAGCCAGTGTATCAGAAGTTCATTCTGTGTGCTAAACACCATGTACTGACACCACACACCAGGCACCTTAATTGCAGCAGTGGAGGTGTCATCAGGTTGCCTACAGTCGGTAAGTCAGTGTATATATTGCAAAGTGTGAACCAGCTGTCGAGTGAGGGTTACCGTCAAAACCAATCAAGAGTAGTAGCAACATTCCCCCCCCCACCCCCCCCCCCCCTCATCAATCTACTCAAATTTGTTTACACAACTGTGTACAAAACTTTCAAACAATAATACTTCACTCCTGAGAGTCATCATTACATTTCAGTGGTATTTATTATAAATTTTTTACAAATAAATATTAAAGGATTTTTTTAAATTTCACTTCCTCTTATTTACTCCCTAAAGTCTCAGAATTTTAACTTTGTGCATACATCTATAGCATTAACTTAAATGAGGTGTTTTTCAATGAATTATTTTGACACATTCTGAAGTGCAGGTAGTCTGTCACTGATAGTAACAAGCACACATTTCTTTTGACCCATTAGCCTATTTACAAAGTTTTGTTTGCGGTAATCATAGTATTGGAGAAAGTACTTGCAAATTGCATTACAATAACACGTGCCTTGAATTTGAACCGAAAGTACGTTAAAATAATGACCAATTTGAGTTATTTTCAGTTCAGCTGCTTTTGAATTCTGCAACACATTTTCCAGTCTTCTCACCAAAAAGCGTATGAAAATCAGTGGTAAAATTTATTGTAAAAGCCATGTATTCAGGTTGGTTATTAGAAGTGACTTCTTCATCATGATCTAATGTTATAAAAATTATTTGGATTCTTGTCAATTTGGAAATAAGCTTTGTTATTGAAAGTGTATTACAAAATTAAATATGCTTAATGCATGCAAAACTCGAGATGAAGTAAATAAACTGAATAGCTTGAGTACGTATGTTAGTATGAACTATAAAATATTTTGAAGCACCAGCTGTACTGCATAAATTGCATTAGTAAACGGGGGAGGGATTGTTGATTAAAATGTTTAAATATTGTCATTTAGTTATGTTCTGAAATACTCTCCTTAATACAGTAGACCTTATTTATAATTTGTCAAGTATTTAAATTATTTATCTCATCTATTATCTCTCAAATGTTACTTAAGTGGCATGATATCAGAGGCAATGGAACATTTTCATAATTGGTATAGGAGTACCATTGTGTTGCTAAAAGTTGTAAGCATTTTGTAGTCAATGTTACTGCTTCCTCCATGGATTATCTACCCTAGTCAAGAAAATGTCTTAAGTAAGAAGTCGATTTCCAATGCATGTATGTACTATATGAACAAACCATGTGCGGTGGTCAAAGTAATAATCAAACTTAATAGTTCTACGAAATTTAATTGGGGTACTTTCTATAGGCACTGACATAGTTTTCTAAAAGGTAACGTGACCTGAATTAGTCAAGTAAAGTAATGACGTATTTTATATTTTACTATAGAACAATACTTACTAAAATGCTGAATTACCAAATTGCAACCACTTCTGAACATGTGACTTAATAGCATCTGAACTGAACGCTACTACATGTTAAAATACTATTGTAGTAAATGGTAACTTTGAACACAGACTCACTATGTGTGGTATGTTTGGGTGTGTGTGTTTCTTTTTACATAAATACGTAGAACTAAAACATTTTAAAAGCAGTGAGGTGAGCAGTTTTCCATAATTTACAAAAACCTGCTAAATGATGAAGTGATCAATTAGTGTCAATGAAACTAGCATTTGAAAATGAGCGGGAGAAGGAGGCGATACTCTTCCCCCTTCTGTACTTGACTGTGCCCCTTCAGTATAGTTACAAATTTGACAGAATGCCCATTTCAATTAAAATTTCCTTCAATCCAGAGTTGCTCTGTACTACAAAGATACTTTGATTTGTTGATGATCAGGCACTTGATATTGCCAAACTACAGAATAGTCCTTTGTGTATAATTTTTTGGTTACAGCCCCAAAATTTCATAACTGGTTTACTCGCATTATGAAGAAGTGGCCGAGGTTTGAACTGTTTGTTATTTATGATTGAAGCAAGGCTGCCAGTGGGGTATCCACAGCTGCCTGTGCTTCACTTGAAGCAGTGTAGTTCTGGCATAACTGCACAACATAACTGTTTTATATGTGTAACGGTGGACTTGGTTGCAAGGTTAATTTGAATTTCCTGGGTATTAGTCAGTTCTAGCTGCTAGGGATACTGTTGTAGCGTGTCTCGCATTCAAAGGAGGGGGCACGTTGGTGGAGAGGAGCACGTAGGAAGGGGCACACTGGGGGAGGGTGTACAGGGAGACCCATTAAGGAAGGGTGAAGGGGGGGGGGGGGGCACGTTGAAAAAGGCATATACCAGTGCACAAGGAAGGAGGGCATGGAAGGGAGGCAAGTAAAAAGAAATGGAAAGGACAAGGAAGGATGGAGAGGGGGCGAGAAAGAGTGGAGAGACAAGGAAGGGAAATATGGTGGCACTGCGGAAGCAAGGCGGGCGGCATCGCGGAAGCAAGTCAAATAGGGCCGTGGGGAAGCAAGGCGGGGAGTGGCCTAAAGAAGTAAGGTGTGGAAGAACGAGGGGATGTAAAAAAAAAGGGGGGGGGGGGGGGGTAGTGGTGGAAGGGGGGAGGGGGATGTATATAAAAGGGAAAGGGGCGAGGGGAGCATGGAGAGTCGTCGAGGGAAAAAAGGGGGTGAGGGTAAGCAAGAACTGTAAGGTATCAAGGGGGGCAAAGAAGCAAGAAGTGTGAGTAGTAAGGGGGGCAAGAAGCAAGAAGTGTGAAGTAGTAAGGGGGGCAAAGAAGCAAGAAGTGTGAAGGTAGTAAGGGGGGAGGAAGCTGGAGAGGGAAAGGAGTTTGATGATAATTAAAAAAATGGAAAAGTAAATCCAAGTATCAGTCATACCATACTACAACATTCTGAGATCAAGACACTTCTAACCTGTAATATTTTTCCTCTAGTTCAACATCATCTGCATTCATTTCCCTGATCTTCTTCATTCGGTTGTCCAGCTCATCAACAGGATCCTCCAACTTTGGTGGCTCATCCATGTCGTATTTCCGCATGTAATTACGAATCATGAGGGGATGGAACACGTCCATCTGTAATGAACGAATATTTTCACTTAATACAATATAGGCACCAAAACGTTTGCAAAGAAAATTTATGCTTATTAAGCAGGAAACTAATAAAAAAGGTTAAATTATAAATGTGTATATGTAAAGACAAGGTGGAAAATTAATAAACTTATTATTCAAGATAATTTTAAGTGGGAAACATCTAAAGAAGGTTTTACTGTCATTTGACCATCTTGAGAAGGTTTGCTGGTTAACTCAACAATTTTTCAGCACATTCTTAAAAAAAGTTCTACTATATTTTACTTTTAAAAAACTGAATGTACAAATATGCCCTTTTGGGGTAATATATTTTTCAGAATACAAATGCTTATTCAAATAAATTTGCATTTACCTGATTTTAAAACTTTCATGGCACAGATGACTGACCATAGACTTCATACAACATGTTGCAAACTTTGACATACATAGGGGCTGAAACAGGTCTAAAGTTGTCCAAAATTTCCCAAAACATCTTTTGTGACAACCCTATCAACTGTGAAAAGATCTCTTGGAACAGCTACTCCCACCAGGTCTTGATGATGGCAAAGCGCATGCCCCTGAGCTTGAGATGCTAAGCTAGCTATCTGTTTGATCAGGAAGGGCTGATAAAGGCTGTTCATGATAAAATGAGCACTTTTGAAAGCCCTGCTAAAATTCTACTTTCTTGCCCATTATGTATCCTTCCACCACATATAAACAATAATTGCCACGTCATATCACGTCACTGCCACATGTTAATAAACTCAATGTTTACATTTTAGGACTGCTAACTGTAACACGTAAATTATATATATCACGTAAAATATCCAATATATATATACACACACACACACACATATATATAAAAAATATGTCACATATATAATTGTTCGGGTCATCTCACAGCTCTGATAGGCAAAAACTTTACACAACAAACAATTGAAAAATGAAAGCCCTAGCAATGAAGTCATGGAAACTGTGAAAGAGCAAACATTAAATTTTGGTGGTGAACAAGGACCAACATGACACGTTAAAAAAGGACACACATTAGTTAAGCCGAAAAATAATGCGGAAGGGCAGCCAAATACAGATTTTGAAATAGACTAGCACTACGGCAAACCCAAGGTACAACACCACTCGTCACACAAATTACCAAACATTAAAAAACTGTACCGCAAACTTAATATTTCCCATGACACAGTTTTCTAAGTGCCCCATCGCTATGTAGCGTGACAAGTAAAACGTCAGCTCTAAAACATGGTAGCTGTGTTTGGCCTCAGCCGACTGAAGTTAGGTGTAACTAAGCCACCAGGAAAAAAAAATACATCCTACAGGCATAAGGTAGCAGCGTAACATAGCAGATGTCTGAAGCATATAAAGTAGACAGAGCGAGGCCATGCAAGGCCTTAAATAAAATGACAAATCAAAAAATGACACATGATGGGGAAAGGGGAAGGCAGGGAGGCAAAACAGTAAGGAAAGATTAGGGAATCTGATCCGAGCAAAGAGTACACCACTGCAAAGAAGTAGATGGTGCTAATAAACTTAACGTGACGGCGCAAACGTGGCAGTATATAAAAATATGTAATATACGAAAAATAATAACATATAAAAAATGTGCACATATATGTACATTTTAAGAATAGTTTTATATGCACCTTTATAAATGGAGATAAATATATTTCAACATAGGCCTGTAACGTATATATAAAATAAAAATAATTTACACAAAAAATACAACCATATCAACAAATGCAATTGTATATATGTACATATAGTTTTTCTTTGACACCATTACGCTGTGTTTGTACCCTTCTGAGACCCTCCAAAAAAGAACTGAACATTTATACTGTGAATTGAAGTGGTAAAAGAAGGGTATACCAGGCTTATACAAAATAATTCTAAAAATAATGTATATTATTTATAGCTAAGTGAAATGCCGATTCGGTGATGGCCACATTTCCTGTGTCTCTTGTGGCCCAAATGTGTGCGACATTTCCTTTTTGGCAAACCCACACAGACCTCGAGAAACCAATTTTACAGGTAAAGTGCATGGACTCTCATCATTGTTGTGCTTCCTTCATTGCAATGACTGCAGCAAAACTTAAAACTTAAATGAGAGAAGTATTTAAAGAAAATTACTATACTTATAATGGTTCATGTGTGCACAGACCAAGCTGAAATAAATGTCTTATTATTAATGTAAAACTAATACATATCCACAAATGACAGCAAAATTATAATGTAAAGGTCAAATTACAAAAGTAATACTTACAGGCTAGTTACTGTGCATAGCGATAAGCACTTGGTTTAACTTTCCTTGTTACTATAGTTGTGCATTAATACTTATACTATGTTATCAATTGAAAAACTTACTTACAAATCAAGAAAGTGTGTATTTTGACTTCATTCCTCGGGAAGATATTTTCTTTTGTTTATTTATGGATAATTACAACCACGGAAGTTTTGTAACACTTTTAGGTAATGTTTAAAGTAAAAATTGAAATGTAAATAAGTTACCATTTTAAAAATGTCTCAGATCAACTGAAAATATTTATTTTTAAAAAACCAACTACCAACTCTATGTACAGACCTTAATTTCTTTGCTACAAATGTAGCAACATAAACAAACTAATATTATTTTCATTACAACAATTGTAGCCAAGCCACTGTGTTTCTTTGTTTTGTATGAGCTTATCGCTATAACTGTGATTGCGTTTGGTATGTCAATTGTAGCCTGGCCCTTATTGAAAGCTATCTCATACAGCTTTCTTAGAAATTCTTAATTTAACACATACACTGCGTAATGTAATCTAACATCTACAAAACATGCACTCACAAGTATGAACGGAGCTCTGGGAGTCTGAGGTGTTGACTATGACGTGTAATTTACAGTTACATTAAATTTCAATAACTACAATATTTTTGCGCCCAAAGTGGCAGATATTACAAAAAATTATGCCTACTCAATAATGCATACTATCTTTGTTGATATTTCTCAAAAGGTAGCAAGTTGTCTTGTCGAACATCCATTTCAAAATTTAAACATGGAATTGTTCTATATGCCTAACGGTTGACAATTATTTGTTAATACTTTCTAATTCTTGTTACGGCAAGCATTACCAAATAAAACAATTAGGCTTACACTCGCATCACGAAAGAATGTCACCAACAAGAACAACTATAAGTCTATAGTTAACAAAACCAGCTTCAAGATTTTATAGTTTATATGTTGGAACACCTTTGGTGTGGCATCAAACTGAGACGTTTATGTTAAGTTAACAATATTAAAACTTAACACTGTAACTTGGAACAAATAACTACATGAACACAAGTTTGAGGTTAGGCCTATATTACAAAGTAACACAGTGATTTCAAGACGTGTCAAATTAATGTATAATTATTGACAGGCACATTTGCACTTGTTATCAAGGCAGATTTACGAAAGGTTACATGGCTCGGCATAAATAGATACGTACAGATATATTTGAGGTTAGGCCTACATTACATAACTACAAAATGATATAAAAATGTCTAAAATTAACGTATAATTATGTACAGCCAAATTTGCACTTGTTATGACAGATTTGAAAGAAAAGTTAAACAAATGGGAGCAGGTAGATAGGCAAGGATAACTTTTAATATTATTTGTCAAACTTAGGATATAACATATACTTCGCAAACTCACATGAATATATTAATGTTGCTTTTCTGCTGTCATTCATTTACTGTATAATTGTTATTTAACATTCCGTTTATAATATCACGTTTCTAACAATCGATTTATACTTGTTATTTTTCACTTTTTTAATTGCGGATAAGTAGCGAAAACACGTCGTAAAAAAAACATTTCCATTTACCTCCGGACAGTTGCAGTTGAAATTTTCATCATTTCTGCAACTCAGTCGAACACTTTGCATGGCTTCATCTCTCCTAGATGAATTAAAAAATTAATACTTTCGGTGAGATTTATAATGTCCTCCCGGAGCTGAATATTTGTACATAGTTTGCTGGAACTCATGACTTTACACAAAATCACTACAACATAATTAAACACTATACGACCTATAATAAAACAATGATGATTGCACACAAGCTGACAAATAAATGAGAAATATTAAAACACAACTTCCAGTTTCCAAATTTGTAGTTTGCCTCGCAACTACACAAGCAAAACCAAGCAACAAGCATGAAGGAACCACAACAACGGACCGTTGGCTTTGACCGTTGCGCCAATCACGTGACACAATATAATTATGAGTTACAGTAAATACATTATCTTTACGCCAATAATTACTTTAAAGTGTATAAAATAAACTTCAAAAGACTTAAGTAGCCATAAATTTAAACATTACACTTGCAATACCAAGTTATTTCGTAGAACTACTTATCACATTTCACTGCCAACATAACTGGGTGTGTTCATCCCCAGCCTGTGTGGTGACACACATGGTTATACACATGCAGTTGAGGGCGGTGGTTTTTTTTCAAAGGTTGATTTCTAGAGTGCTCACTTTAACGTGAATGGCCTTTACTTGTGTGTTCAACCAGATGCTGAGAGGATCTGTTGCACCTTCTCTTCGAGACTCTTTCTCTGGGAGTACGACATTAGGAAGTAAACTTACCCTACTGCTACTGTACCACATCTGCAAACTCCTTGTTTACGTGTGGCACCTCATGTGGGCAGACGACTGGCGGACACCTTATTCCCAAGTCTGGCAGAGACTGAGATCCACGAAGGAAGTCAGGCTTCACCTTGTCCAAAGTCGCACGGGGATGTGGCCCTGTCCCAGTCTTCCCAACTTAGAGGATGTCAGACTCTCCTGGTAAAGACCTCGGAGGTGAAGCCAGCGAACACCAAGCCAACAACCTGTTTCCAGACAGTGTACCTGTGTGGCATATGTGGAAAATTTAGTGTTTGGCTCAATTGGGTTAAATTCCCCGGGATCACCTGCAGACCTGTTACATCAGAGTAGCTATGGAAAAGTGCTGAGTCCACAGGAAAAGCACACAAATTAAAAGCTGACCCACATTTTATTCCGTTAAATGAAATAAACACATGGTGAATGCACCCTAGCTCCTAATCAATGGCGCAGATATCAGCCCGAAAGCTAGAACACAAGTTAGGATGGCCGGTAGAGATGACCCACGTACAACCAAGAGAATGCGGTGTGTGATGCTGAATGTCTTAGCAACTAACTCTTGCATTGTTGTACGTAATTGATATGTAGAACAACGTAATGTAAATCTCCGACATGTAGCTGGGTGAACTAAGTAAGGACGTGACAGGATTAGTCTTAAGAAAGACTGTAAGGATGGGTCCACTAGATACGTCCGTAATTGCAGGATGACAAAGGGTTTGCAGGGTACATAGCTGGGAGAGCTCCAAACTATTGTAACCTAGCCCCACTGCAAGCGTAGCTTAAGTGATGTAAACGGGGTGTAGAGTCCGAGCAACGGGTGCTGGAAAATAACATATATGGGTCAATTCCTGAGCGGGGAGGGCTCCGAAGTACTAAGTTCAACCTCATTGGGATCTGAGCATCAAGTGCTAGAAACTAAGACTGTTACTGGAGATACGGGCAGTCTCCCCTTTTACAATAAATTTGGGTCACTACCCGATGCTGATTGGCTCATGCCACTAGGTCAAGGGGTGGTCGCAGAGTGGTGGTGCAAATGCATTGCTTGCCTCAGTGACGTCACCGGCTGGCTGGAGGAGATGCGAAACAAAAGACAAGCAATAATTACTACTAGAGCTATCTAGCGGGGAGTAAAAGAACTCACTTTTAAGAATTGTTAAGGTGGGCTGGTGAATAAAACAATCTGCAAGGCAGACAGTAAAATCTCACATTTTAATGGGACAAAATTAACTTCCAACTCCACAACAAACTGACACAGGTATGGAGCAGAAGTCGTTAAATCTCCATTGTTGGAAAATATGTCCTGCGTCAAAACTTTTCTACTGTGTAAAATATTTAGACATTTTGATTAAATTTTATTTTATTCACAGTAAATAGTTATAAACAGGAATTAAGTGAGTCATCTGTACTGAGCAGAACGCAGAACAGGATTTCCCATCTTTCATTGCTGAAAGGGATTACTCTGGCTAAAGAACTAGATTGACTGAGGTGTAGTATATAGGTACTAAGGAGTTCCCCTTTCCAATAACACAAATGAAGATGATTGGTTAGGCAGTAGATATGCAGGGAATTCCCCTCTCTAGTCTCTATCTGATTAGATACACAGTAATGTGGCAGCTAACTACAAAATGTTTCTACTGATGCACGACGGCCTTTGGCTGAGAGGGGTCGTCATGGTCAAAGTTTTATCGTGCAGGTCAGAAGCACGTCCGAGATGACTTTGACCTTTTTATTGACTGGTAGGGCCTCGACCTGTACATAAAGTCAGGTGCTTGGCTTGACATATGTATGTAGTTGGTAGAGGTTTTGACTGTATGGCGGAGGGAACAGAAAACCACCCCTGGTTTACATGTGCTTGCCGGGGCCCGGAGTAGCTCCTTGGTCTGCAGCTGATGTGGCAGCTGGTGGCTGGAGCTGGGCCCCTGGAGGGCTGCTGGCCCGCCTGCACTGGAACCAGAGGTTGCAAATTCCAGCAGTACTTCTAATCCCTGGCGGATGTCATTCACCACTGGATGAGGTCGGCAGGTTGGCCGGCTGTCTTGATGGGAGACTGGAATAAAGCGTGGGAAAGAGTTGAGAGGTAAGGCCTCTCTAGCTGGCAGGTGGCTTGACCTTGTTCCCATGGGGTTTTACTACAGAGTGCAGGTGGAACTGGGTTGCAGCTCCCATTAACATCAGTTGTAGCAGCTGCCTTTATGTCCTGCCATCTGGTACCACTTTGTTGAGTGTATGGCATAAGCAGGTACAACAGTCAGCCTCACAAGAGGAGAGCAGACAACAAAGTTCCCTGGCTATGCGTAATGTCAAAGCCGCAGCTGAACAGACCAGAGCCGTACCCTGTGCTCCTCTAACCAGCGACACGAGGGATGGTGGTTATAGAGCGCTGGATGTCTTCTGGGTGCCAGACGACTGTGGGTGTGGGTCCAATTGTTGACAGATCACCAGACCCAGTATGTCACTACCTCCGGTGACAGTTCAGCATGGTGGACGGAGTGGATCAACTGGACTAGCGGTCTGACCCCTCTTTGATTGAGTTACTAGTGGTTGGGGCTCTACCTTACTGCATACCAGGTGTACAGTATGGGTGGCCGTCAAATGTGTGGGTTGTCGACATACATGCAACCCGTGAAGGGAGCCCGCAGTCTAACACTAGTCTCAGATAATAAAGATACACGTGAGCGGTCTCCTGCTTTTCTCAGGTGGGATGTAGTTTACTGACAAAGGAACAAACACCTTATAAAATAGTATGCAGAGATTCAAAAGAAGCTCATATTTATTCTGTCCGGAATAAGCAAGATGGCCCATACTACCTCCTAAATAACTGGTGCTAACGGAATTTAGATTACGTGAATCCAGGTGAAGGAGACCTGGTCCTGAACCGAACAAAGCGATCTGGCTAGATAGCTATGAAAATAACTGACCCTAACTAATTCTAACCATTGTCCTGAAGGGACTGTTGAGAGCCACTACCAGAGGTGGTAGTGGTGCGTCCAGAAGAGACCTTCAATGGCCACTATAAGCAGGTAGTTGTGGTGCTTACACTGCCGGAGGGGCAGTGCAGTTGCTGTTACCAGAATGTAAGGCAAGTGTTCAAGACGTCTTTGAGGGCTGCTGCAGTCCTGTTGAAGAGTTTCTGGTAGGTCGCTGGCGAAGTCGCTGAAAAGCTTCTGGTAGGTCGCTAGGATGTTGAAGTCGGCAGAGAGCTCCAGCACAAGAGTGGTAGAGCGAGCTGTCGAAGCTGAAGAATAACTACAACCGGCTGGTAGGGGGTGGGCACAGCTGGAAATTTCATTTTTAAGTGAATTTGAAGAAAATTATTAAAAATAATTTGTGAATTCGAATTGAATATGAAATTGAATATCTAATCAAAGGGTTTTGTTGACAAATACATATTGCAACAATTATTATTTTTTTAATGAATTAAATCCATACTTTTTACAAGCTAGGTAAAATGCAGATAAAAAAGAAATGTTTTGCACTTATATACATTTTATTTTATTTTATTTATTTAAAAAAAACAATGTAAGTACACACATTGCCTTTCATGACAAACAAATCTAAATAACACGCTGAAAATTAATCCTGGATTAAAGAATATTTTAAAAATAACATCCCTATTTTGAAGACTTAATCATCTTATATCATATCAGCATATTTCTTTACTTAGATGCAAAATAATACTAAATAAGAAACTATAAATTATTTCAGCAATGTGTGGAACATACAAAACAGAGTAATTAATTGCAGTGCTCATGTTTTACACCCCAGCAGTAATTTTTTGTACTTTTTATTAAAATGTTGTATCTAAACAGTGTGATTCAATCTAATATAGTTATATTACTTTGCGCACGTAAACATTATTAACTATTCCATTTCATGTGAGTGGGGTAAATTTTGACAGTTCTATAAAAGTAGTGCGGCCACAATGTATCCTTCCACCACAGCTGCTTTGTCACTGAAGAAAAAGAAGTTTGCAAAAAAATGTTCCACTCCAATGTACACACTGCATTTTCCTCTTTCCTCATGTTTCCAGTCATGGCAGGCACCAAAAGAATGATGTTTGCTAACTTCCATCCAGTAATTAACGTAGGATATAGCCAGGTTGACATTCCAACCTGTTTTATTTTTGTAATTGCCAAGCTGACTTTGTTCCGGTTGTGTTTATTTTATTTCAGGGGGAAAAAAAGGAAACAGAGAAGGGGGAGGGGAGTTCTTTAGTGTAACACATTTCATGAGATGCCATTGTTGTAATGTTCTTACAAGTGTGTGGAATTTTGAGTTTCATATTGTTTTGATGCAGCAGTGGAAAATATTGCTTGAATGGAAATAACAATAAAATTATAGTAACATCAAAAATTTTAACTTCAATGATAAAACAAAACACAATACATGTCGCTATTTGTATTCGTACAGATGCACATATATATATATATATATATATATATATATATATATCTTTGACCGATGTTAAACAAACTCAAATTTACCATATAGTAAATAAACAAATAATATTCACTCACCACAAATGTGTTGAAAGAGCAGCTTTTCCAGGCCATGTGCATTTAAATAATTATAGTAATGGTTAAATACATTAGTTACAAAACACGTTAACTTACTGTTTGTAAAATTCCCAACCTCTTGGACACTCTATGGTAATCCTTGCAAGTTTACACTAAAATTACGTTTCTTCTTCACTAGTATTAAATAATTTATTTTCAGAACCGTTCAGTAATATCAACACCGCACTAGTTTCCTGAAACCAACAAACTTAAAATAAGATACGTTAATTAAATGTGTCGCTTCATCGCACACGACAATTAAGGAAGATGGTGGAACGAGCATTTTTACGAAACAGAGGTGAAGTTACCTTTGAATCCCAGCTTCAAATGGTGACACACCGCATATCTGGTAACATCCAACCTTACAAAAAAGTTACTAGTGGCACATACTGGAGCAAAAACTATGTAGTACTAAGTGTATCAGATTCATGGTGAATGAGCATAATTTTTTGTCATAGATCAAATAAACTTGAGACTCAGAATGAGTGCGCAATGATTCTGGGAGCCAAGTTTACGGGATTCTAAAATCAAATCATTCCAATGTAGCAGAAAAATTCACAGTCTGTTGTAATAACAGCTACCCATTGTAGCAAAATATGAATCAGATTCATGGCAACTGTGTTCCAGATTTTGCCTAAGAGGCGATAAACTTGCGATTCAAAATGACTTGGCGGTTCTGGGAGGCAAGTTTACTGCCTTCTAAAATCAAATCATTCCAATGTAGCAGAAATATTCGCAAACAACTTATCTAGGCTCAGGAAATACCATTTTATGGATACTGTGCTTATCAGCTAGCAGGTATAATTACCAATTCAACAATTATTCTTTAGATAATGGGACATGCAGTTTTTGCTCGACACATTTCCTGGAAAGTGGAAAAGTTACAAGTGATTTTTTGTGGTAATGTTGGCAGCGGCAGATTAACGCTGAGATTCAAAGCTAACTTCACTACAGTTTTTATGACGCGGTTAACACGTTCTGATTAATATTACATTTCACTCAAGAAAATGTGCTACAATGGAACATACAACCAACTATGCATAACGAAAGCAAATGACATAAACATGAATAGTCATTGGCTGAAAACGTTTACTGTTCGTTCGTGCAGACATGCTCTGTCATAATTGCTAAACATGTTTATAAAGTCCATTCTCCAAAAGTAAAAAAAATTAATATTATTTTAAAAAACCTAACTTAAACCATAAATGTTGTAAGAATAATTAAAATTTTAAATTAAAACTTTTAGTTCCAAGTAATATTTTCTTCCAAAGCCATCTTCAAAATCGCAAACTTAACAACATGCATCCCGCAACAATTCATCAGCTGGTACAATACTTTACAAAGGAGAGCATTTGCTGTCTACATAGTATGTTGTGTAGGTTGGTCACATTGTCTGTCAGATTTTATCCCACTTATATGAAATGGACAAAACTTGTTCTATGATTCGGTCAATGGAATACTGTTGACTATATGGGTATTCCAAGGCCACTCAAAATAGCGTGAAATGAAGCGTAATTACTATTAACAATTTAATGTTTTTATAATTACATTATTGACATTTCAATTGCAATGGGTGCAATTTTAAAGCAGTTAAATTTGTAAAATTTGCAGTTTAATCATACCGTAATGCACTAAGACACTGTTGGACATGAGGGAAATAAATACAGTCCTATATTACCAATTAGTGCCGAATAAAGTTTGGCAAGATAATTAAATTTGTCATATTATGAAAAGCTTTTCTCACACAATTCTGTTTTGTTATCTTGTGAGTAAAATTAGATACTAACAATTATTTTACACTAAAATGCAGTTTGGACATTTGTGGGCATTCTGTTGAGTAGATGTTATGTTTCCATGATTCACTAACCATGTGTGTGGTATATGTTGAATAAAAACTTTGATGTTATTAAACCCACATTGTCTCTGCTTTTTTGGCCAATAATAATAAATAATTTAAGTTGTACTTTAAGTTTAAAGTAAAAAATTTGATTTTGAATACGAAGCCGAATATTACGAATAGTCAATTCGAATTAGAATTCGGCCACCCCTACTAGCAGGTCTTGAAGATGCTAGTGAAGTCGTTGAAGAACTTGTGGTAGGTAGCTAGCACTTCGAGGGCTCCAGCATAAGTGGTGGAGTGAGCTGCCAGAGCTGCTTGGCTTTGAAGAGAGACGGCGAACAACAGGCGTCTTTGGGTGGCGCAAATACTATTATTCTCCTCGTCCTTGTCCATGGGCACTCTAAGATGCAGGGATGCAGTGGGGTGGCAAGCTCCATCTCTTGAGCAAAGCTGTCTGCTAGAGCTCTCTGCCAGTGCCGCTATTGGGAGACGGTCTCGGCTGCTCGGCCGAAAGTACAATCACACTTCAGGGAGGTTGACGTAAAGCCTGACTTTGGGTGAAGAGTAGAAGTTGACGTGTCTGTAATAAATCCCTTGTGACAAGGGGCACATCCTGTAGGCACTTGAGCAATCTCCTGTAATGTTCTAACCCCACCTAGTGTGAAGTGACAGCATGTTCAGATAAGGCGAAGTCGTGTATAGTAAAGTCAGGAAGTGCATCGCGCATCACTACTGAAGTGTCAAAAGAGTTGATACAGGTATTGAAAAATTTTGGTGTTGCTATGTAATAGATAATTCAGTTAACGACAAGGAATTATCATAGCCTGAATGAGAAGTGCAGTAGCGTTAAAAGTTTGCAGTCCATTAAGTAAATGAAAATTCATATTGCGACTGCAATCAATATACCCAGTGTGGTGTGCATGTGAAAAGACATTTTAAAATATTTGAAATTTCAGGGACACATCAAATGAAAAATAACAAAGTGCATGGGAGTGGACATAAGTTGGCAAATTAGTGGAGAAAAGTAACGATACTTGATGGTGATTCAAAACTTATATGCAAACATTGTGAACTGGCTTTCATTTTCAAGAGAGACGATAAGAACTTACCTACAGAAATATTCAGCTAGAAACACCAAGAAAGTGAAAGCGAAAATAATCTGGAACATCAACTGCTATCCATTACAGAATCGAGTAGATACTTTTCCACAAACGTTTGTGCTTCAGGCTGTCCAAGTCCTGTACCTAGTACTTCCTCATCCACTAACAGAAAGCAACATTTAATAGGTGATTATGTGCTTAAAACAACTGAAGAGCAAAAAAAAAAAAAAAAAAAAAAAAAAAGAAACCTTCACAAGGCAGTGTCAACGTTGTTCTATGCTCCAAATGTACCTTTTAATGTTGCTGAACTTAATATCTTCAAAGAGATGAACCAGATATTAAGATCTGGATACAAAGCACCATCAACAAAAGACATTGGTGGGAAGCTTTAAGATAAGGCTGCTCAACAAATAGAGCTACATCTAGTAGAAAAAGAACAAAATTGCTATTTAACATAAACATTGGATGATGACTCAATTCAAGCAGTGAAGATCCATACAGGGACAGAAAGTTACCTTTGTCTACGTCAGGAAAAAAGTCTGACCAGTGTGCAGCAATATGGAAATATGGAAAGAAAAACATCCAGCACATCTTTTGAATTTAGTTGAGAAAGATGTACAGCAGAAACCCATTCATCCACCATTTGTGCTTCATCTTTAAGTAAAGCATATATATACTCTCCCATGCAACAAGATGCTTTGTTTAGGCGTGAGATTTGTTCTTGTATTGCAGAATAATTTTCAAAACAGAGTTGACTATAACAGTTCATCATGTCGGCCAAAAAAGAAAGTGAGTGGTACTGATTTAAGCAAGTGGGCAGCTAGTTCTCGGAAAAGTAATATTAAAGATCAAACAAAAAAATATATTAATCACAACAGAGAACTTCAGTCGTGTTTTGCTAAAGTGCTTAAAATGTTTTCAACAGTGCTAAATCTCTCTTTCTAAAGTGCTTAAAAAATAAATTTTTCAAAAGGTGCATAAAATAAGTAATAATTACTTTATGCTTTATATGTAAACTCTTCTTTAACTCTCTGTTACCGTATTTTGGCATGTATAGGTTGCACATTTTGTATACATTACAAGCTTTTATTTAACGTGACTTAGATTGTCTGCCCGGAGTTGTGTGTACTGTGTCTGTCCGGCGCTTACAATTTGCCTTGTCGTAACACTTTATGCGAAAACGGTGAGGAGGGTGGGAACAGGCCTAGGGGGCAATGATAGTGCCCCTTGGGGAAAGGGGCGAGTTATGGTAGCCAAGCTCCACCCTCTCCCAATTCTTCAGTGGGAGGTATGTGCACAAAATTAAGATTCGTGTTGTTTAAGTTAAAACTGAGAGGAGAGTTGTAACAGGCTTGGGGTGCCTGAAATCAAGGTTCATGTTTATGCGAAAATGGTGATAAGGAATGTCACAGAGATAAGAAGTTAAGGAAAATGTTTATTACTTATTAAAATAAGAAAAGCAATTTTATAAGTTTTAAATCTTACAATACCAAAGAAGAATGAGGTTTTATAAAAATTGTTACAATATTATGAAAGCAAATAAAATGATCCATTGAGGAGTGAAGGATATAAAACGTAAATACATTACAAATTTTTAATCAGTGTGACATAGAGGTAGTAAAAATAATAAAAATATACACGTAACCAATGTGACAGAATGTATACATATATATATTGATACTTTTTTAGCCTTTTAGTCTCACTTTTTTCAAAATTGTTTGTCACGTTACAGCTCAAAGCGTTGAAGCGTCCACCACTTTTAACTGCACATTTTTTTTTTGTCTCACAAATTATGTTTTTATTATTATAAAGGTACACTATTTAGACATTCACAGACTCTACCATCATTGGAATCACTTGTGATCCCTATGACGGTTGAGTCTGTGAATGTATAAATAGTTTGCCTTTATAATAATAATTGAAAATGAATGGTGACACTAAAAAGTAAAAAATAAATTAACAGTGAAACACCATTTAAAAACAAACTTTTATTTACAAATGCACTAAAAAGAGAAAAATAATTATTGCTGTAGTTACATAATGTGCAGATGAACAGCAGTAATAAAATTTACTACAAATTAATATTTTTGTATCTATTTAAATATAGTATATTGGCGTGAATAATAAATACAACATGCAAGATCTTTGCTTACCACACTTACACAAATGAGTTATATGTTCTATATCGCGAATACTTAAAGAGCCTTACGCAAGATATGTGCTTACTAGAATTACATAAATGATGTGTATATGTTCTATATTTAAAACAGTTAAGAGCCTTACGCACAATGTTAGCTTACGCAAATGAAGTATTCATTCTATATTGTAAGTAATTAGGAGCCGTACGCAAGATATGTCCTTACTATGATTACCCTATTGAGGTATTAATCAACTATATTTCTTACAGTTAATTTATTTTTAATGTGAAAATATGGGGTGTGGTGTGTACACAAAACCTTTGGGGGGGGGGGGGGGGGGAAAGGGTTAAGTATAGAAATGTTTCCGTCCAAATATAAATAACACAAGGTCCTGCATCGTCAGGGAAAAGCCCTGCGAGTACAAGTAAATTATACGAGCTATCATTGCACTGAACAGCTGCTAACAATTGGGCAACTGAGTCTTCCACAAATTGTGCAATCAAGTCACCAGCAAATTGCACAATTGAGTCTGGCAATTTCTGAGCAATAGACATCTGTCGCCTTATGTTTAAATCCCGCTTCTTCATGAAACATTGTAGCTACCCGTAAATTGCTTTAAATTCTGTTAAGGGAATATTTTTGTTCATTTCAATTTTCTGACTTCAAACAGCATTTCTTTAGTGACTGAAAGTTTGTTATTCCTAGTAACGAGCACATGCTGAAACAGCCCTTTTTTTCAGTTGTGTGTATTTACACTTTTTGCCTTGCAGTGCACATTTCTTTAGGCAATTTTTTCCAACATATTTTTTTCCCTGCAACAACACCATACAGTTTTATTATAAACACCAAGTTGTCTATCAACTGCCCTTTTTCCATGTTCACATGCATATTCCACAACTTTCAACTTAAATTTTGCATTGTAACTGCCTCGTTCCTTTCCCATTATCAGTCACGTTTATGTATCTGGAAAGTATGCACCACACGACAGAAAGTGAATGAACTGACGCAATTGATGCAGGCACAGCTGTAAACAGCCTGACAAGGTCGGATGCCTTTGTTGTCACACACAACGCGCATCCACATGCCAAATGTCAGTTGTTACCTTACGTTAAAAATTCTGAGGCTTTAAAAAAGGCTTCTGTGGTATGTACACAAGATTTTTGTTTTTCCAGTTTTAGAGGATCAAAATCATAGTGCGGCCTATACATGCCAAAATACGATAAGTGTGTAAATGGACATTGCACAGCGCAATCCTTCAAGCTGAAAATAAATACATACCTGTTAAATACGCAGTTTTTATTTGCAAGCGATGCTACACACCACGTCCCGAGACGCCAGAAAATAAACAAGCAGTCTGCTATTAGCGAAGACAGCTGTCTGCTGGCTAACCAGCACTTAGGTAAGCATGACTTTGCTAACCGCAGTTTTCGATTACCCTATTCACTTGCCCCCTGCATTATCACAGATAATGGAGGTTCTACTGTATCTCCTAAAACAGTTATAGGTCTTATTGTGGAAGTGCAAAAGTATTTTTGAAATGTTCAACAAGCACATGGGTGGCATCTGGAGAAAGAATTGCGAATGCCATAGTTGCCAAATCGAACATGATAGAACTCCCACCCTCTCACCATATCTGTGTAAAATCATTTATGACAAAATTGAGATGGCCTGCACGGAGTTTTGTTGTCTCCTTACTTATCAACCATTTTGACGACTGCAGCTAACCACTTAAGTACAATGCAACACGACTATTGAAGAACAAACTTTTCCCATTTTTGGTTTAAAATGTCTCCTGCCTGAATTTATAATCTATTACTACCTTTTAACCAACCTGGTTTGTGAATACGTGCAGAGCTGCATAAAAGTTTGTTATGACAAATTTTTGTTACCGACATGGAAGTTCACTAGGACATCGGACATAGTTTCGCCGCTTGGAGCCTGTTTTGTTACTGAACTTCTAGACATGGCGGCGGAATTTCCACCGTCTAGATGGCGCTGCGACCTGCTGTCACTGCGCATGACCTGCCACTCCTGTGACATCACCAGAGAAGTGGCACAGGAGTACCAATATGATGTTAATTTGTTTGCTAAATTGGTAGCTGATGGCACTACTTCTTTCTTGTAATTGTAACTTGTTTGTTGGCGATTGGCTGTTCACCCATCGCCACTTGAACATTTCCTTTTTAGGTAATAAAAGCAGCCATTGGCTGATCATTAATTAAGACACCTCTAAGGAGAATTTAGGAATTTCTGCTATATATGCTGGGAGCAGAGTTGTCTCGAGAGAGCTATGGAATGCCAAGTTAAGTATGCTACTAGTTGTCATGTAGGCCCTTATGGCAGGACATACTTTGATGTCCTAACAGGCAGAATGTAGGAGGCCATGATGCCCTAAAATAAAGCCTAGTCAAACCTCAAAAATGCTTTGTTTTTACCTTCTGCAAATCTGAATGTAAATGTAAATTTTAAATTAATTAATATGAATAACAAACAGCAAAGTTATGGACACTCTGGGGGAAATGCCCTTAAAATGAATACTAGGGTTCAAGACAGAATATTGTAATTTTGCAAGCTCCCCAGTTAAAGTTTGTAAGTCTTTTCTGGAATTTTCCCGTTAAGGAGTTGATAAAGTAACAAAGCGAGATTGGGTAGTTTATATACATGCAGTTCGTACACGCAACAAGGCAATTTATACATTAGCTGTGGTAGCGAGCGTGCTTGGATAACAATACATCACATCCAGATACATAAATATTATTTGCCGCAAAAATTATTATATAGCCAAACTATACATGGTTTTAATAAGCAAATAACTAGGGTTGTGCGAATATTCGGTATAACGAAACTAAAACAAAAAACGACAACTTTCATTTTCATTTCTGTAAGAAATTTGGTTATCAAACGTTGTAATGAAACGAAAATTTTCGAGTTCGATGAATTTTTGAGTGTTTAATGAATATTCATTTAGTGCACCAACAAAAAATATTTTT
This sequence comes from Dryococelus australis, assembly GCA_029891345.1. Classification (NCBI taxonomy): domain Eukaryota; kingdom Metazoa; phylum Arthropoda; class Insecta; order Phasmatodea; family Phasmatidae; genus Dryococelus; species Dryococelus australis. Next base: position 78,372,550 of record CM056998.1, read on the forward strand.
GCCTGAAATAACTACATAAATTGAAAATTTAAATGTAGGGGACACCCCTTGTACTAAATACTCCATATCCTACATATTTTTGGATTGATTTTCCAACGAATTTGTTATAATATCTTGATGCAAACAAACTAAACACAATTTACAGTGTAACCTTGTCAAAGGTGTGCGTAGCAATTTGTATCTAGCAGGCAAACAGACAGATAATTTTAAGAAATTAAAGCTGAAAGGTAGAAAACAACAGAATGTTTATTGAAGTCTCAATAAACATGCGAAGCATACTATCTCCTACCAGGCAATTAAGTGCTGAAGGTTACTATGCTGGCCAGGTGTAGGGGACCTGGTTCTAATGGAGAACGGGAAACAATTAGCTCAATGGCAAAATATATAATACTTCTGAACTGTCTAATAAAGATGTCTTGAGGAAATGAAGTGAATTTAATGTGTTGGTAAGCATGTTCGCTGGTTGTCTGGTTGACTAGTCGACGGTGAAGTAGCCGCAGGGGGCGTACTCAAAGTTTCGAAGATCTCTGGTGGTCCCAGCACGGACAGCAGTGCTGTGGGATGTTGCAAGAGATGGAAAAAGAATAACTCTTGAGCTCGGCAGCATCCTGACATATTGTGGAAGCTTGTATGCTGCAGGCGCGGGGGAGGCATGACTTCCTCCTGTCCTGGTTGGCGTGGGAAAACTCTGGTCAGCATTCCTGCTTCATGCCTCATCGGTGGCGCTCTGCCTTGTCCGAGGTCTGGGCAGCTTGTAGGCCCCTAGCGCGGGGAAGGGGGAGGAGCAGCGTGCATTCCAGGCTACGTATCCTCCAGGTGTGAAGGATTCGCTCATAAGTTCCTGCTGCCTGTACGGTAGGCAATGTCTCTCACGTCTGTAATGGTGGAAGAGGTACTCTTGGCAATGTGTCGTAATCATATTAGATTAGTTGTATGAGCGGCAGCGTCGAAGTTAATTATCTACATTGACGTATGTTTATTTATCAGAACAGTGTACCTTTGCCCTAGGTGTTACAGTCATGTAACGTGATTTGCCACAATCCTTACTAAATACTGAGCCCAGCCCGATAACATATAATAAACCTAGTAAACAGCAATACATAGAAATATGAGCAGAATAAAAGTTACTGTAGGCTTATTTGTGTGCATGTTCACTGCTATCTTTTAAGTTTGTATGACAAAAAATAAGTGACACAAGTTTGGTGCTTAAATTTAATGTGTCTTTCTTGTTGGTATGGTTGTTCCTTCATTTTAATATTTATTCCAACTGAAGCCTTCCTTTTAAAGAAGTAACCCAATACACATTAATAACAAGAGGTTAAATACTATAGTTCTTTACCCTACAGTTGCAACAGTGTTAAACACAGTCGTGGAAAATATTTATGTGCATTACATGTAACAATACAAAATAACCGTAAGAACTATAGTCAATTCAGGCATTTTTAAAATATCATAATGCTGACATAAATAATGTTATAGGCCTAAATTGTGAATATTAGTACAGAATGGTTTTTTGGAATAAGACAGAATTCTTTGAAAAGCTGTAAACAGTCAACAATGCATTTGACAGGTATAAAAGTAGAAGACACATTTCAATGTTTATGTTTTGGTGTAGAGAAGGTATACGAACACGTTTACACACACAATGGCATGTAAACATTGATTTTGACAGATGCTACATGGCATTCACATGGCAATGTTTGTTTACATTTGGCGGAAGGATACGAAACGGGTCTGCAAGTAAATATTTAGCAGGGCTCCAAGAAAGTCTGTTCCAGTCGTGAATGGACTATAGTTTGCTTTGTAGGTTCACTAATTAATTCATTCAAGGCATTTACGAGTAATTATATGGAAGCTCATGTTGGACTGTACCTGAATTTGATGGAATCCTACACTGATTTGGTGTTGTTTGACAAGTAAAATTATCATTGGTAAAATGATGTGAAATTAACGCTGGTTTAACAAGATTGTGTTGATTGATCCGCACATTGTAGGTCAATTAACTATTGTCACATTGTCTATGCTTTTACGAGTAATTACAGTGGAAACTCTATCCATCGAATTTCAGGGGACTGGCATAAAAATTCTACAGATGCGGACATTCTGTAGATGTGGACTTGACATATAGGTCACCAAAAAAAAACAACCTCATTAAACTTTATGTTGAACATATTCATTGGCCTATGTTAGGTATTTGTTAAGTTTAATTAAAATAAAACAATGCAAATGGGAATATTTAAAAAAAAATTTCCTTTACACTCTCACTTAAACATAATAAACCCATTATTTCAAAAGAGGTGTTTACATCTTTTGAAATCACTTGCTCAGAAATTTCTATTTTGGCATTTATAGGCCACACTAAATTTTCGTATTCCTGTAAATATTGTTAAGTCACGATTCCGTGCAAACATAATAGATTCCAACTTAATTTCTCCACTACAAAAAATTTGAGACAGAAGACTTGTATTATGTTTACAATTCAAACGTTGCGCAAATACTATTCCACAGATGGTAGTGTGACTCGAGAAAGCAAAAACATGGCAAAAAGTTGTACAAAATGACATCCATCAAACTGTACTTGTGGCGCTGCAGCAGCCATGCAAACTATTTAAGATATCTTTCTCTTGTACAGCAGCAAAATTATTTTCTCATGTACAACTTCAATATTGTTATTAGAGTTGTTCCGATACAATATTTTCCTATACCGATACCACTGCCGATACCTCGATACCAAAAGCTCCATACCAATGCCCTTCGCACTGAATCTTAGAAAAAGATTTACTGTTAATAATACATATTAAAAACATTTCTCCTACTCATTTAAATAAAGAAAATAATATCTTAAAATACTGTATATAAGTTATTGTAATCCGACACAAAATGCAAGCTGACCTAAAACTTTCAAATCCTCTGAAAATGCAAATAATATGACACCAAATGCAAGTCGAAATTTTGAAGTCCTGCGCTCACTATCAGCTAAGAGCACACGGAGAAGTTATCGATCTTTTAATTTTGACACACAAATGAGGCGATTAAAATTGATTTCTTCACTTTCTTTAATAATTATTCATTCAAAACCACGTCCTCTGATTTTCCCTGTCATGAGTTACACTGCACTTGGCTCGGTGCTTACCTACCCATTATTAGACAGCAACAGGTGTCGAATAAGCATTTGCATATTATCAGTTTATTCAAAGACACATGTCTATTGAAATTAATTAATATAAATCCTCCAATTTCCCAGTAAGAAGTTACTGAAAATGAACACATATAATACAAGTCGCTCGATGTTCAAACTAAATTTTCTTTTGCTAACGAGTGGTAGAGTATATGATTTTGGGCATATCATTTTATTCACAAAGATGCTGCCCTTTGAGATAAATAAATAACAAGTTTTAAAGTCATGTTAATTTTACCCCAGATAAATGAAACACCAACCTTTAAACACAAAAGAAAAAATCTTTACAAATAATAATTCCATAATTAAACCATTTGCTTTAAAATACAAGTTATGTTAGGTGCACTAATTTTAAGCTATGCATACCATATTTACTCGTGCATAGCGCGCACTCATGTATATGCGCACCATGGTTTTTGCAACAAGTTCCAGGGTGGTGGTTGTTTGTTTTTTTACCTGTTAGTAAGTATGGAACAAATTATTCTTTTTAAATTTATGTGTGGTGATTGTGATATGTTTGGAAAATACTTTAATGAAATAACTTGGGTGCAAAAAGGCAAAATAAAAAAAAAATCCAGAAACCTCCTGCTCCTACTACCCAACATTTCCAGCTTAGTTTTTCTTTTTTCTCCTTTTAGCAGTGGATCCCCCCCCCCCCACCGCATTTTTGTAGTGCTAGAATGTCACATTACCCTTATCTAGAAACAAGGGTTAGGGTGAAGTAAGATTGGGGGGGGGGGGGGGGTGTGTTTCACCTACACATAACTGAAGGGTTGCAGAGACAGAAAGAGAGAGAGAAACGAGAGGAGAGATGTAAGAGAGAGAGAGAGATGAGACAACAGACAGTCCCCCCACTTCCCTCAACATCCTTGGACAATTTATGGCTACTACTCCCACTTCCTCTTTTTTTTCCTAGGTATAGCATGCACCTCAGAAATTTTTTCCTTTATTTTGGGAAAAAAGGGTGCATCATACACAAGTAAGTACAGTATTTGTTCGTATTTTTCTTGTTTTAATGTGTGAACTATACAAGACGAACAATTTTTGTGCCTAAAGAAAGTAAAAACCTGACTTCATTGTCTAAAACTGATACTAAAGTATTAGCCCGATACCATATCCGATGCACACACAGCCAGGAAAATGCGAAGTATCGGCAGATACAGATACTTAATAGCAGTATAGGAACAACTCTAATTGTTATTGATAGACTGCAGTGAATAGGACTTCCTTAAATTTGAGTTGCCTTTTTCTAACTTTCTGGGCATATTGATTTGAGTTACATTGTTATACATAATGCATTCGTAATTTTTATGAATAAACATTCACCTGAAAAACAATAGTTATGAATGTTGGCAACATCGCATCGTGAATCAATATCTCCAAATTATGGCACCGCTGTTGTCAGTGTTGATCATTGCCAACATGGCTGTCACAGTAAACAATGCAGTTCTATGTTGACAATCTAAAAACATACTGCGGTACATATTTCTAATTTATATGTATAGTATCCCTACAATTATTCAGTTTTTTTTTTTTTTTTTTTGTGCTCTCTAAATACACAATGCGTAGTCTCAGATGTCTGTTATTATTTTTTGTTACACAGTACATGTTAAGTGCAACATCGCGACTCAAAAAGAGGTTATTTTGGAAATTACATAAATAGGACTAAATGCAGGGCAGCACAATGTAAGCAAATCAATGCTTGTTAGAAATTTATTCTATTTGTTATTTCTATTAGCATTACTTGTTCATGTTTACATATTGTAGTATGTATCAAATTCTCATACCCCGAGTACAGTTGGGTTATACCTTTTTGTTAATACTTCGTTGTTTAATGATCGGAGTATGTAATTTTTGGCGCTGCAACAAAAATTTTTGTTTGATAGATGTGAATTAAACTAAATTTTGAGTTCAGCGAAAACTGACTTTTTTAGCATTGTTTACTAGGAATTTGGTCGGGATCACAGATAATGCTCGTTGGACACGGACTTCGGTTCAAGTGAATTTGATGGTTCGAGTTTCAACTGTATATTGAGGCTCGTGTTAGACTGTACCTGAAATTGATTCAAACCTGCTCTGTAAAATTATTATGAGTGAAATGGTGTGATTTAAAGCTTGTTCAGGATGGTATTGTAATTGGAGTTTTAATTAGGTTTGAGATGTAACTGGTGCCATATGTGTGAGTCATTTAGTATGCTATGTTGCTGTAGAAACAATTGATGTGTACCAGAACACTGTACTTGCTAACAATGGAAACACTAAATGTTGTCGATTGAATGTTTTTGTATAACATTATTTGTGCTTTGCCATGCACAGTGGAGAGTGAGTTCAACATTTAGGTACATGGCATGTGTTTTGGAGTATGACCAGGTGAACTTAAGTGAACTGTGTGCATTTAAATTGTTCAGAAAGTGAATTAGGCTGTCTTCAGTGGAAGTCCATATCATGAAGATGTCATTGATGAAAAGCATTAAGCAGTGTGGTTGGGTTGGTTGGTGACTGAGAAAGTTTTTTTCTAACGTGCCCATAAACAGATTGGCATAGGATGGGGCCTTGCGTGTACCCATCGGTGTGCCTTTGATCTGTGTACCCATCGGTGTGCCACTGATCTGAAGTTAGTGTATGTTTTGAAATATGAAGTTGTTGCTGAGGGTTAACCTGGCAAGTTCCACAAGGAATGCTGTAGAAGCTTTGCTGTGTGGGGTAATGTTTACGTTTGTAGAATCAACAAGTAATTCTAGCAAATAGTTTTGGGGGTAATGTTTGCGTTTGTAGAATCAACAAGTGATTCTAGCAAATAGTTTTAACTGTTACCAGCACATATGTGAAATAAATGAGAGATAATGCTGTACAATACATGGAAAATTGTAAAACTATTTTTTACAGTAAAAGAAGCTCAGTATCGTGAATTTGGAAAAACTTTAATCAGCAATTTCGTTGCTGTTTTTAAATACAATACATAATTACAGAATTTCACGAATAAATGTATTTTCCCCATATTTTACATATTTTACAGCTCAAGAAAATTTATAGGCCCTATAAATAATGCATAAATTAACAAAACTAATTTTTTGTTTGGAGAAAACATTTTTGCAACTATCATTTATTATAAATAGGTATTTTAATTTGTGGTAGATAAATTGTGTTTTATCACAGACTACTGTAGACAGGGATATTTTTTTGGAGAAATTTTACTACACCAAAATTATTACAAGCTAAGTTCTGTATTTCTGGTTTTCATGCATGAACTAGCGGAAATGAAAACAGACAATGGAAACAAATCCACCACCATAATCTTTCTTGCCACTTACTTGTAACTCTGAGACCCAGGAACAATGCCAGTATGACTTTTCATACCACTTAACAAAAAATTCTCGGAGACGGGGTGGTTGTCTGGGTGGTTTCTTACTTGTGGACGGTTCCTCTGATGGCCTCTCATCTTCTAAATTTAGCTTCTCAACCCATCGCCAAGTCAAAATCTTCTGCACTTTACCTGGCAGTGGCTTTGCCTACAAAAAATATGCACTTTTGACCTTGCAACTGATTACATCTCAAACTATTATTTCACTCCATAATTAAGACTGAACACAAAAATACCAAAACAAAAACTAACTAACTATTATACAAAGTTGCATTATTTACCCTTGGAATGAGATAAGAAATGTAATGTTAATTTGTATGTGTAATAAAAATATTTGTTAATTTGTATTACTATGTAATGTCAAATTCACAGGTAAAAATAAGTCATGCTGGTGATAAGAATGTCTTATTTTAAATACACTGAATCATACCCAATTACGATTAGTGTAAAAAAACCCATTAATAGTAACATCATAATAACAAACTGCAAAAATTCAGATCCCTTGAGGTTTGTATTGAAAAAATTTCACTGTATGTAATATTAATTTCTGAGATGGATAAATGTTTAGCCAACTGCACAAATTAATACTGAATTATGAAGGCAAAGTAGAAAAATGTGTATCTAAACAATACACTTACGCTTGATGCTAAATACCACCCAAGTTTCCTCACAAACCTTAACTTCTGAACATTAAGATGGTAGCTATTTTCAGCTCCTCTAAAGCTTAAAATAATGACATACTTGGCAGTCACCCACAGTAATTGTAATATTATTTTTCGCTCATTAACATCCTTCAATCACCAGAAGGCACCCATGCTAAGCTTACACATTAAAGGCATATTTACTGAAACCTAAGAGTACAGTAAACTCTCTGTCTACCATTCTTCAGGGAATAGTCAATTTCCATACATTCAGAATTCTGGCACACGAGGATCTGTCATGTATATAAATAAAATACAATTTCTAATGTTATTAAACTTTATGGCAAGTATGAGAGATCTGTATATAAAATTGAGTAAAAAAAAAAAAAAAAAAAAAAAACTTACTGTAAATAATACATTAGTAAGAATTTAATCTCAACTTGCCTAAATAAAGAATATAACATCTCAAAGTACCACACATAATTGATAGTAAAAAGGCACTGAAAGCAAGCAGACCCAGAACTTTCCACCACTCTGAAAAGGAAATAATATGAGTGAGAATGCAAGCCAAATTTGAATGTCTCATGCACGCTCATCAGCTGAGAGCATGTGGACAGGTTATCAATTAGATAGAGTTCACGACAGGCCAGACGGAGAAGGTGAAGTCTCGGTGGCAGGAGGAGTGAAACAATCTACCTTTCCCCTTCCAAACTGGTCGGCACCCAGAGGGTGTCAGGACACCACGCTAGATGCTAGGCAACTAGTTCCCACCCTTTCAGCCGTGTTAAGAGGGTAAAAATAACTTCTATCGAGTATCACCGAGGACAGTCGAAGCTTACTCAATCCAGGGAACATATCAACACTAACGTTGGTGATGCTGTACATGTGTGGCAAATATCTGGCTTTTGAAGTAATTAATTATATTTCACTTTTAAAAAATTGTGATTTTGAGACATATTAATAAATAAAATGATACAATTTTATTTCTTTATGGTCTTTAATAATTAACCATTCAAAACAACCTTTCCCGATTTTCCAATACACTTATGTCTGTTCGCAAGTTATGTGGCACTCGGGCTCAGCGCTTACACAGTATTTGGTGACAAAAGATATTGAATAGGCCTTTCCAGAATATCAGTTCATTCAGAATGTGTGCACGCATCAAAATAAATTAATATAAATCTTCCAATCTCCCTGCAAAAAGCTACTGAAAACAAACTTCACACATGGTAATACAAGTGGTTTTATGTACAAACAATATTTTGCAAAAAGGAGAGGTCAAGTATACGCTTCTGGGGGTAAATTTTATTTGGAAGATGCTGCCTATTGAGTTACATTAATATTTTCTTTAAAAATTATGTTTATTTGACATCATATACAATTAACAAAACCTTTACGGGGAAAAAGCTGACCTTTAAACACAAAACAAACCATTATTTTTTTAAAATAATAATACATTGAAGATAGGTGCAACTATTTTGAACAATGGATAATCTTGATAAAATTTTGGTGTTCTTAGATAGAGCTGGAAACGTGTAAGAACGGCACAGTGCTATAGCAGATTAAAGTAGCATAATCTTGACTGCAATTCCAGTGATAATGAACAGTGGCACGCTTTACATATTTTCCACCCAGTTATTATAAGTTTGCATACGCTACCAGCTTAAAAACAATTGTTGCGAGAAATCATAAGTACCATATTTACCGATAGGAAGGCGAGGTTTTTTGACAGAAAATTAATCAAAAAAATAAGGGATCATCTACAATTCGGAGTCGCCTTCAATTCAAAACTTGGGCACAAATACCATGAATGAGGGACACTGCTAATTCAGTATTTCAGTTTGTGTTACATGCACAAAATTGTTAGGGGCTTCTATTAATAATTTTTTACTCAGGTAGCAGTTAGACCTTCAAAATTGGTGTGCCATGAGAGAGGATTTTGACAAAGACTTTTCATGCTTAAATACCATGTGTCCTATGGTTGTACCTATTTTTGTAGTGCTGAGACTGTACCTGTCAACTTTGACCAAGGTCCCCTTATCTGATTTCACCCTGGCATTAAAGAGAGAGCACTTTGCTAGGAAGTAAAATGGCTCAAGTCACGAATATATAACACCCACAAAGGTTGTACAGTGTAAGAAAGATGCTGCTACCATACAGCCAGGTTACACACCTATTTCATTGTGATTAGCTTTTCTTTAAAAGTAAATAAAATACATATTATTCATATAATAGAATTTCTTGAAGGGTTTGTCATAAATTTATGCAAAAATAATTTCAACCTAATAATTTTTTCAGCACTTCACGGGGGTAGTCTTGAATTCAGGATTAAATATTTTTTTAGGAAGGGGTTGTCTTATATTCAGGGTAGCGTTACTTTTGAGTAAATATGGTAATGGGACCAAAAATTTTTTTGTTCAATGCAACATCCGATAAATTATAAAAATAGATAACTTTATTATTACAATGAACATTCGTTTTTTAGACCCCTAAAATAGTAACCCTCTCAAAATATTAATCCTTTTTAGGAGAACCATGAAACAAATTTATTTTAAAAATTTCTTTCAATAACTACCCTTTTCCTAGGAACCATCAAATGTCCTAGAATCGGGAATTTATTGTATTTATATAGGATTCTTACCAGGACCACTAGATATAATAAAGGAAAACAGTTAGTTACCGCTACTCCATGCTACTGGACGTCACGCAGCGTAAATGTGTTACAAAATATATTGTGCGAAAACATAGTAATGTATTCCCACTTTTTTTTTTTTTTTTTTTTTTTCATGCATAATGTGTAGTATGAGAGGTCTGTTGTTATTTGTTATGATTTTTTATCACAAAGTACGAGTTGAGTTAAGTGCGACATTGGGACTCAACAACAGGTCATTTCGGAAGTAATAAATTATATAAATAGGACTAAATGCAGGGCAGCGAGATGTAAGCAAAACAATGTGTGTTGAAAATTTATTATATTTTTTATTTCTATTAGTACTACTTGTGTATATTTACATAACATGCTGTAACCGACTTGTGAGTACAGCTGGTTTATATGTTTTGGTTGATACTTTGTTGTTTAAAGATCTGAGTATATCATTTTCAGCGATGCTACAGAAATTTTTTTTCAATCAATGCTGATTAACTTGAGTTTGGCAAAAGCAGACTTTTATAGCATTACTTACATAGAAATTTGGTCGGGAACACTGAAAATGCTCGTTCGAAACACTGAAAATGCTCGTTCGATACGGACTTTTGGTTCAAGCAGGTTCAATGGTTCGAGTTTCAACTGTAGTTACTTGCCCTGGCTTAGGGGTAAACTTCATATATGTGCACATTGGCACAATGTGCTCCACTATCAATGTCTAGGGTGGACAGACGAAGTAAGCTTCACTGACGGACTGTAATATAGATGTAACGACTATCACACCCGCCAGTCTGCCTTCTGCAGTTGGATCACCTACGCAGGCCGTGGAATCAACCTGGTACATTGTATTATGTGCATGCAGCCCTTCCACCATACATGTATAGACTGGCCAGAAAAGCAAGTGACGCGACCAGGGTTTGCATAGTGTTATCAGCCCGCAACAGAGTACCAACCAAGTAACCCAGGGCATAGGATTAGTCTGAAAAAACCACTCACGGCACCAACGAGCCACAGTTACCCAAGTTTGCTGGGTGTCCGCATGAAGGTCCTATCGTCCTCTAAAGGTCCTCTAGAGTGGTGGTACCACCACTCTAGAGCTTTACATATGGGGAATTTGTAACAAAATGGGACCAGTTATGCTCACATTTTTCAATGCAATTTTCCAGTGAAGAAGTTGTCGCCTACCTCCCAACCGAGTTTTACGGTCGAACCCCGCACGCCGAAGAAGAGGCAGAGATATTTATCAGGTGTAAGGTGCAAATGTACCGAAGGATTTTCGCAACTGAAACTAAGGAGAGCTGCATTCGTAATATTGCCCGCAAGCTTCTACTGAAGTTACGCAATCTCCTTCAAATCCCAAAACCGCAAACAATAAAGGCGCTGGTCAAAAGAGCCCGAGAAACAGAGAGGAATTTTAAAGTGCAGGCGGTGCTCGACAAACTACAAGTCAGTAGGCCAGCTGAACAGGAAAAGCAGGTGGAAATAAAGAGAAACCCTCCTTCTCCGCCAACCCCACCACTCTTTCTAAAGTGCTGGTTCTGCCCGGAACGACATTTTAACATGGGATTGCCCTGTCAGGCAGGCCAAGGACGTACCACGAGAGCAGCAAACAAGCTAGCCAGACAGAAAATGCTGTAACCACGGTGACAAGCGGGCCATCACCATCAGGATCGAAGGGCCCATCCTCCCAAGATTAAAGGAAGAGAGAGAACCCCCAGAAAAGTCACATATAGAAGAGGAAATAAAATGTGAAGAGCTGCTTGCATTGTTAGACACTGCCGTAATGGGCAACTTTGTGCAGAGTGATGTTCTGTATCCACAAAAAAGGGCATCACTCTGACCACAAACCTGAATAGTGCGAATGGCTCAGCATGCTGCTACTCCTAGTGTAGAAGAACGTACCACACTCGTGGTGAACCTAAACAAACACTCCAACCTGCCAGAATTTATGGTTTCACCTGAAATCAGAGAAACTTTTTATTTTAGGCCACCCTCGGTTACAACAGCAACAATACATCCTAGATCACTGGCAAAGGAGCGTATACCTGGGAGATGATAATAGGGTCACCATAAAATGGGAGCACAGTCCCACAGTGGTTGCCCCACCACCCATTAACCCAGCCAAACATTAATCACTAACACAAAGAGCCCAAGTTTGCCCAGTAAAAAGAGGTACTAGACGAACTTGCAGTAACGTTTGGACAATTAGGGCAATTGCGCCAAACCTGAAGCATTGAACAAGAGATCTGGACCACCACCGAAGCCCCCGTATACAATCGCTAATACCAGATGTCTGCCAGGAGGACCCATTTAATAATGAAACAAGTGCAAGAGATGAAGGAACAAGAAATAGTAAAACTCGTCCCATTCTCCATATATCTCACTAGTGGTACTGGTGCCAAAGAAAGACAGCCAGCTGTGCTTCTGTGTGAACTATAAGGACTTTAATGAAGTCACTCACCCCATCGCACCACCTGCAATCAATTTAGCACACACGCTAAGAGATAAAGCGGAGGCTAAAATCTTCAAAACCTTAAACATTCAGTATGGGTACTGGCAGATTACTGTCCACCTAGACAGCTGTAAATAAACGACATTCGCCACACCAAAAGGTGAAACACCGCAAATTAGAGTTATGCCCTTTGGATTAAAAAATGCACCCACCAATTTCCCATTAGGTACGGAATCACCCTTTTACTACATTTATGATGTTGAGTGTGTATAAAGCCATTGAAAAACTGGGTAATGGGGATAATAGTAAGTTAACATTTATATAATAAATCAACTGATTCTCCTGCGTTAGCAAAAGTGTAGTTCACACTCGCTACATTCTACTCAGCACACTGTGTTAAAGCTTTTTTTTTTTTTAAAGGAAGGACGTATATGTCCAACAAGGTAATAACTTATTTAGGAAAATTTCAAAATATTAAAATTATGTAATAATATGTTAATACACGTAATTTTTGTTCTAAAAACAATTGAACACAGACACAATTTTTTTCATTTTGAGGTTAAAGGCAACAAAAATATGTAAAATTTTATCATACAAGCACATAGATATTACTACTCAATTCACTGGAACTATTTGATTGTATTCAACAAATATGAAATCAAATTTTGGTGCAAAAATCATGAAGAATTGCCAAATTAAAATTGTAATGCAATTTCTGCCTATAGGAGATGGCAGTAGGTCTGAATTGGTCCAAAATCAAACAACTCCTCCAATGTAGCAACCATTTTCCTGGGAACCATGAATAGTCATAAATTTTGAGTTCTGATTTTGAGTGTGATAGTTAAATTTGCCAATACATTCTACATTAGTAATCACACTTAACTACTTGTCACATCTCACTCTTGAAAATAAAGAAATGTTTGGCACTATTTGGCAAGATTTGATGGAACTCAACAAGCCAGTTCAGATGGCTTTGACTTTCAGAGATAATATGGTGCACGGTAGACATAATAAATAGTACAACAGCACAGTTTCAGAATGGGCAAATAAACTTTTAGAGTGTGTGCTCAGAAATGTTCACTCAAAGTAACACATTATGTTGCCTATTGCCTTAAACAGACATGATAGAAAGTAAACATGTTAGTGTTTGTATTTAATGTAATACAAATTATCCACAAAAGCAACCGATAATCTCTTGCTTCCGTATCCAAATCTGCAGAAGTACGTAAAATCCATTTAGGAAGCAACACTATGGTTTAAAGCAATAATATCTCACAAAAACACATTACCACAATCATGACATTTTGAAGTTTGTATACAACATTTCATAACCTAAAAAATGAGAATATAAATGCTTAAATGTTGTTTTCATCTTCAACAAACCTAATACAGTAGTATACACATGCTTTAAATGGTTAAAATATCATTAACAGCAAACCACCAACAGGCACAAATGATACCCTACTAAATTAAACAACAAAAAACAGCTTACAGAGCAGCGAGGACATTTCCAGTCTCCATCAGGAATGTCGGTGAGAGGTGGATTCAGACAAAACGTGTGGTAAGCAGATGGGCACGAGTCGCAACACAGCAATTCTCCCCCATCCTTGCACAACCTGTAGAGAAACAGCAAAACCACTAATCACACAAGAACAGAAGTAACAGCACCAAAGCTATCATCTCAAATATGTAACTTCAATGATGCTAATTTGTACAATATCTTTGGAACTAAATCTACATATAATCAGGGCTACCACTTACACTAGAATCTCAATACAAAGTACACAAAGGAACTTGAAATTATGTTTGATTTGGTTTTGAGATAAAAGATACTGAAACTTGAAAGGGCAATGTGAGGGAGAACAACAGACAAGACAGCATGGCTGTAGTAACCTCGGGAATTTCATCACCTGATGATGACTTTTAGGGGGTCACTTCACATTGTTTGCTGCTGCCGTGTGAGGGTGTGATGTGTCACAAGAAGTGGTGGTGGAAATTATATAATCTGCACATGATGGCCATACAAGCTGAGCAAAACATCAGTCATCCACCATATTTGGCAAATCCCTAACTACTACTTGAATCTCTGGTATAGGAGAAAAATATGGTGAGAAGAGGAGAAGGAGCTGACAGGCAGACAGGGAAAGAAGCATTGTGTACAGAGGTTAGGAAGAGGAGGGGAGTTTTCAAGTGGGCCGAACTAGAGAGAACTAGAGATGGGCACTATCGAATGTTCATAATTGATTAAGTCGATAGTATTGTGCTATTGATTCTTCAGACTACTATGGAAGAACAGTCAACTGAATTCAGTCGTTTCTTCATTTTGGGCTCCTGTCCTGAGCAACGAATCCTTCAACTGGGGCCTTCCTCAAAGTCTGTAAAGTGTCTTCATGTTATAAATCTGACAGCTGACAGGCACAACAGGGGGTCGTATTTTGGGTGTTTCTTTTATTTCGGTTTCTGGGGGGGGGGGGGGGGGGGGGAGAAACTGGTCGCCCTCCGCACAAGGCAATACATATGAATTGTCAAGGCTACCTGCCCTTACACAGTGTTACTATTTTCAGTCACATTTTATACCGAATGTTTCCAGTCACATCTCTGTGAAATGACTGTTTTGAGTCTCTTCTGTAGAGTAACGACTGTCCAGTGGTTTGCAAGACAACTGTTTAGGTCCATGATGCTTGCAAAGCATTGTAACTGAAAGTTTTATCCAGTAGTACAATTATTGTTACTACGAAATTTCGAATGATATAAATTTTATTGCAAAAGATTTATAGACCTAAATAAACACTTTCGGAATCTTCCCATGCATAGCTACTTAGACACTAAATTTTCTTATTTAAAATAGCATGAATAGGAAATAAAGATCTGATGTGTGATTATACTTTGAAAAGAGATCACCCACATCAGCTTTTTGTGTTTTATGTAAAAAAGAATTCAAATGTAGCAACAACACTTTGAATCTTCGCGACCATTTGCATAGAAAACGTTATAGCAGCCAAAATAGTAGACGAAGTTGAAGACTTTGAACATAACGAGTCTACATCCATAATTGGTAAGTTCACTTCTCTTCTAAATTATAGATTGAAATTATTTTAAAAATTTTTAATCCGATTGCAAATAAAGCTTATACAGCAACATTTTAGATGTTTATTCAATAGTAGTTACTTAAGAGTGTTATATGCTGTACAATTTAAATATTGTACTGTGCAGGGGAAGCACCAGCGTCTGCTAATGCTGTTACAACACATTTACCAGCATCTACTTCTACTGCTGCAGATACTTAGGGGATGCCATCATCATCGTCTGCTTCAGCCTCAGTCCTATCAGGTAACAGCCAGACAACATGCAGAAAGCATTTACGAACACACCAGTTAACATTTCATGGGACTTATAGTTTCAGCATGTTAACAGAAAATAAAAAAAAGGAGACTAGACACTTTGTTGGTTGAAATGGTTTCGAAAGACTTGCAGACACTTTCGGATGTAGAAAATCAAGGTTTTAAGAAGTTTATTAAAAACTTGAGTCTAGGTATGAGATTCCATTTCGTAGAACTCTTTTGAGATCTATTCTGCCTGCTTTGAATGCGTCAACATTATAAAAGAAGAAATTGATGCATCAAATTATGATGCATTCGCAACTGACATTTGGGTGTCAAAAAACATAATCGTATTTGACTCTTACAGTACATTTCTTTGACTCTAGCACTGCTCTAAAATCAGCTGTTCTTGAAACCAAGCAGCTCACAGAAAGTCACACTGTACAATATTTGTGCTCAGTTTTCAAAGTTATAACAGAGGACTGGGGAATTTCTAAGAAAATCGTGTGCATTGAAACTGAGGGCGGCGCCAACATAAAGGCTGCAGTTAATTTGTTTGAGTCTTTACATTTCCCATGCATTGCACATAAATTAAATCTGATTATCACTGAAGCAATCTGAAAAAATGATTTACTTAAGCAAACACAGATGAAATGTAGACCTTGTAACATATTTTAAAACAAGTGTTGTCGCTGCTGATAAACTCAGAAGTATCCAAGATCAACTTAATAAAAGTGAAATTAAACTAAAACAATACTTATGTATCCGATGGAATTCTGCAAAGTTAATGATGGAAAGAATGCTGGTAGTTAGAGAGCCATTAGTAGCAGCAATTGCTTCCTTGCCTAAGTGCCAACACCACTAAGTGCAAATCAGTGGCAAATCATCGACGACCGTGTCCCAATTTGAAAGTCATTGGAACTTATGACAGTTGAGCTATCTGAAGAAAAATATCCTACACTCTCAAAGGTAATACCACTCACAAGAGGCGTTCAGCTAAGTCTAGAGAAAAAAACAGCTGAAACATGCATAGGGCAGCTTCTTAAAGAACGTTTAAATTAGGGACTGCACATGACACTCGGAAACCTCGAGAAATTTTAAATGTCTGCAAATGCAACACTCCTGGACTAGCGTTTCAAAACAATTGTATTTGGGTTGCAGTCAAATTCAACCGCTGTACAAGAAGACATAAGAAAAGAACTTTATGCCATCTGCAATAAACAAACACCTACCCAACAGCTCGAAGAAGACAGTGCAAACAAAACTAGCTGTAGCTCAGACTGTGAGCTGTGGGAATTTCTTGATGCCGGAGTATCAAATTTAAAAAAGACATCAACACCATCAAGTAATGCGATTGTTGTTTTAAGACAGTATTTGGAGGCACCCTACAAAGACACAAGAGGTTGTCCAGTAGCATACGGGAGGAAACAAAAGTACTATGCCTGAACTTTTTGATGTAGCACAGAAATATGCGTGTGTCCCAGCAACATCAGTCCAATCAGAGGTAGTATTCTCTAAGGCTGTATTAATAATGTCAGAACGCAGAAGTAGAATAAAATATAAAATGCTAAACATGATGATTTATTTGAATATGAATTGATACGTGCCCTACCTTGTGAGGTAGAGGAAGACCGCTGACTACCCTCTCAGAACACTAGATGAGTCTAACGCGGCGATTAATACTTACCCCATGGGCTCTTCGGGGCGTGCGGAGGTTAAGAGCTGTAGTGGGCTGCTTGACGGTAGGGTTGCAACAGGTTTGAGGGGAATCAAACCTCAGAGTGAAGCGAATGGAAGTAACTTCCGCTCAAGGAGCTCTATTCTCCTCACTATAAGGGTCGCTAATATACGGGATGCCAGCTGTCCCTGGAAATGGTATGGAGATGGAATTATTTGATAGTGGAGGCGGGGGTGTATGTTCTGGCCGGGGAAATCTTGAGAGGTCGGGCAGGAACGAAATCTAGGTAGGGGAGGTGGTACTGCATGGGATGTGGTGTTTACCTTGGACGGGAGTCGAACCCATACAATCTTCCCAGACGCTAGCTTCAAAATGCAAAAGCTCGGGAGATCCGTGCCTTCCTGATGTTTAACCCGGTTATGTCTGTCAGAGTTGAGTTTGACGATACTAGACGTCGTAGGAGATTGACTAGTTACGGTGTCCGTCGTGGTATTACAAGCTATCTGTTGTGACTGCTCTACTTGGCCAACGTAATCACCGGTTGGGTACCCAGGCAAACAGGCGCCCAAATTGTCATCTAGTGGGGTGGCGTGTTCCAGGGGAACGAGGGGAGAGATGGGCCGAGAGATGAGGCCGTGGCTCTGCGACTGAGGTTCGACCTCTATCGTGGAACTTATCAAGGGGTCAACTCTCTCAGTTCGTACTAGAGCTTGGCATTCCTTGCGTCATTGCCTACTGTGAATTCTCCCTCTTCTATTATACATTTAAGTCAGTGGTAATCACACACTATCTTACTACACAAATTCAAACTTCTATGGGGACACTAGGTGATTATAATCTAAAAAGGATGGAACACTATCAACTAGTTTTGGCGTAATATTTATAACGTGAAAAACCCTGGAGAGTCCTGGCTAGTAAAATACAAAAGGGAATACGAATAAGCTATCTCGCTAAGCACTCTTAATAATTATCAAAATTACATGGACGTGATAAAATATAGGCAAAGGCGAGCCTGGAGAGTATAATTAAATATCCCAAAGAAATTCCTTGACAAAATCTACAGTATGGCTACGCAATTCTACAGCGTGCTCAAATATATCTCGAAGTTAATAAGGGAGGCAAAACTAAGATAAGCAAGTATTTTACCATGGAGTCACAGGAAGTTGACTGGGGTAAAGGGTACCGGGGTCAAGGAGTAGGTTTACCTTGCGTATGGAGTTTCTCAAGCTGTTGAAGGCTGCAGTTCTTCACAGACTGCGGAGTGGAGGGTGCGGCATATTGCAGGTCGCGGAAAGGAGAGAGAGTCCTTGCAGACTGAAGAGTGCCTTGTTCCACGCCGAGGAAGTATTTAGCAGACTAGAGAGTCCTGGTCGGACTGAGTAAGGAAAAGGCTTTAGCAGACTGAGGTGGGGGAGTCTTTGCAGACTGAGGAAGGGAAGTCTTCACGGACTGAAAAAGGCTCGCGTCCTCTTCAGCCAGCAAGCCCGGCACATCTGTCGGTGCAGGATGCAGGACTTCTATTTAGCCTATATGAAATTTTTTCATATCAGCAGTTCTTTGGGGTACAGAGGGTTGTGTAGCCTTCCAACATGGGGGTGCGTTATTAGGGGTGCAGGAACGCCGCTCATTTCATATCGCCTCGTGTGAAGGCGACGACAAATTAAAACCCCTGTCCTCGAGGCAGACTGGTCATGACGTCACAAGGCCATGGGGGTGCTGCCATCTCTGGGAGTTGCAGGAACTTCTTCCAGGGCTAAGCAACGAGTAGTAGAATTTCACAAATATAGATTTATTTCGCAGGGGTGCCTTTTAGATGCATAAATTCGGGCGGGCAAAGTAGTTCATAATCATGCACGTAATTTACAATGATGTATTCGGCTACCCAGGCTTATTGATTTTCCTTGCTCGATACATTTTATTCAATTTGCCGCTTATATATTTTTCCCCTGAGCAAGGATGGCTCGTAGATGGGGAGAAGTCGTCCGTAGAGTGCTAATGACCCAGGAATTAAAGTTAAAATGATGGTAAGCAAAAAATTTAAATTCACGCAAGTTTTATTACGTTACTAGGAAATGGGGAAAGTCCCAGCTAATTTAAACAAGATTAATCAACCAGCTAAATAGTAATTAAAATGTTTAACGTAATGGAACAGGCGAAGGTGAGCCTGACAAATAATTAATAAAGAATATGCAGAAATTATTGTATGTTGAATTACGCAATCTACAGCATCTCCAATTTACAGGGATTATCCAGAATGGTAAACTATGGTACGACGACCTGCTACCGCAGAGTCATGAAAGTTGACTGGGTTAGGGGGTGCAGGAAGTTGGATTACCTCTGTAAACATATTATAAAGTACAGGCAAAATGTTCCACATGTAATACAGTGATCCCGGCTAAACTCCTATATAAATAATGATAAAGTTACAAACTTTTATCGTTTATACAATGTTGCGTCAAACAAAGTGCTGTATTGGTCTGAATATAAGGCGACCTACAGCTTTAGGGGCCCAGACAAATGTAAAACACTATTTTGGTAGAAATTAAGAAGAAAATATATTAGGCCTACCTTTTTTAGTAAATCCTTTTTTGTGTATTCTGATGTAAAACAATGTATATCACAAACACTCTAGTATTTGAAAAGCAGTATGGCCTACCCTAACAGTTAAAAAAATAAAGATAAAAATATTTACATTTTAAAGTTGGAAACATAACTGCTTCTACAACCACTGTTTATTTGCCTTGCACTCGTTCCCCGCTGTTCCATTAGCGTGTGATTGTTCATTTTCACTGTTTACCGTAATTTAAGATTAGCAAATCTACAATGGTAATGAATCACATTAAAGCTAATATCGTATTTTATCCTTCCATTTTACTAACGCTAGATGTCACACAATTGAAATTTATTGTATTAAAAGTAACGTTAACGAAACGTAATCAAAGCAGCATGCTGGAACAAAAAAAACAAGTCGCTAGCATGCCACAGCTGCCAACCTGTAAATGACCTCCTCAAGGGCAAGCAGCCAACCTTACGTGCAGTTCAGTTTTTGGCCTGGAACTAATGTTCGCTCTGGCACAAATCTAGCGTGCAAAAATAAGGCGACTGCCGATTGCTCCGCCACACATCTAGCGTGTGAAAATAAGGCGACTGACGATTTTCGCATCTCTTATTTATGTAAAAACATTTGCCTTATATTCAAACCGATACAGAATATTTTTTTCCATCACCTAAGATTTTCCACAATCATTTCTAAGCTGGCTGTTTATGCAAATGTCTAGTAACTGGATGTGAAATACGTTATGCGTGCCGCTGTTTACAATGTGGTGCATAGTCTTCCCAACATGTTTGCTGTGTGGTGCAAGTGTGGCTTGCTACCTCCCCTTATATGCATGATGAGAAAGTGTTAAAAAAAAAAAAAAAAAAAAAAAAAATACTAACGTGATGTTCTCAAATTGTGATTTGTACCATTGTTGCGCCCAGACACATGTTAGCTACTTGTTTGCCCTGAGATGGCAGTAGTGTCGCAAGATGGTGCGAATGGAGGATGAGCAGGGCTGCTTGTCCTAAACATTTTTGGTCCTCCTGGGCCCGATTATTTACAGGAAATACAGTTTCGTTTACGGTAATGTACGCTAGAAGTGTAATATACGCTTTTAACGGTTTGGTGAAGGCGAATGCACAAGTTTCAGTGGGTATTGACTGGTTTTGTTTATGGTACGTCCTGCCGAAACTTGTAGTCCATAAACACACTGCAATAATGATCTCCGCCAGTTAGAGGAATTTAAGTCACATTTCTCGCTCACGTACGAGAACAATTATTCTGTCGTTTATTATACAGTCCTCTTCATGAATCAGTGCAACTTATTTTTGTGATAGACAGTTATTAACATCGTTAAATAAAATGGCGACTGCAGTAACACCTGAGCTACAATTTGTAATTTTCAATTATCTGCTAGCCGAGGCGGACGAGGCCAGAGAACTGTACGAAGCATCTAGGGAAGATGAATCGAAGGTGGAAGACTTCGAGCTGGTCTTCGAAAAGGTTATGTTGAAGAGAGATGAACTACAGGTGAATTTTTTTGCTATCTGCACCCAGCCACCTCAAGAAGACCCGAGTGTATTAGATGAGTGCAAGGAACAGTTTGTGGCATACGAGAGAGTTTTCAGTGACCAAAAAAAGGTTTATAGTAGACTGAAGAAGAACACTAGTGGCTACACGAACTGCAGTGATGGTTCACAAAGGTTAGGAATCCCATCAGCAGTGCTACCTCCATCACTGCCAGTATTCAGTGGCAATAGAGCTGATGGATAGGCTTTGCAGAGTTATTTAATTCAATTCTTGGTCAAGCTCCGCACCTTACCCAAGTCCAGAAAATTCCTTACTTGTCGGATTGTTTACAAGGGGAGGCCAGAGAGTTGGTACACAATATACCGGTTACCGAAAGCAAATTACTCGGTAATTTGGAAAATATTAGAGAAGAGGTTCAAGAGTTTGAGACTTGCGGCAACACTACATGTCATACCTGCCAACTTTTCAAATCCTCAATCAGTAAAACTTTTGAAAATGTCAATTTTAACGTAAACTGGATGCTGCAATTTTCCAAAAACCTACATTACTTTAAAGAAAATTTCTTCCACATAGGCCTATTTTTTTTTACATGTTAACCTTAAATTACAAAATTCATACGAAGTAGAAGTTAAAAATTCTTATGGTCAAGACTTCTTTAAAATTGCAGTAAATGCAGTTTTCACAATTATAGGTTAACTCTGTAAGAATGGGCATATGACAACCTGAAGTTTAAGGGAAATTTCTTTGCAAGAAAGTGAAAAATTATTGTCAAATTGTTTACTAAACTAGACCTACTTATTAACAATATGTTTTCTTTTAATATAAAAAAAAAAATTCACAGCTTAGTGTACAATGAGAAGTAATACTAACAGTAAACATTAACACATTACAAGCCTTACCTTCATAGCAACTTTCCTTTCAATCAACTTCAGTTATTCACATTAACTCTACAGCTGTTGTTGCATGTTATTTACAACACACTGTATCACATATTATTTAAAACAACCAAACTTAAAACAGTTCAAAATTTAATACTAATTAATACTGTTGACTGGCCATCATATACTTTTTTAACACTTCCGAATCAGGAAATGTCTTATTGAACATACGCTCGAAATGGTATGCTGCAATTATTGGAATGTTCTGTTGAACTAGAAAATACGTGAAATAGCATTCCGCTCCTGTAAAAAGTTATCCACATCAGAAGTTTAGACAAAGAACTGTCCAATTTCAAATTAATAAAACTGCCCTTCACATTTTAAATGCGTTTTCTGCACTTCATGTGGCTGAAAACATATTTTCTGCCACCATGTGCAATGTTTACATCGCGCCTACAAATATGGCAAAACGCAAACTACTCTCCTTTGCTAGACTTTAATATACACGGAAATTCTTCAGTTTACTCTTTCCAAAATAATCAGAAAATACGTTTTCTTACGTTTTCCACTCATTTAGCCAATTACTACATGATACGACGTAAAAATATGCAAATACAACACCAACATGGCCGACCAGTAAACACAAGCACTGTGTGATGCAAAGATGGCGAGATACGAGTATTGAACACTTCATAAAAATACGACTTTTAGCACTGTCTACAACTTCAATCAGCCAATAACATTGCACAATTAGCTACCAGATTCTTTGTTACAGTGACACATCTCTATCGCGCTATCTATGGCGATCATAAGAAAAATTCGTAAACAAACAAAAGTGTTATGAATTTATAATGAACAAAAAACCTGTAAAATTTTAGCCTTTTTCCGTAAACCCGTAAACACACTATAAAATTCGTACATTTTACGGATAAACCGTAAAAGTTGGCAGGTATGACATGTCCATATGATCTTGCATTTACAAAAGGTTGACAGTAAGAAAGAAGGTGGTTTAACCAAGTTTGTTAGAGTAGAGGAAGTAAATTTGAGTGCGTTGGAGGTTCAGAAATTTCCAGTGGCTCAGTGGGATTTCCTACTTCTAAATATATTGCTCAACAAGTTGGATGCACCACTCAGGCAGGAATTTGAACTTTTCCACTACAAGGATGTGCCATTGTATTTTAAACTACTGAAGTTTCTGGAACGGAAGTTTAGAGCTGCAGAGCATGTTCAGCATACTGCTTATGATCAACCTCTTACTCGCACCACCTATAGGAGCTCGCTCTCTGAGAGGAAGTTTTCCTCCTAGAATAAATTTCAGTTGATCAGCTACGGAAACAACAATCAGTCAGCAGATTCAAAGACCACCTTTTTTTTTTTTTGCATAACGATACAGGTAGGCAGATGTGTCCACTTTGTGGTGCAGCTCATGCCCTACACAGATGCCAGACATTTCTTTCAGAGCCGACTAGATAAGAGAATGGAGTGCATGCTAACCCACAAGTTGTGTTTTAACTGTCTGCGAGCAGGACATGCAGCAGTAAATTTGTCATTCAAGGTTTCCCTGTCAGCAGTGCCAATGCACACATCACACCTTGAGTCACTTGTCCCGAAATAGGCCTACAAGTTCTGATGATACAGACCAAGATACTACAGACCCTGCTGATCAAGAGGAAGGAAATAGTAGCACTGTCGCAGTGTGTTCGTCGTGTTTTTCAGAGAAGGATGGTCCTCCGACTACTGTTTTGCTTAATACTGCTCACATCAATGTGTAAGACAGCAGTGGGCAATACTAGATTGTGCATGCATCATTGGATAGTGCATCCCAGCAATCATTTATAACAGAAAGGTGTGTGAAACTCTTGGGACTTAAGCGACAGGCAGGGGTGAACATTTCTGGCATAGGGCATGCTAGGACAGACTCGAGAAGGGCTGTAGTATGTGAGATTACTTCCATTCACATGCCAGAGTTGCATCTTACTACTCGAGCATTGATTCTCAACATTACTGGTGACTTGCCTTCAGCTGAGATTGTTACAAAAATCTTGCACATCTGAAAGATATTCCCTTAGCCGATCCCGAATGTGAATCACCTGAGTGCATTAGAACAATTGTAAAAAAGTTTACCGTATTTCGGCACGTATATGCCGCACATTTTTACAAAAAAGGATGACTACAAAAAGTGGAGTACGGCTTATATAGAAGGTAAAATTTTTATTTTTTATTTTTTTCTTTCCAAAACATGTTTAGAAATTTGTCAACATACAGTACATTTGAATATTTTAACTCAAGGTGGGAATTGAAAAGAAGAAAGGGGGAGGGAAACACCTTGTGCAGTTAAAATTTTCTCACAAATGTTTTCTAGGGGAGAAATTAAATCTGAATTTATTATGCTTGTAAGGAATTGTGACTTAACAATATTTAAAGGAATACAAAAATTCAGTGCGGTCTAACCTTGAAATATTAATTATCCCTATACATGCCAAAAAATGGTATTTTTGGTGGGTGGAATGTTTACAACAAAAAAAAAAAAAAAAAACCATGTGGTAACGTTATCAATTTGTAAATTGTGCCGCTGTGCTCAGACACATGTTACCGTATTTACCCGAAAGGGAAACAAGGTTTTTTGACAGAAAAGGAATAGAAAAAATAAGGGGTCGTCTACAATTTGGGGTCATCTTAAGTCCTTCAAAACAGGCATGCCATGGGACAGAGGGTTTTGACAAAGGCTGTTCATGCTTAAATATTGTGTGTCCTATGATTCGAGACCTGAAAAATTAGATGCACTAGAGCGAAAAACAATGCAAATTTTGACATAAAAAACAAAAAATTGTGATTTTGATTATTTCAGCCGTAATTCATGAATGGTATTTTATGTGTTTTTGGCTAATTGAATACGAATGCATGCATAAGTTGGCCAGTAGATATCCTTGATTTATCACTTTAAACGAAAACATGTTTACTTTCCATCATATGTATTTACGACCATAGATAACATGAGCACAAGTGATGATGCGCCACTTTGAGTGAACACTTTACTCACAACCCTGCAAAAGTTTGTTCATTTCGAAAACACGCCATTGTAGTGTTCACGTCCACCAAGCACCATGCTATCTATGGAATTTACGCCTTGTTTCCATTCGTATTGTATCATCTTCACGTTTTAACCAAAAACTCTGTATTTTTTACTGCCGCACCGGCGGTGAAAAATATGTTTATATGCATCCATTTACGTAGAATACATTTGTAAATCAATTTATCACATATTGTAAACTTGCATTCGTCCAGTAAACTGTATTTTTATCATACACATTCTCTGTCAATATATGCAATAAAAAAACGAGACTTTTGAAGAAACAAAAGTTTTGTCAGTGGGCCTAACGAAAAAATCTGTTGTTGAAAGTTTCGATAGTTCAAAAACGAATAGGCAGATTTTTTTTGCTGTTTGTACAAGGTACTTTTTATTATTCTGTTTAACAGTGCTTTTATAGTTGTGTGTAAATTGTTTACATTATACTTTTCATGAAACAGTATACCCTTGCCAGTGTATTGTGACCGTTTGTTGTTCCCGGTGATAGGCAGAATACAAAATCTTAAGTAAAATCTGAACTTGTTTTCAATGTTGTCTGTTGATAAACTGTTGTCTGTATTAAAACCATAAATGTATATTTCTCTGGGAGTTAGGAATTTTTGCACGGAAATAGCAATAGATAGAAAACATTGCTTATCAATACGAATAACACTGCCAATTTCAGGTTTTACGAATATAGTGACATATATTATTTATGTCTTTATAAAGAGCACATTACAAATTGGAGCAATTCTCATGCAGAAACCTGCATGACAAACAAAAATAACACTTTAATAACCCATTTTGGTGGGGGGGGGGGGGGGGGGGGAACTGCACCTACTTTTTCAGCTCTCTACCTATGGTTGTATGTATTTTTGTAGTGCTGATACTGTACCTATCAACTCTGACAGGGTCCCCTCATGATGTCACCCAGCCATAAAGAGAAGGCTCAAGCCATAAAGAGAAGACACACACGTGTGTGTGTGTGTCTATATATATATATATATATATATATATATATATATATATATATATATATATATATATATATATATATATATATATATATATATATATATATAAAAACACACACAAAAGTTTTACAGCGTAAGAAAGCTGCTGCTACCATACAGCCGGGTCACACCTATTTCGTTGTGATTAACTTTTCTTTAAAAGTAAATAAAAATATCATATTATTTATATAATAGAATTTCTTCTTGAAGGGTTTGTCATAATTTCACGCAAAAATACATTTACCTAAATAATTTTTTTCAGCACTTCACAGGGGTAGTCTTGAATTCAGGTTTAAATATTTTTCACTCAAAAATATTTTTTATGAAGGGGTCATCTTAGATTCAGGGTTATCTTGCTTTTGGGTAAATATAATAACTGCTTTTTTGCCATGAGAGGGCAGTAGTGTCATAAGATGGTGTGAATGGAGGATGAACACGACTGTCCTAAACACAGGGTAGGTGGTTACCTAGCAACCAGCATGGTAATCTAGCGTCCTCTCTCTCAGCACTCTTTGTCTATCAGCAGTGCACCTTTCTTCCTCCCCTTACATGCTAACGAGAGGGGAAAATATAGTCTAGCAAAAGCATGTCGTATTGGCCCCTACCCTTGATACACCTGGCCGCACTGCAAGTAAAGTGCACCTGGTGATCATAGAGATTTTATCAAGATTTTCTGTCGCCCAAAATAATTGTACCTATCATCTTTAGTATTTCAAAACAAATGGTTTTGGCTAAAATCATTACGTAATACATTTTAACCAATTATTTTCAAAGATGTTTTGTATTGTGATTAAACCTTTTTTTCCCATAAACTTTGGTGTATAATTGTATCTAAAGTAAAATCAACAAGATTTTAAAACAAAATATTAATTTAATTCAATGAACAGCACCTTCGCGAATAATTGATACGCCTAGAAGCATATACTTGACCTCCCCTTGATGCCAAAAATTGTTTGAACATCAAGCAACTTTTATTACTAAGCGTAAATTTCATTTTCAGCAACTTCCTGTTGGGAAATCGGAGGGTATATATTAATTTATTTCAATAGACACACTTCTTTTGAATAAACTGGTATCCAGTATGGGTCTATTCAACACCTTTTGACGTCTAATAATGGGTAAGCACTGAGCCAGAGTGCAGCGTAACTCGCAACAGGAAAGCTCAGAGGACATGGCTTTGAGTGATTACTGATTAATTATTAAAAGATAGTGGATAAATAACTTTTTGATCACCTTATTTACTTATTTGTGTCTCAAAATACAATTTTTTTGGAGTGAAATGTAAATAATTATTTTAAAAGAAACGCATGCAAGATGTCGCCAACATGAAGAGGAGATGAGGGGTACGTTGTGTCACCACTTCCTCGCTTCCCCTTCGGCGTCACCCGTGAACACACTGCCCAATCAATAACCTCTCTCAACTTATTGCATATGCACAGGCCATTCAAAATTTTAGCGCATTTGATGTTATATTATTTTAATTTTCAGAAGGTTTGAAAGGGTTGGGCCGGCTTGCGTTTGGTGTCAGATTACAATAAAGAATAATAAAGTTAGAAATTGTATTTTATTGATGTACATATCAGAACCTTAATATACTGGAATCCTGCATGTATGGAAATTTTTTGACAGTCCCCTGAATAACAGTAAATAGGGAGTCGACCGTATATAGCCATTTTATTGATTATTTATTAGAATCTAATTAAATACTAACCAAGGTATCGACTCGCAAATATGGTTTGAGACAGTCACGTAAAAGTTGAGGCTCCATAATTGCTACACAATATCGCAAATTAAATTAAATGCACTCTTCAAGTTTTCAATTATTCTAACCAACTTTAATTACATGTAGGCACAATGGCAACGCCAGCATATTAAATGAAATGTTAGTTGTTAAGACTTCACTCGACTAGAAACAACATCAAAATACAGAAAAAAGGAACTGTAAAATGTACAACTTCAATGACAACAGATGTATAGGCCTAAACATCTTATACTTTAAATTTGGGGTTACTAACTGCCATATAAAGCACATTGTTCAAGGCAATTACGAAAACTAACCAGGGAATGGGACAAGAACTTCCAAATAAATTCATGGAATTCAGAGGATTTGAACACGAGAATGGGAATGACAAAAAAAGTAAACAAAACAATGGACTATATACCTTGAAACGGTGCAATGGCCAAATGATAGGGATGTGCGAACACTGAAATTTTGTTCGAGTCGAGCTCGAGCCGAGTATTTAAAAAAGCTTCTATCTTTCGAGTCAATATAAAACTACTAGCAACCTACTTCACACAAATATACATGAAACAATTACAGCATTTTCTTATTAAGAGTATTTAACAATACAGTTTAATGAATTTCCTGAACCATATTATAAAGTGTGCATTAAATTATTCCCATATCAAATTTTAAAATCTAATATTGTACAGTAATAACATCAACATGTAAGCTCACTGTCTAGTAATAAATATCACGGAAAAAAAATTACAGTGGGGGAAATAAATCACTCAATTCAAACAGCATTGTCGTATTGTTTAAATAAACAGAAAAATACTTTTTTTTTTTTTTTTTTCATAGGCCTACTGACTTCTCTTCACACACTATACAAAACTAAGTTTACTTGTTTACTTCTACTACTTTTGGAAATTATATTTTCAAACAAATACTCATGTTTCTGTGCTCTTTTAATTCTATCGGCTGAAGGCTTTACGTACGACACAAAATAAAAACTCGCTATTGGCTTCACGTCTATACGTCGAAGATGTTCCTACAAAACACAAAATAAAATGGCGCCATTTCGTAAACATCTTCATGCCAAAGATTTTCTACATGACACGTTACACAATGACTTTGAACCGTTTCACTATGCACACGTTTATCATCAAAAGACACTGCTTGCGCTAGGTTCGATGTGGCGAGCCATTTTGGGTTGAGTGATGCTTGCATGTCTCATATCTTTGACGCCTGAAAAAAGCAATCGTTTACGTTTCGTTTTCAGTCTATACAAAGACAGTCCGAAAGTATTTTTAATTCAAAAAAGATCAATCTTTTATTTACGTTGAAAACTAACACAGTGAAAGACATTTGTGAAGAATTTGGTGCATTAATAGAAGTTTCTCTGATTTATAGCTAAATCATAATTTAGCTTTTTATAGTGAATAGTGCAACTTTTCAGATTTTATAATGGTTATTTCGCATTTG
This sequence comes from Dryococelus australis, assembly GCA_029891345.1. Taxonomy (NCBI): domain Eukaryota; kingdom Metazoa; phylum Arthropoda; class Insecta; order Phasmatodea; family Phasmatidae; genus Dryococelus; species Dryococelus australis. The sequence goes on from CM056998.1 coordinate 78,402,056, forward strand.
CGAATTTTCCGGGACTCTACAAATAGGTAACGCTCACATTTTCTTGCACGTATGCATAAAAGATGGCACGAAGCTGTGTGACGAATGTTACTGAGTGCACACAAAGCGATAATTCGGTATATGCACCAATGGAAAATTCCCAAACTTTGCCCGCCATATGGCCAATAGTTGTTTATTTTATGATGCATATAAAATGAGGCTTTCTTTCTTGAATTCTTCAGGACAAAATTGCAATATACACTTCTACCCCCGAAACTCGAATTTTTCGAGCTTCAGAAAATGATACTATCTTGAGTCGAGTAATTACAGAGCTTGAGATTGTACTCGAAATTTCGAGTACTCCACATCCCTACCAAATGATGTTACGAATTTGTTACAAATAGAAAATGTGTTAGTGTGCAAAACAAAAAGAAAGTGATGAATTTCAGGTACCGCTAATGTTCAATATTGTGTCTAGTGAGATGTTACAACTTGTAATTACCTCTCCTAATTCGCTGGCATCTCTTGTGCAAGTATTGCCATTGATGCTTACGCTAAAATGTTTGCAGTTACAGACAGTGAAAATTTACAAACGGTTTCAAGAGCCACTTTATCATGAACCACATATAACTATGGGTGGGCACAATACCTGCAGAACTCGATGTGTTCATCATCATCCTGCTCCTGTATACCCTCCCCCTCACAGTGTGGACACGACCACTTGCCCTCTGGAGTCTCTTCCAGCTCTGGGTCCAAACACACAAGGTGGTACGCCCGAGGACAGGTGTCGCACAGGATGATCTCCCCTCCTTGCTGACACACCTCGCAGTAGTCCTGGTGATCTGTCTGAAATCACACAAACTCAGCTCAGTTCCAGTATTTAGTTTGGAGGGTTTAGCATTAACAGCATGTAAATACTGATGCTACTGTAATGTGTGAGCCCTAACAATGTGGCCTTACTACAGAAACAATTTTGGAATTTAATCTTTTCTGTGGCAAATCTACATAAAAAAGACAAATAATGGGTGAATAATACAGCGATAATGTTCAAAAGATCAACAAACTACCTGGTCCAAACTATTTGGACAACACAACGAAAAGTGAATTTCTAACCAATTGCCTATATACACAAAGACACTGCATGCCTTCATATGGTCAGTGGCCAGTGGTAGTGGCCCGTCCTTTAAATAAAATTTAAGACACCAATCAAACTCCCTAGATTGTCATCCAGTGGCAATTTACCCTTAAAAAGCAGCAGCAAGGTTAGCAAAATGAAACTTATAAAGATACAACTAGTGTACAAAATACTGTATTAAAAATGGATTATGAAAGTAATAAATGTTCATATTTAATGGTTTGTCGAATATTTTAAAAAGTTAGAGCACATACCTCATACCCATCTTCTCCCTCACCACCAGGAAACTTTGAAGTGGTCTTGGTTTTCTTTTTCTTTCTGCTTTTATTGCCTATCTTTGTCTTTGCTTTACGACGTGGAGGAGCTGCCTGGCCAGATGAAGGGGTATCTACGCTGCCTGTCTCCGCCTCCTCATCTGCCACCGCCCCTTCTTCTGGGGTAGTCTTGCTGGCATCTTCTGCTTCTTGAAGCATCTGCTCAAACTCTGCATCAGAATCACGTTCCGAGTTGACCAATGACTCCCCTTCCTCCTCCTAAAACAGTGGGGAATGGGAGTTAATACAAAAATAATTATCACCAGTAAACTTCAAATCTTTAATCAGTAAAACGATTCATGATAGTTAATTTTTAAGAAACACTGAATTAAGCAATTTTCAAATTACATATTTTATGAAGTGCGTATGTGATGTAGTTTGGGAAAAAATTTTATACAACTAAGTTTTAGATGTTTTTTTTATTCCCTTAAAGTATCTATTAATTATAATTTAATGCAATAGCAGGTGCAGAGCAGTGAGTTGCTGTGTCAGAATGGTTTTACATCAGAACTGACATGTTCATTGCATACTTAAAAAAAAAAGTAGTGCGGATATTATGGGTGTCTACTGATCTTCATTTACAAAAATAAGTGGACTTTTTGGTTACTTTTGGGAACCTTTTCCAACAATTTTGGTAACATTATTTCTCCTTTAACTGTAAATTTAATTAAAATTAAAACTTATATAACTGATTTCTTGGCACTTATTAATAAAAGATTGGTATCCTATACAGCCTGAAATGCATATTGTTGCAAGTCTGACGGAGCCTGCAGAGAGGTGCCCAAGCTGAAGGGGTATGCTTGACGTGTGCTGCTTATACTACTGATCAACTACAATTACGACTCATCGCTCTTTACGTGAAGTACACCCTTACTTCCACCTACGTAAGAGTTGTCTGCTTCAACCACCCACGAGAGAGTTGTGCACACAATAAATTCTCTGCTGCTTAAATCTCCCAGCAGCTGAGCATGTGGCCACAAGGTTACACAACCAGTGGGCACGGCACCTACCCCCCTTCCCCTGCACTGAGTACCAACAAATTTCAGCCACTTCGAGTGCGGCCGAGCATCACCAAAGATGCACGAACCAAGGAATGCTGACAAGAGGATTATCACCTCCCACACCAGCTCCACGGCAGGACGACACGTGCCTTCCCAGCACCCCACTGCGGCAGCCTAGACTTTAGCACTATATAAGTCTGTGCGCAGCGGGACTCCAGCAGTCATTCTTGTTTCTTCTTTCGCGACATCTCGAGCATTGTTGAGTGCTGGGACCTACAAAGATCTTCCAAGTCTTAAGTACGCCCCCAGTGGAAACTTTCAACTACGACGACCAGTCATCCAACGAACAGCAAACACGCTAATACTCAACTTCACTTTGTCTCTTCTAGACACCCGCTTTCTTTAGTACAGTTTAGTGGTAAAGTAGTTTTCACATCTAAAACAATATTTCCCTTTTTAACCTACGATCAGATTGCCTACACCTGGCTAACGTAGGTGCCCTTCAGCACTCCACTGTTCGGTAGGAGTTAGCACAAGTCACGTGTTTATTGATTTTTCAATAAACAGAATTTTGTTCTCTATCTTTGCAATTTTTCATTTACTGAGTATCTTTCTATTTCGCCTGCTAGGAACAATCCATGTTGTGCACTGCCAACAGAAACAGAGTATTTTCCTAAACCTAATTAACACACCTATTAGATGGCCGCCTGTTTCTTCTTACCAACCGAGCACTCACTCACTGATAGTGCTGGGGGGAGGAACAGAGGAGCCACAACCACTAGGAATACCTTCATCCAAGGAGGGGCAGCAGGCTCAGGTTATTCTCTTGCTTTGGAAACTGATAGTGCTGGAGTGACCATAGCCTGGCCTGGTCTTGCCGTTCAATCTTGCCTGAATTCACATCCAGTAGAGGCATTGGTGGTCAAAACGGCTCAACGTTTCTGATCAGCCCACCAAGCGTGGGGGATCAGTGAAGACTTTTACCGAGCTAGTGCCAGCAAGCAGCTACTGGATTGACACTGTTAAATTGTTTCTCGTCCAGGTGCACTACGTGTGTTGCTTAAGCAGCAACACTTATGCCTCACAAGGTAAGGCACGGCCAAAGGCGTAGGGAGCAAAACCTAGCGTTTCTTGCTGCCAAACAGTGGTCTGCACTCACCCCTCCTACGTACGAAAGGTAGGCGGAATGGGACAGTGCCGCTGCACTAAGGCACCAAGCAGTCGCAACTGCTGCAGTGGTATTTGTATATTTTCCGCCGAATATTCGCACCAGCCAAGAGTACCACCCGGTTCCAAGAGGACTGGTTTACAGGACTGAGGCTCAGTACGGCCTGGCCAATCCCAGGTTCTGGAGCCAGGAATTTGTTGCCTGGAATTGCCAATACAGCATAGGGCAACCCAGCACCCATTGAGTTGAGACCAAGGATCGAAACATCAGCTTCATCAGCATCACGGAGGTCATCTGAGTAAGTCAGTAGCTAACACCTCTCGCCAGCCACCAATAAACCTCTATAAAATCACGCTACTGGTCTAGTGTACAAATCCTAGGCGATCGTACCAAGCAGCCCTTAACTGGGCATGCATCAGTGTATTTTGAGAGAAGTGGGTAAACAGAGCCGCTGAACTGAGAAACAAGGACACCGCCACATATATAAGGTACGCACAAGACTGGGACAAGGTATTAGCCCACTGCAGTTCTGCAGGAGCCCGTGCCAGATGGGCAGATTGCATCAGTGCCTAGCGAGAGCCCTCGATCGATTACCGTCTACATGTCTGCATAAAGAATACAGAGGTAAGCGTCAGGTTCGTCAAGCGTATGAGTTGGGGTATATTTTGTAGCTTGGTTGTAAACCTTTCATCATTAACAGTCATTCATAAATATTGTTGAGAAAGTTATATTTGTATTGAATTACTAATTGCCTTTCACGAGATCTATTTAGAGTCCATTAATGTAAATTAAAGTAATAGAGTGGTCTCGCCATATTGAGTCTTTTTTGCACATTCTGACCTTCCACACAGTGCTTTACCTTGATGCATGACAGTCCCAGCTGACTGACTGTACCTGTCCTGGGTGACTGACTCGACGCTAAGCCAGTCATCTCAAAGCGGTTTATTCAGGTCTCGGCAGGGAGACCCGGTTAACAACACAGGCCTGGTGGATCGGCGACATGGTACAAAGTCGGGCTCGGCAATATTTATGTGGCATGGTGCAGATTTAGGTTGTGGTGCAGTAGCGTGGAGAGGTGGTGAGGTACGTGATGGTACTGCACCTGTTCCCACTACTGGGGTGGTATGTGCGGGTGAGGTACTTGGCTGTGGTTCCTGTATGCTGGTGAGCCATTCGCCGAACAGTGCCTTCTACACTATAGGGTGGTATCCTTCCGTGACCTTGGTAGGTGGTTCGAACAAGTCCACGGGTGTGATGATGGGTGCTGGTACGGTAAGATGTCTCAGTAATGCAGCTTGCTCACGTGGACTAAGCCACCATAACTCACTAGGAAGTATACGTAACCCCTGTGGATTTTTGGAGATAGCTCTCGTCTTCTTGGCCCATCTGTCAACTCCACCACTACGAGTATAAGGCATCAGACACAAAAATTGGGGCTGCAAGAGGTAGGCAGTTGATGTGTATGTGTCCACATGTAGGTGCAAATTATTACTGCTGCCAAAATCATAGCACTCTCAACTACTGCACCAGGTAGAAAAGGCGTGAGCTGTGAGGGGATGGTTGCAGGAACTGCATGTTGTTGTGCCGCAGGGGTAGTTTTCCCTGCACCAGAATGCAACCCTCTCGGCACCACTAATGAGCGGTGAGAGCTGAGCACCGCTCGGCAAGCCGATCCCACCGGGAGCATACCTAGTGTCGTGGCTCTATGGTTACTCCCACTTAGTGCAAGGAACGGGTGGCCTTCCAATACTGGTGAGGTGAGTGTCCAGTAGTCGCTGGTCCCCAGACTCCAACAAGAAGATTCACTCCTTGGCATAACGAAGTGAGCAGTAAGGTGGGGGGCGACTTTGAGCCAGCAAGCCAACTTCCACGGGACGGTATGCTAGTGTTGTGGCTCTACCGTTCACTAACTGGGGCAAAGAATGGGTGGCCTTCCAAGGATAAACTTGTGTGTCGTGTAAGTTCGGAACAGCAAAACCCGGTCTCCTGCTGAGTCCTCCAGCTCTGATATGACACAAGGAAGGAGCTCGGAGTGAAAGGCAAAAGAACTGGTAAGATCGGTGTTTATTGACCATAAGGAAATAAACACAGATAGCAGAGGTGCTATCTCCTTATTCCACATGGGCTAGGCAGAAGGTAAATCACCCTATCTTAAAACAGAGGAAGGTGCCCTGTGTAAAACCACTAGGAGAGGCAGTTGCTGGTGTGTGTAGCGTAATGTTAACCTCGGGGCGAGCTCTTCTCAAGTTGTCCGTAAGGGACCGAACGTGTAAGTGTGAAGCTGTCAATACTGCTGGTTCTTCCTTAGGTTATGCTGGAGAGGATCTTTGGCCCCACGAGGTGAGCGGTGAAGTACAAGGAGAGGTTTGAGCTTCTGCACCAATAGCTGGAGTGATAAGGGCTCAGGAGACGCAATTGAGAACTGAAGCAGAACTGACTATCTGGAGGTAGGGATGCATCTCCTTATATACTTCTCGGTCATCCCTTCCTTCACTGGCATAGGTCATCTAGAGAAGGGGTTAGCAGGTGCAAGCCCAGCACCTAGATCCTTTGTGCGTGCGGTGTAGTGGAGAGTGGTGGGACTAGGCATCTTGCATGTGGCGGCATCCCGTGACACACTGCTGTACTTGCCCTGGACCTCTTGCATGGTCTCGGTGGCTCATCACGCAAAATAATAAATTATTATTGGGACGTATATCCCAGCCCGGTAGATAGAACAATCTTGTAGGCGGTGGTATCGTAACTCGAAAGACAAACTGCCAGGGATGAGTAGCAGTCATTTATTAATATTGAAGAAGACGTCGTGCATCAACCTTTAACTTGTACTGTCTTACATCTAGGGATGGGTTGATACCACATTTACTCAATACTAGTTTTGATACAACACTCTCACGATACTTGATACCAATACTTTTTTCGATACCAAATTAAAATTGTTAGGAACACAAAACAACTACGCCAAGAAAATTGGTCATTTTACTAGTGTTGTTGATGCACACTGAAACTATATAAAAACACACAGTACACTTGAAACAAACAGTGGACGGCCTGTAACTCAAACATCCTTAACCAACTTTTGTTTCTTCTTGAGGAAGGGGAACTAACACTCATCACGGTACATCCAGTTTAGGTTCTTCTCTACCCATCTGTTCCATGTGTTGTGATGCAGCTGGAGTAAACTTGTAGACGGTTTTCCACTTTTCAATATTTAAAACATTATTGTGTGACTGTTACACGGCAGCAATAATTATGCGATAAAACATAGTATGAAAATAGTGGATTCTCGATTACTTGTTTTTCAGTGGACCAACAAGACAAAAGAAACCATGCAGGGAAACGATGGATAAAGATTTGGATTCTATACCTAAGAAACATACATAACCTCAAAATGCAATTCTGTTTAAACCAACTGCCTAAAGATGTTAATAAAACAACTTATTCAAGTCAATTTATGACAAAAATATTAACTTCAAATTTTTTATTTGAGCCAAATTTAATTTATATTTATAATAATATTTTTATTCAATGTTCCTTCGTCGACCAGGCAATGCTCAATCCCTTGGTTAAAACTAAAAAAACTTTGCTACAATTTTTGCCAATCTTTACTTGCAATCTTTTTCAAACCTTTATAATTCTAACCAAACACGCAGCCAATAGTTTCCGATAATAAGCACGCCCGGTTAAAATATTGCCACGTCTCTAACAACATTCCAAATTCTGTTAACAATAACAAATGCACAAATCGTTCAATACACTGTCTCGGATTGTGTGATTCATTCTCATTGCCACCAACCTATGAGTACAGTAAACATGTAAGAAGAATAAGAATCCAAAATGGTTTCTCATTGTTGCCAACCTACGAATGTAATAGACACAGGATGAAGAAGAAGAAGAAAAACTGTTGAGGAATGCAAACAATACTATTGATGGCACCAGTTATTGATTATCCGTGTTGTATTGTATTTACATAGCATTCAAAAACTAATGATGCGCACAATCTTTGACAAATGTACTAATGAGAGTTACAATGAAATGTAAATAATGGGAACGAATCATCGAAAATCCACTGTATTTCATGGTTAACAATTGTTCCGAATATATTTTGGCTTTCCGGCAGAATATCTGATCAATGGATGCAGGAAATTTATGTTTTAAGAGTTGTGTCATGCCGGTTTTTTTTAACACTGTTTATATAGGAAAGTTGATGGTACCGTCCAAAAAAACTACTGATACGGGAAAATAGAATAAACGGGATCGCAACAACTACGTTTCACTATTATGGACATTTTGTAAATTTGTGCTTGATAAAAAAATGTGCATGGTAAATACCATTAACACAATAAAATTTGATAATTTTGAATATTCTCATGATATACTTGATACTAAAAAGTATTGAGGGAAGTATCGAGGGTATTGAGGTATCGCAGCATCGAGGATCCGATCCCTCCTTACGTCGTATGAACTAAGACAGTAACATTGGTGGAGGTGCCTAACGTTTCCATCCTGATCCTCTGCTTGCATTAAATATCTGTCAATTTTGCCTTGCTCTGTAGTACACATATGCATGTCTTGATGAAGCTTGAAATTGGGGATACTAACGAGTCAAGTGAAGTGTTAAATTTTACTACCAGTGTCAGCAATTACATGAGATGTGTCACCTTACCACACATTTTCTTAAAAAGTGTAATTATGAAGATCATATAGGTAACATTTTGCAGATACGGCCACGTTAAATAATTAGTTATTAATATTATATAGTAATAACAGCACACTTATATGGCCATGTTTATATAAGAATTGATGAGTTCTGATAAAAGTAAACCATTGTTAGATCAGCAAATAAATTATTTAAAACTGCAAAATATCTATCAGAAACTAGACAAGCTGTAGAACATTGGGAATTAGATACCACAAGCTTTAATTCTCTGATTAAAAAATAAATAAACTTATACAAGAAAATTCTAATTTTATTTCAGAATTAGATAGCAAATCCACACATCTTACAAGAGGCTTAGTATCTAAAATTGTAGATAAAGATTTAATTCCCACTCGTGCAGAAAAATTACTACATACATTTTCAGGAGAAGTAGGGCAGGATATTGATGACTTGGATCACTACCTTGCAGTAAGTGATTTTATATATATATAAACTGGGATGAGGCAGAAAGGTGTAGACTTAAAAAATTTCATCTGGCAAGAACAGCAAAGAGAATGTATAAAAATGCAGTACAGAACAGAGTAGGACAGTAAATTACATGGTTAGAAATAGTAGACAAGTTGTGAAAAATACTTTCTCACCCATTGACAACTTGGAAAAATGTAGGCAACTGCTGTACACAAAAAAGCAAAAAATGGGAGAAAGTTGCCAATCACATACTGAAGATCTGTTGTACTATCAGTGCAAGTACACTCCTAATCTATCAGAGGCCGAATTCATAGCAATAATTTGGAAGTCCTTGTTGCCATCAATAGCAGAAAAAATAGTAGGTCTGCAGAATGATATGGTATAACAACTCTTTAGTAATCTCAAAGAGTTACGTTAGGGCTAAAAAGGTACAATGACGCTATTGCCACACGGTCCCCTAGCCATGAAACAGAGGGATTGCATAGCGAGATAACTAAATTGAAGAAGTAAATTACAAAATTTACACTAACTGCCCAACAGAATCAAGTAGTTCAGAAAAATAAAACACATATAGGCACAAATACTACACTCAATGACCCCCCCCTTCCCCACACACACACACACACACAGTACAAAAGTACTTACACAACAAGCAGGCATAATGATTACAGTAGGTTCAACAATGAAAAGAGAAATCAAAACACCACTTAACCAAAATTAATAGTAATTCGCTCAACCAGAGTTCCAATGCTGCATTCACACATCAGACACGGGGGTTTTTCATATAGGCAAAAAACTGGAGAACGAGGGGGGCCAAACGCATTACCCCCCACGGAAAATAAAGATAATAGTACAATAAAATAACCCAGCATAATGGTAACAGGATGCAAAACCATCAGAAAGAAACTAAACATTTTGAGAACAGGAATATGACCTATGCACAAGTAGCAGCAAAAAATTCTACGGCAGATGGTAGGTGCTTTTCTACAACACAAAATGTAGTTAAATTTGATAAGGATGGAGAACAAGCAACAGAAAATTGTGTAGGTGGTGAAGTGGTTGCAATGGAATTTTGTGCACAGTCTGGGAGAATAGCAGAAATAGGTAAGGACATTTTCAATTTCTGTAGTTGATCAAGTCGTTCAAACTGTGGCTGACGGTCGCTACATAAAAGAGCGATTATGGATTCTGTCTGCCATAAAAATGTTCCAACAGAAAATGGTACTTTAAAAATTACATTAATTTGGTGGGTATTAAAAAAAAAAAAAAAATTTGGTCCTGGTAAAATCCCTATTTAAATAATGTTAACATAACCTTTTAACGTTACTCGCATATAGCGCTAATAAAAATATTTTTGGGTCCCATCACCTACGATTTCCCGCAACTATACTTTTTAAGCTGGTTGTTTATGTAAACTTCTGGTAACTGGATGTGAAACATGTCACACGCGCCGCCATTTATCACAGCTCTGCAGCGAGTTGTCTATTATCTTGTCTTTCCCACACATCTAGCCTGTCGACAATGCAGCATGCAAATTTGGCTTGCTACTTCCCCTACACGCCTCCGAGAGGGGAAGTGGTTACCTATAGCAACAAGCGTGGCAAACTAGCATCCTCTCACATGCTCCTTTCTCTCTCTCTATCTCTCTCTCTCTCTCTCTCTCTCTCTCTGCTGCACACCTTCTTTCCTCCCCTCACATGCCATTGTGAGTGGAAGCTGTTATCTAGCAAAAGAAAAAAAAACAAGTCTGTAAGCCACGGCCGCTTGCCTTCACACACCCGCCTCAGAGCAAATAAACTGTACCTGGTGAAAGTATAAATTTGATCAAGATTATATATCACTCAAAATAGTTGCGCATATCATCACTTGTATTTCAAAACAAATGGTTTCACCTGAAAATGTTACACAAAACATTTTAACGAGGAATTATTATTTGGAAAGATGTTTTCTTTTGTGATTAAAGGTCGTTTTTTCCTGTAAGGTTGGGGTTTCGTTGTATCTGGCGTAAAATTAACATGTCTTTAAAACATAATATGTATTTATTAAGCTCAAAGGGCAACATCTTCGCGAATAAAATTATTTGCCCAAAAGCATATACTCTTACCACTTGTCACCAAAAATTGTTTGAACATCAAGCGACTTGTATTATAAGTGTAAAGTTCATTCTCAGTAACTTCTTGCGGTGAAATCTACGGGTTTATATTAATTTATTTCAATAGACACGCGTCTTTGAATAAACTGAAAAAATTGACACACTCTCGCTCTCCCCTTCACCTATTCCTTCTTCTCCTCCCCATCTCTCTCTCTCTGGTGAGTCAACCTTCTATTTGTCCCCTTCCTACCTGAGTGGGGGAGGAGGGGAGAGAGAGAGAGAGAGAGAGAGATGATTTTGGGGGGGGGGGGGGGGAAGGGAAATCTAAAGTAGAATTGAATGTGCTGATTTCCCTCCAGTCGGATGTAAGGAACCCTTGGGCAGTGAATTAATGTTTGATGGATTTTTTCCCTGGCAGGTCGGGGTTTGGCCCACATTGTGGTCCTTGCTGGCGTACTGCCTAACAGAAGGGTGATGGGAAGTCGGAGGGGAATCAAACCCCAGGGTGAGTTTGACTGTGAATATCTCCCTCCCAGGGAGCACAGCTTTGCACACCGTGAAGGCTGCCAAAATTCGGGAAGCCAGCTGTCCAAAATAAATTTAACTACGACTTTTGAAAGATAAGGAGGTCGGCGTACACAAAATTTAATGAGTTGATCCTCCTTCAGATGCTTCCTAATCAGCATCCTGTTCGCGATATAAGCGTCCAAGGGGAGATGGTCTCGTGGACTTGCGCTATAGGATGTACTTGAGCGGTGGGGAAGCTAACCGGCATTTTGGTACAGTTGGGGGTGGAATTGTGATTCTAACTATCTTCCAGGCAGCGGTGAGGATGGTACACGTAGTTACACGTGGGCGAACGACGGCCAAGGTTGGGGTAGGTGGTTTTGCTACAAGTATGGGCTTTGGTGGGTAGTAGTAGCTTACAAATTCATAACTAGGCCACGGCCAGCAGATACCCAGCCTGGAGTCGAGTTCGGACTCGTGAACGCATGCTATTAGGGGCGAGATGGGGCGTAGTCCTGGTGCGGTGACCTCTGGCACTGGCGACGGGGGTGAATTATCTGAGATTGTGTTGTCTAACTAGGGGTTATTGGAACTAGATAATTCTAATTGGTGGGCCCATCACGCCTGGCGACTTAGTCGGGTGGGGCGTCCACCTCCCTTCTTCATCATGAGGATACCGAGTCAGGAATGCTAACAAACTCTCCTACAATAAAATATACTAGGCTCTCTCATTATATCACAATACTCACGCCTCCCCTAGCTGTCAACTGATAGTCCTCGGGGAAATGAGTTCTCTGTCACTCAGTGGCCCTACTGATGAGAACGACGGGCTAGAGTTGGAATGGGTCAGTAGCCACTACTGGCCATCATTCAAACAGATAAACCCATGGCAGTGTGCCACCCCATCCTCCGAGCCGCGACAGTGTTACCAGACTTCGTGCCGAGTACGCCCTACTCTGTACATGGGCTGTGTGCCGATCCCCAGGCACTAAGATTTTACATCACTATTCTCATGTGACTGGCAACACAATTAAAACTATAAATTGAACTGACAGCCTAAGGCTGCCCCGTAAGAAGAGTTTTCATGGCATACCACAAAGGCCGTAGTGCATCAATACATAAAACCATAGACAAAAAGAAAAAAATACTTACATTGGTCAACAGCTGTGAAATATTATAAGATCGTTCAACACTGTAATGAACTCCCAAAACCACAAGAAAAATTTACTGACATAACTAACATGTTCTTTACAAAAACTGACAAATTACTGACACAAGGGAACTTCTTATACCGGTTTTACTGATACGATAGGTAAAGCTTTTCAACTCCACCTTCCCTTCGCCACTCTATCGCTGCCAAAAATCACTATAACAAAACTCTGTAAAGTATTTATATTTCAGAGCATAAACTTTTTAACTACATAGTTTTAGAACGTTTTCCTGATGTACAGCTATAGCCTTTAAAATAGTTAAAATACCAATTTAAATATGTGCTGGCAAGAAAGGAGGAGTCTTCGTTTTACACTACTTCTGAAAGAGGAAATCATTGGACTTGGATGGGGTCACTGTGACTTAGTGGTTTGCCTGCTTGCCTCCCACCAAGGCGAACCGGGTTCAATCACCGGCCGAGTCACTCCCAGATTTTCGCATGTGGGAATCGTGCCAGACAGTGCCACTGGTCAGCGGGTTTTCTGGGGATCTCCTGTTTCCCCTACCCCTTCAACCCGGTGCTGCTCCATTCCCACCTCAATCACCCTCACGAACACTAAAGCCCTGCCATTATGAGCCGCCCAAATATTTTCACTCGCTAATTGGACTTGGATAAGACTATTGGGACAGAGTTAAGCAACAAAACAGCAAACAAAAAACACATGTTTGGGAGACATTGACCATTGAAGTAAAATTAATGTCATTTATTGTATATTTCATGAAGGCTAATAAAAATGTATCCACAAAATTGAGATATATCTAATGAATATCTAGTTTCCATAGTATATCAAACTTTATACTTCATATACCTTTACAAACACACCTGATACACACACATACATACATACATGTATACAGATGTCACAATATATACCCATTATATGTACAGTGAAACCCCAGTTTCACACTTTTCGAGGAACCAGGAAAAAGTGTTGAAAATGCAGGAAAGGGAAATTTATGCTGTAACAACAGTACATGGAACTGAGAATATAGTGTAAAATTCAGGAAAGTGTAAAAACAGGGCATGTAAAAAAGGGGTTCAACTGTATACACAAATCACAATGTGGGTAGTGATGCACAGAGCCTATACTCACCGAGCTGCCCCTCTTTCGCTTCCCAAGCTTTATCTTCAGAGTGGGCACCTTGCTGCTGGCAGACTTCTTAACACTACCGCTTGTCTTCTTACGACCACTGCTACGCTTCTTCTTCTTCTCCTCACGTTCATCATCATCCTCATCTTCGAGACCTAGATCTAGGCTTTCACTCTGCAATGTTCAATTAAAAAAAAAAAAAAAAGATACAGTAAAACATTTTCAAAAATTGTGAAGGGACTGAAAAAAGTAATTGTGCTTATTAACCAGGAAAACTTATCAAAAGGGTTAAATTATACATGTGTATATAGACAAAGTGTAAAATAAATGAACTTATTAAGCAGGAACTTCTTAAATGGGAAACATCTAAAGAGGGTTTCACTGTATATATGTGTATGCAAGTTGCATGTACAAGCATGCGAGTGCAAAACCCATCCACCCACCCACCCACCCACTCTCTCACACATACAAACACACACAAACACACACACACACACACACAAACATGCACAAAATATAAAAATTTTCTGTAACTTTGTGAGCAAAAACATTTTCAACAAAACCACAGTACAACCCTAACAAAATAAACCCTTCACAGTTTCCAGGTATATGGTCATTATAACAGGTCGGTTTCTAAAGATCTTTTGGGAAATTTTGGATTGTTTTTGACTCATCTCTAGTACAAAAATTACACATTATATATATATATATATATATATATATGCGTGATGCATATATAGACTACTACTATTTTTTTTGCTGCTAATATGTATTATCACGTGCGTGTCACATGCCCTACAAGTGATACAACCCTCAACAGCAGCTACCCAAGCTAACATTACGTATCCTAGAAGCAAGTGAATGCCTGGAGAAAGTAATGCACCCAAAGGAAGAATATATTGAATCCCGCCAGTCTTAAATAAAACCCAGTGAAATAGAACTGTACCAGTAAACCACACCAGTGAAAATGCGCCTGAGCTCATGCAGCTAATGCCATCCACCTAACAGGAAGGCCTGCTTCCAGCTGTCCCAAAAGATAGCACCAGAATATGGCTCTGCCTAAAGGGGGATGAGCCACCCCGCTGAAGCTACCCGAAGCCCGAACATGCCTGAGACACCCCCAGAGCAGGAGAATATATGTCCCTGCACCGCTGCAAATCGGCAGTTGGATTCCAGCAGCTTGCTCCACCAACATTGTGTGCTGGAGCTCTCTGCTCTGTCTACTCTCTTCTGCTCTCTTCACGAGAGACCATCAGTTGATCTTCAGCTACCAATGCAGAACTTCTTGCACACACTGCAGCCCCAGAAAAATCATCATCCCCCTCCTTTACACTTGCAGTTAAAACATACACCCCATACTTCCCCTTAAAATCCTTCATAACACCCACCTTCAGTTATGGTTTAGTTGTTACCATGGCTACCTAGTTGTTATTCTGTGCTCTTCTAGTTTTCCTTTCAGGCCAGGCTCTTCTAGCAGACAGGCATCTTCGCCTGTCTTTGTTTATCTTTTGAGGGTTAACCAGTGTCTTGGTTACAGTAGGAGAATACGGTAGACAGTGTTTTATACTGGATAGAATAAAACACTTATCCAATTTAAACACTGTCTCTGCCTTTTTCTTGTGTGAATTGTGCTTAGTCATCCCCTGTTAGCGTAACCCCACAACGGAGAGGCAGAGAACAATGGATTTGATACACTGATTTGCCAAACTTAGTGGAGGACTGCGGCCTGTCTCCTAAAAGGACTCTCATGAAAACAGAACCCATTAGACGGCCAGCCATACCGTGAACCAGGCACATAAAGGTACCTGGTGCACACGTACAGTTGAGCCAGAACCACTGCAAGACACATGATGAAGAGGATAGACTCCTTTAGTCAGCTAAGCCACTACCTCCAAAGTGCATTAACTCAGCAGACGGAACGCTAGGCCTGTCAAGAATTGAACTACCCCTTCCATGATATACTCTAGCTAGGGTTATCGTTACCTACCACACTGTTGCGGAAGTGAACCGTAGCATCTCATCCTTGGCAAATGGCATTTAACCCACAGGAGGTGTAGTAAGTGGAGCGACAAGAAGGCAGCTGCTACTCTAGCCGGCAAGCAAGCACTGCTTAAACAACATGTTCCAGCCTTCAGATATCTAACACTCCGGGAACAAGCTCATGCCGCCCACCAACTGTCAAGGCCTCAAAACATAGTTTCCCCCAGTCATCAAGATCCTCTGCCTAGGCCTCCCACTTTCCACTGGTGTCGAGCCAACTGACTACATAGATCCAGCACCACCAACCAGCACCAGTGGCCCAGAAGCCCATCCACCGCAGTCGAATACTCCTCTTCGCCAAGCCGTCCAGCAGACGCTGTCACCACCAACCAGCCCGGCCAGGAGACCCGACATTGGATCAGCGCTTACGAGCACCCGTCGACTGGCAGTGAGAGGTAAGCCAGTAGCTCCGCCAACAACCCGCACCCGCAAACCAATACTAGAGCATCTATACTTTGTGCAAGCCAGCGGCCAACCCGCCCGACATTATACAAAGGCACACTACCAAATAGAAAAAAAGAGTATACAAAAAAAAAGATTTATCACATTTATTGGAATTTAATAGTTTTGAAATTATGATGTACAAAATGAGAGTACGATATATTCTTTACGCCATATTTTTTATTTATTTATATAAGAGCATGTTAGTAATACTAAGAATTTTCACTGTCAGGAGAGTAGCCATTCCTGAAATATTTTTTCTTTGATATTTTTGGGCCAAAAATAAACAGATTCTTATACTAGTTGTAAAATGAAAAATATAAATGTTAGAGAAATAATAACAAGTTTGGCATTAAGCCACATCTGTCTAGTTCACATATGTAATTAGTTTATAACTCTCCGAACTGTCATTCCGTTGAATTACATGAATCAAGTAACGCGTACGCGGATGGCCGAGATCCGGCGCACTGCGAGTTTTCGCTGCTACGGACAAATGTAGACAACGTAAAGGTGACCAGCGAGCTGGCGCTCCTCTCATCGATTCTCTCAACTACATGGTCACTCAGCCAGCTCACCCTCCGTTGCTTCTTTGCAGGTTTTTGTAAATCTGCTACATGCTGTCTGAACTAACCTGTTACTAGAGCAATATTCTCAGTTGTTATGGTTTATATTTTTATGTGTACGTCTGATATTTTTCTGCTCTAAATATTCTACACGCTTGTTTGAAAAAATTGGATGGTGACAGTTAATTCCAGAAAAATACTTAAAATGTGCGTACCTACAATTGGGTAACTTTGGGAATGAACAACAGTTTTGAAATCTCGTGAATGACTTTGTTGACTTTGAATGCTAGATGAATTTTATGTAACCATATTTTATGAGTAATCTATTCATAATGGCAGCATTGAATAAAGTATCTGCTATTAAATATTAATTTGAAACACTACTTTAATTTTTTTAAGCTGTTTGTGATATTATTTTAATTCATTTAAATGACAAAATTAAAAAATATGTGTATATAGTCCATTCACGACTGGAACAGACTTAGGATACTCAACCTTTGAAAAAACACCCCAGCTATTAGCTGCATGCATAGCTGGTAAAAAAATGTTGTGGGTGCGGGATAAGGCATTAATTATTTACGTAATTAATTCAGGCGAGGGTAGTCTGGAAAAAGAATAAAGCAAAATTATTCTGATCTGAGGCTTATTAAAATTTACGTTAGTTCACGCTCTTTACAGTGTATCCTCTCGAGGGGAATTTGTCTAGAAGGGAAACGTTACAATGACCTGCTACCGCGGAGTCAAGGGAGTGAATGGGGTAAAAGGGGTGCAGGGATTGAATGTCAAGTTTACCTCTGGAGTGACGTGCAGTCTTCAGTTACAGGAAGAGCCTTCTTCAAGCAGCTGGAGAGGTTGGAGCCTTCGCAGGCTGTAGGAGAGGAGAGAGAGGTTTTGGTCAGACCCAGGGAGTGATCACTGACCTATGCGGCCGGCGAGCCTGGCGACTCACCAGAGGCATGCTCGTGCCTCCTTATATAGTTGAAAATCCCTGTATCAGAAATCTTCTAGGGGTGCGGGGATGTTAGTCTTTCGTTGCAGGGGTTGTTTTAACAGGGTTGCTGCAACACCACATATTTATTATCTCCCTGCGCTGAGGCGATAACAAGTTTACCACCTCTGCTCAAGGCTTGGCAGGTGTGACGTCACAGGGCTGAGGTGCTGCGATCCTGTGGTGTCTGGTGTCCTTCTCAGCTATCTCGGGATAGTGGCTTGTCGGGTAAAACAATCCTGACTTAAGGGGGGTGGCGACCGCATGTCGGATTCTGGGCGGGCAGTACGATTCATAATTAAATAGGTTAATTATTTTTACGTCTGGGGTTGTCCAGAGCGTGGAGTTGAGTCCAATGGGTGGAGTCGATTCTATCAGCACATGAAGAGTAGTCTGCCACTGTATGTGACTTGCCACGAGCTTTTGCTTGATCGTTTGTGGGGCGAAGTCACCCATAGGGTGCACAGGCGCACTGCTCAAGAAATAGCATTTAATATAAATTTCCAAAACTACTTGAACAAAAAAAAAACCCATGGAGTCAACATTGGTGAAACATAATACGCCACTGTACCAAAGTGCGAAGAATTCACATCTTGCATTGAAACAAATTTGAAAAATGAATTGATACATAACTTGAGAAACACTGATGACTTAACAATTTGTTGTGATGGCTCCACTGATGTCAGTGTTACTTACAAAGAAATTGTTTTTGTGATTATGAACCAAGATACTTCTGCTGTCAAGTTCAAATACTGGAAAATCACAGATTTACCTAACTCTTCTGCCTCTGCAATTTTCTACGTCTTGAAAAAATTTTGTCTGAATTTGGTGTTGCAAATTTTGAGGGGAAAAAAGTTGGTTGTCTGGCAGATGGCATGCCTGAGAATTTTGGACATATATATGGTGTTTCTGCTAAACTCAAACTATGGCCATGGCTGTTGGCAATCCATTGTCTTAGCCATCGCCTTGAGCTAAGTGTAAAATGCTATCTACAGTTAACATATCTCACCAATAGATTAAAAATATTAGGTGAAGTTCACAAGTTCTATTCAGAAAGCCCTAGTTGCATTCATCAGTTTCAAGAGCTAGCTATGGTTTTGGGTGAAGAAAATGCAACTTCAGTCCCAACCAGCAGAGTACAAGGTGTAATATGGGTTTCACATAAAACGAGATGTTTAGCTGACTTAGTAAGGAACTACAATGATATCGTGAGTTAGTTGGAAAATTGAGCTACAGGAAATAATCCTCAGGCTGACAAGCTGTCTGCTACAGCAAAAACAATGTAAAGTGCAACATTTGTTGCATGGGTCTTGTTTTTTTTAAAGACATTTTGAATTATTTGCCAAAACTCTCATTGGCACTTCAGTCTGACGACAGTGGCATGCTGTAAGCTTTGACCATTTTGAAATAGTTACACTCATCACTTTCAAGTATGACAGATGGCCATTTGGGTAATGCACTGAATGAACTTCTCAAGCCTAAAGTAGAAATGGAAGAAGTTGATGGTCTCGCCAGGGAATTTCTTTGTCACACTGGTCTTCAATTGACACATTTAAGGACAGTTACAATGATGTTCTTAGCCAACTGCATGATGTGTGTACAAAATGTTTCTAAGTTGCATGAAAACAATCTCATAAAGTTTGGAAATAAAATTTTACATGGTAAAATGTGGCTCACTGGCGAAAAGAACCTATGCATTTATGGTGATGGAGAAATCAATATTTTGTGCACACATTACAACGAAATGTTAGCAGAAAAGGCATTACACCAGATGGTGTATGTGAAGAATGGAAAGACATAAAAACATTTTGGTTATCTAACTTGAGGCATGTAACAGGAAATGAACTTTGGACAATGGTTTGCAAAAACTAAAAACATTTTCCAAATTTGGTGCACATCATTTGCATTGAGACTCTTTCCTGTCTCAAATGCAAAGGTAGAGAGGGCTTTTTCTACCATCAGGAGTGTTAAAACTGACTACCAGAACAGGCTGAAAACTGCAACCTTCAACATCTTGATGAGAATTTCTATTATATTGAAGGTTCCCGGTTAAAAATTGTTTCTTCTACAGAGGCTACAGAAATTTTTTTAACAAAAAAAAACCTTGCAGTCCAGATACAACTCCATACAAACCAAGGCTATGCACATCAAAGTAGAGTAACATATGTGATATTAAACACTCATCCCAAGTGGAAGTCTGTACATAAGCAATACAAAAATTATTTCAAAACAGAATTTATTTTATAAAATTAATTTCCTTCAGTCAAACCAATATCAGTATGTTTTCTTTATTTTTAAGCAGTCTTTTAAATGAAAATATAAATAAAATTTATATTGTCATATTATTATGATGTGAATTTTAGGGTAACAGATTTTTTTTTTTGTGATTTTGAGTTAAACTAAGCTTTTTTGTTAAGCATGATCTCTGTAGTGGTATTTTTGCTGGCTACCTCTTTTTTTGTTTTCATGCCTTAGATTTTATGCCAGCAGGAAGTTCCCTACCCCTTTGTCTTTTTTTTGTTAAGATGCGATGGGCCAACTCTTAATTGATTTTTAGTTTAGTATTTTTCATATGGCGATCCCATCCTTCGAGGTTAGGTTAGGAAATTAAACTGTTTTGGGATAGGTTAAGTCGTCCTTATTACTTGTGCCTTCTGTTTGTTAAGAACCACTTGTTTTCTTTTTCTTCTTTAATAAGTAAGGTGGTGATAGATACGTTATTGATTTTTTTAAATTTCAAATGGGGAAGTCAGTTTCAAAACAGTCGTGACCTTAAGTTAGATGCCGAAGTTTTGGTGGGAAAGTTCTTTTAGAGTTCTCTCTTTTATTTTTTAAAAATCCTTTTACTTTTTGAAACCTACAGACGGTTATTTATTTGCAGATTTTATTTGTCTCGTTCGCATTTCCTTTTTATTTTAAGGTTAGATCATTTAAGCTATGGTGGGATCAAATTAGGAATCAGTTATTTTACTGTGTTATTTTTAGGTTTTGTTAGAATAAAGGGTTGCTATTTTTTTATGCCGAGTTCCTAAGGAACTGAGGTCACTAGTTACTTTAAATATTGAAAGCGTTTCATCACCAATTGAATCAGCAGGCTTCTCCTGAAGCGGCAGGCCGGTTTTTTTTCCAACAGGTGTGAGATATTATCCCTCTTTCAGCAGTTCGGAAGAATTATCTTCTGCTTGTTCAAAGTAAGGAGCGCAACTGCAAGCGGTGTCTGCGATTTCCCTGGTAATAGCCAAGTTTGTTGTGGTGATTGGTTCTCTTCGCCGATAGGCAGTAAGAACGATACTGGGAATCAGGGTGTTGGCTGTGAGGAATCGATGTATCGATCGCGGCACTGGTGGGCTCTGATTGGCCCGCCATGACGCCAGCCTTATTTGTGACGTCAGGGGAGGCAGCTGTTATTATCGGCTGTGCGTGACGTCACAATAACTACGGACGAGCTGACTAGGAGACACAGGAGTGGGACAGCTGCAGTGAAGTCGAGCAGCTGGTGTGAACAGTAGCAGGTGGTGCAGCTGGTGGGCGGCATGGCAGACGGCCGCAGCAGCACGTGGTTACGATAAATATGGGGTAAACAGGTGGTGTGGTGAGTGGTCGGGTTGTTCTTCCCTGCTGGGCAGGAGGGATGGCCCTGGCCATGCTTTTCAGTAGGTTTAGGGTAGGAGAAAGTATTTATTAAGTAAACATGGGGTCAGTTACTTGAAGATGATGTAGGACGTCGGAAGCGAGGTGCGAGGGTATGTCGAGAGACCTGGGCCATCAGGGTTAGGATTCTTATGTAAACTAAGGTTTGCTTATATTAACTAATTGGGAAGAAACTTACAGTTTTGCAGTAGTATTGTTTTTCAGGTCTCTTGTGAAAGAATTAATTGTCATGGGTATCAGTAGGGCCTGGTTTGTAGATGGCTCTGCCGGTTGTTGAATTAGTCGGAGGTGGAGTGGTGCTGGTACTACTGCACTGACCGAAACCGAGGTTTAGGTTGTGTTCCCCGGTATTTTTCATTTGACAGAGTCCTCCCCAATTACTAAATTTTTATTGGAGCATTTTAAAGTCGTTTAACTCTTTTTCTCTGATTTCTGAGTTAAAATCTTGTTCAAGTTCCCTTAAAGCTTAGTTAATTACCATGGCCAATATATCCCTAAACTATAAGCACTAATAAATAAAGTAGCTTTAAATAATTTTTTTTTGTGTAATTTTCATTTAAGCCCTCTGGGGCAAATGGTTAAGCAAATTTTTGATCTTTTGATGCACTGATCTTACATAATTTTGGTTATGGTGTCTTCATTTTAAGAATGGCTTTCTGTTAGCCCTACAGTAAATTCTTTTACGGTCACTGGTTAGGCCTAAAACATTTTTATTGTTTTCTTTTGATGGATTACTCTTCAAAACTTTGCTGAAACTAACCTTTGTTTTAACAGTTAAATACCAATGTCTAGTACCATTTTTATTATTATGTTTCGATAGTTATTTTTTATAAATAGTCGAGACTTTGTCATGTCTGTGTTAATAATTACATATATTTGTTTTGAATAAAAATCTCTATTTTTGTCAAGTATTCCTTTCTTTAATCTATTAAGTATAACCACCCCCCTCCCTTTTTTCTTTGTTTTTGTAGTTATTGCACACAACTGATAACATTAGGAGTATAGTTTTTCACCACTGGGTGCCTATTAGCTGGTAGCTTAATCTAATTTATGAGTATTTACCTTGTTGCATTTTTTAGGTGTCAGACCCATGAAGCGGTCGCGGCATCCGGTCGCTCCCTGCCTCCTCTTTTTCTTAACCCCCATTTTTCTTTTCCCTTCTCCTTGTTTTTTTTGTTGAAATGGGCCTTTTTCTGATTTTTCTGACGAGTTGTTAGGGTACAGGGTATCGTGCTGGCCCAGCTGAGTAAAAGTTACTGCACTTGGTAGAGGCTTCGCAGAATAGATAGTAGTGTTGGCTCATTTTCTATATTTTTTGTTAAGTCTAAATTTTATCCTTCCCTTTCCCTACCCTCTCTCCCACCTTGTAACATTTGGTGTAGTCGCCGGGTAGTTTCCTTGGTTGGTTACTCCTGGACATCACGCCTCCCTACTTCCCACTCCACCCCTTCCCAACCCTCCTCATAACAATATTCATATTCATTATTTTTCTTTAATTTCTATAAATTCCTCTTCTAAGCTGTCAAACTATGAACCTACTGATGAACACCTCACTTGTTGGGGACAGAATACCAGGAACTGTGGGGGGAGAAAGAAAAAAAAATGGCAAGAGGTTGTACAGACACTGTCTTCATGTGATGCATCACATTGAAAGTAAAAGAAACCCAACAAACATTTCACTGAAATTTACTATCACTAGAAAGCAGTACACGAGCAGGATTGTTGACCGTCAGCTGTTCCACAGCACGGCCTCTACTGGTGGAGTTCTCTTTTCCATGGTGTACAAGTCTGCCGAATTATGCAGGTACAGCATAGCACATTCCATGCCACATTTACTGTATTTTTCCTTCCTTGCCTGTTCCACCACTTCATTCCTGTCAAAACCACTTTTTTATACATGGAAATACTGTTCCGAGCCAGTTGGAGTTGACCACACTTTTAATCACAACATGTTTACCAATTTAAATAGTTTTACTTTTGATACATGGATCTTTTAATTTATGTGATACGTTTTAAAATGTAATTTGATGCAAAAATACATTTTTTTTAAATTCAAGATTGCAACAGCATTGGGTTTTTCTAACGTTTTTTGCATCTGTTAGATAAATACACTGATGCAGTCCAGTTTTGAAGTGATATGTCTACATGTTAAACATAAAAAGTCTCAATTCCTTGCAGGAAGCGTAAACATGGGGAGTATCATGCTGTACGTTAGGATTAAATGTAATCCCGTGGTCCGGTTTTTCGTAAATTTTGACTTGGTAGTAGCTTCCGCATAACTGGGGTAAAATTTTGCTCAGAATTCATTCCCCTATTAAATTAATTTACATTTCATCAAATAAATACTACAAAATGTCTCATTTTCTCACAATAAATGTAAACACGGTCCATATCGTGGCTGTCAGGCATATGCACAACCTTCCGATCTTTTTCATTTATTGAACTCGCTCAGTAGTCTTTTTTGCATAACTTGGGTATCATTTCTACTTGGAATACATTATCCCAATACATAAATTTGCATTTCATTAATAAAATGCATTATTTTTCCATTAGAAATGTGTGAACATAACTTCATGTACCCAGTTCACAAAATGTGTTGTTTGGACGCAATTTTCAAGTTTAGGGGGAGAGGACACAAGGTTTGAAATTCTGCAGTATAGGTTTGCATGAACAACTTAGTTGTAAGAACTAATTGTGGTGAACTGTGTCTGTAAAATTAAGGTTTAACTGTATTCTGAATTTTATTTCCTTTGTGGGATATACTGTTTTCTTGAAGGTTTCTCCCTGAAGTGTGTATTTTGATCAGTGCACCTGAGTCCACCTCCAAGTGTTTGCAACTACTTCAGACAATTCTAGCATGGTTCCTCCTAAGTGCATGCAATTACTATAGTGCAAGTGTTATCATTCAGTAAAGCAGGTAGGATACGCTATGCCTCTCAGCTAGATGCTTGGCTGTGTGCTACTCCTATCTCTCAATAACACAGTTTTGTTCAATATATTCTTCCGTATATGTAATGCTTCACACAGCAACCATCAAGTCATTCAGATCTAGAGTACACACAAGGTGCAACTCTTGTCACAACTTAAAATATGAAATAAATTAGTGATGGGCCAAAACCCAAATTTTCTCTATCCCAATACCTTGATCAATTTCGTAAGTTAGCTTTCTGATACTCAATACCTGTACCGATACTCGATACTTCCGACATTTTGAAAAATTATTGGATATACATATTAGGCCACTAATTGAACCACTTCATAAGAAAATTTTATTTCAGTAGGAGGTTTAATAATATTGCCTTCATTAGAAATGGTTTTTCCAAAAGAGACTATTGTGCTTTTGGAAGAAAATAATTCCATCACCTGTTTCTCTTCAGCAACACAAGTTCAATTCATAGATTTCAAATAGCTTACCAGCTGCTGTATTTTCATTATATTCTACAAAAATAATATTTTATTTCAAAGAGCATTGAGTTTTAATCCCATTATTCAACAATAAATGGCATGGCCAATGCACACATGAACTTTTGAAATGTCAATTGCAGCCATAGTTTTTGTATTGAAAACCGAATCTCAAAGTATACGACAGCTATTAATTTAAACAGTATCATTGATAGTAATTGTTGGACGGATATTGCAACTGTAATTCAAGTTTTTAAGCCATACAATTTATGGATTGCTTTCGTATGAACCTAATGTGTAAACTAAGTACTTTCAAGAAACTCTCATGTCTTATGAAATTTGACAACAATGCAATCAATGGCAGCGCAGTTTCGCCAGCATGTAGTTGTTAAATGATCCACTAATTGGCTGTGCTGTTACTCCAAAGTACAATTGATAGGTTTCCTGCTAATGGTGTGTCGCCCTAGATCCTGTTTAGAGGTTGTAACTGTTCTTGCAAACATGCATCAGTCTGATAGACTCAACTGCTAACACGGAATTTTCTTTGTTTGCTGGAGAATGTTTTTCACATTACAAAACATGTATGCAATATGTTTTGTTATGGAATTACTGCGAAATATCATATTCCACATCCTGCATACGATTCAGTCTGTATAACAAGCCACATTTATGAACAATTCTATGTAACACGTAAACCTTACCATTTAATTACAAATCTTCAGAGACATTTTCCCAAACCTTATCTACCTGATTATAAAAATTAGAAAACTTAATATTTTAATTCATTAAGATACACAATATGAATGACATGGCTACAATAACTACAAATAATTATTCAAATAAACAGTACAGCTGCACACCAAATTTCTTTCAGGCCAAAAATTCTATGGTACTTGATCTTAATCCACGTCTTATTTTTTAAAAAATATTTTTAAGGAAAAAAATGTGGTTAGAATTGAGTAAATACGGTGATAAAAAACATGAAATAACATTCACGTCATGACTCAGTGCTGGACACTTTCTTTGTCAACAACAGTGTTTACAACTAGAAATATATTTTTTCAGTGTGAAGAATTGATATTGTCGATACCTCTCGATACTACTAGTATAGAGTATATCATTGTATTGATCATTAGAATCAGATCATCCCTAAAATAAATATATTAAATAGTGATAGGGCAATTTGATCGATCATTCATCGATTCAACCAATTCTTGCCTGAATGTAAGAATCAATGAGTTCCGATTTTTTGCATTCAAAAGTCTGATTCAATTCTGTAAAATTTTCTTACTGGGTAGCATATTCTGCAAACCTGGTGGTGCTTGTAAACACAATGCAAATCGCTTGTGTGCGTTTCAAGTCACATTTAATCAGGCATAATTAGAGGCACGATTTTGTGGTAAATCACAATAAAACGAAATAACACCAAAATATAAGTTAAAATGTGAAATAACACAAAATATACACAAATGTACGAATCTCCGCAAGAAATGAACTCTTCTCCCATGTTATATACACTAATATACTTCTACACTATAAAAATAAAAAATCTAAAAATGTACGAGTTTTAGAAAATATAGAGAAATATTTGGCATGAAAAGATTCTCAATTTCGTCTCCAGACAATTTTTAAATCTCTGAAATCATAATTCTACATGCAACACATGCACGTAATTATTTTAAGGTTTTCTTTTCTTGCATAACAAAATGTAAATGAACACGTTCCAATGATTACATACACAAGTAGTAAATTATGCACTTCGAAATAAGCTACAGTAGTTTGACAACAAACTGCCTCCAACCGCTAGTAACATTGGTGTGAAGTGAACACTCGCAACTAGAATGTGTGCAGTAATTTATGGCTTCAGCACAGAATTGAATGTTTGTTTACATTGACAGTTGCGCGTAAAATTTTGTGAAAAGAAAGTGTAATATCTACATTGATACATTAAATGGACTGTTTCATAAAACATCTATAGTCTCATAAATATGGAAGATGCTGCAGCAGATACAGAAGAACGTAAAATGCCTGTCATTTGGATATTTTGTCTGTGCTAATGTACATATTTAACCTCCGATGCATGGCGATTGATTCGTTTTGTTAACATTCAGCTGTATTATAGAACGCCGCTAGCCGCAACCAAATCAAAAGTTAAAAACATCACAATTAAAAATTTACGAAAAGAATATACATATTTACGACGGCTCACCTTAATGTTTACAGTATATTTTTGAAATTATATTGTTTTGTTAAATGTGCAGTATTCTTGAAATCGCACAATATTGACACATTCATTTTACCTAGCAGGGCCATTTCTACATGACCAAACTATAAATTTCTTCCACAGAGTAATGGATGAAATAGTTGATACCATTAATTTGCAAATTAAAAGAAAAATTATTTTCTCTTGCTCTCATTTTAGTCCCCGCTGGAAGTTGTATGAAATGTAGAACTATACAACTGCATACAAAATGTTGCAATGCATTTAACATTTGTTAATAATCAAATTGAGTCAAGAATTGAGATAAGGAAAAGAAAAAAAAATTGGAATTTGAATTGAGAATCGGAATCGACAAAAACCTTAAATCGTCCAATCACTAATACTGTATTACAACATAAGAAAATAGCTCAAATATATATATTTTTTCTAAGCATGGTTACATGAAAAAGTTTCTTCTACAAAAATCTATAGATACAACCAAAGTGCCAATGCATAAAGAAATGAACATTAAGTTAAAATATTTATACACAACCTGGATTTCTAGAGAAAAAATACAGGAAAATAACTTTTTATACATAAATTGTCAGTATGTAAAAAAAATAACCTTAAAAAATGTTAACCTAAGGTCGTAGTTCTTATGGATTTAATATTGAGACAATGTACACATTCTGAACAATTTTGTACTTCAGCATACATTTGACAATGACAAAATGTGAAAATATCTTGTCCCTTGACTAGCATTTTAATTCACCATACACAAAAATTTGGACAAACCTTATCTTTGGTAGATCGTGAGCGACTAGGCTTGCGGTTATAAGATTCTTCAGTAGCAGAGTCATTATCCTCTTCTGCATTTGGATTTACAGTTACGAATTCTCTCCATTTGGCAGCTACGAGCATCATCAACTTCGACATTGGTACCTGTATGAGAAAAAGTTACTATGTACACTTATATGAAGGGCATATTTTTTCCTATATGTTGTGATTCAAAATTACAGATACAAGGATTATTCTGAACTGGCTGTTGCACTACAAATTATTCTTATTTGCTTGTAGCACTCCTTTTAAACTGCAAGCTTCAATTTTACCAATAGAAAAATCACTTCAAATATGTTTAAAATAAAAAATGCATTTACGACATGACAAACAAAAACGCCACTTTAAATGTGTTCACAACATTGTCTATGTTTACATTTTGCAACCCTTTTTTAAATAATTTCATAACTTCTACTAAGGACCTTTTCCATTTTTAGTTTAATTTTCGGTTGTAAAATTTGTGTAGACTGAAACAAATTTACTCAAATTAACTTTCAAAGGAATTTTTTACATTCGTATACCAACAAAGTTATTTCTCTGTCAACAATGCAACAAAAAGTAGGTAAGTGAATGAATTATATTTTTGCCATAGTGAATTTGCATCATTTGGAGTTTACATCTCAGCGGCAGTGAGAGAACACAACTCAGAATGAAAGACACATTCCAAAAAAAAAAAACACACTCACTTTGCTAGCCCTTACAAAGTGTTTCAACCAAACAATATTTAAAAAAAAAAAAAAAACCCTTTTAAGTAAAATAGTTATTTATTTGGAGTTGAAATAAAATAAAATATTAATTACGCACTACAGCATATTTTTTTTGTGTTGCTGTTGTTTGGGATATGTATATAGCAGCTTGCATCCTGCATAAATTGGCAATTTGGGGTGTGCAAATAGTGTATTTTGAAGATAGAATATTTTTGAATCAAATAGTAAAACTTTTGAATAACGTGCAAAAAATTTTGAAGACAAATAGCTACCAAGTAAACATTATATTTCACGTTATATTCAACATACATAAATGTAATTTCATTGATCACACAACAAATGCTACCCACAAAAATAATACTTGCATCTTCAAGTGCACTATATCATTTTTACAAGATGAGTTTCTGCTTATGTTGAACTTCAGTATGCTCCAAAATGTAACCATTAATAGATAATGCAACACACAATTTTTGTATGAAATATGAAAATATAACACACATTTTAAAAGATGCAGAACAGCATAGCAATGCAGCGGTAATCAGGCCACGAGCCGCAGGCGATTTAGTTATAAGCTCAGTGTTTAGGAAACACAATGCGCAATTTAAGCGTCGGCGGAGAAGCAAGCGCGGGTCTTATCACAGCTAGCTGCCGAAGGGTAAAGATGGGGTGTCGAAGGGAGTTCCGACCGTCGTAACGACATGGAGGATAAGCATTCGGCAACATTAAGGTGAAGACATTCCAATATAGTAGTTCCACAGTTCATTGCAGACTTTAGATAGAGATTAGTACGTGGCTTAATTAACTAACAACTAAAGTAATACTCCCCCAAAGTAATTAATATAAAATGCAAAACTAAATTGTAACACATAATGTAACTGTTCAATGTATATTAAATATTGAACGTCAAACTAATATTATGATCTGAGTAGACTTCCCCCCCAACTTAAAGTAGAAGGCCCCCATATGGGGACTGTTACATTGGTGAAGGCTAAGATTTTTCCCCACCTCTTTGTAGCATGCCAAGCTTGTAAGCACCACCAATCCCCATAAGCCATTAAAATTCTAAAAATATGTTCAATCTCACAAAGGTTAACTTGAATGATAGTAATATGTTGCGAGGGATCAATTATATACCACCGCCCACCAACTAAAATTAAGTACCCCCCACCCACCCACGCTGAAAATATGTTACAAATAAAAATATAAATTTTTAGCCACATCTAAAAAGTTAAATCATTTTACATGAGTATTTGAAAGTAAAGTAGAGAATAAAGCAGAAAAATTGTGAGCCAAAGTATTTAAATAATAAAAAATAAATATTAAATACAAGATACATCATGTCCAAGAGGTAATAAACTAATACAAGAGTCCAAAATTAAAAATAAAGATACTTTAAAATCATATATAATTAACATGAGTTGCATTTATTGATATTAAAGTTTTTAATACAATATAAGTGTCTTAAGGAAATAGAATCATTTAGTTCAATGCGAATATAAATATAATAATGTGCTTAATTTTGAATTCATTCTTAAAGAGATATAAAAAATCTTTATAATAAGTTATATAAAGTTAAAACAATATAAATTAAGTAAGCTGTCTGCGTGCGCTAAATAATATTTGAGTGAATTAACAGAAGTTTTACATTACACGTACGCCTAAGTTAGTGGCATGCCTTGCAAAGTAAATTATATTTTTGATTCATAAATTAAATGATAAAGTGTATGAAGCTAACATTTAACATGCATGTTGGTAAATTATACAGCAGTATTATAACTGAGGGATTAGGTAAGAATAATATTAAGGGGTTATACATTTAATTATTCATTAAGTGTACTGGGCACCATAGTTTTAAAGGTGTATATATTTCCGGCAGCAGAGAGCTGCATTACAAGTACGAGGAGACCAAGGTCACCATAAGGCGACGTGACCCACTTGCGATGTTGAACATTACAGCGACAACACACTTCCCTCCATCCCTCCCTTATGCAAGTCAGCATTTCCGTGTGGCTGCCTGCCATGAGCTGACAAAACGCGTGCTAAACACAAGTACCTGTATAAATACTGCACGTGCATTTCACTGCTGTCCTTAACATTTAGTTTGGAAAGTTTCACACACTTGACGCTTGTACAGTATATTATGAATAAGGAACAGGATGGAATGAAGTGACAAGCGATGGACGAATTTTATTGAATGTCACGGGTATCAAGAAAAAAGGAACTAGTGCTACTGGACACACCCATTTCACCTATGTAGTGTGAATCCATAGGTTGCCCACTTTAAGTACGTCGTTCAGATAATTTACCCAGGTGGTCCAATTTGATTCTCACGAGAGTCACTGGAATGTGGAGGTCTGGCAGTCTAGCCACCCATCCAGGATTGCCCATTGTGTTGTTTTGCATATGAATGCAGAACTCTGGGCTTTGTTAGAACTATGCCCCGAGACAATAAAGATAAATTGAAGCCTATTTGTTCCACTATCCTGTTGAAGGGTATCCAGACAGTAGAAGCTAGTGAAAGATGAAAGATGAGAGAAATCTTTAGGAACCTATATTCTCCACTGCCCTGTCAATGGGTGTTGAGGCAGCAAGAGTGATTGCAGAGAGGTGCAAGACTTCTGCTGTGGGTCTAGCATGCTACACAGCTATAGTCCATTCACGACTGGAACAGACTTATAAAAATCAACCTTTGAAAAAACATTGTAGCCATTAGTTGCATGCATAGCTAATAAAAAAAAAAAAGTGGCAGGTGGGACTCTAACCACTTCCACTACTTTTTTTACTAGCTATGCATGCAGCTAATGGCTAGGGTATTCTTTCAAAGGTTGATTTTCATAAGTCTGTTCCAGTCGTGAATGGACTATACACATTACTATGTTATTTCACTGTGGGTCTAATTTATGCACTACAGTATGCATTGTAAGGACTTCTACTGTGGGTCTTGAATGCTATGCAAGTGTACCATGAGGACACTTCACAAATCCGACCTCTTGAGGCTAAAATTCATTGAGTACAGATTCCCTGATTCCACTAATATATTATATTTAATACCAAGTGTCGTGAAAACTTAAGAAAAATTTTAAAGATCCATCAGTACTTTATTATTAGTGTCTTACTAAGTATTACGAAAATTTAGGACAAATATGAAAGAGGGAGCAGTATTTTAAATGTTGTGTTAGTAAATATTATAATATAAATAAAGAATTTAGAAAAAATGGGAGTCACAAAATTATTGGTTGTATTTAAATGAGTTATATATATAAACTCATTTAAATACAACCAATAATATTGTGACTCCCATTTTTTCTAAATTCTTTATATATATATATATATATATATATATATATATGCTGTAAATATTATGATACGAATGAGAGTACAAAATTTACGTACATTTTGATTACACTATAATGATAAATGTTTTTTAATAATCAAAAATTAATTAATTAATTAAATGCACACATTATCTAAACAGCATGCAGGCAATACCTAAATAATTGTGTTAAGTAACAGCAGAAATAATTTCTAACTTTGAAAAGAAAATAATTTAATATTATAATATAAATATTTTGACAGGACACTTGTATTAAGGTAAATAAGCTAAAAATAAGAACTAGAAACATCCAGATTCCTAAGCAAAAAATTAGGAACTCTATAATAATAAGTAGAGTTTTTAAAAATAAGTAACTGTAAATACAATTTTAACTTCACTGTATACAGGTGAAATAATGTTATTACTTCAAGAAACAAATTAGTTTTGAAAGTGTTTCAGAGCAATTCACAACCAGCACGTGCGCGAGATGACGCAATGTGTCCTGACGTCACATCATACTTCACCAAGACCTCCAGAGGGGGCAAGCAAACAGCTGCCCTTCGCGACGTCAAGCGCAGGAGAGCTACTCAGCGCGTGTGCTGTGTACGCGAAACGTTTCACCACGAGGTAACAAGTCGCAAATTTCCACATTTCACTAACATATTTACACACACCCTGGTCGCGACAAACATGAAAACAAACAGGCAATCAGCCAGTTATAAGCAAGCACGTAATCTTAACAAATCTTGTTATAATAAAAATAAAAGTTAACAGTTGTCAAAGTTAGTAATCGCAGATCACACAGGAGAATTTCATGCGAGTTGAGAATTAGTTAAGCATTAATTGTATAATGAATTAAAACAATTTTACGTAAGTATTTTATAATGTAAGTTGAATTACTACAGAAAAATGTAATAATAATAAGTGCAAAATATGTCAGTGTGTAGATTTTAACAAAGAAGGAATACAAATATAATACAGATCACATACATATTGTACACACGATCGAGTAATTATTTAAAAGCACTACTTAAAATAAACACAGTAGGCCTATAAAAGTTTTAAAAGGCCATGTAAACGGAATTCCATACAAAATATGTTTCTGTAATACAAATGCTACAGCATTAAGAAAATTTATATATATATATATATAATATTATTAATATTTAAAGAAACCAAACAGCGACCGCTCCATGGCACAGGTTTTTAGACAAAAGAATAATTGTGCACCACTAAAAATTACTTCGCAACACATCGCCAAGAAAATGAGGAAAACTTTATACTTACCTACGGCGGTAGAAAATGTAATTTAAAGAATTTTAAAGAAGATACTCGGCAACTCTAATTAAATACATCACCCCATTATATTTTACATTTTCTTGAGAAGAAGAAAGAGCACTATGTCATCAGCTCTGAATAATACACATATTGACCCAACTCTATCGATATACATGGTCATAGTTACACTCAGATGGTCACGTGATACCAACAATCATCATTTAAAGTTTTGGGGTTCTAAAATTTTTAGATAGCAAATTTCATGGCACGTGATACTGGTGTATTACTAATGAAATTACATTACTAACAAATAGATTACATGATTAATGAAAAGTGCTGCACTCCTATGACCTTAATGAGAAACCAAATGTAAATGAATAGACACACATTACTTACAGGTGGTGCTACCTATAGTGAATCGAACTAAAAAAAAAAAAGGAAAAAAAAAAAAAAAAACCCAGATAAACATTTGAAATACCTTTAACAGTATTAGTTGTAAATGAAATTTAACAGTTTACATGTGAACAATCTTTACTTTTAAATTAATGCTATTTATTAGACACAGTAAAATTAGTTACATTCAATTACAAGTTTAAGCTTAAGCACAGAAGAGAGATAGTTGACTACACAGAAATTCAAGGGTAAGCCTTTGCAGACAAAAAAAAAATTTTAATAGAAAGGCAGAGAGACAAAATACAAGAAAAAAAAAAAAAAAAAGCAAAATGCTTACGGTGCCACAAAAATGGTACACAACTCATACCACCTCAGCTTCAGTCGGGGTCCAAGTTGTTCTAATGACTACCGAATTTGTTCCTCTAGCTCTTCAAGCACACCCTTCAGGCAGGCTCTTCAAGCAGACAGCCCCCTTCACTCTTATCTTTTTTTCTTTCACCTTCTGTAAGTTAATTAGTATATTGATTCAAGGCAGGAGAGTACATGTCACAATGTTGTATTATGGACAGAATAAAACACGTCTACTGCCTAACCGCCACCGGTTCCTACTTGAGTGAACTGTTCATAGTCCTTCCTGGTAAGCATTACCCTGCAAAGGAGCAGCACGGAACAGCTGTTTATTAACTGATTTTCGAAAACTAGAGTAGGACTGCGACCTGTCTCCTAAAAGGGACTTGACGTACGTCACCCAAAACACAACACATTAGATGGCCACCCATACTGTGGACCAGGTACGCAAAGGTACCTGATGCACACATACAGTTGAGCCCTGACTATTAGCAAGAGAGACAACAAAATGGCTAGATCACACTTTTCAGTTAACCCACTCCAACCACTGCATATAGACCAGCTGAATGGAGTGCCAGACCTGACAAGGAGGGATCTACCCCTTCTGGGTTACACTTAGCTAAGGGTATCGTTGACTGCCACCCCAGTGCAGACATGAACTGGTAGCACCTTTTACTTGTAAATGCAGTTTACCCACAGAAGGGGAAGTAAGTGAAGCAACAGAATGGCAGCTGCTGTCCTTGCCGATAACCGACGTTGCTTAACAAACCTTCTCTAGTCTTCTGCTGTTTAAACTGCCGGGAACAAGCTCACACCACCCATCAACTGTTCAGACCTCACTTCACAGTCTTCCCCCATTAAATTTGTTTGACCCTTGGTAAGGCTCCCCAAACTGCTCACACCATTGTCCAGTACCTCCACCTGGGCCTGCCCCTGGTGCTGGGCATTGAACCTGTCGAAGACACTGGACCACCGCAGGACGCTGACAGCGGGCCGGACGCGTGCCTTAACCTACAGAGCCAGCCAACTGCAGACGCCAGCGCCAGCCAGCTTGGTCAAGAGACAGAACCCTGGACCTTCACCAATGAGAGCTCTGCCCACACCCGCAAGACACTTCAGAGGTAAGCCAGCGGCCCTGCCAATGCTAAACAGCCTAGATGTTGTACTGTATAGGACACCTACCCACTCTACCTTATTCAAGGGAACAGTCAAGGCCAAGTGCCTGATCCTGCAGGCCCTGCCTCACTAGGGTCTGCACACCAAGCCTGTGTGTCTGACCTGATGCAGAATAAAAACCTAGTAGATGCCAACGCGCTCCAACCCTTCAGGTCATGTCATCACACGCCAGTTTACATCTTGCAGCAGTTTTTCGTGTTCTCTCGACTACTTTTGTTCTTCCTAAGTATTTACTGCACTCATACTGGTGACAGTGAGAAAGCATATCTTATTCTTCTTACGCACCTACTGAAATCATACATTGGCGACATAGAGAACGAATCACACAATCTCTAACACTGTATTGAATAATCTATGATCTTGTTATTGTACACAGAATTTGAAATAAGGTTCTAGATGCAATATCTTAGCGTGATTATTATCGGAAACTGTTTATTCTTCAGTGTTCAGATGCTCTGTGTACAAAATATTGTGATGTGGCGCAGTGGAAGAGGTGCACAAATCATGTGTACGCATGAACTTCGTCAAACAAGGGTGAAACCATGACACTTGTGTCTCACATGAATGTCAGACGACTCCCCAAACTTAACCTAGCAACCTTTTCAGGGCAATTGGAGGAATGGCCTACATTTCACCAACTATTTCAGGTCACAATTCATGAAAACCGCACACTTTCCAATGTTGAAAAATTTCAATATTTAGTCGGTTGTTTAAAAGGCGAAGCATGTCAACTCGTGAAAAACCTACCGTTAACTGGCGAAAACTATTCTGTTGTGTGGGAAAGTTTGTCATCCCATTATCTTAATTCACGGAAACTAACTACACTCCATATCAACAGAATTTTAGAATTCCCTCCTGTTACTGCTACAAATTATAAGTCATTGCACCACTTTGTCAAGACCTTATGGAAAATTGCCTTGCCTTAGAACTGTTATCCAAAATAATCCCATACTGCTGACTATTTTGTTGAAAAACTAGATATGGCAACGCGAACAAAGTTTGAAGACCATCGCTCATCACATGACACATTCCCACAGGTTGTTGAACTTGTGGAGTTCTTAGAAATTGAAGCTGCTAAATTGGATAATCTACATGAAATAGGAACCAAACTATGTAACGTTTTGTCAAAACATAGTCCAGCAATAAGGCTGTTCTAATGTCAAGTTCTGGGCTTGGTCCTAGGAAATGTGTTTTGTGTCAGCAAACCTCTCATGCTATATACAGCTGTGTAGAGTTCATGGAGAAATCTCCTGCAGAAAGGCAACAAGTAATTTGCAGTATAAAGATGTTACAGTACCGCTGACATGGTGGCACAATGTTCTTCAAAACATACCTGTTTACAGTGTGGCCAAAAGCATCATTCATCATTACACTCTGACCAACAGGTAACGGACTCGCAACACCTACCAACTTCAGAGGCACATGCTAATCAGCAATTGAGCTCAGGCTTGGTTGACACTGATGGTAGCTCACAGTTTGTGGGAACATCAACCAGAACCTCTGCTTGCACTGAAATTCTTCTATCTACAGTCATGGTGAAAACTGCAGATTGTCAAGAAAGGTTTCACAACTGCCATGTAATTCTGGATAGTGCTGCGCAGGGAAGCTTTATGTCGGAAGCATTGGCACAGAAGCTGTGCTTGCCCAGGGTCCATAGTACAGACCAGGTATCCGGACTGTCTCAAAGTCACGTTAAGATTAAGGGGATGGTGACTACTAAAATCATGACAATTGCAGAGGGAGCATCCAAGTTCAGCCAGTCCTCATTGACTGTGTCAAGGATAACCAATCAGTTATCCCCTACACAAATAGATGCTAATTTCAGGGAGAAATTAGGCTCTCTTCCTTTAGCTGACCCTTAATTTGATACCCCTGGTGGTATTAAAGTCATTTTGGGTGCGGAGGTGTTTTCTCAAGTTCTGGTAGGGGGCAAACTGAGCCTGGGAGAGGAGATGCATGTTGCATTTGAAATCAGCCTTGGATGGATTCTGATGGGAAAATGCCCTTGTACAGAAGTGAACAATCAGCACAATCAATTGCATTGTTGTGTACCAACATCCTCGAAAATGTGTTCAAGAGATTCGAGGAACTAGAACTTCGCCGTTAAGCAGTGGTCTTCAGACGAAATAGTGTGTAAGCAGCATTATAAGGAAAATAACTATAGCCTTCCTCGGGTAGATAAGGTGTTCGTCTTCCATTCCGTCCCAACATGGAACTTGGCCACTGTCAGGTGACTGCTCATAGACACTTATTGGAGTATAAGCTACTCACTAACCTGATATTAAGTCTCTCTATGTTGATTTCATAGCAGATTATGAAACCTTAAAGCATATGGAACCCTCCGTACACTCTGTCCTACAACCCAGTTCTCAATATTACAACATTCCTCACCATGGTGTTATGAAACATTCTAGTTCCATGACTAAACTTAAGAATTGTATTTGATACCAGTGCCAAAGCGTCGAACAGAAATTCTCTTAATGACTGTTTATATTCAGGCCCAAATTGCAAGCTGACATTATGGATCTGATCTGTAAGTTTAGAATCCCACCATTTGTCTTGTGACATCAAACAAATGTATAGGCAAATTGTCATGCACCCTGACAGAAACCATCAGCTTATTTTATGGTGTTCAGACCCAACCAAGGAGCTCGACGTGTATGAGTTGAGTACAGTAACCTATGGCGTGACAAGTTCTCTGTTTTTAGCCATCCAGACTCAACAGACAGCCCTTTTTCACAAAATCGAATCATTAAAAATCAACAAACCATGGTCACTTCATATGCAGCATCTTGATCCATTCCTTGATCCAGGTGGATTGCTCAGGGTGGGCAGGTGCCTTGACAACTATAATCTTCCTGTTTGTGCTAAGCATCCTGTTATCCTGCCAAAAGACCATGTCGTTGAACTACTAGTGAATCATTACCATATAATGTATCTGCATGCTGGTTCACAATTGCTGGAAGCTACATTGGCCAGCAGGTTTTGGATTTTGTGCAGTAGCAAGGTGATTATATCATGCATATCGAAATGTGTACGATGCTTCCACTGTTTACCAAAAACAACACCCCAGATGGTGGGTAATCTCCCAGAACCTCCTGTTACCCCCCAACCTGTTTTTCTCCATACTGGAGTGGATTTTCCAGGTTTCTTTTCCATTCAGGTCAGCAAGCTATGAAAAGCTCCTTTTCAGAAGGCATGTATATGTCTTTTCATCTGCTTATCAACCAAAGCTATTCACCTAGAAGTCGTTTTTTATTTA
Organism: Dryococelus australis; assembly: GCA_029891345.1. Lineage (NCBI taxonomy): Eukaryota > Metazoa > Arthropoda > Insecta > Phasmatodea > Phasmatidae > Dryococelus > Dryococelus australis. The sequence goes on from CM056998.1 coordinate 78,440,276, forward strand.
TCTACTGATGCTTTCATTGCTGCTCTATCTCGATTCGTGTCATGTAGAGGTCTTTGTGCTCATATCTGTATGGATTGTGGAACCAACTTTGTTGGGGCAGCTGCTCAGTTTCAACGAACAATCTGCAACTTGTTGCAGTCATCCTCCCACCAAAACTCCAGCACAAACTTTTCTCTGGCCAACTGGATCACTTTTCATTTCAACCCGCCAGCTGCTCCTCATCAAGGTGGCCTTTGGGAAGCTGCTATCAAAAGTCCCAAATACTAGAGTAATTAGACTGCAAATATTAACTTTCAAAGAGTTCACAATAGTTACAGCTCGAGTTCAAGGAGTTCAGAACTCTCAACCCCTCACTCCAATGTCATCAGACCCATCTAAAGAGTACTGACTGCTGGCCATTTCTTAATCGGCAGACCGCTTCTAAAGCTATCTGGAAGGCAGTCTAACTCACGAGAAGCCGGATGGTATCATTTGATTGACGTTAGGGCCATTCCATGGAAAATCACCCAATCTGAATTTTTTTTTGTTGCTGACCCATTTTTAAAAAAATTGAAATTTTGTCACATGAAAAGTACATATTCCAACAGTGCTAACCCGAAGTTATAAATTTTTATCTGCCACCATATTGCTTTTTACATACCAATATGGCCACCGCCATATAGTAAAATATACATTTTTGAGCCTTTACTTTTTGTTTAATATCTTAATAACTATAAAAGTTACAAAATCATGTGAGATGTCATTACAAACAGGAGACTTGGAGCTATTAAGAATGTCACTAAATGTTATGTTATATATCTTCTACATTGACATGAACGTTGACCTTGAAACTGACTATTTTTTTTCTATTTTCAATGCTTCCTACTGTCTTCCAAAATTTAAAAAAAAAATCACAATGAAATCTTGAGGAAAGTAAGCCTACATGGAGTACTTTGCAATGATATATTGTCAATAGAATTTACTCAATCCCTTCTGGGTGAAAAAAATTACTTAAAGTTGGTGTTTGTGGAAAAAAATCAATCTTTTGAGAAGCTATAAAAAAGGGCACGTGCAAAAATTATGAAAATTTGGCAAAACATTGCCATTGTGACCCTTAACACACCATTAAAATCCCAGTGTGTTTTTTAATCTGATTATTTTCTGTAGCTGACCAAAGATGCAAAAAAAATATGTAATTATTGTAATAAAGTTAAATTAATTGATGATCATTACTACGCTACCTAGTAATTTATTTGTCACATATTTGGTATTTGGAGTTAAATCTGCAGTAAATTATGTATTGGCAAGTGTCTTGTGAAATCAATTTACAAGAATCATAGAATTTTACATAAATGAAAATTATACTTGCATGTGGTTTTCTTCTGTGGTTGAAATAGTTTGTCATTATTAGCCACTTTTGTCACTGAAAAAAGTCTTTGAGAACAGTTGTTCTGCCTCACAATAAACAAAGTCACTTTCGTAAATGTTTAAACAAAAGAAAACTCAATTCTTCACTTAGTTTTGGATTAATGTTATGACATCTTCCAGTTGTGGCCAAACTTAATTCAATGGGGGAAACAACACGTAAAATATGGTTTTCCTTGATTCAGACTTTATCACTGGATGTGAGTTTGAAAGATGTGTTGGGACCAGCAGGATGGAAAAAAAAAGGAATTCACTTTGATCAGCTGAAATGTCTTCCACCTTCCCTAGCCACCATTGTGTATCGTAAACACAAGCTAAATAGTCTTTTAATTTCACATCTAATCTTTTGTATTCTTCCTGAATAAAACAAATGTGATGGTCATCAGACAAGGAAGTAATAAACATTTTAATCTTAGTTTCATTTACTGGGATGAAAGCATGTAAATCTCTTGTATTAGGAATAACTTTTGCTTTGGAAAACCATTGGAATAAGATGTCTTTTTTGCCCTCAATATCTTCTTCTGAAGCAAACAAGAAATTTATTCCAGTTATATTTTCTAAACAGTAGTTAAACATCTGGAGAGGAGTGGTTATTGCTACCACATTCACACGCTGCAGGCAAACTTTGGCTATCCCATCACAAGCATTCTTACCATGGGATGTGGTAAAAAATGCCATTTAGCATCTATGCTAAAGTAATTTTTGTGATAACATAGGTTTATAAAATTCTTCCTGTTTTTATATTGGGCTCCACAGCCATCTGAAAAATAATTCACCTTCTTGATATGTGCGTTGAGTTTTAATAGTTCAGTTCAAAGTTCTCAGATTATCAATTAACTTATATATAAATTCATTGTATGGATTAACCACTGTTATGAGTTCACACCTGTCTACTCTTATCCACTGATGATATTTGATTTCAGTTTCACAATAATAATTGTCATCGTCATCCTCGTCCTCGTCGTTGTCATCATCATCAACCTCTTCCCAATTTACACACAAAACTTGTTTGACTTCTTTTCCAGCCAGGCAGAACTCACACTTACTGAAAGAAAGAAAGAAAAAAAAAACCCCCATTGTTAAGATCACATGTGAGTAATTTTAGGAGTTCTTTGTAATTGAAAGAACCAATTCTTAGAGCACTGACCATTAGTTTGACGTTTGATGGCTCATGCACGTGCGCACACACACAGTGAGTTCCTTTAAGTCCTGCTAAGATACACCATTTTGGTCGAAGTTGTGCAAATTTTGAAAATCCTACACATAAAGAAGGGTGCACCGATTTTAATTTACTATACAATTCTTTCAAATTACACAGAATCTGTTGCTTTTGCTTGTGGATCTTGGTGCCATCTTCTGTCCTAACGCTTACAAACTCTTTCTTACCAGGACATATTCGGCTGTTCTCATCATTCTCATAGAATTCAATGACTTTTGTGAGATAGTTTGAGAAAAAGTGTTTTCTATTAATTGTTTCAGGTAAAAATCCATATTTCTTTACTAACTTTCTTGTACTCTTGATTAAGTATTTACTCACACCAAACTCAGTCATTATTGTTTTTTTGACTCCAGTTTGAAGGTAATGAACTTAATATTTTGATTTTGTCCTTTACTGAAGTAGCGGATTTAATTTTTTCCTAAGCTTGTTTATTAAAATACTGTACTCATCAGAATTATCAAGCTCCACAAATAACCATTCTTCAACATATGGCACATCAAAAGATGTTGACAATTTTTTTCCTAGGCTCTTTGATACTTTCTCGACTTTTCTTGAAATGACAAGACATTCTTCTATCTGAACTCAACCTGGCTACTTTTAACGGATACTCGCCTAACAACTGAAAAGTTGTATTTACATTTTCAATGGTTCGCGAAGACGGCTCATAAGCGAAATCATTACTGTCAATTGCACAATTAATATCAGATATTCTTGTCCAACAGTTTGTACATAGAGACTTTCCTGGCATAATTTTAATATTTTTCACTTTAACTTCATTATATTCTTCAACTGTTATTTCTCTAAGAGATTTTCTAATACTTTTTTTATGTATTAGCAATGGATCTGAGCATCCAAATAAAAGCTTATATTTTTGCAGCATTTTTGTACTATGATAATCACAAACACATTCAATGTTTGTGGTATTTAGTCTTAGCTGAATAAGTAACTTATCTTTTTCAAATTCATTTATCTGCCTGATTCTTTTAGACTCACGATAAGCAGTCTTATGACAAGGTTCATTCAAGAAGATTCCTACAGAGCACTCCATTATAAACCATGTCTATAAAATTAAGTAAAACTTAAAAAAAGACATACCTAATTTACATAAGTCATGGTGTGAATAAAATCAAATACTGACTACATACCACTTTAAAACAACAAACACTGAGTGCCTAAGCCTACATCTGCACTGGTCTACTTCTAGACTGACACTGGCTTACTAGTAGCAATTCCTGTCATAACCTTCTCAGGCGAGCGTACATGCATGCTTATAATATGAGTACACAAAGCTAACTAGGAACATCTTAATTATATAGCAACGTGTAAGCAATTAGAGGCACATTTATGCCAAATGCGTGACAAATAAATTACTAGGTAGCGTAATAATGTTCAACAATTAATGTAACTTGATTACAACAATTGAATTTTTTTTTTGCATCTTTGGCCAGCTACAGAAAATAAACCCATTTAAAAAACACACAGGGATTTTAGTGGTGTGTTAAGGGTCACAATGGTAACGTTTTGCCAAATTTTTCGGAATTTTTGCACTTGCCCTTTTTTATAGCATCTCAAAAAATTGATTTTTTTTTTTCCAAAAAACACCAAGTAATTTTTTTACCCAGAAGGGATTGAGTAGAATATTTTGACAATATATCATTGCAAAGTACTCCATGTAGAATTACTTGCCTCAAGGTTTCATTGTTGTGTTTTTTTTTTTTTAATTTGGGAAGAAAGTAGGAGGCATTGAAAATAGAAAAAAGTCAGTTTCAAGGTCAACTTTCATGTTGATGTAGAAGACATATAAAATAACATTCTGTTTATTTTTAGTGACATTCTTAATAGCCTCAAGTCTCCTGTTTGCAATGACACCTCACATGACTTTGTAGCTTTTATAGTTATTAAGATATTAAACAAAAAGTAAAGGCTCGAAAATGTATGTTTTGCTACATGGTGGTGGCCATATTGGTCTGTAAAAGCAATACGGTGGCAGATAAAAATCTATAACTTCGGGTTTGCACTGTTGGGACATGTACTTTTCAAGTGACAAAATTTCAAATTTTTTTCAAAATGGGTCAGCAACAACCCTTGGGTGATTTTCCATGGAATGACCCATTATGTCAAGCTGTTAGCCTGCATTTCTGGACCCGATGGCAGAGGGATTATCTCCATACCCTCCAGCACTGTACAAGGTGGGCTGTCCCTCAGAAAAATTTGAGTGTTAGTGACCTGGTTCTGGTGCAACAACACAACCTGCCAGCCTTAAAGCGATATTACATGATACCATATTCAGTAAAAGCTTGTGCACGGTCTGCCATAGCGGCCGGTATACAGGCTTGTGTGGCAACCATCATGGCCTTTCCTGCCTTGTATACCAGATTTCGTACCAGGTTTGGTAATTGGACATATCCTATTTTTCGTGGCAGGTTCCACACCGGCTTTCGTAATTGGCCAATCACATCGCAGTTCCAGAACGTAGGGCGCACTCCCTGTAGATATTACTTGAAATGAGTTGATGAAGAAACTGTAAAGGACACCTCCAACTTTATTATACATCCGTGAGGTCAAAACTCTGTCAAATAGACTTAAAATACGACTATGAATAATATTGACTATGACAAGTTTCAATGAATACTTAAAACATTACCTACTGCATGAAAAAAAATGTATCAATTCTTAAGACATCTACAAAATATAAACTCTACACCTGGTGTGTGAACTGATAGTACACTGGTAAAGTAGAAGCGTCTGCGATTAAAGTGTACTTTCGGGCGCAAGTTCGAAACTCCGCCAGACCCAAACTTTTTTTATCATTAAATTTTACATGCTAATAATATCCCAGTACGTAAAGAAAAACAATATTTTGCAACCGGTCAGTAATTTTCGCCAAAATTAAAAATAACACGCTCGTACTCTTAGTGATTTCACAGAGGTTTGGTTCGTATTGCAAGGGTATGAAAACAGCTCTGCAAATAATGATTGGCTAAAATCTTTGCATATAAATAAAAATTATATTTTACCAAATTTCAAGAATTAAAGTTATCACTAATATGTTGCATTTTGTGTTAAAGTGCTAAGTGTCGAAGAGAGTTACATTTTGCTGACATTTTTATGTCGCTTTGGTCTTCAAGGTTTAACTGCCAAACCTGATAGTGGACTGTTAGAATTGTGTTTCTTCAGAAAATAATTTTTCTTAGTTGAAATCTCATTGATATGCATAATATGCATAATTTACACTACTCTACTGCAAAGGATATTGAATCACATGATAAAATTTGTTGGAAGACTGTACCTGTTCATCAAAATGTTGCAAATCAGACCGCTGTTATTAAAAATGTATGTATAATCCACCTGCTTTGTTTTCAGAAATTGGTTAGTACTACTGGTAATATGCATGAAATTGGCCACGAATTTATGTTTAACACTTGGGTGATAAAATTTAATTATCTGACATTTCTGTTCTTATTTATTTGTTGTAAATATATTTTTGCCTTTTCAGCAAGCTTGAACACCAGTTTTCATTAAATTAATTAATACATGTTATCATAATAATTTTAAGAAATACTAAAATACTAAGACTTAAATATGGTGTCAGCAAAAAACCCTTACAAAAATATAATAACGAATCTTTAGAGAGCTTCCTTAGGGGAAATATCCTACAATCCTGTTTTTTAATGTATTGACGCGTGACGTCCTGAAGTTGGTAGCGGAACATTATCACGCCACAAGTGCTTTCGTGGGTCCTAGGTCAGTCGCACCTGGTGAGGGGGGGGGGGGGGGGTTGTTTTCGGACTCTAGCCCTTTATTCATTTATTTACACCGCAGCATGTCCGGTATGGGCTTACAGCAGGACACGAAATCTGGTTCAACGAGAACCACTTTATGCTTTTGTGGGTTCGCTCTAGCAGGTAAACTGGGTGATGCGTACCCTGTGGAGGCTGTCTGACTTGGGATGATTCCGTCTTGTGTGCGTTCGAATGTGGTTTACTGGTCGTCAGACGCTCACTAGGATGTACGGTTGTTGGAGTTGGTTCTGCTTCCCATGGGATTTATCTTGTCCTACTCAAATAGGCAGCGAACAAAGAGTGTGTTTACTCTGAAAGGCAGACGGGTACTGCAAAGAGATCTGTGGGAATATCTGGTGTGGCTGGTTTCTGCAGGTGACATAATGCTTGGGCCTGCTCCCTCAGTGGGAGATACATGAGCGCGGCAAGGACGGGGTTAAGCTTCTGCTGATGCTCAGAAGCAGCGGTACCTTTTTAACCCTCTCTCGGGCACCACTCCGACGGGAGTAGGGCATGAGGACGGACTCACTACGATCAAGCTCACAGAAGGGGAGAGGTGAAGTGTTGTCTTATACAGGTGTAGAACCACGTACCATGTCTGCCAACCAAGTGCGGTATCCCTAGCCCAGTGATCAGTGCAAGAGGCAAGTTGAACACAGAACACAGAATCATGTCTCACTGGCGGACAGTCCCAGCACGGGGATGTGTGTCTCAGGAGGACTAGTCCTCCCAACCCAGGGTATACCCCTTCTGGCACAACGAGAGCAGTGGAGAGGGTACGCACCATGCCAACAAGCTGACCTCAGGAAACTGAGTACATACCTAGTGTTGGGGATCTACCATTCCATACACTGTGGTGTACAGAAAGGGTGGCCGTCCAGAATGTGTGCGGGTACACTACTGGTGCATTGCGGTATTGAGTAAATTCCCTGGTCACCTGCTATCCCTTAGACGGGCCTGGCGTCTACTGGAAGAGGAATTACACTACGGCAGGGCTGCCACCAGCCATAAAGCTGAAATCATGGTTCTTGAATATAAAAATTCTGTAAAATCCTGGAATAATTGGGTGAAATCCTTGGAGTTAAAAAAATTTGCAAAATACAGAAAAAAGTGTATAAGAAGGATGTTTTCCTACATATTTAATGTAATTGTTTGTTTGGAATGTACAAACCATGTTAATTATTTTCTCCACTCACATTTATACTTTTGTTTATTAATTTCACATTAATTCTTCAAAATCAGAGAATAAAAGCAGCACTTAAAATAATTTAGTAATTTATTTTTAAATTTATGTCATGGCAACTTAAACAATTTATGTTTTAAATTTACCAAGAAAAAAATATTAAATCTACAGGGTTGTGTATCACATTTCTTAGCATAAATCAACTTTGTTCACATTTAGAAAATTAAAAATTATTGCTATGTATAGTTTTTAAATTCAGCATTCCCTTATTTCAATGAGAGTAAAATTGAAGCACTGGCAGTTCCCGGGTTATGCATGTCAGAATCATTACTTTTAAAAGATTTTAAATACTGATATGAATAGGTGTAGCTGAAGTGTGGAGCCTGCAAAGCTGGTAATTTGGCGATATGCACTACAAACTGCAGATGATTATCTCTTAAAGTGCCCATCACAGTGGGACACAGGTGGAAGATGCATTTCTCTCTCTCTTCCTCACTCTTTCCTTCCTGTAGATGATTATCTCACAGCAGGGAGGCATGTCCCTTTCTCCCTTTGCCATCCTGGAGAGAGAATGTATCAGTTTAGTACTTGGAATAAGAACCCTAACTACTGACTGAAAACTGCAGCAGTAGAGCCCCTCTTACTCAAACATTGTCATCCTATCATCCTCTGGTTTACTGTCACCCATAAATGAAAATATTGGGGTCTCATTATCGGCTAAAAATAAAATCTGTTCTTTCACAGAGACTTTCTAGAGTTAAAATTAAAACAAATCAAATCCATTAAAACGGCAGGCCTGCACTACAGGAAAGATATCCTTTAGTTGGTTAAAATATCTGTTCATTCCTATAACTGAAATTAACAAGGTGGTGTCGCACTACCTCCGAATGTCAATATGAGCATACAGATTTTTAAACAGACGTGAGACAGATGGGCAAACTGATCCTACGCTAACAACGTCATGGTAGGCGAGTGCTATGATATATGATAATAACTTAAACTGGACTACTCTATTATGTTGCCCTGAAGAGGCCGGAGGGTGTCTCATGTTTGACGACGTAGACGTTGATAGGAAGTCTTTGGCACATAATGCAACGAAGACAAGACATGGTGCAGGTATGTCTTCAGCAAAGAAAGTGGTGAAGACAAGGTAGTTGAAGATGATCCTCGGCACAAGGAGTGCATTGAGAACCAGGGAGCCGATGGTTCCTTCGGCACGAGAGTGCGGTGAAGGAATGAACAGACTGGCGTTTAAGGGTCGCAGGCTGCTATTTATACTCTGGCCAGCGCATCCTGGCTGGAGTTGTGGCATAGATCATTTTGGCTTGTGAGGTCAGTTGTTGGTGCTGGATCAAGGAACATGGCTTGCCGATTGTACTCGTAGGGTCATCCAGCACTGTGGTACTTAGATAATCTTTAAAGCATAGTCTCAGTGGCTCGGCCAGTGAATATTATAATCAGGCGTGGAGTGTCCGTACTTTGCCTTGGGTAGACAGTAAAATTACTGACGTCTCGTGATACGAGGCAGCAATCAAACTACGTAGAATTGAGCTGCAAAGGCATACGCACTGATGAGGCAAAGTCGATCATTCATTGTTGAAAAGGCATCATGCATCAGTATTATTTACAGTAATACTTTTTTTTAAATTACCATTGTGTTTATTAGCTAAACTGATGCATGCCGCTTATACAACTATTAAATACGATTGCGACTCATCGCTCATCATGTCAAGTATTTCTTACTTCAACCCACGTAAGAGTCAACACCGCAAACCAATACACGGATGTTCCGCTCCGCTTAAATCTACCGGGCGGCCAAACACATGGTTTCAAGGTTGCGTACACCAGCGAGCATGCTTCCTCCCCCTTGTGGAGGGCCAACAAGCTGTCAGCCACCTCTGGGCGCAGTCAAGCGCCACCCAAGATCCACGAAGCATAGTGCTAACGAGAGGGTTCTCACCTCCCACGCCGGCCTCACAGCAGGACATCACACACCCTCCCGCTGCACCCTACAGTTATGACTATATAAGTCCATGCACGACCTACACCTGGCAAACGTAGGTTACTTTCAGTACTCCGTCTGCTTGGTAGGAGATAGCACAGATCACTGTATTTATTGACTCCTCATTAATACAGCCTTGTTCTCTAGCCATATGTTTTCCATTTCTAGAGTATTATCTACTTCGTCAGCTAGGAGCAATTCGCACTGTGAACCACCGAGAACCGGGAACGTTTACATCCAAACTAGAGTTGACTGAAGACCGCTTTCTGGAGTCCTCCAGTTGTGTACACACCCATTAGATGGCTGCCTGTTTCTTCCACACCCAAGCACCTAGGGTCTGGATGGAAAGAACTGAGGAGCCACGACCACTAGGAACACTTCCATCCGAGGAGAAAGAGCAAGCCTAAGTTGTATACCCTACCAGAGCCCCCAGGTGCAGGAGGAAGGGTATCTGCTTGGGTGTTGCAGCCTGCCCTTGGCTGGATATCATATCCAGTAGAAGTAGTGATGGCCCACACTGCTTAACGGCTCTGATCTGCCTGCTTAGGTGGGGGATCGTTTGAGGCACTGAGATCGTGCTGCTAAGCAGCTACTGGGCTACACTATTATAGGCAATAGTTTTCATCACTGGTGCACAATGTGTATTGTTCAGCGGCGAACCACACTCTATGCCTTATAAGATAAGGAATGGCCGATGGCATAGGGAGCAAAATACTGCTCACCTTACTGCCAAGCAACGGCTTACCTTAACCCCTCCTATGAAGGAAAGACCGGTGGAAAGAGACCGCGCTGCCTCACTACGGTTACGAGCAATACCGACTGCTCCCGTGGTGCGGTACGTATCTTTTCCACCGCATGTCCTTACAAGCCAAGATTACCATCCTGCCCTGAGGAGAATAGTGTACAGGACGGAAGCAAGTTACGGAATTGCTAACGCCAGGTTTTGGAGCAAGGAGTCCGCAGCCTGGAACCAACAGTACTGCGTGAGCCAGCCCAGTACAACCCAACCGAAACCCAAGGACTGCAACACCAGCTTCACTCAGTCACCAACCCAACTTCACCAACCGGCTGAAGATCTCAAGCGTAAGTCAGGTAACAACACCACCTCCCGTCAGCTTCTGATATGACTGCCCTTCACAGGAAGTAAGGTTTCAATCCCAGACTGCATGTCAAACCGTAAACCAACACAACCCAGCAAACTCTCAAGCCAAAAACATTGTTGAGATATGCACTTGGTCTAGCGCACTAAAACCACAACAGTCGTGCCAAACAGTCTATAACCGGGCATGTGTCAAGTGATTTTCTGGAGCCCAACATTGGGCATCAAACTATTAACTGTACGCAGCGAACGGCTAAACTAGACCCACCAGAACAGGAGAACTAAGGGTTTAGCCGGAGAAACCAAGCGGACTTCGGGGAGTCCAAGAAACCCACCCCATTACAACCATAGCCAACATGTCAGCTTCAGAGACCAACACTACAATGGGTGAAAACAGTGACACTGAGCATGAAATGCCCGAACCGCAGTGTAACCATGCCCACTGTCCCAGTATTGGCTCATTCCGGATAGAATGTAACTACTGCGCAAAAACATTCCCCCACCTATGCCTAGGCTCACGTGACGAGGCCCGTAACACAAAAGGGTTGGAATACAGATGTGAAGCCTGCCGTAACAACCTACTAGCTTCTGTAATGAGATCACTTATCCTGGCTGAGGCATCAATCATATACGATGCACGTCATGCAGCAAACCATACCATCACCTGTGCATATGGTGGCCTGACGAGAGCATCTCTATGCCAGGTATGGCGTATCAGTGCGAGAGGTGCAGACGGGAGCATTCCCCCCACTCCCGCCTACCAAAATGTCACGTATTTATATACAACCTGGAACGACACCAGGCCACCCAGCGAACAGGAGAGACAATGAAATCCAAATCACGGATTTTGCAGGACGACCTCATGAGGATCCGGTAGCCTTTACACAAGAGCGTGAAAAGGAGTTTCGGGAGATGGACCTACTGGCAAAGCAATGGGTAGACAGGGCCCAATTGCATTAAAAAGGTCTGGCATTAACTTGGTGGAAAAGATACTCCGTTTCTGACAGATTGGAAACAATTCAGCAATCGACTTGCTTCCGAATTTACTGGCGATAAGGTGTTAGCAAGACTAACTACGCAATTCTATAACCAGACCGAGGTACCCAACGACGAAGCTGAAATATTTATATGTCGTAAGGAACAGATGTTTCGACGCGTATTTCCGAAGCTATAGCCGTACGATCAATTAGCCGAATGCTGCTGCCTAGTCTGAGGAACGTCCTCCTTACGGCTAAGCCCACAACCCTGGACGAGCTAGTAGAATGTGCACGGGAAGCCCAGCAAAATTTTGCGGCACAAGCAAGTTTCGAAAAACCCATATTGTCAAAAGTTTCGGAGATTCGAGCTCCACCGGTCGCATCACTTAAGAATGCACCTGCTCCGCCTACCCGCATGGCGTTCGTACCGAAATGGTGGTTCTATCCAGAGAACCACTGGAATAAGGATTGTAACCAAAAACCACAGGGGTCAGCCATTCCACCCAAGTTTAATCGGGTGACAGCACCATCACCATCAAGACCCACCGAAAAGCTGGCCCTCGATGTCAAGATGGGAAATGCTGCCATCAGGGTGCGAAGCGAGCTGCAACCATCGGTCTACAAGGACCTATCATCCAAGGCTTAAGTGCGGAACCGTCAATCCCCACAGCCCCACATAGAGGAAGAAATAAACGGCAGGAGGGTGCTCGCCCAACTGGTAACTATCAGAAGTAATATAACAACTTTAACCCCAAGGCAGTTATCGGAAATACTACCCCAAATTAGGAGTCCAAATGGCGCAATCCAATGCAACCCTGTGCATAGACAGTCGAATTACCTTGACAGTAAATCAACATTGCATCTCAACAACAGCTGAGTTCACAGTATCCCCCTCCCTGTCAGTCAATGATACTGGGATGTCTGTGGCTCCGTAAAAACCAATGCAAAATTGATCATGGGCAGAACCGTGTGCACATGGGAAAAACGAACCGAGTGAAAATAAACTGGAACCATAGCCCAGACAAAATTGTACCCATGCCCATCGATCATATGCGAGTAAACAAGGAAACAAAATTTAATAAACTCAAGTCAGTACTGAATGACCTACCAGACACCCTGTCTTGTCTCCCGACACTGGAGGACAAAGCAGAGGAGGAAGAGGAGAAGAAGATATCTCACCTCCTCAGATCGAAAGAAGTCAGGAAGAACGAATCTACCTCCTCCAGTTACAAATCACTCGTTATCAGGTCACGTTGAGCCAGCAGGAGGACCCCGACATACACCGCCTACTACAGGAACAGCCCCAACGCTTCGAACTACGGGATGATGTGTGGACGCATAGCTGTTAAACCCAATACGCCCTGGAAGATCTGGGTTCCGCAGCAGTTACGTGCTGATATATGCTGACACCATCACGACCACCCTCATGCTGGGCACATGGATACAAGATAGACCCTGCTGGACATCAAAGTCCGATACAACTGGGACAGGATAAGCCGTGACGACTGGCAGTACGTAAGCAACTGCGTTACGCGCTGCCATGGCAAAGCTTACCCGGTTCCCCCTTCTACAGCTCAACCAAGGAGACCCAAGACAGCGTGGATGCACATAGTTGCCAACCTTATGGGACCCTATCCACGCAGTACCAAGGGGAACCGCTACCTGCTAGTAGTAACCGACCAGTTTTCAAGGTGGGTAGAGAGGCCTTCCCTCTACCTAGCCAAGAAACCACCTCAATCGTGTGAAAAATAGAAAGCAAGATATTCGCACACAGGGGATATCCGAAGGCTATTTTAACTGACAACTGCACTCAATTCACAAGTCACCAATGGCAGTCAGCTTGCCAGGGATGGGGAGTTGAAACATACTACTCCACTGTACCACCCCCAGGCCAACCCCACTAAGCGACGGAACCAAGAGATCAAGAAGTACCTTGCATCAGTGTGGGAAACAATCACCGTCACTGGGATAAACACATCCCAACAATTCTGTTTGCCCTGCGTCGTAGAACCAACAAAGCAGTAGAGACAAGCCCCAGTGTACTACTTCTGGGCAAAAATCTATGCCGACCAGGTGACAGGCATTGGGAAAGTGAGCCCACCGATATGCCTCAACCCAAGGACATCAGACTAGCTACCTTAGCCCGTACTACTACCACCCAGAAAGCCCAGGAGGAGTATATCCGAAAGAAGTACCCTCTACCGAAGCCAGGGGTACGAGAGTTTAACCTAGGTGAAGCCATACTACTCTAAACGCATCCCCTCAGCAAGGCCAGTAACCAGTTCAGCGCTGGTCTCACTGACAAATAGGACGGACCGTATTGATACGACCATTCCTGAGGGACATGACACCACTTGAGAACGACAATGCCATAGGAGAAACGCCGGGTCAGTCCGAAGATAAGGATGAACCACCAACCTGAAGGGCAGCTGTCAATATCGAGCCAGGACCAGCAAAGAGGCCTGAACCGAAGCCTATCGACATCAACAGGCCACCTAGCTACGTCGCGCCATGGAGGCCAGATGTAGAGCAATGAAAAGAAGTATTTTCCATAAGATCAATGTCCTCGATACCATGCAGCTACGCTGAGAAAGTTGTAGCCAAATGCGACAAAGCAATTCCTAGCTGCTCAGAACTGTCATGGCAGAGTCCCCATGACAGAGAACACCACCAAACACCCCGTCGATTCAGCCACATCAGCGAGCAGTCGGAAGCACCATCGGTGAGAGGGGTAGAATCAACCAGAGCGCCTACCCCTCTACCTAGTACAACTCCGAAGACAGAAATGAAGGCCATTCCAAATCCCACAAAGTCTATCTCTGGCTCTGACGATTAAGTACTAGCTGCCACTAAACCACAGGATAATGCAGAACCATGAGGCCGGAGGCCGCCACTAGACCACCGAATGACGTCCATGACATGAGCCCGGAGGCCTATGCCACTAGACCACCGGATAATGCACAAGCCATTTGCCCTGAAGCCTCCACTAGACCACTGGATAACGAACTCATAGTGAGCCCACAACACTCTCTGTATTGGAGGAACCGCCAGGAGCAGTGGTCAAGGTCGTTCAAGCTTCCACGAAACTGACCACTGCTCCCGACGGCAAAGAAACCACACTGCAGGGAGCGTCAAGCACCGTCGACGACAACACTCCACCCCAACCTCCTGCCACGCAGGACAACCAACTCATCGGCGTCATTGAGGACGAAAGGCCCATTCTACCTCTCGCTCAATCCGCCGCTGATACAGAAGGCATTAAGACCATTGACACCTCCTACTACCCAAGTAGAAAGGTCGATACCCCTCTCCCTCACACTGCCTCGCCACAGGACCTGAACGTCAAGACCATTGATACAGTTTATTCCTTCAACTACCCGGCCATACGACAAGAAGCACCACCTGTAACCGAGGTTGAGCGCTGTGATCTGCAGCTCCCTTGCATTGCCACAACAGGCGCTACTGGACTACACTATTATAAGGAATAGTTTTCGTCCCTGGTGCACAATGTGTATCATTCAGCGGCGAACCACGCTCTATGACTTATAAGATAAGGAATGGCAGATGGCATTGGGAGCAAAAGATTGCTCATGTTGTTGCCAAGTAACGGCTTCGGCTTACCTTAACCCCTCCTATGAAGGAAAGACAGACGGGACAGCGCCGCCTCACTAAGGTTACGAGCAATCCCGACTGCTCCTGTGGTGCAATACGTATCTTTCCCACTGTATGTCCGTACAAGCTAAGATTACCATCCTGTCCTAAGGGGTATAGTGTATAGGACGGAAGAAAAGTACGGCATAGTCAACGCCGGTTTTGGGGAAAGCAGTCCGCAGCCTGGAACCAACAGTACTGCGTGAGCCGGCCCAGTACAACCTAACCAAAACCCGAGGCCTGAAACACCAGCTCCACTCAGTCGCCAACCCAACTTCACCAACTGGCTGAAGATCTAAAACGTACGACAGGTAGCACTAACACCTCCCATTAGCTTCTGATATGACTGCCTTCACAGGAAGTAAGGTTTCAACCCCAGACTGCATGTCAATCCGTAAACCGACACAACCCAGCAAACACTATTTTTATTAAAAATAAATGTTTTTAAAAATTACCTGCATTTGCTTCTACACTGCATTCCAAAACTATTCATATTCGAAACTATTCACATTCAATTCAAAATTTTACAAAATATATTCAAAATATTTGCAATCATAAAAAGAGCAATTGTACATTCCTATACAAATGTTGTTCAAAAATTTTACTGTTCGATTTAGAAATATTTTAACATCAAAAACCACTATTCACACACCCCTAGTTCACCATAACTTCATTAACAGTGCCAGTTTACAACCAGTTTTAATAATTTTCTCAATTATATACATAGTGCAGTGCATTTTGTCGTAACTAATTTTGTGTTACTTTAGAGCGAACTTGGGGTTAGCACAGCTTATAAACAGTGCCTACTGCACCTATCAATCATACAGCTAAATTGTATTTCAATAGCATTGAATCACTGCCATGACTTCTTTCTTCAGTGGCAAAGCTAATTACTTGTGTTTAATTCTAAAGTTTGCAAATATGTTAGGCACAAATTTACTTTCCATTCATCATGCAGTGATGTGATTAGTAATATTGGTCAAATATGTAATATCTGATCTGCAAATATTTGCATAGCTCATGAAATAAAATTTTTAATCCGTGAATAAGCAGAAAACTCGAAATTTTCTCGACACGATCAGATTTACTAAATCATAATAGCTCATGTGTAGAGTCTATACATGTAAACCTTCATGCACACAACCCCGCTAGTATTTTTGGTGAGACAAACTTGCAACGTGCCACTCTTACTACTAATCAACATCGATTACGACTCGTCGCTAAGGTTCCTACTTCCAGTGCTACAGACGTAAGAAATACATAAAGAGAATTTTCTACATGAATTCTCTGCTGCCTGCTCTACCAGGCAACAGGAACTTATAAACGAATTCTCGTCACCTGAAGGTTACGCAACCTGGCAGGCACCCCCCCCCCCCCCTCACTTGTCAAGCGCTGAGAGCCTACAAGATGCCCAGACCTCGGGCTAAGCCGAGTGCTGCCGAAGAGGCACGAAGCAGAAACGCTGACTACTACTGATCCGAGTTTTTCAACTCCCACGCCAACCAGCGCAGGAGACTCACCTTCCCCGCAGCCCGCGACAGCAGCCTACAATCTAAACCTATATAAATTCGGATACTGCTGGGCTCGGGCAGTCATTCTTGTTTCTTCTATCGCGACATCCCCGAGCACTGCCTAATGCTGGGACCTCCAGAGAACTTTTAAGCTTTGAGTACGCCCCCAGCGGCTACTTCACCACTGACGATCAATCCGACAACCAGCGAACACGCTAACCAACACATATTAAATTCACTTTGTCTCCTCTAGACACCTTTACTAGATCAGTTTAGTAGTAATATATATTTGACCGTCTAGATTTATCTTTCAACTTTACGACTTAGAACCAGGTCGTCTACACCTGGCCAGCGTAGTTTCCTTCAGCACTCTATTGCTTGGTATGAGGTAGCACGCATCACATGTTTATTGACTCCTCAATAAACATAGTTTGTTTCCTATACTTCTGCATTTTCTTTCATAGAGATTCTTATTGTTTGCCCACTAGAACAGTTTACGACATGCACCACTGACAGGAACCGGGACTTTTTATATAACCAAATTAGCTTTTACTTCTGTCAGTTTTCTCAACACACCCAATAGACGGCCAACTGTTGCTTTTCAACTGTCAGAGTACTGTCTAGTGCTGGCGGAGAGGAACAGAGTAGCCACAATCACTAGCAACACCTTCATTCAAGAAGGGGCAACAAACCCCGGTTAGTTCTTTACACCAGAGTACTGTTAGTGCTGGGGTAACTGTAACTTGAGTCCTGCCGCACGTTCGTGTATGAACGCTCATTTAGTGGAGGCATTGGTGACCCACACATCTCCCCATCTCTGATCAGCCCGCATTGTGTGGGATCAGTGGATACTATTACCGAGTTTGTGTCAGCAAGCCAAAATCGGACATACACTGTAAAGTTGTTTTCGTTAGGGTGCACCCCGTATATTGTACGCAGCAACTTTATACCCTATCAGGTGACGCACTGCAAAAAGCATAGGGATCAAAACACAGCATTCTTTGCAGCCATACAGTTGAGTGCACTACCACGTCCTATGGAGAAAAAGCAGGTGGAGCAGGACCATGCCACCCAACTTAGACACCAAGCAGTCGCGCCTGCTCTAGTACTTGTAATATATTTATCGCCTTGCTTGCGCATCCATACTTCGTGCCACCCTGTGGTAAGAGGGTTGTTAAACCATACTGAGATAGATTATTACTGGGCAAATCCAAACTTCTGGAGCCATGAAGCCTACAACTGCAATTGCAGCTTTGCAGTGAATCAAGCTTGTTGCTACTGGGTGAAACCTGGATCAAGCACAACACCCAAGACAACAGCATAAGGAAGTTGTAGCCAACACTCCTCGCCTCCCACATTGTAACCTGAGCCGATCATCCCTCTTTTGGATTAGCGGAAAAATCCTCGACCAACGCATCTGTCAGTCCAACCAGGCATGCATCAAGTGATTTTCTGATGCCCAACGTGGGGTGTCAGTCAAGTAGCTGTGCGCAGTAAATGGCATGAACTAGACCAACCAGACCCTGAGAACTAAAAGTCGTAACCGAGCAATTAAGCGAACTTCAGGGAGTCCACAAAAGACCCAGTGGTGCCCTTAACCCCGAAAATATCAGACGTAGGAGTCAATGCCGCCACAGGCGAAATCCTAGAAAATGAGCCCGACGTACAGTGTAGCCATGCCAACTGTACAGGCAGTGGAACACTGAGAATAGAATGCACATACTGTGCTAAGCCATATCATTAAGCCTGCATAGGCAGGCCTGAAGAGACACGTGATACAGAAGGACTAGAATACCATTGTACCAAATGCCCTCAACAACACATGAGCTTCTGCACTGAAATCACATGTCCGGCCAAGGTATAAATCGTATCAGGTGCACGACATGCAGCAAACCCTATCATCATTTATGTATAGGGTGACGCCAGCTAACAGCCAGCGGTGCCAGAGCCCCTGACAGTGCTCACCACGCACGTGTTACATGTCCCGCACGAGCACGTGTAGCGCACATGCACAAAGTGGTCAATAATTTTGAACTTTCACATAAATTTTATTTTCAGTGTAAAATTGTTGTTATATTGTATTTGCGGGTTTAATTATTCGGTTTAATAGTTAATGTCTTAAAGTGTTTGTTGCTATTTTAAAATGTTTGGTTCGAAAATTCAAAGTGCCCGCGGCACCATGATTAAGAACACTGATATTCCAGCACGAACACCGTCATAATGAAAGACTAAAATAATATGAAAATTCATAAGAAAATTATAAAAATGTAAACATATTAAATTTAATCTGTGCCATTTTATTTCTATAATAAAATATTTTACTCAGTGTGCATAGTACTTCCGCTTGTGTGAACCCCATAGGCGGCCATGGTAGGTCCCTGCGACACTTGTCTCTGGACAGTCTGTCGAGCAGAGCTTGCGAGGTAAGACACTGTCACGTACGCACTACAACCTTTTGTTCACTGATTAGATTTCAACAGTCAACTTAGTTTACTGGTCAACCTTTACTTGGGTAAGTTTTACCAGACATTTCCCCAGCATTATGCTTCTGCTAACAAATTTATTTTGCCCTTGTGGCATTTTTAACTTAATCGAGGAGAAGGAGGAGAGGTCACGCGACCCACGCAACTTGAATCAGGCGCCATCCACATATATTTCTGGCATTTCAATGTGATTTCTGCATTATTGCTACGTGCAATTTTAAGGACTTTGTTTTTGTATATGTATTTGAGGGTATTTTTCATGTTTGAATATTTGACGACAACATCACATATAACCACGTGGCCGGGGACAGACGCCAAGTCTTTGTATACGCAATAATTGCGTTTTGAGAGCTTATTTATGTAACATGGTACGTGCAATATTCTATTGAGGGTTCTACGTTAAATTTTTATCAGGGTTCCGTGCAATTTCACGTAAATTGATGCTTTTTGCACTTGACAACGCGGTCATGTTAATGTTTTATTTTACCGCCATCAGGCATGTTACAAGCCTGTAATCACGTAAATCGTAAAGAGAATAATTTTCTTAACAAGAATAATATTTTGTCTGAATTTAATTTTCCGTTTCCACAAAGAAATATTGCAATTTCACCTGCCCACGTGGTCCGCTACGAACTTCATCCAGTGGCATCTGCATCATCTAAACTTGTTTTCACACATGTGTGTTTATTGTGAATACTCTTCTCATGTCCCATCTTGTTTCATGTATCTTTTGACGGTTTATGTAATTTTGTAATTTGTGTACAGTGCAATTATTCCCGTCCTAACTGCCTCTGTGTATAGGCCGTCACCACACTACCCATGTGCTGGAGGACGAGCCCTGACAAGTTTGTGTAAGTGATGCCGAGCAATCACACGTGTTAATGCATCATCAGGGTTTCATTGTAATTCACCGTGTCCTATCTTCAGGGAAAATAGTCAGTCCACCCTAACGGCTGTCGATTCTCATCCCTTGTGAAGATTTGTGTTTTCATACACCGCGGTGAGATCATCCATCTAGGCGTGTGCTAGATTGTGGGTTGGGAAGCACCGAAGCAGAGTTAGCTAAACACAACCGAGTGCATCAATTTCATGGCATGTTGATTTGTATGCACAGTATCAATAAAAACAAGTCTCACAGTGAACTTACCTCTTTCATATGTAGTGACAGTGTCCTAGCCACACGTGTTTTACAAGTGATAAATATGTTTAGTAAAAGTTTAGTATTGCCTATGTGAGTGTAAGTACGCACAGGTGAGACGGACACATAGAACCCACAGCATCCCTGAGAACGCTGAGTCTCAATAGTGTGGTGATTGAAAAGCACTGCTGGCGCCCAAATTACCAGCAATTATTTGTAACATCGTTCATCTCGTGTCTCAGCCGACTGCGTCAAGGGTCGCCCGACAAGCGCGTGTCTATGCCCAGGATGGCCTACCAATGCAAGAGATGCCGAAGGAAGCACATCTCTCATTCCCGCAGATCTAAACCATCCCGGATCTACATACAACCGGAAACCGGTAGAGACAACGACATTCAAATAACAGACTTAGCAGGCCGACCCCATGAGGACCCGGTAGCGCTCACGCAAGAATGCAAAAAAGAATTCAGAGAAATGGACCTGCCACCGAAACAATGGGTCGACAGAACCCAACTACATTTGAAGGGCCTTACCCTCACTTGTGGTGGAAAAGATATGGCGAATTCCGAACGGACTGGAAGCAGTTCAGTAGCAGGCTCGTGGGGGAATTCATGGGCGAGGAGGTGTTCGCCAGACTGATGACTCAATTTTATAGCCAGATTCCGACGATAAAGCGGAAATCTTCACATGGAAGAAGGAACAGATGTTCCTTCTTCAGCCATTTGCTCCATCAGTCGGAGGCTATTACCTAGTCTCAGGAACGTCCTCCTTACCGCTAGACTTACCACCTTGGACAAGCTGGTTAACCCAGCCCGAGAATCAGGACAAAACTTTTCAGTGCAGGCTAGTCTCGAAAAACCAGTATCAGACAAAGTTCCAGAGGTACGAACACCACCGAGCGCATCCCTTAAAGGCGCACCAGCTCCAACCACCGCATGGCATTCGCACCCCAATGCTGGTTCTGCCCAGAGAACCACTGGAATAAGGACTGCCCTCGGAAACCAGAGGGGGTTGCCATTCCACCTAAATGAGTTGACAAAACGACGTCACCTATCCCAGCAAGAATGACTGAAAAACCGACTCCAGATAGCACGTCGCGAAACGCCAACACTGGGGTGCGAAGCGGGCAACCACCCCAGGTTTACAAGGACCCATCCTAAAGGGATTAAGTGAGGAGGTATCAGTTCCCATAGCCACCCCACTTAGAAATTGAGGTAAATGACAATAGGTGCTCGCCTTACTAGACTCAGCGGCCACAGGCAATTTTATCGTGAGAAATTTGTTAACACCAAACCAACACGCTGGAATAAGACTGCAAACCAGAACATTACAAATGGCGCAACTCAATTCTACCCTAGTCGTAACCGGAAGAATTACCTTGACAATAAAAATACAAAGTATTTGTACACGGACAGAATTTATTGTGTCCCCAACCTTGTCCGAATCACTAATACGACGATGTCCGTGGCTTCATACGCAATCAATGTATTCTAGATCACAGACAATGTAGGGCCTATCTGGGAGAAATCAACCACAACACAGCAAACTGGAATCAAAATCCAGACATCATCCCGCTAATGCCCATTGACCCGATGTGCATTAACCACGAATTTGAACCAGAATTCTACCAATTAAAAGCTGTACTAGATGAACATGCCAAAGCATTCGGACAAGGGCTTTTATGACAAACACGTTTTATATGGCACAAAATATAGCCAACCACCCACGTACCGGTTTACAATCGACTATACCAAGTGTCAGCCCGCCATCGTGACCTCATTATGGAGCAGGTCAACGACATGAAGGACCAAGTAATCGTGGAGTCATCAAATTCCCCATACAACTCACACATTGTCCTCGTGCCTAAGAAAGATGGGAAATCGCGATTTTGCGTAAATTACAAATCGCTAAACGAAGTTACCCACCCCATCGCTCCCCCATCTATAGACTTGTCTCATACACAATGAGACATTGGCAACACCAAATATTCAGTATTCACGACATGGAGTCTGGATATTGGTAGATTACACTCCACCAGAACGGTTGCAAATATACGGCCTTTATAACATCTGAAGGCGAAACATTTCAATTTAGAGTCATGCCATTCGGCTTGAAAAAGGCTCCAGCAACATTTCAACGATTAATGTCTGCTGAAGTATTAACAGGTCATATCGGCGAGTTCTGCTTTGCCTATCTCGACGATGTAATAATACATTCCAACAGTTGGTAGGAGCACCTAGGTCATCTGCAAAGCGTGTTGGAAAGACTCGAATTACACAGAAAGTCTTGCAAGCTGTTGAAAAGCTTCTTCGGCAAGTCGTCAATAGATTATCTGGCACACATCATATCACCTGAGGAAAACTTCCAGCAACACAATTCAATATGAGCAATTGTAGAAGCGGAAGAACCTTCAAATAAGCGACAACTATGATGGTACCTGGGTCTGTGTAATTGGCTACGAGACTTCATTCCAAATATTGCAAAATATATGACACCACTGCATCCAATCTACGAGAAATACACATGTTGGCGATGGGGCCCGGAACAACGGCAAGCATTTTCCGACTTGAAGAATAACTTCACGAATATCCACCACCTCCATCGACCACAAGGAGACAAACCCTTAATACTGCTAACAGACGCGTGTCGAAATGGCCTGGACACAGTACTGTAACAGTAAGACGAAGGACATCCACAGCCACGAAACAGAGCAGCGGTACCACATCAATGAGCAGGAGTGTCTGGCTGTTATTTGGGCCATGAAGAAATACAGGTTTTATCTCGAAGGACAACACTTCATTCTACAGACCGACTCCAAAGCCCTACAATGGCTACACGAGTCCCGGAATTTGAAGGCCAAGCTCATCCGGTGGGCAATGTTCCTTACTGAGTTCGACTTCGAGGCTCAGCATTACCCAGGTAAGGAGAATGTCCTACCAGACGACCTGTCTCGATTCCCGACACTGGAGGAAAAAGCTGAGGAGGAAGAGGAGGAGATGATGTCCTTCCCCCACACCCTCAGGACGAAAGAAGTCAGGAAGAGTAAATCCGCCTTCTCTAACTGTAAATAACCGCCACAAATAACCTTAAACCAGCAGGAGGACCCCGACAACCAACACCTACTACAGGAACAGCCCCAACGGTATGAACCACGGGATGACGCCATATGGATAAGTAGTGTACAGCCCAATATGCCTTGGAAGTTCTGGGTTCTACCACAACTACACGCCAATGTATGCCGGCATCATCATGACCATCCCCAAGCTAGTCACCCGGGTACTAGGGAAACCATATTAGACATTAAAACCGGTTATAATTGGAATGGAATAAGCAGCAATGTCCGGCAGTACGTCAGCAACTGCGTCATGTGCTGCTGCGGCAAAGCATACCTGGTCCCCCCTCTCACCAAAAAACCACGGAGACCCAAGATGGCCTGGATCCACATCGTCACCGACCTAATGGGCCCAAATCCACATAGCATAAAAGGAAACCACTACCTGCTCATCGTAACTGATCAATTTTAAAGGTGTATAGAGGCACCTCCTCTACCTAGCCAAGAAACCACCCCAATCGTACGGAAAATGGAGACCGAGATTTTCGCACGATGGGGTTATCTAAAAGCCATACTGACAGATAATGGCACACAGTTTACAAGACAACAATGGCAATCCGCCTGTTAGGAGTGAGGGGGTAGAGACCTGGACTATCCCCCCTTTCCATCACCAAGCCAACTCCACTGAATGGAGGAACCAGGAGATCAAGAAGTACCTCCGTATCAGTGTGGGTAATGATCACAAGCACTGGAATAAGCACATCCCTACCATCCTGTTTGCCCTTCGATGCTGAACAAACGAAGCCATAGACACAGCCCGAGCATCCTACTCCTGGGACAAACATCATGCCAATCAGATGACTGGCAGTGGGAAACAGAGCCTACCTACATGCCTGAAACAGAGGACATCCAGCTAGCAGCCTTGGCCCAACACGCCCAGAGAGTCCAGAATGATTACATTCAAAAGAAATACCCACAACCAAAAACTGGGATAAGATCATTTAACCTAGGGGAAGTCGTCCTGCAAATTCACCCTCTTAGCAAAGCCAGCAACCAATTCAGCGCTGGCCTTGGCGACAAGTAGGATGGGCAGTACCGCATCATAGGCAAGCGAGACAATATCTTCTGGACCGAAGATGTACGAGAACGAATACGGAAGGCCACCCGAGGCCAACTACTCAGGGGACATGCCAACACTTAGGGACAATGATGCCGAGGGAGAAACCCCGGGCCAGTCCGAAGATGAAGACAAACCCCCAACCAAAAGGGTAGTTCCCGATACTGAACCAGGACCCTTGATGAGTCCTGAGCAGAGACCTATCATGATTGACAGGGCTCCTAGTTACATCGCACCATGGAAGCTTGATGTAGAACAACGTCGAGGTGCATTCTCTATCAGATCAATTCCCTCAACGCCATGCAGCTATGCTGAGAAAATCACAGCCCAACGCGATCAAGCAATATCTAGCTGCTCCGAATTGTCATGGCAGAGTCCACGTGACAGAGAACCCCATCAGACACTCTGACGATCAAGCCGCATTAGCGACAGTCAGAAACATCTTCGATGAGAGAGGTAGGGACATGTCCACCCAGTATAACTCCGAAGCCATAGGTCAAGGAATACTTCAACGAAGTCGGCCTTTGACTCCGACAATGAAGTACGAGGTGCCACTAAAACACCAAATGTGGAAGAGGAAGAATCGCAAGGGGCAGTGGCCAAGGACATGCCAGCGTCTACGACGTGGCTCACTGCACCCAACAACGAAGAACTCCCGCCAACTGGGACGTCGGGCTGCCGAGCCAGAAGTGCTCCGCGTCAACAACTTGCCACGCAGGACATCCCCGCAGACCTGGATGGTGAGCCGGAATTGCTTCACCTCAACAATCTGCCATGCAGAACATCCTGAAGACTTGGACGTCGAGCTCCAACGAGAGTGCTCTGTGCCAACAACCTGCCATGCAGGAATCTCTGCCACCCACGACGTTGAGCTGCCAAGCCCGGAAGTGCTCCGCCTCAAGAACCTGCAACGCAGGAACTCCCGCTCCCGGGACATCGAGCTACCCAGCTGGAAGTGCACAGCCTCAACAACCTACCACACAGGACATCCCGCAGACTTGAACTCGAGCTCTGACGAGAGTGCTCTGCCCCAACCACCTGCCACGCAGGAAGATCAGACAGCCGGGACGTCGAGCTGCCAAGCCAGAAGTGCTCCGCCTCATCAACCTGCTATGCAGGAACACCCACCATCCAGGGCATCGAGCTGCGACAGACCCCATGTCCTGTGATACAGGAATACCCGCACACCAGGACAACGAGCTGCCCGACTGGAAGTGCTCAGCCCCGCCCTATTGCCACGCAAGAAGCTGCTGTCGTCGAGACCGTAGACGCCAACCACTACACCTCAACAGGCACATCACCCACAGTGGAAGTCGAAGTGATCCTCCCTCCTACTGCCTCGCCCCAGAACTGGCCACCGAGACAGTCGATGCCGCCCATGACCTGGTCCCACGACAAGTTGAGCTATCTGCAGTCAAGGTTGAGATATTTCTCCTTTGCACTAAGTTGAATACAGAAACTTCGACGTAAAAATGACATTTTTAGCTTTTCTTATATTTTAAAATTTTTCTTCACTTAAATCTGACTTGACGTGTAGGTAAACCTCGAAATGTAACAATACATTTTTACAGTGTACTTGTGGAGATAGCCTACATGAAGAATGCTGTTGTGCAGGAGGGAATTTTTATGTTATGCTTTTGTATGCTAACATTTTGTGTGTTCTTTTGTATGAAATATCTTGTGCACCAACTCAGTACCAAACCAAAAACTCTATGGGCTTCAAAGATTTCAAAACCAAGTGCAAGATATTTTTAGCTTCAATTTTATTCAGTGTCTATGTATGTTGTATTAAGTGACTAACGTGAGCACAATTTACCGTGATAGTCCCGTATATAGTGTACTCGCTTTGTATTTGTTTAGCCGGTCAACCCAGGTGTTGAAGGGCTTATGGTTGTCCACTTCACATTCTGTCATACGTAACTACTTCACTTGCTGACAGACACAAAGGTTCCATGGAAAGATTTTCCTTTTCTTTCTTAACCCACTGCAGCAAGCTCCAGGATAGTAGAGGCATTTCCCCGCCTTCTGCGAGTAAGGCTTGTACACACTTTTTAACTATCATTTTCAATCCCTTGTTTTGATGTGCCATTGTTTTGAAAAATAATTTATACTTTCAGGTTTTTTATGTATGATTCCCTTGTAATATCAACCAGCAATATGCTGGGTTTTGTCAATGTTATGCGTAAATATATAGGCCGGTGGGACACCCGACACACGGGGGGGGGGGGGGGGGAAGACTTTCGCCGCACCAGCAAGGCCGCACCACCAGGGCGAGGGGCAGAGGACGTCCACCTGAAAGAGAGAGAGAGAACCAAGGTTGCAGACCAGCCGCCGCCACTCCACGTCCCACACATTTCGCTTCACTGGTCGGACAACCAGAACGCAGAGAACATGCGCCGCTACAGTGGTCAGCCACTCAAGCTTAAGGGTCACACCTACCTAACTGAAATTTTTTTTTGTGCTATCTGCCTCATCTCGTCTACCGACATCTACCCAGATCTTCTAGACTGTCCAGAAAGGTAAACCTACACATTTCTCCGCCACTTCATCCTCTTCCACGACGAGTCTTCATCACAACGGAGGGGGATTGACATGTTCCGCTCCTACTACTAATCAACTTCAATTACAACACATCGCTAAGTTTCTACTTCCACTGCTACAGACGTACGAAATACGCAGAGAGAATTTTATACATGAATTCTCGGCTGCCTACTTTACCAAGTAACAGGAACTTATAAGCGAATTCCCGTCACCTGAAGGTTAAGCAACCTGGCAGGCATGTCAACCACTCCTTCACACCACGCTGACAGCCAACAAGCTGCCCGGACCTTGGGCAAGGCCAAGCTCCGCCGAAGAGGCATGAAGCAAAAAAGCTGACTACTGCTGACCCAAGTTTTTTGACTCCCACGCCAACCAGGGCAGGAGACTCACCCTACCCGCAGCAGCCCACATCGGCAACCTACAAGTTTACCTATATACGTCCGGATGCTGCCGGGCTCGGGCAGTCAATTTTATTTCTTCTCTTGCGACATCTCCGAGCACTGCCTAATGCTGGGACCTCCAGAGAACTTCTAAGCTTTGAGTATGCCCCAGCGGCTACTTCACCATCGACGATCAGTCAACCAGAAAACCACCGAACACGCTCACCAAAACATATTACATTCACTTTGTCTACTCTAGACACTTCAACTAGATCAGTTTAGTCGTAATATATATTTTACCATCTAGATTTATATTACCCTTTACAACTTAGAACCAGGTTGCCTACACCTGGCTAGCGTAGTTTACCTTAGCAATCTACTGCTTGGCAGGAGGTAGAACGCGTCATATGTTAATTGTGACGCATGCCCAGGTAGGCTACTAGGCACGATGGTCAAGGATTTTGTCCGCCAGACCAAAAGCGGGGTGGTCTAGATTAACTAGACTGCGAAAGACGAGAGGTGTTGGTTAGTACATATTTACTATTACTTATTGGTGATGTGGTCTTAGTGGGTTTTACCCAGCCGTAGCAAGCTTGGCCAATGCCGAGCTGGCAATTCTGCAGGCGAGCTTTGTTTGTACAAAAGTGGATGTTATCCCAGCCGAATCCTGTAGCAGTGCCGGTTAACAATTCTTTTACCACAGGATGGCACGAGGGATGAACTCGTATACACGGAGATACAATAAGATAGTTACCGGAGCAGTCGATACTGACTCGTGCCGGAGTTGGGCGACGTGGTCCCGTTCCACCTGTCGCTCCGATGTGAGTTGAGGAAGTGCACTCAACTGTCTGGCGGCAAGGAACGCTGCGTTTTGTTCCCATTTATGGCCGTGCCTATGGTCGTAAGGCATTGAGTCTCTGCTTACAGTATGCTAGGTACACACTGTTTATAGTGTCAGTCTGGTTTTGGCTAGCTGACCAGGCTCTGTTAAGTCTCCACTAATCCCCAACGCATGCGGGCTGATCAGAGACGGGGAGCTGATTGGGTCACCAATGCCGCCATTGGATGTACGTTCACACAGAGATGGACAGCAGATCTGAAGCTACACATATCCCAGCACTAACAATGCTGTGGGATAAGGTAATAACTCGAGACTGTAGCTTCTCCCTGGGTGAAGGTATTGCTGTTGGTTGTGGCTCCTCTGCTCCCCTCCGTCAGCACTGGTACAGTGCTACGGCAGTTGGAAAGCAACAGGTGGCCGTCCAATGGGTGTATAGAAAAAATGACGGACCCCTGAGGGGTGTGGAAATTAATTTGGTTATATCAGTTACGCGGTTCTAGTCAATGGTGTACGTAGCAACCTGTGTATAGGAGGCAAACAGATAGATACTCTCAGAAACAAAAGCGGTAAGATAGTAAACAAAAGTATGTTTATTGATGGTTCGATAAACATGTGATGCGTGCTACCTCCTACCAGGCAATTGAGTGCTGAAGGTTACTACGCTAGTCAGGTGTAGGCGGACTGGTTCTAATGGAAAGGTGAGAAAGAAATATCTAAACGAGAAAAGATATAATACTTCTAAACTGGTCTAAGAAAAGTGTCTTGAGGAGACAAAGTGAATTTAACATGTTAGTAAGCGTGTTTGCTGGTTGACTGATCTTCGACAGTGAAGTAGCCGCAGGGGGCGTACTCAATGCTTCGAAGTTCTCTAGAGGTCCCAGCACTGAGCAGTGCTGTGGGAAGTCACGAGAGAACAATAAGAATGACTCTTAAGCTCGGTAGCGGTCTGACTTATATAGTGGAAGCTTGTAGGCTGCCGCTGTGTGGTGAAGGGGAGGAGGCATGACGTCCTCCTGCCCTGGTTGATGTGGGAATTCTCTGATCAGCATTTCAACTTCGTGCCTCATCAGTGGCGCTTGGCCTTGCCCAAAGTCTGAGCAGCTTGTAGGCTCTCTGCACGAGGTAGGGGTGCGACGTGCCTGCTGGGTTGCATATCGTCCAGGTGAAGAAAATACGCTCAAGTTCCTGCTGCTGGTAAGGTAGGCAATGTGTCAGTCACGTCTGAAGTAGTGGAAGAGATACTCTTGGCGATGAGCCGTAACCGTATTAGATTAGATGTATAAGTGGCATGCGTCAATTCACCTCCCCTACGTTGCGATGAAAAGTCATCATGGAAAAGGAGGCGGAAAAAAGGCGTAGACCCCCTCTCTAGAAGGTCTGGTAGGTGTCAGTAGACGTGAAGACGTAGATAGCACAAAAGAAAATTTTTTACAGACAGATAGGTTGGACCCTTCAGTGTACGGTGCTTAACCGCTGTAGCGGTGCGTGTTCTGTGTACCCTGGTCGTCCAGCCGGCAACCTTTATTCTCTGTCTCTTTCGGGCGGCATCCTTTTCTGCCCCTCGCCCTGGTTATTGGAATTTGCTGATGCGGCAAGTGTGTGTATTCCCCCCATGAGGCAAATATTACGGGTCGGGAAGCAGCATGTGTCGGGTGTCCCATTGGCCTAAATTTCATATGCATGCCACTGACAAAAACCAGCATAGCTCTGGTAGATATTACATTGGAATCGTACATAACGGCCTGAAAGAAAAATTATATACAATAATGGCAAGTCAAAATGAAGGGATTAAAGTAAGAATAATTATAATATGTACAAACCTTACTTGCAGAAGGTGGGGAAACGCCACTATTATCCTGGAGCTTACTGCAGAGAGTTAAGAAAGAAATAAGAAAATCTTTCCCAGGAACCTTTGTGTCCATCAGAAAGCTAAATAGTTAAGTGTGACAGACTGTGAGGTGGACAACCACAGGCCCTTCAATACCTGGGTTGACCGGTGAAACAAATACAAAGCGAGTACACTACATGCATGACTATTGCAGAAAATTGTGCACATGTTGGTCACTTAAAGACAACACACATAAACTCACTATCTTGCACCAGATTTGGGGAGCTTTAACGCTCGGAGTCTTTTGTTGATAACTGAGTAGGTGTACAAGATATTTCTAACAAAAGCACATTAAAGCATACACATAAAACTACCCTCCCACAAAACGGCATTCTTTCTTGTAGGCGATCTTCACATATACCCTTTCAAAACGTATGATAATATTTAAGTGTGCCTACACATCCAATCAGATTTAATGCTGAAAAGCATTTAAAATAAATAAATAAAACTAACCTAGCTATCCCTTGCGGGAGTTCATCTTATATCGTAGGTCTAGATAGTATGTACAATGTGTATCTTCGTTGGAATGTTCAAGGTAAGTTGCTTTTGTCCATGCTGAAAACACACTCTTACATGACGGCATTCTTCACGTAAGCGATCTTCACATAAACACTTTCAAAACATATAGTGACATTTATAGTTTTACCTACACCAAGTCAGATTTATGGATGATCATCATTAAAATAGAAAAAGCTAAAATGTCACTGTAATGTCGAAGTCTCTTTCTTCAACTTAATCACTGGCACTATGGTGAGTGTCTTTATGTGATTCACTTATGGTAGCAATTACTGTCACCGTAGTCAGTGTCCATTCGTAATGCTACTTATGTAAGTGGGCTGTCAGCCACTGAAACACTTGAACCGTGAAGTGTAAAACATCTATCAAAAGATACAGACATAAAGCTTTTTATGGCTGTATTAAAAAAAGTTAATTATCACATAGTCTAGCGACTAATTACTGACTGGTGCATTTACTTTGTTGGTTCTTTCTACTGGAACTGTACTGGATACTTTTGAATTTTAATTTAGCCTAAATGTGATTGTTCTGCTTACGTCACTGTCTTTAATTTGCAGCTAAATAAAATGTGGTGCATGTGACTGGTCTATGACGAGTCCCTTTGCGACGTGCACATCGTAGCAGTTTTCGTCTACTACACTGTTTTTAAAATTCCCACACTTACTGGCGATCTTCGGTTTCACTTGCCACCCCCCCCCCCCCCCAGACGAAGGACAGCATGCAGACAGTACGGTCAAATATACCTGGTTGTGGGTCTCCATGGTGAGTCCCAGTACCGGCCAGGCGTGTGGGCGGCATCAGGCGTCGTGGAGCAGCCTAGGGACTTCTGCTTCTGCCGCAGCAAAGTGGGAGAGCACTTGTTCAAGGGACGCTGAGTCAGGGCAGGGGAGTGTCAAGACTTCCACCAAGACTGCTTGGGTTCCTACCCGTAGGGCAGGATGTTTCTCTGACGGGGCAGAGTGGGGGAGAAAGATCTCCATCCTGACTGCGGGCAGCACAGCTCGTCATGGTACCAGGTTGTGGGCTGCGTCGACGGTCTCTGTGGCCAGGTCCTGGAGTGAAGCAGTGGAAGGGGGATTAACCTCGACCTTCACTGCGGGTGACGTGCCTGTTGAGGGGTAGTGGGTAGCATCAAAGTTCCCGATGAAAGAGGCCTCTCGCGTAGCAAGATAGTGGGGCGGATAACTTCCAATGTGGCAGCTCGACGCTCGGGTTTGCAGGTATTACTGCGTCGCAGGACCTGGGGACGGAGCAAGTCTGTTGCAGCTCGACGCACCAGGTAGCAGAGTTTCCTGTGTAACAGGAGGTTGAGAGAGAGCTCTCTTGTCCGAGTTCAACGTCCAGGCTGGCGAGTCTTCCTGCGTGGCAGGATCTGAGGTTGAGAGAGAGCTCTCTTGTCCGAGTTCAACGTCCAGGCTGGCGAGTCTTCCTGCGTGGCAGGATCTTGAGGCGGAGCACTTCTGTCGTGGCAGCTCGACATCTTGGTAGGCGGGTTGTCCTGCATGGCAGGTTGTTGCAGAGACGGAGCACTCTTGTCTGAGCTCGACATCCCAGCTGGCAGGTCTTCCTGTGTGGCAGGGTCTTGAGGCGGACCACTTCCGGCATAGCAGCTTGACGTCCCGATGAACGGATCTTCCTGAGTGGCAGGTGGTTGGAGTGGAGCACTCTCGTCTGAGCTCGACGTCCGGGGTTCTGGTGGTCTAGTGGCATCTTTTACTTCTTCCTCAGAGGACGTCTTCACTGAAGTTGGAATGGCCTCAACTTCCGGCTCCATAGTTGTACCAGGTGTAGAGGTAGGCGCCTGGGTGATTCCTACCCCTCTCACCAAAGGTTCTTCCAATTGTTCACTGACGTGGCTCAATCAGCGGGGTGTTTGACGGGGTTCTCTGTCACGGGGACTCCGCCAAATAATAAATCAGAGCAGCTAGATTTTGCTTTGGCTGCTATATTCTCAGCGTATCTGCGTGGCATCGAGGGCATTGATCTGACGGAGAATGCACCTTGGCATTGTTCTACATTGGGCTTCCATGGTGCAATGTAACTAGGCGCCCTGTCAATCATGATGGGCATCGTTTTGGATCTTGTTGAAGGTCCTGACTCTGTATTGGGTAATATTTTTTGATCGGGGGTTCATCTTCATCCCCTGATTGGCCAGGTGTATCTCCTTCAGCATCGTCATCCCCAAGTATTGGCATGTCCCCTGGGTATGGTCATATCTGACCTCACACAGGAGGGCGGCTTCGCCTAAGTTGAATTCTCTTACCCCTGTCTTCGGTTAGGGATATTTCTGGAAAATATATGCATTCTGAGATTTTTGGGTGTGCGTGGTACGAGCTAGGGCTGCTAGCCAGATGTCCTCGGACTGAGGCATATCAGCGGGCTCGTTTTCCCACTACCAGTCGCCTGGTCGGCACAATGGTAGTCCCAGGAGTAAGACGCTCAGAATGGTGTCGATGGCCTCGTTCGTATGGATTCAAAGGGCAAACCGTATGGTGAGGATGTGCTTATCCCAATGCTTGTAACCATTACCTATACTGATATGGAGGCACTTCTTGATATCCTGGTTCCTCCGTTCAGTGGGGTTGGCTTGTGGATGGTAGGGAGCAGTAGTCCAGGCTTTTATCCCCCCCCCCCCCTTTTAACAGGTGGTTTGCCATTGTCGACTTGTGAGCTAGGTGCCATTTTCTGTCAGTATGGCTTTCGGATAACCCCAACGTGCGAAAATCTCTGCCTCCATTTTCCGCACAATTAGGGTGGTTTCTTGGCTGGGTAGAGGAAATGCCTCTACTCATGTTGAAAATTGATCGGTTTCTACGCGTAGGTAGCCGTTTCTGGGTCCATCAGATCGGCGGCAATGTGGGTCCAGACCGTCTTGTCTTGGGTCTCCACGATTTTACAACGGGAGAGGGAACTGGGTATGCTTTGCCGCTGCAGCACGTGACGCAGTTGCTGATGTACTGCCGGACATCACAGCTTATCCCATCCCAATTGTAACTGGTTTTAATATCCAGTAGGGTTTCCCTAGTACCCAAGTGACCAGCTTGGGGATGGTTGTGATGGTGCTGGCATATATCAGCTCATAGCTGCAGCGAAACCCAAATCTTCCACTGTGTATTGGGCTGTCCGCTACTTGTCCATACGTCATCCCGTAGTGCGAACTATTGGGACTGTTCCCGTAGTAGGCTTCGGATGTCGGGATCCTCCTGTTGGCTTAACATTATTTGTTGGCGGGTTATTTGCAGTTGAAGTCGGATTTGTTCTTCCAGACTTCTTTCGATCTGAGGGGGAGGAGACATATTCTCCTCCTCAGCTTTCACTCCAATGTCGGGGAATGAGACAGAGCATCTGGCAGGTCATTCATCTTACCTGGGTAATGTTGGATCTCAAAGTCGAACTCAGTAAGGAACACATCCCACCGGCTGAGCTTGGCTTTCGCATTCCAGGACTTGTGTAACCATTGGAGGGCTTTAGAGTCGGTTTGTAGAATGAAGTGTTGCCCTTCGAGATAATACCTATATTTCCTCACGGCCCAGATAACGGCCAGACACTCCAGCTCAATCTGGTAGCACTGCTCGGTTTCATTTAAGCGGGTTGATGAATATGCTATCACATGGGGCTGTCCTCCTACGTCTTGCTGGTGTAATATTGCGCCCAGGCCATTTTGACATGCGTCCATTTGCAGTATTAAGGGTTTGTCTCCTTGCGGCCAATGGAGCTGAGGAAAATTCTTGAAGCTGCTCTTCAAGTCAGAAAACGCTCGCTGTTGTTCCGGGCCACAACGCCAACTGGTGTCTTTCTCGAGAAGTGGATGTAGTGGTGCCATACATTCTGCAATTTTTGGAACGAAGTCTCATAGCACATTACACAGACCCAGGTACTGTCGAAATAGACGCTTATTTGAGAGTTCTTCTGCTTCTTCAATTGCTCGTATTGAACTGTGCTGACGAAAGTTTCTCTCAGGTAATATGATGTGTCCCAGATAATCTATTGACTTGCCGAAGAAGCTTTTCAATAGCTTACAAGTCATTCCATGTAATTTGAGCCTTTCCAATACTCGTTGCAGATGGCCTAGCTATTAGAATACATTATCACATTGTCGAGATAGGCGAAACAGAACTCGCAGATGTAACCTGTTAGTACTTCCGCAGACAATGGTTGGAAGGTTGTGGGGGCGTTTTTCAAGTCGAAAGGCACAACTTGAAATTGCAGGGTTTCGTAAAGGGTGTTGTTAAGGCCATATATTTTTGACTGTCCGGATAGACTGCAATCTGCTATTATCCAGACTCCATGTCAAGAGTACTACATATTTTGGCTTTGCCAATGTCTCGTAGTGTATGAGACAAGTCTATAGCTGGGGGAGCAATCGGATGAGTGACTTCATATAGCAATTTCAAATTTATGTAAAAAAATTTTTTCCATGCTTCTTAGGTACAAGGACCACATGTGAGTTATATGGGGAGTTCAACGACTCCACGCTACCCTAGTCCTTCATGTCATTGACCTATTCCGTAATGAGGTCACGACGGTGGGCTGGATGTTTGTAGACTGGTACGTCAGTTGTAGGCCATATTTCATGGTGTATGGAACGTTTTTGTCGTAGCAGTCCTCCATGTCCGAAAGCGCAGGCGTGCTCGTCTAGTACAGTTTTTAATTGGTAGACTCAGGTCCTTCGAGTTCATGATTAATACTCATTGGATCGATGGGCATTGGTGGGATGTCGTCAGGATTTTCATCCCAGTTTACAGTAATACGGTTGGTTTCTCCCAGATAGGCTCTACGTTGTCCGTGATCTAGAATGCATTGATGGCGGACGAGCCACAGGCACCCTAATATTACTGATTCGGACATGGTTGGTGATACAATACATTCTGCTGGGGTAACAATACTTTGAATTTTTATATTCAAAGTAATTCTGCCGATTATGTCCAGGGTGGCATCGGGTTGCGCAATTCTTACTATTTTGTTTTGTGGTCTTAGTTCGGCGAGCTGGTTTGGCGTTAACAAAATTTCTTCTAATAAAATTTCCGGTAGCCGCTGAGTCAAGTAAGGCTAGTACCTATCCCTAATCAACCTCTACCTCTACGTGTGGGGCTACAGGAATCGGTGCTTCATCAGTTGGTTTTACAACTGGTCGTGTTGGAATATTTGATGGCATTAATGTCAACTCGGTATGGTGGAACGGCAGCTCCTCCTGATTTCCGAGGGCAGTCCTTGTTCCAGTGGTTCTCCAGACAGAACCAGCATTTGGGTACAAATGCCATACGAGGGGTTGTGGTTGGTACGCCTTAAGGAGGCGCAACAGGTGGTGTTTGTACCTCGGAGGCCTTGGTGAATACTGGTTTTTCGAGATTTGCCTAGGCTGCAAAGTTTTGCTCAGCTTCTCGGGCTTGATCAACTAATTCATCCAAGGCCGTGCGTCTTGCAAGAGTACGTTCCTGATATTTGGTAGTAACATTCGACCGATGGAACGAATGGCGGTAGCCTCATCGACCCCGGGGAACACACGTCGAAACATTAGTTATTTTCTCCGTATAAAGATTTCTCCTTCTTCGTCGAGTACCTAGGTCTGGCAATAAAACTGTGTCATTAGCCTAGCCAACACCTCCTCGCCCGTGAATTCCATCGCTATCAGGTTCCTGAAGTGCTTCCAGTCCGTTAAAAATTCTCCGTATCTTTCCCACCATGAGAGGGCGAGGCCCTTCAACTGCAATTGGGCTCGGTGAACCCATTGTTTCGGTGGCAGGTATGTTTCTTTGAATCCTTTTCTGCATTCCTGCGTGAATGTGACTGGGTCTTCGTGTGGGCGACCTGCAAAGTCGGTTATTTGAATATTGTCATCTCTACGGATAGCTGAGTGGCCAGGTGCCGTTCCAGGTTGGATATATATCCGGGAAGGCTTGAATCTGTGGGAGTGAGAGATGTGTTTCCTTCGGCATCTCTCGCATTGGTAGGCCATCCCAGCCATATAGACGCGTTCGTCAGACCACCCTATGTATAGGTGGTGAGGGTTCACTGCGCGTCGTGCACCTTCTGTGGTTTATGCCTCGCTCGGGGCATGTAATTTCGTTACAGAAACTTGTTGGCTGTTGCCGGCAAGCAGTACAGCGGTACTCTAAACCGTCTGTAGCTCGGGTCTCTTCAGGCCAGTCTATGCAGGCATAATGGGATAGTTTATGGTAGTAGGTGTATTCTATCATTAGTGTGCCATGGCCTGGGCACTCTGCATGGCTACACTGTACATTGGATACATGGGGTTCATTATCGGAGTTCTCGCCAGTGGCAGCATCTGACATGGTAATGGTTAAGGGTGCCACAGGGTGCTTTCAGGAATCCCCGAAGTCCGGTTGGTCTAGTTTGTGCCATTTACTGCGCACAGCTATTTGTCTGATGCCTCACGTTGGGCGTTAGAAAATCTCTTGACGTGTGCCCGGATAGGCTACTAGGCACGATGGTCAAGAATTTTGCCCGCTAGACCAAAAGTGGGGTGGTCTAAATTAAATAGACGATGAGAGACAAGGGGTTGTGGTTAGTATGTATTCACTATTGCTTCTTGGGTGCCATGGTCACAGTGGGGTTTACCCAGACATACCAAGCTTGGCCTGTGCCGAACTGGCAATTCCACAGGTGAACTTAGTTTGTCTAGAAGTGGACATTATCCCAGACGAATCCTGTAACAATGCCGGTTGACAATCCTTTTACCATGGGATGGCACGAGGGATGAATTTGTATACACGGAAATACAAATAAGATAGTTACTGGAGCAGTCGATACTGACTTGTTCCTGAGTTGGGCAGTGTGGTCCCGTTCCATCTGTCGCTCCCGTATGGGTTGAGGAAGTGCACTTAACTGTCTGACGGCAAGAAATGCTGTGTTTCGTTCCCTACATTTACAGCCGTGCCTATGGTCGTAAGACATTGAGGCTTTGCTTACAGTATGCTAGGTACACCTTGACGTCAACAAACTAAACACTGTTTATAGCGTCAGTCCGGTTTTGCCTTGCTGACCAGGCTCTGTTAAGTCTCCACTAATCCCCCACGCATGTGGGCTGATCAGAGACAGGGAGCTGTTTGGGTCATCAATGCCATCATTGGATGTGCGTTCACATAGAAATGGACGACAGGTCTGAAGCTACAGATAACCCAGAACTAACAATGCAGTGGGATAAGGTAATAACTTGAGACTGTTGCTTCTCACCGGGTGAAGGTGTTGCTATTGTTTGTGGCTCCCCTGTTCCTCTCCGCCAGCACTGGTACAGTACTGTGGCAGTTGGAAAGCAACAGATGGCCGTCTAATGGATGTGTAGACAATATGACGGACCCCTGAGAGGCACCCGCTGTGGAAGTAAATTTGGTTGTATCAATTACCCGGTTCTCGTCAATGGTGTACGTAGCAACCTGTGTATAGAAGGCAAACAGACAGATACTCTAAGAAATAAAAGCGGTGAGGTAGGAAACAAAAGTATGTTTATTGATGATTCAAATAAACATGTGATGCGTGCTACCTCCTACCAGGCAATTGAGTGATGAAGGTTACTACGCTGGCCAGGTGTAGGCGACCTGGTTCTAATGGAAAAGCGGGAGAGAAAAATCCAAACGAGAAAAGATATAATACTTCTAAACTGGTCTAAGAAAGGTGTCTTGAGTATACAAAGTGATTTTAACGTGTTAGTGAGCAAGTTCGCTGGTTGACTGATCGTCGATGGTAAAGCAGCCGTAGGAGGCATACTCAATGCTTCGAAGTTCTCTAGAGGTACCAGTGCTGTGGGAAGTTGTGAGAGAAGAACAAGAATGACTTTCGAGCTCGGCAGCATCCTGACTTATATAGTGGAAGCTTGTAGGCTGCCAGTGCGGGGTGTGGGGAAGACGTATCGTCCTCCTGCCCTGGTTGGTGTGAGAATACTATGGTCAGCGTTTCAGCTTCATGCCTTGTCGGTGGCGCTTGGGCTTGCCCGAGGTCTGGGCAGCTTGTAAGCTCTCAGCAAGAGACGTGGGGGGGGGGGGGGCACAGCATGCCTGCCGGGTTGCGTATCATCCATGTGAAGAGAATACGCTCATAAGTTCCTGCTGCCTTTAGGGTAGGCATTGTCACATCTGTAGTGGTGGAAGAGGTACTCTTGGCGATGAGTCGTAATCATATTAGATTACATGTATAAGCGACACGCGTCAATTGACTCTTCAATAAACATAGTTTGTTTCCTATACTTTAGCTTTTTCTTTCATAGAGATTCTTAATATTCGCATTTTATGACATGCACCACTGACAGGAACCGGACTTTTTATATAACCGAATTAGGTTTTACTACGGGTGCCCTTCAGTCGCCAGTCAGTTTTCTCACACACCCATTAGACAGCCATTTGTTTCTTTCCAACAGTAAGAGCACTGTCTCAGTGCTGGCGGAGAGGAACAGCAGAGCCACAACCACTAGCACCACCTTAATTCAACGAGGGGTGACAAACCAAGGTTACTTCTTTACACCAGAGCACTGTCAGCGCTGGGGTAACTAACTTGAGTCCTGCCGCTTGTTCGTGTAAGAATGCACATCCAGTGGACGCATTGGTGGCACACACAACCTCCCATTTCTGATCAGCCAGCATTGCGTGTGGATCAGTGGAGTGTCAGCAAACCAAAACCGGACATACACTGTAAGGTTACTCTTCGTTAGGGTGCACCCCGTATATTGTAAACAGCGACTCTATACCCTATCAGGTGACGCACAGCAAAAAGCGTAGGGAACAAAATGCAGTGTTTCCTGCCGCCGTATAGTTGAGTGCACTACCTCGTCCTATGGAGGAATAGCAGACAGAACGGGACCGCGCCGCCCATCTTAGACACCAAACAGTCACACCTGCTCCAGTACTTGTAATATATTTGTCGCCTTGATTGCGCATCCATCCTTCGTGCCACCCTGCAGTAAGAGGGTTGTTAAACCATACTGAGACAGGGTACGGCTGAGCAAATCCAAACTTCTGGAGCCGTGAAGCCTACAACTGGAATCACAGCTTCGGTGTGAATCGAGCTTGCCACTACTAGGTGAAATCCGGATCAAGCACAACACCCACGACGACAGCATAAGGAAGTTGTAAACAACACTCCTCACCTCCCACTTTGTAACCTGAGCCAATCACCCCGCTTTTAGTATAGTGGAAAAATCCTTGAGCAACGTGCCTGTCAGTATAACTGGACACGCGTCAAACTACAGACATTCTTGTCCCCAAATAAATTGGGGGAAAATTATTTCCCACCTAATGAGAAAATCACTGTAGGTTTATTCCCAAAATTTTCACAGAAGTTCAGGATTCCTCTGACCCCTAACAACCAAATTTTCAAAATCAAATAGCTTAAAACATTGAAAGCAGAGAAATAACAAGTCAAAGAATCCTATAACACTTAACACATGGAGGGTTTTGACATTTTATAGTTTTATATACAAAAGACACAAGCAAGGAAGTAATATGTAAAGCATATTATATGCCTAAATTAACATATGCATCCAAAACAAGGCAATGAAAAAAAAGGACTGAATAACGTGCAAACAAATCAAATTTAATTTCTTAGAAGCAGATTGGGGGTAACAAAAATGAACAGGATGAAGAATAAGATTAAAGAGAAATTGAAAGAAGATACATTATAGAACAAAAAAGAAACAATATGGCTGAGATAGTATGAACATGTGAAGAAAAGGAAGAAGAGATGATACAGTAGAGGAAGCTTGAAACCTGTATGCATGATGAGGCCACAGGAAGACACTGGGATGGCTGAAAGGAGTGAAGGAGTGTGTAAGGATGAAAGATAAAGACTGGAACATGCTGTAAACAGACCTAGACACTGGCTGAAACATGTTCATGATGATGATGACATACGGAGCTCATGCCGAAATATAATTTACACTTACCCTCTGGTTCTCTTTAGAGATTATAGGGCGTACATGCTGTTGAAATAGCTTATACGTTGTTAAGTTCTGGAGATCCGATTCCGAATAGTCTATATTCACATCTGTTAGACTAAATGTCTCACAGACTTCTGCAACACTTGGCATCTCTGGAACAAATTAAAGAAAGCCAACTGAAAAGTTTTAACAATCACGTTTACCTTCAATCATTAGAGAAGCACGACACACTTGGAGTCCTTGAAATCTACCATTGTTTAAAAGCTATGGTGTACATTTCTAAAGGATACGGTGCATATATTCATCACATGCTAATTAATTCCTGTACAACTTGGATAAGAGCCTTTAACACTGGGAGAGGATTTTATTTTTACTATGTACAATGCAGAAAATTATTTCCCGTACATCTTTATGAATTAACTAAAATTCATTGAGCTGAAATTTTGGCAAATCAACCGAGGCTGTAACATTATAGGATCCAAAACTTTAGCACAACATTAATCTAAACAAACGTGGAACAATTTTAAATTATGGCTACAGGCTTTTTACTTACTGTAACACTCTTGAATGACAAAAACTACCAACTACTACCAACATTAGTCACTATGGTTGAAGACGACATAAAAGTATATTTGGTTTACATTATAGAGCAATAATCACCTGGGTTTGAGTTCTGCACAGGTGCTGGCGGGGGAGTGTGCTTCGTGCTGCCCTTCGATTTGCGTGATTTTCGACTACTACCAGCTCCACAGTCAGAGTCATTCCCACCTGTCTCATCCTCAAACCCAAAATCACTCTCCTGAAAAATTAGAAACACAAGTTTGATTAAATAATGTTTGGACAGAAGTAAAAACATAGAGGCTTAACATTTATAGTAGACCAGCCACAATGGAATAAATCAACAACTAAAGCAAAAACTATAAAATCAAGTTTAGTGTTTGAGAAATCTGAATACCAAAGTTTTATACGCCTTAAAACTATGTAACACATTCATCAATGATGTAAGAAATAAAGTATCATCAGAGCCCCATAAAAATTTCAGATCATGCCAGAATATATATCTCACTGCAAAATCCATAATCTCGGATACCATTCACTGACTAAACCTTTTAACTTTTACACGAATTAAGTTTAAACTTTACAAGATAATAAGCTAATTGTGTAAGAACATTCTAGTATGATGTGATCTTTGAATGAATAGTGCAATGGGGGTGAATGACAAGATGGAGATTTTTGGACAATCGCCATAGCGATGCAGATGTCTGTCATGGAAAAAACAGGACTGAGCATGAAAAAATACTCAAAAAAGACCAGCAACTTATGGACGAGAAAATTAATATATGTATACAAAACTGGAAAATTCCATGGGGAATTCAGCAGTGGGAAAACTACTTACTGTTTGTTCTTGTGCAAATTTACTTGCTTTGTTTTATTTCTGAAAGTAGATAGCTAGCCTGTGCCACTTTTGTTGTGTTATCTGTTGGTCATACTTATATAGTCCACTCCCGATTGGAAGTGACTTATGAAAATCAACCTTTGAAAATACACTCTAGGCAAAACATGTCAAACTGTTTTTTCAATAACCTGTATTCCACAAATATATAGCACTGTGGGTTAACTTGTAAAGTACTGTATTATTGAATAAATGAAACTTTACCTTAATATCTTCTATAACTTGTAATATCTATTTTTTACAATATGAATTAACAACAGCGAGAGCAGCGACGTGTTGGCAACGGCCAGTAAGAAATAGTTCACAGTTAAAATACTATTTTAATCTAGTTTTTTAGTATAATATCTGCAAATTAAACGGTGCCTATTGAAATATTTAAATATTTAGGTAGCCCCGATGGCAACATATCTCATTTTTACAGTTTAAACTAACAGCGGAAAATATTGTGAGTAGACCGTAATGGTACAGTGTTGTTTTATCGAGCGAGAGCAACTTTGAGACAACTGTCTGCTGAGCGAGCTTTGCCGCTCTCTCTCTCTGTCTTTATCCTTTTCAAACTCAGGAAGTTTCACTTCGCTAGTACGTGGCAAAATTGTACCGGTTTTCAACTGTACCATATTTCATACTTATTAGAGCAAAATAATGATTTTTGAATTTGTAATTT
This sequence comes from Dryococelus australis, assembly GCA_029891345.1. Lineage (NCBI taxonomy): Eukaryota > Metazoa > Arthropoda > Insecta > Phasmatodea > Phasmatidae > Dryococelus > Dryococelus australis. Next base: position 78,483,063 of record CM056998.1, read on the forward strand.
ACAACTGAAAAGAGATTTTAATTTTTGAATACTTATTTTAATATGTTTAGATATGATGGCAGGGCAGAAACAAAGTGAAGTTGGCAGACGTGGCAAGCAATGACATGGCATGTTGCTTTTTTATCAAACGAAGCATAAATTATACTTACTCCGAAAAATACTTCAAATTACCTTATCATGCTTGTAGATGTTGAGTTTTTTAAACCTACCTAAGCAAGTTACGATGTTGTGATAAATCTGTGTTTCCGCGGCAGTAATAAATATACCGTTACGGTGTGTTTCGTTAACCACTGCGTGTGAAATAGTGTGGTGTGGCTGTGTGGTGAAGGTTACGCTGGATATGCGTGTGTGCATGATTTCAAATAATTGATGTGAACTGTTTTTATGACAAAGTTATTTATTTACATCCACGTCTGTTTATTTATCACAACATTGTACTTTTGCCCGGGCTGTTTGAAACACAGTCGTGTAACATCATTTACCACCAATCCCAACCAAATATCCAAGCCCTGCCTAAAAAAATTTCAATAAACCTAATACACAGTAAGTAGCAATACATATAAATATGAGTGGAATAAACATTACGGTAGGCTTATTTGTGTGCATGTTCACCGCTATATTTATGTTTTTATAACAAAAAATAAGCGTGCTTGATTTTAATGTCTCTTTTTCATTGGACTGTCTATTCCTTTGTTATTCGAACTGAGGCCGTCCTTTTAAAGAAATAACCCCACACATATCAATAACAAAAAGTTAAATACTACAGTTCATTACCCAGCAGTTGTAACAGTATTTAACACAGTCGCGGCAAAATATTAACGTGCATTACATGTAATGTGCTATGTTGTAGAAAACAAATATGTTAATGTAACGTAACCGTAAGAACTATCGTAAATTCAGGCATTTTTAAAACGTCATAATGCTGACGTAAATAATGTTATATGCCTAAACTGTGAGTCTTCATACTAAATGGTTTTTGAAATATGACAGAATTCTTTGAAAAGCTGTAAACAGTAAACAACATATTTGACAGGTGTAAATTTTACATTTCAATGTTTACTTTTAGGTGTAGTTAAAGTATACGAACACGTATACACACACAATTCCATGTCAACATTGAGTTTGACAGATGCTACATGGCAGTCACATGGCAATGTTTGTTTACATTTGGCGGAAGGATACGAAACGGGCCTGCAAGTAGATATTTAGCAGGGCTCCGAGAAAGTTGCTACCAATGGGGAATGGACTAGTTTTTTTCGTATACATATATATATATATATATATTAAATTAGATTTTCACATTTAGCTTGCTGTCCTGTTTTATTTGAATCAATTCTTTCAGGGAATTTTCTGGCTTTGTGCCTATATGTATATTGACTACAGCATTCTTGGCCTGTATTCTGTTGTGTCTGGTTAAACTGCTGTGATTTAGTGCATTTCTTTGTTGTGTTGTCCTATATTGATCTTACTTATTTTGTCAGTGTTGTCCTAACATTGTCAGCAGGTTTCTTGCCTGTATTGGTTTCTGTGTGTTACCTGTTGGTCATACACATACACATATATTTTTCGTAATTAGTTGCTGTTCTGTTTTTTTACTCTTGGAATTTTCCAGTGTTGTATACATATATTAATATTCTCATCTATAGGCTGCTTGTCTTTAAGTATTTTTTCATGCTCAGTCATGTTTTTTTCATAACAGACATCTGCATTGCAATGGCGAACGTCCAAAAATCTCAATCTTGTCATTCTAGTATGATGATATAAACACAGATAAAGAGCTACAGCACAGTTTTAGTACATACTCTGAGAACTTGCTATGTATCTTTTTATACTATCGAGGTAATGAAGGAAACATTATTCACACTTCTAGTGGGCCCAAGGAAAAAATTATTAACACATGCAGGAAAAGTACATACCTCCCAACTTTAATCCATTTGAGTTAACAGTGAATATATATATTTCCCAAATGTTAAATTTGAGGAATTGTGTACATAAAGTGCGATTACCACTGTTTCACGTGAACTTGTCATGTACATCATAACTGTCTACAGTTGTTAAATTTATATATTTATAACGAAATATGGGAATGATGGTAATTTACACATAACGTATTTCAACTAAACAAAAAAGTACATAATCAATGGAGCAGATAATTACGGTCGTAAACTGGGCAGCCGACAAATATGTTAACACTAAAATGTAGCATGCTTGAAAATTGTCATCTTACATTATCGAATTGTGTGTTAATTTTTAATATAGGCAAATTTTAACAACTTTTGTCATTTGTCATAACTTATTATTTAAACAAGATTTTACAAATACACAGTCATCAATCTACCACTGCTGTGTTTGTTACATTGCCTTTCAAAAGTTACTTGCTAAACACCATTTACCATTGCAAAAGTTATTTCAATTCTCAAACATGTACTACAAGTCATCCATGGTTATACCCTCTAACTATGAAAAATCGTGAGTAGCAATCGACTATGGCTATATAAACCTGACTATAGATTAGAAAATGTTTGAAAACCTTCTCTTAATATGACTCCAATTGCTCATCAATGTAACCTAACTCTCTGCCTTCGGGCTTTCATTCCTCAAACACTGCATTAATTATTACATTTTAAATAATGGCAAACCACAAAAATGTATAACTCTGGAAAATCACTCCCTTTATTCTTAAAACAATGCAATGGAAAAGTTTTTGAGTCAATTATCTGACAAATAGAGTTACTGGAAGATGGAAAAGTACGTAAACGTTTATAGCCTCTAACGCTAGCCAAAATGCTGCGCTGTGCGAATGTGCACTCTACAGACGACTTCACCCCATCTACGTGCCACCCAGGCTCAGGGGGAAGATGAATAAAACGTATTGAGCAAGGAGATTCCACAAGCCTGGGCAGCCGAATATGTAATTATAAATTTCCTAGTTAATTACAATCCCCATTGCCCAGCAAATTTCTGCATGCAAAAGACACCCCCGTAAAATGAATAAATATTTGTGAAATTCTACTGCTCGTCGCTTAGCCCAGGATGAAGTTCCTACAACCCCCAGAGATGGCAGCACCCCCGTGGCATTGTGATGTCATGACCGGCCAGCCTCAGGAATAAGCGTTTTAATTTGTCATCGCCTCCAAGCGGGGGGTTAAGAAATGAGCGGTACTCCTGCACTCCAGATAACGCACCTCCGTGTTGGAAGGCTACGCTACCCCCTGCACCTCGAAGAACTGCTGATATGAGACAATTTAGTATAAAAACAGAGGTCCAGCTTCCAGCACCAGCAGAGACGCCAGGCTCGCCGGCCGAAGAGGACGCGAGCCCCTCCTAGTCTGCAAAGACACTCCTCAGTCTGCAAAGACTTCGCCACCTCAGTCTGTGCAAAGACTCTCTTAGTTTGTCAAGAGTTCCTCAGCTTGGACAGGGTTCTCTTCAGTCTGCGAGGACTTTCTACCCTCTCCATGACCTGCTACACGGAGCATCATCCACTCCGCACAGTGAAGACTGCAGCCTCCTACAGCTTGAAAATGGCTCTCCTCAACCATGCCTGTTGACAGTGAGGACAGCACTACTTCCCCGTGGTCAACCTATTCTCCGACCACGGAACCCTTTTACCCCAGTCAACTTCCATGACTCCGTGGTAACAAGCCAGCACGTCTTAGATTACCTCCTGATAAACTCCGGGTAAAATATTATAGTACGCTGTCAAAGTGTGTCTAATTACCTTAGATATTTCCCGGAGTAGATTTTGGGAATTTCGAATAATTAATTTTATCCAGGCTTGCCTTCGCATATTTCTTTTATTCACATAATTGTGTAACCATTATAAGTGTTTAGCCAACAGCTAATATATTTCATTGTAACTTTATTTTTAGCCGGGACTCTACAGTTTCCTTATCAGTTTCCTTACATAAAAGCTCGTTGTCAGTTCCATCATTTTTTAGTTTATTCACCTATTCTCCCACAGTCTGTGTAAATCGTTGTATCAGGTATTTAACTCTCCTTGGAGAGGTACTGTGAGATTTAGTGTATTCACGAGGGACCTGATGTATAGTAGAAAAGGTGGGACAAAGAGTAGGCAACGGCATAAGGAACGCCACGCCCTAGCGAGAGCCGAAATAGTTGATGTCACTGTGAGTACTGCGTCAGAGGTCGAACCCCTGCCGCAGAGTAACGAGGCTGTCCCTCAACCTATCTCACCCCTCATTCCCCTTTATCACATGTCCCCGTTGGATCACCATTTAGGTAGTTGTTGGCCCGGGTACCCTACAGGAGATTATGTAGCCCTGGTAGTGCAGTCACCGCCTTTAGTATGCGCTACCCCTGGGGATACCATGCCTAGCCAGGCTCCTACGACATCTAGCCTCGTCAAGCTCAACTCGGGCAAGCACATCAGGGTTAAACCCCCAGCAGATACGGAGCTCCCAAGTTTTTGTGTCATAAAGCTAGCATCCGGGAAGACAGTATGGGTTCGACTCCCTTCGTTAGACTTCGTTCCCGCACGTTGAGCCACCCGACCTGTTAAAATTTCCCCTGCAAGATCATACGCCTCCACCCCCATGATCGCGGAACTGCATCGTAACGCCATACCCCTGGGATAGCTGGCATCCTGCTTATTGGCGACCCTTACAGTGAGGAGGGTGTAACTCCCTGGGAGGGAATCCACCTCCATCTGCCTCACACTGGGGTTTGACTCCCCTCGAACCCGATGGTTCCCTACCAATAAGCGGCCCACTCGGATAACTAACCCTTCCACGACCCATCAGGCCCAGAAAGTTAGCAATACATGCCGCGGTAGGCTTACTTGACATTCTGGGAGGGTTGTCAGTGGTTTAACAACTACCTCACGAGGTAGGGCATGCATCACTTCATACCAGCAAATCAAATGGATCAATGAAAAATTACTATCTTCATGTAATTACTTTATTTAGCATAACTAAATAAATCTGTTTATATGAAAAATTTCCTGTAATGTGATTATAGTTCTCTTCAATTTCAAGCGAGAACTTTGTTGTCTCATTCAAAAATTTGCTACGTGCACTGGGAGTGAAAATGATCAGTGATGGATAGACTAACAGCCTGTTGCACCAAAACCTTTTATATTATAAATAACTATGATTAAAATTCTAATGCACAAAATTATACACATGCCAACATTGTAGTAACTGACAAAAATTGAACCTTACATCTCCACTCTCCTTTTCAGTCTTCCTTTTCTTCTTTTTCTTTTTGCCTTTCTTGTCTTCACTTCTTGCTTTTCTCTTTTTACTCTTCTTCCGTTTGATGCGAGAGTCTTCCGGCTCATAATCATCATCCTCCTGAAAGCAATTAAGTTACAATGCATTCACTGGTATATAAATGATCCTACAATAACGAAAAAAAGCTTTCAACATTCCTGGGTAATGATAACCCAAAGTACTATGGCTAATCTACTGGGAATCAATATGTTAGACTAACAGACACTTTCAGATGGCACACTCAACCTAGTACTAGCAAATTTGACAGAAATATCGTACAATGTTGGATGTCAGCTGCTATCTTGAATTTATAAAAGTGTGAATAATGACCTACGTTATAAGATATGCCAAACCTGACACTAATTCCTAACCGCTGTTACTTCAATCCCAATTTTTGCATACAACTTTGTTACAAAGCTTGTTTCGAAGCTAAAGTCAAACAATGCTCAAAAGAGTCCCTAATTCTATGCACCAACTATTATAGTTGATAGGAGAAACACTCTTGGAAGTAAATTAATGAGATGTAATATTATCTGTTTGCATGTATCCCAGTGTTAATTTATCAAGGTCTTATATCCAACAACACATGATAACCACCCTGATATATTGTGCACTCAGGTGAAACAAATGGTCTGCACATATGCAATTAAATAAATAATAACAAGGTGAGGTTATCTGAGAACTTTGATAACTTGGTGCATTCATTAACCCTACATAAACACAACATGGGAATTATTTACTGATGGTGTGAGATAACTGTGGTGATATTGTAAACTTAAATGCCTAGTTTTTAAGCTGTATTTGTAAAATGTTAGCCAATAAGGATTAAAAACAACATTTAAATTTTCACTCCATATATTTAATAGGAATGTGCCCTTTGTTACGAAATTATACACATTGATGATCGGACTCCGAACACAATAAAGCTGTAAAAACATACTTTTAATTTTCCACAAAATCTGCTTACAATGTGGCAATAGTAAAGAAATCAATATGTTTGGACTTGTAAATTAGGTACACTGGCTCCTGGCCAATCAGACTATGCAATGTAACACAAAAGAAACTATCTCTTATTCTGGAAAAATCTCATGTCAATTTGGCAGTGCTCATTCAGCAGTAGTGAATAATCTACATCACAATACCGGACACACTGTTTATTTAGCATGGTAACACTTGGAAACAAACTTCACTAAAGCATACTATGGTGAAATGTATGAAGACCTGGATGGAATTCTTATTCTTTTGCTGCTGTTTATCATACTTTTGCCTGTACCTTTTTTATTTATGTGGTACTAACGTTTTTCTGTTTTTACAATGAAAGGAAATACTCAGACCAAATGCAGTTTCATACTAGTGCCACAAAGTTCGCTAATAAAAATGTGGTTCCCAATGTCTGCGAGTGTCCTGTATAGAGACAATACAAGGTATTTGATAGTAGTTAATAATTAAATTTCAGAATGCATGACAGCCATACTAGCAAACTAACTAGTACATTATAACATCATCCCATTGTCAAGTTCCTCTCTTCTTATATCTAAAGATCACAGAGAACTTCCACAATACACCCCTCATCAAAAATTGTAAGGTTCTGCACGATCAAGTTACAGCCACGTGGACATGTCAAAACACAGATAATTTTGTATGATATTCCTTTCTTTTTCATTTAGCTCTTCCACTCACTTTTGTGTAGTGCACTCCTCTGCGATTGCTACAATCCCAATAAATATTGCAATATACAGTTTTAAAATAGCCAAAACTAACCACTTTTCTTATTTTGAGACATCAGCTTGATTATTTCCTCTGTATCAGATGAGATCCTTATAGCGATTATAAATAATTGGATAACTTGCATCAATAGAAAAACAATATACAGTATTTTCCACCTGGTTTGCAAGTATCAAAGCCTTTACTATATGCTAGTTTGTAGCAAGTAATTCAGTTTTAGGTTGACTTGCACTCAGCACTGATTTAACTGTGTTGTGGGCAGGCCCTTCCCTGTGTCCGAAGAGCGTCATTCCTCCCCGTATCAGCAGGGTTGGGTTACTAGGCTTGACCTGCCCTCCCTGGCACCTCCCCTGGGCGGAGGACCCATTACATTGCCAGAGGGGCGGGGTCATCACTCCTTCCCTCCTTGGAGTGATCAGCTGCCATGGCAGTTGTGCAAGCTTTCTGGGTATCTTCCCCCTATAAATAATGCCAAAACCAGGTGAGCAAGTTTGTGGCAGCCACCCAGCAGTGTGTGTGTGTTTGACTGCGACAAGCAAAGTGCATGTGCGGCAGAGGGTTACCTGACGAGTAATGTGTGCATGAGTACGGGAGTGCTCAAGGTGCTCTGGAATGTTCCGTACAGGAAAGACTGGCGAGATCTGGATTGACGTAAGGTGGGACTTGGGACTTGGAATGACGAGTGATACAGATTTGAAAGTAAATACTGAAACTGTCAGATAGCAAAGATATAATTTTAATATTAAATCAGTAATGTGTTAGAAAACTGTTTATAAAGACACTTTACATGTTTATGTTGATTTTTGTGAGGTGAGGGATGATTAGATGTCAATAGCAGGTGATAACCATTGTTGTGACAGGAAATTTGGAGTATTTTTTATATACATCAAATTATAAAATTATTAGCACTTTTATTTAAATAAGACCGTGGCTACCACCAAGAACATTATGAAAAATTGTAACACCTGTCACAGAAGTGGGACAGAGGGAAATAAAGAGATTCACAGTGAATGATAACTCAGAAAAATTGCAGCAGGAATAGAGGCAAGGTGAGCTTTGATTGAAGGTCTGAGTGACAGAATTCTGAATGTTAGTACAAGTGTTAAATCAGATACATTGTAAACAATAATGTAAGAAATGTTAGGGGCTCTATAAAGTCAAATTAGTAATGACAGTGAATTGGGAGAGAGAAGCAAATACACAAAGGTAATGAAGACGTGAACTGGAAACTAGTGACAAACTAATCTGCAACGAATAATTTTGGGTACAAAAATGGTTGAGTAAATATATTTGATAATATTTTCATTGTACAAAAGGAGGCCACAAATGGTACACGGTTCACAGATCAAGAAAAACATTTACATACATTACAAATATCACAAATGTACGACTCCAATAAAAGGCTTTGATTACTATTAATGCCGACAAGCTAACACCTTCATATATATAGGCTTAAAATGACACAATAGGATTGCGTTGAAACACCACTTGCAATAAATGAAATGCTCCGTACACAATATTTTAACAAAGCCTTGATAAGGTACTCCACAAAATCAGCTTGCAATGAAATGGATTTAATGTCTTGCATGGGCAGGGCAGCTGAGTGAGGCCCATCAAAGTCTTCCTCCCCAAGAAAAAACATGTATTCCAAAAATATTAAAGATTTATATTAAAATAATAGACCATAGTAGCAGTCGACCTGTGACCCATCAGAGAACTACATGTCTACAAGGAGGACAAAACAATTTAAAAGCTAATTCCCACAAGTGAGTCGTGAGCACAAATTACCAAAATACTTTCCACTCTGAGCTGGCTCCGCCAAATGGCGCTGCAGACAAAGCTTTCTCAAACATATTAAAATTGGAAAAACCTGCAGTAGACTAGCAACCTGAAAGGAATTTGGAAGGGCTGGCAAATGGAGAATTTAGAACAACACTAGTTAACTGAACGTCCCATTAACATTACATTTACGCCACACTATTCTATTAAAACACATATAGCCTTGAATTTAATTGTAACCAATACCCACGACTCACCGTTCACAGTATATGCTCACCGGCTGCTAAACCATTAACACTTAAGCATGACGTGCACCGCCTCCAGAAGGATGGCAATCAGAAGGTGTCAGTACATATAGCATCGTGCAATATGGATCGTAGGTGATCAGCTTGCTTCAAACATGGCTGGCATAGCTCCTCGTTGACATGCGTAGACTAGACGCAGGAATAGAAAAATAGGAGGGGGCACGGAATTACAAGCTTTCTTATGAACATACCTCTCCAATGAAAAAATCATGATGAACGAGGTGAGGAATAAAGGGAGGGGAATCAAAGGGAAGGGAGATAAGTCACCACCGAAATGACCACTTGATGAGAGTTAATTAATCGATTTCAACCTATTGTGCAGTGCCACCATCGCAAACAACATAGCATTAGAAAGTAGACATTGTGTACAAGACTGTAGATCGAACAATAGAAGGTATTAGTGAGTTAGTGATTAACAAAACAGACTGCAAGGACAATAGAAACTAAAGTGTGAGCAAGAGAATGGACAGTGTGAATGAAAGGATGGATAGTGTTAACGACAGGTTGGAGAGTGTCGAGTGTAAGGTGAAACAAGTGGTGAGTATCCTCAACAAGGAATAGCCAAGAATTCCTACAGCAGCAGAGAATAACACATGCAGCAACTGAGGAGGAGCTGAGGCTGACCACCACCAAGCAGAAAAGGGTGCGGGCAGCACAGAGAAGGTAATAGTCACCACCAATACAGTATTCGCAGGAGAGGCCCAGCAGTTTTGCAGTGGGGGTACGCCTCAGCCAGCAGTGGGCAAAAGCATTACAAATAATGCCTCTCCTCTACAATGGACAGACATCTTGGCACAAATACCAGCACCAGTTCAAAATCGTCACCTCCCTGAATGGCTGGACTGACAAGCAGCAGGCGTCCAGCTCAGACATCCATTGCAGGCAGTGATGCTGAGCAAAGCAGAGGACGTCAACAACAAGAAGAACCTGAAGGAGTTGCAGGCCGTGAGAGGCATTGCTTCCAGGGTTCGTGATGCAGAGCCTCGGCATCCGCCACTCAAAAGACCTGAGTGATGGTCGCATGTACAGATGAGGCACTTGAGAGCCTAATGCCCTCAACAGCTGCAGCAACCAGAAAGCAGGCAGTAAGTCAGGTGAGCATACATTACGTTATGGAAGTTGTTTATGGTGAAGGAAGACTGATTCCACACTGATGGAAAGGAGCCTGAATGATGTTTCTTGCCAGATGGTCGTCGGTACAAGGGTAACTGTAACTGTGATATAGTCTGTCTCATTTAAAGTTTCCAGAATTTGACAGCTACTGCTGCCAACATATTTAAAGTGTAATACAGTAGCATCATATTTGAAATAACGAATTTCAGGTGACCACCATGTAAAGCAATGGCGGTATCCCTGAATAACACATATTCTTTCTTACATCGGCAAAAAAGAAAATAGTGCACAGTACAAATAAAAAAATAAGCAAATCATTTCGGAATAAACTTAAATAATATTACATTATAGTATTTTGTGTTTGTATAAGGTTATTAAACGTGTTGATAGTTTCAAATTTGTTAACTTGCATAACAGAAATAATGAAAAAGGAGGGCTGTTTATCTTCACCAACCAACGACTGGATGCCATGTTGTTATTGTGAGATGCAATATTTGTGTGCGGGCGTATCAGTTTATAAGTTCCGAATTAAATTAATGAATGTTGTTTGAATAGTTATTTTTAATGCAGCGACTTAAAAATCCCCCATGCACTCGCCAACAACAGCAAGACATGATACTAATGGGAGAACTCGAGAGTCATTCTGTGCTACAAACGACCGGCCGATATCTTGGAATTTAATAAAAAAGTCACAAAGTAAATAGCGATAAATTATGTACGTGAATATTTGGAGTGTGATGTATTGTGATGGGGAAATGTAAATACCTTAAGCAAATGTTTGTTAGTTCTTTTATAATATTAAGGTAAACATGTTAAGCTTGTATGCAGGTTTTTAGCAGACAACATTTAAATGCTCATCATTCCTTTCATTTCTTAGAATATATGTTAATGATACAGTTTAATTTATTTTTGTTTGGTCAATAAACAACAAATAGTATTCACTTCACCAAAACATTAAGGTTACATGGCTCGCCTGTGAGTAAACCACAACTATGAATGCAGTTGTAATTAAATACTAATTATTTAGGCCTAATTACGTTAAAACTGAGATATATAATGTTTTGTTTGTCCCGAAAGACTATGTAAAGTACATTTTCTTTCTGTGGTAAATTTTTTAGCTATGGTAGTAAATACTAATCATATAGGACAACAAATTGTACTCAATTTTTTTTTGGGCGACGGCGGGCATGTATATTAAATATCCACGTTACTGTAATAGTACATACTGCCATGTGTTTGATGTAATTGCCACCAGGTTTCATTAATTAATGATCACAGACCTACCAGTCTTCACCATTTGTAAGGAATGTCTTTTGTACAGGCTATTTTATTGTAATTGCTACAAATAGGTTCAATAATTATTGATTGTAGAAGACTTTTACACTTCTAATTAATTATTTCTGTGTATGATTTGACAGGCCTAACTCTTATTGTGTTTGTTCACTACCTAAATGTAAATTATTTAGGTAGGCATACTGGTGACATTGCCTTTACACAGAACTCCAGCAGACTTTTGTTTTTTAACAGTTCATTTTACTGCTCAGTTGTGTGATGTTTTTTTTCTGATGCTCACATCAGATAACTATGTGAAATTCGCATTCTTTTTTTAATGAACTCATTAAATTTTTCAAGAGGCATACAAAGAACGCAATTCTGATCATACTTCGGGCAAGATAAGTTTTTGTATTCTCCATTAAAATTGTTTAACATGTGTGATTTGATTTTGATTACAGTGTTAAGCAAACTAACAAGTCCAATGAAATTTCTTGTTTAAATTTTTTTTTTTGTTTGTGGTTATTGATTTTATAGTAATTTATATCTGTTTAATTAATTGTAAGAATATGAATATACTTTATTGATAGTATTTTGAAAACATAATTTAGATGTTACCATCACAAATAAAAAAAATATCTCTGTAATCACATATTTTACTCAATTATAGTTGACATGTTTGAAATGTCAAGCAAAAATTCACATGATGTTGACCTGTTTTGACAGTCACATGGAAAGCACATAGTGGCGGAAGGATACATATTCAGTTTGTTTACAAGTTACTACTTTAATACAATCTGTCAAAATCTGGAAACCTTACACGAGACAGACTATAAGACAGGTTATCTTCATGTCTTCCCGCCAGCGACTGTCCAACAACATGGAACAATGCTATTTTACTAGATTAACAGGTGAGACCACACCAGTAAGTGGTAAGATGAGGATACAGTTGAAGCTTAGTAACCTCAGTATACAGCACAATATTTATGTAGCAGAAATAAAAGACATATGCCTTTTGGGACTTCATGTATGTATGGGGGTGCTGTATCTACGCTCAGTTGCGGATACTACAGGTAGACAACACTGTGTTGGTAGTGTCAACACAAGATTTTGAGCTGCCTGGTAGTGGGCAGTCAAGACTCCACTGTGCTCCCAGCTTCCATCAAAATTTATATTTCAAGCAGATGCCAGGGAAAATTTGTCAGATGGTTAGGTATAATCGCCCATAAAGGTGGCATTCTACCACCTAGTGACACTGTACCAAGGGCTTTGATCTCTTCAAACTTGGACAGTTTGCCAATAGGGAAGGTTCATTTATCTAACAGTGCTGTTCATATGGAGGATGGAGTAACATTAGGGGTTTGAAGCATGTCTCACAGGTACTTTGAAATGTTCCTGAAGCTTCAAATTCACAAATTAAAGAATGTCTACAACCAAATGCTCTTGGAGAACTACTAACAATAACCAGAGAAAACTTCAACCATCTCAGAATTCTTACACAGGAATAGAGATGCTTTTTTATGTCAGTCAAATTATGAGGTGGTTAAAGATATTCTGAAAGAGATTAAGGTGTTGGATGTGATAGAACTATCAGTCAGCTTATGGTTTTCTCCCATAGTGATTGTTAAAAAGGATTGCTTAATAAGAATTTGTGTTGATTAGGTTCAACTCAATAATGTAACCAAGAAGATTCTTACCCATTCCCAAAGATGGATGATACACTGAACAGCCTAGCAGATTAAAAATGGTTTTCTACTTTGGAAATGAAGAGAAAGTACTGGTAATGTGAGGTGGACCCTGAAAACAAAGAAGACTGCATTTTTTGTACAAGTGAAAGAAATTTGGCAATTCAAAGATATGCCCTTTGGATTACGCAAAGCACCTACCCCCTTTGAATGTCCGATGGAGAAGGTCCTCGCCTCAGACATTTGTCAGGTGTACCTAGACAACATTGTTGTAACACAAAGGATATTTGAAGAGCACCCGACATGCCCAGACTCTTGTGTTGAGAGTACTCAATGCCAACCTGAAATTGGTTCATAAGAAATGTCACCTCCTTCGAAAGAAAATTAACTTCTTGGGACATGTAGAAGTCTGAGAAGACCAGAGCAATAACACACTGGCCTACACCAAATGACAAAAGTGAAGTGTAGCATTTCCTGGGCTTATGTGCCACCAACTTGAGCCTGGGTTCACAATTGCCAAACCACTGCATAAATTGATTGAGGCCAAAGAAAGTTTTATTGGATCATTGCATGTGAAGTTGCTTTTAATAAAACTAAAGAAATTTTGGTATCTTCCTCAGTCCTGGGATTCCCCAAGTAATAAGGGTGAATTCATTTTGAATACTGATGCCAGAGATATAAAAAATCAGGGCTGTGTTATATAACATTCAGTATAGGACATGAAGGAGAGACCGCTGAAATACTTCATTAAGGGATTGCACAAGCCAGAGATAAATTATTGTCCGACACTCATGGAGCTTCTGGCTGTGGTAAAGGCAAATATACACTATCACCCCTACATTTAGGGCAGACACTTTATCCCGAGAACTTATCATGCTTCATTACATTGGCTACTAAATTTCAAGAACCCTAAAGATCAAATAGCCCAGTGGATAATGCACCTGCCAGAATATGGGGTCATTCCGATGCCATTTCAACAAATTTTTGAAAAGTTAGTTGCTTCAAGATGGATTTTTTTTTTAATGGTTACACATTTTGAGTACCTAAAATCAGTTATAGAAAAAAAATAACTGCCACTCCTTAGCTGTCACTGCTATTTTTAGTGTATCACATGCAGTGATTTTAACGTTTTTAGGTATTCACATCAAATTCTCTACCTTTTGTGAATTTTGTTCAAATTGAATGAAACAAAAACTATTTCCCTCAACAAAAAGTGTTCTTAAATGTTGGGAGTTAATGCCTGTTCTTAGTGTATTTGGTTGTGATGTGTTTGTTGTACAAAGTTCAGACATTAAACTTTTTTTTCCCCCCACATTTACGTCATTTTTAACCAAGAAAGAGACATAACACCTAAACCATTTCTTGTTTACAGCAACTATGGTAACAGGTAAGTCTGTAGAAGGAAAAAAATTAAGATGATGTTCCCCCAATTTTATTTAAAAGCTTTCAAAAATGGGAATTTTCAAAATTTGTGAAAGTCAACATGCTGACTCTTCCTTGGGCGAAAGAGAAAAAGACTATCTTAGCACTATACAAAGTTCTTCTACAGTACAACAAAATACAAAAATTTGATGGTGATCTGCAAAATAGTTTAAATATTTTGGCCTAAAGTTAGGCGAAAATGCATGTTTTTTGTATGTATCACTGGTGTCTAGAATGACACAGTTGCCTTTTTAACTACAAAACAATTCACGATTTTAACACATTCAGGCATTAGTGCACCTTAACTTAATCCAGAAATATTAAATTAATTTTTTTAAACACTTTACAATATTGTTATAAAAAACACACATACTACATATATTCAAAACTTTTCCTCTTGTTAATGGTTTTTACTAGTTTATTGCATTTTCTACTTCTTTGCATTCATTTACTTCAACTTCATTTACTCACGTTAAGATTATATGTGAATTCAGGATACAGAATGTGGTTTGAAACTATTACTTGGAAACAGGCCTTTAAAACAAATGATTTGATGGTGCCCCCAATACCATCACAAGGACCATTTCCATGGGAAGTGCCGACAAAATTCCATTCTGCTTTTAGATCTAGTCTAAGTCATTCTTGTAGCACAAATTAATAAGATTTTTCTCTATTCTTATATTATGAACAGCTCCATCATAAAAATTATTTTCTTTATTAATGGTGAAGCTTTTAATCTCTAGAGCTATGAATTTCTGAAAAGTATAATCTATTTTGTTGAATGTTCCATACAGTCACATGACACAAAATTACTTCGAAATCAGTTAATTTTCAACCGAGTCTTTGTAGTAAATAAAGGGATGAAGTGTAGCTTGCATCAATCACCCAGTGAAAGCATTGTACTTCATCTTGTACCACAAATGTAAAATTTTCAGAAAAATCACATAATACATTTTGAAGGATCTAAATTTTCTTTATTACATTCGAGGTATGCAGATTGGCTTTGAGACAAAGTGTTTTTTTTTTTTTTTTAATTAATATTTTGGCAATAAAGTCTTGAATGAATTCATCACATGGCTTGGTAATAATCACCAGGTCAGTGTGGTCATTTGTCACCCATTTCTCGTATGTGATAGTGTTGTAGAATGTGTCATCATCTCCACTTAATTCCAAATCCATCACGTATTTTACAATTTCTGGTCCAGGGCAGTTACCACAGGTTTTAGTCATACATTCTTCTTCTCAAACTTTACAAACCATTGATTCAAGTACATCACTGTAGTAAGATAAAATTTGCAGTTAATAGGAAAGCATGCTATGCATGAAAAAAATAAAGACAAAATACATAATGATTATGAATAAACCCACCTCCAACCTAGGTTCCAGACTCTTTCCACATCCACAAGTTTACCAGCAAA
Organism: Dryococelus australis; assembly: GCA_029891345.1. NCBI lineage: Eukaryota > Metazoa > Arthropoda > Insecta > Phasmatodea > Phasmatidae > Dryococelus > Dryococelus australis. The sequence continues at coordinate 78,499,016 of CM056998.1, forward strand.
AGAAAAAAAATATTTATTAAGTTTTTTACATGTGAAAATCCATCAAATACCTCATTATTTTAATACTGCCTTAATTTATACATTCTCACTCTCACTTCAATTAGCCAATGACAGAAAACCAAATTTTACATGACGGAAAAAAATGAAGGTATCTGTCTGTGTTATAAAAAGTGTTGTTTGGATTGTAAGCAGTACTATTTGACTTCATCATTAAATTAAGTGTTGCGACAGTTGGCAAGTCCGACTCAAAAAAGGAAGAGCAGTGTTTTCGTAAGATGGCGGCGGGTCAATAGTTTTTCGAGAGAAACTCGCATAATGTTTCGTTTTAATGGTCCTCCGGATTCTTCACAGGTTGATAAAAATCAACATGGTCAATGCTGGGCCGGATTACACGAACCGCGACCAAGTTTTCGTTTTGTATGTGTTCAAGTGACAAATGGTGAAGTACACTCATGAAAGGTGGGCATGTGCTGTGGCAAGAATTTTGATGCATCAGATTGTGTCAGCCTCATCAGTTATTTTCTCCTTGAGTTGATGGCGTTCATATGTGTAAATTTTAGCACATTCTCTAGCAAAATTTAATTTGTGATTGGTAAAAATTGCAAAGTGAGGTCACATGAATGAAAACACAAAGAATCTTCCCCCCAAAATTTCAACAATAACAGTGAACTCTTGTCAAATCTACTTCTAGCCTGCCTAGATACCTTAAATTAAAAAAAACTGTACATCATGTCAGAAGAACATGTTTTGAATACCAAACTGCAGTCGCACCAACGAAGGTTGAACTTAATTGTGGAAGGTGGAAGAAAAGCGATAGTAAACCCTAAAGACTGTGAAAAGTGTGCTTTCTTTTGATCAATGTACAAGAAAATCAAAAACAAATTTGAAGCAGATATCTCTGACTTCGAAATACTTTGTTGTGGTTATGAACCCCCCCAAACCGATGGAATATAAGTCGATGTGGGATAAATTTGACTCTATAAGGATAGGTTGGAGATAGATTTAAGTCCTAGGCATAGTGCTGTAAGGACAGATAAAGACAGGGCACCAGCCCTAAAAATGCCAGTTATACAATTGCTAATATTTAATGGGGAAGTGACACAGTGGCAATCCTTTTATCACTTATTTCTTACACTGGTGTATAACAATGACCAGTTGCATGTACTGGAAAAATTCTTGTACCTGAAATCATCGCTGCAAGGGGAAGCCAGTGCCTTGGTATGCACTTTGCCAGTGACGAATGCCAATTACGAAGTTGCAAAGAATCTCCTGATGCAAAGGTATAATCAGCCAAGAGTGATAGCATCACACCATTTAGATGCCATCTTCAATTCATCTATGGTAAGTACAGATTCTGTATAATCTATTAAAGCATTGCTTAATATAGTTACCGAAAATATTGGTGCCTTGAAGATACTAAATCTCCTTATAAATCATTGGGATGCAATACTGCTGCACTTATTAGTGCATAAACTTGATTTCAAACTAAGGAAACAATGGGAACTCTCTGTGCCGCAAGATGAAATGCCTTCACATCAACAATTTACGTTGTTTTTGGAAAGACAGTCACAAGTATCAGAGTGTCTCAAGGGTAGTGGAAGGTAATGGGAAAGCAAGAAATCTACTAAGGCTGCTGGAAACTAGAAATTTGTCTTGAGTACCTTGAAACCAGATTCTCAAAACTATGTACACTGCAAAGAGGAGCACTCCATTCTCAAGTGCAAATCCTTTCTTCAACTTTCATGTGAACAACTGCTACAACGCGTTAAAGAATTGAACCTTTGTATCATGATAGATTGTTTTTCTAATTTCAAATGCCGGACATGCAGGAAAGGTCATCACACACTCTTGCATTTTTATTCACCAGCAATTATTAGCTCTAGGAATGATAGTGAAAATTCAGACTTACCCAGTAATGACAACAGTACCACAAAGTCGGTGTATTGCACAGGAACCTAAATTGGTTGCCCACAGTGCTTCTATCCACAGCAGTAGTCAATGTATTAGATAGATCAGGTCAGCCACATGCTGTTAGAGCTCTTATAGAACCTGGTTCACAAGTTTCTTTCATTACTGAGGAATGCCTTCGGAAACTGAATCTTACATATTCTCGTTGCAGTTCACCATTGACTGCACTAGGCCAAAGACGTCTTCCAGATATCGTTCATTCTCATGCTCTGAAAATGGTTCTAGGTTTATTGTCGAATTCTAAATCCAATTGTTTCTTGTTTTTGTCCCAACCTGCTGCAGGTATCAAATGTACCAAATGGTCAGTTGTGAGTGGTGGCGAGGATTTTTGACCCCTGTGTCTGATAACACCAGTGGTTTTTGTTTGCTAAACAGCTTATCCAACAGCTCTGGTCACTGCAATTAGGTTGGGATGATTCACCTCCAGAGATGTTGTTGAAGAAATGGTGTTTGTTTCAGAAAGAGCTGGGTGATCTCTCAAAGGTGACACTCCCACGCTGTGTAGTCCTGTTGGGAGCTAAAAGGTTTGAGTTGCACGGATTTGCAGATGCTTCAGAAAGAAGATATGCTGCTGTAATCTATTTTCGGGTAGAAGCGACCGATAAGGTTATAGTGTCTCTGGTCTGTGACAAATCTAAAGTAGCACCTCTTAAGGCTCTCACTTTACCAAGGCTCGAACTGTGTGCTGCTCAATTACTTGCTTGCCAAGCTGATGAAGATTGTTGTTGAAGTCTACGCAATTCTGCCAGGGCTGGAGCTGTTCGCTTAGACGGATTCCATGATGGCCTTAGCTTGGATTAAATCAGAAAGCAAGGAATGGAAGACCTTTGTATGTAATCGAGTTGGTGAGATCCAATCTCTTGTGCCAACCATGCACTGGGTGCATGTTCGATCTGAGGAAAACCCAATGGATTGTGCTTCCAGGGGCTTGTTACAGTCACATCTTCTCAACCCACCCTCTTTGGTGGAAAGGACCTCCCTGGCTATCTCAGTGCGCCCCTCCCACTAACTGTAGTGAAACCAATGAACATCTAGTAAATCAAGAAGAGTTGGCATCAGAAAGACAGCAACAGGTATTTGCAGTTAGAGTAATAAAAATGGATTCTTTTCCTTTCACTAACTACTCTTCTCTAACTCAGTTACAAAGTATTATTGCATATTGTTTTAGATTTGTGAAAAATTGTCGTTCAAGTCATCCCAGCCGAATACTGCTCACCACTGTCGAACTACAGCATGCTCTTCTTGCTTTGGTCAAGATTGTGCAGGTAACAAGCTTCATCAGGGAAATTGAGAATTTGCAGACAAGAAAACAACTCACCAACCAGTTGTGCAGCCTAAATCCATTTGTGGATGGAGAAGGATTGTTGCGAGTGGGAGGCCACCTCCAGCATTCTTCCCAAAGTTACCAACTAAAGACTACATTGTTACTTCCTGAGAAACATCATTTTAGTTTATTGCTCATTGATTCTGCCCATAAAAAATTACTTCATGCAGGCTCTCTGTTCATACATTCATTACTGACAGAATTATTGGATACTAGGGGCTCGTCGCAACATAAGACATAGGCTGAAACAATGCAATTGATGCTTCTGCCATTCGCCACAACCATGTGCTCATCAAATGGGTGACTTGCCTAGCTGCAGAGTGCAACAAGTTCGAGCCTTCGAGCATGTTGGGGTTGAATATGTTGGCCCATTTATGGTCACCATGGGAAGATTGAGAAGTGCAAAAAGTGGGGATAAATGTATATTTATTTTTATGGAGATATCTTTTCTAATGAAACCTCTGGACTATTCAGTGCATGTGGGGACCCTAGATCCTGTGAGACGATTGTGCGCTCTTCTGTGAGAAGACTAACTTGTCTGCAGACGTTCACTCATTTAGCCATTCGTGTATGGAAAACTAAAGTTTAGGGTAAACATTTGCTTGGTTCTGTAATGGAAAAAATCATGACTTTGTGCACTTATATTACGCACAATATTTATTTTATTTAATGCTTATAATGGCAGTAAAGAACTAATTTTTTATCTGCCAAAGACTAATTGCCATAAGCAAAATTTTGCACAGTAAATTTTTTATTTTCGTAAGTACCATATTAAACAATAACTGTAGGCTGTATTGTCTTAAATTAAAAAATTATTTATCCTAAACCCAGAATCTGGGTGCGCCTGACATAGCACCCACCAAAATGCCTAACAGACGAGCATTATGATACTAACTTAAAAACTGGACTACTCTACAATGCTTCCCTGAAGGGGTTGGCAATGTAAAGGTTGTTATGATGTTCGACGATGGTAGGTGGTCTTTGGCACAGAATGCAGTGAAGACAAGGTAGTTGGAGATGATTCTCTGCACAAGAAGTGTGGTGAGAACCAGGGAGCCGATGGTACCTTCGGCACGAGTGTGCTGTGAAAAACAGAACAGACTGGCGTTTACAGGTTGCGGCCATTATTTATACTCTGGCTGGCGCTCCCTGGCTGGAGTTGTGGAGGGGTAAGCGTGGCACAGATCTCCTTGGCATGTGACGTCAGTGGCTGGTGCTGGTTCCAAGAGCATGACTCTGCAATCGTACTGGCAGTAGCATCTGGCGGCACGCTGGAGTACTTGGATGATCTCGATGCATTTCTTCAGTGGCTCAGCCAGTGAATAATGCAATCTGGCGTTGTCAGGTCAGTCCTTTGTCTTGGGTAAACATTAAAATTCCCGATGTCTCGTGATGTGTGGTAACAATCAAACTCCATAGAATAAATCGGCAACTGCATGTGCGCTGATGAGGTGAAGTTCTTTATTCATTGTTGGAAAGCCATCAGGCTCCAAAATAAATCATATATTTATCAAAAATACTGATCAAAATACCATTTCATCAGTTCTTAATATATGAACTTGTTAGGGATAGTTATGCAAGTCTGAATTTTACATAAATAAAGGAAATCAACTTCACTTAGCAGACCAGAAAGTCTTTCCTGTAACTGTGTTTATATTTCTGTCTGTACATTGATCTATAAAAAATTTCAAAAGGATACATTGACTGTAGACGTATGTAGATATTTCCTATATCCTAATTTAGAGTATCAATCTAGGTGGAATTGAGTAAAAGCTTTTGCAATTGGAATCGAGAATCAGAATCAAGAAAAACTGATATTTTGACATTCCTACTCATAATACAGTATAACTTTTAGATGTGTTTGAAACTCCATTGGACACTATGATTTTTTTTTCTTTCAAAACATACTACATGCGGATAGTAACTGTTACGTAAAGTAAAAGCTACATTTTGCAAACAGTTAATAATTTTCGTAAAAATTAAAAATAACAGTCTCTTACTTTTACGACTTCACCATAAGTTTCACGAAAATGAATTAGTAAGTGACGAGATTTGGGCGGCTCTTAAAATCAATGCCATCAGAGCCGGAATGAAGGGGCGGGGGAAACGGGAGATCCCTGAGAAAATGGACCGTCCAACAGCATCGCCCGGCACAATTCCCACATGCAAAAGTCAAAGTGACCCGGCCGGGGATTGAACACAGATCGCCTTGGTGGGAGGCGAGTAGGCTAACTGCTCTACCACCGTGGCCCCAAAATGAATGAAACTACACCAATAAACAAAGAATTAATGTAAAGGTCAATAGTAATACAGCACTTAAGATGTGCTAGCTAGTTTTCTATGGGCCTACGCAAATTTCTCACATGTAGCAGTTCTACGAATTGTGTTCATATTTACTGTTAAAACCACATGCTGCGCACCCACTGAGTGAGTCAAATGCTAGTATGCGAACTGTTGTAGTGTAATATGAATCTTTCATGGCGGATCATATAGCAGCTGGCATACCGGCTCATCCACCAGGGCTTGTAGAAGCTTCTACAAAAACCGAAGTATGACTGCAGGTATCGTGTAATATCAGCTTAAGCATTTACAGTAGGAGACTTAATTATTTGCGATGTCATGGCAACACTGAAACTCACTAAAAATGCATAAGATCTTTAAAAACAAATTTGTCTCTTTCAAGCTTTGTTTTGAAGAGAAATAATGATGTGATTGATTCTAAATTATTGTGGGCCAACTTTGTGAAAACAACCTCCCTACAAATTAAAATGATAAATTCACAAAGTTAGTGCCAAAAATTTTTCTCGATAGTGATATAACCTCAAACTTTTGTTGTGGCCCCACCAAAATTAATGAGACATTTCAACAACGAATAATCATCTATTGATTTTCAGTATTTAATCCATGATTTTTCAGGATATTAATGTTAATGTTTCCTGGATTATCCAGGATTTTTTTGGTTGGATTTTGGATTTATGACCAGAATCAGTGGCAGCCCTGCTATAAGGTATTTATTTTGTGAGATACATACCATGTCAGGGAAAATTAATTATTTTGTTAAGAGCTGTAGAATGTCCTATCCATGGCATTAAGGTAGTAAAAGACTATTTCACAAAGTAGTCTGAGGCTACACAAGTTACAAACCAAGAAGCATCACACTGTAGTTAAAGTGCTTGTAGAGCATGTGTTCTCAAGGTTTGGAGTGCCACTCGAGGTTCATTCACATTGAGGACAAAATTTTGAATCCACTCTTTCCCACGAGGTAGCAAAAATTTTAGGGAATGAACAAAACTCTAACCACAGCATTGCATCCTCAATCAGCTGGAATGGTCGAGAGGGTCAACCATGCCCTGGAACAGCATCTTGCAATCTTCATGGAAGACAACCAAAATGATTCGGACTCCAAGGTACCCATATTTCTCTTAGCATATAATTTGGTAGTCCACAAGTCAACAAAGGTAACAACTTCAAGAATGTTGTTTGAGAGAGAGCTAGCCCTCCCTGGTGACGTGCTGTTCGGACACCCAGTAGAAGATGCAGCCACCCCAGAACATGCCAGTAGACTACATCAGAAATTAGTCAACAGCTACGAGTTTGCCTGGTGACACCTTTAAGTCATAAGTCAACAGTGACCTAATGAAAACACAATATGACTGAGAATGCCTGAAGATGTTTTTCAAGGATGGTTGGTGTGACTGTACAACCTCCAAAGACAGAAGGGATATTGCCCAAAGCTATAGAAATGTTTTAAAAAAACCCATACAGTATCCTGAAGCAGACCAATGATGTGATCTAACGGATTTGTAGACAGCTTTCAAGGAGTCTAAGATTGTCACATAGACCAACTAGCACTCTATGGAGGTCCAGAAGTTGAGTGTGTGTTTAGGATGAACAGACTTGAGGAGGGGGCAGTGTTGTACATGGACACACACTGGGAGACCATCACTCCTCGCTGCACCAGGGAGGTCATGTCACCTGGATTGACCCGCCCTCTCTGGCCCCTACCCTACAGACCCACTACGTTGCTGGAGGGGTGGTGCCACCACCACCACTCTCCCACACTGTTGGAGTGTTCGGCAGCTGTAACTTTGCGCAAGCTTTCTGGATATCTTCTCCCTCTGCATGGGCCAAAATGTGAATACTCTTCTCGATTGAGAGGTTGGCAGGTTTGTGGTAGCCAACTAGTGAATTGCTGCAAGTGTGAACAACAAAGAGGACTGACGGCAGAGGGTAAGTGAGATTACAGCGGATGTGTGTACGATAGTGATGAGCAAGCGCATATGCTGTGTAGAGTATGTTACCTGACGAGTAGAGATTATGAGTGATACTGAATGTAAATACTGGAATTGTCAGGTGACGAAAAAGAGAAATCAACAGGGGGGGGGGGGGGGAAACACCTTTCTGGATCATTAAAAAAGAACATATAAACTATTCAGATATGAGAAAGATACTAAAAATAATTTAAATAATCTACAACATATAGTTTAAGTTCAACACATTATACAACTATAATTTTAGAAAAATATATGAAAAATATTAACAATGCACAAATTAAAATTGTAATGTCCGTTGCCAGACTCTTGGTATACTACATACCCAAAATATGTATGTAACTAATAGGTCTCACAGATTATACACCTAGTAAAAAGTATCATGTAATGAACTACCCAAATCTCTTACTCACCCTAGTAAAAAAAGTGTTAAAAACATTAGAATAAATATGGATACTACCAAAAATAGACAGAAGTTTCATAAATTAAGATATAATGCTATTGAAGTAGTAAAGTTGTTTTATGAACATGATCACGTTAGCATAATTTTCGTGATAAAAAAAGATTCTGTCTCCATTCATCCGAAGGACGAGGGTAAAGATATCCTGCAAAAGCACTTACATACTGCTAAGCAATATTAAAGAACTGTATTTCCACAATTATAAGTTGCCCTCTATTACAGGCCGCACAATTATTTCAGAAAACCAAGTTTGGGGAAAAAAATGGTATCCCACATTTTAATTTTTTTTTTTGCAATTCGTGTTATAAAATCCTTTAAAATAAAAGTTAAGTCAGTGTTACGAGATTTTACTCCACATAATTATGCACAGAAGCAAAAAAATATCCCAGATTATATTGCACTAGAACCACATGATTACCTACCTGGTACACACACTGACTGTAAGTCTAAAGTCGCATTACATCACTTATCTTGTAATGCTTAAAGAACATTTAGGCAATATTATTCTTTTATAATACAGTAGATATCATATAATTTCTTTATATGAAGTTGCGTTCAATTCAGTGCAGTATTTAAAATTTTATAACACTCGTAAGTTTGAAGGACAGAAAAACCTTTTTACCCCACATTTTAATTTTTTTGGCAATTTGCGTTATAAAATCCTTTAAAATAAAAGTTAGTTAGTCAGTACTAGAGATTTATAGTCTTTTACATCAGCTGCTTTTATGAAAACAGCCCGTTTATTTAGATAACACACTTTCATTTCACGCACAACTGTCAATATAAACCAACATACAGCCATAGATTACTGCACACATTCCAGTTGTGAGTGTTCACTTCACACCAAGTATACTAGCGCTTGGATGCAGTTTGTTGTCAAACTACTGTACTTTACTTCAAAATGCGTGTTTTACTGCTTGTGTAATCTTTCGAATGTGTTTGTTTACATTTTGTTATGCAAGGGAAAAAATGCTTAACGTATTTTTACAGTGCCGAAGTAATTATGTGTATATAACATAGGAGAAGAGATCAGATACTGAGCATTTGTCTGCATTTTGTATTATTTTGCATTTTAAAGTATATATCGGTGTTATTTCATTTTATGGCGATTTACCACAAAATGTGCTAAGGAATGTGCATTAGAAATATATATTACGGTTTATTTAGCACTTATTTGTCAGGAATTTATAGTCTTTTAGTTTTTAGTTTGGTGGTACTTTGTTATATTACATTTATTAACACTGAAAATAAGTTTTCCTTCAATGCAGGCTGCATCCCTTTTCTAAGCCAAAACTTTGGTAAAAAATGTGTGGCTTGTACATCATAGAAATACAGTAGTTTGTGAAAGTGAATCCAGCAGTGAAAATAGGACTTTCCACATTTTCAGGAAGCATCCAAAGTGGCATGTGCTGCTGGTTTAGTAGTTGCACAAGTTTGTCACTCAGAATGAGCTGCTTGAAAGCATGGTGTGTGATATGAGCAGTGAAGAATGTATACTCGGCAGGTGTGAGTGTCCTGATGGCAGGGCCATTCTTGATAAAGTGCGACAGGTGCGGCCACACAGGATCTCGCACCCCTAGGAGAGCATCATGTCAATAAAAATTTTTTTAATAAAAATATTTAGCATTCAATTATATATTTCACAATGGAATTTATATATTTTAAAACGTTTATTTATAAAATCTTTTATCAATAAAATGTTAAGCGCGAAGTGCAGGCACTCAAGAGCAAAACATATTGCTGGAAAGGCGATTGCATTGTGGGAAGGGGGGATTAACTAGTTTGGAAGGGAAGGGCATCGCAATAGTTCTTGCACCTGGCCGCGCTTTCGCTAGGGACGGCGCTGCCTGGTGGATGTGTTGTGCGGAAGTTACCCCAGAACTTCAGTGATGACAACCTGACCTGGACAAACAGTATCAACAATGGGTTACAACTGATAGATGCTATAGGGATTTTTCCTGGAAAATCAAGTACACCTTTATTGATGCCATTCAAATAAATACAATATATATTACTAGGTGAAGTATTATTCCCATGCGTACTTTGTTTTCAATTTATTATGCTTTTGAAATGTAAACAACCAAAACTGTTTCCTATTGGCCAACATGTGCGTGATGTAGTTATACATGTTTTGGTTTTGTCATCTTCATTATCAGCATGCAAACGTATTGTCAGCCGATTGCTGTGAATTACAGAGAAACTTTGAAATAAGGATGAAATTGTTTTTAAAAATGTATGTTACTTGCAAAATTTACTGATAGTTTTAACCTGATTTTGTTTCAACTGTTGCTGCCTTCATTGATGTTTGGAATGTCTCCTGCATTTCAGAACTTCATTTTAGTAAAGTATTAGACATTGAATTTAAACTTGTAGGTACACATATTATCTACAAATTTTACTATCACAAACAACCATTTTTCTTTTAGACTCATGTCGATAGTGTTGCAGTAAAACCCCTATTTTACACTTTTCAAGGGCCAGGGAAAAAATATTGCAAAATGCAGGAAAGTGAAAAGGAGGGAAACTTATGCTTTAAAAACAGACATCAGGACCAAAAAAAGGTATGTGTAAAATACAGGAAAGTAAACAAACAGGCTGTGTAAAACACAGGTTCCATTATAATTTAAACATTTTCCTGCAAACAGACGTCTCAATTCTCAAAAAGTCAAATTTCTTCTGGCAACTTTGACAAACATTCTATTACTCTGTGGATAGTATTTAGTTACGTTATTTTAGTATCTCAGAATTTTTAAATTAGTCCTACAAACTAAGGATAAGATTTGAACTCTATAGATCAAATTAGCACGCCACAGAAACATAATATACATAGCCTCAAAATTATGAAGCAATTTTAAAAGCAAACATTATTAGTATTTATATCTGATAAAGAACGTTTCCTATTTTAATAACCATCACTCTTTGCTTTATCACTTTTTGACATTTTTGCAGGATCTTATCAAGGGCATATTTTATTGTATTTTTGCATAGTGAAACTTAAACACCTACTGATGTTCGACGATACAGCAATAACATTTTATATTTACGGTGGCATGATGATAAATTAACTATAACGTAGTCACTTTGTTTACGTGATGTGCCATGTTGTATTGTCCTGTAATGCTCTAGAACGTAACAATTATCCACATTTCCCCAAGCAAACATTGCAAATTATTTTAGTTAAGCATCAAGATATCAAAATTATGATCAATTTAAGGAAATGTGTCCTGCAATGAAATTGTATACCATGAGTTTCAAAATTACTTCAATGCATTTTTGGTTACTGCAGTACAAAAAAAAAGCCTACGCCTTGTTATATAAGAGTTCACCTGTATCACCATTAACTGCTACAAAACAGCAAAATAATAAAAAAATATTTGAATTAAATTTCTATGTGACTTGTCACATTTAAGACAGTGTAATTATTTGGCAAAAAAATTCCTTCCATACGCCATTCTCATTAGCACAAATTTGGGAATAAAGTTACAGTAAAATAGTAAAATTTAATGGTAATGAATAAAAATAATCTAAGTTAACTGTAGGTTACTCAATTTTTAAGTAATCGTATATATTTTGAATTTTTTTTTTGTAAACAGTGTTGCAATCACTTTTGGTGATTTTAGGTAGGGGCATATTTCTCTCTAAAAAAAATTTAATGTGTGATTTGACCAAAAAAAAAAAAAAAAAAAAAAAAATTCCATGTCATGTTGCCACTTCACCACTTCCAATTCGTAACCGTTCCACGATTGCTTCTAAGTATTATAATATACAGTACTCAAAAATAAAAATCTTGTTTAAATTTAAAATCACGAATTCAAACATCATTATGATTTCTGTACTACGTATGAAATATGCTGAACTTGAAAGTTTCCACCTCATTTTATATTCTCTAAATTTTACTACACACAACTTTTATTTGGTTTTGCGGCAGTAGTAAGGGTTTTCCATGGCTGCACAAAATTGTGAACCCCAACAAATGAAAAATTTCCGACGGTACAACCAAGAATTCAAGACGGCTACACATTGCGACAGCTGAGCTTAAAAGTACATTCCAGGGTGTATTAGTGCCCTCACTATGAATAATGCGCTTACTGTTAGTATGAAAGCGGCAAAGTGACATTACAACCTAAGTACAATTTTATACAACACAAAGCCAGGTAGGAGCCCTTGCCTCGTAAATTTGGACACAGCCTACATGAGATTGTAAATACAAGTTTGTGGTGCAACGTCGCTGCGGCACCATAGCCATACGTTCTTATAACCACCACTGGGCACTAGCGCTTCGCTGCATGCTCTTGGGACACCCAGCCTCCCCTCCTACCTCCGTTCATTTCCTTACCCCTTCTCACCCCTCATGAGTTTGGTCACAGTTTTTTTAATCAAGGAGCCATAATTTTATTCAGCTGCTTACTTCTCGCGCTGACACCGCATCATCGCCGTCACACTGTCTAACTTCATCGAGCGACAAACATCATAATGAGCTTCGATATCATTTAAATTTACTAGTGGCACAGCGCACCTTAGGCAGTTTGCTACGTCAGCTTAATAATGTAATATTTTTCATATTCTTAAATTTGCAGTATTCATGTGCACTGGTGAGGGGTAACTTACTGATGCATGATATGTATAATTAAAGGGCAAATTAGATTTGAATTTGGTTATAGTCTTGTTAGTATTGCCAAACTATGAGGACGTACTCAGTAATTATTTTTATAAATTGTGTTTAGTTGCACATTAGAAATTCAAGTTTGAGAATAGCTTCAGTATCTTGGCTGTAGTACATTTTAATGACACTGTCTTGCTAGTTAGTGTTTGCTTGCTGCCACCCACATTTGGACCTGCCCGAAAGAGTTTGATTGCTTGGTAACGCACCGCCACAGCTTTCCGACGAGTTTTTTAATGTCTGTTGCTTTAATAGTTTTTTTTATGAATGAGTGATTTTAAGGGCTGTCAAAAATTCAGCTGCCACTCAGCCAGTTATCAGTTTTACGAAAGTTTTAGCAAATTTTTAATGTGTATTTTATTTTGTGGAGTGCCTTAATAGACCTCATGCTGCCACTCCACGATTGTATTTGTCGTAATTTATTCAATTTGATGCATAAACCAGCACGACAGCTTTTGGGGTTAATCTATTGTGAATTAGGATATTATAGGAGTTTCTGTATTCATAGGTTGCAGTGGATGGGAGTACATTTTAAAGGATGCAGTGGATGGGAGTAAATTTTAAAGGGTGCAGTGGATGGGAGTAAATTTTAAATCACGTTAACGTAAGTTTATTTTACCGTGCAGCTCTTGATGCATGCGTACATTAATGAAGTGGTCATTCACGTACAAATAAACATTGAGCACAATTAAAGAGTTTTGTATAATTGCTTTGCCAGGTATGATAAAATTTTTAATGGCAAGGTGCCCTACTATGCCACAAGTTTTATATCGCTTAAGTCGGCACAACACTGAATATTTTTCATATTTATTATTTATTTACACACTCAAATTGTAAATGAAAAATAATTGTACTAGCTGTGCTGGTTTTTACTTTTCCCTTACATTGGTATCAAATTATAATTCATTTGCAGGAGGTGTTATGCAATTTTTGATTATGTTGCTGTTTGTGCACCAGTCATCTTGCTGGGTACAATACAAATTACCAATATTGAATATTAATTCTACTTTTCTACAGCTCAGTGCTGCTGTGTGGAATAACTATATTTTTAGTGTGAAAATTATACAACTGTTTTATAGTCGTGTCCATTTCTTAAACGGTTAAATGATTTTAGACAGTGTGCAGCAAATATTTTTATATTAAGGGCACTTTGATAATACCCAAATGCTGACACCAGTATTATTTCTGAAATTTTTATTATTTTTGTACTTTGGATTTCTCAATGTAAATGTTATAAACTGTGATAATACATACATGAACATAAAATTATGTCTCTGAATGTTTACAGCTGTCAACATTGTGAGAATCACTTGAAAATAAAATACTGTCCATGCAATTGTTCTGTGAAACATTTTATGTAATTTGTACCTTCCAGTACCAGTATATACAGAAAATTTTGTTTAAACTTATAATGGCATTCTAAAACCTGACACCATTGTTCTCCAAGAATGAGGTCTTACGAATGAGTTCTTTGGAATTTATTCCCAAAATTGTTAACTTTTTCTAGCTAGAACTTGTTCCAACTAACATACGAGAAGTTAATCAGGAACAAAATTCCTTCATTCCATTAAAGTAAACTTTCAACTCATTCCTTTCATAGTTCTGATTTCTATACGACACAATATGTGGCAGATTAAAGTTTTCTCTGTTTAGTTATGCTTGAAATGACTGTGTTTCAACTTTTCAACATTGGATGACTAGTTTGTTGACCATTCATATATGGATACATGTGCATATTTTAGTGCACAGACAGAAAACTACACAATTGAATATAATAGTTTAATGATGTCTGAATAACTCATGTGTTATTTTGAGCTACATTATTTGGGACTAAGGGTAATGCTACATTGCGCTGATGGTGTACAGTGCACTGGAGTGCCGACACATTTCTGAAATGTGATTGGCTCACGTGACCTATGATGTCAGTGCCGATGTGCAGAGTAGTGTTGTGCAGTACAGTGCTGACCAAGTTAATCAACTTTTAATTTGGAGTCAGCAACCGATCGTTCAATATGTTGCAATGAAGGAGCCAATAAAATGCAAGGTCAAGTTGCCTATGTGCAAATTAAAGCAGGAAAACAAGTATTTTGTTTATATTGTTTAATAATGTAATACTAAATGTAATAGGCCCTACTATAAAACGTCATTCATATATCTAATGTGTATGGAAAAAAATGAACAAATGTAAATAAAGTGATTGCCCTGCCATCTATAGTACATCAATGGAATTACGTTCATCGGCAGAATATCAACATTCATCGTAGCATGCTGAGCGCGACGATCGGCACTACAGTTGGCATCAGTAAGGTATCAGCAGTTATAATCAACAAATTGTAGCGCAAATTTAATACAGTATCAAAATAAGTGATGTTGCCGAACGGTTCAATACACTGTGGTTACTAAAAATATATGAATTTTAGTTAGTCGTCAGTAGCAATTCCAACACCATAGTCAATTCATGGTTGCTTCCAACTTATCTGAGGCCATGCTAAAGTTATTCTTTTAGGCAATCCCCCCCCCCCCCCCAATCATGCAAAACAAAGCATATAACATTACACTGTACGGACAACGTACTGTATTTGTGCACACTCAAGTTAATCACATTATGCACTAGAACTTATTTCTTACTAGATATTACCAACAATACTATTTTCTGTTTTATGCATATTAATTATAAATAAAATATAATTTATACATAAAATATAACTAAGTCCAATTTACCGAAAAATAAAATGCTTTTATCTTAAAACCATAAAATGCTTGTGATAAACATATTTATGAAACAACCAAAATCACACATAGGGTGATTTTTTAAAGATTTTATTCAAAAAGTGTGAATATACTGTGAACATACTATCTTTGTGAATACTTTAAAGGTACAACATGCAAGCACCTGCGGTACTATTTCATCTGAGATGTATTTGTTCACACACTAGTCTTAGGTCAGTCATTACTCGTAGTACGAAATCTGTATGAAAAAAGAAACTTGAACTAAACTAGGCAAGTGCCTTTTCTTTCCAAAATGAGTTTGAACATAGAGTTATTTTTTTGAGGGGCACCAACTATACTGCTTCGAATTAGGTACGCTTACTATTTAACATTACTTAACCTAACCTCAAAAACCTAATATTGTGACAAAAACAAAAAAATCCATGAACAGTGGCGAAAGTTCTGTTTGATGTATTGTACATCAGTAAATTTCGACATAATGGTTAAAAATAATACACTACTTGAGCAGGATTTCTATATGAAAATAATCAAAATATAAATAATGTTACGAACAGTATTTCAAGGCTTGCAAACTGAAAATTGCTCTTCAACAAATGTGCCCCAAACACAGTAAGCTGGGATACAACAGCCCTACGGCCATCAAGAACTATTATAAACAGCAATGCACATAAATGAAAACACTTGCAACCAAATTAATTTTATAAATAGTATTCTCACATCTCCAGGAAGCCCTTCTTCCGATTCTGGAGAATTTTCTTCTGTGGTTCCTTCTGGTCGTGATAGGTTATCATCGCCAATATCGTCGTCGGCTCCTACAAACGAATTATGAGAAATTAGCACGAGGTAAACATAACATATAACCTACTCAAACTTTTAATGCTAAAATAATATTTATATTAATACACGATCGTGGAACAAAACTGTTCGCTCTATTGCCATTCACAAGTAACACAGTGTTTACGAAACTTCCGGCATAACTTTAAATCATGAAAACAAGAATAACACGTGTTCGCTACCAAATCAGTACATTAATTAAACAAACCAGATTTGATCAGTTTTGGCGTTAAGAATCTGTTTCATTGCCTCCATTTTGTTTAAGAGGTCAACCCGCTCCACTGTCATAATGATCCCCATCCCCCAAAAATATTTTTATTATTTGCAACTGAAGTATGATGTAGCTATCAAAACAGCATCCAAAATGTCACAGCACGAATATTAACTTGTTGGATTGTTGCCACCCACCCAAGCAAGCCTATGATATCGTAAATTACAAACATCACCTGCAGAATATTTATTCACATACCGCTTTGTGACATCTACCGCGGTTCCCGCAAACACAAAAGCATGACAACTTACCCGCGAAAGACTCGTCTTCCAATTCCTCTGAAGCCATGATTACGTATCAGTTATATTAAACTATTTTTAAAATCAGTCTATGTTAAGAATTTTACAAAATCCGGTATTTTTAATTATTAAACATGCGATCCATGAGGACTACATAACCATTCCTTCATCACATTCCCACCTTGTTAAACTGAAGAAACCAACAACCAAAACGAAACCAACCACGTATCGAGCTATCGACTCTTGTGCGCATGCGGTATTGCGCGTTGCCTCGCAATTCGAGATGTATATTTTCTCGTCCGCACGAAGACTTTCGTAATAAAAGGAATTTATTTATATTTTTGCTTTTTTTTTTTTTGTATTTCGAAATTTTAAATATTGTTAGGAATTACATTAGGAGTAACAACTATAAGAGCACAGCTAATTAAGATAATTAATGAAATTGTACCAGATTGCTAGGTAAAATAAACGATATAAACATGTGTCAATCGGTAGCTACACTTGTAAATTGGTCAAATATTGATTAGTCTGGGAGAACTGTCTATTCAAATGTAGCTTCTTTAAAGAATGAAGTTATAGAAATGAGTGATCTAATACATTCTGAATAAGATAGGTACTTATTTTGGGGGAATTTTAAGTTCGTGTCAGTATTGTTCGTAATTTTCTCTTCGCTAATAGGTATCAGAACTTATTAAATGAGTTCGCCAAAAGGTAACATGCTCTAGCTTGAATCACCGTGCAGCTAAAACCGTCATGCTAGCGACAAGTTAGGGCACTAAGTAGTTTGTTTGTTGTTTTTACTAGTACCCTATTCTGCATGGTGTCTGGGTGTATACAGAATAAATCAAAAACCAAATGTCACTTCAAGTTCAGGCAGCATAACTATAACATACTATAAATATAACATGCTGTTATATCTTAAAATAAAATTCTAGACGTTGTCTCGGGAGAGTCGGCAGAGAGTAGAGAATATCTCAACTTCTTCACCGGTTGTATCCTGAAGAAAAAAATATATATTGCGGCTGTTAACATATGTATTCATTTGTGCTCAGTCACATGATTTGTGTACAGTGATTCCCATATGAAAAATATTTTATTTTTATTTTTCATGAGAAGATGGCAATTCGCCAAATTTCCTTTACAGTGTGCTAACTTCAAAACATTGCTACCTACTCTTGTTACTTTCGGAAAGAAAAAAAAACGTTTAACTGATTGTGGATCACCGCCAAACTTACTGAGCAGTGCGTAAAATAGACATTCGGTTGTTTTTAATTGTTTTTATTTTTGTTAGTAGCCTGTACAAACTCAGTTTTAGACAGGGACTTCTACCATCTATCTGCTGTTCTAAGTACCAAGAGTTATGTATCCAGGTTTGCTTGGAACTTTCAGGGCAAAAAAAAAACCATCTTCCCACCAAATTCTGAATCTTCCTATGCCTGTCCATCGGGTGCCACTCCATGACCTCCAAGATCCGCTTGCAGGAATTAATTCCACAGTCCATCCCTACCATTGCAGCCACATCACTACATCATCTCTAGGATATGGAAACCTTCCTCCCAAAAATATTTGGAGGAAATTTTAGGCTAAAGTTAGTCTGTGGATATCCCTAGGATATCAAAGTCATTCCTGGGAAGCCCCTAATACCTCCTAGGAATTTGGTTAACAATCATCCCTGGTATACTGTTAATAGTCATCAGTGGGACGTCCCTGGTATCTTCTAGCGGTGCTACGTCATCTCCAGGATATCCCTAGTACCTCGTAGGAGCATAAAATCATTCCTGGGTTGTTCCTTGTACCTCATACAGATATAGGGACATCTCCCTGAAACATCCTGTATTCGTCGTATAGAGCACAGAAAAGTTATACCTGGGACATCTCATAACGACATGCAAAGAGTAATATAAACCTTTCTGAAAAAAATTCTAAACTTTTAGGAGACCCTTATAATTTGGTATAAAGAAAAACACTACATAGTCTTAAAAATATTAACTAAGAAATATCCCAAGTATTTCCACTGTCTCTGGAACACCAATGAGGTAAATGTGATATCCTAAGGAACTCTATAAAGGACAAACAAGAGGGATCTCAAATTTGTCCACTGAAGATGTCTCTCGGACATATAGGAAGTGAATATAGCATCCTAGGGAGCTCATTTTAAGACGAACTAGGGATATACCAACGATACATATTTGGGAGCTCTTTAAAGGACGAACTTGGGGTATCCCGAATTCGTCCATTAAGGATTTCTCTGGAACATCAAGGCGGTAAATGGGTCACCCTAGGGA
The DNA here is from genome assembly GCA_029891345.1 of Dryococelus australis. Classification (NCBI taxonomy): domain Eukaryota; kingdom Metazoa; phylum Arthropoda; class Insecta; order Phasmatodea; family Phasmatidae; genus Dryococelus; species Dryococelus australis. The sequence continues at coordinate 78,518,058 of CM056998.1, forward strand.
ACTTCATGAAAGGCGAATTATGAATATCCCAAGTTCGTCCCCTGAAGATCTTTATAAGACATCAAGGAGGTAAATGAACATCCTATGGAGCTCCTTTAAGGACAATTTAGGTATATATATATATATATATATATATATATATATATATATATATATATATATATATATATAAACACACACACACGCACAAGATGAGGCACCTAACACACACCGCAAATTTCAGTGGTAGAAGAAAAGGTTTCAGATAAAAGTTGCTTGGGCCAACGCGCTAATAACTTTACGGTGATAATTTCGCTGTACGTGGAAGGGTAACGGAGATACAAAAGTCAACTTCGTTAATGTAAATGAAATGAGCATTTTTATTAACACACCCTAGACAATATGTATGAAGATGTAATGAATACAATGACATTTGCCGGTCATTCAAAATCGCTGAAGGTCAATGTCGAAGCAAACTGCGCCGTACGTGGTGTTGTATACAATTGCTTAATTGGTTCCTATTTTATTGATGGGACACTAAATAGCATCAAGTATTTACAGTTCCTAACAGAAATGCTGCAGCAATTATTGGAAGACGTCCCACTGGACATAAGGCAATCCATGTGGTACCAATACGACGGATGTCACACTCATTCTGCACAGAGAATTACAACTGTTCTTAAGAGAACTTTCTGTGGTCGTTGGATCGGTCGGTCTGGAAACACGATATGACCTGCACATTCCCCAGAATTAACGCCTATGGACTTTTATATATGGGGAACCTTTAAACAACAGGTCTAAAAAGACCCATCTACAACTCCCGAAGATATGAAGGGCCGTATTACACGAGCTTGTTCTGCGATAAATTCAGATGAAATTTGGCGTCCAGTATTGTCAGCTCAGAATTGCTTTACAGTATGTATCAATGCACAAGGACACCAATTTGAACCCCTGATATCAGAATAAAATAAGAAAGGAAGCATATTCTGAGACTGTTGTTTGTTTAAATGAACATCAAGCTACAGGACGATTACAATCGCCACAGGATGGCGCTATGTCGGCCCATTGTTCTGTGCGGTGGGGCAGTTTGCTTCGTCATTGACCTTTAGCGATCTTGAATGACCGGAAAATGTCATCATACTTATTACATCTTCATATTCACTGTCGATGGGGTGTTAATATCAATTATCATTCCATTTCAATTAACGAAGTTGATCATTGTATCTTCTGTACCCTTCCACTTATGGGGAAATCATCACTATCAAGTTATTAGCATCTTGGACCCAAGCAACTTTTGTCTGAAACATTTTCTTCTACCACTGGAATTGGTGGTGTTATTCACGTGGCCTGCCTTATGTGCTGTATCCTGTATATTAATGGGACATCCTTCGCAGTTCCTTAAAGGACGAACTTGGGATAACTGAAATATTATCCATTAAAGATCTCTCTGGGACATTAATGAGGTGAATGGGACATCCTTGCAAGCTCCTTTAGGGGAGATCATGGGTTCATCTACTAAAGATGTCTATAGGATGCCCTTGGGATGTTAAAGTCATGTATATCTTCAAGGGGTGTCCCTAGAATGTCCTGAGGACTGTGTGTGTTCGTTGGGGCTAACTCCAGTAGTTAACCAAAATCTGTTCTACTAGTATAGGCCTACTGTACACCATTCTATCATCTTAGTGCATTGCAGTGAAGACAATTTGTTAAAAGGTTTCTCTTCATCTTCCTTTAGCAAACACTTTTAGCTTACTGTGCTTCTGCACTGCTCTTTCAGAGACCATGTCTTTAATCCTGATCAAATCAAGCCTCGTATATATATATTGATGATTTCTTGCTTGATATTTGTCAACAAAATTATTTTGTTAAGCTAAGGGACTAACATTTTCCTCAAGTTTTCTTATTTCTCTCCCTGGTCATGTCTGTTCAGCAATAAGTATATCTGAAAGAGGTTAGTGTGTTTCGAAATGTACTCCATACATTTATCATTGAAGCCGAAAATATAAGTTTCTTAAGAATTAAACAACTTTCTTAAACCCCTTTTCTGTAGTCAATAAAGGATTTTTTTTTTATTTTTATTTTTTTTAAGTATTTGTAGTTACCTTGTCGGAATTTCATACCAACAGATATGAAATAAGAAGGATATTAACCATACTATTGCTTGCGAATAGAAGATAGGATAAAGTAGACAGGAATTCAGAACAAAACTCAAGTAATTCAGCAGTTCAGAGATAAGATCACTTTTCATAGGAAACCATACATCTGCACTGTGTGGTGAAAGTTAAAAATGAGAAAAAAATGGGATTGAAAATAACAGTCGTTGCTAAGTTACGCTGTCGTATTTTTAAGGTGTTTACCAATTAATTATATAAATATCTCACCTCAATCAAATAATTAATTTCAAACAGTGACGACACAAAAAAACATTTGAGGCAAGTCAGCAGAACCATATTCTATGCAGTCATGAAAGCTACAAATAAGTTTAAAAAAAAATTCTGAAGTATTTGGCAATATAAAACAGTAATCATCAAATCATTTCAAGTTCAGTAAACTCTCTGCAGGTTCAGTTGAACTAAATAATGTTATTTTATTCAGGCTAAATAATTCCAGCTATGCAAGAGACATAAACCAGCGGACATACAGGAGCATGCCTTCCACAAAGTTAATGCTAAGATATTTTTTTGAGGATGAGTGATTTAGATTATTTGGATATATAATCTGGGTTTTATACAACGAAGTTTTGTAGATGTGCATATAAAAATATTTTTTCGTTCAATAATGTTAATTAATAACAATAGTAATTCTTAACCATTAAAATAAAAAAAATAAATAAAAAATAAAATGTACAGTGAATATTTCAATATAGGACTTACTATATAGAGACTGTAATTCAGATAGTTAAAAACCAAATAAAATGACTAAAAACGACTTAAGTTTGTCAAAGTCTGTAGGCACTAGTTAAATAGGAATTTATAGTAAAAATTATTTCATGTTTGAAAAACTGACCAAACAAATAAAATCTTATGAAACACTTGAAGTGAATTCATTCAAATTCACAATAATTGTAAAGGTTATCAAAATGGAGCACCATAATTAAAAATAAGTACTAAACTAAAATATAATATGTTTTAAAACACAAATTAACATAGTAATAACTATAAAATTCAAAATGAAATATTTAAAATTTTACAAAAATTTAATTACAAAATATCTATTTATTTTTAAACGATGTTTGGTGCTTATCATAATATGATAAAGTGCTTTATATTATGAATAATAATTTCCACTCATTTAATTTAGGTCTGTTTTTTTTTTCAATTATTTTTAAAAACAAATTTTAGAAAAAAATGTAATTGTTTACTATAAAAATTATATTTGTTTTCTATGATGAGTATCATTACTCAAAAAATTTTTCTTAAAACTTGTTATGGATTTTGAATTTATTTTGTTTTTAATATTGCTATTAATTCATTTTTATTTTGTTGACATTAGATCAATTTTTGAGAGTTATTAATTAAAAACGAAATAAAAAATTACAATAAATACTTTTTTTAATTATATAAATTAAAAAATTAATCTACTTGGCATAAAAAACTGTTTATTTATGCAGTATGTATAAGTATGTACGTGTAATATCTACGTGGAAATAGTTAAAGATTTAAGTGTCAAAACACAATACTTTGCCAAATATGTAATGAATTAAATATAATGGAAAAATTAATAGTATTTTGCTCTCTGACATGTCAGTAGGCTATTCGGCAGCGGCTTACACATTGAAATCACCTAAACTTGCACCAAAATATTGTGCACATCTATGGATTTCTCGGGATTCAAACCTGGAACAATATGTTCCAAAGGTCTGCTGGTCACCAATAAGAAAATTAAAATTTTTTCTTGAGATAATGAAATAAGTAAAATAACATTAATATATACTTAAATTATTTTAATAATATCAGTTAGAAATAATTAAACAATGGTATTACTTTCTTAATATACAATTTTTTTATTTTATAAAATATTCAAATCATATAAAGAATAAAAATTATGGACTATCTAAGAAAAACATTTTTTGCTTATAAAAAATGGGAGTTCTGCAGCTTTAAACAATCCCTGTATTTTTTTTTATTCCTTGTTTCTATGTAGTTCCCTGTTTTCCACCCTCCCCGTTTTTTTTATATAATACATACTCTACTATTTTTTTACTAGCATTTTTGTCATTCCTCATTTGTAGTATATTTTTTTCGAATGTTCGAACATTCTTTCTCTGCGAGTTGCGAACACTGCCTATTAGTTTCGTGTCTACGATTACCCTGAAAATATTTATGGAATTTATTTTATTTCTGTAATGAATTTAGAGTTTTGATAGGGACCTGCATATTCTTCACAGTGCTATTCTGTTTTGGACGTCTCTTATTCGGATAAAGCGCCCGTAGGTACTTATATAGCTGGCGACTGTTTATGATCACACGTGGTAGCTGAAAGTCCCTTCCCGCTCCTGCAATATTTAAATATTCTGTTTTTTAAATATAAATCTTTACTTAGACTCCGTTTTGGACAGTCTTCCTCTAGATGTTTAGGATGTCAGGAAATTAGCGGATATGGACTGTACCACAGTATTCTGTGACCAAAACTAAGTGTACGGAATGTTTCATCAGTTCCCGTACGCCGATCCTCCATAATACGCATTCATAGTTTCCTCCGAGTGTATCAGTGCTCTTATCTGCATAGTGAATGCGCGCGGACTGTAGTACGGTGACACGCGACATCGTGCTACCTGCACGCAGCCGCGCGATCATGTCCTCGAACGACTACAACGGCTATTCTTTACCTCAATGTACGCCTTACTACATAGTCTATTCACGGTTACTTCACACTTTTTTGAAGTTCTGCAACAGTTCTACTTCCAGGATATTCCTCCGCCTCAAGCAAATAAAGCTTAACCGAATCTAAACAATTACACCAAAGGGACAGCGCACCGCACTCGTGCGCATTTATTATATAGGCTGTTCGCGGTAAAATGAGCACTTTTGAAAACCCTGCATATTATCTACTTGTAGGAACGTTGTATATTTCTCCGCCTTATGTAAAACTAACATTGCCATGGGCTTCAACACTTTATTCATGTGTCGGTCAAATGAAACTGTGGAATTATTAGAAAATCAAATATGTTACAAATCTGCTCATTCTTATACTTAGATGCATAAAAAAAAAAACAGAGAGGAAAATAAATAATTTCAGTTTGCACAAATGGTTACCTAACACTATTTATTTGAAGTTAAAATATAGAACTATTTCCCATCCATCATTACCAACTTTACTGGACGTATGTCACCTAGTACGCCCATTAAAATATATGCAGGTAGGGGCAGTGACTTTTTCCTAAGGTTAATTTCAAAAGTGCTCACTTTGTCACGAACAGCCTTTAATAATATTTTGCATGAGAACTTTTCCTTAACACTGCCACTCGCCCATTATCTCATTGTTTTTATTAATATTAATTATAAATTAAATATTATAATTTATAAATAAATTATAAATAAAATTTCAGTTTAACCAAGAATAAGGTACTTTTACGTTATTTGTTTTCACATAGTACAAAAGTTTGTGATACATAACATAATTAGGAAAAAAACCAAACACATTGTACATTGGGTGACTTTTCAAAGGTTTGATTCAAAAAGTGTATGGCGCAGTATTGCCACATGACCATGCACTTCTAATTAGGGGAGAAGGGAGGAGTAATGGTTCATTTTGCTACTACTGTGTATTGTCTTTTTCTCCCTGAAACTAGGGGCCTAAGATTTAGACAAAACATTATTTTACACTTACTTTTTGCTAGGAATCATGTGGTAGGGTCTGTATTTGCATATTTCCTGGTATTCCAAATGTATTTTAAATAAAGTGGGAGATAGGCAGGCAAAGGCACCCGTATTCAAATACCTTTGAAGAAGGAAGCAAAGCAATATTAAAGATTATATAGAAACGATGGTCATCATAAAACATGTTGTTTGTGTTACAGATTAACTTTAGAGTTACGATTATTCTTAAACATCTACAGAAGTCAATATCATAATCATTTACAAGCAAACAGTAGTATACGTATATTGAGTTAATTAATTCGAAAACTAATCACAGTATAGCTCATCGTGAAGGAGGAGGGTGAGTGAAAGTGTGGGGGTGGAGGTGGGTGATGGGGAGGAGAGAGGTGTTAGTGGAACAGACATAAGGACTAGATAACCATAGGAGGGAACAGAGGGTCAATAGTCTCGCAGCAGGGTCCCAATTTAATCTGGACAGATTATCTGTAGCCTCCCCTTCCGAGACACAATTTACTCTGGACATAGGACCTTTATCCTAGCAGCAGGGTCCCGATTTAATCCCGTTCCCTCCCGTACAATATATATATATATATAATTTGAATAAAAATCAAAGAGAATATGTATATATGTGTGTGTGTGTGTGTGTGTGTGTGTGTGCAAACTTTTGAAAGCTCACTTATCCCCGTAACCTATGAACAAATTACACCGGGTCTAGTATTTACAAAATTTTGAAGTCAAGTCTAGCGTGATGCAAAATAATAACGCGAATTTTATATGTCCCCAGTGGGGTAATCAGGCATAATTTGGGAGTGGCTTAAGTTTTATAAAATCCCCCCCCCCCCATTTTTTTATCAACCAATTACCCCAAATCACGTGCAAGAAGTTGTGGTAAAAACATAAAAATAAGTTATTTCAATAAGGATAATATATTGGTGAGCCTAGGTCGTATATTATTTCTGTTTCAACAAAGAGTAGGTCAACATGTGCTACAGACAATGTTAAACCTATTCCAAACAAGGGTATTCAGTGCCTAATTATTTTGTAGTTAATTTTTGGGGACCGCACTCAATACTGTAGGATTTCACTGATTATCAGTGGTAGCCCTACATTACCGGATGTTCGGAAACTCAATGTCCAGACTCCAAAAATAGTTTCTTTGGACCAATCCTAATACGAAAATCCTTTTGCACATATATCCGGAAAAGTATTTTATATAATTTAATTGTATTCAAAGTTGCGGCGTACAACGCCTGGAGAACAAGGCTGTTCGACCGTGCGTGTAGGACAATTTGCATAGGAATTAGGCGGGCGACGCAAATTAGTACATACGTACCGTCTGCGCGCTTACTTCATATGCAACTTGTCCTACACGCATGATCGAACAGCCTTGTTCCGCAGGTGTCGTACGGCGGACATTTAAACACAATTATTTGATATAAAAGTACGTTTCCAGATATAAGTATATAGGGCCTTTGTGTTACTATAGGTCCAAAGAAATTATATCTGGAGTTTGCGCACTGAGTTTCTGAACCCTCTGCAAATACGCGCCGCTGGGTAACGCCATTGAGTGGCCATGGGATAGGTAAAAGTCAGACGAGTTTTATGTGTTAGTTCCGCTGGGACCGCTAGTGTACTCGACGACGTCTTCCGCGCGGTGTTGCCAGTTCGACAGCCAGTAAAAGCCCTGGCCTCGGCTCACCCATGTGTTCGTTCAAGTTCTGCCCAAGGCGAGCCTGTCACACGCGAGTTACCAGCATTCGTTGCAGCTGTGAATACCCAACTCATGATTTACTAGTGGCGACCATGGCATGTGTTTCGTTTCTGTCGTAGTATTATGTGTTTGCGGAAATTTTCAGCGATATCAACTACTGTTTGTTTGTATTTACTTTTGTCAACATGAATTATCATAAATATATAAAGGTCATTGCTTTAATCATAATCTATTATTTTACTATAGTTTAGGTGTTCATGATAAAATACTAGTAGTACTCTTAAAAGTTACAGTTACAAATTTCATATTAATCATGAATTATGTCATAAATCATAGTAAACTTTTTATTCCGTTCTTATGTGAAAGGAAATGGACAGGAAATAATTGTCCAATAGTGGAGAAATATACACGTCGGTCTACAATTGAACGCCTTGTCATCTACTACAAAGGTGACTGTTCGTACAAATAATCAGTACGTTCAATGTGTCGATGCAAGTGTCATCAAGGCTGTGTCTGAACATAGAAATGCACTTATGTATATAAGCATACTCCACTCGGCTCGATACGTAATACATTTTGACAAGCATACTTATTTGCATCCCTTACAGCAAATAGTTAGCTGATAAGATTCTGAGTAAGCATTTTGACAGAAAACACACACTGAATATGTGCTGGAACATAAGAGCATAGATTTAGAATTATCAGCCAATTAGGAGCTGTAGCTGGAAAGCGCATGGCAATGAAAGTGTTCCTATTAACCACTCATAGACATTTATACAAGAAAGAAATTAATATATATTTGACTCAGTAAACGCAGTTATCGATCATGTATCTGGTAACAACTAGAGGTAAATTTCCTTTTAACACTAACACTGGTATGAATAAAAATTAAATGTCAGATTTTGATATAACGTTTTCACTCATCCATGCTTTGTCTTGTAAAAACATTGGTAGTGTTATCACTGCTCTGCATAACTATAAATTCAATGCCACGCCCGGTTTATAACAAATCACGCGCAAAATTGGCTAAGTTTATCCTGGTTCTTCAAGATCATTCGTGGTTAAACAGTATACATTGTTAAGAACTTTGTTCGGTGGCGTTTCTCGAAAGTTAATACCTCCATTCCACTCTTCATGAAAAGAAATATTAGGAATGACATTTATACACTACATATAAATAGATTTTCAAAATAGTAGCTTATGGGCTGTAAGGGCGCGAGACGTACACACATTCGTTTCCCCTTGTACGTGCGTATGTCATTTCCCGAGACATGTACAACATTTACGTACGCAGACGAATGCGAACGCTGTATGAGCGTGCATCTCATTAAGCAGAATATTTTATGCATACTGCGGGAAAAGGACATTAATGATCACGCATAAGGCTCAACTCTAACATATGTCTGTTTTAAAGCGACAATACAACTGTCGTCTCTGTAAGATCCAAGTTTACAATAATTATGAGCGTTAATTGATATTATCTAAAAAGTTGGCAGCTGTGTGTGTTTACATTTAAACGAGTGTAACACAGTACACTATTGTATATTCTACACTGAAACCTCGGACTCATAACAGTGCGAAAGACGTTGGCACTGAAGTGTTTATCAGTAATGTTACCACTAACGACAGCATGAAAACTAGAGATAACAAAGAGAGTCGCAATATTCTACTTCAGGCTAGGTACTTACAGAATATAACTATTTCTACACTACACATCGGTTGAATGCAATGACACGGTGCCAATCACTAATAGCCGAGTTAAGGCCGTGTCCGAAAGGACAAATTCGATATTTTGTAATTTGTCATTTCATTGGTTTCAATCTGGACATTGTCGACAGTCACTTGTTTAGCACTCGTGGCAACACATTCTTACATAAACAGTGAAAATGTGTTTTATATTAATTAAATGCTTAAAATGGACGTAATATTTCTGCAGTCATCACTGGAATGCTACAGATATGTTAATATAGGAGAAAATAATATAATATCCAAAAACGACTTAAAATAAAACATGTGTTGCGAAACATATAAACAAAGCACAACGCTTACTTTCTTTTAAAATAAATAAACATGTCTAGCGTATTTTATGAACATTTATTTGTTTAAAAAGATGTTTCAAGTACACATTCGCACATGTGTTTTGAATGTCAAAACCAACATGGCGCTGATTTTGTCAGTTTGTATTTTTGATAACATCCGCTATATACAAGATACGAAGTATAAATTTACCAAATACGTCACAATGTTTGTATAGAAAATCGGGTCACGTAATCATTTTGTCAACACAATCTGCCATTTCAGATAGGGCCTACGTTTACTATGCGAAACTAATGCATTTAGAATTATGCAGTGGGCGCTTACCTGTCATACGGGAACACGTCTTCTGTATTTGTAGTTTCCCATTAATATCTTAGTTCTTAATTTCAGCGAATGGAAACAGGCAGCAAGCCTGTCATGTTTACTTTTGTTCCTAACATAACCTCGTATAAAACAGCCATAATTAATCAGCTCATACTTCAAAACCGACGTTTGCTATCAGAGAAGCTTATTATTTGTGAGCATATACTCGTCAACATGTGCACACATACGTCTTTCTCATATTGTTTTATACTTACATTACTGTAAATAACAGTTCCCCGCCAACAACACTGACTGCTCTGTACTGATTGATCGTAGCCTCAAAATATATTCTAAAGATATAAAATACAACTATTTCTTCCAATGCTTAAGGCAATCCCACCAACGCTCACGACCTGATAAGTTCCACTGGGAACCAAAACATAAGAGAACACACGTTCGTTTCTTCTGCGCACATCTTAACGCATAATATAATGCTTAAATATTTATGTTGTAAACCCAGCTGCACTTCAGACTTCCCAGCTTACGCTGAATCACGGTGTGCGGATGTGTTTAAACGCAGTAATCAATACATTTCTCTGTTCATAGTGTACAGATTTTTCTTCTATTTATTTAGACCTGGCCTAAAGAGCTGGCAGCTCATACTAAGTTGTTAACAAGAACAACAGAAATATTATTAAATCTTGACTGTGTCAAACGTTTTTCTTGCATGCTGGAATGTTTGTCACCTCTTAGCCTACAAATGGATGACAGCAATTTACGAACACTGAGTAAAAATTGTAATTATTTGTAACAGTAGGGAATTCTTGTATGTTAACCTTGTGGCATATTTAAATACTTATAATTTACTTTTCCTAAAAGTAATTGTGTTCTGGTTGAATGAATAAATACTTTTGTTTGCACGATTATACTATTCTAACGTAATATATTTTATAAAATGTACGATCATTTAATTCATACAGCAAGTGTAGATTAGATTCTTTTATCGTGGGTATTTTCTCATTTCTAATAGCATTCCCCACCACTTAGCAATGTTAATAGTAATATGTTAGCATAATAGTAGCAGTATGTAGTGTATCATATTTGCAAAACAGTTTTTCTCCCGATATTAAAAAACGATTAAAGAAGTTTCTGGTGTCAAAATTCTGCGAGAGACATGAGTCGTTTAAGCCTACACAATACCCAGTTTCTGTTACTTTCTGTCATACTCATGGGCACAACAGAAGGCATACAAGTTTCTATAGCAGAAGGGAAGAAAGAACGCAACAGTTCATACCCACACGATACCTAAAGTGCTAATAGAAACTTGTAAATGGCAGGCAAAACAACTCGCAGGGGGGCAGGGGTACAAATGCAACCACAATTTATATGTAGGCGCTTTGTGGTGCAGCCACAAACATACAACGATTGTTTCTTTATTCCCCTGAAGACTGCATAGGTTTAGGTTTTAACTTACGAGTACTACTAATGTATGGAAAATGATATGAGTAGCGGCACTGCTTATGTATGGAAAACAAGGTACTGTATTTACATGTATGTACGACATATATTTACGCCACTCATTAAAACACTGGCATATTATTTAAATAAGGGCGTAGCTAAGAATGTACTAGGGGAGGGGAGAGAGAGATTTCATATCTCTATTTTTTTAACAAAATACAAAACCGGTATTATTACAAATTTATAGTTACATGGGTTACACAAACCACTTGCAGTACAAACGTGTGATAAGGTAGATAGAGAATACGAAACCACAGTTATCGCGTATTTTATAAAGTGGTGTTTATTCTTTTATTATGACAGTGTGAGTAAATGCAACGTTTCCCGTTACTTATATATACATTAAGTTTCATTTTGTACAAACATATTTTTACAAAACTTGTAATCTTTTCGTAGACGGGCATATACGGCTTTGAGTTTGAAACTCGGGAGTCCGCCATCTTGTCTGTCCCAGCTTTTGGGTATAGCAGACATTCAGAACTCGTTCTACTGTTGCGGTGTTGAGATCGGAGGTGACAGAGATGGAGTATATGAGTGAGAGAGAGAGAGAGAGAGTAGATGTCACTGCTGCAACGCCGCCGACACTCCCCACGAACACGCCACGAAAATGGACTAGCGCGACGTGGTATTCAACACTCGAACTACAGATTCGTATTTGCTGGAATGGTTAGAAAATTTAACCTGGGCAAGTCCACTCTATGTATATTTTTTACTCTATGGTAGCGCCCTGCACGAAGCTAGATTGATTAATGAGAACACTGAATTTACTCGAGCTTACAGAGGTAATGCAATGCCAACTAACCACGATAGTGGTGGGCGGTTGCTTAAGCAGGGATCACACGATGCAAGCTGGATGCCAAACTTACGCAAGATGCCGACCTTGCATGAGAATTTCTTGCACAAGTTTGTGTGCAAGGCTCATCTTGCACGAAATGAGAAGATAGAGCAGGTCCTATTTTTCTCGTGCAAGGCGATGCAAGTTGCAATCCTATTGGTCCTTATATGCTGGTCATGTGACCTGTTGTAAACGCAACCATAGAGTAAAAGAAAATCATATTCCGAGATATGCGAAGAGGAATACAGGGAAATGAAACCTTGCTGGAAAATAACTTTAAGTGTGAATTGAAGATTAGACAGTTCGCTGAGAATAAAATAAAAACAATTATATTTTGAAGGGATAGTTTTGAGACAAATACGTTGTTGAAGTAAGCAACTTCATATTTTGTATTAAAATACCTTGGCTGTTGGTACTCACCAGGGCTATCAACAAATTTTAATGCGAGACAGTATTCATCTTATTTATCTGCGTGTGAACTCGTTTCGCACGAAATTTAGTTGGCATTCTCGTACGAAATTTTGCGCGAAATGAATCTTGCATCGTGTAAACCCTGCTTTACCTCGCTAAACTTTCTCTAGTCACTGCACAGTTACATTTCAAATTGTGTGTGTCGACGTATCATGTTTCGTAAGATATGATATTTATTAACAGAACATATTTTAAGTTGCTTTAATTTAAAGGTATAATGTGTGAAATTTAGATATTAGGCTTTTGGATACTTAATATTACTCTTGCAGTTCATCTTTCAAAGGTTTTCAGTAACATAACTACTATACAATATAATTGATTACTGTCTAAAATATTCCCATGGAATGCTCTGAGTTTTTAGTAAATGCTTGGGTGTGCTTCGGTTACATCGTCTTTGCTGCACTATTGAGAAAATATAACATAAAAAAAAAGGACTTTATTAGAGTTTTGTGTAGGTTTGTCATGTAATTATTATTTTATTTTAATTTATGTTAGTGTGGACAGTTAATTTTTAAATAATTTTATTAATGAATTTCTTATAAATTTTTGGTACTTTTTAGAATATTTTGATTTTTTAACGAATTTTTGGGAAATTGTCTTTATTCAAGGTCATCAAAGGTCACGGGGTAGAGGTCAAGGTCACTTGCAATCAAATATGGTGGTAGTAGTCAGTAACATAATGTGCTTGCTGACTTTTACGAATTTCTTCTCTAGTTTTTGTTTTCAATGTCATTCAAGGTCATGGGGTCATGGTCGACTGTATCTAATATGGTAGTAGTAACATCATATGCTTGATGACTTGTATGCATTTTTCTCGAGTTTTTGTTTTCGAGGTCATCCAAGCTCACGAGGTCAAGGTTAAAGTCACCTGTATCCAATATGGATGCTATGATGGTTGATAGCACCAAGATGGCTTACTGGATATGGGCGAGAGGTGTGGAGGCCTGCCAACTAATTTTTAGGAGAGGAGGTGAGACGGGGAGCTCAGGAAATGTGTTTTTATTAGTTTTTTAGTAATTTTTAATAATAAAATTTTTGGTATTTTTAAGATTTATTTGGATTTTTTTTTTTTTTTTTTTTTTTTTTTTTTTTTTTTTTTTTTAGGGTTAAAAGTTTAAGGTCCTGAGTCCAACTCTTGTGACCCTGGATCGCTGATCCCGGTCACCTGAGTCACTAATCCTGGTAACCTGCTCCGGGAAAATAGGACATTTCTGATGGCCCTTCTTTAATATCTTTGAAATAATCTTTTATACTTTTTAATAATATATTTTTTGAATTCTATTTTTAATTTTACACAATTTTTTTATTTCTTGGGGCCAAAGGTCACCGGGGTCAAGGTCAAACATCAAAGGTCAATGTCAAGGTCACATAGTGGTGGTCGGGTGACATCACAACATAATGGTGGCTGGTTCCTGTTCTCCTGTCCCCCGTTCCCTTGTCACCAGACCGACACAACCATTCTTCTAAATCAACTATGACTCTGTCTTTTTACTTTTATTATATTAAGTGTATTCGTAAAGAAAATAAATTGTGAAAATGGTTAAATGTCTCATTTTTGTTATTTATTTATTATTATTTATTTCGCAGTGAAGAATATGGTTATAAGTGAATTCATAAAGGCTTTGGAAGTTCCAAAATTTAATTATTTTAAGGAAATATTTGAATACCACCCTAAAACACTCATGTTAAAGCATCAACAATTTATTAAAATAAAATACTTGAGAAAAATGAAAACACATCAAGTAGTGACCTATCGCATTTGAAAATTGTATTAGTATTTAAGGTGAAAATAACAGAAAATCATGTTTTGTTTGTATTAGGAGTTTATTTTCATTACATGCAGACAAAATATAAAAATAAATAAAAATTAATAGTTACCAATATAAATAAATAACCTACTTTCGTCCACTTGTATACGCAATTAATATTAATAAGGTACTCAACTGTATAGTAAGGTACTGTTTGAAAATTTCTTAGAAGAAACTTTTGACCGGATTTCATAGCAATCGATCAATAGTTGAGTAGTTCCTAGGATAAGCCTCGAACAATATTTTTTCGAGGCACCTCATTCCAAAAGGGTAGATGATTGAAGCAGTTTCTTAATTAATTTTGTGCACACAATAGATACATCAACATATAACTGAGTTAAATTTGTTTAACTATATCAGAGATATTTCAAATAACCCTGCAAGTATAACGACTGCTTCGAAAATAAGTTGATATTTTAAAATTACCCATTTGTAGGATAGCCCATTATACCACTACTCGTGTGCCAAACGTCTGTTTAAAATTGGTCAAATGATTCGGTAAGTGTGGCATTATAGCCTAAAATATTTATGTGTCTTTCATTTTGAAAATGATTGCCTTATATACTAAAGTAACATACATTTCGGGTGGCTTACTATAGTATTCATTGTGTGTTCAATTTAAAAATAATCATTTGAGGTTTTCCTGAGATATGACATTGCTTGCAAAAAATTGATAACAGTTATATTTTTTCAGGAGATGTTTTCTTCCAAAACGGCAGCCTAATAAGAACACGAGTTCCTGGACTTAATTCTAAAAGAATTGAATGTCAACGCACAAATTTTGGTTCTAATATGCTTAATGATTGTTGAGATATAACATAGCGTGCAAAAAACAATAACTGCTGCCGTGTTTAAACCACGAGTCTGGCTTAGAAAGTTTAAAACACAGGTATCCTTACTAAGAACCATATGTGTACCGAGTTTGTTGGAAAGCAGTGCATGTGTTCAAGGAATTTTAGGGAACACATGCATCCACATATACACACATACACAGAGTCACCAAGGGGGTCGATCTCATAAGTCCATCTGTCCTTCGGAAATAAAGTTAAGAACGGATCATTAAACAGCCATTAATGATGCAATAGCAAAGTTTTATGTGAATGTGGAGAGTATATTGTAAAAAGTAATTAACCAAAATATTAATTAATATAGGATCGGGATGAACTAGTTATCAATAAATAAAATAATACAAAATTATGTAAAAATTCCAAGTAGTTAAAGAAACAAAATGCCTTGAAATGCATGAATAAACAACAGAGCATAATTATATAAATTTTAAAGTATGTACTAAGTCAATTTAAGAAGAATAAACTTTGAACATGGTAACCATGCTGGTATCCATGTTTTACTTTGCTATTCAATCACAGATATAAACCAAATTATGAATTGAAATTCGTCATAGTTGATTTTATTTTATCTTTTAGGCAAGGTGATTCTAAAACTAATATCACGCAAAAAAACAAATTGTATGACATTATAAAGCTCTGAACATATCTAAATTTATAATTTAACGCCTGCCACTTCCTAATTAATTTTATTCTTAAGAATTTTTATTTTGGATGACGTCACCGGCCACCATGTTAGTTTTTCCCCGTTTTTTTTTTTTTCTCAAAAATCGCCCATTTTCGCACAAAATCCTATGTTTTTCCCAAAAATGACTTAAAATTTACCTTTTTTCCCTACAAATCTCCCGTTTTTTTCCCTAAAAATTTCCCGATTTTCCCTAAAAGTACTTGCTCCTTATTGCGGGAACGTAACACCTCGATGCGGCTGAGATATCTGAAACTCAGCGGCACAATGAAGAATCGATAAAAATATAAATTGTTTCAATAAGTCATTTTTATAAAATTAAATATGTTTTTTAATTAAAAAATTTAAAAGGCGTAAATATTAAGTGTTATATATCACCGGACTCGTATTTCCAAGGCGCATACGATCGTGATGTCGAACCACCATACTACCTTGTTTTTTTCATGCTCTTATCATTTCATGCTCTCTCTCTTTCTCTCTTTCATTTCTCTTTCATTTTCCTATTCTATCTCCTTCTCTCCTGCCTCCCTCATTCAGTATCTTTCTATCATTCCATCCTTTTCTCCCTCTCTTTCGTTTCTCTCTCTTGCCTCCTCATTCAATATCTTTCTCATTCCATCCCTTTCTCCCTATCTTTCGTTTCTCTCTCTTTCTCTCATTCCATTTTTGTCTCTCTTTATTTCTCTTTCATTATCTCATCCTTTCTTCTCTTTTGTCTCTCATATTCGCTTTCTCTCATCCCATATCTTGTCCCTCTATCAGTCCATAGGTTTTCTCGGAACCCTCCCATTTTTTGCTATTTCGTTTTTCTCTTTCATTTCTCTCATTCCATCTTCTCTCTTATCTTTCACGTTCACTTTCTCTCATTCCACCTCTTTCTCTCTTTCGCTTCTCTCTTATTCTATCAGTCCTTAGGTTTTCTCGGAGTCCTCCCATTTTTTGATGTTATGTTTCTCTCCTTCATTCCATCTTTTATTTCACTCTACATCTTTGTTTACATTTATCTCACTTTGTTCGGCACCATTCGTTCGATCATTTACTCACACTTGTTCGATTAGTCACATTTTCTCGACTGATAACTTATGCATCTTTGATTAGTCGCTTTGTTCCTCTGATTACTCACACTTGTTCGATTTTGTCGCATTTGCTCCTCTGATTACTCACACTTGTTCGATTAGTCGTTTTGCTCCATTCCACCATCGCCTGCTAGAGTGCACGAATCGTCAGTGCGTATATTTATTTACAAATTTAAGTATGAAATATATATAGGCATATAGAAAATTATTGTAAAGTACATTCCAGGCAGGACTTTGTAAAACATATTCGATTTTCAATACTTTATATTTTGAAAAACAATATTTTGTCTTAATATTTTACTTTATTCAATTCGTTTCTACATTTATCGCCTAGTCTTGTAACCACCTGTGCATCACCACGCCGACAGGCCCGTGAGGCAGACACGCCTGCAGAGACCTGCCATAGTGACCTCATCGGCATGCACGTGCAGTGACGTCAGCAACAGACGTCGCGCGGCAAAGGAACAACTGCTTGCGAATGCCAGGCACTGGGCTATCAGCCCTGCCAATCAGACATCCAGGAAGCGATGCAATAATAAATATGTAGAATTATTTACATTTATTTAATTTATCATTTGATTTTAAAAAATGCCGAAATATTTTCATAAACTGTAGTAAAATGTATTTTGTAATGTCAAATTCGGCACAAATCTTAAATTTTGTAAATTTCACACTTTCTTAAGACAGCTGATAACATCAAAAAAAAAAAATTCTCATGCCAAGACAGGACTCGAACTCAGAACCTATGGATTAGTAGGTTGGCATGCTACCATTTTTTATAACCTTCATTTGACGTTGTTATGACATTTTTGACGTTGACGAAGCGCTAGTGACACTGACTTGTTGACGAATTCCCAGTTCAACAATCGAGCTGAGCATCTGCCACGTCGGAGGCACCGGGGCGCGAACCCACGACCCTCCGACTACAAGTCGACCACCCTACCCCTGATACCAACAATCTCGCACCATATTTTTGGATTTTTTATATGTATAAATAAATAATATCTACGCGATTACGTCACTACTGGTTATCAGTCAAGCTGTAGCGGGTATATTGCATTAGCTGAGCGAGTGACGTAGGCGAGGTCACATCTACAGAACAGCTCTCGTAAGTGTATTGCATCAGAAGTGCATGTGTTAAAAATAAAATAGAAATTACAAGATTTGCATTCTCTAGTACTCGAACCCCGTAGCGGAAATCAAACCTCCGTATCGGAAGTGTAGTGCACTAGAAGTGTATTTGTAAATAAAAATAACTGAAGCAATTTACAGAGGTGAAGCATGTCGATGGGACCTGAGTACGAAACCCGGAACCATAAAAAACATTTATTTTCTCTATCGAACTTAGAAAATATCGGACGATGTTTTTCCGAGTAATGGGAGAATTTACATATATCGGGGGAAGCTAATATCGATTTGGAAGCTTTCTCTTGTTATACTGTGAATATGAATGCCTGCATCTGACCTCAACTAACAAGGTGCCACGACCCGCATTATCGCTAACTGGTTATCTCCAGTGCCGATTATGTGATCGGTTTATCGCCTATGTTAAAAATGCCTGTCAGCTTGAGAGGATGATCCGAACAAAGAGTCCTTTTATTAAAACCATGTAATATTTTTATTTGGAAACCATCAAACCAAAGTTAATTTTAATTTTAATTTTTGTTATTCTATGACATACTGATATGAATTCCGAGATAAGAGGTTATGATCTAAATATGTTAATTTCAACTTATTTGTTTAATTACGTGATTGCATAACTATTTTAGTTTACTTTAAAACAGTCATTTATTTTATTTGTTATTTTGAGAGGTACTGAATATTTTAATTAATTTCCGTCCCGTTTTACAGGAAGTAGTTGGTCGCCAATAAGATAATGTTTTTAGGAAGTTGCCGGAAGTCGTTGCTTCTGGGGAGGGCCTTTGAAGGGTCCAGCGGCGATAACATTAGCTGGGATTTTCCTTAGGAAAATCTCTAGCACATAAGTTTAGGTGAGGTTCCTTGGTCCTTGGTGTAATAGTTTAAAGTTTTAGAGCCAGCCACGTATAAAAGAGAGCTGAGACTCTCGAGATTTCTAGCAAATTTTATTACCGGTGATCGGCCTAAGAAGATGCCGAGGAATTATTCGGGTGCATGTCGCAGTAGGGCTATAGTACTAGCTCTAAAATGGCCAACGATAGCTGCTAACTAATCATCATTGCCCTGCCAGTGAATGAGGTTTTTTTAATGTGAAAATATATTGCGTGCTCGTGCTGTCTTCACTCAGCTTGAGCTCGTGGTCACACCCATAGCTTCACAGCTCCATAGCTCAATAGCTCCATAGCTCCATAGGTACCCCTTTCCATAATATAATAAAATACTTAAAACTTTTTAAATGAAAAAAAATCCCAGTTCTAATATGCATGACTATAGTGTGTGGTGGTTAGGTTTAGTTAAGTGGATGTCGAGAGAAATAAAAAATATTTTAAGTCCTGACGTGGGGTGGAACGCATTCAAATATGACTCGGTTGTATAGTTAGTTTGCTTGTATGGTTGACTGGTATGACCTGATCACATGTTCAGTTATTTTGGCAGTATGAAAAAAAAGTATAGCTTAGATGGAGGCGGAATGGTTTGATGGAATGTTTTGTTAATTAAATAGGGAGCTGAATGCTTAGATTGTATGGTCGGTTAATATGAGCGGGATGGTTTGATGGGAATTAAGATGACATGGGTCTCGTAGATGGTTAAATTAATATTATTGATCTTATGATAGCATGGTTGGAATATTTGATTGCTGTATTTGTTGGTATGGTATTGGTCAGTACAGCAGATGGTAGCCATGAGTTACAGTGGGTGGAACATTGAATGTTAAGGTGCCTGCTTCCGAGTGTATAAGTAGCTGGGTTCCAGTTAGGGAGATTAGTTTGACAGTAGCAGTCGTGACAAACACATTGTCTCAGCTCATGTAAGCTATTGGAATATAGAATAGAGCCAAAGGTTGCTGGTCCATCAATGCCTGAGGTTGGCACAGTGCTATCTGTATCTTCGGATGGGACACCTGTGCAGCAGCAGCATCGACATAGACTTCTTCAGGCATGACATCGGCTGCACCATCGACTTCTTTGGGTGGGCCACCAACAGTAATGCTGTCCTCGACGTCTTCGTCAAGGCTTCATTGGTGCTACTGTGACAAGATATTTGCTTATAGCAGCAATGCTCGGAGACGTGTGACCTACTTTATTCAGAACGTGGAGCAATCTACCTTTAAACGTGAAAAATGCAGATCGCAGTTTGGTTGGCGAAGTGACAGTCTGAAAAGATATCTCGAAACCTGTGCTGGTCTACCTTCACTTCCTGCTAAGCATTATCTGTCAACATTGCATCGGAGCTGTACTGAGGTGGTAATTGATGCGACAAGCACTGGAAAATCATAGAAGAAGAAAACATCGGCTGTGAATGCTGTCGGCAGTTTGTTGTTTTCATCAAGACTTTCACTAACGTCAATGAAGCACAAAGGCACGAGAAGAATGCATATGTAAGGAGTACTGTCCGCATGGGATATCGGTGTGAGAAGTGCTTTAAACTGTTTGCACGCATTGACAATTGAAGTAGACATTTTAAACAATGCAAAAGTGATGTATCATCTACCGATGCAGAACGAGCAGATCATCGTTCCTATGTGCAGTTTACAGCGAAAACTAGCTCTAATTCAATTTCGACTGGTGAATCAGATGCAACACCGATCAATTCGTCATCGCAACCTACGAAAACAACCTGTGAATTGAAGCCGAATGCAAACTATTTCCTGAAGCAATCTGCTTTCAGAGGTCTTCTAAAATATTATGTTGCTCCGAATCTAACGGTATCGAAGAAATATATTTGTTCATTTCTGGCATATATGAAGCAAAATTTAATAAACCAACTTACAGAGGAGGTGGAAAAATATGGCAGTGTGAAATATAATATATGACTGGAATGCAGTTATAGTAAACCAGAGCTATATAGTGATGAGTACGCAAGAAAGGCATTTCATGACGTATAATGTGCCTATCTATAATGTGTATGACATCGAAGAGAGTGTTTAAAACAGCATAAAGAAGGTGTGTCGTGATGAAGAAGAAATGGCACTGAAGGGCTCTGGTTGGACGCTTGATACGGTTGATAATCTACAGCTGAGAACGAGCGGATTCAGTCCTGTCAACGCATAGGCAATATTTTGATATCTTTGTCTTTGGCATGGATTACGAACACATGGAAATATTCACACTTCATGATATCACAAAGTATATATATTCAAGGAGCCTAGGTATGTGAGAAGCCTGTAGATAGACGATGGTTACGTCTTTAAGGGATCTACAGTGCTAAGAAGTTTATATCTGGGTTGCTGCAACTTTCACTATCGACGTGATCGACAACTCCGTTCCAGGTTCCTGCTCCTTTAACATGACGACAACCGAACCATCTGGACCCACTAGTGTACCATCTACAGAACTTTGAGTGACTAATTGGTGCCGCTTTTGCTGCAAGGACTGTAACACCCATGAAAATAGGGTTTTTATGCACACAATTAACTTATATTATTTTTCCTGTTCTTATTGCTAAACATGTTGTCATGCACGTGTTAAGGTAATATTTTTCACATATGTCACTTATATGATTTCAACTGCCTATGTAAATTTTATTAATTTTTATAAATTTTATTTTTCATACGTAAGATTTTTAAAAATTTAGATGTATGGTGGCAATAATAATTATGTGTAATTTTGATAGGCTAGTTCATTTTTCATTGTGTATTTATTTTTATAAAATTAATATTTATTTTTGGTGTGATCTCAATTTTGTAAGTCTTTCTATTTTTTTATTGTATTGTATCTCAGTTCCGAGATCACGTACTCTTTGATTTTCTTCATTTAGGTCGTTAGAAGTGGTTCATGTGGGTGGTTTGAATAGTTTTTATCTGCATTGGCCCGCAGGTTTAAATCCTGATTGTTGATTGGCTGGCGCTATAGGCCCCCTTAAGTTAGCGTCAGCCTGCAGAGACTAATGCTCTCTTCGCTAGCAGCCTCCAACGACGTCAGACGTAGGGCAGGACCTCCCGTCTGAAGTGGACGGAAAGGCAGGACTTTAAATTAGTTTTAGGGTGTGTAGACGTGTCCCTGAACCAACTTTTAAGTAAACTTGTAACCAGCAATGGAGCTTGTGTCAGTGGTCGCCCATTCGCGAGGTTAAGTGGTCAAGGCTAGCTAGATAGTTTAAACACATCGTCAAATTGCGTGTAGAGCGGAGCTCCTCGTATCTCCATCTTAATCCTGCTACGTCAAATCCTGCAAGAGCATCCTATCTTCAAACCGCTTGGTGATTAAAAGATAAATCCTACCAAAAGATCTGACCTTTTCATCTGGACCTAATTTTATTTACAGTTTGATTCAGCTCAATGCCCGTTAGCATCAGTACACAAGCGATGCCATTTTGTTTATAAGTACGTAAATTTCCTGCACACATACGCCCACTGCAAAACCTGTGATAAGAGTAGTTTCTACCAGAGCTAGACTGTTTAGTGAGAACACTATTTGTTTTAACATAATATTTACTACAGAGAACTCTTTAATTAATTTGATTTTTAAACCAGTATATTCAGATTCTGGCAAGCTATGTCACGTAACCGTAAAAGGGTTCAAGTAGGCTAGGCATGACCACTTTTAGCGTTGCTAGGATGGTGTGTTGTCTTTATAGTTTTTCTGATATTGCCATCAGGGTTTTTAATTATTTCTGATTTAAACAATTACAATACAAAGGAAATGAAAAGTATGATAAATGAAATCTATTCAAAGGGATTATCAGTTTTGTCTGTTTCTCTACTATTGTGTCAAGTTAACCTATGTCTTACCCAGGGTCTTACATATGTGTTTACTAGAGTTTTCAATTATCTGCTTTATTTTGACGTACGTACATAAATAGTGTACGTACCAAATGCTAGTTTATAGAGGGTAATAAACTTGTTCCCCTACCGGCCCAGGACTGCACCGGGTAATTATGCAGAGGCAGCCTAGGTTGCGTATGCTAATTCTACACCATACACAGTACATATCTATTTGAATATAATATAATTATATCGCATACTGGCTATCGCAAAGAGGAGGCCTTGTGTGTGTTCTTCACAGCTCTCTACACACTATATTACATATTTATATGAAATATTAGTCATATTTCATATTGGTGCCCTTATGCGGAGCTGTGTGGCAGTCGGTACACATTGCACGTCCGTTAACCCGATGTTACAGTATATTTCATATTGTCACATTGGCGCCAATAACGTGGTGGCAGAATAATGCTGGAAGGAAAGTGTGGATCTAGTAAATGTGTAGGCGAACAAGAACACAGTACGACATACGTACACTTGCACCCATAAACTACAGAACTTTGCAGTATACTATTGAAATGGAGGAAACAGTAGAGATTCGACAGGAAATGTCACTGACCAGCCAGGTTGATAACACTGTATCTGCGTCAGACACTACAGTAAACATGGAACCGCAAACACCTGCAGGGGCAGCGGCATGTGTTGCATGCCCTACGGACACCACACAACAGTTTGCTATGTTAATGCAAATGATGCAGGCACAGACTACACAAATGCAAAATGTACAAACGCAGCTGCAGGAACAAAGTGTGCAAATGCAAACGCAGTTGCGGGAGCAGAGTGTGCAAATGCAAACGCAGTTGCCTTGAAAAGACGAGTCCTGTGATATATAACACTTAATACTTATGCCTTAAAATGTTTTAATTATAAAGATATATTTAATTTTATAAAAATAATTTATAAAAATAATTTATATTTTTATTGACTCCTCTTTATGCAGTTGAGTTTCGGATATGCCAGCCGCATCGAGGAGTTACGTTCCAGCAATGAGGAGCAAGCACTTTTTAGGGAAAAACGAGAAATTTTTAGTGGAAAACAGAAAATTTGTTAAGGAAAACGGGAAATTTTAAGTCATTTTTGTGATTAACATATGATTTTGTGTAAAAATGGGCGATTTTTTGAAGGGAAAAATCGAAAAAACCAACATGGCGGCCGGTGACGTCATCCAAGGTCAGAATCCCCGATCCACTGCCTGAAACCTGATGTCCCCGAAGGAACATTATCCCACTACTATCACATTTACCATTATCGCAGTAATATTTAGTAAATGTACATTTCCTATCTTTAAATTTATAATCAAATATACCTACCTATATGAATTACTCAATGAATATCTGTAAAGTTATTTTTAGAACAATCTTTCAGGTTATTATAATTATCTCAAAAACAAATAAAAGTCTTGAATGAAAATAATTTCCTTGGGATCATATCTACAAACTGATTTAACAGGCTACTCATTTCTAAATATTTTTCTTGATGGTAGCTTAATAATTCATTTCATCATTGTTGAAGTAATTCCAGGAATATATGCTGCTTCATTTATGTATCCATGTTTAAAAATACTAACCAAAAAGAATTGGAAAGGAAAAAATTACGAACAACCTAAACATCTTTAGGATAATTTACAGTTACATCACTTTTTTCTAGTCTAAGTTATTTAAAAACTCTGCATAGCATGAAAAAGAAAAAACTGCTACCAATATACATATAAAGTTCAATGCCGTTATTATACATTTTTTAATATCCATGCGTTTAATAATTTGGCAGTAACAATTAAAAGTTATTTTTAATGCTAATTTATAAATACTTCTTTAGTAAGTATTTACATATACAAATAAACTGCAAAATAAAATTTACTCATTGAAAATATGCATGGTCATAAAAATCAATAAGATTTTATGAAAAACAATATTTATTCACAGCTAAGCATGAACTGTAAAACACTGTTAAAATAAATCAATTATTGAAGAAATTAAAATTTTGGTAACATTTTCAGTTCATGTTGCTGTAAAAATTATTTTAACCGTAAAAGTATGAACAGACCTAATTTTAAAACAATTACTCAAAAATATTACTGATAATGAAGAAAGTAGTAATTAAAAAATAATTAAAGGTGTGAAACCATTAGATATCCAAATATAAGTACTGATTTTCTAACATAAATTTCACAAAAATAAACATTAATCATGAAATCTTTGGATTAAATGTATGGACATAACTTTTGTACATGTGATATAACTGTAAATAACATTATTAAAACTCATTATTAATAACAAATGGCATAATGTAATCAAAGGTCTTCCTGCTCTCTTAAATAAATATTAACAGACCTTCCAAACAGCATATAAATTAAAATATGTTAATTTTGCTGCAATAAAACATATTTACGAATGATTTATAAAAAAATTTTCGAATCTGGACGAAGTACATCTAAAAAATCAGTTTATTATGAAAAACAGATTAAAAATATAACATTCCATAATTATGCTTGTATAAATGAAGAAAGACATTTAATTTACAGACTTAAAGTTATGCAGGATAAAGATGCAGTTAATAAAGATTTTCATAATAGATACTTATTTTTGTATGTTGTGGAAATATATTTTCCACATTTTTATATACAGCCAGAGATGTATTCCATACTTAATCAGAGTTTTGAATGTTATTTCCTGTCCATTTTGGAATTTAGGACATCATGAAAAAGGAATCGTACTGGGCTTTAAATAATTTTACTTTACTGGGATAAACATCAAAAATTGTATAATAACTGTGATCCATTTACAAAACAGTACGAGAACGAGTTCAAAGAAGTGTTCAAAAAATAAATAAAACAGATTAAGCATTTAGAAAATGTGATATTGCTTACAGAGATAAAGATTTAGGAAAAATAAATGAAGAATAAATTTTTAGACGTAGTAAACTAAACTATACTAGATAAAAAATTACGAATTGGGGAAACAATTGACGCTACTGTTTCTCGAAAAAAAAAATACATGAGGTAATTTATTTTATATAACAAGTGGTCTATTTCTAGGAAAAATGAGTGTTGATTTTATTATATAAATGAAATTAGATAACAAGCTACTGAATATTTAAATTTTTTAACTTGAATATGCAGATATTAATATATTTTTAACCAAAGAATCATAGAAAAAAATTTTAATGAAGTAAATATTTTAATTAACATTTTGTTTATCGTACATAGGAAAATATAAAACATAATCAAATTAAATTCTGGAAGTAGTTGAAAATCAGTAGTGTAGAATTTCACCTATTTTATTTTCTGTTGTAGGTATATTTGGGTTTGGTTATCGTTGGAAGTTCAATTTATAATTTATTTAATTAATAAAAAAGTAATACTGATTTTAAAAAAAACATACTTTGACAAAGGAAAATAATGTTTGTTAAGAATTAATGAATAGTATAATAAAAAGAATAAAAGTTTAGAATTAAAATCGTTGTCTAGAACTCACAGAAAAATTTGCCACGAAATATTGTAAGTTTTTATTACTGTTAAGTTACCATATAAATAATTGAATATGATATTGAATAATTGATAACTTAAAATATATTTACAAATACTGGTACACAATAGTATGTTTCTAGCAAAAAAAAAAAACTAGAATTATATTTGCAACGCTAATTCATTTGGTGGTAGCATTGCTTGTGAAATAATAAATAATTCTAATAATATGTTTTTAGTCAGATAATATACAGTAAACATTTAATCACTATTTCTGTAAATTTTTAATTATTGTGGATTTAGGCATCTTTTATAAAGATTTTTAATTTTCTGACATATTTTTTGTGTTATGAAAGTCGTATGTGTCAGGAACACTCATTGGTAAAGCAAAGGAAAATTCACAAATCTATTTCTTAGTTAAGTTTTAATAAATAATATTTAAAAAAATTCAAACTTTAATTATTTTGACAAAATATTTAAATACTATGCTAAAAATCTTAAACATGTTACACTTGGTGTACATAACTACATGGACTGAGAATATTTAGCAGTTACTTAAAATAATGCATTTATTCATTAATCTCATTTCGCATTTATGTGAAAAATGAAATTTTTCATATGTTAAAAAAATACTTTAAATTTGGGTAAACTAATTATATCCAAAAACAAATATTTGACTATTTTGAGAAAACAGTAAGTATTCCATGAAAAAAAGAATATTGAGTGATTTATTACTCAGATTATTGGTTCTAAAGTTATTGTTAATGTGAATATAGCAGATGAGGTTGAAAATAATACTACTCCGCACATATTAACCATACTTTGCGTACATTTTAATGTGCGTTTTATACCACACTGAAAACCATACAAATATATCTTCTAGACACACACTTATGATAGTTAATGACATGGTTCAAGATATTTTAGTTTTTTGATCTAACTTGCGGCATGTTCCCGAAAGTAATTCGCGTCAATATGACATCAGCGCACTAAATAATTCTTATGTTCCAGCCCACATGTAATTAATACGCTGGATTTTCTGGGAGTAGAATGACATTGGAGTCAGACTACTGCGGCTCTAGACCGTATCAAAAACAAATATGGCTTCCTACACTAGCACCACCTCGCAGGGAACACTGGAAACAAATATGGCTATCGAAAAACAAATGAAAATCGGAAATACACAAAATGGCAGGTGGAGCGACCAAGTCGACACCAGTGGCACACCTAGAAGAGAAAGCTGTTTAATCGGTGGACCTTCATCACCTCACCCCATGGAGGTAATTAGTCTATGGAGTGGAATCCGAGACACGAAAGGCGATGACAGGGCTAGTAGTGGCAAAAAAGTGCATGTTTTACATTACTTACTATGTAACTTTTGCCACTCATAATATGGCGGCCCGACATAAACAATCGGTCTGCTCATACGCAGTTGAAAGAAGTCGGACAAGGAATCAGTTACACTTGATAAACGTGGAGAAGATAGGCTGTCGCCACTCCATCATCTATTACCTCCATGCCTCACCCCCACTCCCTTCATCTATGCACATTCTATCTTATGTCACCATCTTGGTTTTTTCATTTGTCATTTGTTTTGGTGTTTGTAGTCCACATTCCTTCGACTACCATCTTAGATTTCCTTTTTTATCAATACCTAGGTGGTGCTAGTGTAGTAATTCACTCATCAAGCAGCAGCCATATTTGTTTATGTTTTTTAATGTATAGGTTGCTCTGTCGGCACCCTCCATATTAGATTACATTTTCAACACCTAGGTGGCGTTATTTTCTCGATTCAGCAATCCACAGTATACCTATATGTTTAATTTATTAAATACATATTTTGATTAAAAAATTTATGTTGTAAAATTGTAAAACGAATTTTTAATTTAATTATATAATTGTACATATAGGACAATGATTAATTATAAAATATTTTTTAATAAATTTATTTTATTTCCGTGTATTTTAAATCTTTTATATCTTATGGCAAATTAGGTGAACATGATGTAATGTAAAACACACTTTATTTTTCACACTCATGTTTTATATTTAATTACTTCATTACAGTCGTCCATGCCTTCGAAAGAAAAAAAAACAATATTCTTCAACTAGCGATCTGACCCGGCTTCGCCCAGATACAATTCAGTTTTTTTCTGCCTGCCGCGCGCTCGCCTTGTACACTTCCCCTTCTTGCACCTCTCTTGCCGCCGCATCGCCACACGCCATGTCGCACGCCCACCCACATATAGGTCCGTGCACGCGTGTCTCGATTTTATATGTAATTTTTTTTACAGAACTTTTCTTAACTTTCAAATTATTGGTGATAATTGTATTATGTAAAGGACATTCCTTATCTACATCAAACAGTTTTAATTATACATTTATTTAATTAGGTATAGATTATGCCTAGGTTCTTTATGGTTAGAAAATGCAGTGAATTTTACATTTGGTTTTTATAGCATAATTTAAATTTTAAATACACTTATTACTACTTATCTATTAAAGATAGATATATGCTACCACTGACTTTTTTGTATATCGTTTAATTTTACACAATTATTTCGTAAATGATTTTGTTATATCTCTAAGGTATTAGACAGTGTATTCCATGAGAGCACGCTGGCAGCAAACTTCTTTCCGACTTGATTCACGAATACCATTAATTCTTAGCTCCTATAAGTTCTATGGCAATTTTTAATACGCATAAAATTTCCTCGATAAATGCAGATCATAACAATAAAAACCACATTCAAATCAGTTCAGTGGTTCATGAGATTAGCTCAGTCATACAGACAGACGTGCGCCAGGGACAATTTAAATTGTAAATACTCGTATTACTACTTATCTATTAAAAATAGACATATGCAACCACTGGCTTTTTGTATCTAATTAAATTTTTCACAGTTCTTTCATAAATTATTTTTTTATATATCTGAAGGATTAGACAGCATATTCCATGAGAGCACACTGAAAACAAACGTTTTTCCCAACTTTATTCAGTAATACCGTTAATGCTCAACTCCTATAAGTGCTAGGGCCATTTTTAATACATCTAATACTTCCTCGATAAATGCAGATCTTAACATTAAAAACCACATCCAAATCCGTTCAGTGGTTCTCGAGATTAGCGAAGTCATACAGACAGACAGACAGATGCGCACCAGGGAATTCCTTTTGTACTATGTATTGATATATCATATACATCTGGATGTATGCAACTTAGTTGTAGGTTACAGTATTTATGCATATCACTATTCACACTCGTGTTGTCCTTATGTGAAAATATCTGACATTTATTACACCAACACACTTTGCAGGACAGACTTTGTAGGTAACTACAATTTTGAGGACACGTACTGAAGTCATAAGAGACCTTCTTGCAGCAAACCAGGTACCGAGGTACTGATGAGAAATTCACTTCACCTTTACAGGTCTTTACATGTCTAGGTAAATTGTCGCTACGACTGAACTGCTTACCGCATCTGTCACACAAATTCTGCCCACGTTCAGTTTTTTACCTAAGCTCCTGCACAGTGTGTTTGGTGTAATTGATGGTACGGTATTTTCACACAAGGAAAACACGAGTTTGAATAGCGATATGCATAAAAGACTGTAACCTACAACAAAGTTGCAAATATTGAGATGGATATAATATATTGAAGAATATTGTAATTTTTTTCGAAGGCATGAATGACTGTAATAAATTAATTGAATAAAGAACATGTTTTTAAATAATAAAATGTGTTTTATTTCATGTTTACCTAATATGCCGGAATATAGTTAAACTTTAAAAGGTACAGAAATAAAATGATTTAATTTAAAAGTATCGCATAAAGTAACATTGTCCTATATGAACAGTTATATAATTAAATAAAACTACTTTTTACAATTGTACAACTTATATTTTTTAATAAAAACTATTTACTTAATAATTTACGAATTTAGCTATATTGTTGATTGGTAAATTACAGTTTTTCCTGTTGCTATGAATATAAGTGTCGACAGCTTACCTGACAGTTGAATTGAGAAATTACCAACGTCTATGTGTTGAAAATAGAATCTAAATTGGAAGGTGCCGACACCGCAATCTATACCTACTGTAAAGAAAACATAAACAAATATGGCTGCAGCCTAATGGGAGAATTACTACATTAGCGCCACCTAGGTGACGAAAACATATGAAATCCAATATGGTAGTAGAATGAAGGTGGGAGAAAAACTCCAAAACAAATGACAAACAAAAAAACGAAGATGGTAGCATACTGTAGAATGTTTATAGGTGAGGTTGAGGGGATGGAGACCCGCCGACTAAACAGCCAATAGTAATTGGTGACAGTTGTTTGCTGGGCGTGATGCTGTGGGCAACCTCCGGAAATGTAAGATCCCCCCCCCCCAAAAAAAAGAGGTTTTTATAAATATTTCGGTATTTTTTAGAATCTCATAAGGAAAAAGGGAAATTTTAAGGGATTATTTGCGGTCAAGGTCATTTAAGGTCATAAGGTCAAGGTTAAGGTCATTTGCATCCAATATGGTGGTGGTCAGTAATGTAATATACTTTCTGACTGGGTATGGGCGAAAGGGTTGGAGGCCTTTGACTAATTGTTTTGGTGAGGGGGATTAGAGGGGAACCTTAGGAAATTAATTTTTTAGAATAACTTTTAAATAATTTTTAAAATAACATTTAATAATGTTAAAGGTCGAGGTCAATGGTCGAAGGTCTTGACTGGTTAGCTTGCTCTGACCCATGATCACCTGGGTCTCTGAACCTTGACCCTCCGTCGCTGATCCGCCTCCCTGCTCTTACCCAGGATTACAGATCCGCCTGGGAAAAATACGACTTTTTTTAAGGGGAAAATAAGACATATTTTTGGGGAGAAAGAAAATTTTTTATGGCCATTTAGTCGATTTTAATGGGGGGAAAAGGGAAATTTTGAGGGAAAAGGGGAAATTACAACATGTGGGGCCAGCTGAATCCGAATCCGACGCCAAATGCCAACCGACATTTCTCTACTACTACTGTTACTTACAATTTGATTTCAGGCGACTTTGAACTCGCCGTCTGGCCACTACATCGGATTTAATCTTCTCCTTAAAACAAAAACAAGAAACACTTATAATAGGAAAAAATTTTAGTCACAAGCGCTTACTCCGTCTTTAGCTTCGTCTTGACAAAATTGAGATCTCACGAATTTTTTTTTTGTTACTTCATATCAGATTTCGTTTTGTATTACTGAAGTATCTTTTATTTTCGTTTTTCCGAAAGCAGTTTGTTACCTACATATTTAATCTACAGTGTCAAAGCAAGAAACAGCAATATATACTTTACATTGCTGTACATACAATACACTTGACACTAAAATGCAGTGATAAAAATAGTAATGTTTAATTGAGTCCCAAGAAGCTTACAGTCATCAATCTGACTTACATAGAATTCCATAAAATTAGTCATACATTTACCCTACCTTTATTCACATATCGCTAAATAGTTGTCGCCAGTGCCGATTCTGTGATCGAGTTTTACGAATGGTCAAAATGCTTGTCGGCATGACAGAACGACCTGCACGAAGAGTTCTTTACGCACGATGAAGCTTTACGAGATTGGTACCATGCAGTTTGTTCAAGGCGATACATTGAAAGAACATACCGAGGTCTGCAAGGATTCGTCTACTGGGAGTTAGCAAGTGTTGCCGGCAATACCTCTTGCTGCATCGATGGGTATCGATTCGACAGGCGATTGTAATGAGTCAGTTAATGCTAAAGACGAAATGAGTGCAATAGAGTCAGTTTGTTTGGAATGTACACTTGCTAAACTTTCACTTCAATTCGACGAACTTAAAAAAAAAACGGTCGTCGGCTCTAAATACTGATGAGCATATAATCCCTGCTACAAAGAAAAGCAAATTTAATATAGGATACAAAACAGGAGGTGAAGATGATCATAAAGAGAGCATTGGTGAAAATGAACATGAAAACAATGATAGTGCTGAAGACGATGATGGCGATTTTCTCGATGCACTGACACATCTCTCCCACACATTTACTGCAACAAGCGACATGAAGAAGACAGAAGACGCCGAGAATACTGGCGAAGACCTGAACGAATTTGTTAATAGAATCAGATATTCGATTGACCTTCAAAAACATGGGGATCTCATTCACATTAACGAGATATCTTCAATCATTAGTAAGCTGAAGGATCGGGTATTTATTGCATGACGTGATAAACTGGTTTCTTCTGAAATTGTAATTACAAAATAATAATTGTAATTATAAAATAATTGGTTTTCGGTTACTTTTGTTGTATTATTTTTTCCCTTACAACTTGTTGTGCTATGAGAACTCGACTATTAATGGAAAGATCTGCATATTGAATAATAATAAACATTTTAGTATAGAAATGCATGCATAGTTGAATGCATACGAAATATTAATTCTGTCGACATGTACAACTTTGGAGACAGTTGGCGAACGAATGTAATTTCTATTCATACGGGTTGTGGACAAACCGAATGTTGTTCGAAGGATCGATCGAAGAATTGGGATTGATCGAAGGATTGGGATTTTATCTAAGGATTGAGACTAATCGAACGATTGGGATTGATCGAAGTACTGGGATTGATAGAAGTATTGGGATTGATCGAAGTATTGATGTGGAGTGCTGTGGGTTACAGAGGAGGATTGTTGAGGATTG
The DNA here is from genome assembly GCA_029891345.1 of Dryococelus australis. Taxonomy (NCBI): domain Eukaryota; kingdom Metazoa; phylum Arthropoda; class Insecta; order Phasmatodea; family Phasmatidae; genus Dryococelus; species Dryococelus australis. Next base: position 78,551,201 of record CM056998.1, read on the forward strand.
AGATTGATCCAAGGATTGGGATGATCGAAGGATTGGAATGGGCCGCTGTAGATTGCGGAGGGGATTGTGGAGCATGTGAGCAGGTGGAGCGATTATGGAGTATGGGGAATGGATTGCAGAGCAGATTGAGGAGCATGTAGAGCGAATTGCAGAGCGGATCGAGGAGAATGTAGAGTAGATTGTGGAGTCGATTGCGGAGGAGATTGCGAAGGATTGGTGTGAATTGGCATTAGTCTAGGAGCTAGCTCATGTGCGCACGTCTATGTCCACTAAATTTGATTGCTGGACTTTATTACACACAAATAGGAGTGTTAAAAAAAATTGATCACATGGTCCTATTCCAGGTCGTTTGGTCGCCATATTGGAATATGGCCACTATATTGCTTAATTTTGGTTATCTTGTATCTCCGTACCCAATTGTCCGATTTTAATGTTTTGTAGCTCATTTCATTCCATTTTTTAATACAAATAAATTTTATTCTTACAAATTTTTTGATAACTCTTGCAGTTTTAAAAAAAAATTTAAAAACTAAAAAATAAGTTAAAAAATGGTCTCATATTCAGTTTGACTTATCTCATTAATCACTGAACCAATAATAATGTTTTGTAGCTCATTCAACTCTTTTTAAGGCACAAACAACATTTGTTTGTCTACATTTTTTGCTAAACTATTTGTTTTTTAAAGCACTGCATAAATAATGATGGAACCAATAATGTGATTTTTAAGTAAATTGTGATGTCCACGTGTTGAAAACGAGTTTTTTTTATAGCAAAGATAAATACATTTTAAATTGCTATTTACCTTAAAAAAGTCGGCGAAGAACTGAAGGTTAACCTTTTCTCCTATCAGCATCAGCATATGGTATATATATATATATATATATATATATATATATATATATATATATATATATATATATATATATATATATATATGGGTTTTTGCACTGGTCTGAATCACTATTTTTGCATTTGCAAATGTCGCAGCACATTATTTTCAACTTTCGACAGGGACATACATTTTCTCTAAAGCACTTCTGGCAATTAAAGGGCTTGGGAAAATCTTCAGGCTCCTTCGGTTCCTCTGTTACTTGCGGGATTAAAATGTCCCCCTTCTGACAGTACCCATACAGTAATGGGTTGAGCTTTAAAGATGCTTCTAAAGCATGAATCCATTGGTAGCACTGAAAGTAACTTCTTTTTATGTGAAGACGGATAGACCTAGAGGTAAGTTCCAAGTCTTGAAAGTGTCGTTTTTTTTTTTTTTGTGATGGTATTGATGGAAACACAATTTATCCATTGTACATCAGTTTGAAGAAAGTGAGTGAATAAAAAAATTTCTGCTCTCATTTTCATGTCCTCAGTCTGTGGCTCTTTTCCGAAATCGAATAACATGTCTGCGACATAAGCCGCTGCTGTTTTCAATGCTGCAATTTTGTACTGAATTTACTGTTAGTGAATGAATAGCTGGCAAAGATATCAAAACAGTGTGAGAAACCCTGTTTTCAGTAACAAGGCTGTGGAGTGAAATGTATCGCAATGTTCTTCCTACTCCAAAAGCGACCCAAAGTTCTTGAAGGCCAGCATTTTTTCAAGTCACGTGGTAATGATATAGTGCACTAACGACGACATCAGTATCAGTAGAACAAATAACTATAGTCCATTCCCAATTGGAAGCGACTTATGAAAATCAACCTTTGAAAAAACACTGTAGGCGTAACGTGTCAACCTGTTTTTTTCAATAACCTGTATTCCACAAATATATAACACTGTGGGTTAACTTTAGAGTACTGTATTATTGAATAAATGAAACTTTACCTTAATATCTTCTATAATTTGTAATATTAATTTCTTTTAAATATGAATTAACAACAGCGAAAGCAGCGACATGTTGGCAACGGTCGGAGAGAAATAGTTCACAGTTAAAATATTATTTTAACATTTTTTTAGTATACTATTTGAAATTAAACGGCTCCTATTGAAATATTTATATATTTAGGTAGCCCCGATGCCAACATATCTCATTTTTATAGTTAAAAATAACAGCGGAAATTATCGTGAGTATGCCGTAATGATACAGTGTTGTTTTATTGAGCGAGAGAGCAACACTGCCTGAGCGAGGCATGACGCTCTCTCTCTTTGTCTTTTTCACACTCGGGAAGTTTCACTTCGCTAGTAATGAAGAAAATTACACATACATGTTCTAATTGTAGCATATTTCATACTTATTACAGCAAAATAATGATTTTTGAATTTATAATTTTCAACTGAAAAGAGATTTTAATATATTTAGATAAATAGTGTGGTTGGGGGGGGGGGGTGAAACAAAGTGAAGTTGGCAGACGTAGCGAGCTATGACATGGCGTGTTGCTTTTTTTTTTTTTTTTTTTTTTTTGCCAAACGAAGCATAAATTAGACTTTCTCCGAAAAATACTGCAAATTACCACATCACGTTTGAAAACGTTGTGTTTTTTAAACATACCTAAGCAAGTTACGATATTGTGATAATCTGTGTTTCTGTGGCATAATACATATACTGTAATGGTGTGTTTCGTTAACCGCTGCGTGTGAAATAGCGTGGCGTGGCTGCGTGGTGACCGTTACACCTAATACACAGAAAGTAGCAATACATATAAATATGAGCGGAATAAAAGTTACGGTAGGCTTATTTGTGTGCATGTTCACAGCTATTTTTTAAGTTTGTATGGCAAAAAATTAGCGACACGAGTCGCGTGCTTGATTTTTGTGTCTCTTTTTCGTTGGACTGGTTATTCCTTCGTTATTCGAACTGAAGCCCTCCTTTTAAAGAAATAACACAACAAATATCAATAACAAAAAGTTAAATACTATAGTTCATTACCCCGCAGTTGTAACAGTGTTAAACACAGTCGCGGCAAAATATTAACGTGCATTACGTGTGATGTTCTATGTCTTGCAAAATGTATCATAACCGTAAGAACTGTCGTCAATTCAGGCATTTTAAAACATCGTAAAGCTGACCTAAATAATGTTATAGGCCTAAACTGTGAATATTCGAAAGAGATTGTTTTTGAAATAGACCTACGACAGAATTCTTTGATAAGCTGTGAACAGTAAACAACACATTTGACAGGTATAAAAGTAGAAGTCACATTTCAATGCTTATGTTTAGGTGTAGCGAAAGTATACGAACACATGCACACACACAATGTCATGTAAACATTGATTTTGACAGATGCTAAATGACAGTCCATGGCAATGTTTGTTTACATTTGGTGGAAGGATACGAAATGGGCCTGCAAGTAGATATTTAGCAGGGCTCCGAGAAAGTTGGTTCCAGTGGGGAATGGACTATACATGGCTTACATTTGAAGTAAGTGTCATATGAGAAATATGTATAAGGATCCTTTCATCCGCTTCTTCATGATGAGATGCCAAACACAAATTTTCTTTGATAATGCCATTTCTGATAGTCAAATATCTACCTCGATCTTCTTTACAGACTCCACCCAAATAAATTAAAAAAGACGAGCTGTTAGCAGAATATATCTTTCTGGGATAACCAACGAACAAAATATGACTGCAACAGTTGTTCATTTTTCGCTGAGGCCCAGAAAGCATCAGTATCCACTGCAAAGGGTGTACTGTCATGTGGTACTCCATATTCTACAGGTTGTTTTACTGATCGCCTAGACCTTTCAAATCCTTTTACACTGTTTTCTTTATAAATGTCAAAAATTATGTCCACATGCTCACTTCCATGAGAAGCTTGTCAACTACTTTTCCAAATACTTCTAGCATAGTCTCCATACATCTTCAGTTTCAATGACTTAATCGTTACCTTCCTAGCGATTGCCATAGAGTCTATAACACTTGCTTTACCAGAAAATGGGGGCATTTCTGTAACTGGTGGCATTTGGAGTGTAGATTGCAGTTGATGAACCAGCTGAGATTTATCTGGTTTTGTTAAATAACAATTTCTGGTCAAAAACAAAGATGTCGAGGTTAGCTCGTAAGCAAAAAGTTTGCCTGGGCCATATCCTTGACACCTTGCGATATCAATTACTCGCAGAGCATTAGCAATTTATTTTTCCACATTTTCTAAAACATGACGTAATGTTTTTTTCGGAATGATTTTTCAGTTTCTTGATAGGCTCCATAACACCAAATGACTTTTATTCAAACCTTTCCTTTCTGAACAGGGAATGAGCTTTTTCTTCAATTTGTATGCAATTCAAAATATGAGTGCCTTTTAGGCGATCAATTTTCTGTTTAGTAATGATATTCTGCAGTCATTTTACCCTTTTCGAACTCGTAGAATGTAAAGAATTTCTGTGAACCTCCACGAAATTCATAATTCTTCTAACACATTGTTCATAAGAGGCAGTAATGTTTTTTGAAAACCCATGATGCAAAGAGTATTCATCTTGATACAGAAGACCATGCAGATCTCTCAAAACTTGTGCTATCGGTTCTTTTTCATGTTTTATAAGATCATGAAGTGCCACTGCTTCCTTTTTCCTCATCACTCCAATAATTTCTCCATGACCTTTTGCTGGTTTGTTGTAATTCTGTTCTAGCGCTTGATCCATAGCCACACAACTGAATTTCCGGTGTGTGTTTTTCACAACAAAGTTCCCTGCTTGGAAATGAGCATAAATTTCAGGAAAATTTCGAGCAAGATTTTAAGAGTCCTCCAGGAAAACACTTGCCTACCGAGAATAATTAATCATATAAAATGCAAAGAAGAGCGAAATCGCACGCATAAGGGCGCCAATACTTAAATCCCAGTTTCCTTCTCTCTGAGCTCGTGTCAGATCTCGCAGTACAGTAAACAAAGTTTTCAGAAATTTGTACCAATACCGGAATGTCTCATTGTCAGTACACTGTCCTTCACAAAATGTCTCAATCTTTTTCATGAAACCTGGCATTAAGGATTTAAGAGTTTCTGCATGCATTTTTATTTCTTCCGTTTTCTTAGCCTTTGTACACGCTATTAATTCTGAAATTTCTTTTGTTATATGTTCTGGTACTGTGTTATTTTCCAAGAATACCTTAAGCAATAAGCGTTCCAAAGCCTCGGCGAGCATAGAAAACCCTCATAGCACATGAATAAAGTTTTCCAGCAAGTACACTTTCCATAACATTCGGCCCAAAAGTCTCAGTTTCAATGAAAATATTTTCAACTCCACTTCCTGCCAAGTATTTCCCTAAACAAGTCATAACTTCTTTTGCTAGATGGAAACCTCCTAAGGCCAGAAATAAGTTCGAAAACTCTTCTGGCCGTAGCAATTGTATTTATTTTGCTATCCTGTACACACCCACATCAGCCCATAGTGACCCTGTATTCTGATTTACAATGGCCAGACAGCCTTGATAATTGTTCATACATCTGTATGTTGCAATGAATTCAGTTGCAGGATGCAGTAGGGTTGGTGTAAAAGCAGTTGTCGTGCGTGGAATATCCACACTTGATAGAATACTGTTGAATGCACTCCAAGTTGGAACACCACGTTCTTTTGGGTTATTGTGTAAACTTGTGTGGTATCTGCACCAAGTCCAAACCATATCCTGTTCTCTTCCTGATGACGATGGTAGTATGTTATCAGGCTTTTGTGCCACTACAAAGTCTTTATCTATTTCTCCTCTTAATGCTGGCTTTTCGAAGTATTTAAACTCTTGGCATGGTAGGAGACTGCGGAAGGAACGTGTTTCTTCTCCAAACTTTTATGTTCACTGTCATCACATTCCATGATATTTTCGGTTACATTCTGAAAGACTACCAACACTGTGTCATGGCTGCCTCCAATACTAGAAAGAGTTTGTTCTTGGTAATCGAAATTGTCCATTCCTGTTCTAATTGGTATGTTTGGCTTTATTTCGTTGTGGAGAGGTACGCCTTTCCCCCTGAATAGCTCAGAATTCTCGAGGCATGTAACACATTATGTCTTTTATGCGCATCGTAGCTAATACTTATACCAAGTCGATTCACAGTCTGAACTAACAACTTTGATCTAGTCATTTCATGAATTGTCTGCGCCAAACCAAAATGGAGAGGCGTATTCTTAGAGCCATTATGTATAAGATAAAATAGCATTTGAAAGATGAAGTTGTATTTTAACTGTACTTGCTCAGAAGTATCGTATAATGGAAATATTTTGGAGCAAAATGATGACAAAGACTTCGGTATTGTTCCCTTCATCGTTATAAAGGACCTATGTAGATCTTTTGCATTTCTGTAAGTATTTTCTAAAGCAAAATCATAACATTGAATGTCATTGCACAAGGTTTCAGTACATTTATTGATAGAATCTGCATTACGTATTTCCTCTGCGATGTTACTGACAGTTACGCGATTGGAAAATACCATCTGTGGTACACGAGGATCCTTTGCATATGTAAAGCTAATAATATCGCCAAGTTCCTCTATAAGTAACCTTTTCATGTCGCGGTTAGAGATATGCTTCTCGTTTGATAAGTATTTTTCTTTAAATTCAGTGTGTAGGAATGATATTGAATATCCTCTAGATTCAAACTGAACTGTTGCCAAAAACACCCTTAAAGATTCCTTAACATCATCTGATTCTGCATTTTCATCAGCTACGTTTGTTTCGATATCCCTTTGATAATTCAAGATATACGTACTTATACAATTTTTGTGACAGCGAATGCCTGCAGCAAACACACTGTTTACATCTTCCAGTGTACATGTTCTCTGGAAAACAGCATCAAGATAAAAACGAGATGCCTTAAGTAGTTGTTCAGCTCGGAATTCCTCAAAAATTCGGTACACTGGAGTCTTCTTTAGTTTTTGGTTGCCAGCACACTACACATGTTCTCAGTGAAGATTGATTAGCTTGCATGCTACTTCTCTGTCACAATTGTTTAGTGCTCATATCATTATTTTCAGTGCTTGATTTTTTGTCATAATTTTCTCCGTTTATCTTCAGATCTTTTCCCCATTAGTACATAAGGCCTGTAGTTAGTCACGTTTTAATACTTACTTAGTTCTCGACACTTTGTAACAATCTATCACAAATTTTCTCAGATGAACTTTGAATGTTCTCATTGCCATTTTCGGATGTATGCAACTTTGACATCTGCTTCACTTTTTAACATAAAATACACAAATTTACATACATCTCACCCCTGCGCCTCTTCTTCGGGTTCAAAGGCTCAATTTAATCACTCATGTTGTATTACTCCAACTTCATCCAACAATCTGCAACAATAAAAAACATAGAAATTAAATGGGAGTACGTTTAATTCATTTGCTAGTGCACATTAAAAACCTTATAAAATCTGAACAGTAACTCGGTTAATCAAAAAATCTGCAGACAAAAAATGTTGTTTGTATTTGAGAAAGGAGTAAAATGAGCTACAAAACATTATAATTGGGTCAGTGGTTAAGGATATGAGTCAAACCGAAAATTATACCATTCTTGGCATTTTTTTTTTTTTAGTTTTTTAGATTTTGTTTAAAAAAAACTACAAGAGTTATCGAAAAATGTGTTTGCATTAAAAAATAGAGTGAAAAGAACTATAAAACATTTACATGGGACAATTGGGCACGGAGATACAACATAACCAATATTAAGCAATGTGGCGGCCATTTTACAATAAATTGGTGTATTGGTGAGTGGATCTATGTGCGGATTCATGTTTGTTTTCATGTGTGGATTCATGTGTCGATTCGTGTGTGGATTTGTGTGGATTGGTGTCATTGGTGTGTGGATTGGTGTTGATTGGCGGGTTGATTTGTATGGATTGGTGTATGGATTAGCATGGTGATTGGTGTGTGGATTGTTGTGGATTGGTTTGTGGATTGATGCGTGAATTGGTGTGTGGATTGGTGTGGATTTGTTTGTAGATTAGGGTTTATTTGTTTTAGATTGGTGTGGTTTGGTGTGTGGATTCATGTGTGGATTAGTGTGTTAATTGGTGTGTGAATTGTATAGGATAGATGTGTGGATTGGAGTGGATTGGTGTGTGGATTGCTGTGTTGATTGATGATTGCAGTGTTGATTGTGGTGCTGATTGCATTGCTGAGTTATGGAGAGATTGCGACATTTATCGAATAAATTGATTTAAAAAGTCTTAAATTAAATTTTAAATTTTTAAAATTTTATTTTTTGGATTTTATAAAAGTTTTAAGAATTTCTTTTTAGGTTTAAAGTTATACAAGGTCATGGGCATGGGATCAAGTTTACAGATGTGATGTTAAGGTGAAGGTCACCCAGATCTAACATGTTGGTCGGACTCCTCAGTACCACCTAGGTGTTGAAAATGTAAACAAATGACAAACGAAAAAACCAATATGGCAGCTGGAGTGCATTCGACAGAAAGAGCAAGGATGTGGGGGATGGAGGCCTGCCGACAAATTAACCAATGAGAAACACTGGAAATGGGAGGGAAATGTTAATACAATGCGAATGATTGGAAGGGGTCAGTAATCTGCTGGGCATTAAAATTAAAAATAACTTCTAATAATATTTTTTATTAATTTTCTATAAAATCTAAGGAAATTTAGGGATTTTTGACAATTATTTGTGTTCAAGGTCAAAGGTCACTGCTTCAAAACCAAACACCAAGGTCACCTGGATCCAATATGGCGGTAGTAGACAGTAATGTAATATGATCGCAGAATTTTATAAATTTATTCAATTTTTATCGAGTTTTTGTTCTCAATGTCGTCTAAGGTCACGGTTATAATGTCAAAGTCATGGATGAAGGTCAAGGTCACTTGGGTCTAACACGGCGGTTGGGTAACATCATAATTGGTGGATGGTCGGTTCCAATCCCTTGTCTCCTGTAAGTCCAAACCTTTAACATTTTAATTTCATAATTTTGTAAAATAAATTTTTTAATAATTTTTATCAATATTTGGGATTTTTTAGCTATCGCATTTTTGTGAATATTTTGGTTTTTTGGGGGGAATTTTTGGTTTCAAGATCAAAAGCCAGTAGGGTCAAGATCAAAGATGTAGGTCACGGACATTCAACATGGTGGTTAAAATGGCTGTCAGATCCAAGATGGCTGACGGTCGGCTCCGGCTCCGATCCCGCATCCCATGTATCTATTTGGCATACCGTATGCCTATAAAATCAATATGGCCGCCACTGCTCTAATCTCGAAAAGCGAGCCTCCCAAATCCTTTCGATGGATCGAAAAGTGTCTTTCTAAGGTTCGTTTTTGCAACTGGGCGTCCGGTGCTTTTTTGGGGGAATAACTGGAATTTTGAGGGGAAAATGGGAATTTTGAAGGAAAAGTAGTCGATTTTGAAGGAAAAGGGAAAATTTTGAGGGAAAAATGCTCCCCCATACCCCCTCCCGGGGAACCGGAATGACACAGTATGAAGAGCTCTGAGCTCCGATCCCGGCTCCCTTTGCGCCCGACTCATTATTTTTTTACTACTTTTAGTATATTTCACTAGTGATGGTCGGTATCATCGCTATTGCAGATGGTATGAAAGGCAGGACGCTTTTGCTATGGTATTTTAGTAATGCTCAGTTGTTATGGTTTCTTGGCATGTCTGAGATATGTTTGAGCTATGATGGATAGTTTGTACAAGGTCAACAGTATTACTTCTGATCTGAATTAAGATGTTTCATGACAAATGGTTGCAAAATGACAGTCGACTTGTAGAAGGTCTTGGAGAGTAATGTATTACATTAGTTTGATCTTACTTAGTGGAGGAGGTGTAACTTACATTCTGATTTTGGTGTTATATCAAATGGTTCGCTAATTATGTTGGCTGTGCTTATAAATGAGCTTTGGGCATAATATGGCATCTCGATCAGGGTGGCGGTTGTCTCCTTTCTGCATTTAAGAGCTCTGTATAGTACGCCTCTGAAATTGTGGGAACTGTAATTATGAAATGAGTTAGCAACGAACATGACAAAAGTTCATTGTTTGGTATTGGGTAGGTTAACTGAAGACTAAATTTGATGGTTCTTTGTATGATTGTTTTGAAATTATCATCAACTCTGCCTGTAAAAGTGCTAAGGAACTGATAAATTATGTCAGCCTTTTTGGGGTCGTGAGCTTTATCTACACTCTAGATTTCATGTTTTTATCTCCAATGGTTGCAGAATGCAACCGACTATGCTTCTAAGAGGGCTTGAGGCATAATGCATTGTCAGTCTGTTTGGGATAGAGAGTTGTACATCGAAAATTATGTGTAACTAGCGTAGCGTCATATGGCGGCGCTACACCACTTTAGGTCGTACGGGATATAGCTGTGGCCGGGCGATGTGATGTTACAATCTTGCCCTATTTGGCCCAGCTATAAAAGCGACCTTGCATGACGCTGCCCTCCCCCCCCCCCCTAGACGGCACCACGACGCGAAGCTTTATACTCGTGAGTGAGATTGCAGGCTGAAGAGGAAGCAGACGACTTAGGCCCAGTGAGCTCTGAGGCCTACCAGAACTTGAGATATATCGGGTGAGCATAAACGCGTTTGCGGTAGGGAGCCATTTTTGTTACAAGCCATCGTCCCCATTCCCCATGGAAAGTAATTGTGGCAATGTAAGGGCATAACTGCGGATATTGAGAATCCAGTTAATCATTGATTGAGTATAATTTATAACGTAACTGCAAACTCATAGTTGAGCTGTATTGTAACTGTAAGCCCTTGTGGCATAACGTAATTGTATCCTTATTGTCAGTAACGTAATACGTAATTCTATTGTTGTCCTGTAACGTAAATATATTGTGTCTTGTTATTCAGCATTGTTGTTATAGTAAAGATATATATTTTCTTAAATGATATTACTTATTTAGCCACCATCTCTACTACCCCCCGTGTGCACCCCTTGCCACCCATTGCAGTATACCAGAGTTAACGTTGGATCGAGTATAGAGAACTTGGAGTCCAGAGTGATTAAGAGTAATTAATATTCAGGAAGAAGGAGAGTATTACACTATGCTTATTAGAATGCTTAAGGTGTAAGGTATCGTATCATATTTTCAATATCGTGAATGCTACCTTTAATATGAATTTGGTGGCTAAAACTCAAATGGATCGTCAGTGGTAAGTATCAATGCTTATAGGAGGATTATAGCATAATATGACACACTGAAATTCTTGCTGTCATGTATAATATCTAAATACTAGGTTTCAGGGGCACAACCCTAATAGTTTGTAAATTACAGACAACTATGCATATAAATGTCACAGGGCATATTGTGTCAAACTTATGTTTTTAGGTTTGTAAATTATGTCTATATAACGTTAGCACTTTTGAAACCCAAACTTAGAAAAATGTCACTCCCTTTGCCTGCATATATTTTAATGGCCGCACTGAGTGACATGAGCCTACTAAAGTTGGTAACAGTGAAGGTAAAGTAGTTGCATATCTTAACATCGAATAAAAAGTGTTAGGTAACTATTTGTGATAACTTAAATCATTAATTTATCTTTCTGTATTCTTTAAAATACATGTAAGTTTAAATATGAGCAGATTTGTAAGATATATATTTTTCTAATAATTTCACAGTTTCACTTGACTGACGTATGGATGAAGTAATGAGACCCATGAGAATGCTAATTATACATAAGGCGGAAGAATACATATTGTGCAGACAAATAGATCTTAAGCAGGGCTTTCAAAAGTTCTAAGTTTACCGCGAGCAGCCTATACCAGAGTTCATGAGCGTAACCCAAATAGTTCGAAAATTATGACCAAGTAGGCTTATAAATGGGTGTAAGACTTAATATGCTGCGCATACAATCTCGGACCAATCAGAAATTATGCTTACATATTAAATTTCAGAGGCCTAATTTGAATGGTTCGAAAATTATAATCAACTGTTCTTATGAAAGGCTGTAAAGCTTATCGCATTGTATCTTTATTCTCGTGGTCTTAAATGATGCCAGCGTACTGAATTTCAAGGGCCTAGCCCAAATGTGTTGCAAATGGTAGGCAAATATGCTTATAAAATGTTTTGGGGCTTATCATAACATACCTACATATTTTAAGTCCTAAATGAATTGAACGTACTGGATTTAAAGGGTCTAGCACAAGTGGTTCGCAAATTGAGGCTAACTATGCTTATACAGTAAAAGACTGTTGGGTTTATCGCATGGTACCTATACTCTCGTGGTCATAACTTATGCCTATGGACAGAATTTCATGGGACTGTTCCAGATGCTCCGCAAATTGTGTGTAACTATAGCTGTAAAAATATACTATCGACCAAAAAGTAATTGGGCACCTGTCCACAATGTTTGCTCAGTGGTTGTCACCCCTTTAGAATTTCGTAGGGCCACCTCTTGCGGCTATGACAGCAGCCACTCTGTCTGGCATGCTCTCTACGAGTGTTTGCAGGACATCCACAGGTATTCGCCGCCATTCCTCTTGCAACTATTCTATGAGTTGAGCAATGGATTTTGGCCGCGCCTGACGAGCCCTCAATCGGCGATCCAATTCGTCCAAAAGATGTTCTATAGGGTTGAGGTCGGGGCTCTGGGCGGGTGAGTCTAATCGGCGAACATTGTTGTCGACGTACCACTGCATAGTAGCCCTTGAAACACGGCATCTGGCATTGTCATCCTGTAAGTAACACGGGTCAATTCCATAAAAGCGCCACAATGTTGGGAGCATTTCACTATCCATAATGTTACAATATGCCTCTGTGTTCATGCTACTATGGACAAACACCAGCAGTCCTACGCTGAAGGCTGTGAAACAGCCCCACACCATCACTCCGCCACCACCAAATTTCCTAGTTGGCACTATACACTCTGGCAGAGGCTGTTTCCCGGGTAGACGCCATACCCATACACGTCCATCGGACCGGAATAATGTAAACCTCGACTCATCACTCCACAGAACCGATTTCCACTGCTCTAGTGTCCAGTTGCGACGGTCCAAACACCACCTAAGTCGCCGAGCTTTATTGCTTGTCGTGATATGGGGCTTATGTGCAGCTGCTCTTCCGAAATATCCAAGTCTATTTAAATGAACTTTTAAAGTCATACTAATAAAAATTGGATTTTGATGTTTTGTAGTATTGAGCAATATATTTTACCAGTAGTTAAAAGAACGAATTTGTAGAATCAAACTATTTTTGTTTCTAAATAAAATAGTGGTTTTACAAAATTATAAAAGCATGGTATTAAAATTCGAATATCTAATTAGTATAAACACTTTAAAATTAGATTTTACGAATAATTAAAAACTAGTATCTAATTTTGATATATATTTTTTAGTTTTTAAATCAAAGTATTGAAGAAATAAAAAATTTAATTCGTAATGTTAAAAATAGTTTTTTTAGCTTTGGACAATCGATTTTATCAGTAACTAAAATTAAAACTTTCTAAAATAGAACAATTGTTTTGCTTTTTGTAAAATAAATGTCGATATGATAATATTTTAAAATGTGACTTTTCCTTTTCATATAATACATTTAAACCTTAAGACTATCGTATGCCTCAGTATCTCTGTCGGCTACGACAATCTCTATGAAACCAAGGTTCGGCTTTTCGAGGCTCCTCAATTCCAAAGAATTTTTCAGTTGCATTAAAATGCACATGATGATAGAGGCGAACATCACGTATATAGCAAACAACACTTCGACTTTGATTTAGGGTGAAAAAATAAATTCACACTAGCTCTACCTAGCAGTGGACAAATACGATTGTCTACACTGGTGCGACCTAGCAGGGGTAATTGGAAATAAAAATAGCTTCCGAAAAAAAAATTACAACTGGAAATACACAATATGGTTGGTGGGGTTGACACCATTTCAATGCACTTTCCGTGGATAAATAATACCTTCTGATGCGTTATTTTCTTCGTGGCATGCTCTAAGTGTTAATTACGATGTGGACAAGGAAGACGGCCCCTGGTATCGTAAAGTAGTTAGTGTTGAAGAGAGTTATATTATTTTGAGTTATATGTATCGATTTGGTCTGCAAGGTATAACTGCTAAAGTTGGACGTATACTTTTTAATTTTTTTTATAGTAAACGTCATAATTCAGGAAATCCAACATTTACATGTTTGACTGAATTGCATACATGGGACGCTATTTGTTGGAAGACAGTACCAGTACATGAAGGTGTTATTAATGAGACTGCTGTCCTTAGTATTTATTCATCACCAGTTTTGATATCTCGTAAGAAGTTGAAGTTTGAGCTTGGTGATTAAATTTGAATTTATAGAAAATTAATTGGTACTACTGAGAATGTACATATTCTTGGTCATGTTTAGCTTGTGTATAATGCATGAACGCCACTAAAGTTTATTTGATCAAAATCGGTTCAATAGTTCCGCTTTTATGCTTCAAGGTTGTGAACTTAAATATTTCTCAGCATCACTGTGCCCTAGTCTTAATAAATGGTGACACATTCAAAACTTCCCCCCATAAGAAATAACATTATAGATAAGAGGTTTTAATCTGTGATGTCTTATCTCATGTTTGTTTATCTATCTTATCTCTTTGCAAAAAAAATATATTCAGTTGCCCCAACAAAACATTTTGTTGAGTAAACAAAACTTGAAAAGCGACAAAATTAATTTTATCTAACAAAATACACGCTTGAATTAACAAAACCTCTGTGTTAGGCCAAAATAAATTAGAACGTCAACAAAATATTTAGTTGAATCAACTGTATATATTTTTATGGCAACTCATTTGATTTCCTTCGTTCGAAAATACAACTCGAGGGTTTGTTTGTGATTTTAGTGAAAACTATGACAGTAAGTGTGTTCGTTAGTGCACTTATCGATGGTTAAAAATGGTACAAACATGCTAATAAAACAAGTTCAACAGGAAACTAAATTGTAAAGCAGTAAAAAGTGTAATGTTTGTTTGCGCACGTTATCTAGTATTCGAAATTTATATAAACATTCCCCTTTTTTTAAAATCAATAATCAATGTAGCTGAGGTTGCTAGCGCACAACGCTCGAACGCAGACGATCTAGATGCGAATCCCGGATGGGTTTCTAATTTTTTTTATATTGTCAAAAACTGTTTAATTTAGGTAGAGGCAAAAAAAATTTCAGTTGCATCAACCAAATCTTTGTTTGGGGCAACCAAATAAGAACAACAAAATAATTTGGCTTAAACGACAAAATATTTCATTGCCTCTATACAAACCATTAATTTTGTTGCGCCCAACAAACTTGGTTTGATTTAACAAAACCTTTTCCGCTGTGTACTCAGCTATTTGTATCATCGTTTGTATGCGAGTGCCTAAAGTTTTAGTTCATGTGGATGTCTAGTTATGGGTGCGGCAATTTTTGCGGCATGAGTCTAAATACACAGAAATACTATGTCGCAATAGTTAACAGCGGCACGTTGTACACAACATAAATATCACGTTACGTTGTAAATGTCGCAATGTAACTGGATATATTTGCAAGTTACTGCGAGTTTTCTTTTTTATTTAGTGGGGGGGGGGGGGGAGATCAGGTGTGGTTGTTGGGGGTCATCAATTCTTTTTATAAGTTGTCCATTGTGTACTGTAACCATAATATTGTGAAACAAAGTTACGGATATTTACTATTTGATACTTCGTAACATTAAAATTATATAGACAACTTTCCAAGCTATACTCATCGCAATGCTTTTCAAAGCACTCCTTTCAAAGAGGTCTTTTATATTGCAACATATTTACATATCGCAGTAATCGTTCTAGAAATACTAACTCGTCGTAAAGTCATAAACAATTTTTCTGATAGCATCTGACAGATTATTATTAATTTTGAATTAATTACTTTTATAAAGTATATCAATGGGAAAGCTTTGGTAACAAACCACATAAATTAAGTACCTATCTATAACTGGGTCCGAACTAAAACCTTATATGTCATTCCTAATAGCCACGCTATCGAGATTGGCGTCCGAGGTCTGGCAGATGCTGTTCGTTTCAACGAAACTTCAATGCATAGTGCCAATTTTTTTTTTATTGCCTGTTGCTTTCAAACTGTGAAGGCTTTGCAGCCTCGTCGCGTACCCTCCCTCTTAATTGGCTGCCCCGGGTGTGTTGCCAGCGATAAGGACGCCCGACGTACTCAACCCAAAAATCAATAGTGCAAATAAGCTTTCTCGTGTTCGGTTTTGTAGGAAGTTCACACATGCCTAGAGACAATACTTCTCGCATCTTTCCTTTAAATACCATAAACGAGTCGTACGAAGCTTACGTAGTCGGAAAAATAAAATAATTTTGATGTTCTTTATCAGATATCCCAGTTCCAATAACCCTAAAATACGCATGAACTAAAAAAAAAAAAAAAAAAAAAAAAAGAGTGGTTATCGTAAAAAACTAGGAATACAAATATTTCCACGCGGCATTAATGGCTTTGTGCATAGTTTTAAGTAATTGAGTCAGACAGAAACTCAAAACTTATAACTATTTTAACAGTTTTGTATGCTAAAGATTCCTCGATTTTCAGCTGTCGGTTCAGTACTGTCCAAAGAAGCATTTAAGTTGGACGGTGTACTTATAGTCGGGTACATACCATGCATAAGGTCCCAAATGTAAATATGAAGAAAACCGGTTTATTGTAAAACTAAGCGTAAACAAATGGCAAGACACTGTTAGAACACTCTATTTCGACAGCTATTTCAGTTATTCGTTAGTCACTGCGGAGGGCATGCGCAGAAGATGAAAACCAGTCTATGCCAGCTTCAATTCTCTGTGCTAAATAAATCTAGTTAACCCTAACATTATATTTATTTTCGCGAATCACAGGTGTTTAGATCATACCAAGGATTCAGTGACGAAAAACTGGATTATAGATATTCCTAAGCAAGATCCGGATTGGTCTATACTAATTTAACATTTAGTGTAAATAAATGCATGCATTTTAGGTAACCGAAAAGAAGATCAATGTGCCACGTCGTTTTCTTCACATGCTTCACAAGTATTTCCGCAAATCGGTTCACTTCAATTAAACAAATAAACATCAAACTCTGTTTCCAATTAATTTTTTACTATTCCGAGTGACAATGTTTCTGCAATAAATATTATTTGAAAAGAAAATTATCTTTGAAACGAAAATTATTTTTAAAGCGATTTTACGTACAACCAATTCTCTAAAACTATATATATATATATATATATATATTATATATATATATATATATATATATATATATATATATATATATATATATATATATATATAAAACAAGATTTCATGGTCTTCATGTAATAATTGGCACTACTTTTTTAATTGTATGTCTTTTAATATATATGTGTGTGTCTTTTACGATATATATATATACGATATATATATATCGTAAAAGACACACACATATATATTAAAAGACATACAATTAAAAAAGTAGTGCCAATTATTACATGAAGACCATGAAATCTTGTTATATATATATATATATATATATATATATATATATATTATATATATATATATATACATATATGATTTCTTTACTTATGAAAATTCATCAGGAATTTGATTGTACTTGTAGAGGAAAATCGAAGAATAAGTGGTTTTGCAATATCAATGTCATATTATTTTACTCAAAATGAAATCAACTTATGATGGGTGAATAATACGTGTTATCAAACTTTTATCGCACTTTCATTAAATATAACAAATTATTACAACTATTTCAGACATATAGTAGTTTAATCTAACTTTCGCTTTGTGTCAAACTCGCTTTGATGATAAGTTAATTTTAAAAGATAATTTTATTTTCTTATAATATTTATTACAGAAAAATTGTCACTAAAGTTTTTAACCCAGAATACTTAATGAAATAAAATGCAACACAATCTACTGAAAACAGAGTTTTATGTTTATTTATTTAATTAAAGTGAACCTATTTACGGAAATATTTGTGAATCATGTGAAGGAAACGATGTGGCACATTGATCTTTTTTGGAAAGCTTATGATGAATACAGTTATTAACACGGAACATTAAATTAGTATAGACCAACCCGGATCTTGCTTAGGAATATCTATAATCCAGTTAACGTGTTTCTTCGTTGAACCCTTGGTATGATCTAAACACTTCTGATTCGCAAAAAAAAAAAAAAAAAAAAAATAGAATTCTAATATTAGGGTGGGTTAGGTTTATGTAGCACAGGTAATCGAAGTAGACATAGACTGGTTTTCATGTTCTGAGCATGTCATCCATAGTGACTAACGAATAGACATAATCGCGTGTTCGAACAGTGTCTTGCCGTTTGTTTACGCTTAATATTACAACAAACCGGTGTTCTACATGTTTACATTTAGGGCCGTATGCATAGTTGGTTTGTATCCGAGTATACACACATATAAACATATCCACAGATATAGGTTGTTTCCGACTAAATGTATAAGTTGTTTCAGATAATTCTTTATACGAAATTTTTTGCAGAATGAGAAAGAGACGTGACACTATTTGAAATGTCACGTATTAATGAATGAAGGGACGCACCTTTACTGTAAAATATTTGGAAATACATGCATTAAAAAAATTAGTAACTATCTGGGAATATACAACAAATTCCACTATAGCGTACTGTTGAACAACGTTGTTCAACGTGTGAACATTTGTTTGGTAACGTCATCCCTATCTAATTTATGAGAGGGTGATGCATAACGGTTATATTAGCTATTGTGTAACTATGGGCTTTAAAGTATTTTGTCAACAGCTTATTAATAATCGTGCTCAAATTAACATGAAAGTTTTCCATGATATCACACACTCTCAGGCCAGCTGTTCTCGTTGTATCAGCACACACATTTTTAAGTGTGCGCTACAACGCCTAGCAGTTATTAAACCAGTGATTATTATGATGACCTGGTTGTCCATCTTGAGGGTGCAGGATAAAATGATCTAATTCAGTGATCTGCCGCTGCTGCTCAACCTTTACCTCGCACTAACCCCGAATTTTTCTCGGTATATTTTTTAGCCAATTGAATATGCTGTTGCTGTGACCTTAAGGCATCGAACAAATGATATAAGCTATTCACGGTAAAGTCAGCACTTTTTAAGGCTCTTCTAAAAGGCTTTAACCACTAATAACTACATTTTTCGGGGCTACTTTTCAGTTGTTGACTTTAGGGATTGGCGAACTGTATATACTGTGTTTATTTGTCACATGGCAATGTTTATATTTTAAAATGTTAAAAATATAGAAATTGGCTCAAAGAAAATATTTAGCAGGGCCTTAAAAAGTGCTCACTTTACCGCCAACAGACTATACTCTAAAATCTTAAGAGACACAAATATGATATTTTTTACATCATTTCTTATTTTAACGTCGGCCTATATAAAATAAAGAAACACATTTTTCACTATGTACAAATTTAAATTTTACACTTTAATAGGGAGATTAAGATGAACTACTTTCCTTTACTCGCTATGAAAGTTACTTTTATAGCATTTTAAGGAAGCTCTGCTTAGGAATTGATTTGATTTTACTTTCATATCCTTCCGCTCTATGTAAAATTAACATATATATGAGCCTGATTACTTTATTCTTGCATCGATAAAGCGTGACAGGGAAACTGTTAGTAACCTTTAGTCATTGTTAGTTATCCTTTGCCAATATCCTAGTTCTTACTCTCAAGTGATAATATGAAGATAAATTTAAATAAATAGTTCAATATTACAAATTTAAAATTTAAAGTTTAAATATTTACAGTAGACAGAGATTAGCTCCCAATGGAAAACTGCAACCAACTGTAAAATACGCAGAGCTCATTAAAAATAGTACAGCCACACTACCAATATCGTCAGAAAAGTACGATTTATGCTGCATGTGAAATAAGAATGAGTATGTTTTGTAAAACTGCACAATAATTTGCTAGAATATATTTATTTAAAATGTTCTAAAAAATTAAAAATTAAAGTCTATTTTAAAAAGAAATGTAAACGCATTAAATTCTGGTTGCTTTAGAAAGTGCTTTCTGCGAAAAAAAAAAAAAAAGTCAAGTAATGCCATTATAATGATTGCTATGGTTGTATGTCACTAAATGTTGTAATAATGTTTATAAATATTTTTAATAATTGATTTTATATACGTTAATTTTAGTCATATTAGAAGTTGTCATTTTAACTAAAGCAAATGTATGTAAAATAAATTATTAAAACCATTTTTACACTGGTACTAACATTTTTTTACATACATAATTAGTACAGGCTTTTCACGGTAAAGTGAGCACCTTTGAGGCCCTAGTTACTTTTTCCTTTCAGCCATTTTTTTATCCTATAACCACCTTTTTTTTAAAATAAATATTGCCGTGTAAGTAATAAACACATTGTGTATTTTCCACCGCACTCCGAAGTTAACATCTAAAACTAAAATAAAATAAATAAAATAAATGTTATTTATTAAATATATATTATAAGTATTAATTATATTTTATTTATATTATATTATATATGTATTTATTATACTTTATTAAGTTTTATTATATTATATGATTTATATTATATTATATTATATAAATTTTGTGTATATTATGAAATACATATTTATTAAATTGCTAAATATATTTTTAATACATTTTATTTACTATTATTTCAAATGAGAGGGTTTTCAATAGTGCTCACTTTACCGTGAATAGACTATAAAAATTATGAGTGCTCTACTTGATGAACGATTCCTTGCTAAATGTGCTTTCTGAAGCACTCAAAATGGAAAAAAACGAAAATATTTTGATTAAAAATTTATTCTTATTAATTGAGTTTTAAAAACATTTTAACAAGCAAATTCAAGAATTCAAGAACGTATTTTATGGTGTTACACAATACGTGCGTTATTATTTCATACACAGTATAAATCTTATTTTTCTGACAATTTTGTTAGTGTGTGTACTAAATTCTTATGAGTTCTGTACAGTCGGGTGCATTGCTCCGTTGTAAGCCACTCTCCTTCTACCTTCATTAGAATTCAAGACACGGAAATTCTTTCACTCCGCTGCTATTTTTATCGGGGGCATGTCAGTCCCTGCCTCCAACTGCCGTTGGAGGCAGGGAATACTTTTTTTTTTAAGGTCGATGTCAAAAGTGCCTTCTCAACCACGAACCAGCCATAGAATTTCCTACTTTAATGGAAATATTGGGTTATCGACAGGCATCTCTTTAAATAACGTAGCGGCTACATGTTCAGTGCGGCAGGAAGACAGCGATCGATGAGGTGCCGTTCTGCCTCCATGCAGAAGAGATAGAGTAAACAGAAGGTGGGATGACGTCACAAGTTGGAAGCTATGGTAACCACAATATACCCAGCCCAAAATAACGCGAGTAACTGCATACATTTATCCGGTCTAAGATAAATTTAGATGTAAAAATGTCGCAATAGCCTAATTTTATTATTTTAAAGTTATACTCACTATCACTAGTAGTGCAAATCATAAATAATCGTCATCAACGTTATTTTCATCAATATTATTGATTCCATGATTATTATAATCTCCAATATCACTTCTTATTGATTATTTAATATCGTATGCGAATAACTATTGATGCTACAGTTTCTATATTACCATACTTTTTTAAGCTTTCAAATTTGTTCTCTATATAATCAACAATTTATGTTTTTTTTTTTTTTAGTTTCAATTAAATTAATTAAATTTTGCATGAAATAAGGAGAATTACAAAACATGATTGATACTGCTTTTAAAGATACAATTAAAACCATTAAACTTAATAACGATAGTGATACTAAATAAACCTATTACCTTTTCATCGATCAGTTTTGAATGATAAGTTATTAATAATAACAGTACGTATTAGATATTGATAATTATTATTTAAGGTTATATAAAACCCTCAATCCAATTAAAACATTACTGAATACATGAACATGTTACAGTGAATTGAGAATTATATTTAAAAAATAGAGATATTTACATATCTTGATTAAATATCAAATACATTTTTTACTTAGTGGAAGAATTTTAAAGAATAGGGAGTGATTGGAACTCAAGTTCAATAAATAATTTTGCGATAACTATTAATATATATTGCACTAAGCTGTTATTAATTTATAGAAATATACAAAGTATTCGAATATGAGAATGTATATATTAATGTTAACAATTAAGATAAATATTTTATGTGTCATATTAAAACAGCTTTATATCCAATAACAGATCATGTTCATAGCGGAACTTAAAATGTAGATATGAACATAACTGATGCATGCAAGTTTAAAAACTAAGCAAATACATCAGTGAACGTTTATTCTTATTATGAAAATTCCCTTACAAATAACTAGCATGAGAGAAATATGTGCGTCTATTATATTTTGCTAAAGATAAATATAATTAATTTGTTGGATTAGACATATATCAAGATTACTTTCTACCTAAAATAATAAACACTAACATAAACTACGTCATTGTAAAAAATATTTAAAAGTATCTTATTGGGAAGAAAATTTATGTGAATACTAAGACGATTGTTCAACAAATTGTGCTGTTAAAAGAAAAAATTAATCAATTAAATTAAAAAAATCGTTAAGAATGCAATTTTTAATTTATACTGATTTTCAAAGTTTGTTGAGAAAATTGATTCCCGTGAACCAAATTCTGAAAAATTGTATATTATGCAATATCCGAAAAATGAACCGATAAGTTTATCGTACAAGTGAACCTCGAAGAGGGTAGTGATAGAGTGGAAAAGGAGGAAAACGGGTTACCTGGACGCGGTGATAGTTTAACATACAACTGTACGCGAGTTTTGGTACAGCCAAGATGTTGGCGCACATTGCAAAAGGGAAGAAATTCTAGCAACAGGAAATTTCGAAGAACGTTTCTTTTGTAATATTTCACTATGCGGCGAAATTGCGTGCGAGTATTTCCTTCTGCCATAGGAAGTAAACAATTATACGCCGCCAAAAAAAAAAAAAAGCCATAAAAGTTCAATACACTTAAATTAATTATAACGTGTTTTAAAGATTGATCTTGGTTGGTTTCCCAGCAAAAGATCAAATATGGACACAATGTGAGTAACATGAAAGTAAGCTCTAGACACAATGTCCATAACTATCTCACCAGGAATGCCGACAATTTAGAACTAAAAAACATAAATTATTTCAGGTACGGTTACAAAACCTTTAGGCACTTGACCTAAAAAAAAAAAAAAAAAAAAAAAAAAAAAAAAAAATGTAACTGTAACTTCATGCCGAAACATCAAAAAATTTAAGAACATGTTTAAGGAGACATTATGGACGGAATATGCCTCTGACGAATAAACATTTGTATATTGCTTGTATACTCTCATGCTAGAGTGCTTTGTTATAACTTGTTATTTAATTTTGCTTGTTCTGTTTATTTTTACCAACTATCTCAACACATGAAAGTTGTCTGATGTGAGCTTCACAAAAAATTGTGTGTTCCTTACTTACGAACTGAGCCACTGAATTAGGGAAATTATGTGTAATGTTACACCTGAATGTATATTTACTCAATGCTTCATCCTCTATTATCAAAATTGAATCTGTCTAGGTAATTCATGATGTACAGTGTAACGCCATGCAATGTAAATGTCTGTGTGCCGTTTCCAAAAACGAAGCTCAGTGCTCGAAGGAAATTGTTCTGTTTAATAAATTTAAAAATTCTAGTTGCAATAGTAAAAGTATTTAGCTTTCTCGTAACAGAGCTCTTGAAATCAATAATACTTGAACTACCGAATTGTACGGCTGGGAATGGCAACATTACTTGGAAAATACATTTGAAGACGATTCAAGTAAGACACTGAAATACCATAAAATCATGACAAATCCGGTGGGTAAAAACCGATCTAATTGAAAAATTTATTCTGAGACAGCTATTTAAAATTGGAACAAAGTAGATTACCTCAAACTTAAGAAAATTGCGGTAAGCAGAAGCGATCTTACTTTAAACGAGAAGTTATCGATGTCACTAATGAGCAGAGACCTACAAAATTCCCGTTATTATTTAAGGACAGAATGAACTGCAATTTACTGTGCGTTTGACCGTCTTCAATCATTGGCCAGAAATATGTCTGGTACGTCTCGGAAAACTCTTGAGCCAATAATATTAGATCACTGGTGGAGTGGCCAATGTCTTTTATGGAGATCAGGCAGGTAGATGAAGTTGATTTAAGTGCCGTGGCCAATTAAACCACGGACTGTGCTCACATGTTTATAACGCATTTGAGTCTATCCTGTCACCGGAAGTTAACGCAAATTTTGCACGTCTCTACTTATGAGTCTACTTTCCTTTACATGGATGCAAATAGTTTTGGTGAAATTCGTAAACGCATCATATATTTTAGGCGGGCCTTGGCGTCTTGTTGACAGAGATATCATTAGAGATGGAACTGGAAACATATGTAATACTGCAGGCTGTTTACGGTAAATCAACACTTTTGAAAGGCCTGCTTAAGATATACTTGTATGGACTTTGTGTATTCTCCCGCCTTGTGTAAAATTAATATTGCCATCGGCCTCATCACTTGGTCAATTTTTACACTTCAATAAATAAAAAAAACAAAGCAAAAGGAATCATTAAAATTACTATAGCCTAAATGGTAACCTCACACATTTATTCGATGTTAAGACATGGAACTACTTTTCCTTCCGTCGTTACCAACTTTACTAGGTGTATGTCACTCAGTGCGCCCGTTAAAATATATGCAGGTAGAAGCAGTGACTTTTTTCTAAGGTTGATTTTAAAATTGCTCACTTTATCGTGAACAGTTTATAGTAAGAAAATTACAAATACACACGTACCTAACCGGGACTCGAACCCAGAGCCCCTCGTACCGTACTTTTGCATGCAACCAATTCTATTACGGAGGTAGGGTGAGGAGCATTAACTTCGGTTGTAATCAATATAAATTTTAGAAGACAGTATTTACTTATTGGAATATTTACGAATCAATTATTTTGAACATCAATAATGTAAGTCACTTAAATCACGTAAGTTTACATGGATTACTTTAGCAATACTTGTGAGCAAAGTTTGATAGGAATCGGTCGACTGATCCCCAAGATATGACACAAAATCTAATTTTTTCTCGTGGCACTATCTTACAAAATTGTGCAGAAAAAGAGGCTCTTTATAGACACATATGATTTACGTTATAGATAATGCCAGCATACGAAGTTATGTTGACATTTATTACATGATCTCGTAAATAACCTTAAAATGCTCAAATGGCTGTATTTTAAAAATAAGTATCTAACCACCTTAAAACACATTTTTATGGTTTTACGTAGTTACTACTTGATTACCAAATTTGCCAAGAATCGGTGAATTGTTTCCTTATTTATGACACAAAAAAATGTATTTTTTCATGTCATGCCGTTTTACAAAATAGTGGACGGAAGAGACACTGTGTAGACATATATTATTGTTGAAATATATGCTGTAATCACACAAAGTTGAGTTGAAATTGGTTGCATGGTTTGTTACATATCACATACTAAGTTAACATATTTACATGGCCACCAATTTGAAATTTAGTGATTGACACATTTATAAGATATCAATTACACTACCTGCCGTAGTACTACTTGTTTGCCAAATTTATTGGTAACCGGTTGTTTCCCTGAGATATAATAAAACAATTTATTGGTAACCGGTTGTTTCCCCGAGATATAATAAAACCATTTATTGGTAACCGGTTGTTTCCCCGAGATATAATAAAACAATTTATTGGTAACCGGTTGTTTCCCCGAGATATAATAAAACAATTTATTTGGTTCGTGTGGCGCTATTTGCAAAATGGCTAATAAAAAGGGCTATTTATTAGAATACTTGATGTTTGTAGTATAAACTTACAGTATACCAAGTTTGGTCTAAATTGGTCAAACTGTGTCGTAGATATAGAAAATTAACGTAAAATATTTATATAACCGCCATTTAGAAAATAAGTGTTTTATATATTTAAATCGAATATGTTCACATTAATCAACTATAGCATAACTAAAGTGCCAAATTTGGCGGGATTCAGCATCCTGCGTTTGTTTTTTAACTGTACAAGTCAAATGTCCTTACTAAGTAGACCTGTATACCGAGTTTGGTGGAATTTAGTTAACGAGTTCAAAAGTTTTTAGTGGAACATACACAGATACATATACACACCCACATACACACAGAGGAAAGTGATTTACATTTTTAATTTTGGTTAATATAAAGGAAAGCCTTTCTTTCCTTCGGAAAGTAAGCTAAAAATCTAACAGTAGAAAAAATTATAATTCTCTGTATTTACGAAAGGTTACTTACAATATAAGTAACAATACAAACTACTGAAAAAAGAAAACACTGTTATGCTTTAAGCTTGCAACGGGAAAGGGGAGGAAATTAGGACGTCACTTACAAAATACGTTTCAAAACGGCAGGAAGTTTTTAGTTCTCTAAGTTTTTTGTGATACAACAAGCTGAATGTGCCAGTTATGGACAAATACTTGTATTTTGTTTTAAAATTCTTTTCAGTGGCTAAGCGGTGTTGCCTGGACTGGACAAGGGAAACTGCGAGCGGAAATACATTTTCGCAGTGCTGCCACCCGAAAGATAAAACTCATATACTCTAGAGCCAGGATGTTTTAGTAACACTGAAGGCTGGCATGTTTATACTAGCGGCGGGGGCTAAGGAATATAACATGTATTTGATACTTGCTGGCCCACGATAGGGTTCAGAGATTGAACGTCGTCCTTCGGAATTTCCCAGTTATCAGGTATTCACGGGAAGTTTTATGCACGCCATCCACGGAAAATTTAGGAGCACTTCGTCCCTTGGCAAGTTGCCGTGGTATGGTCGAGGGAGTGACCCGATTTGATTAATAGAGGGAGAAACCGAACCCAACCGATAAAAATATATAAAATAAACTGCCAGTGCACAATATGGTAATTCACGTGCCACACGCTGTTTTCTTATCGTCAAGTAAATTCGGCAGAGCTGACTTCTGTGACGTAGTTGCTCAGAACATCAGATAATGGTGATGTAAGTTCTGGTTTGCGATCCCATATAAAACTCATTTGTGGATGTAACTGAGGTGAATTTAGTTTTGTAAGCCACCAGATCCCCCTTTCACATTAGCCTACCTGCAACAAAAGAAGAAATCAATGACAAATAATCCCTTTCATTTTTAATTTTTAATTTTTTTTTTGCAATGCAGTCTATGTTTGAAGGGGTACACACATATCCCGCAATACGGGGCATTTTGATAAATCTCCAAAAGCTTTTAAATTGTTAAACCTTCTCCGTGTTCTTATTTTTCCAAGAATTAACTGTTTAAAAGAAACGGTCATTTAATGCTGACAACTACTAAGAATAAATGCAGTAACACAATGCCCAACAAATATAACACAAAAATTTTACTGCGAGGTTTCGGAAAAAAATTAAAATTCATATAGACAAGAGGGCAGGGACGAATCTTCCTTTATCAACAAAAAGTAAAAACTAATTGCAGTATCGCTGTTACACAAGAGGGGATTTATTCGCCCACATGAAGCGATATGGATCTCTGAACATGCGAGATATTTGAACTAATTATAAAAAAATTGGGTTTGGTTGTGTTGGGGACACGGCCGTTTGTTTTGGGTGAATATGTCTACGTTGACGCGCTCGGACGCCTTGATGTATTTTTTACGTTCCCGGCACTGCTTCACTCGATCATATGAGGTTTTATGGGCATCACTGGATTACTTTCGAGATGCTCTTTCCAACCGTGTTACGATTTCTGTATTTAGAATTGACTTTTTTATGAGTATAGGCCAACATTATGTTAAGTTTTCTTAATTTTTATGTATTAGTCATACAATTTTACCATAACCACACTACACAAATGTTTTTATACACGCAATCGGTTGATATTGACAAGAGTTATCGATTGAAACGTAAACGAGCGTCGTAGCTTCTCTTAGTCAAAAGTTATACTATGCAGAAGTTATGAGACGTGGAGAAACGAACTCAAAATTGTGGTCCCCCCCCCCTCCTCTACTCCCCATCCACCTGCACGCGATACTTCGCAGTCCTCACTCAACGTAACATATTCTTTGATCCTTTGGTAATCGAGTAGTGTAATTGAATTTTGAATGTAGACGATAGATTTGGAGCTGCGGTGCTAAACTATATCCCCCAATTTTGTTATCATCGGATTTTCTCTATTGCCTCCCACTATATGTAGATTGAAATCCCTCAACGCTGTGTCCGAGTAGCCAAAACACACTTCTCAGGTACGAATCTTGGCTTTATAATCCTGACTCTGGGTTCACTTCTATTGAAATGTTTGAATATAGAGAAGTTTATTGCTGGAATACTTAGAGTGGTTCATAATGATAATTTTTAACTCGGGTCTTTCCCTGAGAGCCGATAAATTTTCTTGAAACTACATCATTGAAAGTGGCTATGATTCTGCATTA
The DNA here is from genome assembly GCA_029891345.1 of Dryococelus australis. Taxonomy (NCBI): domain Eukaryota; kingdom Metazoa; phylum Arthropoda; class Insecta; order Phasmatodea; family Phasmatidae; genus Dryococelus; species Dryococelus australis. The sequence goes on from CM056998.1 coordinate 78,579,494, forward strand.
AATATTATTTTTCTTACCATATATTTGAACATATTGTTGCTAACTTAGATCCTACGTCTAAAAAATTGATACAACTAAAGTCGTTGAAGTTTCATTTTTATAAATGCTTTATTGTTTCAACACAAAATAAAAATATTCAAAAAATTACAATGACAATCTTGATTTCACCGACCAAAAATGTAAGGTTAGCGTAACTGTTCAGAATGTTTGATAATCAAAATACTTAAGAATATTCTAACATATTTATCATTAGGTAAATAAGATTGAAATCGTTTTTATTATATTCAAAAATTCTTTCCTTATTTTAACTGTATCAAAGTACATTTCCGTAAGTCCGTGATGATTAGACCTAATTAGAACCATCAGAAGTCCAACCAGTATCAGATAACTATCCCAGTATTTTAACTGTATCAAAGTACATTTCCGTAAGTCCGTGATGATTAGACCTAATTAGAACCATCGGAAGTCCAACCAGTATCAGATAACTATCCCAGTATTTAAACTGTTATGGTTTTTTCTTACTTGTTCAATAAACAAATCAAAATCGTCGAATAGCTTGTCTACATTAACATGCAAGAGGAATTCATTTCTGTCTTCTATTACTTTTTTCTTGCTTGATAAATCTCTGAAATCAGTGTTGCAGATTCAGCCACAGCTGCCATTCATGTTAGTAATCACTATAGGAATTATTCTTTGAAAACTATTAGAATCACAATAGGAAAATTAATTTACCTAACATTAACATTCCCTTGACATCTCTTACATTATTTTTCCCATTACGTACAGACTCGATTATATGTACTCCGAAAACAGGACGTTTAATGAACATATTTTAAGTCCCATTACCCTATAAATACTTCCCCAAACATTCGGCGAAATATTTTGCCATGTGAAATGTTTCCAGCACAAACCCCCTACGTTTTGGAACTTATTGGGACTATGTAACAGTACCTCACGAGCAATCGTATATATAGCTTCATCATATGCCACTGGTAAGAATTGTTTATATAATTGAGCGAGGGCGTTATTGAAATTCCAAAGTGCTTCATAGACATTATTATGCTTTATTTAAGGACATGGATCAACAGGATGAAACACAAATAGCTTCACTTGTAAATAATCTGGAAAAACTATTGCATTGAATGCATTCCCTAGTGGCACTGGCTGCTGCAAACAATAAATGCTAAATGTAAGATCACTACCTTATCACATTTTTCATACACCTTATCATTTACTGGCATTTAATACAAACAAATGTCATAACATGAAAATCCTCTAGAATATCTGGTGGTTTTGCAAGCTTCAAGTATGATTACTGATGTTGGCACGGGACCGTGTTTTCCAGAGGGTTTGTCCCGTGTGTCACACAGTATTCAGGTACAGAAGGTTTTTCTGGCGTAATAACCGGCTTGTCTTGAAAAAGAACGCTCACAGTGTCATCGGTCCCTCCTATGCCAAATATGACTCATTATTATCTAAATGATCAAACACCGCTAGTGTGAACATATCAGGCTTGAAGTGAGTTGGAAGTAGAACTTCACGTCGAAAAGTTTTTATTGCATACTGGAAATATTATGGTGGAGGCGCATGACTTCAGGGTAACTCACACTAAGACCCACATGGTTGAAAGTAGTGATCAATGTTTTCCCTCTACATTACTCATGTATTGCCTAAACTGTTATAATATCTGAGTTCTTTTCATCCATTATTCATATTATAATTCATAATTTTAATAAGTGTTTTAATTTTGAAGTTCCATGTTGAGGAAGCCTGATACACTTTACGTTCATCCGGAGCGACGTCTAAGTTTTCAACACTGCTTGGATCAAAATTAAATAATGTGCAAAACAATTCACAAATACCTGTGGTGTTATAAATGCATTTCAAAAAGATTTTGAGAACTAGCACATCACAAAACTTATAAAGTCCGAAGTCAAGCCTTGGCAGAGCTACACGTAGTAAACTGGCACACAATGTAACATAATTACAACTTGAAGTATACCAGCAAGCTTATTCTGTTGAAAGACTAGCAGAAGAAAACGACCGTGGTTTTTTTGCTTCAGTAGGCTTTGAGAACTTCATTTTGTTTCCCAAATGATTACACAACACAAGATATAATTCTTTATTGATAAACTTATTGTTTGTAATTTTGAATGTTAAGTTTATCGACCATATACCTCAATATATATCTATAACCATTACACAGTACACTTTTAATTCCTTATTTTACTGATGAAAAAATACCTGATTTTTCATACAATTATATAGTACACTTATATGATGTGTCTAGTAACTAATTATGGTTCAGTAAATATATAGTCTATCATAACGAAATACACTCAATACATCTTGTAGGTCACGTGTGCAAGTAAAACGTCATCCTGACATCTCTACTATCCTTACATTAAGTATTAATGTATCATATACGCTAACTTTCCTCACAAAATTCTTTAAATTATGGTGAAAACCGCATCAGAATCCATCAGGTATAGTTTAGAAGCCTTAGCCGAATATACAGACATACGTTGCCGGGCGATTTTGTTTTATACTATGTATAGATATATTTTGCATAGATACGATTATGGGACGAATAATATACAAACTTTCTCTTAAAGGGCCAGCTGTTAAAGGGCTCCCATAAAGTGCTTGTTTACGACCAGAGTTTCTTACTTCATCTTCAGGTTGTGTTTCCTCCAATATTTGCTTTTTAGATACACTCTCTTTAATATCATAGTTCTCCAGGGAACTTTTGTGACACGACCTCTGACAGCATTTATTGTTAACATTATAAGAATCTTCAACTCTTCCCATTATACCTGCGAAAGTTCAAAAACTATGTATTTTAGTACAGCTTCAGCCAGTCGTATTTCCCTTCTGTCATCGTCTGTGCTCACGACACTCTTGTCTCATTATATTATGTTCACACATTTTGTTCACCTTCGTGGTCAGTAGTTTCATTTTTATACCCCAAGATAATTCACTGGAACCAAGTTATCCAGTCGTCACCAAACCTTAAAAAAAAAAAATACTTTCCTGTTAACATAATCCCAAATTCTCAAAATCATATAAACATGAAAAATCCTTGTGCACATGATAAAACCGAATTCCAATTTATTTGCCCAATAATATATACATGTTAAAATATTTCTAAATAATGTAAATATGAAACATTGATGTTCTCACAACATGACTCAGTTTTGGTTGAAATAATAAGCAATTTATCAAAATGCATCTGCGGTGATTTCAGTTGTATCAGTATACTAGGCGTAAACCCAATGTTAGCCACTATATATAACGTAACATTTAATGCGGGAAGACTGCTATCTTTAGATACGCCATTCCTGGGAAATGCACCAGGTGTCTGGAAAACATCCAAGTTAAAAATTATCCTTATGTCCCCTTTGAGCTTCCCAGCAAAAAATTTGCTTGTAGTACCTAAACTTTCCTACTTAAGTATACCCAGATCCTATAAGTAGTTTCCAGTTGAACAGTTTTGAAGGTTCTCGGACAATGTATTTTAAATGCGAAGCATGTCAGATATTGGTGCTGAGCTGTGGGGCGGATAAGTGACTCGGGCGGCGATCATGTTGGAAGTGTGTGACCTTGACATGGGTCACCCTTCTTGGGTAACCTTGAAATTCCCTTATAAATAAAAATTTAAATGTAAACTGCAAATAAAAAAGAAAAGTAAAAAAACTGGGAACTTAAAAAAATATAATTAAAAAACAACATTTCGAGAAAAAGTATTTCTATGTATGTAAATTACTAGTACCTTCATGCTTATATGGTATGCTGCTGTTTTCACTGCACAAACAATTATGGTGTATGACATTTTTAACACTTACTGTACGGGGCCGCGATGGTGTAGCGGCTAGAACGCTCGCCTTCCACCAAGGCGAACCTGTTTCGATTCCCGGCGAGGTCTTTCCTAGATATCCGTACGTGGGAATCGTTCCAGACGAGTACCTCTTGTCAGCGGGTTTACTCGGGGATCTCCTGTTTCCCCCACCGTTGCATTTCGGCCCTGCTCCATTTCCATTTCATTTAATCTTCATAGGCTCTCAAGACCTCGCTGTTAAGAGCCGACCAAATCCCTCCACTCCATTACACTCTACGCTTACTGTACACGATGTGTACCATACATAAATAAGTTTACATACATGAAGCTGCTTGTTTGTTTCTGGTTATATTCGGTGTGTGATTCCCAGAGAAATTATTAGTATTGCCTACGCACCTGGAACTGTATCGCTGTCGCCGGAAATGTGTGAGTTTTACACGAAAATGAGTCTTGCGCAGTTGCAACAGAGTGCCATTTCTGGTACTTAGGCCATACTGCTCAATAAACCTGCATCAAACATTCAATAATCTTGGCAGTAAAAAAAAGTTGTGTGAATTAAGAAGTTGGCTATCTCCGTTATTTTCATTGCGGTGGGAGATATTAAAAATATTTTGATCAAAGTATTAATTTTGATACTCAGTTTAGGTATAAAAGGATCTTAAATATTTCCCACTTTATTTTGCGTAAGGAATCACTTAACGAGGACTGTCGGTCGAAATCAGCCTCGCACTGAATATAGAATTTACAGAAAGATTGGCGCATTTATGTTTGAAATGAAATAAAGTTCACAAGACTTCATTGAAAATCCGTGGCAAAAACAAACTGCGACAGCAAGTTAAACAATATCATTGGGTTTTACTTCTCAGGGTTAAGCGTTTGTATGCTTAAGATGACGGAACTCCCATAAATATACACACCTCGGTACTTGACTACCGAATTATTACAGGCGTGAGAATACACCATAGTAGAAGAGCACTTCTTGATAAAAATAAATCACAAAATCGAGATAAATAAAGAAGCGATACAAACAATCAGCAGAACATAAAAATGCTCTCCCGCTATCATATTATATCTACATGGACCAGTACAAGAAAGTAATCCGCCGAACAGGAAGAGGAAGCGAAACGATCGAAACGAATAAGTTGTCCTTCACCCTGGGAGAACCACAAGTGTAACGGCATAGCAGTTGAGCAAGTTGCATAACAAGTAACGATAAGGGGTTTGTAAAGAAAACTCCAAAAGCTAGTAGGTCGAGTTGACACATCGCACTTTGATTGCAAGACTATAGTAACTAAAAATGTTTTATACACGGCAAATGACTAAAACAATTGCGCTATTTTTAAAAAGTTTTGGAAGGACTTTGTCAATAAGGGGATTTAGAAGTATTAAAACTGTGTTCATGTTTATAAGTGCGCCATCCAATACTAAAAACATGTATGTATAAATACGAAATGTCAATGTATACTTAATAAATCTCTTTTTCTAAGTGCAACACCCATTTATATGTTGTGCAACCAATAAAAGTAAATATAATGTCGCGGCAGTATTCCACTGTGCAATGATACATATTTTCCGACTTCAACTACAAATCTTTTCAAACACTTGACTTTATGAGTTACGATAGTCTTGAATACAGAGTGCGATATTTCATGTACCGTAAACCTGCAGTATTTTCCGCTCTCAAGCAGGTTCAACATGGGTGATACAAGAGTTGTATTACGGGGCCCGCCTGCCTGGAACAGTGTTCGCGGGACTAATAAGGCCTACACCGCCTCGCGCAACAAGTGCGTCATCGCCATTGAGCACAACGCTTTGAACTGGCTTAAAGTGTTCTCGTTGTGCTGCGTGTGCCTATGGGAGTTTCAGTAGCGACTCTATAATAATTTTATTGGTTTAAAGTCTGTAACAAGATTTAGTGCAGGGTCCTCGAATATTTTTGTATGGACGTGACGCATACATAGTGTCATTACAAGTGATTTTCCGATTACAAAAATTAATAACTCGCGTTTTGTAACACTCAGATACACGAAAGTTGTCTCAATAGAAAGGGAAACTAAAAACGTTTTAGTGGTTGGTACAGCAGTCGCATAGTTATTAATTTCGCCGCTAAGGCGATAGGAGAGAAAATGGCTGCCAACGAAGACAGGAAGGCTTTCTGTGTGCTGGATTTTCACGTCTGGAAGTCTGTTATCACTGTTCACCGTAACTTTAGAAGGGACTTTGGTGAAGCTGCACCCAACGGGCCCAATATCCGTAAGTGGTACACTGACTTTAAAGTAAGAAGAGGCATCTGTAAGCGAAAGTCGACCGGCCGCCCACCAGTAAGCTAGGCAACTGTGGAGCGTGTGTGAGAGAGTAGTTTCGTGCGAAGTCCACAGAAATCCACCACAACAGCCAGTAGAGAATTCATCAATCTGCAACCAACTGTGTGGAAGATTTTACATAGACTTTTGCCGTTACATCCGTACCGTCTGCAAATGTTGCAGGCCCTGAAACCGGACGACAAAGCCAAGAGACTGTCTTTCTGCGCGGACATGCAAATTGAAATGGAAACTGATCGTTTCTCGGAATCATTGGTGTTCAGTGATGAGCCACCTTCCACCAGTCGGGCAAAGTGCACAAACACAATGTCAGGATCTGGGGCCTGGAAAATCCTTAAGGTTAGGTGGAGCATGTGAGCGACTCCCCCAAGCTGAATGTTGTTTGTGCCATCAGCCATGAGAAGGCTTTCGGCCCTTTCTTTTCCAACGAGAACACAATCACGTGGATCTCGTACCTGCAAATTTTGCACACATGAGTTCTTCCGCAACTGGAACAGGATAAACAAGATATCATTTTTCAGTAGGATGGGGCACTACCCCATTTCCACTTGGGTGTCAGGCGTGAACTCAACAGGCGACTACGAAACAGATGGATTGGGCGTGCTGGCCGTGACGATAGCGAACGTTTGCGTTAGCCTCCACGCTCCCCCAACCTTACACCCGGTGACTTTTTTTCTCTGGAGTTTTGTCAAACAACACTTCTATCGGCCACCTTTACCACCGACCATCCAGGATCTTCGAATTTGCATTGCAGAGGCCATTGCATTAGTGGATCGTTCAATGTTACGTGTATGGCAGTAAGTGTACTACAGACTACATGTGTGTCGCGTGACAAAGGGCACTCACATTGGGCACAGGTGATGTGATGTGCGAACCAAATTTAAAAAAAAGTTTTAATTTTCCCTTTCCATTGAGATAACTTTCATGTGTCTGGGTGTTATAAAACGTGAGTTATTAATTTTTGTTATCTTAATATTTCGAGATACAGCGCTTTGAAAAAGACATTTATTGTTATGTCTGAGTGATCTGGAATTGTGTTTCTAATCTGTGTGACTTCTTGAAAGCAATCAACGCGCCTTGCCCGAAGTGTGTCTTCTTTTCGTAGATCATCACATTAGAGTCACGTTTAATAGTTAAGAGGAAAACCGCGTATCTCAAACAACACTCTATATAGCAGATCAACTAACAGGCAGGTGGAAGACCTGACTGGAGCCAGCTGCCCTACCAGGAGACAGGCTTGTCGTTCCAGTCAGAACGAAGATGAGACGAAATATGAGGGAGGAGACGCGATGGAACTAAGGCATGGGAGATAAAGGGAGTACCCTGAAATATTCTCGCCATAAAAGGCCGGGTTTCGAACGATGGACCGCAGTGGTTGGAGATTACCCCGGGTCCTTGGTAGAATTCAACAACTTTGTTAAAAAGGTCCGTGACATCGTTTAAATACTTCGTTAAAAATTACCATTACTGAGTCTGGGCGAGCTCTTCGACACGAAATAAAATAAAAGACCACAATTTCAGTTTAGGCAGATAAGAGGCACGAATGTGTTCATCTTTGCAACAGTATATCGTTGATGATAATCATGCCGGTGAAATGGATGACAAACGAAAGGTTTGTACGTTGCACCGTCCATTATTAAATGTTTAACGCGACCAATCTGTGCGTACAAGTTTGAGAAAAGGGGTGAAGTCCAACTTTTAATCAGTTTTCAAGTATCATTCATTTAATTTGTTCTTTCCCGAGGTTTAGCGATAGCTTAATGCGTTGCAGAAGGTAAGTGGCAATACCTAAACTAATATAATTATTTCCCTACGTGTAATATTCAGGGGAAAATAATTATTTTGAAGGAACAACTGTAGACAGATTGATAACATCACAATTAAATACTAAATAGTTTGATAAAGTAATTGAACTGTCTCATGTACACTATTGAAGACGCGTAAACATAAACAAGTCGTAGATTTACGTTTTGGTAACAATACTGATGAGTAAAACAAAAAAATAAGTTGAAACGCAGAGGGAAAACGGTCTGTTGATAATAATTTATAGTCTGTTAGCGGGACTTTGGAAATATTAGCTGACTTTCTACTTTCTCGCCGTTGCGAATATATTTTCGCAACACCGCGAGGAGGCATTACTTTGCAATTGCAGAGGTAGCTTAACACCAGTCTAAATGCCTGGTTTAAAGACATTTGGTAAAGGAACGGTGAACTTTTACCTGAGTATATTAAATGCCAAGTTAAAAATAACGAGATACAGTTAGTTGTTGCTTTATCAAAACTGATGACTACGCGACGATGTACTCAAACTGAGAAAATGGTTTGCAACTTAGGTCAAACGTCACTCCAATGCGTATATAATGCACATGAAGTGATCACAGCACGTTACATTATAGACGTCAATATACAGAGATGTTTTTCGTAATTTCTTGCCAGCATTACTGTGGATATACACCACAATATATGCAGCTGCAAGCAGCGATTCTTTATTTTTAATGTATTGCAAACGTGTTTTATTAATCATACACCGGAAACACTTAATTTTAAATAAAATAACTTTTGGAGGTTAATTAAACAAATTAAAAAAAAAAAAACCAGTCCCCAGATCGAGCAATAGAACTGGCCAGGCGGGCGAAGAGATCATCTGTTTTTCTCCGTCCAAATTACCTGGATTTCGTTAGAAAGAAGAAGGGTTGGGGGGAAGTGGAGGGAGAGAAGTCGCTAATGGAAATGAAGAACAAACACGGGCATGCATGTCAGTGATAGGAATTGTGAGGGTGGAGCAGGGAAGGGGAGAAAATGATGGTAAACAAGGAGCAGGTGGTTGCAGCAGGGGGTGTTCTTTTTTTTCCAGCCCCGAAGGAAGGAGAATGAGGATAAAAACAATGGCGGGGAGGTGTGTGTTGCCCCTGTCGTTCTCCCTCCCGCCATAGCTGGGTGTGTGTGACCGCGTGCGCGCGCGTGTATGCTGTGGGAGAGAGAGAGAGAGAGAGAGAGAGAGAGAGAGAGAGAGAGAGAGAGAGAGAGAGAGAAGGAGAAAGAGGGAGAGGGGCGCTCAACGTATAACTCTCTCGGCAGACGGGATCGATCGTGGCCCCAAGACGATATTACACGAGGCGGGGCGCCGAGTGTACACAGTGCCGCAGCGATGCCGCGGGGCCTTAAGGGTCAACTTTCCCCCGCCGAGCCCCGCCAGGTGACGGGGCGGCGGGTTCCAGCTTCTGCGCCGTCGACTCAGAGCAGCCACCTTAAACAACACCGAACTTGTATGCGCCATACTAGATACTTTTATGCTGATAATGTAAAATCAAATCCCCAACTCAAAATAAAAAATAACAGTATTTTACGTATACATAGGGCATACACGTCAGTAATCTTAAAGTCAGAAGCCCGAAAATAATTACCCCTAAAAATATTTTTGGGCTAGTGGCGTTAGGGTTACTGACTTAGGACAACTGACTTTAAGGCTAGTGACTTTGGGGCTGCTGACCTTAGTGATATTGACTTTACAATCTCCTGCCTTCAGAGATACTGCCTGTGTGCCGATAAAGAAGATAAAAATTCGTACCCGAGAATTCTTATTTTAGGGCTAGTGCCCTTACGATCTGTCACGTATTTAAATTGTCGTATAGTTCGAATGAAATTCGGCGTTGTTCGGATGAGCCCGCGAGTTTCTGATGCGAGAAGTTGATTTGGAAAATACAAGATGGCTCTAGTTGTTGGCTGAGAAATCTCCCTATGTAAACAAGAACGTATATTGTATGCATCACATTAGTAATGCTCATACTTACGAAATTACACTCCAAATGACACTGCAAAACCTTGAATGTGATAAAACGAGACTTTCTTAAATTAGCTGTTAAAAAACTATCTTCAGGTATATCTACCACCACAGGTAATTTATAAGACTCATTCTGTATTTAAAACTCATTTTCCCGTTCTTTATCTCTTCGTTACTATTTTCGGTGACTTAGTCATTTGCTGCGGCTTGAACATAGCTAGAATCTTCATGGTCGGATAAGTGCAGGAAAGACATTCATTGCAAACCGACTTCCCTTTATTTCTCATCATAACTTTCGTTAATTACGCATGTGCTCTCTGAACTCACTGCCAGTTACTGGTGCTTTAACTGGTAATCATAAGTTGTTCACAGGTTGAGGATAGATGCAAGAGTAATTTAGGACACCGTAATAATTTAATTTACTGCCAAACGGGGTACAGTTTACAACCGTCCTAACCACATAACACTAGCAGCTAATGAAACAAAATATTTAATGTTTACATTCACTATATTTAAAAGCTATAATATTGTGTGCCACCCACACAGTTGAAATGATTTTTTTTTATTTCCGCAACAATGCTGATATGTTCCTATGAATTAAAAAAAACTAATCAACGTAAATTCAGCGGCTAGTTCAAGGGTCGGCTCAAAATGGATGCGAAAGGGTAGAATAAATCGACATATATATTGACTTCATTTTATATACAAGAAAACAGGGAAAAATATTAAAAGACAAACTAATTTCTACATTATTGTTTTTAAAACCATTTCAGTGACAAAATTGTGTAGAGAGCCACTGTGCGATTTTTATATACTGGACGGGATGGATCTGCATTAAATGACCACATAATTTTTTTACTTTTACGTCAGTAAAGTAACGTTTGGAACAGAGGGTAACTGTATGTTCAGACTCAGTGCCCCTCAGTGGCAATTCTGATTTCCTTCACTTAAATAAATTTATAAATAAACCAATAAAGAAATACAGGGCGGGGCTGAATTCGACCAACAAACTTTGTGAGGTGATTCCTTATGCAAAATCAAGTGGCAAATATACAGGATACTTTGTACCCAAACTAAATATTAAGGGTGAAATAAGTCCCGAAAATGGAGATTTTGGAATTTATTTTTGCGAAATATCGGAAACCAGGTGAGATGAAAGTACAATTTGCGAAACATTGTTTCATGTTATCAGGATCTTCAACCTAAAAGCAAATTCACAACAATAACATGTCCGTTACGAAAATAATAGGGGTGGCCTGCCTCTTGTTGCCGGCAACTCCGTTACCGTCGGGAATTATGAACATATAAAGTTTTTTTATTGAGCAGTATGGCATACAAAACAACAATGCTCCCTTTGTTGCAATTGCCTAGGACCCACCGTTTCCGTTTAAAACGCACACAAAGATTCCGCTAGATTCCGCAGCAGCGATACAGCGCCTAATATGAAGGCAATTGTACCTACATGCGTGTATGGCCACAGCGCAGCCGATGGTGGCGGACAAGGTTAACACCTATTGTAAACAATGCATGCCATACATTAATAAGCATACACGACTGTTCAATTATGGCGACAGTCGGTGTGTGATTCCATACAGGACTTAAAGGTATTGGTATTACCTACCCACCCGGAACTGTATCGCTGCTGCTGTATACTGCGCGGGCTTTTGAATGTTGAAACATTTGGTGCGTCAGTGTAGAGCAATGCCATTAAAACACATCACACCGTTGTACTGGAACCACATGGCCGCTCGTGTTTGTAACGGGACCTCTTCGAGTAATGTCGGCAGAGCTCCCGCAGAATGCAGCGTACACATTGCCAGTGAGACGATGTGGTAACAGGTAGGGGCCAACCAACATGTTATATATTAAGTCCGTCCAGACGTTGACACTGAATCGCTGTTGATCCCCGTGGACGAATGGGGTGTAAGGATTGACATCCTCTCACTCGTGGATATTTTGACAATTCTGTATGCCATCACGTTGAAAGGAATCCTCGCCAGTGAAGAGAATGTATCTGTCAAAGTCAGGGTGTGTTCTGCGTTGTTCCAGAAACCATGTTGCAAACTCCACGCGTCGAGGATAATCCGCAGGACCCTCGGCATGCACACGTTGTACATGGAACGGATGCAGTAATTGCTCATGAAGCACTCGACCAATGGTGTGGCGGCTTCTGTTGAGTACTCTTACAATAGTACGCGTACTCACGCGTGGATTATTCTCAACATGCCTCAACACATCCTCTTCAAACCTGGGTGTCCGCGCTGTCCGTCTGCGCCCCGCATCCGGTCATGTTACCTCCAAACCTCCACATTCTCTCAAACGTTGCTCCACAGATGCCAATTTTATGTGGCGTGGCTGCTGTCTGTGCGAAAATCGATCTCTGTACATTCTTTGCGCTTTTCGTCCATTTCCTTCTGCCTCACTGTAAACGAGTAGCATATCTGTCCGTTCGGGCCACGTAAAGTGTTCCATTTGGTAGACACAACATGCACCTTGACTAACAGGAGTGTAAATGATACGTTATGGAGTGCTAAGATACTTTATACAATACGTCTCGGGGTTAAACAGGCCGCATTCGCTATAGTGCCTTTGGTGCTGCGATAACAGTCGTGCCAGGCGTGTAGTTGAATACATAAAACCTTACATTGCTGCCTAGTGTGGTATTAGTGCCAGACATGTAGACCTCTCGCACAGACTGTACACACATGTTTTATACTACATGCTGTATATGACACCTAGTTAGATGTTTCCCCGCAAACGAATGGCTTAACAGTGTTGCATTATGGTGAAGGCCTGTTTCAATTATGACACGCGTGTCAATCATTAAACTCAAGCAATTTTATGTGAGTACTCCTGGCCTGCCTGAACGATTTATCTTTCGTCCCGACAACTAATGAAATGTGTGATGCTTACAATTTCCTGGAGTACGATTGAATGTTGCTGTTCTGTGGTTGGTATGTTTACATAACTACATGACGTTAATGAACTTGGTTAGCAAGTTTGCATGGTTATCAGCCACGTCTGTATTTTGTAGCCCAGTTTAATAAACAGTTACTGTTTGAAGAGGTATCTTGTTTATCTTCGCCGCCCTCCCCCCTTCCCTTTTTTGGGGTGGCGCACATCTGAACGCTACCAGGCGTTGAGCTATACCGAAGAGAGATGTGCGGCGCTCGTGGCGCGGCCGAGCGCTGTCTGGTGGCTACTACTGGCAACGAGTTCAGCCTCGCACACTCTGGCACCTTCCGTACTCCTCTCCACCGTTCTTGCCGCTTCGTTAACCTTCCCGAGCCGTGCTTTCGCGTATAAGGGCTAGTTCACACACGACGGAAACCGAGCGTATTAGGCCGTGCAGTTCGAAGCGTGGAACTCGCTATCTGTTTAGACACAAGAGACAGGCGCGCGGATTTGGGGCTGGGAGCCAGTTACATTCAGTGAAAATATGGACGTCGAAGATACTATGTGTATGTGGGTGCTATATAAAAAAACTAAAAGAAAAAAAGGCAATTTTTGGATACATCCAATATAAAGAGATCGGCTTATGCATGGCCATTGCATAACCTTGTACCCAAAATTAAGAGAATACGGACCCAAATTCTTCAACTATTTCAGGATGTCAGTAAAATCATTTGACGAATTAGTTACATTAATTCAAGAAGATATTATAAGTACTGATGCAATGATGAGGGATAGTGTGTCTTTTTGTTTTTTTTTTTTTTTGTTTTATTGCATCCGTAAGATCTTTTTTTTCAATACATAGCTGTACAAAGATATTGGAAAAGTCAAATTACAGTATACAAAGTTTACACACTGGACATATTAAACACACACACACAGATATATATATATATATATATATATATATATATATATATATATATATATATATATATATATATATATATATATACACACACACACACACACACACACACACATCAGATTACACGCTCACGCATCACATATTTTCCTCGTTCCTCGTAATTTGACCAATCTTCCTCCAACATGCTGTGTGGCGTCGTCGTTTTGCTGAAACAAAAGAAAAAGGAAACGAGAAAAACCGGAACAAGAAATGCGTACAAATACATGCTATGCAATAATTTCTTAATTTTTGTAGTTTAGATATTCATCTACACTATAAAATGTTAGTTTAGAAAAGATTCTTTCAGCTGTTTTTTAAAGAGTTTTTGGTGAGGGAAGCAAATTTCTTGAAGGTGTTGTGGCAACTTATTGAAAAGTTGGCGACCAAGGTAGGATGGTTCTTTCTGGACAAGTTTTAAATTAACTGAAGCCACGTATAAGTGTTTTTTTAATTCTAGTGTCATGCTTATGAATGAACTTGTTTTTCGGGGGAGGGGGGGGGGGAAAGACTGATTTTGAACATGAATATAAGTACTGAAAACATGTACTCACATGCAAATGTTAAAATCTCTGAGCTCTTGAAAAGAGGTCTACATGAGTCTGAATTTCTTTTGCCATTTATTATTCTTACAGATCTCTTTTGTATGTGGAACACCTTTTTGCTGTCGGTGGAATTACCCCAAAATAGTTATACCATAACACAAGATGGAATGAAAATATGCTAAATATACTATTTTTGCTGTATTTTTGTTCAAGACCTCTTCAACACTCCGCAGGACGAAACATGCTGAACTTAGTTTAAGTAAAATATGAGATTTGTAAAATGTGAGATTTACAGTTAAGTAAGTTGTCTACTTTTAAGCCAAGAAACTTAATCACTCCAGTTTCATTAATTTTGTCTCTGTTATTGCTAACATATGAATGAATGATTTTTCTGTTCTTTGTGAGGAAATTCATAAGACATGTTTATCTAGGTCAAGATTTAATTTGTTCGCAGCAAACCATGCATTTAGCTCTATAAATGTTATGTCCGTTTTTGTGAAAGATCATTTACTGAGTCCCAAGAGACTAAGATGCTAGTATAATTTGCAAATAAAATTGGAGTAGTTTCTGGGGTTGAGGCACATGGAAGGTCATTTATATAAACTAGGAAGAGTAGGGGGCCTAATAGTGCTCCTTGTGGGACCCTATGCTTGATTTTTCCTGGTTCTGAGTAGAATGAAGTAGTTTTTCTTTTGATCCGCACTTGTTGTTGTCTGTTTGAAAGGTATGAGCTTATTAGTTTATTTGGTGTACCTAAGACTCCATAAAACTTTAATTTTTCTATAAGTATGTTGTGATTTACACAGTCAAATTCTTTAGTGAGGTCGCAAAGTATTCCATTAGATGGGATATTTTTATCAAGTGCATTAAGAATGCTATTTGTTAGTTTGGAAATTGCATCATTTGTTGACGTGTTTTTCCTAAAGCCAAACTGGAAATTTAATAAGATTTTGTGATTCTCGAAATGTTGCAGCAACCTCCTATAAAATTAGTTTTTAAATTAATTTGGACAATGATGCAAGAAGTGAGATGGGTCTATAATTGTTTACTTCGGTCTTGTCTCCTTTCTTGAACAATAGTGTTACCATAGCCCACTTGACTCTGTCTGGAAACAATCCTGTATTGAAGATATCATTACAAATATGGCTTAATGGAACACTGAATTCAAAAGCGCATTGCTTTAATAATCTAAAGCTAATGCCATCATAGCCGCTAAATAATTTTGGTTGCAAAGAATTGATTGTTTTCTCCACTTCTTTTGGAGTTGTATTTGAAATAGATATAGCAGGGTATTCTGTACCCTGTAGTGTAGGAATATGGTTTATATCTTGTTTAATGTTTTTTTAAGTCATGTTTCTACGACATTTAAGTAGTATGAATTAAATGTATCTGCGACTAATTTAGGGTCTGAGGATATGCAGTCATTTACTTTTAGGTTTACAACTGGACATTGCTCTGTTATTCTTCCTGTTGTGTTTTTTACAATATTCCATGTAGTTTTTATTTTGTTTTGAGAATTCTTAATGAGGTTACAGATTTTTTTTTTTTTTTTATGACCTTACTCAAAATTCTGCATTATTTCCTGTAGTGATTGATTGTGTCAGGGTTGCTGCTGGTTCTGGCAGCCTTGTCTAGTTTTCTTTTGTTTTCGCCGGAAATGTTTATTCCTTTGGATTTGTATTACTGTGGGTCAGTCGGAATTGGAAACATTTTTCAAAACAATGGAGAACTTGGTTAAGAAAAGAGTTAAATTTTCCATTTGCTTCGGTACAAGTATACAATGTTGACCATAGCTCCTTGCTGAGCTCACTCTTGAATTGTAAGACATTTTCCAGCGAAAAATTTCGTATTTTCTTATAAGAAATGCTATTGGAAGGCATTTTCATGGAAGGCATAACTAATATTTGTGCATCATGATCTGATAAGCCATTTATTATTGGGAGACGCTGGCACTCTGCAACTGCATTACTATCAATGAAAATATTATCAATTGCTGTCTGACTGGTTCCTTCTATTCTGGTAGCAAAGTTTACTACGGATTTAAGATTAAAGGTACTTAGTAGACTATCGAGTTCAGTTCTTTGGTTTCTTTGTTTTGAATAATCAATGTTAAAATCTCCACAGAGAATAATCTCTAAATTGGCTCTGTAAATGGCTTTAAGATTTGCTTCAAGAAATTTTAAGAAGTTACTTTAGTTGGCAGAAGGGGCTCTATATATTGTGAGGAACCCCACTTTTTTTTATTTGTCAGTTATTACTTCCACATAATTGCATTTAAACTCTTTATCTTCGCACAACAAATGTATGTCATTTTTAAACATTAAATTATTTTTAATGAAAATACAGGTACCATCTTTAGTCATGCTATTTCTACAATAAGTGTAACAGAGGGAATATCAAGGAATTTTAATTTTCTTAGCAGATGATTCAGTTAAATGTGTTTTTGTTAGACATAATATTTGTTCATCCAAATTGCGTTCTTCGGATAATTTGTCCAAGCACACAGAAAGCTCATCAATTTTGCTTAACAAACCTCTAATATTCTGATGGAATAAATACAAAGTATTTTAATTAATTTCGTAGATTTTTTTAATATTTGCATAATTATTGAATGTTTCTGGTATTGAGCGTGAAAGTACAAGTTCTTTGTTACACGAATTAGGCCTTATGGGCATGAGTTTCTTTAGCCTAAAAAATTTCCATGGTTTCCAAGGATTACCTGGATATTTTGAATAGAACCATGGTATCTAAGAATCCTACTAGCACTGAGGTCAGCAAGTTTCCCCTTGCCAGCATGACTCAGATGCAGACCATGTCTCGTGTGGTCAGCCCTGGTTATTTCCTCTAGACCAATCACACCAACATGGCTCAGTCTGCCATATCTTGCACAGCGCTGAACGGCAGTGTTAGCTGTCTGCATCTTCCTGTGTAAGAAAGGCTTGTCATGCCGTTGCAGTGCCTCACAGACCAACACATTGGTGTGACTGGTGGCCCTGGCAATATTGTGGATGTCTACTCCAACTGAATAGTTTTTGTCCTGATCAATTCTTTTGCCTATTCCGCCAACAAAAACAACCTGATCTGACTTTCAAAAGTCTTTACTTGAGCTACTTACATCTTATGCCACACTTTCAAGGCCTGCATTAAGTTCACAAAACCTGATAATGTCATAACCCTCACCCAGTTTGTCTTTAATGCACTCTCCTAGGCCTCTCGCATGGCTGCTTCCGAGGATCAGCACTTTCCTCTTGGGCTTTGCTAGGTTGTTGGGCGCTGAGAGGAGGATGAACTCAACTTATTCTTCCTGCAGGTCTGCGAGACAACAGTCTCGTGGACTTATGAAATGACAAGTTGTGGGAATGGATCACTGTTTTTTTTTTCCTACGCTTACTTGTAAAAACTCTGTAATCATTCCTGGCCTCTTGGGAGACTGGCAGTTCAGAGGATGAAAAAGTCGCCGTTACTTTGAGGTAAGTTTAATTCTTGCAAATCACATCTCTTCACTGTATATGTTTTCTATGAAAGAAGACTGCAACCAGGGTCTTTGTGTCACCACTGAAGCAGGTCGAGACGCCGTTGTAGAAGGCATTGCAGAACAAGTAAAATTTCCCCTGTGATAAAGATATTGTTGACTTCCAGAATACAAATGGGACATCGTTTCTTGATTATTCATGGCAATAACGTTAGCTGGCAAAACGCGAGTCTTCTGCAATACCTGCAATGGTTCAATTTTGGTAGCTAAACGTCTATATTCAGATACTTTTTTTCAGCTCTGAATACAACGACAAACCAAACAGTTTGTCGTCATCCTGTTTCTCTAAACTTTCCCTCTGAAGTCTGTCTCGTGATTCTATACTTTTTTCGAGTATTTGAGTGAAGAGTTCTTCGGGAGCACTAATTCCTCCTTTTATTTTATTCTTGATTGGTCTTCTTTCATTGGCAACTACGCCACTCTATGGAGGCACATTGTTGTCGCCTTCATTTCCTTAATTTGGGTCTTCCGAGATGTTCTTATATTTTATTGTTATCTGCACATCTCTGTAGAAAGGAGAGCCTAAAAAAATATGCGTACTGAGAAATATTTTGACGACTGAAACCAGATGTAGCATTCATGTTTTTCTTAAATACTTTGTTCTATGCATCACGAATATTTTTCCACTTTTTTCTGTAGTGTCGTGCCTGAAAATTATAACAATATCATTATTATTGTTTCAGATACTTGGCAACGGGTTGTTCATTTGAAGAATTACACTTCAACTATCGCCTTGGAAAATAGACTACTACATGGATTGTTCGTAAAGTATGTGAAGCATTGTGGAGGTTACTGACAAGAAATTTCACGCCAAAACCTAGTGGGGAGACGTGAAAGAAAATTGCAATGGATTTTGAAGAAGGTGCCAACTCTCCTAATTGCATCGGCGCAGTCAATGGTAAGCATTTACGAATAACAATGCCTGAACAATCGGGATCACTTTACCATAACTATAGGCATTATTTTTACATTGTTCTTTTAGCAATCTGTGACGCCAACTACTGCTTTATCTGTGTTGACGTAGAGGATTATGGAAAAAATTGAGACTCTGTGATCTTCAAGAATTACAACTTTTATCAAAGACTGTTGGAGAAGTCATTAAATATACCTAAGCCAAAACCAATATATAAGGTAGACACCACATCCTTGCCACATGTTCTTGTCGGGGATGAAGCTTTTTCTTTGATCGATAATATGATACCATATCCAGGGAACTCGCTTTCGTATGAGAAAAGTATATTTAATTATCGGTTAACCCGAGTGAGACGTTTCATAGAGAGCGCATTCGGGATTATTGCCAATAGGTGACGTATTTTCCATAAACCTATCAATTTAAATGTATATTTTGCACAAAATATTATTAAAGCTTGTTGCGTTTTCACAACTATGTGAGAACCACAGAAGGTTTAAATTTTGAAGATACTTTGAATATAGCACCCAAGCAAAATCTTGTCGGAGTACCTGTAGGCAGAGGGACGCCCTCTTCCTTGGGTGTTAGGGATAAATTTGCTCACTATTAGGCACATCAAGGGTTTGTAGAATGACAAGGTAGCAAAATATGATGTACTTTGTGTAACCTTTTACTGTCATGTGGTATGTATGCACAGAATGTATTACTATGTACTAATGTCATATTCTACAAAATGCCATAAGTTATCTTGTGTACTACTTAGTATAATGTAGGCCCTACTATGTGCTACTATATGTACTCCTATTTACTACTACACGCACTTCTATTTATTACTATATGTACACTATGTATTCCTATTTTACTCAAATATATACGTCTAGGTGCTACAATGTTTACGTCAATGTACGACTATAGGCCTATGTACTTCTATGTACTATACGATGCAATACTATGTTAGGTTTTATACATATGCAATGTAATTAAAGTGTATTACTTGTTACATATTGAGTCTAATGATTACAAAAAAATGCCTGTAATATCATGCCACACATTTTGAAATAAATGACGTTTTACTTACCCAACAATGTCTTTCTTTCCAAAGTAACCTCCTCATTTCCAAATATGTCCACCGACACTTGCCAGCCCGTTTCTTTGCAATTTTATTAAAATACTCAGTACATTGTAAATCCCACATAGCCGGTATTTTCTCAACTTCATCAATGAACAACTCACTGTCGAAGCGCTCCATCATGACACAGGTCAGATATGCGCTGCTTCCAGGTGCCAAATTAACACACTCATTATGCTTCATAGCAACAGAACTGCGAACTGCACGTACTACATGTGGACCTTATTTTTCTGCGGTACGTTAGCGACTGCCGTACGCGTTTTCGGTTCGCGCAGACAAGTATGAACAATTCCATTTAAACTACTAGAAATAGGATCCTCACGGTCGAGCCACGCGTATAGCCACCCACTCGGTTTCCGTTGTGTGTGAACTAGCTCTAAATGTTCGTCTCCAGCCAGTGTACAGTGTTTCTCTTCGGGTTGTGCGGGTTGGCCGACGATAGATCATGTCTCCACCACTTCATACACACGTATTACGCGAAAACGCATCAGCGTTTTCGCGTAATACGTGTACACAGGTTAAGTATTGGAATGAACGTAGTTGTTGTAATGCCGGAGGTAGAGTTCCACTTTTGGTAGTGTTTTTAGCGATTTTTGTGTATGTGGATTTTTATAGGGCAGTGTTTCTTCACTGTTCTGATTGTGTGGATTTTCATAATGGTATTTTATTGGAATGTTTGTACGAAGTGGATTCTTATTTTTTGGCGTTCTGTAGGAATCGTTTCCTTGAATACGATTATCTAAAAGGATTTTAATGCCAAGGAGTTTTGTTGATATTTCATGGCATGCCTGTATGCTCATGGTCAAGTGTTATGAGGGTTTTCGCTCCTTGCTGATGGTACTAATTTTTTAAATTGGTATTCCATGTTTTACTATTCTCCTTTTTAGTGAATCATCAGGCATACTTTACTTTTAAAGTTTTAATGATGATTGCTTTACTCAGGGAGTCATTTTACCATTTTTAATGGGATTTCAGAAGTGTTTATTCAGGTTGAGTGCTTTCTCGGAATATATTAACTCTGTTGTTTTCCTGTTTGTTCCAGTGCACGCGCGTTCTCTCCTTCCCCTAGTTCATCGATTGTTAGCAAGCAAGATACATTTTCAAATGTAATTAATATTTTTCAAACCAAGTTGCAAATCTGTTGTTGTTGTTCATAATGTATGGATGGGCTCTAATATGTATTGTACTGATTTTGGATTTTTTTGTGTCCATGCTTTCTTGATTTTTTATGTTATGGGGCGTAACAATGGGAACGTTACTTTCAACTGTCGACATGTCATTTGTCAAAAGTAACGCTTATTTACGCGCTAGTATTACAGTATGGCTACCTGTACATGTTTAGTTTGTGCGTTTAATGTCTCATTGCAAGCGAGGTCATTAGACACAGGAACATACAACTAGTCACTTGAAGGGAACTGAAGAATATGTCGGCCATGGCCTTTATTAAGAAACCATCCCATCGTTTGCCTGGAGTGACTTCGGGAAACCATGGTAAACAGAATTCTGGATGTCCTGACCAGAATTCGAACCCGCGTCCTCCCGATTGCGAGGCCATCATGTTACTGTTACCCCACTTCGCTCGGTCCCTAATCTATTAATGACGGGAGATGTTTGTAAATGAAAAGTCAAAACTCATTCACATCTGATGCTTGTTTATTTAACACTATGGCCTAGGTAGCACACAGGGCCTCTAGTCGCAACTGCCTAGGACCACCGCTTTCGTACAAAACGCACATATATAACACTTCGGCTGCAGCGATACATGTCCAGGTGCATAAGCAATAGTCTTTACAGTACATAGCAGTGACAGAAATACGGTTCCAGGCACATAAGCAATATCAATACTTCATGAATTTATTCTCACACTAACTGTTGCCTGGAATACATTATCGGATGCCGTATCTTAGGCTTCTTAATGCACGGTAATGATTGTTTACAGTAAGTAATAAATTTGCTTCACAATTGTTTTTACTGTAGAAACAGCAGCTTACGTCACGCGCATGTAGACGTATTGCCTACGTACGAGGCGCTGTATTGCGGCAGCGGAATCTAGCGGAATCTTTGCGTGCGTTTAAAACGAAAACGGTGGGTCCTAGGTAGTTGGAAAAAAAGGACTATTTTTGTTTTGTAGGTCATGCTGCTCAATTAATCAGCACTAAAATTCATAATTCCCTACGATAACGAAGTTGCCGGCAATAATAGGGTGGTCACCCCTGTTATTTTCGTAACGGGGTGTGTTATTATTGTGAATTTTCTCTTAGGTTTAAGATCCCGATAATATAAAACAATGCTCCACGAATTATACTTTCATCTCACCTGGTTACCTATATTTCGCAAAATAAATTCCAAAATCTCCATTTTCGGGGACTTATTTCACCCTTAATATTTAGTTTAGGTACAAAGTATCCTGTACATTTGCCACTTGATTTTTCAAAAAGAATCACCTCACGAAGTTTGTCGGTCAAATTCAGCCCCATTCTGTATATACAAACGCCTCTAAACCCAATCCTCAAGCCAGGTTTCGAACTAGGGACCTCTTTTCTCATTTACATCCATTACTTCACTAGTGAATATTCATGAGAAATCGAATTATATCACTAACCAAAATCCTTTTTTCTCGTCCTCCTTCCCACATCAAAAAATTACATGCACGAAAGTGGGAAAATAGTAACAGTTTTAGCGAAAAGGCAACTTTTTGAGACAATAACCAACTAACAATAAAATTATATTAACATATGCAAAAAAGGATGATACCTTTTTGTACTTACGCCCACTAGTATACCGAGTTTTAAACTTTTCCGTCCCACCTTCCTTCCTTATTAGATTAACCTTTCCTCTTTCTTCTTCACGCAATACCCTGGCGGATTTTGTTTGATTCTCGCAGAAATCTTCTCGTTACTTGTTCGTCAGCCATATTTCCAGTCTCCTGTATAAACCACATTCCTTTCTCAACTCCGCATCAGACTGAGGATTTGGGGGAAAAAAATATGATCTTCAAGAAACAACCAAAAACAACGGGAGTATCTAAGACTACATCCCTGCAAATACTCCATACTTTTCTCACAGAGTCTTACCCACCCTTTCCCACAAAACACAATTTAAAAATAACTCCCGTAGACTATCTGGTCAGGAAATGATGAGAGTGAATCTATCCATGCTCATTTTTAAATTATTTTTTATTTTCACTGAAGCTCGTTTTTTTTCGTAGCAGATACATGATTTTTTTTTCAAGCAGTTTGGTCACAGCTGTAAGAAATTATTTACAATATTTGAAAAATTACCCACCATAATGACAGCTATGGTGAGGATCTTTCGTAAAAAGAAAGGAAGGAAAAAACAAACAAACATCATAGTCCTATAAACTTTCCCACCCCATTTTATCATTGGTAAGTAGAAGGATGTATGAACTGGCATAAAACGTTTCGGAGAAAAAGCTTGACATAATAAACGCAAGTAAAAATTCGACTTATAAGAAAATCTCGAAACACCCTTTTATTATTATTTTTTCAATTTTGATATGCAATTTACGAAGAGATAAATAACAATTATTAAACTGCTGAAGGAAACTGAATCACTGAACTTACCAAAAATATTGACGTAGTTTATTATGAAGACGATGTGCTCACAATGAGCACAGTAGTTTCTCTTCTGATACCCGTCGAAAACACACACACACATCCCTCATATTTAAGTGAAACTTCCACCATAATTATACATCCCAAAATACGGATTTCAACTAGAGTACAGTATTTCCGCAACTGCGCTGTAAACACGCATTTTTTGCTGGAACACATTATTTGTTACCGCAAAGAAAAATGTGCAGTGTAGGCTTGCCACGAAGATAATATTTTTATCGTTACAATATTTCAGCGAGCGTCTTTGTGGTATTGTCAGTTATACTATAAAGAAACTTTGTGTTCTGAAAAATAATCATGAATAACCAATAAGAGAGAAGTAACAAATATTTAAAAATTATATTAACAAAAATAACCTATGATGGTTCCGAGACTCAAACCCAGTTTCCCCATGTTATAGGCTATTCACGGTAAAGTGAGCACTTTAGAAAGCCCTCTCATTGGGAATAATAGTCAATATATATATTTTTTTATTTTATCCTTAGACGTTAACTTCCGTTTGCGGTGTAATCTACATACTGCGTTTATTACTTACATGGCAATATTTATTTCAAAAGGTTATTAAAGTATTAAAAATTTCTGAAATGAAAAAGTACCTAAGGCATCAAAAGTGCTCACTTTACCGTGACAAGTAACGGTGGCACACGAATGGACGTGTGTGGAACTGGCAGATGCACGGCGAGTAGCATTTGCTTGAGTGTGTAGTGTCAACTGTGAAATTTGTTGGCAGTAGTGTAATTGCCTGGGGGTTGTTTCCTTTGGTTTGGGGTTGGGTCATGAGTTTGAATCACAATGAATCTATAAACTCAGCCCGATAATCATCCTGCCCATAGAGCAAGGTAAATTTGGTCGTTTATGACAAAGTATAGTTTGAAGACCATCAGGTGGGAGTGCTTAGCTGGTTCGCTTAAATCTCCTGACTCAAAACCAATAGAACATATTTGAAATGAGCGTCGTTGCCATGCTAGGCCCACTCTACCAACAGACAAGCGTCAATTATTCTCCATTCTATACAAAATTAAGAATAAGTTTCGCCAGTTGTGTACCAGAGTTGTATTGCCGACGCCTATAGGAACAATAGCAATAAATGTCGGTTATTTTTTCGGCCACATAGTGTACCTATAAGTAGTATGTAATCGTTTTTATTTCATGACTAAAGCATTTTTAATTAACATAAAACGTGTTAGACATCTCTGTCAAAGAAATTTCCCTCTATTTTACCGAAAATTGCTGGTAAAAAAATCCTCACAACTCTCCGTAAACTCTCCGTAAAATTACGGACACATTCTTCAAAAATGAACCTTCCGTGAATTAACAGAACCTCCGTAAATCTATTGGTTGAATTGATTAGCTTCCAGTTAAAAAAAATAGAGAAAATGAAAAAAAAAAATAATAATTTTTGCTATGCGCGTGTTACGGTGTGTAGAAAAAAGAAGTTTAAAGAAGTTAAAATTATTCTTGCCTGAGCAGGATTTTAACGCTAGGCACGAAGTCCACGAACCTAGCCACTCACCCACGACCGTCTCCTAACATGTTTTAGTAGAGCTTCGATATTTCTAAAATAGTTTCAAAAGTAACTTTTTTAGTTTCTAGTAATGTTCGTTTATTTTAAGTGTTGCTATAGACTATTCACGGTAAAATGAGCGGTAAAAAGCCTTGCTTAGGATCTACTGGTATGCACATTGTATATTCTTCCACCTCATGTAAGATTAACATTGTCATGGGCCTCATAACTTTATTGATACGTCGGTAAAGTGAAACTGTAAAAGTTTAAGTTTAAATAATATTAAATATAACAGACAATTTTTCAGAAATTTATCGAATGCACAGATGTTGCACTTCGAGCGATATTACTAGTGAAGACTTCATTTCCCAATTTTTCATGTTTAAACAATTTAACTGTCGCAGCTTTGCTGTGTAGAATTTCCACGCGTGACTTCACACATGGAATGCCCCAAAGTGATGTTATGTGATATATTTTGTTGACTACGGTTTGTGTGTTTTGAGTACATAAAATGTGATGGTGTGTGACAATGCTTAGACAATGAAATATTACACTTTTAACTATAAAGCTTTCTTATTGTAGTTGGGCGCCTTGCATATTTTAATACACTGTGTGACAAGTTTATGGTGACAACTTCATCTGTCAAACTAGTCAAACACACAATCAATACAGCTATGCAACTGGTGTGGGTCCCACTTTTCACATTAGGACTTGAGACATGACCATTGTGAAATACCTTTAAAAGAATGTGAATTCAGAGACATAACATTCAGATACGTACAAAAAAAATCCAGAATGGTTTCAAGTGTGTTTCCATTGTGATTGGTTTGAGCATTTGTATTCAACATTAAGGTAGACTTGTGGGCAATCAATATACCTTTTAGCCTAACACACAATGTGTAATGGGCAAAAGATACTTTAAAATAACACTAATAATCTAAAACTCTGAGTTATATTTTATTATCCTGAATTGCTTTTAAGAGTCATGTTTCACAACACACTGCGCTGTATTTAATTCAAACAAGCCTGTCACCAGTACTGCATAGACATTCTAAATGCACTGTTCAAAACGGGTTGTAATTTAAAATCAACAGTTTTATGCCATTTTAGCTGCGGTAGAGAAAAATGTTCATGAGTCTCTCTCAAGGGCTCACTAATGGGTGACAAAAATATACCCGTTTGCGGTTACAACATGACTTCAAATGTTTTGCTTATTTTCAGTAATTAATGTCCATGGTATTCCAAAATGTATTGGAATTGTTTTACATATACAACACCATAAATTTTATTTATAACAAAACATGTCGTACTGCAATGTTCAAGTGACCTGTTACTTGTATCCTTAAGACCTGGATACCTGCCAGAGTCTTTCTGTAACGGACATTTTGGGGTGGTTTTGACTTTTCAAATTGATAATTAAATTCATGGCTCAGACACTTCTTCAATGTGTCTGGCCTACATGACTCATAATTAACATTAAGTGACAACACATTATACACTTCTTTACCAATATTTTGCTAACATTTCACTTGTTTGAAGACGGCCCTTCATTGGCACGTCCTACAGTCTCAAAGCCATTACCCCGAGAGACCGTTTATGACAAAGTCAAAAACGAACTCTTCGAATTTTGGCGCCGTGCCTATCTAACCAATCACAGACAGAGTTTCAAAAAGCATCTCCCTGAGATTAAGATACACAGGCACGCATACAAAATTACGCTGCTCTGACCAGCTGATTAGCTCCAATGACCTACAAAACTACAACATGAATGACGTCATGGACGTCACACACTCCCTTCTCTATGATTCACAAACATAGTTAAAATATCTATGTACTCATTAACAGGCAAATAAAAGTAAAATTACATTTTTGTTTACATGAAATTAATGAGAGAGAAAAAAACGTTCGTTTGCTTCAATACAATTCACTCTTCAGAGTACAGGTAGAATTTTACAGTGTGTGAAATTTAAAATTAATTGCTGCCTTCGTCTGACATTTTAACATGGTGGGTGAAATAGAAAAGTAACAAAAATAATAAACCTTGTAACATTTGTACCACTTCCCTCATAAAACTTCATAACATTAGCACCTAACCTCAACTGTGCTCCAACCTATATACTAGCATACACGATCTTTTACAAACATAAACAGAGAACAGTTAAGCACTGAAATGAATATGATACACATTCTATCACCTTGAAAACATAAATAAATGAAATATAAACAATAACAAAGATTTTAAAACGTCTTGTAAACACATAAACACAAACATCGAATACCTAAATATTATTGTGATACAAAATAAACATTCGGTAGCATCTCCAGATGCTACACAGCTGTTCTTTCTTGTCCAGGGTTTCGAATGTACTAGAGGTATTCCATTTTAGTCTTCTGCGCATAATCCAACTTTGGATCTGGAATTGCAATCAAATCTAACAAAACCACATGTTATAAAAGCGATGCGTGAACGTTTGTTAACAGTTTGTTACTTAAAATACACGTACTTAAAGACTCGTACTTGGCGAAAGAAAACAAATTCGCACAATGCATCAGCAAACGAGCCATCTGCTGTGTCGACTAACGTCTCGTACAATCGGCTCTTCACGGGACCCAGCACGAAGAATTCCAGCGGTGTTAGACCAGTGGAGTGAGCAGGCCAGGTGACAGGGCCCCCTCTTTCTATCCACCTCCAAGCTGAAGCAACACGTGGCCGCGTACTAGAAGTGGTACATCCTTTAGAAACTAAGGTAATGTGTGTTCCAAGAACCGCTGGTACACATAATCATTAAAACGTGCTGGTAAGAGGCATTGTCCTACCAAACCAAACACCTGATCACACGTTCACTGAAAACCGCTCTTGATTTAATGTCATGATCGTGGTATGTGGGTTTTCATCAGCTCACACATTGCTGTTCCAGCTGTTGTACGTACCCTCAAGAGCGAAACGTGCTATGTCTGTAAAGTGCATGAACTTGTGAAACTCCTGACTACGATATGTTTGCTGCAGAAACGGGCCACAGGAATTGTTTCTGGTGAGAGTCATGGGGACCCACTGTTTGAACTTTTCTTCTGTGGTACAGGTGTAGTAGGTGCACGTTCAGCACACCCTACTCAGTGTTGTATGGCGAACCTACCTCATGAGCAATGGTGTAGATGCTGGTAGATGGTTGTTCCTCTACAAAATTAAGTACATCTTCCACAAACCTTGGTGCGCATTTTCTTCTCTGCGCTCGACAGTCTCGCTAGTTTGACAGGACACTCCCGCTTTCTCACTATCGCCTGTCGTTCCTCGCAAATATGGCGTGGGTTGGGTGTCGTCTAGTAGGGTACCTTTGATCATAAAACTGTGTAGCTGATCTGACGCGGCACTTTATTTCATCATAAATAAAAATCATATTAGTAAGCTCTGTAGGAGTGTTAAGTGCGGTTCAGCGCTGTGTAAGGCTGAATGGGGGCTGCATAGTTTCTGCTACCGAATTGTAATTGCTCATGTTGCATGTGCACATTATTGCTAGCAGATGCATGTATCGTAGTAAGTTCAGCTAGCAAAACATTCATCGCCCGAGCCACTCAGTTTACCTACCTCCAAATTATTGGACGGCCACTCTTAATTGTGGAGACCGGTTTATTGCTAACTGTGCGAATTAAAATATTGCAAAAAAGTGACTTTTTTTGTACGTTTTGACATAGTAATTTATAATCAGTCTTTTAATTGTCACAAATTCTCAGGTGTAAAATTTACTGTGATGTGAGAGTAGCAACCTTTATTTTGATTCTGTCTGGGCTGTTATTTACAATTACCTTTTCAGACTTTCATGATCTTCGTCTGGTGTTACATTGAGCAAATTTGTTTTCGTTCATCTTTAATAGTTTCTGATATTTTAAAATTAAATCCTTTTTATTTTCTAATTTTCCGAGGTTGAATGACAATCTTAATAATTACTTTAAGTCATAAGTCGTACATGTATTTCCTACTAATTTTTCGTATGGAATTGCCTCTCAACCATTGTAATACACGAGAACATGCTTTATAGGTAAACAACAGCTCGGCGTTTAGATTTCAAAGTTGTTAACTGCGCAACTGTCACGCGCATCACGTTCCATGTTCCCTCCACAATCCACCGCCACATGTTACTTACTGTTGCTTCTTGGTGTCTGTTAAAATCTATATACCTAAGTCCATGCTGGCATCATTTACTTATTCGATTCCTTCTGTTTTTGGGAGCGACCTTGAACATTCCAGATCTCGATATTAATATTGTAATGTTAGTGATTTAACACTAACGGTTTGGTGTTTATTTCCTTGCTTTAAAATCAGTAGCTTGGATCTTGGGCCAGTGTATGGGACTTAGTTGGAATCCCTCTAGAGTCTAGAACGAGACAGGGAAGGCAGTTCGATGTAGCAGCCGGAACTACGTGGTTGTGAAACATTGGTCGACACCAGACCAGGTGGGGGGGGGGGGGCCTTTTACAATATTACGCGTTCCTGCTGCAGTGGACTACGTTCGGGGTTCCTTGAATGGAAGTGAGGGGGGAGGGTGGTCCACCCCCGCGAACAAAGGCCGGACTTTTACGTTGTCTGCGGTCCTGGCAGCTGGGAGTGCGGGGCTTCGCTCGGCTGCGGTTTTCAAGGTGTTGGCGACCTGAGGAGGGGTCAGGGTCGGCGTATGTGACGGCTCGGAAACTGGCGGGGTGCCTACAGTGGCGGTTTCACGAGTGAGACCTCGCGATGTGTCTGTGCTGGTGTTTTTGGATGAGCCGACTAGCCTCGCAACGCGGTGGGACCAGATTTCAGGGTAGTACCAACGCTGGATTTAAACTGAATATTCACTCTAATTTGATTATGTTTCACTTTAGCTTTAGGATTTTGTGTTAGCGTCTAAGTTATGGTGGTGATTTGTGAAACCTCGCTCTCCCGTCTCGGCTCGAATAAGACATGACTTAAGCGCAAGTTGCCCCAAGAGTTGCAAGGAAGCAGCTAATAATACTATGTGTCGGAATTTCGAACGTTCCTATCACAGGAAAAGTCAGCGAGTTTTCTCTTATTTTGCTGGTAATTCATAAAAAGTTATTTTTGAAGTTATTGAGTTTTCATTTTGATAAATGCCGTGCAGGTACATGTCGAACATTTTTGGTATAACAAGAAGGGGCAGGCAGGCAACATTTGTGCAGTTAAATGAGTCTGAGAGATACCGCATGCGGCAGGACTCGGTGAAGATATATGGGCATATCAGAGAATTTTGCAACTTGTTGGACGAGAAAAGTGTCGGTGGCAGTGCATTGATATTGGCATTGTTGATCAGAAGAAAGTGCACATGCCCGAACCTCTGGTCCCACAACACAGCAGCGAAATACAAAATCTGCTAGAACGGACCGCGGAGCGACCGTAGAACAGATTAGCGGTGGTGTCGCACCAGGAGCGTCGGCCGTGACTACCCTCAACCGTTTACTCAAAGTTGAAGTACGAATAGGTGCACCATTTGGCAGAATTCCATTCACGCCTCACCACTAACGGCCTGCCTCCGGTGATTGCGCTTGGACTAACGAATGGTGGTGCAGTGGAGTGAAGACGTCTTGGTTGGCCCTTAACAGCGAGTTCTTGATCGCCGGCGAGGGCAATGAAGATGAAGCAGTGGCGGAATGTAAGGACGGAGGAAACGCCAGAACCCCGAGAAAACCCGCTGACCAAGGTCAACGTCCGCCACGTTTCCCGCGTGCGAAAATTCAGATGACCCCGCCGGGAACCTAAGACTGTTCATCTTGACAGCAGGTGAGTAGTGTGACAACTACACCGCCCCGCGGTCCCGAGGGACGAGCAGCAAAGCCTTGTGTACAGCGATGAAAATATTCAAATATACATGCTCATACTCCTCGTCCCCCCCCCCCCTATTTTTATATTTCCCACAGTGCTAACAAATGCCATTTGCGTGTGCAGCTTCGACCAGGTGAGCAACGCATCCGTAGTTTACACGACAGTGACTCACATTCAGAGGTGTACGGAGCCGTTGCCAGTGATGTCTGTTCGCTACTAGTGCTGTGCAGGGAGCAGTGAATATTGTATGGCATATCCATAACACCGTCCAACCCGTTCTGCTGCCATTCGAGAAACAACAGACACGCGTGCTATTAAAACAGAACAATACCCGCCCGCCACAAACGCTCGGGCAAGCCAACGTGCTATTTAAGGTGTTGAACAAATCTTCTGGCCAACGTGATATCTATCCCTCATGAGCTCTGTGGGACTGGATACGTCATCTGCCCTTTTATTTGACCCCGGCGACAACCCATGCCCAGCCGTGCTGCTATTTGAGTGTGGCACCATTCAGCATCTCTACCGTCGTTTTCACGCGATAGGAGTTCTGTATTTCTGCTTGAGTGTATGTATCGAGTGCTGAAATGATAATTCAACACGACGTATGGACTCCATATACACTAGTATGGCCTCGTGTGAATCCTCAGGGGATTAGTGTGAATAATGCTACGCCCATAAATCTCCTGAGTATTTTTTTTGTCAATTTCTATTTTTTGTTCGGACACATGTTAGGTTTGGAGGATATATTTATCAGTTTTCAGGATAGGAATTGTTTTGTGGGTTAAAGTATGTTTTGTTCAGAGGGAATAATTTTTTTTTTGTGGTTAAACTCCATTTCTCTTCATTTCACCATTAGGGACGACTGGATTTTACTCTCTTGGTCGGGTTAGGAATTTGCTTGTTGTTGTGTCGGCTAAAAATTTACTGTTCTCAGTATCGAACCTTCTCAGACGAAGTGAAGTTGCAGTTATCGTTTCCTTCTGGTCGTTTCTGTGATGACGACTTTAAGGAACTTGATATGTGAGGAATGGAGACTTCAGCAGATGTCATCTGAGCCTCGCACATTTTTGTGATGGCCTGGTAGTGGTTGTAGAATATTCGAGGCGAGCGGCATAGTGTTTTTGCAGTGGTAGCTGGCTAGAGTTTGGGTTTCGCCAGGGGCAAGGGGAATGATTCCTGCTGATGCCAGCCTGGCGAGGCATTTAGTTCAGGGGAAAGGGGAAGGTAGTCTCACGCCTCCTTTGTGGTTTGGCTGAGACCAGAGGGGGGATGCCACCCGTTGATTGGCTGAAGGCCGAGGTGTGACGACAGGACAAAAAGCAAGGTCTGGGCGCGAAGGGAGCAGTACAGTGAGTGATGGAGTGAGTCGCGGACTGTGTGCCGGTCCACAGCGTCGGAGAAACCGCCCAGATCTCGGCAGAATGAATTTAGTTGTTTTTCTGTTATTTTTGCCTAGGTTAGTGATTGATCGACACATTCCTTCCGAAAGATCTAGAAGAATGGCTCCGATCAATCTTATAAATTTAAGTCTTAGGGTAGTGTAGAGTTTAGAGGTAGTTAAGAGTATAGAGGTAGTGTAGGTCCAGCGTGCACGAGAGGCATTTGGTGTGTGTGTGTAAGAGCGACGAGGCGAGAAGTGCAGCTACCGTTGTCGTTAGTTCTGAAGCACTGACTAAGGTTAGATGATTTTCTTGGTGTGTTATGTGTTATTTCAGAGGGAAGTGGACCATTATTTGTGTGTAATGAGTCGTTGTTGTTGGCGGGACGCGTATTTTGTTTTGTTTATTTGAAGCTAGCAGTCATTACTACTGTAAGTTGGAGTGTTTTGTTCTGTAGTCGCAAGGTAAAGTTGTGGTTATTATTTGTTTTAAGTGGAAGCTTTTATTTATTTCTAAGATCTAAGTTAATTTAAGTATAGAATAATTCTATTTAAGAATAACATTTTATTCTCTTGCCAATCCCTTGATGTTATAGCGATTTTACAGACTGAAGTGCAAATATGTTTGGTCGTTGGTACGAGTAGAAACATTTTAAGGGTAGTGAAATTGGAGACTATTTTCTTTTCTTAACTCTTTGACCACTTACAGTTCGTTCACGATCCTGTGTGCAAATCGAATGTTTTCTTATTTTTGGAAGAACAATTTAGATTGAAGTCAGAGATATCAGAAACAATACCCACTGTTTTAATTTTTTTGTTTGTTTTGAGCTTTTGTAAGGACTTGTAGTAATTAGAATTAATTTGTTTACGAATTTATACTCTTGAGAGAATTCAAGTAACTCTCAGTAACCTGTTTCTTTTCATTACAAATCCTACAAAATACTAATTTAAACCGAAAGAATATTATTTTCCATTTATTGTTATTGTTTACTAGATGGTTTATTATAAATAAACATTGTATATTTTTGTTTTGAAAGTGATAAGTTTTATTCATTGTTTTCACACCCTAACCAGGTAGCCTAATTTATTTTATTTATTTATTATTGAATAAATTTTTATTTCTAGAGTTGGAGCTTAAGAGAAGATCATTTTTCTACAATAAATAATAATTGAGAAATATTACCGAAAAATACACGTGGACGCATTCTAGGTATATAATTTAGTAGAACCAACATACAGAGTCATTAAACGAACCCGAATTACACCCCCCCTCTTCCAACCCTTTCTTTACTTACCTCTTAGCAGCCTGAGCGAGTTAACTTACCCCCCAGGTAAGGTGGTCGAATCGTGATTTGTTCACTGGAACTTCACTCAGTACTATCATAAGTGTGCATAGGATATTTGTGAGCACCCTGAATACTCCTATTTTAAGGCGAGCCATCGATTTTAAACTTGAAGGTGGAGTTTGGTGAATTTTCTACCATTTGGGACTTTTAAGTGGCGCTACTACCATTCATGTTGAGTTTACTGTCGACTTCTTATTTATTCTACCTCCTTCTCCTGTTGACGTTCCTCCTTCTCCTCTCCTTCTTCTCAGCTCCCTTATTCCATCCCCTTTCCCTCATTTCCCCCGTTTACCACTGCCCAATTTCCTTTCCCTCTTTGTCGCCTCCCCCCCCCTCCTGCTCCCTTTCATTTGGTGTATTTCGCTGGGTATTTTCTCCCTCTCCCCGGCGCTACGGACAACTCCACACTCTTCCCTCATCTCCCCCTCCCTACCACACATCAATAAAATTCACATTTCCTATGACAGGCACTTGATGATGTTCTTTGTTCATTTTTCAGTAATAGGTTTGTATTTAAGTTCGTGGTACTTATGTAAGCATTTAATCGTGTATGTATGAATTTATACATGTAAGCGTACGCATTTACGTATGTATGTGAGAATGAACGAATGCAGAATGTATACATCTACGTAGTATATATTTATGAATGTATATATTTTTCTATGTGTGTGTGTGTATGTATGTATATATATATATATATATATATATATATATATATATATATATATATATATATATATATATATATATATATATATATATATACATTCTATGTATTAAAGCCCCACGGAACGAATGTAAATAAATAAATTTAATTAATAAACAGTTATGTTTTATTATGTTCAGTTGCCGCAGGTTTGTAATGTAATTTTATTACGCTTTATTCATTGTATTATTGGAAATTATGTGTTTTAAATCGTTATTAAATTTAATTAAATATTTAAAAGTTGGTTTTGGAAACCATTTTATAATTCTCGCTAATGTATTCTTATTGGTTTTTCTTTGGATGTGTTAATTTCACTGTGATTGCATTGGCGGAATTTTCAAAACTACATTTACTGCATTTAAGTGTACTATTGTATATTATTAACTGTGAATATTTTAGTTTACTTCAGTTTTCCGTTTCTTCTTGGCCACTTTACTTGGTCCAATATGTATAATAGCGGCCCATCGTAGTTTAGGAGATTTGATACCAAGAATGCATTTATCTTGCCGCATCAAAGTGATTTGTAAGTAAATAGTAGATCCAACTGAGCATATTTTTTTTCGGTGGGTATGTGGAGGAAGAGTGCCATAAGTCTAACTTTTAGAGTAATTTAAAAATTCGTATCAGAATGAACATCAAGATACCGAAGAATTCGAATAATGGTATCGTTTATACTAAGTCTGTATGGCTGACCATCTTCATTTGTCAGCGTGTATTTTGCAAATGCATTTTCATGCCGACAAAGATTTCGACTGATTTTTTTGTGCCAAATATTTTGATTAAGCTTGAAAATTTTATTTTAATACTTATACTTCAAATGGCCAGCTCACCAAGCTGGATTCTAATGCTTATTTTAGTGCTAGCAACTGGCACTAAATTTAAGTTCTCGTGAGCTTTTTAACTGGCAATTTGATTAGGTAGAACTGATTAACTTGTGCAAGTAGCATTCGGTGTCCCACGGTAGTACTTACCTTGAACTCAAGCACAATATTGAAGATTCTACCAGAACACACAATTTAAATTACCGTTTTTCATGCCTGGTCAGCAGTACCAATTTTACCTAATTTTCATTAAACTTAATGCGATGAACCTTATTGTATCTTGTTTGATTTGTTCTATGCACTTCAAGGGCCTTGTGTTGTTTAATTTGGTTACATTTGTTCAAACTGTCTCTCCATATGTATGAGAATTAATTCCAGTGTGTGTCTTGTTCTGTTCTGCTGCTGCATCATTGTCCAAACACTGAATTAGGCTTATCACTGACAAAAGTGTTGTTGTCGTGATAATTTTTGTTATATACTTACCTGCAGTGACTCTTGTACCATGTCAATGTATCAGCGTTTTTTTTTGGCTTGTATTGTCTTTTGTTTTGGGGGGAGGGGGTCGCGGTGTCCGAGATTGCCTTGCCCTCATAGCTCAGGGGTAGGGTGGCCGACCTGTAGTCGGAGGGTCGCGGGTTCGCGCCCCGGTGCCTCCGACACGCAGATTTTCAGTTCGCTTGTCGCACTGGGAACCTGTCAGCAGGACGGCCTCCCTAGAGCTTCGTCAATATCAAAATGTCACGAAATGTCAAATTAAGGAAAACGAAGTGGTTAGCCCACTCGCCTCCCACCAAGGCGAACCAGGTTCAATTCCCGGCTGGGAAACCGGATTTTCGCATGTGGGAATCGTGCCGGACGATGCCGTTGGTCGGCGTTTATTTCTCGGGGATCTCCCGTTTCCCCTGCCCTTTCATTCCGGCGACGCTCCATATTTCCCTCATCGGTTCTCAAGACCTCACTGTTAAAGGCCGTCCAAATCTCTTCACTAACTTTTTTGTTTTGTCCAAGCATACAGTGGATATTGGATCTATTTACAATTGACACAATTATATCGTCACACTGCACCTACATTTACTTATTCCATTTTCTCTGTGTCTTTATACAGGACTGCCTTGTGTGTGTGTATGTTTTTTTTTTGCGTTAGGATGTAACAGCTTTATGCTTTTCTTTTGCTATTCAGTAATGAGATTAGAGCAACTTAGTTGTCATCAGTAGCCTGAATGTGATGGGATGACACCAGCTACGCCAGAAAGGTTCGGGCACGCGTTAAGCTTGTGAGGGAACACACGAAAATGTATTTATTCGTTGTATTGTAAACAGGAAATAAGGAGAGATAGAGGCTTATAAATACACACTATCTAACAAAACACATATCAATACCTTAAGGAAACATTTTTCACTTCTTAAAGATGTAAATATATGTATATATGTCCGGAAAGGCTTGCTAGTGCTTCCGTTCCACAACTCTGCATACACGCTATATGCGTTATTTTTATGTGTATGCCATTTATAGCTACCGTATAACATGTATTTATCCCTAGTAATTGTACGAATTGAAAATGCATTCTAAAACACCTACATATTTTCCTTCAACACGCTGTCTTATGTTTCGTAATGTAGTTTTGTTTCTATGCTTTTCATACTGTTATTGCGTGCATTTTTCGCATGTGCACAAAGTAACAACGATGCCTCTCTACACAACGAACTAGCTGCATTCCATGCAGTGTAAACAAACAAAGTTGTGGGAAAGTTCTCTAGCAATAAAATAAAGCAGTTGTGGACCTGTGCTCTCTAGAAATGATGGATGATTCCTCAAGGTTTCGACACATTACCTTCGTACAATACTTCAAAAGGAATTTTACTTTTTTTGTTACATAACTCTAGCAAGGACAGTTTATCTCAAACAATTAAAATTGTAATAAATTTGGTTTTTCTTTCTGTGACTGAGGGTTAGTTGTAAATCTTTTCTTTTAATCCATTAAAAGTTTTTTGTGTTATTTCCTAAGGATACAGTTTTTTAAGTCCGTATCGTTTATTTTCTTTCTATAGTAGTGACAGAACTGGAACGGAAAGGACGATTATATATTATCCTGCTGTTATTCCTTAATATTTGTCTTTGATGAGGTATAATGGAGCGTACTTATTTGCAATCAAATGATGATACTCGTTTCAAATAAAATTCTTAAATCAATTCACACACATTTTGTGTAAGTTATGAGCGAGTGGGTTGAGTGGAAAGCGCGTGATAAAGGGGTGAACTATTTAATATGAGTACATTATTAAACTGGTTTTCATTATCTTTAGCTGTTTCTTGAAAAGTGATAACTTTACAATTACACATTATTTCTCTTTCTGGCACAAACAGAGAAGAGACGACGGCTAATGGCTGGAGACGAATAGGGGTTCGGCTGAAAAACAGGCAGCGAATACGTGTAAACAGGAATCTCGAGTACATTCAAGGGGTCACATATTAGTAAAACAGGGTCCCAGCAAGTAAGAGTGTTAGAGGAGAGTATGGCATGTGTGGATTAAAGATCAGGGTATGTAAGTACTCTGAAGAGTAAAAAAAAAAAAAAAAAAAAAAAAAAAAAGGTGTGACTGTGCTGGGGACACGGCCATTTGTTTTGCGTGAATACGTCTACGTTGACGCGCTCGGACACCTTGATGTTTATTTTAAGTTCCCGGCATCGCTTCACTCGATCAATATGAGGTTTTATGGGTATCACTGGATTGCTTTTGAAATTCTCTTTCCAACCGTTTACAATTTCTGTATTTCGACTTAGTTTTTTGAGTATAGGCCGAAATTATGTTAAGTTTTTTTAATTATTTCACCATAACCACGCCACACGAATGTTCTATACGCGTAATCGATTTATCTTAACGAGAGCTGTCGATTGAAACTTAAACGATCGTTGTAGCTTCTCCTAGTCAAAAGTTATACTTGCGCGGAAGTTAGGAGACGCGGCGAAACGAACTCAAAATTGGGCCTCCCCCCCCCCCCAACCGGGTCACGTGTGATGCTTCGCAGTGTTCACTCGACGTAACATATTCTTGATCATTTGGCAATCGAGTGGTGTAATTGAATTTTGAAGGTAAACGATAAATTCGGAGCTTGCCAAACTGTATCGTCCGATTTTGTTATCATAGGATTTTCTGGATTGCCTCCCACTATGGTTGCAAATTTAAATACGTATTCATGTCAAAAATCAGATACCCATTTTATGTCGTGTAGATATCTTCATGTCGCATAACTGCATTAACATGTAGACACGCGAACACCAGGAAATTCTAACGTAGTCTGAAAAGATGACGACCAAGTTTTCTCTAAAACCTTTTACAATTATGCCTTATTCTGTGGTGGTGGATCACTGCTTTGAACGGTGTCTTGCAGGGCGTTCCAGACATGCTGGACAACGTTCGAATCAGGTGAAGGAGAGGAGCTATCACATGACCTTAAACTCGGAAGCCTGTTTCTTTATCCATAAACTGGCAGTTCTGTGCGTGACCATGGCTCTGTGTATGCGGGTAGTATCGGTACTCGCGTTAGGCGTCGTCTCATAAAGCGTGCAGTCGCCCCCAAATGTATTGGCACACCCACAGTTTAGAGGATGGCACTCAAGAAAGCTGTATATTTAAGCAAACATCATATGTAATTGCTGACGTAGATATAAAATATATTTCGCCGCAAATCGTCTGACCATAATAGAGCATATACATTATAACAACGAAGGCGTCTTTTCTGAACAACAAAGAAGTATTAGTATAGAGACCGGTTTCTTTGCATAGAGATTACGGTGTATTACACACCACTACCTCTGACGCAGTACCTAATGGAGATTGTTTGCAGATCTTTCACTAATTTCATGTAGTATTATGCGGCTGTCACCACGAGTACGAAGCAGAAGTAATATTCAGCGTATTTACATGATAGAGCAGTGTTGTTCCATCTACAAGAGAAAAGCTATCGGAATCGAACTTTCTGTCAGCTACACTACAGTAAGTATACTTACAACCTGCGAGCGTAGACGAATCGATGATCGTACGAAGAAGGAACCCTATAAAATGGCGGAATAAATTTTATTCAGACATCCAGCAAACGTCCAACAAGAAGGTGAGATATCAGACTGCCCGAAATATTTTGACTGGGGCTAAAATTCATGATAGATCTACCAGGAGGAAGTCATACATTTAGGAAAATAAACGCAATAAAAGCTTGCAGTTTGCTGGGGAATACACCAACAAGCCAGTAGAGACTTTCGACATTGTAAAATTTTCGGAATGAAGGTTCCTGCTGTTCATATCCATGAGAATGAAGACATTTTGGTACGAGCCAGACATTAAAACTCTAATTCAAACACATTTTCCCAACCGTTAAACATGGAGGAGGTACTGTAATGATTTGGGAATATATGGTGGCTTCGGAGTTGTAAATCTAGCTGTTATCCATGGTGCAATGGACATTGTGAAGTACATCTAAGTGTTGCGTGGTAAATTTACACGATATTGTGCAGAAATGGGGCTTGATTGGGTCTTTCATTTGCAGAATGACAAGACCTGAATCACACCGCCGTGAAAACCTAAGAATGGTTACTATACTATACTCCAAAAAGGGTTAGTATCCCACTACAGAGTCCCGCTTTGAACCCAACTGAGCATCGGTGGGTGTATCTCGACGCACAAATAATAAAGGATTGTCCGTCCGGAAAAAAAGGCAATCTATATAGTACTCTTGAAATTGTGGTCTAAAACCACCCTAGCAGTGACACAATTTGATCAACAGCATAATAGGCGTCGGCACATTGACCAAAATATACATACAAGCGAAGGGTGCTATTGTATTATGTGTGCCAATACTTTTTGGTAGTGAAGAATGTTTTTTTTATGGACAGGTAATCTGTGCAGGAATATATTTTATGTTAGGTACATCAGCAATTACAGCTTTCGTTTAACTAGCCTCCAAAATAAAGGTGTACCAATACTTTTTGGGGCGACTGCGTACTATGCAGGGGGCGTCACACTGATCTTTGCGAAGCCCCAGCACTGAAATATATTACTCAATGCAGCTCTGCACGCCTGTTTTTTTCGACAGTCGACGCTATACAGGTTAATTCGGTGTTTCACAAGTACAACATTGTTGTTTGTTCTTTCTGTGACGAGGCCTCGGTTGGCACAATATTTACATCACGCGCCTCCCGAACTAGATGCGATTTCCGGCGGGGTCGCTCCCGGATTTTCGCACGTAGAAATCGTGCCGGACCATGCCGCTGGTCGGCGGGTTTCCTTAGGGATATCCCGTTTCTTCTGCCCTTACGTTCCGGCGTTGCTCCATTCTCACCTAGCTTCACCCTCATCGGCTCTCAACACCTCGTTGTTAAGAGCCGCCCAAATCTCTCCACTCCACTCCACCAGAATTATTGTAGTTGAGGCATACCCTCGAAAAGTTCAAATGTGGAAATTCAAATTTCGCCTGTATAGTCAAAGTGATATGAACAAAATCACGTGCTTATAATATAACAATGTACTGAAAGTAGCTTACATCTTGATATATTGCCATTCTCACAGCACAAGTCACTTCATGAGCTAGTGGGCACAAATTTGCTGCTTAAGATAATACTGATATGTAGTTCGCAGTGGTCGTCTATAAAGTTTTTCTTGCACATCGCCGTATTAACTTTGGTAAAGCTGGTGGGGTTTAATGTAACTCTTCAGATCGTTTCATCAACATAGTTTCTAAGTGGAGCATTTTTTCCCCAGTAAATTATATTTTTAAGAAAAATTTCAAATAATTCGGTAGATCTGCTGGTATTTATTGTTCTGTCATTAATCAGTAATTTTTCTCTGTGTGAAATCCCCACACAAACTTATAAATATATTATTATACTTTTTTGATTTTGTAATGTGAATATTGGTATGACGCCTGGAGGTGTTGTGGGAAAACAGCTGTAAGCATTAGGTTTTGTGGTCGTTTATGTAGTCGCTCTGTATGAGTCAATTCTTTTCCCATCTACCTATATGGGATGGATGTTAAGTTAGTGACACACGCCAATCTCTCTAGTACTCATTTTACAAACAAAAAATTTATTCATTTTATATTCTTTCTCGGGATAAGCGAGAGAGAGGCAGGTGTAGAGTTAATGCGATTTTGGGTGCGTGGGGGTATTATGTACATATAGTATCTCACGTTCACCTGGAACAAGGGACAGAAATATCTTGTTGGTGATCCTGTACAGAACAGCTTCATGTTAGACCATTTCCTCAAAAAGTTACTTCATTATTTAACGCCACCCTCCTCCCACCCCCCTTTCTGGCAACAGCTTAGAAATGGGGAGAAATATTTTCGGAGGGTTTCAGTAAATACTGATCCCGATATACTTAGCGTGAGTTCACAAACAAAGCAGATTTTCCAAATGCAGTTCTTGGTTGGTGAAGAGGGGGGTGGGGAAGAGACAAAGGTCTAGTGAAATGGAGAAGAGACGACGAATCGAAACGGCGTGGAAAGGAAAATTTCGAAGTTTTGCCGTTCAGAGGAATAAGGGAACAGAAGTCACAGAACCTATGCGCTCCTACTGATGTACACATGGGTATCTTATTGACGGGGATTACTCGTAGACTAACAAATTTCTCGATGCCAGTGAGAACGCAATTTCCTAGTTCAAATGTTGAAATTAGGTTTTTGTATATAACATTTCATAACTTTTTTATGTGCTTGGTTTTCCTGACGTGTGATTTTGTATGTTGCAGGATTTGTATTCCTGTGTAGGTAAGTAGTGATTGAGAGGTAAGTTATTCCGTAGGGCTCGGGTTATGATTCTGGATAGTTAACATGGATACATATTTTTAATATTTTATTCATCCATCCATCCAACCATCCATCCGTCCATTCAGCCATTCAGCCATCCTACTATCCGTGCGTTTGTTAATTTGTTCTTTCACTCGTTAATTCCACTGCTCATTCAGGTATCCACTCATTCACTGTGATAGAGTATTTCCCACATCATTTTGTGTCTATCCGTCTCCAATTTGGATTCTACATTGTTGTGGCGTAACATTTCGCCTGCATTCCGAAAGCGTTTCCTACAATTGCAGTCAGTTTCAGGCTTTCGGTGAGAGGCAGAAGAATACTGTTCCCGTAACTGACTTTTAGACGGAATTAACGAGCAGTTTTGCTTGTAATTATTAATACTTTCTTAATAGCGTTTTCTAGGCTTTAGGGAAACTAAATGTGCTCGAAATAATTAAAAGTGGATCAAAAATATTGAAAAATCTTGCTCTTTATATTGAATATCGTGTGCGTGTGCGTGTGCGTGTGTGTGTGTATATATATATATAATACATAAACTATAAACTGGCTTTAAAGATTGCATAAAACTGAGAGTATGTACAGTAAGTTTTCCGCTATAATCGAAAATCACAGAAAAGGAAAATATGCACTCACTAGCAAGTGCTGAGATAGTAAATTTCAGAGAAAGAACTGAGTCCAAAGTGATGATTATTGTAGAAACAACAAACAGTGGCCTTGCGAAACAAGAACACAGTATTGAATAATGTTTGATATATTTAGAACTATTATGCCGAAGAGGTTTAAGTATGGTATTATACACGTGGAAACTTGTCACAAAAAATACGAGATAAGTACTTATGTGTGTAAGTCCTATGTGTAAATATATGTGAATACCTACATATACATAAATATGGGTATATATACACATAAACATTGGAATATATGAAAATTCAAATTTATAAATATACATGCTTATGTTTATTGTTATTATAGTATATATGTCACTATATTCGCAGCAGAATTATCGGAAAGAGTTTCGTATTAAATCCAAACAAAGCCCATGTCCTTAAATTAATTATCAATTTAAGGACATTTGCCATAATTAAAAGTTTAAAAAAGTTTCTGGTAAACAGTATAAAAATTAAAATTGCAATCGGAACGTAAAACTATTCAAATGTAAATAAAAACGAAGCTGAAGTGAACATGGAGTGGAAATAGGTAGTTTAGCAAAAACACATTGTTTACTATAAATTGTGTTTTTTAGCTAGCTTTCATCATTGGCACTTTATGATGTTACAGCTGGCGAGTGGATACCCCCCTACCCCGTCACTCTTTTTAAGTCTGTAATACTTTAAAGTCGAAGTAAACACCCGTAATTGGGTAGTGTAGAAATTAATATTCGTTATGATGTATGCTGAAGAGGAACGCACTAGACTTCTCCTACCGTAATCGCCCAAAATATTGTTTACAGGAAAGTGGGCACTTCTGAGACCAAACATCGAAAATAAATCATTGTCAATCGCATGTATGCTAGCGTACACAGTGACATGCGGTCTCCCAGTTGAGAAAAATTTAACTCACAGTTCTAATTCTAAGACTTAACGCTACTGCGAGTGCAATATTTTTAATTCATGGCTGCTGTAAGTCACTGTTCCTTGCTTATAGCACTATAGGCCCATCAGGCCCATGGTAATGTTAATTTTACATATGGCAGAAGAACACAGAATAGAAAAGCAGATCGTGAATAGGGCTTTCAAAAGTGCTCAATTAATCGCTAACAGCCTATAATGATTAGAATAAACACTGTGAGACTTTTTCAAAAAAATGTAAAGTAATATTTTAGCAGTTTTTATTCTAATCAAAGTAAAACAAACTCAAGCTGATATCAATGGCTAACGTCTGAAACACATATCATTTTAATAAAAAGTGAAAACGTAAAACCACTGTTGCCGATTCGCCACCAGATTTATTGGAAATCTGCATGTTAATGTTTACGTTATATTACATCCAGTTCGGGGGAAGGATTTTTTTAAAGGTCGATATCAACAAATGTTTAGTTGACCGTGGACAGTTATAACGCTTCTACTTTCCCAGAATGAAGGATGGAAATGAGGAGCCACGTTCGCACGCGCAGCCAACAGGTTGCCGCATCCCCGCGCGCGAGGCGAGGCGGGCGACGCCATAACGGGCGCGGCGTGTGCAACGGGCCGGGCGCCCCTCCAAACGAACCCGAGCGGAGCCGAGCGCAGCCGAGGACAGCCGAGCGCCCCCGGCCAGCGACGCCGCGGCCCTCCTGCAAACGTCAACCTGGTCGGGCGCGGGGCGCATTGGTATGGGATCGCGCGAGCGGGTTGCTTGCTTTCAGACGACAGGTAGAGGTCCTCGCGGGTGAAAGGTGCCCGGCGGAGGGGAAGATGGACTCGGAGGTGTAGCGCGCTGAGATGAGCTCCTGTGCGGCGGCCGGCAAGGGCCCTGCCGGGGTCGCGGAGGGCACGGACGCGCGCAAGCCGCTGGTGGCGGGCAACAACGCCAACAACGGCTTCCTGCGCGTGTCGTCGCCGGGCAAGGACAGCGAGGAGCAGAAGGTGCTGCTGGGGCAGGAGGTGCGGGTGCGGGAGAACCCGCTGGCGGCGGCGACGACGACGGTGCCCAGGCGTCGGGATGCCGCCGGGGGCCGGCGATGCCGCAGGCGGAGGCGTCGCGAGAGGGTGCTGGTCGCCGTCACGGCGGGGCTGCTGCTCGCCTGTTGCTGCTTCCTGCTCTTCGGCCTGCTGCCCAGGGAGGACTGCGA
Source organism: Dryococelus australis (assembly GCA_029891345.1). Classification (NCBI taxonomy): domain Eukaryota; kingdom Metazoa; phylum Arthropoda; class Insecta; order Phasmatodea; family Phasmatidae; genus Dryococelus; species Dryococelus australis. The sequence goes on from CM056998.1 coordinate 78,624,180, forward strand.
GGGTGAGCATCCACCCCCACTATTGGGCTACTAACTGCCAACACTCGGGTTCGTAAATCAGCCTTTCCCCTGCCTCTTGTCCCACGAGCACGACGTCACACCTGACGTTACATTTGACTTGTCTGTCAAACAGCGGACCCTTGTTTGATGTCATGTCTGGGGCGATCCTCCTCGCCCGTGTAACAGGAGATCAAAAAGGCCGACCCAGAAACCGGTGTTCGAAGTGGGAAGGGACGGACTGTGGAAACAGCTACCCGCGCACCGTCTCGGAGTTCCCACGGTTATGTGACGTCACCTTGCTACCACAAACACGCACCAGCGGGAAAAGCAGATCCTCACAACGGACCATCCCCGATCTGAGATCCTCGCCATAATAAACCTTACCGAGCACGAACACTGTTAAGCTAGCTTCCGAAACGCGACTCCTTCACTGTCCCCATACACACTCAATAATAAGTTCAATCGCGACTAGTACTAACCTTTAGACGCCACAGCAATTACTCCACACATCTTACTTCACTCTTACGTGGCAACGAGGATGAATTTTTTTTTCCGAGACTCACCCTCGAAATGGAAGTTTTACAACCAAGTCGACTGTAAGTACTTCGAAGTCCTCAAGAATTCAGGAGACTCGCAGCACAATTTGTCCCATTGGAGCAAAAGTTCACACACGCGATTTCTCCGAGTAAGAAAGGCAGAGGATAAACATTTATTTATTTTATGCGCTCATTGCAAGCTCTGCCTGCTTGTATCATCTCGACATAAAGATGGATGATGCGCAATTTTACTAACAGACTCCGCCATTACTGCGGGTTTGTGCCTAGTTTCCTTTGTTTTCTCAGAACGTAAAGCACAAGAAATAGAAAAGAAACAGCAGCGGCAATTTCGTCCTCGCGTTAAAGGTTTATATATATTTTTAAACCCTAAATGTGAAAATACCTTAGAACTATTACGCATTGTGGCATAAACCACTAAGTTTTCTGTTTTGTAAACATTACAATGTTTGTAAACACGACCACGCTAGGTTACACTGCAGTCACTCAAAACAACGTTTTTTTCTTTCTAGTTTTATCCAGCTTTTACCACGTTTCGTTTACTCTTCTTGGAAGTTATGAACTAAAACCTAGTTAATGGATAGTATTATACGTAAATAATTTCACGATCTGCATATTATTATTGGCATGACAATATTAGAGGAAACTAATTTACGTATTTGCACATTGTTAACGAGCAAAACATCGTCTGTAAATGTTAAATTTGATTTAACCCACAACTATAGCTCCAAATCTGTTACTTTCAAGACAGGTCGTAAGGCGTGGGTGTACATATTTTTTATTTATTTATTAATTTACATTTCTCTTAATCCCATATGAGCTGTTTAGCTATGAAATATGGAACAAGTCAAAGAAGCACAATAACAAGATATAATTAAACTTACATATTTACATAATCAACCAGTGCGCATTTATTAATTAAGTAACAAAGCGAAATGTTTTAAAACCTAAATATGTTCTAATTACGCCAGTTGCTAAGTTAACTTGCAATTTCTTTCTGAAAACCATCTGTTCATTAAACTATTAAAGTAAGGAACAAAGACCTGGAAATTGTTATTAATCATCATGACTTGAGTAAGTAAATTGGTATGTTTAACATTAGATTAATAGCTTGTAAGACAATGATGACTTGCATGCATGTAAATATATCTACATTTATACCATACATTTTTACTTATTTAGAATGATAAAATGATTAAACATAGTTAATATTGTTATTTTTCAAGCAGGTTTAGAATATATGCCCAGCTAATAGATTTTCGAGACTATAAGAACCCCGCCAGGTTTGAATTCCCTTTTATGTCGTAAGCCAATACGTATCAATTTATTTCCCCATAATAGATCCATGGCCGCGGTGGCCGAACGGTTAGCCCGCCCGCCTCCCACCAAGGCTAACCGGGTTCAATCCCCGACCGGGTCATCGGACTTTTGCATGTGGGAATCGTGCTGAACGATGCCGTTGGTCGGCGGGTTTTCTCGGGGATCTCCCGTTTCCCCCGCCGCTTCATTCCGGCGCTGCTCCATATTCACCTCATTTCACTCTCATCGAAATGTAAAGCCACGTTCAAAACAATTCGACTTCCTTTCCTTTGTTTGTTCAGGAAGTAGTGCTTATTTGGACGCTAAACGTTGGTAAGTAATTAGCTGCTTGCCTTTTTTGTTTGTTTGAGAGCGTTGCCATAATTTTTTCCTCGCCTACCTGCACCACCTGGACTTCGGTATCCTCGTCTATTGTTATCCCTAGAAACTGACTGTATTGGTAGTCATTGGTGGTATGCAGGCCTTCGGTTCAAGGACTTGTGTGAGGAGTGTGCTTAAAAATAACTTTTAAGAAACGTTTCTCGTACCGCAAGATTGACGGTCCTAATTTCGCCCAAGAATACATTTTTCTTTTGATTTTAAACGTGTTAACTGCACAATTTTAATAAAAAATTCTTATACACTTTCTTAATAATAATTAGGAACTCCGAACTTGCTTTTCCATTTTATTGTGGTATTATATAATCGCTTTGTATTCCGGTGTATTGCAGCACGCCAATTCAGAGCAATGCCTATACAGGCTGTTCACGGTAAAATAAGCACTTTTGAAAGCCCTGCTTAAGATCTACTTGTATGCCTGTTATGTATTTTCCCGCCTTATGTAAAATTAACATTTCCATGGGCCTCATCCCTTTATTCATGCGTCGGTTAGATGACATTGTAAAATTTTTTAGAAAAGTGAATATTTTACAAATGCGGTCATTTTTACACATTGGTGCATTAAAAAAACAGAAAGCGAAAGAAATAATTTAAGTTATCACAAATGGGATACCTTGCACTTTTTATTCGACGTTACGATGTGAAACTACTTTCCATCAATTCTTACCAACTTTACTGGGTGCATGTCACTCGTTGCTCCCTTTAAAAGATATGACGTTAGTAGCAGTGGCTTTTTTCTTAGGTTGACTTCAAAAGTGCTCAATTTACCGTGAACAGCCTAAGCTACGATGAGGAATCACATGCCTTCTGCGGCGCGACTTTACACGATGAACGTAGTCCCTTGCCGCAAACCCATACAAGTTTCCGTGAAAACGAATTTCTTTTTATCAACCATAATGTGTAAGGACAAATAAAGATCTTACTTACTTATTTAAAAGACTGTATGCCTATATTGTTTACAGTATGAAAGACCTCATGAAAGTTTGCATTCTGCAGTAAACTGGGATATATTCTTATCATGAGAAAATACTACGAATATGCTCGGTTGTTTTCTATCAAATCTGGCATTTCAGACATACTTACTGTATCATAGTTTGTACCCGGTGGGCGGTTTTGCTCATCACTGGGTAGGCTGAAGGAATCCAGATAAAACGGTTAATTTTTTTCTTTTAGGCCTACTTAGGTTAGAGACCTTAATAAAGAACGGCTGTATGTTCAACCAAACATGCCATCCGCTTCTTTAAAAGATGTCACGACTGACAAAGAACTTGAAAAATGTTTTCTAGCCAGTAATTGGTCGTTGTATCATTCCATCAAAACAGATTACACGCTAGGAAAAAAAATTTAAGACAGCTCGAATATTTTATTTTCTCGATGAGAATATAAATTCACTGCTTGAGCTCGACCTATCCATAATCTTCCATTCGAATTTGAGAGAGGCGAACCATAATATTCAAGCAAGTAACCTGTTATTATTAATTAGTAGATAATTCTACGAGGCAAATGTGTGGTTCTAGAAAGTAGCAATCTTCTCGAAAGCAGTTATGTTGCTTTCATTTTAATAACTTACATAATTAAGTGTTCAAAAGCGTATTCTAAAGTGACGTGTAAACTACAAGTGTGCTATTTTTAAAAGTGAAATATTCAGTACAAGGTAAAATTTTAAAATTCATACACCACCGAAATGATAAAACTAGTGCGTTTTGTAAATTAAATTAGGCCTGATTCAGATGCTTTCCGTTAAAAAGAATTTAAAAGTACGGAACGTTGTCTATTTCGTTAAGGAATAATTAGATCAAAGAGCTTGCCGAGACACTCAAAAAGTTCTAATGCTCTAATGTTCAAATATTTTACTGGTGAAAAAGAAATGCTGAACTAATACGACTAGACTACTTCGTCTATAATCCCAGATATAGCTCTTTCGATGCAAAGGCTTATCCACGGTAAAGCGTGATTAAAAATCGCTTGTTTAAGTACAGCCGCAATAATGAATTTGGAAGTTTTTTATTTTAAGGTAGAGTTAAGATTTTCGTCTCTCGTCTAAGCGATTAAAATGGTACAGTGGGAAGTAATTCAAACGCATTTAAGTTATCTTATATTTTTGCCACTGAGAAGCAGGACAGTTTCAAAGGTCAACGGGTTGTTCGAATTAAACTCTCACATTCAATATTTTCAGAGTCGTATATGAGTTCGCAGTTCATGACTAGTGCCACCTGTTTCTTCGCGAAAAGATTTACACGTAGGCTATACTTCAACTTCGTACGTGTACACTTGCAAATTGCTTTTGACTGTTGGCTACGTGTCTGTGTGAGAAGACTTGTTATATTCGACTGAGCCAATCAGATTTAAGTTACCGCGACATTGAACGTCCGCGAATGGTTGGCAGAGAGGTAAGACGCGTGAAAGTTGACATCCTCCAACCATAAAACTGTTTCTCGATTAATGAGTTATGCAGTACAACTAGTTCTGAAAGTGGCTCTATTTATGACATACTAGCTTTTGCCCGCTGCTTCGCGCGCGGCCCCGCTATCGGGTGCTCTACCCACTGAGCTACTGTGGCCCCACTCGGGTTCTCTACCCACTGAGCTACTGAGGCCCCACTATTGGGTTCTCTACCCACTGAGCTACTGCGGCCCCACTATATGATTCCCTACCAACTGAGCTACTGCGACCCCACTATTGGGTTCTCTACCCTCTGAGCTACTGCGGCCACACTGGTTCTCTACCCACTGAGCTACTGCAGCTCCACTATCGGGTGCTCTATCCACTGCGCTTCTGTGGCCCCACTATTGGGTTCTCTACCCACTGAGCTACTGTGGCCCCACTATTAGGTTCTCTATCCACTGAGCTACTGTGGCCCCACTATTGGGTTCTCTACCCTCTGAGCTACTGCGGCCCCACTACAGGATTCTCTAACCATTGAGCTACTGCGGCCTCATTATAGGGTTCTCTACCCAGTGAGCTACTGCGGCTCATGGGAAGGAATGTATGACAGCCCATGGACAAAAAAGAAAGGAGAAATTTTTAACAATGCTTTTTTATGCAGTAACCTTAAGAAAAGTTTAATCCAGTACCTTGGTACATCCCTAATCATCATTTTTTGGAACAGTTTGAGATATTTTCCTGGGATAAAAAGTAGCCTATGTCGCTCTCTGGACCTTCAACTGTATCTGTGCAAAAAATCATGTCGATCCCTTCCTCCGTTTTGACGTGAAAGAAGGACAAACAAACAAACACACTTCCGCATTTATATACTAGCAAGGATAAGGATTACACTAATTGTTACGAGAATATAATTACCTTTTTAAAAATAATTTGGTAACTTCCAAAGTTTGTAAATAAGCTAGTTGATAAAAGCTTTGCACGATGGCGCGTGCCCATACGTTGAACTAGTGCTGTTTCTGTCACTCTTCGTGTAGGGCACATAAATGCCCTTAGAACAGTACACGTGTTGTGGCACACACTATTCTTACCAGGCGTGATTAGTGGCACGTCGAGAAAACGTACGAGACAGCTGCACGAACAACTTACGGAGTTCGAGAGAGGCCAGAGGAGAGGAAGGATGGCTGGCGCGCCAAATCACCCATCATTTTGGCCTTCACATTCAGGCTGTGTCGGGAGCAATGGACACGTGAAGGTACATAGATGTGGCAGGCATATTCTGGACGCTCCCGAAAGACCACCAGGGGAAAGGGCAGTTTTATTGTCACGAGCACGATCAGTGCTTATGGTTTCCTTGCTCACCATCCAGCGACATGCTACAGCTTCACCAGAGTACCGTAATTGTGCCAAAAGCATCACCAGTCGTCTAACTCTGGCAAATTTGCCATCCCAATGACATTTTAACTTTCTGCCATTAACGACTTAATAACATCAACTTTATTTCTGCATTGGTGTCAGCAGGGATAAACGTGGAATTTCTAAGGCCGGGTGATGTATTGTATATAGCCACGAATCACACTTTTCTTCGGTAATGGACAACCGACGTGGCAGAGTTCGAAGTGTAGTAAGTGAACGCTACACTCCCTGAATTTCATTTACAGTGGCACACGACCCCTGCTAAAGGCTGTTCCCGATAAAGTGAACACTTTTAAAATGAACCTTAGAAAAAAGTCACTGACCCTGCCTGGATATATTTTAAAGGGTACGCTGAGTGACATTCGCCCAGTAAAGTTGGTAACGATGGATGGAAAGTAGTTCCATATCTTAACGTCGAATAAAAAGTGTTAGGCAACCATTTGTGATAGCTTAAATAATTTCTTTCGCTTCCTATTTTTTTTGCGCATCGAAGTGTAAAAATGAGCAGATATGTAAAATATTTACTTTTCTAATAATTACACATTTTAACTTGACCGATGCATGAAGTGCTGAAGCCCGTGAAAATGTTAATTTTACGTAATAATGCACATCGTGCATACCAGTAGATCTTAAGCAGGGCTTTAAAAATAGAAAATCCTTCATTTACCGCGAACAGTCTATACCAGCATAATGGCGTAGGAAGCCATCCTATATAATGGTCTTTCGCCAAGTTGAGTGATGCGAGCGTTTTAGATTGTACAGCGGTACACTTACGGCATCGTGCGAACCCAATGTGCCACCTTTCCTGTCTGTGTTACCAGGAGCCAGTTTCTTACAAGATAACACCCGCAGCTCTCGTTTCCCAGGAGTGTTCACGTAATATCTCAACATTTACGTTTCCTGTCCCGTTCACCATTTGTCTCGTATCGGAACATTCGTGGAACGAGATGGAACGCCAGCTTTTTCCATGTCAAAGTGTTTGTGAGTTGGGGCATAATTTGTAACAGGTTTAGGAGAATTCGGCTCAGCATAGCACATGTTGCTTGTTTGTTTCCTCAACGTCTCCAGGTTCGAAGTGTTATGACGAGGTAGTAAATGTGCCAGTCTTCTGAGACTCAGGTCGGTGGAATATCGTCTTGATACGGTATTATTGGAATCAATTTTCTTTCTTTTTCACGAAGCTAATAAAATTTCTTTTGAATATAATGGTTCATTCTTGATTCGATTGTTTTTATAACAATTAGCGTCACTTTTATTCGGCTCAACGACATACCGGTAATGTTGTATTGGGCAACTAGCTACGTAGTTTATTTGAATTAAAACTATTTTTTACATTATATTTAAAACTGCAGCGTGGGTTATATTAACTATGGGCTTTTGAAATTTGAACAACGAAAAGATTGAAAACCGGTTTTGAATAGTTAACATTGTAATCGGTGACCTAGAAAAACACGGTTTGCAGTGAGACACATCAGCGAATGTTTATTTTGAGCCCCTTTTTTAATCCCTTACTGATATTATGGTTATTATAATCCTATTACATATAAAAGTGCTCGTTTCAGTTCATTTCTGATATTATGGATATAATAATTTTTAAGTGCTTGTTTTAGTTTCTTTTGGAGGAACAGCTCCACTCATATATTTTACCAGTGACCATAACTTTGACCGTAAAACAATGTTTAGGCTGTTTATTATCAGATTTGTAAAAATGTATTTTACTTTTCTGATAACTTCACAGCTTCACTTGACCGATGCATGAATAAAATGACAGGCACGTAGCAATGTTAATTTTACATACGGTGGAATAATACACAATGTGTATACAATGAGATCGCAGGGCTTTCAAAAGTATTCATTCAACTTTCAAAAGCCTTTACATAGTAGTTGACTTACGGCAAACTAAAAACTTTGGAAATAAGACTTTCGGAAAAATTTTCTGCACTTGGCTTCATACATTTCAGCGATAACACTGGAGCGCAATAGGAAAATATGATTTTAGCTATGTCTTAATGTCCTATTAAATGTTCACTTGGTGGTACTTATAAAGTTTTTTCTTTCAGTTTCGACGCATTAGGGTAAGTGTTCGCCTTTATTTTGGGAAGAAGGCTAAAACTATTTCGCTTTGAATCTCTTAAGTTAAGTATGTAACAGATTATGTTTTAAATGACATTTTGATAGCTGTGCATTTATTGTTGGAAACTGCTGTGTATTAATTTGTATCGATTTGGATTGCTAACGTCTTCACTTCCATTCCAGAAAATTAACGTGGATTTTTTTTTTGCAAATAAGAAAAATTACTTGTATTATTTAATGTGGAAAATATTACTGTCGACTAGGCCTACCTATGAAAGATCTAACTTTAACAAGTGGAAGGGCTCATTATATTTCTAATCGTTTGGTGAAAAAAAAAAAGTTAAATTGTATAACTGCTAATTTTGTTCTGAATTAAAAAGTATTTAGTAAACGTAATTTTGTGCTTCGCCGTGAATGATGTCTGGGAAGAGACTTTTCTCAATTTTATTGGGTTTCTAGTTCATATCGTAAATTCAAAGCTCACGCTTGGACAATAACTTCGTCTTCGTAAAACAAACATCATGACTGATAAAATTCTGGATTTCATATACTAATAAAATGTATCATATAGACAATGCAACAAAAGAGGTTTACGTAAAAGAAAAAAAGAGAACTGAGACTAAACGATGGGTGCATCTTACGCCTGAAGCACCGATCTGAACTGCTGCACTGAAAGAACGCAGATGGGCGGGCGGTGCTTATTTGATGTTTGCAAATTCTTAGTTGGCAGACTATTTATGCTTAGATAGTTAATTTGTGTGGGTTTGCGGGTTTAGGGCTAACTGATTTGGTGACGTTATTTTTGCGGATGATGAAGAGCGACATTTGAGCACGCGTCATTGCACGAAACTTTTGGCTAATGCTTTACATAATTATTCATTAACGAGCTTATTTACAAACTTTTCAAGTCACCCAATTATTTTTACAGTGTGATAAAATTGTTAACACAAGAAATGTAGTCAGTGATCGCGCTCGCTAGGACGTCACGCCCACGTGACACGAAGAATGTACCGACGATAGTTGGGGAGCGGTATTTGGGTGTTTGTGTTATTCGTTACCATACATACACACACACACACACACACACACACACACACACACATATATATATATATATATACTGGATGTTCGGAACTCAGTACCCAAACTCCAGGCATAGTTTCTTTGGACCAGTAGTTACACAAAAGCAATATACACTTATATCCGGAAACGTATTTGTATATCAAATAATTGTGTTTAAAAGTGCGGCGTACAACACCTGCAGAACAAGGCGGTGAGATCATGCATGCATAGTAAGTAGGCGAGCGACGCTACGTATGTAATAATTGAGTGTCGCGCCCCTACGGCCTAAGCAACTTGTCCTTCATGAAATGACCACACCGCCTTATTCTGCAGGTATTGTATACCGCAACTTTGAACAAAATGATTTGATATAAAAATACGTTTCCGGATATAAGTGTACAGGACCTTTGCGTTACTATTGGTCCAAGGAAACTACACAGTCGAATCACATTATTATGACCACCTGCTAGTATCTTGCTAGTATTCAGAGTAACTGCCCTTCGCAGCACGTACAGCAACTAGACGAGCTGGCAGTGACTCACTCAGGTGCTGATAGGTCTCCCGGGTATCTGGAACCATGCTGTCTGCAGTGCGTCCCACAACTGTTGAAGGGTGCGTGGCGGAGTAGACAGATGGCCAACATGACGATCGAGGTGGTCTCACAGATGTTCAATTGTATTGAGATAGGGGCTGTTTGGGGGCCAGGGAAGTACTTTAAAGTCTTGATCGTGCTCTTCCAGCCACGTTCGGACACTTCTAGCCGTGTGGCAAGACGCATTATCGTGCTGGAAGATTCCATCCTTCGGAGGAAAGACAATCATCAAGTACGAATGGACGTGATCGCCGAAGATGGATTTATAACCAAATCGATCAAGAGTGCCTTCCACACGGATGATGGGACCTAGAGAATACCACAAGTACATTCCCCAGACACAAGGCTGTGGGGTATTGTACCCCCCCCCCCCCCCCCCCGCCGGCTTGTGTTCGTCCAACAATGAATGCAGGATGTCGGTTCTCCGACATTTTCTCGCCGGACACGTTAACATTCATCCGTTCCATGCAGCTGAAAACGTGACTCATCGGAAAAGGCTACCCGTCGCCAATCAGCAGCGGTCAAGTCGCCGTACTGTAGAGCAATCCCAGTCGTTTTCTTCGATGCACCTGAACTAGCATGGGTGCAATCACCCTCCGTCTACTCTGGAGCCCCATTCGCAAAAGGGTTCGCTGAACTGTTGAGGTAGACACGTGTCTGGAAGGATGCCCCCTGGTTCATTTGGACGGTGAGCTGTTTCACTGTAACTTGTCGGTTGACCATGCACTGTCGTAGTCTACGTTCACCTCGGACATCAATGGCGCGTGGAGCTCCGCAGTTTCCACGACGGTTATTTCCAATGGCGCCATTCGTCCACTCACGATATACCTTTACCACAGAGGCACGTGAACAGTTCCCACACGTTGCTGTTTCCGAAATGCTGCCCCCCCCCCCTTTCCTTGGCCCGAAAGCCGATGATCATTGCTTTTTGCAGTTTGGTTAAATCGCTTCCCTTGCCCATGACAGCAGGAAGCGCATGGACTTCCAGCAGGGGGTTATAATAATGTGGTTCGATCGTGTATGTCTGGATTTTGGGCGCTGGGTTTTCGAACGACATGTATAATAAATAAAGTTCCCTTCCTTCTGAAATTTAGCTAGATATACTTTTTGCCCCTCTCTCTATCGCTGACCCAAGTCGACCCCTGGTGACGCCTAAATGGCGGTCAGAGAACAAACAGGCTGTAAGAATGGCAGGAAATAAAAGAAGCGTTTCGAGTAATGTAGCTAGGTAAATTGATTAACATTTTCTTCGCAATAAAATCCAGTTGGTTTGTTAGTAACCGCCTTGCGTATCTCGTATGAACATCAGAGAGACCACGCAATTCGTAGAAGGGATGATGAGAGGGGGGCAACAGGGACTGGAAAATTGCCCGTGCTTGTGTAGCGACGATCCAAGACTCTTTAAGTTTGTATGTCTTTTCATCACCGTGGTGAGCGTACCACTCTTTGGCACACTCCAGAGGACTCTGAAACACAAACACACATTTGACACGAAAGTGTCAAATGTGTGTTTGTCACCGTGTCAACCTTACGCGACTCGGCCAAAAATAAATAAATCGCTTTTCAGAAAAAGCAGCGGTCATCAACAACTATCAGTGGTGAAATTTCTTCTGGCGTAGTGCCTATTGACGTTTCCGAAGGAAAATGCTGCGAACATGGAAGGATACAAACATTCATGGTCGTGGGGCACTCCAAGGTTTTTTCTTTCTGCCGACTGTTTGCCTTTGTGAGAAGTTGCTTCTTATTTTCTGTCTCTACAGTTGGGCCACGCAGAATTCGATCACTCCAACACCAGATGTTGGTGATATCAGCGCAATTAACAAAGACGCGATAACGTAAATTCGCAAAACTAAGCCACATATGCGGTAGCGGGAGAAAGAGGTAGCTGTCCATTCACGTTTGCACTGTAAAAATAGGCGCAAATTTACACATAGCCCACATATTTTTGGTAATTTTACAATTTGTATGTGTGATTTGTAAAAAAAAAAAAAAAAAACTACAGTACGTGTAGTTTTACACAAATGTTATTAATAATCCAACATGTCTTTGGTGAAAATACATAATTTAGAAATATTTTTTTAATGCATGAAATAAAAAAAGAATACTGTTATTCCTTTTCAACTATAACTTTTTCCTCCGGCAATCTTCGTCGCTGACACAAAATAATTATTGCAATTTTGTACACGTCTACACGATACGCGCACAGTGAGTAAGAGCAGTTTAGTTAAATACGTGCTTTCATGGCGGTAGCGGTGGTATGGCGTTTAACTCGCCCCCCACCTGCGCGATCCGGGCTCGATTCCCGGCTGGGTCGCTCCCAGATTTTCTCTAGTGGGAATCGTGCTGAACGATGCCGCTGGCAGCGGGTTTTCTCGGGGTTCTCCCGTTTCCCCCGCCCTTGCATTCCAGCGCTGCTCCATACTCACCTAGTTTCACCCTCATCGGGTCTCAATACCTCGATGTTAAGAGCCGCCCAAATCTCTCACACTCACTCACTCACTCACCACTCTCCGTGCTTTCATTTTGATAAGTAGAGACTGTTCGCGGTAAAGGGAGCACTTTTGAAACCCTGGTTACTTTTTTCTTTCAGTTAATTTATATCTTTCCGCCACTAATTAATGTAAACAATGCCATATGAGTAATAAACACAGTATCTCATCATAATCAAAACCGAAAGTCTAAGGCCACAATTATATATATATATATATATATATATATATATATATATATATATATATATATATATATATATATATATAATGTCTTATGAGAATGCTTAAAAAATACTCACTTTACCGTGAACAGCCTATACCTACAAGTACTTCTTCACTATGGGTTTTTAATTGAGAACCGAACCTTACTTCTGGTAAAGGGGTACAGAATGGACATGGAGAATAAACTAGGCACCTTTTTTAAGATCGTTCAGTTTACCTTGAACCAGCTACGACAAGGAGAACGTGAAAATTGTATCAATCACGCACAGTCAACAAAGTTAATGCACTGTAATTTTATATAATTTGGATAGAAACACTGCGAACTGATTCCTTATGGATAATGAGACAGAAAACATAATACTGCTTACAACGTAAAGTAATTATTAAGGAAGGTCGTTAGCCATTTAAAGTAGATATTTCAAATATTTTTTTAAATATCATAAACTTACCGAGAACGAACATCAATAATCACTGGATAGTCTTTTCCTGAACTGAGATCTGAAATGTGTGAAATTTAGCTCAGTGGCAGAGTGGTAAGCCAGTGAACATTCATGCGAGATGATACGGCTTCGATTCCTGGCCCGACCTTCCATTGTTGTACGAAATCATTTTAGATCTTTCCTTACTACAAACCATGGCCTGATTCCTTCCCATTTCCTGTTTCTCTCAGCAACTTGCTTCATCTCTAATGACCTCGCTATCGACGAGATGTTAAGCCCTACGTACCTACCTATAGGCACTTTTGAAAGCTCTGCTTAAGATCTGCTTGTAAGCACGTTGTGTATTCTTCCGCCTTATGTAAGACTTACATTGCCACGGGCCTCATCACTTTATTCATGCGTCAGTCAAGTGAAACTGAAATTATTAGGAAAGTAAGTATTTTACAAATCTGCTCGTTTTTACGGTGCATTAAAAAAAACAGAAAGCGAAATATATAATTTAAATTATCAGAAATGGTTACCTAAAACTTTTTATTCGACGTTAAGATACGTAACTAGCTGCCATCCATAGTTACCAACTTTACTGGGCGCATGTCACTCAGGGCACCCGTTCAAATATATGCAGGTAGGGGCAGTGATTTTTTTCTGGAGTTGATTTCAAAATTGCTCACTTTATTGCGAACAGCCTTTACTTACTTGTAACCTGTGATACTTGGTGGGTAAAATCTTCCGCCTTGGATAAGGTATTAGAGGGTTCCATGTTACTATCGAAAAACTTTTCGAATCTTGGGTTTATACCAAAATTTTTATGATGGATTTTCATGATCATTTTTAAGGTTTCTGTATGTATTTAAATGAACTACACTATCTAACAAAAATAATTGGGGACCCGTGAAGATATGTAATTCAGTAAGCCAGTTGACTTGTGTTTCACGGCCATCGGCGTAGGACCGCTGGTGTTTGTCCGTGGTAGCATGAACACAGAGGCCTATGGTAACATTCTGGATAATGAAATGCTCCCAACACTATGGCGTTTTTACGGAATGGACCCGTGTTACTTTCAGGATGACAGTGTCCGGTGCCATGTTTCAAGGGCTACTATGCAGTGGTACGCCGACAACAATGTTCGCCGAATGGACTGGCTCGCCCAGATCCCCGACCTCAACCCTATAGACCATCTTTGGGACGAATTGGATCGCCGGGTAAGGGCTCGTCAGGTGCGACCAAAATCCATTGCTCAACTCATGAAATAGTTGCAAGAGGAATGGTGACGAATCCCCGTGGATGTCCTGCAAACACTCGTAGAGAGCATGCCAGACATGATGGCTGCTGTTATAGCCGCAATAGGTGGCCCTACGAGATTCTAACGGGGTGACAACCAAGGAGCAAACATTGTGAACAGGTGCCCAATTACTTTTTGGCAGATAGTGTATATCATTGGCGAAAATAAGCCAAAGAACCAAACAAACAAAAAATCTCAGAAAATGTACGTTAAAAGAATTAGGAACGAAAGAATAACACAACAGCCAAATAAACAAATAACTAAGTAGAGAAAGGCAACAAACCGGTTTGTAATTACTTCCTAACTGTTTAGTCACACACTTTCAGAGGTTTTGTGTATGTTTTGTTCTTCGGCATATTTTGAGAAACGTATAGTCTGTAGAATGATATCGTATGTTTTGGGGAAAGGGAAAGGGGAGGCGGAGCTCGGAGCTCTTCATGCTCTGTCATTCTGGTGCCCCAGCGGTCACATTGGAAGCCAGTAACCTTTGACCTTTGGACATTGACCTTTTACCCCAAGAATGCAAAGAAACCTAAAAAAATTCCAAAAAAAAAAGCATTATAAATTATTACAAATTATTTTAACATTCTAGTTTCCCGGCGACTGTATTTTCTAACAATCTTCCTTTTTACACCCAAAAAAATACCCTTTTCCTTAAAAATTTCCCTTTTTTTCCTTAAAGAGATCCCGTTTCCCCTTTAATTTCCCATTTTCCTTAAAAACTTCCAAAATGTCGAAATACATTTATAAAAGTCAACGAGCATATTATGTTACTGACTACCACGACCACATTGGGTGCAGATGACCTTAAGGGCCCTATGTACCTGCGCGTTCAAGGTCAAGAAGCGATAAAGCGATACGGGTGACACTAACACGCTCGCCTAGCGCCTCATCGCTCCTACACGCAAGGCGTGCAGTGTTTCCGTCCTAACGCTTTACTGTGTAAACTAGACGTGTAACTGTGGGGTTTTATTACACGCGATGAAAGTACACAGATCAAACTACCTGTGTATGATTGTACTCTTCTCTTACCGCTTAAATAAACTCCATAGGCAAGCTTTAAAAATGCGATATTTGACCACTTTCACGTATTTTTCTCCATTAATACACTTAATATAATAAAAGTAAAACGATAGCGATATAGACAATAGTTTTTTTTTTTTTTTTAATCCTTTCTGGGAAAACTTCGTTTTTTCAGAACACTTATTTACCGAGACACATGTTTAGGCGCAAACAACGATTTTACAGAAAACTTTTCATCACATAGGACCCTTAACCCCATTACCTTGAACGACCTTGAAAACAAAAACTCGAAAACAAATTGACAAAAGTCATCAAGTATATTATGTTACTGACTACTACCGCCATATTGGATGCAGGTGATCTTGACCCCATTACCTTGAATGACCTTGAAGACAAAAGCTCATAAAAGTCAGAAAGCACAATATTTGAGAAAATTTAATAAATTCATAAAAGTCAGCAAGCATATTATGTTACTGACTACTATTACCGTATTGGATGCAGGTGACTTTGACCCCCGTAACCTTGAAAAATCATTAAAGTCAGCAAGCATATTATGTTACCAACTAAAAATATGTTTTTATATAAGATAGGAATATGCATAATTATGTATAGAATTATACTTATGTATTTATATAAGATAGAAGTATACATCATTATGTATAGAATAATGTATATATGTATTTAAATAACATGAGAATATACATATTTATGTATAGAATAAAATATGTATTTATATAAGATATGGATACATATATATAATAAAGTTTGTACCTGTGTGTTTTCTTTTGGGGAGAACGACGAGTATGTGGGTTTTCTCAAAGTGCTCCCATACCATTAAGATGAATTGTGAATACGAAGGCCTGCCTTTGACCTCAATGATCATGGGGCCACGACCTGCATCATCGCTAACTGTTGTTACCAGTTCTGATTCTGCGATCGATTATTCATCTAATGTCAAAATGCTCATCAACGTGGGACCAATCATCGCGCAATGAAACACTACGACATTGGTCCCATTTAGTTTGTGCATAGCGCTACATTGAAAGAACATACAAAGATCTGCAAGGATTGGTCTACTGGGAGTCAGCAATTGTTGCCGGCAATACCTCTTGCTGCTTCGATGGGTACTGATTCGACAGGCGATCATGAGTGCAGTATGGCATGAGTACAGTAGAACCAGTTTGTGTGGAATGCACACTTGCAAGACGTTTGCGTGAAGTCGACGAACTGCAAAACAAACTGTCTTCAACCTTAAATAATGATGAGCATACAACTCCCGCTACAAAGAAAAGCAAATATAATATTGAGGATGAAGCAGGAAGTGAAGACGATCATGAAGACAGCATTGATAGAAATTAACACGAAGACATTGATAATGTTGAAGACGATGGTGATTTTCTCGATGAACTGACAAACTCCTCCGACACATTTGCTGCAATGAGCGACATAAGAAGGCAGAAGACGCCGATAATACTGCCTACCTATTTCCCAAAGACCCGAGTGATCTTGTTGATAGACTCAAGATGACAATAGAGAAGAAGCACTCAGAATCATACACAGCAAATTCGCAGGGCAGAATGGAGCGAAGCAGGTGCGTTTCTAGCGTATGATCAGCATTTTGAAACTATTTTCCTTGTATCCCTCCGCGGACAATCTGTACTAAGATCAAGTCGCGCAACACCAATTGGGAATCATGGTGCGGTCCTGACACTGTGCTGCATTGTTAAGTACACAAGTCCAAGTAGTGCATCGACCAATGATGAAGTATGGTGTATGCAGTGCGTGCGGTGCTGCTTGCGTTGCTAATTATGGAAAGATTGACTCCTGGCGGCTAACTCCAGCAGACTGACTCGTACAGACCGACTCCTCATCCCCCTCCTCCTGTAGCTGGGTCGTATGTACTTATGTACGCATTTCGCTTCGGAAACATTTATGTGGACGTTGTTCCTAGTCACCCTGCCAGTTTTTCAATGCGTTATTAGTCTCGCCTGCAAATTGGAATATTTCGGTCTCTCTCTCTCTCTCTCTCTCTCTCTCTCTCTCTCTCTCTCTCTCTCTCTCTCTCTCTCTCTCTCTCTCTCTCTGTGCGTTTGGCGTATGAGCAAGTGGAGAATGTATACTTTTTTTCTTATTTATTAGTTTCACGACATTACGAAGTATCTTTGATTTCACTGGAATTAATGAAAAAGTTCACATTTGGTTTGTTTATGCGAAAAAGGAATCAGAAACTGACTCCCGCATGTAATGTCTCAATGCCTTCATGCGATTGGTCAGCTACAATCACGTGGCAACACAGTGATTGGTTGGTCAGTGTCCGAACAATGTATAAATGGTGTAGTACGACTGATTCAGAGTCAATATGACGTCATAGGACTCGCATACACACATATTATAAGCAGTACGGTGGTCAGACGAAAGGTTTATTTGCACAACAGCTAACATGAAAGGTGGATCGTCTCGGCTAGCTTCAAAGCTTTGCATCTAAGTCTTATTATGTTTGCTCCTTCCTGTCAAGTATGGAACAAAATTCAATAAACCTACTTATAGAAGAGATGGAAAACGTCTCTAAAATATAATATATGGCTGGAATGTATCTACTCGAAACCAGAACCGAACCAGGACGAACATTGCAGAAGGGAATTCAAGACGCAAAGTATATAAATCTATGATATATATATATATAAAATATATATATATGACATCGAAAAGATTGTAGATGATAATATACAAAATATGTGTTGCGAGAAAAAAGAAATGCTGGCGAAGGGTTCGGGTTAGACCCTGGCATCTGTAAATTATCTAGAACTCAGAACTAGTAGGCTAAATACACTTACAAAATAATATGAAGTTCTCATCTTGCCTTCGAAAATCATCGCACAGAACTGTTTGCATGCTGCGTTTTAGTTATTTTATAAAAACCCCTCTACTTTATATATAACAATTATTTTAAGTAATAATACTCGCATTTAAGAATAAAATAAAACATTAAAGATTACAGTTTACGTACTTTTCAGGAATGGTCAATGTCACCATTCGGTACAGGCCGATAGCAGGCAGCATAATCGAGAAATTAATGCTACATATGTGTTTAAAATAGAATCCAACATGGAGGGTGCCGACAGTGCTACCTATATTTAAAAAAAAGACATAAATATGAATGCTGCCTGGTGAGTGAATTAATATACTAGTGCCACCTGCATGATGAAAACATATTAAATCCAAGATAGCAGCCACCAGTAATTTATAAACAAATGATGAACAAAAATCAAAATGTCGGAATTAGTATAGATGAGGTGGGATCTCTAGAAATGTAAGTTTTAAAAATAATTTCTTAAATAATTTTTAATAATAAGTTTTTAATAAATTTTTATATATTTTTGGGATTTTTGTGTACAAGGTCTTTGAAGGTTACGGTGTCAATATCGAGGTCAAATGCATCCAATATGGTACAGTAGTCAGTAATGCAATATGCTTGATGACTTTTATGAATTTTCTCTGTAGTTTTTGTTTTCAAGGTCGTTCAAGGTCACTGCGTCAAGGTCAAGGTCACCGGCATTCAATATGGTGGCAGTAGTCAATAATGTAATATGCTTGCTGACTTTTATGGGTTTTTCTCGAGTTTTTGTTTTCAAGGTCATTTAAGTCACAGAGTCAAGGTCCAGGTCACCTGCATCCAATACGGCGGTTGCAGTTAGTAATGTAATATGCTTGCTGACTATTATGAATTTTTTCTCGAGTTTTTATTTCCGACGTCATTCAAGGCCATGGGGTCAAGATCAAAGTCAACTGCACCCAATATAGTGGTAGTAGTCAGTAACATAAAATACTTGTTGACCTTTATGAATTTATTGCTATTTTCGGAATTTTTTTAGGGAAGAAGGGAAATTTTAAGTGTAAAAGAAAAATTTTAAGGGAAAAGAGAAAATTTTTAGGGAAAATAGTTGCCAGGGACTATAATTTTTCTTAGTGATTTTTAAATAATCTATTAATGACTTTCAATAATATAAATTTTTTCGAATATTTTCGATTTTTTTTTAATTTTTTTGATTTTTTTATATATATTATTGGGTCAAAGGTCAATGGTCAAAGATCAATGGTTACTGGTGTATAATATACCAACCGGGGTACCAGAATGATAGAGCATGAACACCTCCAAGCTCAGCCTCCCCATTCACTTGCCTCAAAACATACGAAACCACACTACTACAGTCTATCTAAATACTTACAGTTATCTTACAATACCATTGCCATTAAACTTTAGAGATAATATGCAACCTGACTGCAAAGATTTATCTTACAATGGAAATTTTACATACTTAAGGTATCAATTTAAAGAATTGTCTATCCATTCACAAGTTGGTCTAATTATCTTGAAATATATATTTCCAAGATGCGTGCATGCCTCAATCAATACCGTAATAGCTACGTATTGTATTTAAACAACAGAAGTATATTAAATTTACTCGTTGTGCCTATCGTAAGTCATATTTTATCTTCTGTGTAATTTTGCATAAGGAATATTCTCACATCGTTTTACCTGGGTTCTAGAAAAAACTCATATGTTAGAATTAAAGTTGGCTCTTGTAATTTTACTAATGGTGCGTACAAACAATATGATCAATTATGGAAAAGCAGTCACCTCGAAGGTTGGTTTGAAGTTACGACCAGAGGAATATCAAGGGTTGACATAAGAAGAGCATTATTGCAAATCAGGTTATATCCATATTATAAAAAATGTGAGAAATGGGCAAAACCCACCAACGCAATATTATTCTAACATAATGTATTTATAATTTATGTCTGAATATGCACCACCATACAAACTTGTTTACATAATATTAGAATCTGGATTTGGGGACACTCTAGGTATTGATCAAAATATTTTGCATATAACTTACTTTGCAGGAAAGATTGGAAATAAACTTATTTTGAACAGGGCAGTAACATAGAATATATAACTTATTTTGCAATGAATTTGAATAAAACTTATCTTTCATGGAAAACAATTACAGATTATAGTCAACAACAACATCAAAGGAGCAATTCATGCCATAGTTTGTGTTTGAGGGAAGAGCTGAGCATTGCAAAAAAAAATAGAGCGTACAAACATCCATCACGCGCCAATCACTAAAGCATTCAATGAATAATATTTACAATGAAATGCCAGAGATTATACATAACACATTGTAATATGTGTAAATTTCTTTAGGTGTATGTGTAATACACAACTGTGATTAGTTACGTTAGTAAATCAAAGTCTGAGTTAACCTCTAGAATCACATTACATATTATTTCCTACTTTACACTCAGAAGACTCACAACACTAGATAAACAAGCCAACACTAAGAGAATCTGATGTTTCTGCCTCTTAAGAACCAAGAATATTTAATTTCTTTGACGTAATCCCTAACACATACACGACATAACACATATACAAACAATTAAAGAAGTGATCAAACCTAGATATTACTTGAGCACATAAACGCATGAAAAATAATTATACAACTCCACCAAAATAAATTGTATTTCAGGAAATGAAGCATTAATAATATTTGACCAAACTGGTAGTTTGGTGATTAACTTCCATAATCTCTTTCATTAAGTTGCACGGCTTATATAATAAGAGTCTTTATGTTCCCAGTATCCACTGGCCAATTATTTGCAATGCATTTCAAAATAACACGTCAAGTACCATTTCGTTTGATGACATAAGTATAATTCATGCATATAAAATCTTTTACATTACCACTGCTCTGCTCGTAAGATATATATATCCTGATTTCCAAGGCTTCTTGCTATGGCCTATTAATAGTCACATATATCATATGTTCCATATGTCAACGTCAACACTTCCAGATTAAGTTGACACACATTAAAATCCAAGACAAATTACTGGTTTACAAATTAAGTATTCTTCGAGTACAAACAATGGATAATCATTCCTTTTCTTCAATTGCAAAAATTATAAAACTCCTTTCTTATTTACATGTGTAACGAACTAATCTAAATAATAACTGTTTCACATTCATTTATATCCAGGCACGCAATAAATTTAAAACCCGGGTAGGGGTCTGTAGGGAACAATTTATGTTAGTTTCAACTTGTACCTTTACAACATTAACCTACAAACTAACCGCAGAGATTGTAGTCAGATAATGCGCAAACGTTTAAAGCACTCTCTCTTTAACATAAACAAAGCCATATCGGATATAATTTTTTTTGCAGCAAACCGATATTTGGATATAACTCAATCTGCGCCAGACCACATTGCGTTGTGTTTCGTTACTGTAAGGATATAACTTTTTTCTACACCAAACGTAACTGCGCAAGTTGTATGGGGTTTTAAAGTGTGCAAAGAGATGAGAACCCCAATTATTCACAAAAGTGCGCTAAGAAACCTTGCTTCACTAACACAATTTTGTTATTCGTGTACATTCTAAAATGATTTTCTTTCTCTGTATGAAAGAAAAAATTGTTTCGCTTAATTTAGTTTAAAGTCATTTATTGTTATAAATTTTCCCCAGTTTGATTTCTTGAACTACATTTTTCTTAGTCTAAACTCAGTGGAAAAATAATTTTATCTCACAGATTTATTTTTACAGCTATTTGAACTGCCATTTATATCATTAACAAGGTTTATAATCTTGATTTTTTTTTTACCAACAAGCAGAGACATACAGTAACAATTTTCGTAATTCACCTGTGACTTACTAGGCAGTATTTGGGTTAAAACACATACGATAATATCCATAGGCCTTTTTTTAATGATTTATTGCAACTGTCCACATTAGCACGAATGCACTATAGTTATTTGATTGACCGTGTCGCAATTACACTACAGTCCACATAGTCCAACTTGTCTCAGGCCCTGCTAAAGTACTTCTTCCAGGATATTCTTCCGTCTCATGCAAACAAAGCTCAACCTAATATTGAAAATTATACCAAAGAGATATAGCACTGAATTCGTGCGCATTCAGTGTAATAATATTTCGCATAACGACTCTTTCTTACTAGGCATTACCTACATACATATTTTCTCTTTGTTTTTATTCGCGTTCATTATGAAATATTATAATTTATAGATAGAATCTAGGAAACAAGCGAACACGTCATACGTGGGGTGATTTTTCAAATGCTAGTTTCAAAAAGTTAGACGAAACCTGTCTCGTTTCTCTACTGCAGGGTCGTGTATATGTGTAAAGGCTGTTCACGATAAAGGGAGCACATTTGAAATCAATATTAGTGCCCATGCCTGCATATTCTTCAACGGGCGCACTGAGTGACATGCGCCCGGTAAAGTTGGTAACGATAGATGGAAAGTAATTCCATATTTTAAGGTTAAATAAAAAGTGTTAGGTAACACTTTGTGATAGTTTAAATTATTTATTTCGGTTTATGTTTTTTTTTTAATACATTAGTGTGAAAAAATTATCTGAAATATAAAATGTTTACTTTTATAATAATTTCATAGTTTCACTTGCATGACGCATGAATAAAGTATTGAAGCCTTTGGCAATGTAAATTTTACATAAGGCGGAAGAATACACAACTTGCATACCAATAGATCTTAAGCCGGGCGTTCAAAAGTGCTCATTTTACCCTGAACAGTCTATAGTTATTACACAGTGGGCTCATTTTCTAAATGTTTAATCTCAGTAAAATTAACTACCAAAAAAAGTGTCTAGGTTTTCGGTATTTTCAGCGGCGGCGAAGCGGGGAGAAATGTGACTGCGCTGTAGCGAGGGACGTGTCGGTGTGTTTGTGCATCCCTGGACTAGGGCACGTCTCTCGGGTCGCGCGAAGGGCTCCGCAGAGTGCCGCATTCCCCCGGGTCGAGCGAAACGAGGGGAGGAACACCGTTCAGAGAAACGTATGATGTTGGGAGGAAGGGAGGGTCGGTGAGAGGCGGCGAGTAGGAATTCCAAGTAGAAGCGAATGGGGAGACCACAGCCAGCTGTGTTCGAATTCACCGCAGCATAACCTCGTTCACGTGTCTTGATCCCTCCACAGCGTCCCCTTGATCGTTATAATTTCGGACACACGTCTTCGTTTTGCAGTTGTTACAACGACCAACCCATACAGTCATTTGGGGTAACTCTGTACAATCAGAGCAACTTTCTACAACCTGCCTAATCTTATTTAAAATGAAAGCTCGAAAAACACTTAAGTTGTAAACCATTAGGTATGCATCAAATTGATGAAAATGTGCGGCATACTGTTACCCTTAATCAATGTACGATTCAATTTTGTTTGAAAAGAGAGGGTGGGGGGTTTGTCAGGTAATTTCCCTTCTCATAAAATTTCTCCCCTGTTTCATGCAAGGAAAAGTATTTCCCCGCCAAAGAAAGTGATCCCCCCCCCCCCTCTAAAGAGTAATAATGAATTGAGATTACCAAAACTGATCATTCCCACGCACAAATTTTTACAAAAAAGTTCGACAGGTGCATGAAATGGAAAGTACTTGCTGTTTAGAACAAGCAGTCGTGCTCATCCTCCATTCGCGCCATCTTGCGACACTACTGTCCTCTCATGGCAAAAACAAGCTGCTAACACGTACCTGAGCACAAAAACAGCACAAGTCACATTTCACGAATACCACTACATCAGAAGATTTTTTTTGTTTGTAAACATTCCGCCCACCAAAAATAAACATTTATTTTTTCAATTGTCCTAATGTACACCACTTAATATATGTGTTTAAAAAACACCAAACAAAAGTATGAGTTTGAAATCTCACACGATACACCATTATTCTTCAGGAAAAGGGCACATTTTTGTTACTGGTCTGGTGAAGTTGCCCTAAGGTGTTCTTAATGACATAACACACACTATCCCATCCTGACCAGGGTGGACTTAAGTCACACGTGCTGTCTTCCACTTCAGTGGAGGCAAGTTTGGCTCTTTCAGCAGCACCAGTTGGTTCACTTGAATGTTGGGCTGCGGCGACGTCCACTTGTTTCTTTGCTGGAGTGTGTGTAGATACTCATTACTCCATTGCTTCCACACCCTCTGCTGGAACTGAGTAATTAGCTCCCACCGGTCAGTATGGTTCTGAGGAAGATCTGACAAGTCGTGATCTGGCAGAGCTACCAAAGCATCACCGACTAGGAAATGCCCCGAGGTGAGAACATCATACTCTCGAGGATCATCCGAAAAAGCACGAAACGGTCGAGAGTTCAGTACTGCAGATATCTATGTAAATAGAGTTCTCAGCTCTTCGAAGGTAAGCAGCTGTGTTCGCACCACACGTTTCAGGTGTTGTTTTACACTTTTAATCGCCGCCTCCCAGAGGCCACCAAAGTGGGGACTGGCAGGGGGGACTAAACCGCCACTTTATCCTTCTGTGACTGGCCTCACTGATAATTTGTTACTGGCTTTCTCCACAGAAGAGGCTTTTGTACACTTCTTCCAGGTAGTTTCTGGCACCCACCGGGTTGGTACCATTGTCTGAGAATATCTCTGATGGAAGCTCTCGAATGGATACAAAGCACTTCAGTGCAGCAAGGAATGCTGCTGCAGAGAGGTCGGTCACATTCTCTTCGTGGGAGAGTTCAAATGCCTGCCTGAGTGGTGCATCCAACTTATCGAGCAATATATTTAGCAGCAGGAAATGCCACTGAACCACTGGAAATTTCTGAGCCTCCAATGCACTCAAATTTTCTTCCACTACTGCAACAAACTTGGTTAACTCACCTTCTTTCTTACAGTCAACCTTTTGTAGATGCAAGATCTTCTGGACATGTAGTGGTGCTGCGAGTCTCGAACTTTTGAACCTCTTTTCTAATATTTTCCAAATTACCGAGTAATTGCTTTCGGCTTCCCCTTGTAAACAATCCAGCAAGTAATGGATTTTATGGACTTGGGTAAGGTGCGGAGCTTGACCAACAATTGAATTGAATAACTCTGCGAAGCCTATCCACTCAGCTCTATTGCCCCTGAATACCGGCAATGGTAGAGGTGGTAGCACTGCTGTTGGGATTCCAAACCTTTGTGAACATTCACTGTGGGTCGTGTAGCCACAAGTGTTCTTTTTCAGTTTACTATACTTTTAGTCTACGGAAAACTGTCTCATATGTTGCAAACTGTTCCTAGCACTCACTTAGCACACTCGGATCTTCTTGAGGTGGTTGGGCGCATATAGCAAAATAATTCGCCAGTAGTTCATCTCTCTTCAACATAACCTCTTCGAAGACCAACTCGAAATCTTCCACCTTAGATTTATTGTTCCTAGATGCTTCTTACAGTTCTCTGGTCTCATCTGCTTGGGCTAGCAGATAATTGAAAGTTACAAATTGTAGCTCAGGCGATGATGCAGCCGCCATTTTATTTAAAGATGTGAATGAATGTATATCCAACAAACAA
This sequence comes from Dryococelus australis, assembly GCA_029891345.1. Classification (NCBI taxonomy): domain Eukaryota; kingdom Metazoa; phylum Arthropoda; class Insecta; order Phasmatodea; family Phasmatidae; genus Dryococelus; species Dryococelus australis. The sequence goes on from CM056998.1 coordinate 78,649,778, forward strand.
GTTGCACTAATGCATGAAGAGCACTGTATAAAATGGTAGAATAATCACGTGCTCGTACGTGAGCGAGAAACATGGACTAAAAATTCCTCTGACTGGCGGAGATCGTTATTGCAGCGTGTTTATTGACATTGAGTTTAGGTGTGACGTGCCGTAAACAAAACCCGACAATAACCGCAGAAATTTTCCCGTTTGCCGTCACCGAACCGTTAAAAGACGTATACTACACTTCTAGCGTACATTTCCGTAATCAAAACTGTATCTCCCGTAAATAATCCGGCCCGGAGGACCAAAAATGTTTAGGACAAGCAGTCGTGCTCATCCTCCATTCGCGCCATCTTGCGACTCTACTGTCCTCTCATGGCAAACAAGCTGCTAACATGTGCCTGAGCACAATAACAGCACAAGTCACATATCACGAATACCACCACATCATAAGCTTTTTTTTTTTGTAAACACATGCTAAAAATACACGAAAGCACAGCCGACTGAGATGTGCTAGTGGTCAAGACGCAGGTTTTCGGTGTTTCGCAAAATATTGTGTCGCTCTTTGTCTATATGCCATTCACGGTTACTTCACACTTTTCTGAAGCCTTGTTAAAGTTCTACTTTTGGTTACCGATTACGTATCCTTCCGCTGCATGTAAACATAAACACTGCCATGTGACTTCTACGCTTTAACTGTCAAACGCTTTGTATACTGTTTACAGCTACTCAACGAATTGTCATATTTAAAAAAAAGAATTGCGTACGAATGTTCACAATTTAGGCCTATAACCATATTTAGGACAGCTTTATGTCTTTTTGACAATGTCTGAATGGTCGATGGTTCTTTCGGTTATTATTTTATATTGATGACAGATTTGTTATACACGATATAGTACATTACACAGAATACACGTTAATGTTGTTACGCGCCGACTGACGGACGAGACGCGGGCACTTGTGCAGACTCGGCTCTGTGGGGGTGACACATCGACCTTCCCCTCCCCCAGGGAGAAAAGCTCGTGGTCTCATCGCCAGACGGCCGGGAATGATTGACAGCTGACCTGGCTGGCATCACAGGCCCTCCTCCCTATTGCCGGAGAAGCCGACAAGATGCGCAACTAGGACCCTCGGCGCAATGCGGTATTGGGAGACATTTCTGGACGATCACCGACGACACTCCAAATATAGCCACAGCTGGACGCTCAGCATTCTTGGGTAGAAGACTTTTGCTCCGTAGTGTAACCGTGCGCAGCCGAGTGCAGTGAGGGACATGGCCGAAGAGAGCATACGACGATGGGAGATTGCGAGACGGCGGTGTTTGGGGTGTGAATGGACGAGAGGGCGTGAAACCCAACGAGTGAAGGCTACTGTGCATGAGCGTGCTCGGGAAACTCTAGAACATTGCGGACTGGTGGGAACTGGACTGAACTGAAGTGGGACTGAATGAATATGAGATACGGATTTTAATGTGAATATTGAAACTTATTTCAAATATTGACATAGTTTACAAAGTAATTCCATAGGTTTTGATACACTGTTTATTGGGACTTATTTTAGTTATTTAATTACATTAAATGGTTTGAGGTAATTGTAAATTGTACTGATACCGTGAATAGCAAGATATACCAGTTTAGTGTGGGATATTCAAACGAGAGCATTTTCTTTGTAATTATTGTAAATAAATGAGGAAATCATAATTAACTCTTTTATTTAATTAAATACTCCATCCATAAAGAATCTGGCGAAGCCTACTGTCTTTGATAAATTGTAACACTGGTGTCAAAAGTGGGATGGAGGTGTTTTATTTAAGAAAAACGTAATTATGATTACAGTATGGTATTGACTAGTAGGATAACATTAGTAAATACAGATATATTCGTAGCATTAGGCCAAGGAATTATTTCCAAGGAAAATGTCGGCAGACATGGAAGCACTTCGCTCTCTAATGGAAGGATTAACTAGCCAAATAAGTAGTGATAGGGAATCTGTAAATAACTAAATTAACAGTGTTGATGAAAATGTAAATCGTCAAATTAATAGTGTTAGTGAAAATGTAAATAGTAAATTAATAGTGTTAATGAACTGGTATACAGGAAAGTAGTGTTAGCGAAGTGGTGTACAGGAAAATAGACTGTGTTAGCGAGACAGTCGACAAACAGGATAAGAAAATAGACAGAGTGAAGAAAATGTGGATAGAAAAATAGACAGTGTGAACGAAATTGTGAACCGAAAGATAGATTGTATTAGCGAATTAACAAATAATAAAATTGACTGTGTAGACAAGGAAATCGAAAGTGTCGAGAGAAAGGTGGACCAGGAGGTGAGCGCCCTCAAGAAGGAATGGCAAGGGCAGCAGAGAAGGAGACATGCAGCAGTGGAGGAGGAGCAGAGATTAACCGTAGAAGGTAGTGATCGCTGCAAATACAACCATTGCAGGAAAGGACCAGCTGTATTAAGTGTGGGCATGCCTCAGCCAGGGGGTGGGTAAAGTCAGCGTCACATTAAAGCCCGCCCCCTATGAAGGACAGACACCTTGGTGCGAATACTGGCACCAGTTCGACTTCTTTGAGCCCTGAATAGCTGGACTGTTGAGCAGCGGGCATACAACCTGGCGGCTCTACTGAGGGCACTCGCACTGATAATATTGCAGTCCCTGTTAGAACGACATCAACTGGTGTACTTCAAATTGTTGTGGCCTTGGGGCCACGATTGGGTAATCGATACCTGCGACACGCTCTCCGCGCCCAACTGTGAAGCCGCATTCAGCGACCAGGGGAACCACTGCAGGAACCGTGGCAGGACATTGTGAGACTGGCACACCTATCTCTGGAAGGGTGCCCTAAGGAGGCACGAGAAGTCATTGTAGTCGGCTTCTTCGTCTATGCTATCGTTTGACACCGAGGTGCTACAAGTTGTATGTTTGGCTGCACCTCATACCATGCAGGGTGCCTTGGCCCGAGCACTGGAGGTGAAGTCCTCAAGGCAGATATCAGAGCCCCGACGTCCATTGCGGGCATTGGTGCTAAACGAAGAGAGGACATCATCAAGAGGGCACTGAAGGAACTGGAGGCGACCGTGAGGGACGTCGCTTCCAGCGTTCGCGCTACGGAGATTTGCCGTCCCCCATCCAAACGGCCTGAATTTTGGTCATATGGACAGTCGACACACATCAGAGCTAACTGTCCTCTAACAGCAGCAGCAGCGGCAACCAAGAAGTATGCAGCTAGGAGTAGGTAAGAGTGCAACATCTTTGAAAACATTGTAATCACTGTTCCTGAGAGGCAAAGGTCGGTTACTGCTGGAGGAAAGGCCCTAATTTTCTTACAGGTGTGTTCTGTGAAACAGGACGTCAATGCTATTATGGCGGAGGGGAGCCTAGATGATGTTTCTTGTCAGATGGTTGTTGACATAGGGGAGACTATAATGGTGGTAATACCTGACATTCTCGGGCCTTTACCCCAGCGATCGTTCGATGAGAGCATGGATCACTGTTATTTAACTACAGTAACAGGCGAGATCACACCAATTAGAGACAAGAGAATGGTACTTTTAAGATTCGGTAACCTTAGCACAGAGCATGATATTCATGTAGCAGAAATAGAGAGGATGAATGCATTTTGGTCTTTATATGTAACATAAGTTGTGGTGCTGTATCAATACTCGCCCAGGGGGCGGGGGGACGTACGGATAGGCAATACCGAGTTGGTAGTATCAAAATGGCGAGATTTATCTTCCCCAATGAGCTGGCCAGTGGTGTGTATTTAGTTCACTGTGCTTCCTACTTCTAGCGAAATTGTTTTCCAGGCAGATGCCATGGAAAATTTGTGAAGTGGTTGGGCATAATTGAACTAGTCCGTAAAGGTGGCATTTTACCAGATGCTGTCACTGTGGCAAGGACTTTTGATTTCTTCGAAATCGGACAGTTTGCCAGTAATGATAATTAATTTATCTGACTGTGCTATCCATCTTGAGGAGGAGTCCACTATAGAGGTTTGCAAACAGGCCTCACTGTACTTCCAAATGTTCCAGAAACTTCGATGCCACAACATACCGAATGTCCTACCTGAGTGCGAATCCCAGAAGTGCTAAGAGAACTGCACAACACAGCAGCAGGTGGTCACTTCTGTGTTAATAAGGCTCTCAACAGATTTAGAATAAGATTATATTGGCTGCATTGTCGGGAGGATGTTGAGAAGTGGTGCCGTCTGTGTAATACCTGTACCGCGAGGAAATTTCCGAGGGTTAAGGAACGAGGTTCCCTTTAGAAATACAGTGTTGGGGCCCCATTTAAGAGAATGGCAGTCTGCATTTTTGGAGCGTTATTAGTCATTGAGAGAGGAAATTGTAACATTCTGGTTGCACAAGACTATTTCATAAGTGGTCCGAGGTCATACTGGCGCCAAACCAAAATACTAGCGTGGTAGTTGATGCACTTTTGGATTACCACTTGAGCTTCATTCTGATCAAGGACGGAATTTTGAAGCAACTCTTTTCCAAGCGGTAACACGGATTTCAGGAATGAAGACAACTTGTACCACTGCATTACGCCCTCAGTCGGATAGGATGGTCGAGTAACTAGATCGTACCTTGGAACGGTATCTGGCAATCTTCGTGGGAGACAACCAGAAAGACTGAGATGCCAAGGTACCCTTATTTCTCTTGGCATATCGTTCGGCAATCCACGAGTCTACAAGAGGGATACCGTCAAGGATGCTGTTTGGGAGCGCACTTCATCTCCCTCATGGCCTGCTGTTCGGATATTCAGTGGCATAATAAACAGCTACACCAGAATATGCCATTAAACTAGGTACATCAAAAGTTAGTTGTCATTAATGAGTTTGCCCAGAGGCACCTTAAAATTAATATTGACAGAATGAAAATCCGATATAACCGAAGAATGCCTGAAGAGACTTTTAAAGAAGGGTAGCTGGTGTTGTTGCACAACCTTCAAAGTCGGAAGGGATATTGCTCAAAGCTACATAAATATTGGGAAGGCCCGTACAGGATACTGAAACAAATCAATAATGTGGTCTACCGGATTTGTCAACAGGGATCTCAGGCGAAGTCTAAGGTTGTTCACATTGACCGACAGGCGCTGTACGATGGTCCAGATATTGGAGAGTCTGTTCGGAGCGAATAGACTTAAGGAGGGGGCAGTGTTACGCGCCGACTGACGCACGAGGCGCGAGCATTATGCGCGGTCTCGTGTTGGGGGGGAGGGGGGGATGTGATCCACCTCGACACTCCTCTCTCCCAGCAAGACCCGCTAGTGGTCCCGTTGCCCGGCGGCCAGGAATGATTGATATCTGACTTGGCTGGCGTCAAAGTCCCTCCTTCCCACCTGCTGAAGAAGCCGACAACTTTAGAGGATGGGCCAGAATATTCTTGGAACTAGAACCCCCGACGCAATGCGGTATTGGGAGAAATTTCTGGGCGATCACTGACGACACTCTAAAACAGCCACAGCTGGACGCTCGGCATTCTTGGGTAGGAGTCTTTTGCTAAGTGCGGTAATCGGGTAAAGTCGAGTGCAGCGAGGGACATGGGTGAAGAGAGCGTACGACGACGGGAGATTGCGAGACGACGGTGTACGAGGTTTTTGCGGTGTGAATGGACGAGAGGACGTAAAACCCATCAAGTGAAGGCTATTGTGCATGAGGGTGCTCGGGAAACTCTAGAAGATTGCGGACTGGTGAGAACTGGGCTGAACTAAAGTGGGACTGAATTAACATGTAATACGGATTTTATCGAGAATGTTGAAACTTTAAAATACGGACATTAAGTAACAAGGACATTCAGTAATTCAATAGGTTTTAATAGGTGCGCTAATAAATGGGACTGATCTTAGTTATTTAATTACATTAATTTCTTTGTGGTAATTGTAAATCGTACTGATTTAATTTATTTATTGTAAATATCATAATACTGCAACTATTTAATGTGAGAAATTGAGACGAGAGAATTTTCTTTGTAATTATTCTAAATAAATTAGGATATCATAATTAACTTTTTTATTTAATTAAATTCTCCATCCCTAAATAATCTGGTTAAGCTACTGACGTAGATAAATTGTAACAACATTTTGCCGCGACTGTGTTTAACTCTGTTACAACTGTGTGGGAAAGAACTGTTTCTAATAAGTGTTGGATTATTTCGTTTAAATGACTGTCTCAGTTGGAATAATATTGAAACGAAGAAGTAACCAGTCTAACGAAGAAGACAGTAAATTCAAGCACGAAACTCGTGTAGCTTTTGTGTTTTGTACGTAGCAGCGATAAACTTTAAATATACTGGTGAACATGCATACAAACGGCCTACAGTACCTAATTTTTATTTCGCTCATATTTCTTTGCATAGGCACTTATCTTTCACTAGCTTTATTTAAGTAATTATTTAAAATTTTCTGGCTGGGTTTAGTAATTTTTTGGGATTGTGGCAACGTTCAAATCACATAAACGTGAGTACGTTACACAATTACACTTTTAAGCCTCGTCTACCTACAACCAACTTGACGCAAACGTTTAAACGCTAAACATCACCATAAGAAAACTAGAATGTCTAAAATCGACGTTAACAGGTATAAAAATAAAAAGAATGAACGTGCATATGTACAGATATTTTAATTTATGTTTGTAATTAAAAATAAACCCTTTTTTAAAAAACCGATTCCACAGACTTCTTAGTTACGCTCAATTATTTTTATATGCGTTTTGCGTTATTTGTGTAGTGATTTCGTATAACATTAACACAATAAAAATACGGCAATGGCGGCGCTTTGTGTTGCCCAACGCCTGTACAATTTTTTTCACTTGTTTGTGAAGCTTTGAATTCTGATTGGTTGGTGTTAAACGTTAAACGCAAATACTTGAATGCTGGACAAATTTTAATGCTTTGTGTTCGACGTTTAGCATCGCGGAAACATTTAACGTCATTTGTAGCCAATGCCATTACTCTCCATGGATTCATGATTTATTGTTACGCGTTATTGTAGCGTCGACGCTTTGGTAGCCAAGCTTTCATAGGGCATGAAGCCAGGTAAAGGTCTACAGCCCTCGGCAGTGTGAATTCGAACACAGCTCACGTCTACACATTTCCGCTTTATTCCAAAATATTAGCAACCGCATCGATCCGACGTTTCGGCCGATAAAATCGGACGCGTATCCGATTCCGATGTCGGAGCCGATGGTTGAGTATATAGGGCCACACGTTCACGATACGGAGAAAAAAAAAGAAAACATTATCCGACTCGGTACCCGATAAAAGTATTCTCTCTGCAGGGCGGCGACAATTCCTGGTCCACGTGTATACCTGTCACACAGAATAAACAGAGCGGAAATCTGGAACAGCCAGTCAGAACTCTCCCTCGTTTCCACGTCAGCTACGCCGAAATGTTGAACTCAGGCCGAAATTTCTGCTCGCGGAAAGAGCAGATTGCCAGTATTGCCCAGGGTTTCACTGTTTCACATGTTTTATACCACAATTTTAATTGATCAGCAACGCATACTAATGTAATAGTCTACGATTAGTATTAAATGAATGTACTTGCAACGAAGTATGTGAATTTTAATGTTAATGATTATATTATGTAATCATGTACCGGTATTTAAGTTCCGTTTTTTAACACTCTCGCAATTTGGATTTTAGGTTAACTCTTCAACGTATAAAGCTATATACCATTTAACATGTAATGTGAGAGAGGCACTTGATAATCATAAGCAGGTGATAGGCATTTTTATTATTATTTAGGCAAAGCCTTTGATTGTCTTAACAAGATTTGGAATAAGGAATATTTTTTTCAGGTATATGGGAACGCGCCTTAAACAAAAACAGCAGGTAGTAGTTATTAAATTAATTATGATTTAAGTTATTGGACAGCAGGAAAATTAAACACGGAGTACAAAAAGGGCCAGTTCTTACGCCATTATTATTTTTATTTTACATAAATGATTTACCCAAAACTATCCATCAATACACAATTTCTGTGCTACTTGCAGATGACACATGCTGAAAATGTAATAATATATTACTATTTTGTCGAATTGGTTCTCTTCTAATAAATTAACAATTAATATTGACAAAATTAATTCAATAGTTTTTTTAACTCATAACAGGACACGTTTTACTTAACACCATTTATAATCCCTGTTTTGTGAAAAATTACAATTATTTACTTTCAAGCAGCGTCAAGTATTGCAATCCTATATTGTTTTATCCGTGTAAGATAAATTTAAGATAACATTATTTTCAGAATATAATAATGATTTTACCATTAAGATTTATACTGTAATAGCATAGGGATCTTGTTCATCTTTTTACCACAGTATCACTACTCGCCTGCCCATCATTCTTTCGTAGTCTTGGAACAATAAGGAATCGAACTTTTCTCCGTAAGCATCAGTCTCCACATACGAGAAACAGCGATCTGGATATCCGGTAACAATAACTGTAAAAATAGAGTTTATGGTTCAAATTTATTGTTCTCAATTTTGAGGGAAATTTTTCGGGCGAACTTACTGCGTGCGGCAGGCACAGAGAAAAGCTAAAATGTCACCAACTGCGAGCAAAACTAAAGTAGACGTAAGGTAGTTCTTGAAGTCTACCTTTTTGCTAAATGAAGTTGCAAAATGTTGTCGTCTGCGGATATGTAGTAAAACATTGTTCTTTGATGTAAGTAACAACGTGACTCTAAGATCCCACTTATGCTACGCGTAAACTGAATAGCAGCGTACCCGTAATTATCATATTATAATCATATCTTAAATATTCTTTCATGCAACGAGGTTAGTCAGCATCTTAATCTAACATATAAGGGTTGAGATGGTTTATCGTGATAAGTTGCACGATATTCTCATAGAATGAGGATGAAAGCCATTTTTGAAAACCACCCTCAAAGCAATTGTATTATACTGTAGTGTATAGGACTTTTTAACGCCCCCTGATTTGATGCTTGAAGTCTTATCAGGGGATGGCTTACAGACTAACTTATAATCTAACTTAAATCAACACCCATGCCTTACCCGGGATTCGAACCCAGAGCCTCCCGCACCCCAGATCGGTGGCGCACCAACCGACTGCGCCGCGGGAGATCGGCTGTCAGAGCAATTGACGAGGTTTCAAACCGCGACCACCCAAACGTGATCAGACTTGCAACCACATGGCTAAATTGGTTAGGTGTAATTGAAACACTATGAGATACCAATAACTGGTTTTCTTAGTATATAAATACAAACTCTGAAGAAATAACAATTAAAGTAGCGCATAAAAACTGTTTTGAAATCCTGACGTAGGCCTTGTTGGAGACTGCTATAACACACAAAATGTCAATAGAATACTTGCGACAGCTGATTGACCTAATGCGCACGTTGGAAGAATGCATTGCCAGTTCGCTGCCTGGTGCGTTATGCGAGTGTCGTTCTAACACACTGTTGCTTGTGTTGCACACGAACGTAAATTTACTTCGCGTAGTAGGGCGTCTTGTTACAGGCGACACTCGCGAAATACGATACTAGACTTTTCTTATTACCTCCGAGTTTACTGAAGATAATTTATAGAATACGCTGTACAGCGTTAGTGATTTATGTCTCACTGCAGTACAAACAAAAACATTAACGTAGAGACAGGAAAATTTTCTCGAATCCATTCTGTGACAGGGTGAAACCTAACTTAATCAACTAGTCTTTGAGGACTTTGAATAAATAATAAACACACAAAATAAGAAATACTTTACCGTTTGCAACCTAGTTCGGTGAAATAATTGGATTCTCACAAAGGTTCAGCCTATGAACGAATGACGTCGGCCTAGAGGTAAGATTTTCGTCCATTCTCTACGTACGCATAATTAGGACGTCGAAAAACTTACATACAAATTAATTTTCATTTTGTAACTGTCAGAAGACATTTTATGGCAAAGTGTTGATGCACTTTGTATTTAATTGTTAAATGTAAAGGAAAATAGAGGTAGTAATGGATGTGCACAGAAACAACCTAGCGTTTTCTCGCTGCCAGTTCATAGTACCTTGTTATTGAAACACCGTGAGAAGTAGGGCGTTACATTTTCAGGTTACGTTCTAGTATTAGCCACACTCGATTAGCAGGAAAGGAAAGTTGATTGGTTTAGTGCTACTAACTTCTCACAGTTCAGGTTTTCTAGAGGGCGAGTTTCAACACTTGCCGCTACCAGATTTTGGTGCCCCCATTAAATTATCAGTCGGTAATGGTCGGGAACTAGCGTCCTAATGTTGATGTTTCCAGTTAGACCCCTGCGGGCCCGAAAGTTTTCCCACCATGATCCTTAATCGGGCTTGGTGCGTGTGAAGGTGCTCGTTTTCTCCGCCTTACATCTATTTCGCCGCGCTAACCTTCCGCCTCATTCCACTTCTTCCATTCCTCTTGATGGCCAGCAACGGCGGTAATAAAGTTCTGTCCTTGGGCTGGAGCAGCAGGCTGCACTTAACACCAGCCTCCTCTCATCCGTGTTGTCGACCCAGATTCTAACGTTATTTATAAGGAGAAATCTCGAATAATTACTCCGGGACAAGAATTATAGTGTGAAAATGGAGACTTACGTAACTGGGAATAGTGCCACAGTGTATTGGTCCAAACACGATGATGGGAGGGGAGGGGCAAGATCATGTTTACATACCGTTCCCCACCAGATTTTGCAAGTGACCCGAGTCAACATTCTAGTTCCCCTACCCACTTATGTAAGTCATTAAATCAGTCAATTCTTCAAGTTTCCGTTGTCGATATTTTTTCGCTTGTGGAAAAAACTGGTTTCCTCGATTGAGAAAAACCTAAACGCTATTCGCAGGAAAATATTTCGAACTTCGTAAGACAAATAAAAAAATAAAAATAAAAAATGACATGCCGGTAATGGTTATGCTCTTTCGGCTGAGTAAGCAAGGTTGCTGAAGTGTATGGACGACATATTTTTTGCGTCTCTTGAAATAAAATGGGAAATTGAAAAATGTCAAAGACAAAATTTAATTTCATCTTTTACGTATTAGCACCCACTCCTCCATTTCTTGTACATCAGTCTGGGACATATTAAAACTGAATTGAACATACAATTGTAACTAAATACTGCCCATATATAAGTGCCTTGACTAGGGTACAAAACTTAGGATCCTTTTCTAAATAAGCTGGCATCCAAGATCACAAAATGATTTGACACTAATATAAAATATACAAACAAAAGGAACTGCTAAACACTTTAACAACAGAAAGATATCTCCATCTTGTGACCCTAAGCAACTTGAATCATTTTACTGTTTCGCGAAATAATATTTTACTTAGTATTAGACAAGAAGCAATTAAAGGAAATGAAACGTAGCGAGGTTAAACGTTTTTAGGTAGATTGAAGCTAAAAGAAGCACATGTAATAAAAAAAAAAAAAAAAAAAGAATAAAATTTTAAGGAAAATGCCATTAAGTGTTTTGGGGCAAAAAACTGTTAGAGCGGGGAATCTCAGAAAATTAGTATTTTCGAAACATCGCCGGCAGGGGAGAAACAGCTAGGAGAAGCGCTGTCAATAAAGGGAAGGAAACAACAACTAAGTGTTAGTAGAGATGGGATGAACGCAGAAAAGTAAATTTGTTTTTAACTAAATGCTTTTAGGGAAATTGATAGGCCCTAGGTATTCAATCGGGGCGAAACCTCACCTTGACGCTTGAGATATACGCTTATAGGGTGAGGAGGTAATGGTGGACTGCATTTACTCTCCCCTTCTCCTAATAACAATATGTATACATGTTTATGTTCTTTTTGTTTTTAATACGAGATTTTTATTAAATATATTTGTCGGTGTCGGTATTAATACTGTATGTCAGCCCATCCTTCTTGCTAGACTGTAGACAACAATTATAACTAAACTTAAATTGTAGATATTCATATTGGACTCAGTCAGTCCTCTGCACCTCGAAAAAAAAAATCCTGGATAGGCCGCTGATACCGGGGTCAGCGAACCAGCACCATGGACAGGACGAGTACGGCACGTGTGTGTTATTGGGCGCCTTGGCAGATCCGGGAAAAGGAGACGAAAGGTCCAAACCTCCGGAGAATCAACTGGGTCGGCGCGAATCCTGCCGTACAAGACGTATATTTTTAGTTACAGAACCATTCTCCAGGGGCTGGCTTTTTCCCCTCCCCAAGTCGCCCATTCATCTTTCTTTCCGCCGACCACTCGGTGGCGTTCTTGAGCGCCGTCCTCCGCCAGCGGCTAAAGCTGACCGCCATATTTCCATCAGAGGCACAGGCGAGACTTTCTTTACGGAAGATACTGGCGATGTTAGCTTTCAGAATTTTAACTCGAATATTTCCACTTTATGTGCTCACTTCAAGTTTTTATCATTTAGTATTATTATTAATATTAGTATTATGTTTATTTACTAAAATTTATATATATTTTTTGTAATGCAGCTGTTTAAAATTTTCGAAAATTTCTACAGACTTTCGGTTTAAAACACAGCATCTCTATGTATAACCCGACCATTGGCTGACTACATTATGCATAAAAACAAATAAATGAACAAGCAAATGAAAACACAGCACAATGAAAGCAGAAAATATTTGCGACTAAGTCGGGGCAGCGGCTGAGCGGTTAGCCTGCTCGCCTCCCACAAAGACGAACCAGGTTCAATCCCCGGCAGGGTCACTCCCGGATTTTCGCAAGTGGGAATCGCGCAGGACGATGCCGTTCGTCGACGTGTTTTCTCGGGGATCTCTCGTTTGCCCTCCCTTGCATTCCGGCGCTGCTCCATTCGCACCTCATCTCACCTTCATCGGGTGCCGCCCAAATCTGTCATCTGAACTCCAACCAATTTAATCATGCAAAATAGATAACAAGAAGTTTTAAAAAAATCCTACCTTTCCGTGCATTTATCGAAGAATTAAATATCTGGATATGAATAATCCAATAACGTAAGATATTAGAACCTCTTTGGTTTGTTATGCATGATTACATTTACCGAAAACTTTCTCCCTTTTGTCTTGTAGTTTCTCTTCCCTTATTTGAATTTTGGTTCAGCACAACCAATCGATAAAATTAAGTTAAATTCTGAGCATAATTCATTTACCACACAAATAAGGAATATTCGAGTATATATGAAAATGTCCGTTAATTGTTTTGTTCGTTATTTTTAACAGAAACGGAATGTTGTGATACTGAAATCGTGGAAAATTCAATATTAGAATTAGCAGACTCGCCGGACAAGGCAAGAAGGCAGCATTGCTAATACGCCTACGTCAGTTTCTAGTTTCTTAGTTGCCGCAGTTAACTGCAGAAAATTTTGACAACTGCAAGTATTGTGTTGAAACCATGCTAGAAGAAAAAGGAGTTAAGAAAACTATCGAAACGTCAATGGGCGAAGAACAGATGGATGAAAAACAACTCAAGATATTTAAAATGAAAGATGGCAAAGCCAAATCAACAACGAAAATGAAAGGAAGGGAGCCTGGTTTTTTCCTGTGCACAACTGGGGCGAAGTTATGGAGCTATGGAGCTACATAGATCCATCACTACGAAGTTCCATCGCTCAATATATCCATAGCTCCATATCGCCACAGCTCCATCACGCCATCTCTATGTAGTTCCATAGCTCCATAATTCCACAATGAATCCAAAATGACTCCATCACCACCACCATCATCTCACATGATGTCTTAGTGCTTGCACGTGATGGGCCGGCTGCAATCACGTGACAACTCGGTGATTGGTTGGTCGGTGTTTGCAAAATGTATTAAGGTGCAATACGATTGGTTTAAACTCGATAAGACATTATAGGGCTTGCATAACTGTATATAAGCAGTAGGGATGTCAGCTGAGAGGTATAGATTGGCAGCGGCTGTCGTGAAAGGTGGATCATCTCGGCTAGTTTATACGTCAGGTCATCCATGGCTAGTTACGTTAAAGTTGAGTGGATATTGCCCACCAATGGTTTCTCGCCATCAACTTCATCAGCTGCGATGGCTACATCACAAGCAGCATCTATTTCCATCAGTGCAGTACCATTGTTTCAGATTGGTATGATGTCTTCGACTGCTTCGGCTATGACACCAACATCACTACCAGCAGCACAATCATGTACAGGTGCTACAGTACCAACAACTTCTTCAGCTGTTACATCTACGAAATCTGCAATGCAGATATTGAACTTTTCGGCTGAGGTATCGAGAACACCATCGCTGACATTACCTGCTTCTTCAGCTCCAGCACTTACGTCTCCAACAGGCCTGCTCGAGTCTTTGTCTGAACCACTACGTCGTCATCTGTGTCACTTTTGTTATGAGACATTTACTTTCGCCCACAATGTACAGCGATATGAGCGCTATAATTGTGTCAAAAATCACTGTCATGTGATATATTTGTGTGATTGGTGCGACAAGCAGTTCAGCCGTACCGACAGTTTACTTAGACATGCAAAGACCTGTAAAGGTGAAGTGCATTTCTCATCAGTACCACGGTACCTGGTTTGCTGCAAGCAGGTTTCTTGTGACTTCGGTACATGTCCTCAAAAATGTAGTTACCTACATAGCCTGTCCTGCACAGAGTGCCAGTGTAATAAATGGCGCGATATTGTCGCACAAGGACAACACGTGTGTGGATAGCGATATGCATAAAATACTGTAACCTACAACAAAGTTGCATTTATCGGGATGTATATATATTGAAGAATATTGTCGTTTTTTTTTTTAGAGAGAATGAGTGACGGTAATAAATTAATTGGATAAAAAATTTGTGTGAAAAATAAAGTGTGTTTTATTTCATGTTAACCTAAATTGCCAGAATAAAATTAAAATGTAAACGGTACAGATATAAAATAAATATAATTAAAAAGATATTGTAAAAAGTTCCATTGTACTATATGTACATTAATATATAATTAGTAAAAATATTTTTTATTGTACAACTTAACATTTTTAATAACAAATAAATATTTAATAAATTATGCATGTAGTCAAAGTCCTACTTCAAGCTTGTAGGTAGTGCGGACTGGAAACATTTTTAATAGGGTATAAAATTACAGGTTTATTATGCCTATAAATATAAAGACCGATATCTTGCTTAGCCTCCAGTATGATATATTTTATGTATTTTTCTTGAGATTTTGTTTTAAAGGTCATTCAACATCATGAGGTCAAGGTCGAAGTAGTCTGCATCTAATATGGCAGTGGTAGTCTCTAATGTATCATGCTTGTTGACTTTGATGTATTTCTTCTGTTGTTTTTATCTTGAAGGCCATTCAAGGTATATAGATCCAAAAAGGGAAATAAGTTAACACATGGAAATTTATTTATTTTCCACAAAAATTCTTTTATATTAAAATGCATACACTATAAAACGTTAATCGTGGCTATCACTAGAGATGGTCGCCGGCCCATAGTTGAGGTAAGCCCCAATAGTAGCCACGTCGGCCGCCAACTGCCTACCCATCCGATGAAGACGTGAGAGAGAGCTGCACACATCTGTCTCCTCAAAGCTTCTGTCACGAACTGAAGATGACGGAGAGTGGATAGCTGATTTCACTTCGCTCCAAAGCTCTCTAGACACCCTCCCGCCCCTACCGACCCATCCCTCGCCAGAATGCTATCCTGGGCTGCCTGCGTTTGTGAATTTTTTTCAACACTATAGTAAGATGGCGTCGACTGCCTACTTGCGCTCAGAATGGGTCCCGCTCGCCTGTAATCATCCCTACCCTCCCACCCCTACCCTGCACCCCTCAGAACCGGCCCGACTCCACAATGCCAACCACCCTTAACCCTCTCCAAGCCATGTCTGTGAGGTCCTGAGGGTCATTCACACATCAGCCTGCGATTTACATTTTTCGCAACTGAGTCAAGATGGCGACAAATGCCTAGTTGCATGCAGATCGGGAGCTGCTTGCTTGCAGCCACCCTACCCTTCACCACTCGCCATCAGAACTGGCCCTTGTACAAAGGAACATGCCCACTGTTCAAGCACCCCATTCAACCCCTACTCCAGAAGCTGTCTTTGTGCGAAAAGCGAGTTCTTCTCCAAGACCATGGCTATTCACCCCTCCCCCCACTCCGGTACTTAGAAAGCATTTTTCTTCGGCTCTCTGGTCCTTTACCTCCAGAGTATTGTCTCGGCTATGAACAAAGCTTGCTTCAAGGCCAAAGAGATGGTTTCCCTCGGGAGGCAGCAGTGGATTTTGAACTGACCTGGACTATTTCCCCTTCTCCCTACAATCTGTTATTTTCGCTCGGACACTGGAGGTTCCTCGTATATTTCGGAAGGCAAGAGCCTAGTGCATTCTCAGCGAATAAAAAAAATTCTCATCAACTACTGATAAAACTTTATTTTTTCCTTGTCACTAAGAAATACATACCAAATGTTTTTAACACACAATAAGATCAATTAAAAATATAAAAACGGTTTCCACCAAACCTCCCCTCCCCCATTTTCCAGCAATCTTTATTCCCATTTCCAACAACTTTTAACTAATTACTGATTAATTTTCATAACACAGCTATAAGATATCACCTTAACTCGCTAAGATTTTGGACATTGAAAGAACACTGTTCTTCAAGTATGTATTTTTATTCACATTTTTACAATGTAAGTAAATATGCAAGTTAAACTTTATTTTCAACCATTGAAAACGTATGTTAAACAAACATGTTGGAAAAGTTGTTTTAGTTTTAATCCAACGTATATTTATTCCTCTAGCAGACAAAAATATATATTTCACATATAGTTTTTCCTAGCCCAGAATTTTTAGAGTGTACTACCATATAGGAAAATAAAATATAATCTTGCTAAAGTTTATTTGGGAACGATAATTGAGTACAGCGACATGTTTTTACAATAGAGATGGGGACGAGTCATTTTAAAACCTCGTGTACAATACCAACTAACGGATAGTCGAGAATTGAGTGGTGCAGGAGCGGGCGAAACTTAGGTCTCGAGAGCCGATGTGAGAGTTGGAGCAGCGAGTGAACTTTGCACAGCCGGGCCAGACAGGGCCGCGTCCAGGCGGGAGATATGCATGGTGTGAAGCAGGCGAGTGAATGCTTCAGAAAGATGTCGCAGTCTGTGTCGCGTGCCACTATCGATACCCACCTGCTTCCATCTGCCCGACAATTTTCCCTTCATGTCCAGAGTCTGATGCTTGCCGCTGCTGCCTATACAATAGGACTAGGAGGGAGAACTTTCCCCATCCCTCCACCGCACCCACAAACTTCACTCCATGGCATGGGTTGCCGGCCTACATCTAGTCTACACTTAACACAACCAGGCTCGCCTTGTCTACCTTTCACAAATGTTTGTAGCACCCAGATTGCACTTACAATATTGCATTGAATTTTATGCCCAGTGTTAAAACTTTAAACTTTAAATATGTATTTAACGAATACCGTCAGTTAGTGAACACCATCAAAAAATACATCATAAGGCACACCATCAGAAACTTTTAAGTAGTTTTATGCTGTCAAAATCGTTTATACTGTTAAAATTAATAACGATTTTCGTATAAAAAGTTTTTAGCATGGGGACTAGTATTTTGCTCTCTTAAATTAACCAATTTCCAAGAACTGTATCGATACAAGCAAAGAAATATAACCTACCACAAACAATGATGAAAACCAGTAAAGTATTCCGATTAACTAACAATGAATTACGTCACAATCAAATAAATAACACGAAATAGCATTGAAATACAATCCAAGAAATGAGTTCCGGGAAACATTATCCAAGTTTAAGAAATATATCACATTACAAATTCATTCTAAATAACGTAAAACAGAATCACATCCCAAATGCCTATAAGTTGAAGAATTCTGCGAAAAAATATTTCAATTCCAGGAAATTACAAATACAAATTAAACAAATCATGTCTTAAATGTCTTTAAGCTGAAAAATTCCATAAAATATTATCCCGATTCCAAGAAATATATAATCAAAAACAATCAAATACGTCACAACCAAAGGATTCAAACACACTGGATTATCACTCCAATGTTAATCCAATGAAATTATAATCTGATCAAAAAGGGGATTCATTACACAATAAATTGTTTATCCAATCCCCATCCAGAGGTTTATTAAATGAAAAAACACATAAAATATAATTAAATATTTTTATTTAGTGTCAGAAATTTTTACAAACATTGTATTACAATCTTTTAAGATCTCGATTCTTAACTCAGGAGTCGTGTGATTTTGAGAATCCTCTCCATCGAACCAAGGACTTATCTTTCTTACTTTTAATGATTTTATCAACCAAATATTCATTTGAAGAACTGACTTTTTGCAATACATGTTCGTAAAATCCACCTTTTATTGGTTCTCCATCATGTGTTTCTATGTAATTCATTCTGGGATGTATTTGTCTAATTGAAATAACTTTTAATATTTCAAAATACCAATTCACCATAAATTCTTTTTCAAAGATCCCTTTCTGATTCCAAATACGTATAAATTCCCCAATTTTGAACTTTGGTTATCTTTTGTCAATGGCTTTAACATTATTATAAATTATTTTCATTAAACTATTATTTATAAGTTCTTTGGGAGCCATTTTGTTGGTTCTGTGATATCTAGAATTATAAATTTAACTATTCCGGGCAAAACATCAACCCATTTGTAAATCCCCCTCGATGGGAAATGTTTACATATTAATTGCTTAATCGATTTGTTGTAAGATTCCATAACACTCGCTTTAAGCTCCAAATACATTGTGTAGTGATTAATACTATATTCTGTCATTAGTTTCTGGAATGGTGCAGAAAAAAAATTTCAGATCCTATGTCGGTTTGGAGTGAATTGGACGTTCTCTCTTTCAAAGTGATCATCATTGCATCGCTAACCTGTTTCCCAGTTTTGTTTTTCAAAGTTATACCCCAACCACATTTCGAATAAACATCTGTTACGGTTAAAATATAATTGTACCTGTTATTGTATTTTGAAAGCAATGCCATTTCACACAAATCTGTGTGAAAAAGTTATTTAAACCATGAGTTATAACTCTTCTTCTAGGAGATCTAATCATTGCAATACCGTGAAGCTCTTGATCAATTTTACTAAACTTAATTCGTAATACAACCATCTTCTGTTAACTATTCAATAATAGAAACAATTTCGTTTGTATGTGAATTATTCCCAGACTGTCTCGAAGTGATAAGAATTTTTAATCTAACAAACAATTCATTAGGATTGTTAAAATATACAGGTGAAAAGCGGTTGTCTCTTCCAGGGTTTAAAAGTCACCAGCCGCCACTGGTTGTTACAATTGTCGATCAAGATGGTAATGTAATTAAATTTAGAAACAAATAAATTGCTGTTTGTTTACATTTAAAAAAAGGTACATAAACACCTGCATTCCGTTGTATGCTACAGTCATAATGGATATTGCATACAATAGTAAATTCGGATGTAAAGTAGGCAGTTATTTTAATAATTATGTCACTAAGGAACATATTTTGAAGAAGGAAAGTACAAATAGATGTAAATACCAACATAAAATGCTCACTTCAAATAAGATACCCATGAAGTTAACAGGAGGCAACAAATTGTGTTAAAAGAATTGGGATATACTGTTAATAGAAATGGAAGACATACTTAATGTTGAAGAACCTATCGGCTATGAAAATGCAATCACGAAAATGGAAATACATGTGTATGAGCCATTTACTTCAGAAATAAGAATTTCAATACATAATCATGATATTTACACATTACCATCGAAATCAAGTTTAAGGTTTAGAGGAACAATTAAAAAGACAGCCGATGCAAGTAATCCAGCAACTACAAAAATAGTAAGAATTGGAATACTTCATTTAATCGATATAATTGCATATCTGCTAAATGGACTGGTAATCGATGAAACATGAGGTGTTGGAATTACTTCTACAATAAAGAACTATCTCTCAGGAACTGTAAACAATATTTATACAAGACGTATGGCTGGGTAGGACAATGCTAGTGATTACTTACTACAAATAAACCCAGGGGGAAAATACAAAATTGCTATACCGTTAAGTATGGTTTTGGGCTTTGCTGAAGACTACAAACACTTCATATTAAATGCTAAACAAGAATTAGTTATTCTGTTCAGCAATACACATTTGAATGCTATATACAGTACAGCTAATAACAAGGAGGGTGTAACATTTGAATTAAGCAGTGTGGAATTGTTGATGCCGCATATTGAAATTAACACTCGTGAACGTGTAAAGTTTTTAAAATGTATCGAAAAAGGGAATAATCCAGTCATTGCATTCAGATCATGGGTTTTAGAGTTTTTTCCAACACTGCTAACATCACAAAGTATCATTTGGAATGTGATTTCTCGTCGGAAAAACTGGGACATGTTGTCATTTGTTTCCAAACAAATCGACAAAACAATATAAAAGAGGATCGATCAGTATTCTATAATTGTGATATGAAAAATATTAAACTGTATCTAAACAGTCAAGTTTACCCCTATGTGGTTTTAAATATGAACTTTGGCAATGGCGAATTCCTTATTTTGTATGATATTTACTCAAAGTTTCAGGAACCATATTATAACAAAATCAGTTCAGCGATCCTAGAACCCAAATCATTCAAAACCAGAGGAAAGGTTATTTGTGTTTGATGTATGCAAACAGGTCAACAGAATACCAAGGTATGATTAACTCACAAACTGAAATTATTGCAAATACACTAATTCCA
Source organism: Dryococelus australis (assembly GCA_029891345.1). Classification (NCBI taxonomy): domain Eukaryota; kingdom Metazoa; phylum Arthropoda; class Insecta; order Phasmatodea; family Phasmatidae; genus Dryococelus; species Dryococelus australis. The sequence goes on from CM056998.1 coordinate 78,670,434, forward strand.
GCAAATAGACAAGCTTTCACTCCTATAATTCATGACAGATTAGTGAGTTACAATGTAAGAGATAAGCTGGGGAAAATAATGAATTGAGTCAATAGATGCCGAAATATGGCTTCAACAAGATGTTTTGCAATGTGCAAGGATTTCATCCTGCAGAAAAAAAATGATCATTAAAGAATTAGGTATTACTGATATGGAAGAACTTACAACTGTATTCAGCTTCAAATCACCATTTGACTGGAAATATCTAATTCCCAAATACAAGAAAACAAATATACGGGTTACTACCCATCACCATGGTTTTAAATGGGAGAGTGTATGTATGGAGTATGAGAATGTTGAAGGTATTTGCATACTTTAACTAAATAATTGTGAAATGTATGTAGGTGGAGTTGAGCATAAACATATTTTCGAAAGTATGTATAATGGGAAAGTAATAGATATTCAAAAAGAATATCATTTCCTCTCGTTCAAACAATTGCGTAAAACACATGGATCTAATTCAATGTTTTTCTCTGCAGAGAAAAACTCAAAATTAATGTAAACTTGGGCAATGATGACTGACTGGGGTGAAACAGACTCTGATAATTCTCCTCCCGAATCACCTGTGGATAATAGTTGAGTCATATGCCATTATTTAGGATAAGAGAAGTAATGAGTGCAATTTACTTTAAAAAGTATTTGTTTTATGTAATCCACTACTTCATAAAGATGGATCAACAAGACAATGAAGTCACATGCTCGTGTATACAGAAATCAAAATGTAAATTGAATAACAGCAAGTTATTAGCAAATTGGAGTAAACCATTTCATCTTTGTTTCGGCAAGAAATTGTTTTAGCAACTTTATTTTAAACAGCTTTTGTTTGTATATGTTTTTGAAATAATTGTTAAATATGTTAAGTACCATCCTTTAGTTACTTGTTTATGTTTTGGAGCAATATGTGCTTGGTTGTGTTAAAATGTTGTACATAAATTTTGGATCAGCCTGTGTTTGTATATATTTTTGTAGATAAATATGATGTAAAATTATTCCCTTTTTTAAATTTATTTAACTCGTTTCATATTAAAAGTGAACTTATTTTGGTAAGAAAAATATTTTCTTCACAGAGAGGGAAAAGTTCTGGAAGCAAGCACTCTAACAGCTTTTCCATATCTAACAACATAATATACCATCTTGCATAATGCTTGGTTGATATAAACTGGGTTCGAGTCTTGGTTTGGTATGATTGTAACCATGTAAAAATAAAAGGAATAAAGAACAAATCACTGTTAACTAAACAAATATAAATCTAATGTACCTGAAAAAGGTAGATATGTTCAAATGCATACATGTTTAAACTTAAATAATTTGCGGGGAATTTTTCTGATTAAATGCTATTAACTTTGTAATTAATGCTCACTTCGAAATCTTATATTTGTAACATTTGCCAATATAAAAAAAAAAAAAACATTATCTTTAGAGCTCTGAGGTCTTAGCAGTGCGACCGTTCCTTCAAAATTAAATTTCAGCGACCGTTCTTTCAAGGTTAAATTTCAATGTTTTTTTTTACCAATAGTACCAACTACAGAAACTGAGATTTCAGAGGTTATCAGTCTGAGTCCTACAAACCCCTGCAGAACACATTGTGGTTTTATCATACCCTGGAGACAACCCAGGTGCCAAGCTTTTCACAAAGGACATCCCCATCCCTGGAGGGGAGGGCATTTCAGGTCAATGAATTTTTCAACTGTCGAGACTCTTTTACAAACATTTAACATTTACATTCAGGTTTGCCGTAGATAAAACAAAGTATTTTATTGAGATTTAACTAGGTGGTTTTAGGGCATCTTGGCCAATATTAGGACATCAAGGCATGTCTCATCATAAGGGCCGACATGACAACTAGTGGTGTACTTATCTTGGCATTCCGAAGCTCTCTCGAGGCTGATGTCTGACCTCGAGACAACTCAGCTCCCAGTACATATAGCGGAATTCGTTTAATACCCTAGGGGTATTAATTAATGATCAGACAATGGCTGAATTTATTACCGAAAAGGAAATGTTCAAGGGGCGATGGGGGAACAGTCAATCCCAACAAATATGTCACAATTACAAGGGGGGAAAAGTGCCATCAGCTACCAATTAAGCAAACAAATGAACATCATATTGGTACTCCTGCACCACCTCCAATGTGATGTCACAGGGGTGGGAGGTCATGCGCAGTGGCCACAGATCGTAGCACCATAGCAGAAAATCCAGCACCATGTCATAAAAATTCTCTAACAAAACAGGCTCCAAGCAGCGAAGCTGTGTCTGATGTTCTAGTGAACTTCTATGTCTGTAACCAAAGTTTTGCATAACAAAATTCTATGCAGCTCTTCAAAGTTTCACAAACCAAGTTGGTAAAAAGGTTGTATTAGTTTATACGTTCAGGCAGAAGATATTTTTAACCAAAAATAGGAACAGTTCTTTCACTTCATGTAGTCGTACTACGTCGTACTTGAGTGGTTAGATGCAGTCATCAAACATGGTTGATGAGTAAGGAGATGGCAAAACTCAGTTCAGGCCATCTCAAGCCTCTATGCCCCTTCCACTTTTTCAAGTTATTTTGCAGTTTGGTTTACATTGCGATGTCACGGTCATATGGAGACTACTTTCTTGCTTATCTATGCAAGATTTTAACAAAGAGCCTTATGATTTTGATTGGGAGTATTTCAATAGACTAATCAACGATTCGGATAATTTAGTAAGCAGTTTCTTAACTTCTTTAGAGAAAGAGGAGTTTACCTTCACATTTCGACCAGTGATGACATCATTATCACCATCTAAGAGAGTTTCCGCAATGCTGTCAGCCACTGCGTCCACATCTTCCATGTTTGTAGCACCGTCCGCCATGGTACCCCTGTCTAAAAGAGTGTCCACAGCGCCATCAGCCACTGCATCCACATCTTCCAAGTCTGCAGCACCGTCCGACATGATGCCCCTGTCTAAGAGAGTGTCAACAGCATCGTCAGCCACTGCATCCACATGTTCCAAGTTTGCAGCACCATCCACCATGGTGCTCCCACCTACAGAGTTTGGAGCTTTAGACTTAAGAAGAAAAACAGGTGAGCAATGACTGCCAACACTCAAGATTTGCTCCTATTGGAAACCATTAGATTTAACATTTCCTTCTCTAAACGTCTCTCTGAAAGCTGTATCTACCAATGATAATTTGTTGCAGGAATTAGCCGAATTTTTACATTTTAATTTTATTGTATCACCTGCTCCAAGTCAGATATCTATTGAAATATTGTCACCTGAAACACCTCGAGATAAATTAATTTCTCCACCTCCACCTATATTCAATCCATCAACACAAGAAATAATTTATAGCCCAATCTCCTTACCTCCTTCACCTCCTTCACTAATAGTTGTTATTACAGTTAAGAAACACAAATTAAGCTTAGGTCTTAACCCTTGATATAAATTGCATTGAAAAATTAATATTTTCAGTGATGAATGATTCTGTATGTGGTATAATAAAAAAAATCGTTATTAAAATATTGTAATGATTTTTACTTGTAATAGGGTGAGAAGTTTTGACAGTTTAATGATTGAAAATATAAAGTTCTAACTATTTATAAAGAAAATTAATTGATTTGTAACAATTTATAAAGAAAATTAATTCGGGTGTAACAGTTTTTAAAAGAAATTTCATTGGGGTGTAATGATTTTTTAAAGAAATTTCACTAATTTGTTACGATTCATTCATGTTGGGAAGTTTATTAAGAAATTTTATTATTATTTCAATCATATAATGATGTAAATATTTTCACTCTAAACACACTTTGACATTGTAATGGTGAACAGGGGAGTTTTTTTTTAATGGTTAAAAAGCCTGTTTGGCATGTAAATGTTAACGTGATGAACAAAAAAAATTATTGTATTTATTTTATAATTTGTGATGTAATAAACATTAACAATTTCGGTACATATCATTTTTTCAGAAGTCAGTGCTAAACCATGTTTGTATTTCATTTAAGGTTGTGATGCAACATGAAGTAATTATTTTAAGTTGTGATGTTTTTCAGAAGTCAACTGTAAAAAATGATTGTATTTCATTTAAAGTTTGTGATTTAATATGTTTAATGCCAAGATGCATAATTTATTATGTCTTGAAAGCGATTATGATTTTTTTTATAAAACATTTTCTTTTCAGTTAAAAACAAACAGTGTGACTTGTTATTTTTTTAAGTTTCACAGATTACTAACTTTTTTCAATAATATCTTATGTATAATGAGTGATGAGAAAACAATCATTTGTTGCAATGCTGTGAATGGGTGTCTATCAGTATTGGTAAGCTGATGACTTGAATTTAAAAAACTCAGGATAAGTATTTGCTTGCTTTCACAAAGAAAATGTAATTTTCTTGGCTTAAAAACTTACAATCATTTAAATTAAAATTAACTTTGAAGGGTTGAGGGGAAATTAAAAAAAAAAATTATGTTGAAAATCAAACATAGCTAAATGAATGCATCAAGTTTTGCAAAGGAATGAGGCAACGAGATAGTATCTTGAGAGAACCTTGTTCTGCTCAAGTTGAAGGTTGGAGTATGACACTTTTGTGACACCCCAGGAGAACATATTAAAAACGAGTTCTGAATACCTTTACAGAGGCAGGTAGCAAAGACCTCTGTCCCTCCTTGCTTACAAGGAAGTTTCTCCAGCAAAAATGTTAAGACTGCACCTAACAGAAACCAGCGAACATTTTAAATATTTTATTTTACATACACACAAATTACAATAGTTCCTGTTCAAGATACAACACAGTGATGTTTGGATAAGAAGATAAACATAATATATTTAAACTAGTTTTTTAATGAAATAAAATTCAATTCAAGTTATGTAAAAATGGCAGTTTATTTTCCCGTGAATTTACAAGAATTTGGACCTTTTAGTAAAAAAAGTAAGAATAACATAGAAATCGGTATTTTTCAACTCCGAAAAGCATGATTTCAGCCTGTATTTATACTATTATGTTAAACTTACGTCGGAAACTGTTAAAATATATACATTTTATGCTACATGGAATACATTTTGCTGTTGGAAAGTTTTTGGTTAGTTGTACAGAAAGGGAATGCATTGATTGAGCGGTTAGCACACTTGCCTTCCTAGGCAGGTCATACCATAAAAACGAATTTTTCACAATGTGTGGATGTCATGATAGAAATTGCTGTTGGTCTGGCGGGTTTTATTGGGATATATATATATATATATATATCTCTCTATCTCTCTATCTCTCTCTATCTCTCTCTGTCTCTCTCTGTCTCTCTGTCTCTCTGTCTCTCTGTCTCTCTATCTCTATCTCTATCTATCTATCTATCTATCTATCTATCTATCTATCTATCTATCTCTCTCTCTATCTCTCTATCTCTATCTACCCTACACTTCTCGCCACCCTCAATGGCTCTCAAGATCTCGTTGTTTAAAGATGTTCTCTCCCAATATTTTTTCTCTCCTATACGAATTGATATTTATCTTGTTTGAATTTCTAAACAAGTGAATAAAATATGTCTTGTATTTATGTGTGATTTTACAACTCATAATTTGCTCGATTCAAATATAAACTTGCTGTTTGAATTTTTAATCTGGGCATTATTTGTGGCTTATATTGTGAACTTGATTTCAGGGACTTGTAAAAAAATTTTTCACTGCTCATATAGTCAACCTGTTGTGTAAGGTTGAAACCACAGCGAGTCAGGCGAAATCTCTCGGAGTACGCATTCAGAAGGCTATGAGTCGAAGCACGGGAGCCAACGCCAGAAAAAAAACATGTAATGAATACTCTAGCGGGGGAGGGTATATAATCTTGAAACAGTTACTTAAGGAGCGCCAACTCACGAAAAAAAATATGAAAAAGCATTCTCAGGGCTGATGCTGGGGTGCATAAAACTGGTTTTTGCGAACAGAAGGCTGGATCGATAATGGAGGTCTTCATAAAAGTCAGCTTCGAGGGTAGGGGTGTAGGGGGCACGTTCCTCTCTACAAGGGCTGGTTCTGAGGGGTGTAGGTGGGAGGGGGTGGCTACAAGCAGGCAGCTCTTGATCTGCATGCAACTAGGTATTTTTCGCCATCTTTACTCAGTTGCGAAAAATGACACTCGCTGACTGATGGGTGAATGACTCCCAGGACCTTGAAGACATGGCTTGAAGGGGGTGGAAGGTGGTTTGCATTGTGGAGTCTGGCCAGTTATGAGGGGTGCAGGGTAGGGGTGGGAGGGTAGGGTATGCATACAGGCGAGCAGGACCCGATTTGAGTGCAAGTAGGCAGTTGACACCATCTTACCATAGTTTTGAAAAAATTGACAATCGCAGGTAGTCCGAGGTAGTAGTCTGGCGAGGGGAAGGCACCATAGAGGTGGGAGGGGGTGTAGGGAGTTCTGGAGCGAAGTGAACTCAGCTATCCACTCTCCTTCATCTTCAGTTCGTGATAGAAGCTTGGAGAAGACAGATGTGTGCAGCTCTCTCTCTCTAGCCTTCATCGAGCGGGTAGGCAGTTGGCAGCCGACGAGGCTATGATATGGGACTTACCTCAACTACGGACAGGCGAGAATCTCTAGTGATAGCCACGATTAACGTTTTGTGATGTACGTGTTTTAATATAAAAGTATTTTGTGGGAAAATATATGTTAACTTATTTTTCTTTTCGGATAGATGTACTGTGTTTGTGAAAAGTAATTGATTTCTGTGTTTGGTAGACGAAAATACAGTTTGCATTAACAAGTTTGCTCAATTTATGGAAAATTGTAGTACGTCCGTTTTTTTTTTTTTAATAATATTCTCTTCGAAGATGTTTGTGCATTTTTTTCCATTACATACATAAAGTGATGTGGGATTATGCTTTATGCAAGTTGGTTATTTTAAAACAAATCATTTGGGGTAAGATTTTCTATCGTTATATATTTTACTTATCAGAATAGATGAACACTATTGTGTCTGGTTTAAATCGTATTCATAGTTTTTTTGTCATAAGATAACATTCACCAGGCTGGATCGTGTAAGGCATGTGTAATTTGTATGTGTAAACTTGTTAATGTGTTATTTATTCATACTGAATAGCTAGATTTCATCTAAAGACTGTAGTTGTTCGTTATACTTGTATCTCGTGTTATTCATTCATACGTAGAACTCGTTTAAAACCTCTGCCTTGTGTAATTTGGTTTAGTGAGTTTGCACTTGTCGACACCAGATGTTAAAATTCTCTCTCGTATAAATTATTTTTCTAAACTCGACTCTTACGTTACGTTTAAAACTCACGTAATTGCACTTATTATTCACATAGTCGTTTGGAATTCACGATTCGATGCGTGTAATTTATTCATACATAGAACGCTCTGAATTTCTCTAACGTTTAATTGCATTCTGAAAACACGTAAATCGCATCTTTCAAAGTCGCCTATCTTTCACCACCATCTACGAGTAATATCCCTCCTACAAAACATAAAATTTACACTTAGGTCACTCTTAGAAATCGTTTAAACACTCTGAAATTCTCTCGTGTGTTAAATATATTCGTAAAAATCGCTTATCTACCACCAACATCCCTCCAAACACCTCAAAATGAGAAAAATGAGTAAAATGAGCCTTAGCCCACTCTTGCACTCAACTTTACACCTATATAAGATATTGCAACCCACCACTCTGGTAAGTCGCCTCCAGGACAACACGCCATCAACATCGTACAGAGCTCCTGCTACCCCCACCCAAAAAAAAAAGTAAATAAAGTCAAGAAAAAAATTAATCCGGTAAAAATCAATCATTTCAATCCATTTAACACTTTCAATCAATGTAACCCTTTTTGATTAAATCTTTTGATCGGATTAAGGATTAATCCAATCAATCAAATCGATAATCCATCAATTAATCCGAATTAATCCCAGGCGAAGTAGAACCCCGCCCCTACTGCTTACGGCTAAACTGCTTCCCGCACCTGTCGCACCAATATAACATGCAACAGGGTTTTTCGGAACAACTAGAGCGTTCGTCTTGCCGTACATTGCGGCCGAAAGCAAATGTCTCATCACAAAAGTGGCACTAATGACAACGTAGTGGTTTAGGAAAAGACACGGACCTGTTGGAGAAGTATGTGTTGGAGCTAAAGAATCAGGTAACGTCGGCAGTTGTGTTATAGGTACCTAAGCGGAAAAGTTAAATGCCTCCATTGAAAATTTCGTAGGCGTCACAGCCAAAGAAGTCGATGGTGCTGCACTGGTGGCAGTAGTTGCTGGTAGTGATGTAGGTACTGCAGTCGCAGGTGAAGAAGCTGATGGATCATTCGAAGACATCGTTGAACTAGATGGTGCTGCACTGGCAGAATTAGATGCCGCAAGTGACGTAGAGATCACAGCTGAAGAAGGCGATGGCGCTGGTAAAACCGGAGACGAGTTGCGCTTGGTCTGGGGTCGCCAGTCGTCTGGGCTGCCGTACCTCACTTACGTGAAGAGTGAGGAAGGTAGAGAAGACATAAACGAGCTAAAGGAATTCATTATGGCAGGTCTCTAATGCAAGATTTGCATGCACTCTGTTGTAACTTGTAATATGCAACTTCATGACTAAGTAGTTAGTAGGCTTAGTTTAAATAAAGTAAGAGCGTACGGCAGAAACAATCAATACCGCGGGTAAAAGAATATATTACGTACTATTACTGTATGTTGGGCTAACAATAATTTTAGTCGTGTGCTTAGATTTTATATTTTCCTTATACAGGTATTAACTACTTCTCTAAAAAGAAAAGTAAGGGGGGCATGGCGGAAATTTGAATTTTGCCTAGGGCGACGAAATAGCTGGCGCCGGCCCGGCTTATAATACTATATTGCAACAGAAAATACACACAAGTGGCGGGAGTTCAAGCTGCTTACGCAAGTTGAATATCAATGGACAGTTAGGACTTCATGAAACCTGGAAATTGTGTTGTTGAGGATCAGTAACAGTGAATACCTAGCCAATACGATACGAAGACGCCAGCTTGTCCACTTCAACTGCAATGTTGTATACCCCGGATGATTTTTCTGGATGTATGCTAACTGAGATTTTATGTTTCAACCTGCTTTCATATACTGCAGTTTTAGTTTGGTGGGAAAAGAGTATAAAAACTTCGCGTGTGTATGTGTGTATGTGTCTCTTGTCTATGTCGGTGTCTATGTACATAATGGGGCTGAATTCAGCAAACAAACTTCGTCAGGCGATTCGTTGTGCAAAATAAATTGGGAAATATATGGAACACTTTCTACCTAACCGAATATTAAGTAAGATGTGCCTAATTGAAAATTGAGTTTTTAAACTGTTTCTTTTTTGCAAAATGTCGGAAGCGAAGTGAAATTAAATGACTATTTTCTAGACATTGTTTTATGTCTTCGGGATTTTCAACCTAAGAGGAAACACTCGTTAGTACGCCCCACCGTAATGAAAATAATAGGGCTGGCCACCAACTTCTGGCGGTAGTGATACAGTTCCAGGGGCGTAAGCGATACCAACACTTCCTGCAGGGTATTACATATTGACTGTCGCGAAAACAAGTAGGCACCTTGACTACTGTATGCTTGTTAATGTATGGTACATGCTGTTTACAGTAAGTGTTCAAAATGTCCCTACCGTCGTCTGTGTAGTGAGCACAGCAACATAACGTACACGCAAGTAGGTAGTACTGCCTACGTACTTGGCACTTTATAGCTGCAGCCGAAGCTTCGTGTCAATTTTAAACGAAAATGGTTAGTCCGGGGCAATTGAAGCAAGATGACAATTTCTGTTAATTAAATAATACTGCTCAATAAATCAGCATCATGAGTTCATAATTCCTGTTATCTACAAAACGAGGGTGGCCATTCCTTTTATTTTCATAAGGGAGGGAGATATTATTGAGATTTTGCTATTGCTTTGAAGATCCCGAAAGCATAAAGCTATGTTCGGAGAATTGTCAATAAATTTTACTTCGTGTCCGATATTCTGCAAAAATACAGTATCAAATCTCGAATTCCGTCCCATTCTGTATAGCCTATATATATATATATATATATATATATATATATATATATATATATGCACATATATAAAAGCTTTCCAGTCGCCGTCTATACTTCATTAAGTAGGTATATTTATCGAAGTTTTTATTTTTACACTATATAACCAGTGATTTCGATTCGGTTTTTTTTTTTTAATATAATTCATTTAGTATTGCTAGTAATCGAATGTTAAGGCTCTCTTTCGGGTACGCATGCATGGAGAGGTGGCTTGGTTTGGAAAAGAAAAAAGTGTTGGGGGGGGGGGGAGGATGGACGAGCAGAGGGCGGAACATGTCGAACCAAGCGACTTCTGTGACAAGCGTGGCTGTGAAGTGATACACATGCACATGTACCTGACCAGTAAATCACTGCAGGTTGTATGGCTGTCGCATGGAAAGGAAGTAGCAGGAGGGGGGGGGGGAGGAAAAGTGATGTACGCGATGCCATGTACTCTCCCATGGCTAATATCATACGCAATCCTGCCACGGACATCTGTAAATTGCGGCTTGAGGAAATTATTAGGCGTTGGCGTGAGAGAGAGAAAGAGAAAGAGAGAAGGGAGGGGGCGAGAGTGAAAGTGTGTGAGTGGGACAGAAAGCAAGTGGCTGCGCATCATAGTACATGTTCAACAGATATGAGTTTATGAAAAACCTTCCCAAAGAGTTAAAGGTTACTCATTTAAGAGTTCAGCTGAGTTCTAGGCCAATTTTATCGTTAACCAACCAATTAATTTACATTCAAGTGTAAATTGAGAGCTAACACACTTCACGCCGAGCGCTTTGACCATGACAGGGGATACACATTAAAATACTTAAGTTGTGTAATATTTTACTTTTCAAATCAATCTGCTGATAATCAGGATAATGGTATTAATCACACTACTATATATGAATATTAATTAGTGTTTTTCGTACTTAAGCCACAAGTGCTTGAAAGTGCATGTTTTTAGAGTAGTTACCATTAGCCAGAGCTGTGGTTTATCTGGAAGAGTCAACTTTGCGACGAGGACCAAGGTATTTATCTGTGATTTTAAGTATGGTCGGAAAACGAGGCGTACAAACTTCTTCCTCTCTTGACCAAAAATCATACAAAGGGTAGCTCTGCCTACATCCCTCATCCAGTCCTACATGAGTGGGTAGTGCATCGTGTACATTCTGCATTACCTTCGGCTTATTTTTGGGGAAGAGCAATGGGCACGATCTTAAATGTACTGATTTTTCGGAAAACCTTTTATTCCAGGTTTGGTGAACTTCGTGGCCAAAGCCGCTAGCTAGGTGCCTTAGGTGCACTACGTCTCGGGTTCGAATCCCAGTTAAGCCATATGTAAGAGAACAATTGGATTCGTAGTCACGAGCGAAAGACTTTTAAAGTCTCTGCCAGCTCAAGCGGTCCCCATGCCTGGTTTACCAAAAGGAATACTTGCCTCCCAAGGTGCACTTGAATCAAGGGCAATAGTGATGGTTTCTGCTGGGGTCGGGCTGGTTGACTCCTCAACAGTCAGTTCGTTGGAGTCCAAACAGCAATTTCAGTTGTGAAAATAATTCAGCGGCATGGCAGTGGACAATATGTGCTGCAGGTCGTGCGACGTGCATTGGCCGGGCTGTTTGGAATATCAGCACTTGGGTTGGACAAGCGAAGGCCGTGTCATTGAGTCGGGAAAACACCACGAGTGTCAATGAAAAGAGAAGCATAGCAGTGGTTGACTTATGGCCTCATTTGAAGTTCCCTCTTTTTTGTCTAGGGGGGTAGGTAGGATGTAACGCTTCGACTGCGAAGTCATAGCAGATGAAGCAAATTGCTCAGAGAGAAGCAGGAGAGAGGAATAAACAGCCACAGCTTGCAGTGCGGAACCATCCCAGCAGTCGCCAGGAGTGATTTCGGGAGACCATGGGAAATAGAAATTAGGACGGGCGGACCGGGATTCGAACCCAGGTCCTAAGGAATGTGAGTCCAGAGGTTAATCACTGATGAGCCACTACTTTCAGTTTCTTGGCTAGCGAGAGTGGGAGACTCTTCTTCTGGACTCTCGTTTCGGCCGTTATGTTCAGGTCACATGCGTTAGACTCGAGCTAGCAGTGGTTAAAAGTTCGCTAAATTGGAGTTGGGGGGGGGGGGATAATTCTTCCCTGACTGACAACATGGGGAAGGACAAGGATAATGAGATAGAAGTGAAAATACGCAATACCATGGAGTGCTATGGCTAAGAGTGGAATATGTATTGCTATTGTTTTGTGTAACATAGTTTATACGGAGCAATCTACATTATCGAAGAATGCAATGCTTTGAGGTTATTTAGAAACAGAGTTCTTGAGTAATTTAAATTCTACTGAATATCTCATAGATAATTTAAAACTGGTGAATTCAATACTCTAGTGATTCTATTATTAACTATTACTCTCTAAGAAATTTATGAATTTGTTTACATCATTAAAACATTCCGGTATATTGACACTAAGGCATCTGTTCCCATAATTATGTTATCTTTAAAAGAAATTATTTTAACCGTCCAAACACCCGCACAGCTGCAGCGCTGTTGATATTTCCGTCCCAGTCCCTACTATATAAACCCATCATAACAACGAAGGCACGTAGCGGAGAGAGGATATCGAGTCTGCCAAGTATTGGACTGTAACCGTGTTTGCCTTGCTCTCTGTTGAAGATTTTAATCGATTTTGCTACAGGTCACCCCTCGTCCATCGATGTTGTGTGCTGTCAATAGTTAACTGGATATGATAATGCAGTTTTCTCGATAATCACATCAAACTTCACCGCAGAGTTAAACAGCCTACAAAAGCCTGTGGCTGTTCACTTCAATAAATCGTTATAAAAAAAAGAAACTTATTTAACAGTAATTGCATAAAATTATTAGAAGTATTCATGAAAAAATAGGGGTCCCAGTGATAGCGGCTAGTTCGCCAGTCCCCACACTGAGAAAAATATTTTTGCAGGGAATTCATTCCGACAAATAATGTTGTAGTAAACACAAAATAATCTTGTAGTGGCCACAAAAGTTGAATGATGACAGCTAAATAATTTTGTGTTCACCCTAAAAAAATTTCTCAAGTTTATTACCGACAAAATATTCTGCGACTGCGATAATATATTTCACTGCATCACGGTGATTCGGGTTCGATTTCCAGCGAGAGTCACTCGCGAATTTTCGTTTGGCGTATGTGCCTGCGGGGTTTTCTCTGGGTGATTCTGTTATAGTCGTTGACATATCATACCACCTGCCTGCCTCCCCCTATCTCACAACGTCAATTTTCTCGGCATTGTCGAAATGTATAAAGGTCGAGTTATCTTACCGTATTTGATACGGCGAAAACGTAGTGTATTCGGATCACGTGGGCTTCAACTAAGTTCAGCATACTGTTCACTTGAATAAGTGCTTTGATATGCTAGTTCACTACTTTCGACTATGTAGTAACGCAAATTAGATTTAAGTCTAGTTACGCAAAATACTTTTTTGTTGTTATCGTAAAGACGCGGGTATGTTGTAAAACCAAATGTAAATAAATGAGAAACCATTGTAGAATAAGGATGAGCGTCCCAAACACAAGCTTAAAATTGAGAAAATCTGCAAAGTTCTTGTATTTAAACTTTTTTTTAATATTCGGTTTTATCTTTAAACACGTGTTTTATGAAAAAGAAAAAATCATGTTACCTAACTTGATTATTTAGTATTTGCGTTATAACTTTGTCAAAAGTTTTACCAAAGCACTTACTTAAGTAAACGGTGTGGTAAGCTTAGTTGAAGACACGTGGTTTCGGCTGTTCTGTCGGAAGAAAATTAGTTTAGTAATGGGACACGCAGATTGGTTACTGCTCAGTAGGCATGAGAACTCTATTTAAGTATTCACTCTAAAGTTTGAACTCGTGATTTTAACATTTCTGGCCGGAGTTATTGAGCCAGCTTTGGGGCAAGACTTAAGTCTACTCAGGTCAGTAGCTCGATGCATTTAGTTTGGCAAGTAAAATTTTTCGTCGCCTGGTAGCACTGGTGTTGCATGTGTACCGGATTTTTATTTTTTGTATGTAATTAAATGGGATCGTTGCAATTTTTTTTATCAAATAAATCTATTGTTGTATCGTGTTAGAGCCAACGTAAAGAATAAACTTCGTTCTTCGCACTAGAGTGGAAACACAACGAAGTCGTAAATTGGATTTAGCAAAACTTAGCTTTAAGCCCCTGTCACTCTGTCACATTTTTTCCGTCAAAATACTTCAAATAAATTTGGTTAGATAAAGTTGGACAGTTATGACATCATCGAAACGTCATAAGCGCCGCCATATTTGTCTGAAAATGTGGGATAGCTTCAGTTTCCATCGAACATTTAAAGATTGGACCGGTTCTAAAATTTATTTTGTGTTTGACGGACTCAGCCAATCAGAATCGTGCACGACAATTGCTGGAAACGAAGTAGGTCATGAATGTATGTAGAAGCTGAGCTGTCTGGTCATGAATGCTATTTTAAGTGAACTTTGCACATAATATTACGAACTCAGATGCATTAAATTTCATTGTGCAGGAAACATCACTGATAAATAAAATTTGAATTTAGTAAAGAAGCAAAAATAAAATACAACATTCCTTACATTTGTTCCTGTAATGGACTGTATGGAAAAACAAAAGCAATATCTCATTATGAAAACAATTTCTAAATAACTCACAAATATACTCTCCCAGTAAATAAATTTGACAGTGTGACACACTTTCAAACACATTCAAGATTATTCCATACATTTTGTTGGATGGAAAGATTTGATGGTAGTATATTGTCTTCAAATTTTATTGTCAAATATAGATGAAGGGGAAAATTTGGACAGTGTGACAGGAGCTTTACACAATTACATTATTTAAATATCACATCCGAATCGAAAAATATTATAGCGAAATGGTTAAACATGAAAATTTTAGGACTTTTCTGAGCAGAAAGGAGAAACAAAGTTCCTTTCGATGGCAACTATATATTTTCCGCACTTACATCTGTAACGTTTACCCATTGAATTATACTTGCTTATGAACACTCACTGCCAAAGACAGTTGTATTTTTACTGTTTGCTCTTCAAAACACCATAGGAGGTTGTGAATAATAGAGTAGTTACGAAATAAAGTTAATACTTAAAATGTTGGCTCGGACAAATATATACAACTAGGGGTTAGCCCGTGACTGTGTTTTCAGTATAGTGATATGCCTACAATATTTACAATGTTAAAAAATTTGGTTATCATACAAAGACAAAAACCATATTTGATATTTCTCTATCCACTGCACCACTGCGGCCCCACTTGGAATCGCTCTAGTCATTTGACCACTGTGGCACCACTTAATTAACACAACATTGAAACGAGACATTTAGAGTAAACAAAAATGATATTCCATTACTTTCATATCTCTATGCAATAATCTCTATGCATTAATACAAAACTTTCATAGGAAAGAGTAATCTAAAAATGAGTTTGTAGTGTCAAAAGTCATGATTGCGTTATCTGATCTTGATGAAATTCGAACTTGTCCTGTATTTGACCGGGAGTATTTGCTCTGCAAAATTTGAAGAACTTTTTTGAGTTTCAAGGGACTTGGAAGTATTAAAGAGGGACGGACAGAGAGACAGAGCTCGTCCTATTATATAATAGGATCATTTGAGCCAAACAACATCTTTTACACAAAAATACATATATAGAATTTCTTAATTTCCCGCCAGTTTAAAAGCGACCTATTTGGAACACCAGCGCACCTTGCGGCGGAAAATTTCTCTGTGCCAACCTCTCTCATAAGAAATCTCATTTTGTTCCTAACATAAGTAGAACTAACCTTATTCAGGGACGTGCGCAGGAGACGAAAAATAGTTTATAATCTGTCCACAGCAAATTGAGCACTTTTGAAAGCCCTGCTTAAGATATAATTGTATGCACGTTGTGTGTTCTTCCGCCTTAGGTAAAATTATCATACGCCTGTCAAGTCAAACTGTAAAATTATTAAAAGTAGTAAATATTTTTCAAATATATTCATTTTTACACTTCGATGCATAAAATAAACAGAAAGCGAAAGAAATAATTTACGTTATAACAAATTGTTACTTAACACTTTTTTCGATGGTAAGACATGGAACTACTTTCCATCCATCATTACCAACTTTACTGGGCGCATGTCACTCAGTACACAAGTTAAAATATATGCAAGTCAGGACAGTGGCTTTTTTTATAAGGTTGATTTCAAAAGTGCTCACTTTATCATGTACAGACTTTACCTTTTATTTAGTATACGAGTGAAAATCACATTTTTCTGAAATATCGCAAATTTTGAGCGTGGTAATCATGATCTGAGGGTGATCACAGTGATCAGGCGTGATCTTTGCAGGACGATTGGTTAGGCGAATTGCTGGTTAGGAAATGTGGATGTGATCAGATAGTTGTAATCAGGAGCGATCAATGTCGTTTTCATATCTTACGATTCATGATTCTTCCAAGTCTTGGAGTTAAAATTAAGCATCTTCCTCTCAGCCACAACGCTTCCGTCTTAGTTTATTTTTTACAGTTACATAACACAGTGGCAAAATTACATTTACAGAACTGCTCTAGGTAGTCAATTCAGGATCGTATGTGAAAAGTAAACAAACGGTAAGAGTGCCACTAAAATAAATACTTGGCAATTTCTTCTTTAATGTAACTAGTAACTTTAAATTATTATCATTTCCAAAGATATTCTGAAAGTTCAGATAGAGCACGTGTCGGTAAAAGTGTAACCAAACAAATCTGGCAGTGCTACTCACCAATGTGACTACCGAGTGCACAATAGAAACGAAACATTCACATGCGTCGCTTAGTTTGGCCAGGAAGAGTATTCCAGATACTCAAAACAATTTTCAGTTGAAATAAATAATTACTTGAATAATGTGTTCAGAATACAGTCACTGTTGAAGTAGTGTATGAGTACATTTATGTTTCTTTTTTATGGGGGAAGGAAAGCAGAATTAGCTGAATGAATTTTATCCTTAGGATATACACATGATTACTATTGAGTGGTTGATTTTGATCTCGTCTACTGTGTGTTTCTGATAATTGGGGATAATAGGCGGTTGAGAGGTCTGGTTTTTAATTTTATTCAATGAACGATACCCGAGGTTTGGACTAGTGCTTTAGAATAAAAAAAATATATATTTTTTTAATGTTAGGCTGCGGTGGTTTAGATACAGATGACCATATATATATGCATTATATATTTATGTGAAATTCGTTGGAATCGATTGTAAACGCTTGTCGTTCCTATGCATATATAGCCATGTTAATTTTACTACTTGGGCTGGGCTGTCATTTCTCCGTTTAAGTGACTAATACGAAGAAATTCACGGTTACATTAAATGTTGATATTTACAAAATAGATACTGAACGTAATTACATTTAAAGCGTAGTATCCAAACAATAAAAATATGTTATTACGTAACTACTCTGTGTCTATTTCTGTTTCTGTGGTGGTTATAAGTATTTTTATAGTGACTAGACTACGGAATTGGTTGTTCATCACCATGAATGTGTGTGTGTGTGTGTGTATATATATATACATATATATATATATATATATATATATATATATATATATATAGACACACACACACACACACACATGTTACCACAACAAAAAAACAACTTGCTGGTCTTTTATTGACTTTGTTCTCAGTTGACCAGTATCATCTTTGTTAATTATAAAAGAAAATTGTAATTACTATAAATGACGTATTCGTGTAGAATGACAGAACTTCCGTTCATCTCCGAATTCACTTATAGAAAATCTACAAGTTATACAGATAACACTTATTAGAGTAGCAGTTGTGTAATAGAAACTTTGCGATTTTAGAGATATAGTGAACAGCTAACAACGCACTTCAATTACCATCTCTGCGATTTCCATCAATTTTGAGGACGTTCAATGCTATACATAGCTTGAATGTAACTTTTTTGTTTTACAGTATTAGTTTTTGAAAAATGATTGTGGCTGTTTATGACATACATACGTTAACAACATAAACAAAACCTAAAACCCACCATGTTTAGTATTTTAAAATAAACTAATACTGTAACATTCAATTTTACAGTCCTTTTTTTTTTTTTTTTTTTTTTTTAAAGCATGCAGCGAAATTTCCTTTCAACTAAGTTAGTTTTCATTCGCTTTATTTTTTTTTTGCGAACACTATTGACGATTTTTCTTTCTGCGCGTTTTTCGAACCAATAAATTGACAAAAAATTCTCATCACGAAACGTAGGTAACGACCTTGAGAAGTTTTCGATAGCTGTAAAGTCCAGCGGCCGTTCCAGATGACTGGAGCTCCGGAGCCCGGGGCCAAATTCATTATCGATTCGCGTTACGGCGATATTGGATGTGGATTCCTATCTATATTGCCATCACGTCCCGGCTGGGAGCCGCGGCAGCCCTCGAGGGCTCGGCATTCCTGTCTCCCTTCCGCCCTGCCCGCTGCAAGGAGCGCAGGATCGCTTTACGACCCCTTCCCAGGACCTTCTTGCTCCTTTTATAAGTATTTGTCTGCATTCCTACCGCCCATTTCCCTTCTAATCGTCACTCATTTCACGTATAACTCACCCACTTCCTAAGGATTACACCCTTCGGTAAGTGGAATTTAAATTGTCGGTACGTGACACACATATTCTCAAATGTGTATCGCACACATTCATAAAAACACCTACTGCATTTAATGGAATTTACATTATAGCTATGTGTTAGCAAATTTTATCAAATTCTTGTACAATGGCGAGTTTAGGTGTCTTCGTGGAATGCATACAGGGAGGAGTTGTAAGTACATGTGTGATCATACCTGTTTTGAAAGAAATGAGTATTTGGTATAAGGAAATACATGTTAATAAAATTCTGTTTTTGAAGCCAATTTTAAATATATAAACTTGAAACAGAAACCTAAGAGTGAGAAATGGTATTCTCAAGCTCTGTAAAGAGGCAAATATAACGATTTGTTTTTCAATAATTATTTATTTAATTTATAAATTTTCTGATCTTTCTAGTAAAAAGGTAATACATTAATCTTAAAAAAGGCTTCGATAAAAAAACACATATTTTTTTGCTCAAAAAGTCTTTAGTTTATATATATAACAAAACTACAAAACACCGAATTTCATTAACATGTATTTCCCTATACCAAATATGCACTCCTTTCAAATCAGGCAACATTCTAAATAAGCCTGGAAGAGAAAATAAACGATTGAAAAATGAACTAAGGAAAACCTTCCTAGTTCGCGTTTAGTTACGGAAAGAAACTTCGAAAAAAAAAATATTTGGCGTAACCGCACATGCTTTAGTGTATATACTGACACGTGTGTCTATAAAATTGGCTCAAAATCATGAATTGTTCTTCTTTTAAATGTGTTATAAACTTTATATTTTAAATCTCATATATTGAAGCCGGCAATTTTTTTAATATATCAAAAGTTAGGGTAATAGCAGCATATTTATATTTGTAGCAATTTCACAGTGTGTCTTCATCGCCTTAAGGACACCGGGAATCAGTTACACGACAATATTAGTTTTTATGAGTTGACGAAAGTTACGTGGCGAGCAGAAAGAATAAACTAAACAGGCTGGAGATAGGCTGCCAAATAAATTACAAAACGTACGTTATCAGCCTAAAAGTGAAGACTACCTTTCCGTACTTCGGAGGACGGTCGGAAAATTTAAAGTGAAACTCGTAGTCAGTCGGCACTTTTACCAAAAAGTCCTTCATCTCGTGAATTACTCTGATTGTTTGTTAGCGACCTCCACTTCGCGCTTCTAGCAATCGAGGACTATCAGAGGTGTAAGAAAACAGATGTTCTCAGCGGTGCTACATTAGCACGTTAGATTACAATATCTAAGACCGTGGCTCCAATTCAGCCAATAATGCGAGTGTATAAGAACTAAAATACTTTGATTTGATCTGTGATGCCCAAGTAAAGACTAAAAACTTAATTTTTATGATGATTTATGGTATTAATGAAATTGCATATTGAGATGACGGTACGCTGAGAGAAAATCGAAGAAAATTTTTTGTTTGTATAGGGTCAAATATATTGCCCTAACAAAATATATTGTTGAACAAACAAAATTTGAAAAGCAAAAAAAAATTACTTTCGTTCGTCTAACAAAATGTATGTTTGAATAAACGAAATCTCTGTGTAAAAAAAAAAAAAAAAAAAAAAAAAATTAGACTGTCAACTAAAGATTTTGTTGAATAAACTGTATGTACTTGTTTGGCCACTCATTTGACTGCCTTAGTTCGAAAATACTGACAAGTATAGCTATAAAACTTGAAATATTTGTTTGCACACGTTGCCCAATATTTGCAGCTTATCTATTTAAAAGCTTTCTGCGGTCATCAGTTGTCTCATTATCTGAGATTGCTAAGGCGTAGGGCTCGGACGCGGGTGATCTAGGTTATGTCGGCGCAAACTGTTAAATGTACGTGTAGCCAAACAAATCTTTAGTTGCACCAATCAAATCTTACAGTTTGGGGCAACCTAATAAGAACAACAAAATAATTAGGTTTCAGCAACAAAATATTTCATTGCCCCTACACCAACTAATAATTTGGTTGTACGAAACAAATTTTCAAGAAAACCTTTTTCTCGGTGTAAGACCAAGGTAGCACACACATGAGTAATTACACTGGGTAAAGAATTTTCACGATAAAGTGAGCACTTCTGAAATCAGCCTTTAAAAAATGTTTTCTAACGGGTACACTGACTGTAATGCACCCGGTAAAGTTGGTAACTACGAAGAGAAAGTGGCTCCGTGTCTTAACGCGCAATTAAAAGTATTACGTGAACATGTAACAATAAAGAAATAATTGTTTTGCTTTCTGCATTTTTAATGCATTTAACTACATGAATGATCAAAATTGGTAAAATATTTATTTTTCTAATAATTTCACAGTTTTACTTGACCGACGCATAAATAATGTAACCAGGCCCATGGCAATGTTAACTTTACATATAGCGGGGATATATAGAATGTGCGTAATAACAGACCTTTAGCAGAGCTTTCAAAAGTGCTCACTAACCTTTAAGGTTGAGTTAAGAAACTGCTTATGGAGTACTGCACCTGTCTGTACAAGGTGAAGAATTCATTAAAAAAATAGTACAGACACTATAAAAGTTGTCAGGAAAGTACAATTTATGCTGTATATGAAATAAGAATGCATATGTTTTGCAACATTATAAAATATTTTACTAAAATAAACTTTCTAAATGTACAAAATTAATTGATTGATAGAGTCCGCATTTTTAACTAAATTTAAGCGCATTTCCGTTTTGGATGCTTCGGAAAGCGGAATTTACAAGAAAATCTCCTTCAAGAAAGATCGTCATAATATTTACTGTGATCATGGGTATATATAATATCATAGTAACAATGTATCATATCAATTTTATAATTAACTTTGTTCACGCCAGTTTCAGTCATAAATGTTTGTGACAAATGGACACACATTAAATCAATGATAAAAATTATTTCCTACATTATTATTACAATTTTCTTACACACAATCATAGTAAACAATATAACGATATTCTACGAGGAATATTTCCTTGCAAATTCTGCTTTCTGAAGCATCCAGAATGGAAACATACTTACATTTCGTTAAAAATACAGACTATTTTAGTAGATTAATTTTCTTATATTTAAAAAGTATATTTAAGAAAAAATTTCTTATAATGTGGCAAAATATATACATTCTTATTTCATATAAGGCATTAATCGCACTTTTCTACACAATTTTCATGGTGTCTGTACTACTTTTTTTAAAGGAGTTTTTCATGTTGTATAGTCGGGTGCAGTGCTCCATAGGCAATTACTTTACTTCAACCTGAGAACGTTTGCCTCCAAAATGTAGCTGGACGGTCGTTAACGTTCAGTGCGAGAGGCCCTGGGTTTGTGTTTCGGGTAAGGTAAGTCTTATGTGCCGTTTTATAACATTTTAGGGTAGTTTAGTCCAAAATTTGCCCTCTGGCTAGTTTTATGGCACAAACGGGGGCGTTCCTAAAAAATAAAACATATATAAAAGTTATTTTTGTCTGGGGCCCGTGTGCTGCTGATATCTCTGTGGCGTGACATTAATGCAATCGTCTACCCCGTTAACTGCATGTTCTCAATACGACATTTTTGGCAAAACTGTTAAACGTAGCCTCAAAAAATCGGAAATAACTTTGACATGTATACTACGTATCTTTGATCACGGTCATATTTTATCGCGTATTTTCTTGTAAACTGTTGCCAACGGAAAGACTTGGAATATTTCAGCAACAGGCAGCATTGAGAAATACCACAATACCTGCATTTATCTGACAAGTTCTTCGTCTTTACAAGTTGATGGCATCAGGAAAAGCTGAACACAAATGCATCAACAGCGACCAACTATTTACTTATAAAGTTTTCAGAAACTTACATGTAATACTTCATTTATTATTTTTTTTGCGCAAGCTTTCGTAAACCTGTAGACCTTAGTTAACGCACTCAGCTTTCATTTAAATCTCACGTTCTTCCACACTCTGAATCTGAAATAGTGAAATTGGAGGCATATCTGCAACAACCAGTGAGAATGGCTCCGCTTGAAATTATTTGCAAGTTACTGATTATTAAGGTGGCTGAATCTAGCTGATTTAGAGGTCGCACCGTGGCCTTGTAAAATATATCGTACCATTATATGCAATGACGAAATATTTGTACGTGGTGAAACATTTGCTGTTTGTTTGGCATCGTATATTTTTACGCAGCGTTAAATGGACGAACATTGTTATACAGTAAGAAGGGCGGCCGTCTTGCGATCGACGTCGTACGATTCCAGTCGCCTTCACAATTTGTGGGTTGAAAAATAAACTTAATTCTTTTAAAATCGGCAAACATGTTTTCCATGTGATTAATTGTATACCAAATATCAGCGTTTCTATCTTAAGCACGAGTGAACGAATCAGACATAAGAATGAATACCACACCGCGACACTAACTTCCCGTTCATTCGACTGACTGGCCAATCCTTAACTGACTTTCAGTGACTGTTCATGAAATTAAATCACTGATTCGGGTTTAGAGTGTGACTTTCGAAATTTGGTACTCATGCCCTGGAGTGCTTAGGAAGTTATGTATTTTTTTTGTATTGGATTTCAACTGCAGGCATATCATTATCCTTGGTTCCTCGCACTTTAAAATCAAAATATTGAAAACTGCTCCAGATAAGCAAATTCGACTGCAGATCTGTTGAAACTGCTATACTTGAAACAGTAACATTCTACTTATCGTTTTTAATTGCTGGTATAGCACTGGGTGGCAGTCACACCTCAGTACTGGTTCGCGAGTAGATTACGGCTCATTAACAGAAAGAAGTTTTAAAATAGTTCTACTGATTGAAACTACTGATTCATATTTAGTGTGTGATGGGTAACTTTAACTTTTGATCGTTTTCTCTTTGCCAAGTTTACTGTGACCAGAATTATAGACGCGTATTCCTGCCAATGTGACATCGCTTGAAGCATTTCGCATTCCAGCCTGTTCAGTGCAATTTATGCAGTAGATCTGTCGACAATATGATAATGTATTTGCTGGCCGATGAGTTTATGTAGAAGGTTGGAATAATACCCATATACATTGTACACGTCATTACGTAAACGAACGTGCACATTGCCAGTATCAAGTATGCGCTTTATGAAGACGATGCACAACCTATACGTATTTAAAAGAAGCAGGTTTGACTACATTATAAAACAACAATCTTCCGGTGCTTTTTCTCGCAGTTATTTCCCGTGTCGTAAAGAATAATGTGGACATATAGTTTTATAAAGGCTGTTCACGGTAAAGCGAGCACTTTAGAAATTAACCTTAGAAGAAATTCACTGCCTCTGCCGGCATATATTTTAATGGGCGCACTGAGTGGCATTCGCCCAGTAAAGTTGGTAACGATGAATGGAAAGTAGTCCCGTATCTTAACATCGAATGAAAAGTGTTAGGTAAACATTTGTGATAACTTAAAATTATTTATTTCGCTTTCTGGTTTTTTAATGCGTCGAAGTGTAAAAATGAGCAGATTTGTAAAGTATTTACTTTCTTAATAATGTCACAGTTTCACTTGACCGACGCATGAATAAAGTGATGACGCCCATAACAATGTTAATTTTACATAAGGCGAAGAATGCACAACGTGTATACAAGTAAATCTTAAGTAGAGCTTTCAAAAGTGCTCAGTTTACTGTGAACAGCCTATAATCGTAAAATTGTCAGCATATCGCATTTCCTTTTGGTTCCACATAAACCAGAGTAAAAAACTGAAGCCGTTTTCACTTGTAAACGTTTAAAAGTGTTCCGTATATTGGATGATTTCCATACTGGGATAAGCGATTACTAACTGCGTCCCCTTTGCACAGTTAAAACGAAGTCCTCTTCAACGCACCATATCTGACCATGCGTTGTAAAAGACAAGCAATCTCTGTGACGCAGCAAACGTGTACAACAGCTTCGTTCACTGCAGAACGACAACACGTTTATTCTTTTAAAGTCTGTTCACTTTTTAAATCAACCGTAAAAAAAAGTCACTGCTCCAACCTGCATGTAATTTTAACGGGTGCCCTGAGTGACATGCGCCCAGTAAAGTTGGTAACGATGGATAGGAAAGTAGTTCCGTATCTTAACGTCGAATGAAAAGTGCTGGGTAACAACTTGTGATAATTTAGATTATTTCTTTCGCTTTCTGTCTCTTTTTTTAATACATCGAAGTGTAAACATGAGCAGATTTGTAAAACATTTACTTTGTTAATAATTTCGCAGTTTCACTTGACCGACGCATGAATAAAGTGATGATGCCCATGACAGTGTTAATCTTACACAAGGCGGAAGAATACGCAATATGCATACAAGTATATCTTAAGAAGGGCTTTAAAAAGTTCTCATTTTACCGTGAACAGCGTGTACCGTTAAAAAGAAACCGATCTTCAATTTGCCATTGCATTTTGCTTTATTTTCAATGAGAGTAACAAATAATTTTTCCCGCCATCGTCTAAATAATTCGTGCCTTGACAAATCGCTGTTTGAGGTACACATGCAAATTAATTGAAAATGCCATGAATTAAAAGAAAACGCATCATCCTGCTTCTATGCGTTAGTAGAACCATCAGAAATTTCGTTTCTGGTAGCAACACGGATACTAAGATATCCGAACGCAAGCAACAAAAGCATGCCTCGCACGTTTGTGGTTCACGCGTTACGCCTAATCATGGAAATGGCCGCGAAAAATCCACAAGGAGCACTTTAAATAATATAGCACTCTATCTATAACCCATTGACGGTTTATTAGGATGTGTGGAAACAAACCTTTGAAACTTCACCCTAGGAGTAACACGTCAATCTGATTTTTAAATAACTTTTATACCACAGATATGCAGCACTGTGATTAAATTCAAAGTAGGATTATATTTTTGAACAAACGAATCATTAACTTAGTATGTATTATAAATTGAAATACTTATTTCGTATTCAATACGAATTACAAACAGCGAGAGCAGCAATGTGTTGGCAACGGGTATTAAGAAACAGTTCAGAGTTAAATAATTTTTTAAAACAATTTTTGATAAGCTATTTGTAAATTAAACTTGCCTATTGAAATAGTTAAATTTTTTGGTAGCACTGATGGAAACATTTTCCATTGTCACAGTCAAAAATATCAGTTCAAATTACGGTGCGTCGGCTCTAGTGATATGGTGTTCTGGTTTTCGTCCGAATAAATAACTTAATAGGTGGAGCGGAGCTTCTCTTTCTCTTTCTCTCTCTCGAGAAGTTTCGCACCACTAGTAGTAGCAGAAAATTATACATGTTTTCAATTTTAACATATGCCATACTTATTACAGTAAAAATTATTTTTTAATTTGTAATTTACAACTGAAACGAGATTTTAATATTTTAATGTTTATTATAATATAATTAGATATGATGGCGGGACGACTACAAATCCGAAGTTGGCAGAAGTGCGGCGACATGACATGGAGTGTTGCTTTTGCTGAATGAAGTGTTAATTTTTCTTCCTGCCAAAAAAATACTTAAAATTACCACATCAAGTTTTTACACGTTGTGTTTTTTAAACCTGCCTAGGAACGTTACGTGGTTGTGATGAATCTGTTTTCCACAGCAGGAATAAATATACTGTAATGTGTGTCGTGACTATTGCGTGTGAAAGGGTATCTTTGTATCTCAGTCACGATGGGCCAGCGTGAGCATGGTTGCAAATATTGGACGTGCGAAATTTATACGTTTTAACCGTGAACTGTTTTTTTTTTGACGAAATTAATTATTTGAATGTCACATCTATTTATTTATGCCAACTTCGTAACTTTTCCCTAGGTGTTTGAAACACAATTGCGTAACGTAATTACGTTTCTTTAATTTGAATGTTTGCCACAATCCCAATAAATTACTAAGCCCAGCCAGAAAACTCTAAAAAAAAAAATTAATTAATTAACCTGTAAAAACTATGTACCTATGCTAAGAAATATGACCGGAATAAAAGTTACTATAGGCCTATTTGTGTGCATGTTCACCGCTACATCTTAAGATTGTCGCTGTTACATACAAAAATAAGTGACACGAGTTGAGTACTTGAATTGACTGTATTTTTCATTGGAGTGGTTGCTCTTTCGTTTGAATATTTATTCCAACTAAGGCCGCTCTTTAAACGAAATAACCCAATATACATCAATAACAAGAGGTAAAATATTACAGTTCTTTCCCAAACAGTTGTGACAGGGTTAAACACAGTCGCGGCGAAATATCAACGTGTATTATGTACAATGTGAAATGTGGTGTATAAAAATGTGTTAACAATGTATAATAATAACCTTAAGAACCATCGTCAATACAGATATTGTTAAAAAGTCATAAAGCCGACCTATGGTCACAGGCCAAAATTGTGAACATTCGTACGGAATGGTTTATGAAATATGAGAGAATTCTTTGAACAGCTGTAGACAGTAAATAAAGCATTTAACAGTTAAGACGTAGAAGTCACATGGCAGTGTATATGTTTACATGTAGCGGAAGGATACGTAATCGGTAACCAAATGTAGAACTTTAGCAAGTCTTCATAAATATGTGAAGTAACCGTGAATGACCTATATTTTCAATTTTCACATTTCTGTGCGAGATATTTTCAATACGACTAGTTTCAAATTAACAGCATGCATGGCTAGGTTACACGGAGAGCTAATCTGTTTTGTGGTAAATATAGATTGACAGGTGTCATCACTGTTAATCTTTGTGGCTACGCGTCGATATTGAATTTGCTGTCGTCGATTAGAGATCTTCGTACAAACATTTACCCTAAGAAATAACATTTTGCAGTCGCGCTTTTCGGGTAAATATTGATTATAAATGTTTTACGGGACATCAAACATCCTTCTACCACATACAGAGCTTTTTATATCTACATTTGCTTTATTGTCGACATCTGATCAAGGATGTTAGTCAGATCCATGTATTATCAACAAACCTGAATATGTCTTAAGTAGTGAGAAGCAATGCGTAGAATAAGTGTTAAAATATGGCTACATTGCACATGCGATCATTTCTTTGAAGTCACATGCTAAAGACAGTAATTGCGAGATGTGGTTGTACGTTACAGTGTTTGTGCTGAAAGCTGCTCCTACGCCTGCTCAATTGTGATTGGGGAGAACAGGAAAAGAATTACGTTTCTTTAAACATCGGTTATTTACTTTTTTTTTAGTCACAAATCCTCTGCACATTTTGTAATTAATTGTTAAAATGGTTAGGATGTGAGTAAATATGCGGACAGATTTTATTAAATATGATGAACTCACTGATCATTTTTTGATGAAGTGTGTTTGATAATGCGGTATGTTTTAGATTGTATGTGGTTTACTGAAGTGTTTTAAATTATTTTCTTTCGTCCCA
The DNA here is from genome assembly GCA_029891345.1 of Dryococelus australis. Lineage (NCBI taxonomy): Eukaryota > Metazoa > Arthropoda > Insecta > Phasmatodea > Phasmatidae > Dryococelus > Dryococelus australis. The sequence goes on from CM056998.1 coordinate 78,698,398, forward strand.
TCGTTCATCCTATACTCACATGCAGTACTTTGTTTCGACGGACTTAGTGGCTAGTGTATTCAGGCTTAGATAAAATGAGAATATGAACTTGTTAGAAGCAATATTAAGTTCGGATTTAGACTATTCTGAAGACGTTCTCAGATTTTCCATTATTTATTTTTATTTTTTTCAGTATAGGCTATTCAGTAAAATGAGCCCTTTTGAAAGCCCTCTCGTTTGGAATAAAAGTCAATAAATATATTTTATTTTAGCCTTGCATATTAATTTCAGAGGGTGGGGGAATATATAAACTGTGTTTATTATTGACTTGGCAAAACCTGTTTGAAAAGATGGTTATAGGAGTTAAAAAAATGGCTGAATGAATAAAATAAGTAAGGGTTCAAAAATGCTCACTTTACAATGAACAGCCTATAGCACACTCGCTATGTCGTCTACACTTTGGAATCCTGCAATAGGATCCCCTGCTATGCCCCACTTAAACGGTGCATGAGGTTCAAGAGTGTACACGGCTTTTCCAGCCGAAGTGCTCCTAAAAAAAACCTACATTATATAATAAATTAAAAACTAAATTTAACAAGATTCATAACTGTAAAATAATTTAATTACAGACTAGAATTATAAAAATTACATTTTATAAAAAATTATCATTTTCCACCCACTAAATTGAAATAGCTGCAGATAATAACTCAGCAGGAGCCACGAGAGGAAGTATTTTCACACAAACTTATTTTTTTTTTTTTTCATTTATTTGGTTCTTAAAAATGTTTTTACAAGTGAAGATTTCCCGGGGCGCAAACGACCAAGAAGCCTGTCGTTAAAAGCCATACGAAAGCAAAAATAGTAATTTTACACCGCGAACATCAGGAAAGTTGCTCCATGACTAATTTGCATAATTTGGACAATCAGGTGATTACTTACCTAATTCGCAGGCTCCTGAGCGTCGGCCCTTCACAACAAGGGCCAGACCCTCCCTGCGGAGGTTCACTGGACTCACGCGGCTACATCGTCCTCGAAACTCGGCGACGACGGCGACCCTCGAATGACTACTCCTCTCCCGTATTTCCCCCCTCTTCTTTCCGCTTTCTCTTGACCTCTCTTCTCTCATCTTTATTTTCCTCTCTTTGTCTCTCTACCTATCTCATGGAGACTCGTGTCCTTAGGACGTTGGCCACGAAAAAAATTATTTTATATTTGTACCATCATTTGTCCAACTTTGTGACATTGTCAGTCTGTTCACGGTAAAATTAGCATTTTTGAAAGCCCTGCTTACGATCTACTATACACAGTGTGTATTCCTCCACCTTATGTAAAATTATCATTGGCATGGACCTCATCGCTTTATTCATGCGTCGGTCAACTGAAACTGTGAAATTATTAAGAAAGTTAATACTTTACAAATCTATTCATTTTTACACTTCGATGAATAAAAAAAACAGAAAGAGAAAGAAATAATTTTAAGTTATCACAAATGTTTACCTAACACTTTTTATTCGACGTTCATATATGGAACTTCTTTCCATCCATCGTCACCAACTTTACTGGGCGAGTGTCACTCAGTGCGTGCAGGGGCAGTGACTGTTTTCTAAAGTTCATTTCTAAAGTGCTCACTTTATTGTAAATAGCCTTTAATTACTCTTTACCAGCAAAAAAAAATGCGCTCATCGTTTTCGCATAAATACATGTCAAAATCACAATTTTACTGTTTTAGAAATGTACAAATAATGAAAACTATCTTACATACAGAAAGAAGATAATTCACACCCAAAGAAGATACCAAACGCCACTTCCAGACGAATATAAAATCGCACAAGGAGATATATGTTAAAGTTCAAAATAATTGCTGAAAATAAGGAAATTCTTGCACGTTTTTTATTTGTGGTTGCCCCTGAATGTCTGTACAATAAATTTTCCTTAGAACACCTTCCCTTTCAGTTGCCCTTATTAAATTGTTCTACGAATAGTTTGGTATATTTCATTCGTACATTACAAAACAGTACAATTTTGAGTATGACATGTCGTTTTTTTTTTTTTTTTTGCAAAAATCACGTTACCTAAAAAAATGTATTTGAGGAAAAATTTGTCATATTTTTTTCGTGGCCAACGACTTTATAACCGCTGTCGTCGGGAACGCCGCTGACCTCGCCAGCCCCAGAAAGAGACGTGTGGAGGTTCTCGAACAATCTACAACATTGAAGGCCCCCGGCCGCCCGAAATACGCGCCACGTAGAGAAAAAAAAACGCCAGCGATGAGCAATTGTCTTCGGCGGCGCTCCTCTTCACGGTCCGCGCCACAAAAAACACGGCGGACGCCCTTCGCGTCTCAGTTGCACGACTCGTCCCGGAGACGCCAACTGGCGGACCGTGGACCCAACTTCTTCCTGACGGCCGCCAAACATCTAGAAAATTATTGGCAGAAAGAAGTACACGCGACAATATTATGTCCCAAATGCCACGCTTCTTACTGTACTGTGCGCTAAACCAAAATAAGCCGATTCCAGTTGCCCGCAATGGAACATCGTTATTACAACGGTTACGGGTAGTAAAACAATAATTAAAAAAGTATTCATGTAAACATGGACTTTTATTCCGCAGTTTGAGACTACGATCACGGCCAACCACATTAATGTAGTTTCTCCTCGATTCTTTCTCAACATTTTTCAATGCAAATGTCAGTTCAGATTTTTAATATGTGATTTGCAATGTATCCGTCCATTAAACTACCGGCCTGCGGATTGCCAGTGAACGAAGGTTTAAAATTCAGGAATCTTATTAATAGATTCCACACAAAATCTTTATTTGATACTAGTTATGTGTTCATATACCTAACAGTTCATGACAGAGAGAATATTTTTTATGTGAACGCTTTTCGGTGTTTCCTGGCTTAAGAACGAAACATAGCTTATGCCTGCGGAAGGTTGTGGAGTTTAGAGAGTTGGGCAGCTCTTAACAAAGAGGTCTTGAGAGCCGATGAGGGTGAAATGAGGTGAGAATGGAGCAGTCCCGGAATGTAAGGGCGTGGGAAACGGGAGATCCCCAAAAAAACACGCCGACCAGCGGTATTGTCCGACACGATTCCCACTTGCGAGAATTCGCGGGTGGCCCGGCCGGGAATATAACCCTGTTCTTACTGGTGGGAGGCGAACAGTCTAACCGCCCAGCCACCGGGGCCCCATATCTGCGGTGGAATCTAAGGGCTTGCTGGTAAGGGGGCGGAAGGTAGAACTATGTCATTCACTGGTCGCCCCCAACAACAGGGCGTGGCTCCGCGACGGTTGATTAAACCATAACGGTTCGGTTGTTTCGCAAAGTACGGCTACCGCCGTGACGGGCTGTCCGGTGCAAACTGAACCAAACGCGACCGAATGGCGCGTAGGGACGTTTGTCACGTAGCGCCGCCGTCGAGCGAGAAAATACGGTGACTGCGGAGGATCGAGGAACGGGAGAGGGAGGGATGTGGTTTGAATGGTAACTCCCTGGGGGTGTTTCCGTATCATTAATTAGTTCGGAGGATGGGTCCCGACCGCGGCGTGGCGCAGGAAAATTCACCGTGCTCGGGTAATGAATCCTGGGAATTTATCGACTCGCGTGTAGCTTGTGACTGCGCGGGAATGGTCCCTCCAGCAACCGCCAAGAGGAATGGCTGGTTATAAAGTCTATTCGCGGTTTATTTACACGTTTTGAATCAAGCCTTTGATAAACCACCCCATGTATGACGTAATTGGTTGTTTTCTAAATATTCCATGTATATTACTACAAGTGTTTTATACTCGAGTTTACATAAAAGTACCTTATTTTGGGTTAAAATGAACTCTTACTGATATTTTACATACGAATTCTACTATTTCATATATAATTAATATTAATGTAAACAGAGAGAAAGTGTGTGTGTTAGTAATACCTAGTAAGAAATAGTTCTTATGCAAAATATAATTACACTGAGTGCGCGCGATAGCTGTATGTTGCCCCTGTAGTGTAATTAATTTTCTAGACTCGGTTAACCTTTTTTTTTTTTTGCATAGGGTGGAGGGATATCCTGGAAGTAGAACTTAAGCAGGGCTTCAGAAAAGTTTGAAGTAGGCCTAACCGTAAATGGACCATGTAGTTTTCTCACGGTTTCTTCACATTTCCCTGAAGCCCTGTTTTATCCTTCCGCTAAATGTAAACAAAAACAGTACCATGTGACGTATAATATTTCAACTGCCGCCAAATGCTTTGTTTGCAGTTCTCAGCTGTCCCAACAATGCTGACATATTTCAATGTGCGTAACATAAAACATGTTAATAAATTTTGACATCATTTAGGGAGATTTTATGACTTTTAACGGTATCAGTATTGATATTTAATAAACTTTTAACGTGGCCACTTTCTGAGGTCAGATCGGTAGATGAAAAATAGGATAGCTTGCGCAGTGAGCGGTGATACAACTGCGGTACTGTCCAGGAGAGACAGTAGAGGTGGGTAGTGTCTCGGCTGGACCCATAGACTAAAGATGAGGTAGACCGATCTCGCTGACTGCGCACAACCAATCTCCGTGTCCCAACATTGAACTGCTTGCTTTTATGCCAACACTTCTAGCGAAAATATCGTGGTTTGGATTTTAGGTTAGAAAACTGATTTGTAAACAAATACTTTGAGATGAATGTATACTTCCTCTGACCAATTTGTAATGCAGTTTGATTAAATTAAATCTGGTAAAAGTATTTTATTAATATGATAGTGCTTGTCATTTAAAAACTAAGATATAAAGAAACACGCTCATCACTGTTGACCATGTGACTTTGACAGTTGTGTAGGACTGGGGTAGGTCAATGTTGGGTATATGGGCAGAATACGAATAAGCAGTGTACCTCAACTTTAGTCTATGGCTGGACCACGGGCTCTCCTGGGTATGAAGCCCCCAGATGGATGTTGGAGGGAACGGATGGCGTATCGTTGCCCCCGCGACCTCCTGCATGGGGAAGGAAGTGAAGTTACATCGGTGTTACCGGATGTGTTAATTAGGAAAATACTAGAAGAATAAATATTACTTCACGATACAGAAAAACTCTTTACAGTTCACGGCAATTAAGTTTTTTTTATCACAAAGGATTTTTAATAACTTTAATATTAATTTATGACATCTGGAGGGGTAAAAGGACAGGTTACAACCCGCATGTAGACTCCCTCCCCGATTGTTCACTGGCTACACCTCTAAATGTTAGGTTTTGGCAGCTGAACCCAGCACACAGCTTCTGTTTTCAAAACCTTAATGTTGGCTTGGTGAAAGTGCGAATTCTTCTAATTAGTGCAGTATTATTGGCTGATAGAGTCGCATTTCATACTATCACATTTCGGAATCAGGGCCTTAAAGTATTTTGATCTAAAACAAATGGGAAGAAATGACAGCTAGTCTGTGTAAACGAACCATCGAGTTAAACTGAAGAACCATTTAAACAGAGTTATCTTTTTTGAGGCTCCATATAGGTAGATAAAGGTCGTTTTCTTTCTCGAACTTATTCAAATGGCATAACGGTCGTGTAAACGTGGAATATCATGACCGTCGCGATAGTTTCCTACTTGATTTCGCAGGTAAAGTACGGGCGATACTTAGAAGCCGCGGTGGTTTAGTGGTTAGACTACTCGTCTCCCACCTAGGCGAACCGTGTCCGATTTCTGGTGGGGCCGCTCTCCGGGATTTTCACACGGTTAATTAAACACTGTTTTTTACCATGCTTATTTCATATTTTTCCGCCCTTTATGTTTTCTTTCGTGACATTTATAAATTAATATTGCATGATAACTAATGACTAGTATTGTGTAGGTCAATTTTCTAATTTGTAAAAAACAGCAAAAAAATTGAGAACTCAAGTTAGTCTTTTACTAGCGTGTTATAACTAACCTTACACTATTCACTATCGACATCATTGGAAACACGCATATTGTTACGTGCTGCAGCTGGCGCCGACTCGGCTGCCCCGCGCCGTGGTAGGAGACCCACCTCGCCCTCCCCTCTACCTGGAACGATGCGCTCCCGGCCTGTTGTTCTCCGCCTTCTGGAAATCCCGTGATTACCGACAGCTGGCGCCACCTACCTTCTCTTGCCTGCTAGAGATTCCGATACGTCTAGCGACGACGCAGGAGAATGGCGAGACTGGCTGGCGCCTCGGCCCTCTGCAATGCATCACGCGAGTTGGGGAAGATTCTAGATGGTGGCCTAAGGCACTATATATACTGCCGTAATCCAGCGGCCGGGAATCTTTGATGGAGGTCGCCTGGCCGAGTGTGCACGAGCGAATACGAGTGTGGACGACGACTGGAGATTGCGGGACGACGGCGGGCGAGGTGTTCGTGACTTGAATGGACGAGAGGGTGTGAAACGACGAGTGAAGCCTACTGTGCGTGAGGGCGCTTGGAGGACTCTAGAACATTGCGACTGGTGGGACATGGAATGAACTGAGGTGGGACTGAATGGAAGTGTAATACTGATTTTATTGTAAATATTCGAACTGTCAAATATGGACGCGTAAATTATAAAATAATTGAATAGGTTGATACACTGTCTATTGGGACTGATCTTTAATTATTTAATTTCATTGATGTTTGTCGTAATTAAGAATTTTATTAATTGGTGTCAATCGTGAACAGTTAGTGATATCCATTTCTTGTGAGAAGTTGAGTTGAGAGAGTTTTTGCTGTAGTTTTTGTAAATAAAATTAGAAAATTATAATTCTTTCTTTTATTTAAGACCTCCATCCCTTAACGAACTTTGTTTAGCCCACTTAATTTCTAGAGAGAGAAATTGTGACAATATGTTCAGATTTTGAGGTACTGCAAACAAGCTGTGTTTTGACAAAAACACGCCGATAAGATTAGTTTTGTATTGCATAAAACATTTACGTTTTCTTCTGTCGAAACGTGGTATCGGAATGTAAGCGCACATATTCATAAATTCAACACCAAATTAGTACATTTTATGTTCACTTTAACACAAAGCATGTACATTTGTTTCACACAGGTATGTTTAACACATCTTCTTCTTGCTATTTGTTATCGAACTACGAACGAACCCGTAAGGTCCTTAATTTTTGCATCCAACCGAACAGCAAACGATAAGTTTGGATTACACCAGAAGATCTGTTTACGTGCAGACGGAAATAGGTTAAGTTAACATGTTAACCGGGCTTCAGACTGGCTCAGGCAAATGTTTTGAAATATGCATATCCGTAGTCCATTCGCGGTTTCTTCACACTTCTTGATTCAAACCTTTGAAAAATCACCCCAGTGATGACGTGTTTAGTTATTTCCCAAATACGCCAAGTATCACACCCATTTTATACCTGTGTTAACATAAAAGTATCTCATTTTTCATTAAATGAAAATTTCAGCTACATTTTTTTTTATAAATTATAATTTATCATTTATAATAAATATTAATGTAAACAGTGAGAAAACATGTGTGTTGGTAGCGCTTACTAAGAAATAATTCTCATGCAAAATATGATTGCAACTGTGTGTGCTCGAATTCGGTGCGTTGTCCTTTGGTGTAATTTTATAGACTTAGTAAAGCTTGGTTTGCAAGTGGCGGAGGAATATCCGGGAAGTAGGACTTTGGCAGGGCTTCAGAAAAGTGTGAAAGTGACCGTGAATGGATTATAGCACTTCCGCCTCGTTTTCTTCGAGACTTCGTGTGTATAATGAATACAGCGCCTGCAGATATGCAACACACAAAAAGCTTTAAAACCCAGCCATCGTATAGGCTGCGTCCAATTTAAGCTCGATTCACAACCATCCGTCGCTTCCGTCAATCGCCCGTCCGTCAGTCAGCCATCCGTCGATTTTTTCGTCCGTCAATTGAAAGCGACTCACAACAGTCCGTCGTCCATCGATCCGTCGGGCCAAAACATTTTCAGTGTAACCACCCAACAACACTAACTTTCTCGTGCACATGCAAATGTTTTTAATAAATGTAATGAATATATTCTCTTTCCTAATGTAATTTATCAGCATTTCCTCCGAAAATGTACAAGTCATCTTCAGTTCAATTGTTCAATTCAAAGGCGAAACGTAAGAATGTAAACAACTTCACTGCCTTGTGTATTTTATTTAAAAAGAAAAATATTCAGACAATAAACAAATGATTGTGTTCCGACAACCATGTTCACGGAATGGTATTACAAGGCGGTGGCCCGTCCGTCCGTCAGTCGAAAGTTAAAGTTTGAGATATATTTGACGGGTTGACGGATAGAAAACAAAAGTTGCCCTGCTATTGGTTGAAGATCACGTGACCGACGGACGGACGGGCGACTGACGGATAAAACGGATGGTTGTGAGTCCAGCTTAATTTTAATTTTGTTTCGTGATCGACTTCGATGGTGCAGCGGTCGGACCACTCGCCTCACACCACGGCGGACCGAGTTCGATTAACGGTGGATTGAAACCCAGACACTAGCGCGTGATAAACATGGCGGACATTGCTGTTTTCTCGGTGAACTCCTTGCATTGTCACACCACATTAGGACCTCATTCCATGTCGCTTCTCAGGGACATCGGGCAATGCGGGCCCCCATTTCTAAAGCCCACCACTGGGTGGGGTCGACCCCTATGCCCCAGATTGCATTCCTCACACGAAAATTTTAAATTCTACACCTGGAAAGAAACTGCGTATGTGGTGCACGCATCACTTTGTGAAATTTCCTGCCTCAGTATACGTTGCGACACCTAACAATTTGGCGGAGTAATTTATTAAGTTACTGTCTTTATCAAATAACATTGACCCGCCCTGGCCTCGCTTGGGTGCGATTTACAAATATGGCAGTGTTTAGGTTTACAATAAGTATTACAATAAATGCGTAAGGTAACTAGCATAGGAGTAATATTGTGTTTTTCAAAAAGTTTTCGTAACTTAACTCCTATTTTAAACCACATTTTAAAAGACAAAAATGGTTACTGTGGGCCATACTTAAAAGATAAACATATGCTGTTACGGACTTTTTTTGTAGACCTCTTTGAGATCTACCATGCTGTAGTACACTAATTTGGTATATCTCTTATGGTTTAGTCAGCGTAAGTCATGTAAGCACCCGAAAAGAGGCCTTTTTCCGACTTTATTATAAAATATTGATATCTCTCTACTATACTTATATTAAATATTCATGTTACATACACCTAAACCTTCACCAAGAAATTATTTAAATTATGGTGAAAACCACATAAAAATCCAAGTAGTTTAAAATTAACCCAATACACAGACACACGTTGCCCAATGTATACTTATCAGTAGATGGTTATCTTACACGTACGAATTCGTTCACGTGTCTTCATGTTTGTGATAGTAAGTTCTTGTTAAAATTTAACTTAAGTTTTACATATTTCACATTAAGTGTTGTAAAATTTGTTCTAATTTACTTGTACTGCAAAGAATTGTTTCTAAAGAAGTGTTTTGAAATAATTGTTTGCAAAATTACAATCAATCTTCAAAACGTACTGCTGTAAGAAAGTGTGCTGCTCCGAAAATATAAGTACTAGTGGTTTCATAGTAGAGAGAGCGAGATAGCGAGAGAGAGAGAGAGAGAGAGAGAGATAGAGAGAGAGAGAGAGAGAGAAGGAAATAGTAAGAAAATAGAATTTCTGCAAAGGGAACTTCCTTTATGTCGGCCATCAGTATTAAGCTCTATTTATTACGAATTAACTGTCGCTGTGAAGTGTAGTAACAGCTTACATGACTTCAGAAATTGAAGTGCTCAAACGCACCACACCGTAATACTATAGACCTGCACACAATTTAATTAAGTCTTCTTCCGTTAGGACCTCTAGTTTTCAAAAAACAGCCCTCCCATTTCTTATATACTTCGATAAATGCTTTAAAGTCATCGACTCGCGACAATTTATAATAATGCTGCCTTGTTGTTTCTGTTAACTGAACCTCGACGAAGGCTGACGGGAATTTTCACAGGTGAAGTTTACCTGCACCTGTGCTGCTAAAACTGAAAGTAACTGGTTTCCCACGACCTTCAAGCGAGCACTATCCTTTTATATCCAAGTTAGCGTCAGTTGCATAGAATATTTACTATAGTAATATTATTTAAGCTATTAGACTGCTATTACCAAATATATTTTTTTGATCACGAATAGTATAATCATGATTTCCCTAAGTATGTGTGTTATTTTCAGTGTTTTGTGTTTTTTTTGTTCACATTGTAAGTGTGAATTTTGTTTTCTTTTGCAGCGGTCATGTCGAGGAAAGTGTGCCTGACCGAGGAATGCGTGAGAACTGGTAAGTGATCTTTGTAACTACAACATGTCTTCTCGTCTAAAATTAATACCTTATTCGAACATGTATGCTGTCAATTAAGATTGTCAAGTGAAAAAATTACGTTCTTAATTGTAAGTATGTAAGAATTTTTTGTAAAAAGTACACATGTTAATAATTTATTTCCCAGGAATCTGTGTAGGCTCTGTACATTTAATATTCATATTTAATGTAGATATATTTCATTTGAGCTACACACGCTACCATAAACATTTGTTGCCGAAACAGAATTGATTCAAACGAAATTTCACTAATATGATACAGAAAAGAAAGGTTATTTTATAAATATTTCTCAAACCAAGCTTTATTGAAAGGTATTTCAAAGGTAAATATAAATACATTATAGAGCGAAATGGTGGAGCAGTATATGAGAACGCGGGCACAGGATTCAGGAGTCAGATTTCGAATTCGCCTGCCAACTCGGTTGACGTTACAGGCGGAGGTCGCGCTTGGCGGCCTGAGGTGGATATGTTATCGATAAAATGACCTTGTTTCACTCCAAAAATCGCCTTAAAAAATTTATGATTTTGAACCAAGTCACTTTTTCGCAATTTTTTTTTTAAATTTGACACTTGTCCCGATTGAGTCCTCAAACGAGTAGAAGCGGATTCGAAGCTCCTCGATGCGAGAGCCTATAAGTCCTCAGAGGAGCAAGCGTATTCGAGGCTCCTAGCAGAATGAGCCATTTCATTCTCATAACAGTAAAAGCGGTTTCGAGGCTGCGTGCCAGGTACAGCAGATCAGGCGAATCAGCGGTCGTAGCTTGCTCCCGTAAACACTTTCCTGCAACTCCCTCACCATCTCTCCCCCTCACACCACCACTAACCACACTCACCCCACACACCCAACCAACGTCCCCTTCCCCCATCAACCTACCACCCAATCAAAAAATCGAGAGAAATCGTAAAAAATCTAAAAAGAATATAATACAATTTAAAAAATGCACTGATTACACCTACTCCCCATGTCGAAATATAACTCTTAAAATTCGAGGAAGAGATTACACTACTGACTCCAACCTCCATATTGGATATTGGTGACCGTGACCTTAAACCCAGTAACCTTAAACTCAAAAATCAAGACAAATCGTAAAAAAAAAAAAATGAAAAACCATAACAATCTAGGAACAAATAACACCACTGACAGCAATCACCATATTGGATGTTGGTGACCTTAATCTTGAGCCCAGTAATCTTAAACCAGAAAAACTGAAAATAAAAATAAAAATCGTACATTGACGTTGACCCCAGCAAATTTAAATTTAGAAAATCAAGAGAAATAATTGCAAAAAAATAAAATAAATCGTAAAAATCATCGACGGAAAAACTACATACCTAATGCGAAAAACCAAGTTGATGTGCATGACCCTGAGGCTTCGATTCTCGTAAAGATAGCAGAGCGCACTCACTCTTTGGTACGACCATCATCCGGCGACTGAACCGTCCCTTCTATATTTCATTGACTATATAGTAGATCAATCAGCCTACCCCCCCCCCCCAACATAGAGTCTTGATTTTACTTAATACACATTCCCTCTCCCCTCCCCCTTTACCCGCACCACCATAACACATCTCGTCACTTCACTTTGCTTGTCATTTACTCACTGTAGCTTGACCCTCTCATCATCCACACACGACACCAACCCACCACTCGACTCTCCATCCCGTCACGATTAACTCGCCGTAACTCGACACCCTCAACACCCACCCTCGCCATGTACCGGCTACAGGACTCTCAAACTCCCGTCACTGACCCAACCTCATCCCCTCCACAATACCCAACCACACATAACCCCATTCCTTTGCCCCTAGTTAGTTTAAACCACTTGATTTACTCACTATAGCTCGACCGATTAGTCGGTTCCACTCCACCTTCACCAATCAGTTGCCATACCTTATGTGAATACATGCTGAAGTTCCACTCCCCTCCCCAACTAAGCCCAAGGTCACCAACATTCGACATTGTAGTCGAAGTCATTAGTGTAATATGTTCCTAAATTTTTACGAGTTATTTTTGATTTTTTACAATTTCTTCTCGATCATTTGAGTTCACGATTATTCGGTTCAAGGTCTCCAACTTTAAATACAGTGGTTGGTGTTAGCAATGTAATTTATTTGATTTTTAGGTTTTTTTCTTCAATTTTTGCGACTTTTTTTCGTTTTATTTTTAATGATTGGGTGGTAGGTTGATGGGGAAGGGGTGTGGGGTGAACGAGATTAGTGGTGTGGGTGAACCGGGGAGGAGAGGGTTGTGAGGAGGGTGCAAGATGGTGTTTGAGGGAGGGGGTCATGACCGCTGATCCGCCTGACCCGCTGTACCTGGCTCGCAGCCTCGAATCAGCTTTTACTGCTCTGACCACTAAGTGGCTCAGTCTGCTAGGAGCCTCGAATCCACTTGCTCCTCTGAGGATATTTTGGCTCTCGCATCGAGAAGCCTCGAATCCGCTTTGTTCATCTAAGGACTCAACCGGGACTTGTCACATAAAAAAAAACTTTGTAGAAAAGTGACTTTTGAGGCAAAATCATTCATTCTTGAAGTGATTTTTGGGGCGAAACAGGTTATTCTATCGTTAATATGGCCACCCAATACCACCAAGCGTGACCTCCGCTTGTGACGTCAACCGTGTTGGCGGGCGAATTCTAAATCCTGTGCCAGCGCTGTCATTTCTACATTAATTTATTTTATAATTTTAAACTGTGAGCGTTTATCTGTGATACTACTTATAGGACAGAATTAAGAATTTAACACATTTTGAAAGTTAAATTACGATGCGCCAACCACTCAGAACTCAGCCAAAGCCAGATGGCTAGTAGATTTAAATTAATAACACGGTCTACTGCTTCGTCACAGAAACATCTTTTCTACTGCACCGTCAGAAAGGACGGACTCGTCGCTGTCAGAACGAGGGTAAATCTGTTCGCTGTTACTCTATAACTGAGCATTTTACACCGTGTTTAATAAGAGATCATTCCCGCAAGGCTATCTTCGTTGGTAGCAACTGGAAACGCCACGGATTTCCATACTTATAGATAATGTGGCTACTTATTTTACTCTCAGCTGATAAGTTGGGAGTGCCATATTCCTAAGGTTGTAACTTAAGAAGCCAGCTCATGTAATTACAATGTCACCCATTATCCACTTTATTTCTGTGCCTCGATAACCGAGTGTATAAAAGGAAATTGATTGGCAGGCTATTGAGAACTTTCGCTTCATTGTCAGCAAAAAAAAAAAAAAACTTACTCTTCCTAGCATCCCAATTTTTTTATAGACTTTTAATTGTGTCACAGTAGCTAGATTTTTGTTCACATGAGTATCAACAACTGTGCAAATATAACCATTCCTTGCCTAAAAAGTCATTCAAATTTTTTATTTTGTGACAATACTAACCTTTTCAGTTAATTAAAAATTACAATTTTTTTAAATTTCAGACTTCCAATTATTGAATATAGATGTGTGTATGTATGTATATATGTGTATATATAAGTGTGTGTGTTTTTCTAATTGATTTGAAACTATATACAGATAAAAAACCTGTAGCGAATCAAGTTTTCAACTAACTTTCTTGGCTATTTCAATAAAAAATGAATGTTAATTATATTCTATAACATACTTGCCACGTTGAATATCACAGTGACGCAGTGTCCCTCCTCACTTATTTCAATCGATGTTTTGCTTTTCGCACCTTATAATCATAAATCTCGTTAACTGCTACCTGTGCTCGCACTCCGGACGTCCATCCCAAACTGTTCATATTTCGTTTATAGGTAACAAAGCTGCTCTGCATCCTAGAGCCTTCAGTATGAACATAACCTTTTATCTGATTATTATGTACATAAAGTTAAATCTGGCATGGATTTCATAACATATTATAGGTATTAAGCATTTTATGTTCAACAATAAATTAATCCTGATACATAAAAACTCTCTACACATCATCACAGACCTATTTACCTATCAAAAGGCCATTATAGATGTATTTCAATTTACTAAACCTGGCAGTCTTGCCACCTTCAAATGCCTTTTTGATTGAATTACAGTTTGTCTGCATGCATGTTTCAACTTCACGATAAAAAGTAGCTACGATTGTGCGAAAGCAATACGTGAGGTCCCAAATAACTGCTGAGTCACTTCGTGTGAGCAATGCATTTGTTAAATTTCGTCGATGTACTTACCCGATTACCCATTACCCACCATTACGTTTGCTGTTTAGCCAACATATATGTATAATACATTTTCTTAGATGCGCCAGAGCGACAAGTTTCTTTTCAACAAACATGACTATAAAACATTGTTGAGTTTTAAAATACTGGGTTCGATATTTCCGGTATAAACTGGAGTAGGTATTTAAAATAACTGCATAGGTTTATAAGAAATTAAAATTTTACCTGTCATTAAATGCTTTGTCTGAACCATCTTTAAAATATAAATACGAGTGATAGCAGAATTAATGAATATGTAAATAGCCAATAGTGAAAATAATTATAATTAGAATACCCCGATACTTAAAGAAATTGGATGGCAAAAAACTTAATTTTTATATTTTTGCCATATATATAAGTGTGTATTTTTCACAAATAATTTTTTTTATTTTAGATTAAAAATAAGGAAATACATAGCATATTTTTTATTTGTAGCTGTCCCTAAAGTTTAGTAATATTGTAAAACAATTTTATTTTCTAAATGATAATTTGGAAAGAAAATAAAACGCCGCTCAACTTCTTTTGTTACAATTTTGTTGGTGGTTTGGTTTACTGGATTTGTGTGTTCTAAAAACAGCATGATTGCGAATTTTACACGCAAGAGAGCAGAAACTCTGGCGTGTGTGAATGTGAGTGGTTGTACAGATGGTATCTATGTTAAACCCTATGTTAAAATTTATTCTATGGGTTATATTAATATATTTGCATATTTCATATATTATTTTTCTACAGGGTTAACAAATTTTGCCTGCTGGTTATTCACGACAAAAGAAGGCGAAAACATATATGTCCTATACGACTTATGGTCTAAAGTGAATCTCAATGACGGTACTCATCTTTAAAGTTAGACGTGTAAAGTCTTTTCACTGTTTCTTCACACTTTTTTAATCAAACTTTTAAAAAATTACCCCATGTATGCTATTTTTAATTATTTCATACATTTGCCTTGTATCACAAGCATGTTAGACCTCTGTTACATAAAATTATCTTATTTTTCGTTAAATTGAAGTTTGACGAATATTTTATGTATAAATTATGTTTCATTTTTAAGAAATAAGTATAAAACAGTGAGAAAACGTTTGTGTTGGTAACGCCTAGTAAGAAATAGTTATCAAGCAAAATATTATTACCACTGAGCGCGCACGAATGCTGTGCGTTGTCGTTTAGTGTATTATTCCAGACTTATTTAAGCTTTGTTTGCACGAAGTGGAGGAATAACCAGGAAGTAGAACTTTAGTAGGTCTTCAGAAAAGCGTGAAGTAACCGTGAATGGATTATAGCACCAGTTTATTACAAATATTGGAGAAACTTTTTAAGATGGAACATTTGAGTGTCTAGATAAGGTGTAACGGAACAATGACCTGAAGCACCAGAATAACTGTGTGTCGCTGTCATCAAATTATGTCATGGAAATAATCACGAATATCGTCCGTATTTCGACTTAATTGCCATGACGCTGTAGCATACTTGGGATTAAAATGATGGATTATCAACACGCGATTCACAACCAAGTTTACACATTATCTAGGCACTCAGTGTTCCATCTCCAGTGTTTGTAATACTCTCGTGTTTCAGGTACAACTTCAAAGATATGTACCGCCCTTAGAATTACATGTAGACTATAGGTAGTATATATGTTTTCACTTTCTTTTTTTCGTAATAAACTTGCAGCCGAAGTCTATTGGTCAAATTTAAATTCATCCTGTAGATACCCTTAAGCGGGTGTCATAATAAATAACCAGTTTTTGCGAAGGACTTATGAAAGTTTCAGAAATTCAAGCAGTAAATTATGTAATCCAAATTATCGTATCTATGAAACCACAGCATTGGGGACTCTCTCTACATCCATACGGCTTTTAGAGTTCTCGCACATTAATTATTAAGAAAATTATACTTAATATAAAGAGTTAATTTTTTTAGTAAAATGTTTAACTGACTAAATTTCAACTTTTACCTTCAGTGGATGTGAGATAAAAATATTATTAAAAGAGTTAGAAGGCAAATACACGCCAATACGCTCTATATTTCTGAAGATTGTTATTCGATGTCAGACAGATTTCCTCTCAAATCGGGTATGTAATGGGGTGTTCACCCAACGGAAAGTGGTAAAAAAAATTCTGGGCGTTAATGACGGTGAGCCTTAAGACCTTCACCTACCTCACTTCGCATGTTAATGGGAGGTGCTGTGGTTTGTCCCGAAACTGATGTGGTTGAGGGGGCGGGGGTCTCTCTGTGATCAAGCGTCTTCTACCTCGCCACCTGGTCCCATGATTATTCATCACAGCCTCTTCTCCCAGAAGACTCATTATCGTGTCTCGTTATAAGAGGAGGTACCATTAAAACTCGGCAAGGGGCCGGTGCCGGGGTTGGGAGGAATCTGCCCTTCGTGGGGTGGGACCAAACATCCCAACCCAACACCGGGGGGCTACCTGATGGGATCTTGGAATTACTTATTAACATAACCTCCCTGGTGGCGCGCGCTACTCGAAACAAGATCCACCCCTCCCCCGCCTCTGCCACTACTATTCCCCGACCCCTAAGGCTCTTCATTAAGTGCACAAGCTGCAGCCAATTACAAGAGGGTTCCTATTACGCCCGGCCTCACCGCCGCGCGACTCCAGCGCTTGCCACGAGAACCTCGTTACAGATTGTTTCCGCGGCCTGCAGGAGCGAACACCAGCCTTTGAGAACCTCACTTCGTCAGCAGCGAGGCCAAGTTCCTCCCATGCATATGTGAACAAAATGCATCTTAAAGTAATATTTAAGCCGTACGACGGCAGCTAGTCATTGAACTGGCTTTATACATAATGTATCTAAATTCGACCGAGAAAGTTCTTCTGCATGTTAACCACTAAAAAAATTGGGTTTGGCTGAATTCGAGACACGGTCGTTTGTTCTTCGTGAATACGTCTACGTTGACGCGCTCGGTCGCCTTGATTTTTTTTACGTTCCCGGCACCGTTTCACTCGATCATATGGGATTTTGTGGGTATCACTGGATTACTTTTGAGATGCTCTTTCCAACCGTATACGATTTCTATATTTATAATTGACTTTTTTACTAGTATAGGCCGAAGTTGTGTTAAGTTTTCTTAATTTTTTACAGTAAACTCATACAATTTCACCATAACCACGTCACACAAATGTTTTTATACACGCAATCGATTGATCTTGACGACAGCTGTCGATTGAAACTCAAACGAGCGTCGTAACTTCTCCTAGTCAAAAGTTATACTACGCGGAAGTTATGAGACGTGGCGAAACGAACTAAACATTGCGGAGCGTCCCCCCTCCCGCCGCCCCCTCTTCTACCGCACAATGCTTCGCAGTCCTCACTCAACGTTACATATTCTTTGATCCTTTGGAAATCGAGTGGTGTAATTGAATTTTGAATGTAGACGATAGATTCGGAGCTGCAATGCCAAACTGTATCCCCCGATTTTGTTATCATCGGATTTTCTGGATTGCCTCCCACAATAGTCGCTAATTTAAAGACGTATTCGGGGGAAAAAAAAAAAGTTGAAAATATATGTACGACCTATGGTTTAAGGTTAATTCTAAGGTTGGTACACATCTTTGCATTTGGACGTAAAGCACTAGTTTATTACGGTGCCTATGTTATGTATATCTATATAGTACCTTCCCCACCCTTTGATGGCTGCAATAGTGTATTATTGGGTGTCGTGTGTGTTGCCCACCTGCCGGGTAGTAATAAGTATTATTTTGAAACTAAAACAATAATTACTCGAAAACGGAGTCGGTTAGGGTATTTACACTGTTCCGTTACATGCGGCTTAATAATCTCTCATTTAAATACCAAATATACTACCGCGTTATGGGGGTTAGTTCGAAATAAGGGCAGTAACCATGATTATTTAAATGAAATAATTCTATAACAGTGGCAGGTGTAGTGGTGTTTGCAGACCTTTGTTCAGTTAACCATCATCCAGACATTTTGTGTTCCAGATTAAATATTTCCCCCATTATGTGCAGTAAGCTAGTGTTTCAAGTCCAACTTCAAAGATGCGTACCACTCTTAAAGATAACTTTTTTTTTTCAGTTGCATTCTTAATACAGTTGTTCTCGTCTGCACTATTGTATCTGTATGTCTGTGCCAGCTTAAGTTTTCGAATTATTCAGGGGTTTCGGGTGGAAAATGCTCTCTCTTTGGACAATTGTTCCTCTTACGAAAGTCAATTTACGCACCTTTCCGAGTCCAGTTTCTTATCGATACAATTACTGAATTCAGGCACAAATTTAATAATGTTTTGCAATTTCTTATCATTCCTAGTAAACAGCGTGTGTCAAAATGTACTAAAAAGGCAATGAGCTCTATCCTAAAAAAAAAGGATATATTACTTATATGTCTCTGTGTGAGTGGATCAGTAAAATCGTATGCATAAGAGGAAATGTGACAGGATAGCCTCTTGGAATATGGCTGTTTTGATACTAGTGCTGCCCGCTTGACGTATATTGGTGCTATTGTTTTTCATCACCAGAGTGGCCTTTCATTTATGCTGTATATTGTTAAGCGTATGTGGCTGTAATATATATAACGTATTGCACTTAGTATATGTTTGCTAATTTGAATTGTCAGTGTAAATATAGGTTGTGAGGTATCGTTGTAATGGCCATCAGGCGTACAGTGAAGATAGGGCAGTAATCTCAAATACTTAGTAGTTTCTGTAATGACAAGTAAATGTTAAAGTAAGGCTTGTTTAGTTGGAAGATGCAAGAGTGCGATAGGTAGTATCGCGTGGGGGTGATGAGGGGAGGGGTTGGTCACTCAAAACAAAAGGTAGTGTTTAGGAACTGCTGATTTGAAGGGAGGATGACTGTCTCTCCGATTCGATGTGCTCACGACTTCTGTCTAAGAAATTTTTCGCGGGGGCTGTGGACTTACGACAAGACAGCTCAGACAGGACTTATTTGTGTTTGAGATGACCACGAATGAGAAGGGCCACATGTATTATAAGTGTTCTGGCCAGCCAATGAGAAGCCAGAGAGCATAAGGGAGTTCCCTCAAATCATATAATAGGGTGTAATAAAATGTATTGGAATCTGTTATTGATATGTGGATTATTTTGATCAAAAATGGGTTCTTTAGATGTTCAGAATATATACCAGGCATTGTGTAAGTTTTATGTGATTAGGTAAATAAATGAAGGATTTAGTTTCTGTGCGTGTCTGCAGAAAGACACTGGAAGGGAGGAGGAAGGCCTACCATCCATTGGATGAGGTTTTTGTTTGGAAAACACTGCAGTAACACAATACGCCCAATTTGCTAGTGGAGTTTTGCAGTTCGCTCGCGAGGCGTATAGACAATCGCGGTCCGCTACAAGCCAGATTCAAGTGCGCAGAAACAAGGGATCGAAATTTATTTAAACTGATTCACGATGCGTGGTTGCTTGCGGTATCCGTATTACGTTCGCGACACTACTCGCCATAGAGTAATCGAACGATCGGGATTTAGAGCCCGTGTATGAATTTCAATCAACGCGGCAATGATTAAACTTAACATACGCCTACATGAATAGAAGTACTTAAAGTAGCCTACATCTGTTATGTTAACAGTTTATTCAGCCCTTTTAGTATTTACGCTACATACCAAAGACGGAGGTGGCAATATTTCTCATGAATTTCACAACCAAGGGTGTATATGAAAGTGTTCCAAAACTTATATATATATATATATATAATCCTTTGTGCGTGACTAAACCGCATCATCACTGATAATCCACTGGACCAATTGAGACCATATTCACACCATATATTATTGAGGTGGCGAGTACGGTTTTTAGTTATGGTTCATTCCGATAGGTGGCGCTGGAGTCTTAAGTTCTAAATTGATGTGCCGATTTTGCTCATACTCGAAGGAAATGTTTGTTGATATAAAAGAAATTGTTTTATTGTACTTTGCATTCGATAAGTTAGGTTCCAATTGTTGCCCCGTTCGAGCATTATTAAAACAGTATCATGTTATGCTGTAAAATGTGTGTCAACTTAGACCACGACACGGCGCTGTATACGCCAGAGGCAGACAGTGTGTCAAGCTGCAATAGACGGAACATAACGGAGTGGATAGTGAGAATGTTTCTGACATGTTTTTAATTGATGTGTATTCGACCGCAAGGGCTCAAAAAATTCATATCGACGATGTTACGCAACGAAGAATATTCGGAACACTGGATGCATGCCAAACTCAGAGGAGTTCTGCACGTTCCACTTAGGCCGGTATTCCAGAACATTTTTTTAATACGGGTTTAGGGTTTTACCTTAAGTCATGTCCAAGCATTATTAGTATTCCAGAAGGAGATAATGACAGCTAAGTCCTTAGTTAAGCCATGGCCGATGCCTAAATCTTATAGCTAAGATTTTGGTGATTTATCCTTGGCGCAAACGAAACCTACTCCTGGGCAGAACTTGCCACAAATTAGTTGTTTTGCAAATAAAACTTCATGCTGGCAAGAATACTGCGTAATATTTACATGTTTGAAAGTCTTCCAACTCACTTAATTTAAATTGATAGAACATCCGGTTGCGGCTGAAAAGTTTTGGGTCCAAATCTCATTCGGGTCAATATTTTTATGGTTTTAAAACTAATGAGAGTTTTTATATTTACGCAAATATAATTATGCATAAATTCTAATTATTCTGATAACTTCATTAAATAATACAATTATTATCGATTAATTACTAAAAGTACCATGTAATGGCGATTATTTTTCAAATAAACGTTTTTTATTGGTAATAATTATATCTTTCTGAGCTTATTCAACAAACCCCACTATTCTCGTACGAATGACATTTTGTATTTGTCTTCTTTTTTTTTATTTGAAGAGTTTATATTTGAAAAGAATATTGTATAAGTTGTGTGCGGAAATAGCTATATTTGTGAGGACGCCTGCTACAACGGTATAACCACATCCTCAGTGGCGGGTCGAGTTACAATCTCGACGTCACGTAGACACCACTGACGACGTGGTTTGTTCATTGTTGGTGCTGGCTGCACTTTTTAACTTTGTTAGGAATATCTTTCTCCACCATGTAAAACTCGAAATTACTTTATAAATATCTCATATGTAGTGTTTTGAACTATTCGTATGAGTCACAAAGTTGTATTTATAAAGTTTCGACGTTTTCGCGGAGGCTTATATGTAGTTCAGCGAGTGTCGAGCCGATAGCAAAAGTGATGGGCGTGGGTACGCCTTCATTTTGGTTTCATACGTGACAACGAGAACTCGATTTACAAATTTTATATACGTGTATTTTAACCGTGAAAAGCTGTTACGACTGTAGTGCGTTTTCAAAGGTCACACACACACGCACGTGCGCATATATATTACAATTTGGTTACGTTTCCCTGTATGTTTGGAACTCAATTTCCCTAGATGCAACTGTGATTTGAACATTTGTCACGCCTCAAAAAGTTTCTGAAAATGCTCGTCCACCCAATGTAGTAAGAAAATAAAACTGATGTGTATACAGTACAAACTGGTTATGTGTGTTCAGGAAATACTTAAAACTGCACATGTATCAGCAGAGAAACTTTATTAAATCTTAAGGGAGGCTAACAGGTTTTTATCGCCAGGACATAAAATGTTTTGTATTTATAGGCTGTTCCCGGTAAAGTGAGCACTTTTTAAGGCCCTCCCAACAGCCATTAACCAATAATAAATATATCTTATTGCAGACTCAGGCATAAAATTTTGAGGGTGCGAAATGTATGCACTGTGTTTATTAGTCACATTGCAATGTTTATATTAAAAAGCAGCAGGAAGATGGAAATTGGATGAAAAGAAAAATTTAGAAGAGCCTTAACAAGTGCTCACTTTACCGTGAACAGCCTATAGTTTCCATGCTGCACACTGCACGCTTTGGGGCCATGAACTTGATCGACATGTCATTTTTTCTCTTATCAATGTCTTGGCTTTCACTTCAGCAACGCAATATAACGTAGATTTGGACCGCTAAATATTGTAGATTTATTTGTTAGCATGAAGATATAACCCAAAAGTTGCAATTCTACACCATTTGAAATTTACGTCTTTAATTTCCACATTATGAGACATGTCATAAGTTGTCAGACAAAAAATAATAAAATAAACATATGATGTCAGAACATTATAATAATTGTTCTAATTGTTCTCTTCGCAATTATATAAAGTCTGTAATAACTGCCAGCACTACATATGTTACAAATAAACCCTGCAAATAATTATTCTTGTTAAAACTATTGTAAACAAACTCACTACAGCGTCGCTTTAATTTTTATAGCCTCGCAGGGGGCGGCGAATAACAAACCGTGACATATACGATACCTTCTCAGGACAGAGAAAATAAGTTCAGAAATATGTTCCGTGAGTCAGAATATGGACATTTTCCCGAGATGGTAGGGCATATGTAATGCCAAACTGAATATTCTCGAATACCAGCCTTTAGTGTAATTTTCACGGTATAGCAGAGGATCTTACAGAGTGGAAATCTTGATTGATTTCCAGCAGTGGACGTCCAAGGAATACAATGCCACAAGCAGCTCGTTATTTGGCCCTAACTGCCGCGCGATGCAGTCGGTACACAGATGACACAGTTGGCACAGAGGAAGACGACCTTGCTAGGAACCTGGTAGCAACCACACGAAAAAAAAAAAAAAAAGCAAACAATGAAACATTCTCGGATCAGTTATAACGACGCTTCGCCAAGTGTAAATGTATTCCCCTAGGCCTGCGAGATGCATCTCATTGTCCGCTGCCCCCGAAATAGTCCGATTAGCATTTTGCATAAAACATCGAGAGTGGAAAAAGGAACAGTAATGCTATGCCCTACTTACGAATAAGTCAGTTTCAATCTGCATAGTGGTGTCTGGCTTTTAATATTATATATAGCGAAAATGAAGGATTAGATAGAGCCCAGATAATCCAATTGAATATGTGGGTTTGAAAAGAGTATTGGTCAATAAATAATAACTTTCGGAAAAACCAAAATCTATATTTTCTCTTCTAGTTGTACAATAATTAAGCTCTGGAATTTTACTGGAATACAATAACTGACAAATACGTATTGTATAAAGTTTTCAGAATATCTTCATCTATAATACGCAAAACAATTGCCATGTAAGCTGACTCATGCCCTTTTTAAAAATAACGAAAAGGTTAACTTAAAATTATTTAAATGCTTTGTACTTGATGTTATATACTATAGTAAAGCTGATGATATTATCTGATTACGTATCACTGACAATGTTTCAACTGGTTTAACAAGTCTTGTTTACGTTTTAGTGTTCAATTTACACATCACCTACTGAAATACATTTACAAGCAAAAATAAATTTAATCATTTTTATTCTTTCTTGGAACTGTGGGCCAGCTACCAGTGTCTTCATAAAATTCTGTGGAGTTGTAAGGAATATCGGGTTTTAGCTTGTGCAAGTATTCATTCCTTGAATTGATTGGACATTTATCATTATAGGCCTTGCTAGTTGGGAAAGGGATGGTTGAGGATTGAAATAAGTTAAGATGATTATCAATTTAATCCATTAATGAAATATAATGCTGTTCACACATCACGGAAGCTTTCGTTACATTAAAAATATATAGTACTTGGGCATGTTAAAGCTCACTTTTTCGCCTCGAGAGACTTTTTTTTCCTAATGATTCAGTTGCCATACTCGTTTTAATGAAATATTTTGTCCACCCGTTCTTGTAGTCAATAGAAAAGTTGTTTTAATACAGTATGATTGTAAATTTGCAACTACTTGTAGTTTCTACCACAATTTCTGCATGCTTAACTGGTGAATAAATACGACCAGTGCTCTTAATGTACCTTTTGATTACGTTGTTGACATAAGGTTCATTATGCATCGATTAAGTGTATGGTTTCAATTTTGTCCCCCGCATGCGTCTGAGAACAAATGAAGCTATTTCGCTGACTGAAGCACTTTTGTGTAATGAATTAACCAATAAAGTTACAATCTTAGTTTGGTTACCTCGCGCTATTCCTAGTATAGGCTGTTCACGGTAAAGTGAGCACTTTTGAACGCCCTCTCATTTGGAATGTCAGTCGATAAATATAATTTATTGTAACCTTCGACCTTAAGTTCCTAGTGTGGTGGAAAATGCACACTGTGTTTATTCCTTACAAGTAATTACTTACTTAAAAAAATGTTTAAAGGATTAAATATGTCTGAAAGGAAAAATAAACTAGGGCGTCAAAAGTGCTCAATTTACCGTGGACAGACTGTAATAAAAATTACACTTTAATTTTCCATTGGCTGAGTCATGTATACATAAGACGTAAAGTAAATGCTGCCAGAGATAAAATACGTCCTGAAGTGGGAAGTGTCGCAACGGTAAATTTTGTTACGTAGTCAAAGCAAATACAGACATCTTCTCGCTGACTACACAGTTGACGAACATATTTAATTTCACTATTAAGATTTTTGCCAGACGCTTGTGGATTATGAGTTCAGCTGCTGCCACGTATTTCGCACTATCGTCTAGGAAGTTACTTATTAGTTTTCGGCTTAGCTCTTCACATGTGTCACACAATATTTCTGTGGCGCTCTAAATTAATAGTTAAAATGTTCTTTAAAGTACAAAAATAAAACAGATAAATTACTGCACCATCTGAGTGATTTTTTTTAAATAGGGACTGCGTTACCTTTATGGCCAAATCAAAACTTAGGTACTTATTATTTAGATTATCATAGTGAGTTTCCTCAATGGGAAATTATTCGATGTTTTCGTGAATTTTCGGTTATGTTTCCTGGAACAGCTTTGTTCCTTGGACTATCACTTTAAAAGACTGTTCACGATAAAGTGAGCACTTTAGAAATAAACCTTAGAAAAAAGTTACTGCCCCTGCAGGCATATATTTTAATGGGCGCGTTGAGTGGCATTCGCCCAGTAAAGTTGGTAACGATGGATGGAAAGTAGTTCTGTATCTTAAGGTTAAATATAAATGTGTCAGGTAACCATTTGTGATAACTTAAAATTAATTCTTTCACTTTCTGTTTTTTTTTTTTTTTTAATGCATCGAAGTTTAAAAATGAGCAGGTTTGTAAAGTATGTACTTTCTTAATAATTTCACAGTTTCAGTTGATTGACGCGTGAATAAAGTGATGAAGCCCACATCAATGATAATTTTGTATACGGCGGATGAATACACAACGTGTGTGCAATTATATATTACCAGGGCTTTCAATAGTGCTCATTTTAACGTGAACAGCCTATACTTGTGTTTTCTTTGGCTATTATGGCGCACAGTGGTGGCGTGGTCAGACTACGTGCCGGACAATGCCGCTGATCTGCGGGTTTTCTCGCGGATCTCCCGTTTCCCCCTTCCTTGCATTCTGACGCTGTGCTACACTCACCTGGCTTCACAGGCGAAACGGAAGTTTTAGGCATCGGATATAGGATTCAGGGTAAGAGAAGAGGTTCACAATTCGATTAGTGACCTCAGTTTTGGAAACCTTTTTAGCGAGGTTTGTACATTAATTTCTCACTGTTAAGTATTCATGAGCACCTCATATAAATCTGTAACTGTTAGGCACGGCTTAAGGACCTGTGTTCGAGACCGTAAACTAGTAAAACAGTATTAATTTTCTCTATCGAACTTAGAAAATATCGGACGATGTTTTTCCGAGCGATGGGGGAAATTTTTTTAAAATATGTTTAAGAATATAAGACATAAAAAACTCGATAAAACAGTAAACGAAAATGTAAATCGATATGTTAGCGTGATAATTGTAACATACCTAATGTATGATAACTTTCATACGTGGTATGACTTATACCTTGCAGAGGAGACGTGGTGGTTGATCTATCCACGTCCCCTTGCTTGATAATGATGGTGTTATAAATAAATTCGAGTGAAGCTCACAGTTTGAATAATGACCCCAGTTTTTTCGTAGATATATGCATGTGGCTGTCAGAATGTGTACCTGTACATACGTACATACTATATAATAAAGTTAAATCGCAGAAGTGACGATGATAAGTTGATAACTGTGGATTGTTTGAAGATTCCTGGTCGTGTGAACAGGATACGGGGGTTGTTGCAGTGTGCAGGTATGGTAGGGTTTTCTCGGTGTGTTCCCATACCTTACAAAATATGTTAGGTTTCTCTTTGACTTGTTTTCGTTTATTGTTTGTGTTCTCTCCCTGAACTTGACACTGTAAAACATCCTGCTGACTGATATTTTGTCTAGCAAGTTCCTAGATTCATTATCCCATCTAGCGGATAAAGTGATAGGAAGGGTGACTGGTCTCCTACTTCTCAGCGCTATATCGAGTGCATCGCCAATTTCCTGTAATTTTTTTGAAATATTCTTCCATACCCGAGTAAGTTTACTGATCCGAGTGTTGCAATGGAGCTAGACGCTCGCAAAAAGACATGGGAAATATATTTTTTCGTCGCATTTCAGGTACACCACAAGTGAGCCGTATTGATAAGTGTCCATACAGTCAGAATTATTGTAAATATGGAAGGAAATACGGTGGTGAACACTCTACTCACTCCAATGCATTTGTAGGGATGTTAAGTAATTGTATTGTAGTTTCTTGGATAGTTAGTCCTGCATCTACCTGATGTCTGCACGGATTAATAATTACTGGAAGGATGCCTGACACGCTTTCTTCGTTTGCACAGATAATTTTTTGCAATTGTTTATTCGTAGGAGGGAGAGAGTCTTATTTAATGACTCTAATTTTTTTAATTGATGGCATATTTAAAGAAAACTGCCTACGTTCATGAGCAAAGGTGTGTTTCTAGCACAGAGTGTAAAGAGCCTATTATGTTCTTATCTCTTCTCCGGATGTGATTGCTTCCTATGTTGAACATGTCATTTCGCTTCCCCTCAAACTTACCGTGCACATATCTTAACCATGTACATAGCTCCTTGACTTGGGACGGGCTGAGCATTAAACACTTGTAACCATGGAGAATATTATATATTTTTCTACTATTTTCCTCAAATCGAAAAACTATTATTTTGCACCAGAGCCACAAGTATATGATACACAGGTGTTTTAGAAGCCAGGTTATAATTTTTGAAGACAGAAATTCTTCCCAAGAAATAATTTTACTGCATCTAGCCAGTTATATTCACCTGTTGTATGTAATTTTTTTTTTTTTGTTTCCCCTCTCCTCTTACCGCCCAGCAAGCTACCGAAGTAGACTTCCCTGGAATGGTCGTCTGGATCATTGGGTACTACTAAGACCTACCACAACAAGGTGAGATCTCACCACAAGTTAAAATTTTTAACCATTGTAACCATGCGGGAGTGTGTGCACGCCATCTTCACAAATACATCGCTTGTCGTCCATCCACACCAGTGCCAATTTATTACTGCGCTCAGAATACAATATCTTTTTGTGTGATCGTATAGTGCGGACATTAACTCGCATCGTACGGCGCTGCTCCAGAACAGATGTAAAATCGCCAAAATGAATTATATTTTGTATCACACATAACTGAATACCTTTTGCTCGTTTGGAGACTTTTTCCTCCGCATTTGTACGTGTACAGTGTTGCACATACCCCCACGAATTCTGCCATAATGTTACCATTGCACTCGTCCTTGAATTTGCCAACCACTTTCCTGTTTGTGTCCGAATAGCAGCAGTGTGTGGTAGGGTAGGCGCTGGTGTCAAATTAGTTTGTAAATTTGTGACCGCTGGACAAATCTTGGTAAAAGTCTGGGGTTCAAAACTGTAACAGGTACGAGTCGGTGTCTGTATACAGAAGCTCAAGATCATCTCCGTACCAAGCTTTCATTACATCGCAATGGAAATTATATATTAAAGTTTTTGACAGGTTGAGGACAGTGAACCCTGCATAGATACGATTATCAAAGAGAATGAAGTCATGCTGTGGATGGAGAAGAGAAAGATTTTCTTTGTATACTGTCCTGTCTAAGAATGTTGGTTTTGCTACAAGTTTTTAAAGTTGCTTTTCACTGCACACTAGCTCCATTTTTAAGCGTTTTCTTTTATTTTCCATAAGATTTCCAACTGTTGCATTATTCGCCAATTTGAAGAATTCCTTCTCATAGTCGTTGGTGGTCACCTGTCGCTTCGCAGTGTTGAGCTCAATGTAGGGCTTTAGCCAGGAACTTTGTTCAAATGCAAATACACGATGTATTTTCGCAAACTTCAAGCTATGGGTGATGGCTTGTTTTAGGTTGCAGTAGTGAACAATGTATTTTTTCTTGTCTTCCAGAGTTGTCATCAGTTTCGAATGCTTGAAGCCAGATGGACACTGGTTGACGGGAATAAATGGTGTATCACGATGTTCCTTGTGCAGGGACGTGGGGTACTCGATATCCACCTCGAGAATATAACATGTTGCCCCATCGTCTAGAATGGACATGATGTCGTTGTTGGTGTCGACCCATCTGAAATTATGTATTGGGAGTAGTAAACTCATAGCCCAGCCGTACAGGTTGTTTGCATAGAGCTAATGCAGGTATGTTGTTGGCTTGCTAGGGTTGTGTGTTTCCAGTGCATAGATGTTATTTGCTACCACATGACGTTTAACGCATTGGGCCACCCCACCTCGAATTCCATTTTCAATAAACATATGCATGTCGTAGTCCGTTAGAAGTTCCAACTCTACCCCCGTCATACGCAACATAGCATCGAAAGCGAATCCTGGAGCACTGATGTAATGTACACAATCGAGCTTGTACATATAAATGCAGTGGTCTCTAAGTTCTCAAAAACATCGGACAGGAGGAGTACGTATGTCTTCAAATACAATTCTAAATATGTCTTAAGACTGCTACAGTCGAACTCTTGCCATACTTTCTGAGCGTGAGCGTATCCTTCGTCACTGATTCCCGAGTCCATCAGTTTGTTAAATAAAGAGTCTTTAGGAGGTAGCTGGGACTCGTTAAGCTTCTCCCCCGAGTCGACGTAATCGTAGGGAAAACGCCTTTGCGTGTGACGAGAGGTAGTTGGTTGTGGGTGAAGAATATTGCAGTGTAGATAACTTTTGAAGGTGGTAGGTACTCGGCCAGGGATGCCAGACTGCGGAACATGAAACGAAACATATCAACAAACTGGATAGAAAAACGATCGCCTAGTTGTTTTGAAAATGTGAACATCTTCTCGTCTGTGTGTGGAATAATGAATATGCCTTTTGTACCGTAGTCAAGATGTTTCATAAAAAGTTTTAGTCATAGATGAAATTACGGAACAATAAAGGAAGTTTTTTAGGGTAGCGGTGCAGCATATTGTGGCTAGTGCCTGTAGGTTCTATGTAGTGCCCGGTGAAGTGGTCGTGGTCCCTCACATTATAATTTTAATACGTGAACTCTGATTGGCAGTAGCGACATCTCTTCGCCTGTGAGTAGCTTGTCTTTTCTGTGGGGGTGAGCAGTATCATTTGCTTCCAAGTGGTGTAAATATCTTTTATTTATTTTTTTGCCAATATCCACTATGGCGTCCATTGATTTCTTTTCCGCATCTTCCTCCGTGTATATAATGGGCTCCTGTCTCAGCGTGGATGTTAGTGCTGCTGGAATTACACTATTGTCGACTTGCACATATATACAAAAACTGTAAGCATCGTGCTTCTGATAGTCATATGTTTAGGCATGGCTGGGGTCCGGTTCGCAGTTCTGAATCGGCTTGAGTATTGCCTAGAAATCCGCATATACGACTATTGGCAATTAATTCATGTGGTGGTAATTCTTGAATTTCAAAACGGGCGGACTACCATCCTTCCCTGGCTGTGGCATTTCTGCGCGTAGAGGAGCATTTTCCTAGCAGCATTTTTAGTGCTCATCTAGACACTGCTGCCCTGTCAGCCCAGATACTCGTTACAGGTGATGGTAGAATGTGAATCAGCGCTTACGTATGTGTATTTCACCATGATGGGCGGTCAGCTGCGATCTCACCAAACGTTCGAAATTCTTTATGTAGCAATTATGAGCGTTCCTATCTTCGGTGGTAAGGAGGAGGAGGTCGATGTGCTGGCCCTTTTCTTCTTCGGCTACTCGTATTGGATAAACTTTCTGGTTCTCGCCTATACCATAAATATTCTAAGACACTGACGCATTGTTTCTCTCGAAAACTCTGATATGCCGTAGTTGTGTAGGGAACTAGAGGCCTGAAAAGTCAAATTTGGTTTCGAGGGCTTTGTAGCGGTGGTCGATTTGCTGACAGTTTTTTCCCTTCTACAAGACCTGCTAGAACGGCCCATTTAAGCACATGTGGTCGTTTGTGTTGTCTGGGTTAATCACAGACTTCGTGTTCTTGATAGAATATGGCAAGTCACTGTACGACGAGACTCGAAGGGGGTCCAGCTTGTTTATGCGGAGCTACAGGTGATTGACTGACGACAGTGTCCACCCCAAACCACGCTCTTTGTATGCATCCTCCTCTTCACATATTTTTTCTAAGCGGTTTTCTACCGCCTTCTCAATATTTCTAGCCTCGAATACTGCTACTTTTTTTGTTTTGTTTTGAAATCTCTCTTTTCTGTACCTTTGACGAACGGTTATGGCTTAGTATAGTTACACTCAAGCCATACATTAAATTTAATTGGACTCTGCTCTCATCCTTCGTCGGTGAGCTGATCAATGATATCTTTCTTCATGTGAGCCAAAAAAATTACAAATATTTTTTGATGATCCACTTACGTTTTCAGCCACGCGTGTCTTTAAATTACGTCGGAAAGCAGTTTCAGCTTCCATGAAACCATTGCCATTAACAGCCCCAGAACCAGCAACGATTCTTGGACGCGATGGTCGCTGGTACGAAGGTAGATTAACACCTCGATACCTTGGTTTTGCAAGATGTACACTCATACATTGTGGTGAAGGAGACTGTACACGAGGGACTTTGGTAGGTGAAGATCCTACAGCTTTGTAGGTTTTCGCATATCTTTGCAAGTTTTCGCGCCTAGCAAATGACAATCCTTAATCCATGCACTTGTGTACCACTCGATCTGTATTGATCGCACAGCCATACTTATCGTGCCTTCGTGAATCGTGTTTCAACACGAAGGTTTTATCGCAGAAGTGACATGAGTGATGATGTAATGGTTCAGTATATGGGACCAATGTAATTGAAGATGCCGACGAGGGTACCACGAACGACATTGATAGCGATATATGCAGCTCATCTGGGGCCGCTAATCGGAGAGCCAAAGACGAAGTCGAGACGTCGCTTACAGGCACACCATTAAATGCACACTTCATCTTAATCTCTGCAGGAAAAAAAACAAACGAAATTAATGCATCTGATAATCTAAAGGTATAAGGGATCTGTATCATACAAAATGGAATATACTTAGGTATATTTACGAGCACGAATGATAATTCCATACTGAATTTTAAGGAAGAGCTGATCATAAGAAATTGCTTACCAGTCAGAATGCTAAGAAGGTCAAGAGAGAGAAGACGATCCGTCACCTGTCGCATAAGACGAAGAACTGAAACGATGTGCGAATCTGTCCGCCTTATATACCCCCAGAGCCTGAGATGTCACGTGAGCAACAGCCAATCATGAACGAGCAATGCCACGTGACCGCCATGAGGTACGTTTAAAATGATATACAATGAATTAGCAATGACACGTGACCGTCATGTGACACACACTTAAAAAATGTCATACGCATACATACTGGGACCGACGCCAGCAAAAACCCGTTCACCTGTAAGGTGAACTGTAGGGACAATACACCCTCGTGGCGTATTGTGATTGTAATTTAATTGTTTATTTTCTGACACTCAGAAAAACTAAGAGACGCTTACGATACCTACACATGCACATATACACATACACGCACCTACACATCACACACACCTACACATCATACACACCTACACCCATACACATACACATCTACACAAAGAGTCCGAAATATTTCAAGTTGCAGACTGACTCCTGTTGTTGGACAGACCTCCACAAGACTGATTATTTGCCCCTTGCCCCTTGACCCTTGACTTGACTCTCTTACTCATAAATGACTCCTAAATGACTCCCAAACGACGCCCAAATGACTCCCAAATAACTCCAAATGACTCCTAAGTGACCCCTAATGTATCCTAAATGACCCCTAATGACTCCTAAATGACTCCCAAATGACTCCAATTGACTCCTAATGACCCTCAAATGAATCCAAATGACTCCTAAGTGACCCCTAATGACTCCTAAGTGTGATACCTGCAGTGCATTGGTGATGATTGGTGAGAGATAAATGTAAACAAAGATATAGAGTGAAAGACAAGATGAAATGAAAGAGAGAAACGAAACAACAAAAAAATTGGAGGACTCGGAGAAAATCTATGGACTGATATAGCGAAAGAGAGAAAGAGATGAATGAGAGACGAGAGAGATCGAGATAAAGAGATGGAATGAGAGAATGAAAGAGAGAAACGAAAAAACAAAAATGGGAGGTCTCGGAGAAAACCTATGGACATATATAGAGTAAGAGAGAAAGGGATGGAATGAAATATTGAAAGGGAGAAAGTGAGAAAGAGATATAGAGCGAAATACAAGATGGAATGAAAGATAGAAACGAAATAACAAAAAATGGGAGGATTCGGAGAAAACCTATGGACTGATATGGAATAAGAGAGAAGCGAAAGAGAGAAAGAGATGGAATGAGAGACGAGAAGATGGAGATAAGAGACGGAATGAGAGAATGAAAGAGAGAAACGAAACAGCAGAAAATGGCAGGGCTCGGAGAAAACCGATGGACTAATACAGAGAAAGAGAGAATCGAGAGAGAGAGAGCTGGAGATAAAGAGATCGATTGAGAGAATGAAAGAGTGAAACGAAACAACAAAAATGGGATGACTCGGAGAAAACATATGGTCTGATATAGAGAAAGAAAGGAGAGACAAGAGCTTGAATGAGAGAATGAAAGAGAAAAAGAAAGAGAAACGAAAAAGAGAGAGAGACATAAGAGAAAAATGAAAGAGAAAGATATTGAATGAGGAGGCAAGAAAGAGAGAGAAACGAAAAAGATGAAATGAAAGAGAAAGGAGAGAAAGAGATGAAATGAGAGAGTGAGAGAGAAAAAGATGGAATAAAATAAAGATATTGAATGAGGGAGGAAAGAGAGAGGAACGATGGATAGGGTCTGGAAATGTAGATGAGAGAACTTTTTGCTATACTCTATGTACACAAAAAAAATGTAATTAAAAAATGAATTTTAAAATCGAATAAAATACAGATTTACGGTTTGGCATACGCTATGCCTATAAAACCAATATGGCTAACAGAAACATACATACATATTTGAAGAAAATTAGTGGACATAACTGCCAAGCACCTTCGGATACGCTCGGTAAACCCGAGCTGAAGGCTTCTGAGCACTCCCTGAGTCGAGCCGAAAATTGTCGAACTCGTCCGAGACGAGCTGAAGCTATCTAGCTGACCAGCCGCTCACTTTTCTTTTCTAAACTACCTTATTCTAAGTGTTATGTGAAGTTAAGGCCCGAAGGTAGGGCGGGATTTTATTGTGCCTCAGGGCTAACCCCTTACGCCTACTAGGAAAAATCATGCAAGGAGGCATGCATCGCGGCAAAGAGGGATTGGGCAGCCATGGCCTGTGCTTTGGGGCCCTGACTACCCCCCTTAGTGTACTTAGAGCTAGTATTAACTATGAAGAGCAAGGGGAAAATCGTCAAGAGAGACATAAAAACCCTTGCTACAGAAAAGAAAAAAATTAAAAAATTATTGCATGCAATAAATTTAATTAAATAGAATGCTACAAGAGACAGAGTGTATGAGAAACATGCTCTTAGTTAATAGAGTTGGAAAGACTAGAAGAGAGGGGGTGGGAGCTTTGATTATTTCGAACTTGATGCTGGCAGTAACCAGAGAGGTGTTTGGGCGCCTCTCTGGTGGGAGAAGTGACGCTATTGGGCCTCTTCCCCCTGTTCTCTTATATGAACCTGAAAACTAAAGGAGAGTAAGTGAGCTGCCAGTAAGTGTCAGCAGGGCTGGCTCTTACTGGTTTTTACTGGAACATTAAAAGACACTAAGGACCTGTGGATGAAAAGACATATTAAGCTAGCCTAATTTACCTATAATAATATCCTAAATATACCCTATAGTAGCATATGTCCTCGGGGACATATGTATCTAAAATAATGCTGTGCTACCCCACAGCAGCTAGTCTCTGTAGCTATAGGATGTGACAGAGTATATCTACGGCCGTATACTGTAAGTGCACTGAGCTTCGCTAAGTAGGGGGGGGGGGGGGTGGAGAAAATATTTATAATTACGGGGAGGTCTCTCACCAATTGAAGCATTGAACCACACGACGCTGCAGACCTCTACCTCCCGGCAGAGGCGGCCTTGGAATAAGCTGCAGCGCAGGGCCAAGCATACTAGCAACTGGCTGGGATGATAGGTTGAGTCTATGTTAACCTATAATATCCTAAATAATTTTTTAAAAGTGAAATATTGTTAATTCAGCTATACTGCACTGTCCCTTCGGGGCTGCTCAGGTTAAACAACTTTTAATATATAAAATGCTGCATAGGGTCTATAATAATTGGCAAGGCAGTGTTTTACACGCAAGGCTAAGGGAGCCTGTGGGCTAGAAGCGACTTGGGTCGCTTATAGCTTTGGGTCTCGTCCATATCATAGTCCCCTATGACAGTGATGAGAGGATTGGCATGTTCGTTCAGAGATTTATAAAAGGTTTGGGCCTGCTTGAGAATTACATCTTGCAGCAGTTCTTGTTTGAGTTCTGCATGCAAGTTTCTGATTGGAATGTAACGTGGTACATGAGCAGCCAATCTGAGGCATTTATTCTGCACCACTTGTAATGAATATAAGTGAGTGGGGGCGCAATAAGCTCAAGCAGGGGCAGCATATGTGATGATGGATCTAACCAAAGACTGGTATAATTGTATCCCATTTTTCACTGATAATCCGGAGCTGCGATTTAGTAGTGGATACAGGGCAGACAGGCGGGCATATGCGAGGTTACGCTTATCCTCCACGTGGTGGCGCCATGTCAACTTACTGGCCATGATAAGGCCGAGTTACTTAACTTCATCCTTGAAAGGAATATTTTCCCTAAAGAGGGTCAGCTTCAAATTAGGGGGAATTATACGGCGATGCGTGAAGATTACAGCCTCGCTCTTACCTACATTTATTTTAATGCGCCATTGGCGAAAATAGTTTTTGAACTCACTGAGTCGAGCCTGAAGTCGCTGAATTGCCTGTTCAGCTTTTCGTGAGTGGGTGTAAATGAATGTGTCATCAGCGTAAACCACCATGGTAATAAGTCGATTATGGGGAGGGGGGATGTCGTGTGTATAAAGATTGTATAGAACTGGACCCAGGATGCTACCCTGAGGGACGCAAGCCCTAATGTATTTCTTGGTAGACAGCGCTCCTTCAGTGGATACTGAGGAGAAGCGGTGGTCCAAGTACGAGGCCAGAAGCTTAATGTAACAGTCTGGGAATTCAGCCCGATATAACTCATATAAAAGCCCTGCGTGGAACACCCTATCAAAAGCCTTCTCCAAGTCTAAAAATACAGCTGCTGTGAACTGATGGCAATTTAATGATTTAGTCATGTGTTCCGATAAGCGGACGAGTTGATGCACTGTTGAGTGATTTTTTCCGAAAGCCAAATTGCTCATTAGGGAATAAGTTATTTTTGCGAATATGGTGGTTTAACCAGTGCAAGAGTACTCGTTCGTGAATCTTAGAGAGCGTGGACAGCAGACTGATGGGGCGGTAATTTTGTAGTTGAGTCGGGCCTTTGCCCGGTTTGGGAAATACAATTACATTGGTACTTTTCCAGGAAGTGGGGAAGTAAGCAAGATTAAAACTTGCATTAATGCACTCGGATATAGCCTCAAACATGCTGTCAGGCAGCTGTTCGAAAACTACGGCCTGGAGGGAGTCGAACCCAGGTGCTTTACGGGGTTTCAAACGTTTAATCATACGCTTCACCTCCTCAGCGTGCGTGGGGTCTGGTTCAGCCACGGTGGTCTGTCGCAGGCGCACTCGGAGGTCTCTATAAATTTGGGCAACAAAAGCTGGATCAGCTGGAAAGTTATTAGGCTGGAAAGCTAATTCTAATTGATTTGCCATAGCCTCAGCTTTCCGCTGAGGCGTATAGGCTATACCGTCATTGCCTTGAAGAGGCAACGTTTTAGTCATATGCCACAAGCTCTGATCCTGAGTACATAGGCAGGATAATTTATTATTGCATACATTGGACTGCCAGGCAGTGATTTCAATATCAATACGCTCTCTAAGATTGTTAATCTGGGTTTTAGTTTGCCTAGATCTAGTTCGCGAATAGAGCCTGCGCAGCCTATTTTTCCGCGATATAAGTTCCCTAATACTATCAGGAAGCTTATCTGCTTTAATCCTTGGTGTCTTTTCCGGGACATATTTATTTACTCCTGTCTGAATTAGCCTCTGTGACGCGCTCAACAACAGAGTCTAATTCGTCGGGAGAACTAATAGGAACTGTGAGATTTATTTCATCTAGGTATTCTCTGAAGCCGGGCCAGTTCGAATGCTTATAATCCTTAATTTTTCGAATTGGTGTATTGTCTGTTTCAAGTTCATTGAAAGACAAGTGGACAGGATAATGGTCCGAAGCCAATTCGTGGAGCGCATTAAATTCCAAGGACATATTAAAGCTTTTATTGAGCACAATATCTAATACATCGGGCCTATAATTTATATCATGAGTGTCAAAGGTAGGTTCACTAGGGGCATAAATTATATAATTATGGTGCTCTTGGTCTCTAAACAAAGTATTTCCATTGGTTGTGCGGGACGTTTTGCATTTAAATTGACTAATGCGAGTAGGACTTGATAAGCATCTGTTAATTCATCTAGATCTGAGCGCAAAATCGTGCGACCTGGCGGGCAGTAAACTGAATAAATGGCAACATGTTGATTGCCGAGTTTAATGGTAACTCCCACAGCTTCGAGTCTTTGAAATTGTATTATTTTCGCGGGATTGTATACTATCGAATAATAAATTTATATCATGACACCTCCGCCGAGTTTGTCGCGATCTTTATGATAGCATTTATTGCCAAGAACAGAAAATCGATGCTGTGGATCTAAGTGAGTTTCATTTATTGCAATTATAGAAAACTGATGACGAAAAATAAAATCTACCAGCTCCTCTTTTTTACTGCGAATGCTGTTAGCATTCCAGTAAATTATACTACTGACTGCATTAAACCTAAAAGGCAGAGCATTTGCCAACTGCAAATTAACAGCCATCAGGCTGCTGCTGCTGCCCTTTCACAATTGAGAGGGCTGCCCCAGTCAGGGCTCCCCTTTCTCTACAGCTGACTTGGTTTGGTCAGTCCAAACCATTAATAAGTTGCAGAGTGCCTCCAGCACTTCACTAAAGGTGGGGGATTTTTCATTCAGAGGGCTAGCCTTTGCCTCCTTAATTAAAACCTGCATATTACCCCGAGGCAGCTGGGGTTGTGTCCATTTATGACACTGGGCGCATCAGTTTTGCCTGGCTGGCAGAAACCTGCTCGCCCAATGGGCGTTGAGCTGGCTCCTGATTGGCCGGACATATGGCTGCGACTACTGCGGCCGCTGGAGGGGCGGAGGGGGGGAGCTGAGGCAGCGGTTGCGATTCCTGAGGCTACTGGGAAATTTTCCTTCGTGAATTTTGATTTTGTTTCCCCTTTTTTGAAAGAGGAGCTTCGCGTGGCTACCATTTTGGGTGATATGGTCTGACCAGAGGTGGGAAATCAAGTTCCGAGGGCTGGCCATGGTAAGCCGGAGTCCCATATGAGTTTGCTACAGGCACTGGCCGGTTTCGTGCATGCTGTGGCACGAACATTTGGTCTTGGGAGCGTGACTGCCTACCCTGAACAGTTGTCCAACCATCTTGTGCCTGGGCAGGGTTCTGTGAGAAAGGGGGGGGGGATGGAGGCTGCGCCCACGAGGCAGAAGTGGATTCGAAACGCCTAGGAGGGTGATTTGCGATGGCAGCAGGGTATCTGCTGCAGTCGCTTTCAGCGTTGTTCTGGCGCAAGGTAGCGCCATTTTTCTGCCTTACAGGCCTCACAGGCCCTGTAATTGGCTGCGTGGTTGCTCCCGCAACACACGCATTTCCTTTGAGACCTGTCTTCTCGGTCAGGCAGGTCACACTGTACAGTTGTGTGGCCCTTTCCACACAGTCTGAAACAAGGGGGGGGGGGGTGGCATACACGAGATGAGTTGCCAAATCGCTGGCAATTATTGCACTGCGAAGGGCCTTCGGGTCGCTGGAACTCCTCGATCTTTATCATTACGCCGCAGAGTCCCCTGAGTTGAAAAATTGAATTTGATTTTTCCGAGGCTGGCAGCTCCACAGTAAACATGTGGAGTGGCTCTCTGTCCCGCATGGACAGCTCGGGGTGAATGGCGAGTGGCTCGAAGCCGCGAGCTACGAGTTCCTCTTTTATCCAATCGATAGGGACTATGCTGTCAAGCCCTTGAGGGCAGCCTTAATTGGCATTTCGCTGTGCGGGGTAAGTCAGTTGTATCCAACTTGTAGGCCATCTAATATATTAATAGCGAGGCGGTAGTCGTCGTGAGTTGCAGGCAGGTAGGAGACGCCCTGTGAGACGACTCGATTAATTGTAGGCTGGCTGAGCTTCGCTTGGAACAGTCTACACGCTGTGGAATAGCTGCAATTTTCTGTGTGGTACACGGTGATTGGCCGGAGATCCGACTTCCTCTGGCTGGTGCCTGGCGCCTGGGGCGCATCCAGATTGGCTGGAACTTGCGGCAGTGCGCCCTGATTGGTCGGGCCTTGCTGGCCTGAGGTGGTTGCTGCAGAGGCATATTTGGCTGCCATTTCGCAGGCTTTTCGCTTTTTTGAGTCGATGTCCTCAGCCATCTTTACCTGCGAGTCCGTCATGATGAATCCCGAAGGGGGGGGGGGGGGTGGTTCCCCGAAGGGCTCTCTTCTTGCTTCAGCTTTGGGAGAAAATCTAAATAAATTCCTAAAATAAAAATTACCCAACAGACAATCGGTCTCCACAAACTGGCGTCCCTGACCTCTCCCCTCTACCGGAAACAAAGCTATGGGGCAGCCAGCCGCTTGACAATAATTTAAACTACCCTGGCTAAGGGGTTTACCTGTGACCTATAAGAGAGCACAGGCCTGGAGTTGCAGAACTAGCAGTCCTCTTCTCACAAAAATCCTACTTTTCTCGCAGGAAATTTTACGAAATCAGTCGCGCGCACAGCACGCTCCAAAATAACAGCATACCTTTCAGTAGAACCTTTCAATGACAAGACAGCTCGGAGCGACTGCGACACACGTCTGACCTGCACCAAGCCCTGATGGCGAATCCACCAACCGCACAAGCTGCTGCGGCTTTCATTAAAAATACCTTATGCCAGACTTCCCATAATACCACTACTGAATATTTATATTGTTACATTTTATCTCTCCAAATTCAGTGGGCTAAACCAAGTTCGTTAAGGTATGGAGGTCTTAACTAAATAATAGAGTTAATTAAAATTTCCTAATTTTATTTGCAGTAACTACAAACAAAATTCTCTCGACTGAGCATCTCACTATAAATTGACATCAGTTACTGTTTACAATGAATGACTTCAATTAATTCCATTTAAATTACCTCAAAGAAATCAATTAAATTAAATAATTAAAAATATGTCCCAATAGACAGTTTTTCAACCTATGTAATTATTTTGTCAATTATGTGTCCATAATTGACAGTTCCAGTATTTACAATGAAATCCGTATTACATTTCCACTCATTGCCATCACAGTTTAGTCCGTTTCACGCCAGTTCGCAATGTTCTAGAGTTCTCCAAGCACCCTCGCGCACAGTAGCCGTCTCTCATCGGGTTCCACGCCCTCTCGTCCATTTACAACCAAGAACACCTCGCCCGCCGTCGTCCTGTCGTCCGTACTTGACTTCGCTCTCGCACTTGGCCAGAAGACCTCCAGCAAGACTGCTGGCCGCCGGACCGCTGTGATATTTATAGTGTCGTAGACCATCACCCAGATTTCCTCTAATTTGCGCGTTGCGCCGAGCGTCTTAATTCCCAGCATATTCTTGTGCCTCCTGCAGGTGTTGGCTGCTTCAGCTGAGGAGGGGGAGAGGAGGGGGTACTGTGACGCCAGACAGTCTCACCAGAATATTCTTGCGTCTCCCCTACCTGTGTCGGCTTCAGCGGGGAGGAGGGGATATGACGTCAGCCAGTCTCGCCCCTGTCAACCATTCACTGGTTTCCCAGAAGAAGGTGATAACAAGGCAGTAAGCGTGTCGGTCCTGGGGGAAGGGAGTGTCGAGGTGGGTCATCCCACACAGCGCAGGATAGTAGTCCGGTGCTAACTGCAGCTTGTAATACTGCCCTCTCCTTAAGTCTGTTCGTCCCGAGCATACTCTTCACCAACTGGACCATCATTGAGCACCAGTCGGTCAATGTGCACAACTTTAGACTTTTATTTCCAGGAGTCCTGGCGACAGATATGGAAGGAATTATCACTTACTTTCTTAAAAATTTGGCAAGACCCGTCCAAACATCCTTGGCATTGAGATGTATTCCCCCGAAGGCGTTTTCTTTCATACAGCCACACTAGCCACCCTTCCTTGAATGCATCGTCTGCAACTCTCGGACAACATCTAGCGTTCCTCTTGATGCCACTAGACACTAGGATATGCTCGTACCTTTTCCTCTGGCTGTCTTCCTTCTCCTGAAAATGCATATGTGCAGCTTCTTCTGTAAGCTGTACTTCTTTAGTTTCCCCGCCTGCATTAACTGCGGGGTAATTTATTACCTGGCCCGACTCCAGTATCCTTGTTCTTCTTACCATCATATAGCGATCTTTTTCTGCTCCCTCAGATAGGATGTTGCCAGTTGTTTCGATGGACCTGTGATTTGGATAGGTATTACTGCGGCTGTCAGTTCCAATTGTTCGTGCATCTGTTCCTTGGTCGGTTCCTCGATGACTAGTCGCGCGTTTCACCCCTGGATATCAGGCTCGTAAGTATCCCTCCTTTCCACAGTTTCAAGCATTCTCGGCGCCTCAGGCAACGAGGGCCAGGTGTCGCAGCCTCTACGGAGTTCAAAAGTTGCTCTACCGCCGTCTCCAGTCTTCTTAAAAAACTGTGTCTCATACGTACGTCTGGCTGCCGG
The DNA here is from genome assembly GCA_029891345.1 of Dryococelus australis. NCBI lineage: Eukaryota > Metazoa > Arthropoda > Insecta > Phasmatodea > Phasmatidae > Dryococelus > Dryococelus australis. Next base: position 78,740,019 of record CM056998.1, read on the forward strand.
GTCTTGTAGTTTTTCTGCGGGCACTGGATTCTCAAGTGTCTGGTATGGCCACATTCCCAACATTCCCGATGTTTAGATGAACAAAAACTGGGTTTCCTAGCACAGATTTTGGCAGCAATGTCTTTAGCGGTGATCTCCAACTTTCTTAATACATCCAGTATGATATCTCCATTGTCGTCATTGCACGGGATAGCTGTCAGTACTGCGTGCCAGAACATCGACTCCTGCTTCGCTGACTCTACCTCCAATGCTCGGGTCAGGGCATCCTGCACACTGTGTGGTGATGCTAGGCATACAGCTCGGCGCACATATGTATCAGTAATAGCATCCACAAAAAAGTCGACTGCGGTGACGTCTCGTGCCTCCTCTGAGAACCCCTCTAGAAACAAGTGTGTCAGCGTCACGATGTCGTGCAACAGCTCCTGTAGTGGTTCCCTGGTCTCTGTATGTGGCTTCGTAGTTGGGCATGGTGGGCATGTCGCAGGTATCGGTCGCCGAATCGTAGCTTCAAAGCCGACACCAATGTGAAGTATTGTAGACGATGTTCTGGCAGCGACTGCAGTATGCTCAAAACAGATTGCCTCAACACAGTCGCCAGGTAGTACGCCCACTGCGCTTCCGTCCAGCCATTCACGACGGCAAAAATCTCTAACTAGTGCCGGTATTCGCGCCGAGGTGTCTGTCCAACGTAAGGGGCGGGCTTTATTGTGGCGCCATCTTTACCCACCCTGGCTGAGGCGTACCTACACTGCAAAACTGTTGGGTTTCTCCCGAGATGGCTGTATTGGTGACGACCACTAACTTCTCCTCGCTGTCCACATTCGCTGGCTCGGTGGTGGTCAATCTCAGCTAATTCTCAGACACTGCATCTCTTCTTCCTTGCTGCTGCAGGAATTCCTGCCATTCCTTCTTGATGGCACTCACCTCCTGGTCCACTTAACACTCGACACTGTCCAAACTTTCGGTAACACTGTCCATCCTTTCATTCACACTGTCTATTCTCTCTCTCACACTGTCAATTTTCTTGTCCACGCAGTCTATTTTATTGTTCACTAATTCGCTTACACCATCTATCTTCCGGTGTACATTTTCGTTCACACTGTCTATTTTTCTATCCAAATTTTCGTTTCTAGTCTCTCTAACACTGTCTATTTTTTTTACCTACAAGTTCACTAATGTTAATAATTTTATTTTATAAAGCTATTTACAGATTCACCAATACTAACTATTTGGCTATTTACAAATTCACTAACTATATATAAAACATTGTTTAGTCTGCTATTTACATTACTAATTTGGCCACTCAGTCCTTCGATCAAAGTACGGAGTGCTTCCTTGTCTTCCGACATTTTCCTCGTGAGCATTCACAAATTTCTTCATAATTCCCTGGCCAATTATTATACAATTATTATATTTACAAAATCGACCTACTAGTTAATAGCCTACTGTAACACTAATTAAAATTACTTTATTTACTTCTGACACCAGTGTTACAATTTCTCTCTCGAAATTCAGTGGGCTAAACCAAGTTCGTTAAGGGATGGAGGTCTTAGCTAAACAAAAGAGTTGATTATGATTTCCTAATTTTATTTACAATAACTACAAAGAAAATCTCTCAGCTCAACATCTCACAATAAATTGATATCAGTTACTGTTTACAATTAATGATGTACATTAATTATATTTATAATTAAGTCAAAGAAATCGACGAAATTAAATAATTAAAAATCAGCCCCAATAGACAGTGTATCAACCTATTCAACCATCTTATAAATGTGTCAATAATTGACAGCTCCATTATTTACAATCGAATTCGCATTACATGTCCACGCAGTCCCACCACAGTTTAGTCCATGTCCCGCCTGTTCGCAATGTTCTAGAGTTCTCCGAGCGCCCTCGCGCACAGTAGCCGTCACTCATCGTGTTCCACGCCCTCTCGTCCATTTACAACCACGAACACCTCGCCCGCCGTCGTCCTGTCGTCCGCATCTAACTTTGCTCTCGCACTCGGCCAGATGGCCTCCGCCAAGACTGCTGGCTGCTGGACCGCCGCGGGATTTGTAGTAATGATGCCATCACCCAGAATTTTCTCTAACTTGCGTGCTACGCCGAGCATCCTAATTCCCAGAATATTCTTGCGCCTCCTGCAGATGTTGGCTTCTTCAGGGAGGGTGGAGGGACTGTGCTTCCAGCCAGTTTCACCAGAATATTCTTGCGTCTCCTGTACCTGTGTCGGATTCCTCAGCGGAGAGGAGGAGGGGATGTTACGTCAGCCAGTCTCGCCGCGGTCAAGCATTTACGGGTTCCCAGCAGAAGGGAGGCAACAAGGCAGCGAGTGTGTCGGTCTAGGGGGAGGGAGGGGTAGAGGTGTCTCACACCCGTAGTGTAGGACAGCAGCCCGGTGCCAGTTGCAGCACGTAACAATATTTAAAAATCTGTTTACTATTTTTATATTTAATTTTACCGCGTTTTACTTGCTAGTTGTAAAAAAAATACACGTACTGATGATTTGAAGTTTATATTATGCTATCTGAGACAAAATGGCGTGTTGCTAGCTCGGATTCATGGATGTTGTGCATAGTAAGACAAACAGCCTAACTTCTGCAGTAGAATTTTTTTTTAATTTTACCTTCCTACCACTTAAATCAGCATAAAATTAACGAACATGATATAGCGGATGACGCTGAACCTTAAACCAAAATTTCACATGTGTTTATCCGTCAGGAATCGTGTTAAGCCACAAGATATAAATGTAATTTTCGAACACTTTCTCGTAAGAAAAAGACCCACACACTGAGGTGGCCGAATTCATATTCAGCCTGTATAGGTCGCAAAACTACACGTTATTTAACTGAAATAGTTTCTGCAGCACCCAGACGTTTCCTCGGAAATTTGCAGAAACCTTCGCGACATTTTGTTACGAACTTCGATAACAATGACGGAATGAGAGTAGAGACTGGGAAATTGAGTGTGTCGAGCGGGCCGTCGAGAAAGCCATTAACAGCAGGAAGAGGCGCGTAGCAAATCGTCGACCATCGATTCAGGGGAAGTTGCTATCAGTCTAGGATGTATTCTAGTTGGCGGTGTTCCAAAAACCTGCTACGCTGCCAGCGAGATTCAGTCTGCAGTGTAGATGCGGAAGCGCCTGTTTATAGTAGAAAATGTGACTCAATCGCCCGCGAGAAAGTTTTTTTCTAAGTGCTTTGCATTGGGAATTATTTTCAGAATGTAAATATACTTTGTACACAACAAAATTAGAAATATTTTCTCCTTTTGTGTTGTTAAGTATATTTCCTTTGGTTCTGTAATGTAGCTAGCTAAGGAAATTGACAACATTGGATTAAATTATGAATGCAGTTCATTTGCATAATTTCCAGTGAACTTTAAAACCAATGTTTTGTACTATTGCTTGGGCATGATAACTTGAAATAAACTGCACTTTGCTCTTAGTTGTCCGTATTGTTTTTTATTTCTATTGCGATATAGTTAAAGACGTATATTCCCTAAAATGCCGTATGTAGCCAAAATAAGTTTTTATTTATATGCTATTCAAGCAGTAGTATTGGCTCGGTGTCATTTACCGATCAAGCACGTGAGATAGGAGCCCATGCGTATTTGTAAACGGGTTCCTATGATTTGCCGCTTGATAGAGCTAAAGCCGGGAGCCCACCTCATAGCCAAGAGCCATATTAGCAAGCGGCGTGACTAATTGAACCTAAAAACCAAACAACGGCATGAACCTTAGTTTCTGAGTGAAGCACAGGATCTCAGCATAAACGATAAAAGTAATCTCCACCCGGGCCTCGTCGATCTCCTACATTGGCTCAATGTAGTTTGAACCATCTGATCCAACAGTGACATATCGTTTGCTTATATTTAGTTTTCGAACACACCAGTGCTTGTGTATAAAACATTTCTTCCACAGGCGAATATATTTTTTGCACTAGAACTCTATCAGAGGACACGCAATACATTTTCAAAGTGTAAATTGATGTAAGCAGGTATGTGGATCATGAGTTCAAGTCAGATGGTTGTGGCACTATTATGAGCAAAACTGGGCTTAGGGTTTGGTTACTGCACAAGTGGTATTCTTATTGAACACTATGATCTCTCCACGCTCATGGTGGTGAAGTGACAAATCATTGCAACCCCCATTCACAAGTCAACTAAAAACCGGCATCATTTTAAAATACCGTTTTTCCGTTCTTGTTCCACATGAAATTCGCCCAGCTGTTGTTTGCGGCTTTTTCCAGCTGCCGGCCTGTTCCGCCGCATATCGCAGCTCCACCGTGAAATGCATTGCTGTCGCACGAAAACTAATTTATCGCGTGGTGTAGCAAAGTGAGTAATAGCTCTCTGGTGCATTATTCATCGTTTCCGGTTCAGCCCGCCTGCCTCCCCTGTCGTAAATCACAATGCCCACTTGCGAGCGGCGGAAACAATAGACAATTTGCTACGCGCGCGACACACAACTCTATTAAACCTGCAACAGCAGCACTACGCGTTAGTGCCCAGGCTAACGCGTACATGTCGACCCCGGCCCCCCTATGTTCGCTCGTGTGACGCCCATTGCAAACAACAGTTCGTCGCTCCTGATAATTATTCGAACTAATTTAAATTTTATACTGGGAGTTTTAACAAATCCGTACGTTTAACAATTCAGCTACCTTGTCTGAATTGCAGAGATTAGTAAACTAAATAACTGTATAGATGAGCAAGGAATCAATGGGTCCATTGGAGTGGGCGATTTGTGCGATGAGGGTGAGGCGAGGGGTGAGTATGGAGCAGTGCCAAAATTCTAGGGAGAGGGACACGGGAGACTCCCCAGAAAACCCGCCGACCAGCGGCATCGTCTGGCACGATTCCCACGTGTGAAAATCTGGGAGTGACCCTACCGGAAATTGGACCCGGTTCGCCTTGGTGAGGGGCGAGTAGTCTAACCACTACACCACCGCGGCCCCCTGAAAGGTTCTAGTATGTCGAGTGACATGAGCCCTAAAGTTAACACTTTAAAGGCTGTTCATGGCAAAGTGAACACTTTTGAAATCAACATTCGAAAATGGCAATACTTATAACTGGATATTATGCTACAGTGCAAACTATAATACATTCACGGTTACTTCAAACTTTTCCTAAGCCCTGATTAAGTTCTACTTTCAGGATATTCCTCCGCCTCATATAAACAAAGCATATATAATTATACTAGAGGGCCAACGCACCGCATTTGTTCACGCTCAATGTAATACTGTTTTACAAGAACTACTTCTTAGTAGTCATTACCAACACGTCTACTTTGTCCCTGTATTTATTCATATTATTTATAAATGAAAAAATATATCATTTATAGATGAAATATAGGTACATGTTAAATTTAACCAAGAATCAGGTACTTTTTAAAACGCTTGTGATATGTGACATAGGAAAAAACCATACACGTCATGGGGCGATTTTTCAAAGGTTTGATTCAGAAATTGTGAAGAATCCGCGAACAGACTATAATATGCAGAATCTCACTTAACATGGCAGCGAATGAACAAAAATAGCTCCAACACTTGACGTATTGCGAATGTAATTTTTAAATTTATGGCAGCTGTAGTCAGTGTTCCTTGTTTTATACATGTCATGAATCCGCATATAAGCAAAACAGTACTATTTCCTAACAATTCAAATGTTTCACTTAGATGACGCATGAATGAAGTGATTAGGCCCATGCCAATGCTAATTTTGCATTAAGTAGAATGATGCGAAATGAAAAGTTAAGTGGATCCTCAGCAGGGCTTTAGAAATTGCTCTATTTACCATAGAGTAAATATTATGTAGAATGATTTTCGTCTTCTGCGCATGACACCAACATTGACTCACCCATCTCCAGAACAACTTATGGTCATCAGTAGAGCCACTTGTTTTTTCGCTAAAAGATTCCAGGACTAGTTGTAATGCATAACACATTAGTTAAGAAACAATTCTGTGGTTGGAGGATGTCAACTTTCACGCGTCATGCCTCTCTGCCAGCCATTCACGGACGTTCAGTGCCGCGGAAACTTAAATCTGATTGGCCCAGTCGAGTATAACAAGTCTTCTCACACATACACGTGGCCAGTAGCCAAAGGAAATTTGCAAGTGTGCACGTACGCGAAAAACAGGTGGCCCTAGTCATCAATGATGAGCGTGCTTGTTTAGATATGCATTTCAACAAACCCGTCATTTTGTACGTATGAAATTCATTCACCAACTTTAAAATGCATTCACCAACTTGAATATACTGTGCCCTTCTAATTACTTTCAAACCTCTGAACCAAATGTCACCAAACTCGGTCCACGCACAGTAAGGGTGTCTGAATTTTATAGTTTCCTACCATGCCGTGTGCTGTGGTGACCATTTTATTATTTGGGACCTATTTCATATCTCAGGAACCATTAAACCAATACGTAAAAAATGTATTATTTTGACAGTTCATCGTGTAAATATTTCACTTAGGGAGATATATTGTTATTGATGCGCCATTTCTGAAGATAACTCTATACGGTACATCATATCTTGGAATTATTTACTCAACGTATTCCCAAAAAATTCTACTGGTAACTAATTATATAGCAGGTCATATAACCATATGAAACTTAAATGTATACAGCATTTATTTTCAACATCACAGCTAAGTATACAATTTAATTTGGTATATGTTCCATACCGTTTACCAATTTATACCAAACTTGGTACTCTGAAAGTGTCAACTACAAGCAACAAATATGATAATACATAGCCTCTTTGTCCACCATGTAGTAATATAGTACCAAATGAACAAATAACATAGGCAAACCATATTTAGGGAAGCAATCAGCAAATTCGTACCTAGTCATACAATAAATATTACGGTACGCCATTTAAACTGTTACGTTTTAAGTGGATCAGATACTTATTTTCAAAATGGCGGTCACATACACATTTTTTTATTATTATGGTTTATCTACGAAATCATGAAACCAATTTCAGCCGTATACTGGCAGGTAACTAAAATGCTATAGTATAACATGTTAAAATATGTCATTAAATTGATAAGACATTTTCAATAGGCTACCCACATCAATATTTTTTGGTTAATTTGGAATATATACCATACCACTCAACCGATTTCAAATCAAACTCGCGTGCGGAAAGTATTAATTGCAAACATCAAAATACATCTTCTGTTATGTAATCTATTTTGTAAGGGAGCGCCACATGAAAAATAAGGTTTTCATGTTACACCTTGAGAAACAACCAACCGAGTACCACCAAACATGGCAAACAAATACAGTACACCGCGTAAACTGATATTTTTTAAACGGTTTAGACTTTTGTATTTAAAATGGTGACCATACGAACATTTTTGATACTACACTATATCTACGAAACCATCTAACCAAGTCTTACCAAACTTTGTAAGCTTGCTGTAGCCAATATTGCCATTATCAAATGTGTCTACACAGATCCTTTTTTCCCACCATTTTGTAAGATAGCTTCATTGTTACGCCATGTCTCGGGGACACCATGAAGGGATTCTCGCCAAATTTGGCAAACATGTACTTCTACGGTAGGCAAGGAAACCAATGTGTCTTTAGTGGATCAGGCACTAATTTTCAAAATGATAGCATTATATATAAATTATTTTAACACACATGTTCTTTTTATCTCAGTTTAGGAGTAGGGCGTACTTCATCAAGTTTACACTCATACATACGTAGATAAATATAGGCTAATTAAGTGATGTTCGCGATAAAGTGAGCACTTTCGAAATCAACCTTAGGAAAAAGTCACTGCTCCTACCTGCATGTATTTTAACGGGCGCATTGAGCGACGTGGGCCCAGTAAACTTGGTAACGATGGAGGGGGACTACTTCCATATCTTAACGTCGAAAAAAAAGTTAGGTAACCATATTTGGGTTAACTTAAATTATTTCTTTCGCTTTCGGGTTTTTTATCGTATCAAAGCATAAAAATGGGCAGATTCACTTCGCAGACTTGTGAATAAAGTGAAGAGACCGTGGCAATGTTCATTTTATACACAACGCGCAAACAGGTATAGGCTGTTCACGGCAAACTGAGCACTTTTGAAAGCCCTGCTTAAGATCTACTTGTGTGCACGTTGTGTATTCTTCCGCCTTACGTAAAATTAATTACATTGGCATGGGTCTCACCACTTTATTAATGCGTCGTTCAAGTGAAACTGTATAATTATTAGAAAAGTAAATATATTACAAAGCTGTTCATGTTTACAATTCGTAGTATTAAAAAACATAATGAGAAAGAAATAATTAAAGTTATCACAAATGGTTACATTATCACGTTTTACTCGACGTAACATATGGAAATACTTTCCATTCATCGTTACCAACTTAACCTGGCGCACTTCACTTAGTGCACATGTTAAAATACATGCAGGTTGGAGCAGTGACTTTTTTCTAAGGTTGATTTTAAAAGTGTTCACTTTATCGTGAACAACCTTTAGAGCCTAAGCAGGGCTTTCAACAGTGCTCACTTTACCTTGAACAGAATTTTGTTATATATGTAAGTAACTTGTTGTTGTAGTGCTAATAGAAGAAAAGCTGGCCAGGATTGGAACACGGAGAGTAGCAACTGCGCAGCTCGCATGCGCACACTGTCCCATTTTTTCTTCTACGCAGTTTACTTTGAAAAGCCTAGAACGAATAATTAATGCTCTTTTGGCAGGCCTATACGTATAGGGTAATCACCAGGTCGTATTCCTTCATCTCTGCAATGCGCAAAACGCACGAACGAGTCGTTCCTTGACCTGTCTAGGGACGCGCCTGTGTACGTCGCACATCAATATACATCCGGTCAATCTAGCCCACCAACTGCGTGTTTTTTGGAGCACAAATTCTACGTGTGCTGACGTAACGTTGGCGCCATATGTTTACGGGAACGTGACGCAGGTCAGGCTAAAACGCTAACAGATATTCAAAGGTGCAATAAATAAGTGGAGGGGTACGTGTCTGTACGATGCATTTGTATTGTTTTTTAAATGGTTAAGCCACGTTAAGTGTACAGTATGTATTAAAATATTTAAGTACGCAAAGCAATGTTAAGGTATGTGAAGTTTGTTTACAAGCTGCGCAGTCTCCATCTTAATTTTCAACCAGTGGCGGTTGTTCTTCCGTTACCGTGTGCACTGATTACATTTAGTAACAGGATAACATTTCACGAGTTTTCTGTAAACCATGTTACCGGTTTCTTAACACTTTTTGAATCAAACCTTTGAAAAAAGTACCCCATGTGCGAAGTGTTAAGATATTTCCTAAACACATCATGTTTCACAAGCGTTTAATACTTCTGTTCAAATAAAAGTGCCTTATTTTTAGTTAAACTGAACCTTTACTTATATTTTATCTGTATATTGTAATATTAAGTTTATAATGAATATGACTAAAAACGTGGAGAAAAGTAGGAGTGTTGGCAATACCTAGTAAGAAATAGTTCTTACGCAAGATGTTATCACAAAATGTGCGCACGAATGGGGTGCGTTGTCCTTTTGGTGTAATTTTCTAGACTAGGTTGAGCTTTGTTTGCATGAGGCGGAGGAATATCCTGGAAGTAGAACCACAGCAGGTCTTCCGAAAACGTTAGAAGTAACCGTGAATGGACGCGAGGCAACTCAGCTGCGCCGTCGCTGAAGGAAAACGGGCGCAGATGCGCGCACCGTTTAATGTCCGACAGGAGCTGGAGAACACGAGGACCCCTCCATCCCCTCCTCAACCACTCCTCCACTAGCACGACTGGCCCGCTCGCTCCTGGTGACCCGCATGTGTCAAGGATTGATTTCTTGCCTTCCGGCCTCGCGGCTCGCCAGCGAGAAGAAAAAACTCCAGTTTCCTGAAGGCAGCTCCGCGGCCTGCGCTGTGTAATGGCGATGTTACACTGTAAATTTTTTTCCTGTAGTCCATTCACGGTTACGTCAAACTTGTCTGAAACCCTGCTGAAGTTATATACTTCCAAGCTATTCCTCCGCCTCATGCATACAAATCTTACTTAAGCCTAGTACACACGAGCACACAAGAGCTTGTATACTAGCTAGTGCCATATAGGGACGGTCCTATATTTCACCATATTTCTTGTACAGGTCGATTGTAAACAAAACATGTATTTTGTTGATGCTGGCGATAAGCATATATGTTAATGTTTTTATTACGATAAAATGTTTGATAGTCCCACTCTCATCAATAATTCTGTGTATGAATTTTAAAAAACCAGAGGTTTGTCTTTTTTTTTCTGTGAGTGATCTAACATTTTCTACATTCGTATTTATCTAGCGCTTGAAATATATCTGATTGGACTACATCTTTTATTCTTTGTTATGGCAGTTGCTATTGATAATACACAAATTACCCCCTCAATCCCAAAACCTGCTTCCAAATCATACATAGTTGACATCAACAATCCACTTTCTTGCTCACTTGCCAGTGTCGTGTGTATGGATCACACAATTCCGTGCATACTAGCTAGTAGGCACTTTGGTGTTCAATTTCTTGTTCACCTTTATTTTTACTTTCTAGTACAAGAGAAATGCCCGTGTGTACTAGGCTTTACTTAAGTCTGGAAAATTGCACTATAGGGACAACACACCGCATTCGTGTGCATTCCGTTCAGTATAATTTTGCATGACAACTATTTCTCATTAGGCTTTACCAACACACCTATTTTCTCCCCGTTTGTATCATATGTATTATTAATGAAATGTTATAATCTATAGATCAAATACAGGTAAAACTTCAATTCAACAAAAATTAAAATACCTTTATGATATGAAAAAACTTGCGGCCCTGGCTTAGCCCTTCAACTCAGAACGAATCAAGGACTCTTTGTACCTAACACAAACCAACGACCAAAGTCGTAACCACACAGATTCGAAATCGCTAAGGGACAATGGCTTTAAGAAAAAGGTAAACAGTACTAACTACACAGGCAAACACACATGAATCACGAAAAATAGCTATATTCAAAGCCTCAATACTCACATCACATATTTATACAAGCAGTATAAGAACGAGTACAAAATCTACCATTCTAACATATATACAACACGACTATGGAATTCCCTGGTATACACGAGTTAAAAGATTATGCATTTGACAAATTCCCTAAAATAAGAAAATTTACAATCTTATTATTTCCTTCAGGCTAAAATGTGACTTTACAGATGTCTGTAGAGATAGTCACAATTCTAGATATGTTTAATATGTTAGGCTAGTTAAAACATCTACTATAGCCTAATAAAATTTCTTGTATCGAGAAAATACTATAGGCTAAAACTCAAGCAAAAGCCCATTTTATAAAGACCTGGAAAACATATCTTCCATTAAAAAATTTATACGCTAAAAGTTTATAATTCTTTGTTTGTGAAGAACAATTATATTCTTAAAAACAGGGAATTATAATGAATATATTGAATTCAATATCTGGTGCTTGCAAAGGCATTTGTCTTAAATTACATTAAGACTTTATGTATTTCATATATTGGATGTGAAAAAACTAGTATTTTTTTTGTACATTAACAATTTAAAAAACGTTCAATATTTGATGCATTTAACAATTGCTGGATACTTTGGATATTTTATGCATAAATGCTAGATACCTTGAATATTTTAGGCATTAATAAATGCTGACTACTTTCAATCTTTGTACGCATTAAAAAATGCTGGAATCTTTTAATATTTTTTGCATTAACATTTTTAAAGTGAAAATATTTGATTTTCCAAAATAAAATATAATTTTTCTTTAGAAACTTTACACAGGATGATTTTGTGTGCTAAATTCTGACGTCACCAGGAAATTCTAAACGATGTACAATTTTCTGGGTTACCACACCCATTCCTAATGAAAATCTGGCCTTATGGGGCCTAATGGTAATACTTATACCTCAAGTTGCAGTTCTGGAGTCACCCCCAACAGCCAAGTCTCTCTGCCAGACTAGTCCGCTGTAAGCTCTATATATACCGACAAATCCTACAGGGGAGAACCACCCCACCTAAAATCCTAATGGTTCATCCCTTCCTGCAATATCACTTTATTTCCGGCGTATACAGCGCTACTTGTATTAGCTATACAAGGATAGATCAATCTTAAATTATATCGAAAGTTCTGGTGACATAAATTCATTTGCGGCACACCAGTGCCCTCTTTACGAAGTTTAAACTCCTGCTACCCCTACCGCCGATAGTCCACACTGCTGGCGCCCCAAGCGAACATGCCAGCAAACACAGATGCACATCCCTCCGGCCATTTTCAGTCCTGGCTATCCTTAATAATTCCTAGTCGTTAGGTACATGCACAGAAGATGAAATAGTGCTCTGTTTATGCCCGAAATTACCATCCAGTGGAGATTTCTGCAAAATGGCGGTAACATGACCCGCATTTAATATTTAAAGATTTCAATTTGTATGGGGCTGCATATTTACAAATTCCTGTTAAGTAAATGAATTTATGGATCTGTAATAATACATAAATGATTATATTTAAATTTTCCTTCATTTGCAAATTATGTGACGGTTTACAAAATGTAAATATTTTAAACAGCTGTTGTTCTTTCTTACATAAAAAATATTGCCCATCAATAATTAACTTTTTTCAACGGATATTTTGAATATTAGTAACATAAATAATTAAGTTCATTCAATTCGAGACGTTTCCTTTCTACTTTCACTTTTTAACTGGGGCTCTCCCCTAAAAAAAATTGTATACAATAATTGTTCAGTCCTGTTGCTTTACCATAGCCCCTGTAATGGACCAGTTCTTTTGTGGAGTTCATCAGTTAATGGTAATTTATTCAATGACTAACTTTTGTGTGCTGAATTCCTTTAAAAAAAATTGTCATTGGTGATCAAAAAATTCTTTTGAATTAGCGAATTTAGTCCGTATCAGTAGGGATGTTGAGATACCATGGAAGTATCGATACTGGGATCGAAAGAGGATTCAAAATAATGAAATTGATACTCATTTCGATACCGGTTATCACAATAAAAGTATCGATACCGGTATCATATCAGTACCAGTATTTTTGAAAAATTTAATTTGCCAGTCTTCTATTTGTCATAACATGATTTTTACATTTATAAATACTTATTTATATTTTTAATAATCGAATACCTAGATCGTTTTCTCATTTCGAGAGCTCTACAGAATTGTTTTTTTTTTTTTTTTTCCATACCTGATATTTGCTTCAAAATAAATACAGAGCACAGTACTTACTAGTATTACTTATATTTGGGCATCGTTCTAATTAGATAACAAGTAACATACTAATGTGTACTGCTTTTCAAATTATTATATTATGGAAGAAAACACATCTTTATATTTTTGGGACACTTGGTTGAAAGGGTTCAAGATTCCTAGCAGTTAGAAGTAATTCCGAAAAAAAGAGTATCAGTATCGAATCATTTACAGATATGATACTGGTAGATTATCGAATTAAACGTATCCATTCCAAAATAACCGGTATCGAAAGGGAAGTATCGATACCAGTATCACATCAGTAGTATCACAACATCCCTAGTGAGTGAGCGCTTGTTTCGGGCGGTCGTGAGTCCGGGTGTAAAGGTGTCATCCCAGTAACACGTCTCGTTCACGTACGCTGCCGGCACACATCGTTATCTTCACCGGGTAGAGAATCCACGTTTACAATTAAATAATTAAAATGTCATGTTAGGGAGTGTTAAAGTGTAGTTTTTCATAGCCGTCCCGGCCACCAGCCGGCAGGTAGGCGAACTCGTAGAGCGGACAGGCTGACTGTAAAATAGGTACAACTCGCTGGCGAAAATTTTCAAGTCATGAGACTCCATGTCTCAAGCTTGTGAAGCAATACATACGTAGGAAACAACCAAACACGTCACAGGTTTGACTAGAGTATAAAATAATATAGTTTGACTATAGTATTACAGACTATAGTATACTTCTTAAAATGTAATGAAAGTTTTTAACCCATAAATTTTATGGGATATTTTTACCATACATTAGGCTGCAAATATAGAATAGCCTCTAGCAGCTGGGAACTTCCCTGTGCTTTTGAATGTTTCTTGTGCATGCGTAGGATGTATGGGAAAAAACCTTTACCACGTTTTCTTTCCCACTATACATAATATATACTGATGTGGCAAATTTGCGAATAATTTCTTATAGTTTACAATCGTTCAAGATCCAATTTCTTCTATATTTTGAGTACATTTTATAGTTTCATGATATGAAATCAATGTTAACTTTGTAAAAATACCAGATAATTTGAAAAATAACGTTTAAGATTTTTAAAGCGTAAATAAGAGAAACTTAACTTAAATTCTTGATTCTTACAGATTCAAAAATGTTATTTTGGTAGAAAGTTTAGTTTCACCTCTAGTTGTCATATGGGTCTCATTGTAAGCAATTGTGTCTAATCAATTTTTCTCAAACTATGAAATATTTTAACTTGCATATTTTTTTCAGGACTGAAATGAAAGTCGATTTGTTGGTTGCAAATTCGTAAATTTAGTTATTGAAACATAAACGTTGCCGTTTGAAAGTGTGAAAGTTTGCGAAGATCGCTGTAGGCAGATCTCTGCTTACGGTATATTTTTTTCTCTGTAAAACAGTGTTTTAAACTATAGCAACCACGTATATTATCTGAACAGTAGATTAGTACACAGAGGTGAAAAGGAGTAGTGGTTCCTTTAATGTAGGCGTAGGTATTCATTGGTCTGATTGGCTGTGCAAGGCTCTAGGAACGGGCGTTGTGTCTGACTGGGCCGTCAGAAGATAGAAACTAGAGTCCACCCTAATCGGCGCGACAGTAAATTGTATGCGATTACTCGTAAATATTGAACTTTCTAGCTGTTTTATTTTGTTTTCTAATTTGAGTCATGGGAGTGACTACATTTTGATTTTGCTGTAATTTAACTTCATTTGGATATCTTTTTTGCACTAGTCAGTACATCTTTGTATTTTCATTTAGTAAAGTTTCGTTTTCACGGTTACGAGATTGAAGATTATTGCTTTGAACAAATAACGAGTTTTATATTTTCAATCTTCACGTTTCGGTATCAATACAGAATTATATACTTCCACACTTTGCGCGCAATAAAATGTGAACAAAACAAACAATTTGGAACACGTCCGCGGAAAAAAGTTGAAGGTGATGAATCATCTTGGGACCACAGACTAAAGATAAGGTAGACCGATCTCGCTGGCTGCGTACAACCAGTCTGTGTCCCAACATTGAACTGCTTTACTGCCAACACGTCTAGCTAAAACCATATACTAAACATGAGGTAGACCGCTTATTCATCTTCTGCGCATGTGCCCAACATTAACCTACCCCAAAAGAACACAACTGTCAAAGTCACATGGTCAACAGTGATGAACGTGTTTGTTTATATCTTATTTTTTAAATGACAAGCACTGTTATATTAATAAAATGCTTTTACCAGTTTGAATTTAATCAAAATGCATTACAAATTGGATAGAGTAAGTTTAAAAACATCTCTAAATCATTTGTTTACCAAGCAGTGTTCTAACCTCAAACCTAATCCATGCCATTTTTCCAAGCTCTATTGGCAGAAAAACAGTTCAATGTTGGGACACGAAGATTGGTTCTGCGCAGCCAGCGAGATCGGTCTACCTCATTTTTAGTCTATGGTTAAAATTGTATGGTTTGGATTTTAGGTTAGAAAACTGATTGGTTGAGACAGTTCATTCCCATCGGCATTTAGTTCACGTAACGACCGTCAGTGGACAGCGCCGTCTCGATTCCTTTATGGAGGCTTGGGTCTCCCCTCCCTTCTCCTGCCATTCCTATACCTTCTTTCCCCTCCCCTGGTGCGACCCAGTTTTTAAATCTGGGTGCCTCATTAATATTCGCTTCGACTCAGCAGTCGGCACATGCTTTCTTGTAACACATCACCAGCGATTAGGATAAACGACTTTTAATATTTCTAGCACGACGCACGAAAGCGACTGCTGTCAGTGATCGGAATTATATGGATGTTTATTTCATTTGATTTAAATTGATAAAGCTGGAGGTGCCGGACAAGTGAAGAGATCGGTGAGTAGTGTAATGTGTGGCACATTTAAAGATTATGGGCGTTTATGGTTTGACAGTTTGTTATAGTTATGAGTGCTATTTTTCTGTGAGTGTTAGCAGCGTCGAGAGTATTTAAAATTCAAATTTGACTGCATGGTCTAAGTTCCATTTTGCTGTAGAATCTTTGCTAATAGTAGTTATGTGTATTGGATATTCATAAATCAGGAGGTTCTGTGATTTGGAGCCGCCCCATTTGTCGGCCAAGTTTGGTGTCGATGCGTGCTAGTCCTACTACTCACGCGATTTCAGTTTTAAACGCACGTGTCCTTCATTCATTTTAAAACGGGATGCTTTAATGGGCTATAAAATAGTCGCCATCCCGTTTGGTTTAGTTTTAATTGAAATTTTAAATCACATTTTTAACGTGTGTTTTTAGGCGTGGTGCGCTTTGACGGCCTGCATGCCGCCATACCTCGCAATATTTTGCGCAGTTACTTTCACGTGCCTTCCCCAGTTAATTGATATCACTTTTGTGGCACGATTGTCAAATTTATGTATGTTAGCGTAAAAATTACTTGGCGTGTAGAGGTTTTTCAGTACCTACACTCTTACGTTCTGGCAATGCCTGTGTGAAACAGTACAATGTCATTCTAGTCATTAAATATAATTGATTTATATTTTGGAGCCCTTACTCAGTAAATCTTAAGTGTTATAGATTCTTTTTATCGCCGTATAGTTTGTTTGCTAGAAAGGTTGCTTCAGTTTAACGAACTGTGATTACGTTGATAGGTGTGAACAGTATTAATATTCAGGTGAGAATGTTACACATTTTAAATAAACCTTGTTATACGAGGTGTGATTAAGTGTATTATATATTGGGAGGACTGTAAGAATTCTAAGCTCTTGCTTCACTGTGTATATTGAAATTGTGAGTTATTACCAATCTTGTCAAATTCAGTATTTATCAAAGGAATATTATTTAAATTGGTTAGAAAGTATGCTCAATCTACAGTCTTATGAGAAATGAATTTTACTGTGCCCCATTTTAATGCTGGTTTGTCAAAGGGCAAGAATAACTTGCTTGAAAAGATTGCTGATATTTATGATTCACGCAAAGTTTTAAGAATTTAATGAATGTTTCAAGGTTATTGATCAAAGAGGCACGTTAAATGTTTTTTCTCATTTTAATAACGACGTTTAATTATAATTGAATACATTTTTTGGAATGTCTGATATTCATGAAGCTGTTGTATTTAAGGCCGTCAATAAATATGATCAAGTGAGATTTTCTAGTACACGTTATATGTTAATTGTATCCTAACCCGGTACATTGTAAACAAGGGCTTAGATATGTTTGTATACTTCCTCTAACCAATTTTAAATGCAGTTCAACTAAATTCAAATCCGCGATAAAAGTATTTTATTGATATAATAGTGCTTGTTATTTAAAATTTAAGATATAAACAAACACGTGCATCACTGTTGACCATGTGACTTTGACGGTTGTGTATGACTGGCGCAGGTCAATGTTGAGTACATGCGCAGAAGACGAATAAAGGGTCTACCTCATCTGTAGTCTATGGTCAGACGGCGAGTAGGTTACCAGTCGCTGATCGACGAACAGCGTTCCAACATTTTGCTGGAGTTCGAAGTGAGAGCGACTGTTTCACTTCTGTAATCTAAGTTCTCTCTCATTGAAGTTGAAGGCGGAAGCCAAATCAGCGTATACCTTTCTTCTTATAGTTCTTTAGCCACTAGCTGGACACGCCTGAAAGCTCTGTTCAGTCTATTTTCTCTGCCTGCTGTGTCTGTCACACGTAAAAATTAATATCGCCTTGAACCGAGTGGCAGTAAAAGTGTCAGTCAAAGTACACCCTGCAATTGCTAGAAAATTAAACCGTTAATGTCGCCAAGGCTTCTGGCTATAACGCGCATAAAACTAAGTAAAGACAGTTTCACGGGCCTCGAAATTAAACGTGAAACTTTTCGTTAAGTATTAAGGCCTAGATAGAACTAACGAATTTATTTCCCTGCCAATATAATGCATATGCATTCCAATCGGTGGTTGCGTTTAATAAATTAAATTACGGGCAGGGAAATTTCAAAACGCATACATTTAACCAAGGACCAGATGTACAAATTTAAGCCCTACACGTGCGCAGGTAGCAATTAGTAAAATATAAAAGGTTGTTAACAGTAAACTGAGCACATTTCAAAACCCTGCTTAAGATCTGCTTTTCTTCTCATTTTGTATTATTCCACCATATGTAAAATTATCATTGTCGTGGGTCTGATCAATTTATCCATGTTTCGGTCAAGCGAAACTGTGAAATTATTAAAGAAGTATATATTTTACAAATTTGGTAATTCTTACACGTATGTGCATTTAAAAAGCAGAAATCAAAGGAAATAACTTCAGTATTCACAAATGTTTGCTTAACACTTTCAATTCAAGGTGAAGACATGAGAATACTTTTCCTTCCGTCGTTACCAACTTCACTGGCCGTATGCCACTCGTGTACCCATTAAAATACACCCATTTGAAGAAAAAAACTGATCACCATGTACGAATTGCACAAGTACAATAAAGGTTGCATCACAGTATCGTCATAGCTCGACATGCGTCTTGTTTGCTGAAAATGCGGTTTCCTTGCGCATATGTGCCGCTAGGGGCATACATGCCGCTCCTTCATTCATAGTTGCAACATACCTAATA
Organism: Dryococelus australis; assembly: GCA_029891345.1. Lineage (NCBI taxonomy): Eukaryota > Metazoa > Arthropoda > Insecta > Phasmatodea > Phasmatidae > Dryococelus > Dryococelus australis. Next base: position 78,758,775 of record CM056998.1, read on the forward strand.
AGGTTATAGTAGTAGTGTGAGCCACAGAGCCAAGTTCAGTGACCACGCATCATGTTCGACGGCATATTCTACAAGCATGAATGAGTCTGAGAGAGGCCACATCGTCGACCTCAGAGAGGCAGGTTGGACGTCTCGGCACATTGCTCGCCACTTGAACCGTCCTGCCTACACTGTTAGTCGGTGTTGGACGCAGTGGGACCAGGAGGGTACATACACGTCGAGAAGGCTTAGGTCTGCCCAGGCGGACCACCAGCATGGATGATAATTCCACCGTGTGACAGGCTGTAAGCACACCACGGGCATCGCTACACACCGTCCAGGGACATTTCACGGTAGCCGGGATACATCTGTGCCCAACAGGACCATATTCAGATGGCTAAAAGAGCGGGGTTTGTCATCGCGGCGTCCCTTATCACACCTACCAACACGACCTGAGCATCACCGAGCACGGGTGACGTGGTCTGCCCGGAATGAGAGCATGGCAGCTTGCGGATTCACAACAAGTGGTGTTCAACGACGAATAACGGTTCTTTTTAGATACAGACGACTGCAGAATTTGAGTCTGGGCGCGTATTGGCCAGCGCAGTGCCGTGACTCACACTTCATTGTATAGTGGCACACCGCCCCAACGAGAGGTGTCATGGAGTGGTATGCCATTTCCTACAATTCCCACACCCCACTGGTGGTGATTGAAGGAACCCTGACGTCACTGTGATACGTTCAAGAAATTCTGCGACCATGTGCGCAGGTGCAGGTTGACAACCTCAGTTTCCAGCAGGGTAATGCCCGGCCTCACACAGCACGAGTATCTATGGCATGCCTTCGTGGTGTGGGCATGCTTCCTTGGCCAGCAAGGTCACCAGACCTCTCGCCCATTGGGAACATTTGGGACCATATTGGACGGCAACTGCGTTTGATTTGGAGGGTCAGTTGCGCCAGCTGGGGAAGGATCTTCCTCAAGAGAACATTCAACGTTTACATGCCTTCACGCCAAGCCGTATCGCTGCCTGTCTCAGTGCTACGAGTGATGCAACGCCATACTATGTGCATACTGCAAATGTTGGCCCCACGCAATACGTGCTTGGTGTGGCATAATATTTTGATGTTTTATGTATACATACTACCATGTCCTGTGCCTGCACCAACTTATGTGCCTCTGTGGTGGCACCTTCAGGGTGATCCATTTTTTTTGCAAATAAGTGTATATTCCTTTTTTTGAAAAGTTTATTTCTAAAGTGGTTAATTAACTGTTAACAGCTTATATCCGGTTTTGCCTTCCGTAGAAAAATTCAAAATTCCAGGTATTTGCTGTTTTTACCTATAAATGCATAATACTATATCATGTGACCAAAAGTCACCCAGCAAATATTTCCCAATTTGGCGCTTTATAGTCCATTCACGGTTTCTTCGGCCTTTTTTAAAAATCAAACCTTTGAAAAATCTCCCCATGTATGAGGTGTTTAGTTATTTTCTAAATACGCCGTGTATCACAAGCGTTTTATACTTGTGCTCATATAATTTACTTTTTTTTCTGTTAAATTGAAATGTTATTAATATATTATCTATAAATTATAATGCTTCATTGATAAATAATCTGAATAAAAACAGGGAGAAAATAGGTATGTTGGTAACGTCTAGTGAGAAACAGTTCTTATACAAAATATCGTTACAACCGAGTTCGCAGGAATGAGTATTGTCCCTCTGGTGTAATTCTCCAGGCTTGTTAAGCTTAATTTGTACGAGGCGGAGGAATAGCCTGGAAGTGGAACATTAGCAGGGGTTCAGAAAAGGCTGAAGTAACCGTGTATGGACTATACAAGAGGAAGCACAAACGCTTTAACGTAATTTTAACACCCTACGCTTTTTGCTGTCTTAATATGTCGACGGAGAGAGTTATGCGCGCCCAAAAGGAGTTTAACTGCACCGACTCATATAGGGCATTCCGCCAGAGGGATTTCTCAGCAACTCACCGTCCCTCGATCTACTGTTAGCGACGTCGCTGACAAGTGAGAACGCCATGAAACACTCGCCTCTAGTATCGTTCTGGTGTTAGCGACGTCGCTGACAAGTGAGAACGCCATGAAACACTCGCCTCTAGTATCGTTCTGGTGGACCCAGGAAACCCACTAATTGGGACCAGTCATACTCTGAAGCGTGTTGCACGAATCGGTCTTCACAGTCACTTCACCGCATAATTTGAAGCCCTTTTCCGGTACGGCTCAGAGGACGTAGGTCAATGATAGGACATCCGTACGGGAAGTGACTGTACATTGTTTCCATGGTGGCACCGCTGCCAGGAAACAACTGATCACACGCGCCAAAACGCGACGTTGTTTCGAGTGGTGCAACACCACCATCACCGGAATGTGAAGCAGTATAAGGTCTTACGGAGTGATGAGTCAAAGTACGTGGGCCGCGATCCGTTACTGCTAACGAGCACTGAAATCACTGATGGTTCATCAGTGTCCGTCAGCAGTATCGGAACAGTAACTGGTATTACTGAAGTAGCAGGCCAGTGAAATTTGCGAGTATCGTATCGCGGTCATGATATGACAGTCGGGTGGATGTGTGCGTACGGACCTGGCAGATGTCTGGCAAACGATATTTACCCAAGTGAATTGTGTCGAAGGTGAAATTTGGTGGTGTTAGTGTAATTGTTTGAGGCTGTCTGTCTTGGCTCCAGATAAGCCATTAGTTTAATCGACGGATCAGTAAGCTCTAGCACATACTGAGACCATTTGACAGTAATGTACTTACCATACTATGGTAACAATTTGGAATAGGGTCGTTCCTGTTTCAGTACGATAACTCTCCTGTCCATACTGCAAGGTCAATTTCGCAGTGGTTAGACAATAGGCGGGATTGCTTAACTGGCTTGCTGAAAGCCCCAAATCGAATAAAACAGAACGTCTTTGGATGACCTGAAGCGTCGTTTGTGTTCCAGAACTACTTGATCAGCAAAATAAACGTCAGCTATTTACCATGCTACAGTTACAGTGCAAACAAATTATGCCAGCTGTATACCAGAACTGAGTGGACAGGATTACCGCTGTAATAACAGCGACGGGATGTCAACCATTCTAACTAGTTAACACGCCTGGTACCTCTCGAACTAGCAGCATGGGTGTCTGGTGATCTATTGCCATGCAGTGTTAAATGGCCGGCAAATATTTACAACTTGGAATTACACATGTCTAATTAAACGCCCAAATACGAAACTGCAAGCAAACTGTCTGCAGAAATGTTTAATCGTGTATTATTATAAAACGTTTGGACAACCATCTCGACTACCCATCGCCGGTGGTTTTGTGCGTAAAGTACGGTACTTGGTAAGGAAATGCCGATATGAATTTTGTAGTGGCTCTCCCATGGTCTATATTTCGCCGTAAAAATGACGGTTCTTGAAAAAGTATATCTGAAATTACGTCGGTAAACCCTCAGAGGGAAGCGATAAGGCAGTATTCAAGATAATGCGATAAAGGAAATTCACCTGTGGGGTGAGACCACCCGGGAAATCCTGCTTGTCATCGTCGACGTCCGCAATAGTTCTCACATGCAGAATTTAACTCTCTTTCGGGTAGAATTTGTATCGGACGATTTGAGGGTCAGAAGCGCTGGCCTGTCGTGCCAAAAAGGAACTGCTTCTGAAACAACAAAAAGAAGCCTCGTTAACATGAATCTACAAATTAATCATTTGTTGGTTAACAATGCTGAATTTTTTCGCAGGTGGAAATATGCAGTTGTTATGTGGAAATATGCAGTTGTTATGTGGATGAACAAATTAAATACCACGAAAAGTTCTGTCTCGAGAAATTTAATTTTTTTTTTCACCCACTTACTCGTTATCTAAATCTGATTAAAATTTAACTACAATTTGTACACATTCACATAAATCTGTCCATTGAAATTTTTCACAACAGCATCTAACAAACCATTTATTCACAATAATTGTGCTGTAATTGATAATCAATAGCATCAAGGAAGTAAGCAAAAATAAGAAAGTTGCTTCAGTTTAATTAATTCGCAGTAACGCATATTATTTAAAGCAAAGTTGTTGGTGAAATTGAATTATATCAATATTTATGTTTAAACACACACATATTTAACGTATTTAGTGCAAACACATTCTGATCAATATATTTTTTTGCGAGAAATGGTTATCTAGATTAAAAAACTGACACATAAAGTCTCAAAGAATTTTAGTATTACTGCGAGACATCTTTGAATTCGAAGTGTCGCGCTTTGAAAATGCAGGACTATTTCAGATTCATTTGTAACCCAAATTCCGTTTAATCTTTAATTTATGCCAAATAATATTCCCTAATGTTTATTTGTCTATATCTCAATAGTGTACCTTATATATTCTTACTGGACTGCCTCTCCGCAGAATAACCCCGAGGCTTGAAGTCCCGATATTTGTAAATTAACAGAACTATGCACATACTTCATACTTTGGTTTATAGTTTGAGTTTCATCATTTGTCTTCAATGGATGCTATATAAGTAGACTTGCAGCTAGTCATAAACACACCCATTTTGGAGACTGGCATTTAGAGAAAAACAGTCGCTGATCCCTAGCGGAGATACCTGCTCACATTCCAGTAAACCACCTCCAAGTAAGAGATCTATCATAGAGTGGCCACATAGATCGTAACCAAGAACTTCCATTATCGGTCTAGTAGTGATCGACATAATTCAACCACTTCTACGAAATCCTTCCAAAATGTACACTAAGAGCGCCATATGTAATGGCAATTCACAAAGTGTTGTGTAAAATAGTTGAGGTAAATGACATAAAAATGTCCAATTAGTGGGACAGTTGGTATCAGTTGGAAGTATGAAGAGTCAGTGTTTTACAGAAAAAATACTCTAGCATTCTTGACAAAAATCTCATGTCTGGCTAAGTACCATCTAAATGTTTCAAAAAGGTTTCAAAGACATGCTGCTAAAAACTGCAGGGAATTAGAAAATTCACACAATTTTAAGGATCACGTTCACAGCTGTCCAAAAGTTGTGTTAACAAAGATTTTTTTTACTGTAAGTAGTAGGGGCTGGATGGTCTTATCCCACTTTTGATTAATTGAAAGGGTAAATTGATATAAAAGGGTTAATTAAATTTATTGAATGTAAAAAATTGGAAGAGTTAAATTTACTGAAAAGGTTAAATTGATTGAACGGGTTAAATGGGTCGAAAGGGTTAATTTTTAATTGGATCAATTTTTTTTCGTGAATTTATTTATTTATTTCTTTTTGGGTGGGGATAGCAGGAACTCTGTACAATGTTGACGGTGTGGTATCTGGATGTGAATGACCAGGGTGGTGGGTTGCAATGCCTTATATAGGTATAGAGTTTAGTGCAAGAGTGGGGGTAAGGCTCATTTTTTTATAACTTTGAGGTATTTGTAGAGGTGTTGGTTGTATATAGGCGATTTTTACAAATATAATTAACATATGAGATAATTTCAGAATGTTTAAACGATTTCTAACAGTGACCTAAGTGTATATTTTATGTTTTTGGGAGGGGGAGGGGAATATTGCTCATATACGGTGGTGGGAGATAGGCGACCTTGAAATATGTGATTTACATGTTAATCGATCTGTTTTCCGAATGCAATTAAACATTAGAGAGATTCAGAGTGTTCTACATACAAATAAAATATATGCATCGAATCGCAAATTTCAAACGACTACGTGAATAATAAGTGCAATTACATGAGTCTTAAATGTAACATCTCAATCTTAGAAATATAATTTACACGAGAGAAAAATGTTAACATCCGGTGCCAACAAGTGCAAACTCAGTAAACGAAATCCAGATAGTCAGTATGAAATTACACAAGACAGAGTCATTAAACGAGTTCTATGTATGAATGAATAACACAAGAGACAAGTATAATTATCAACTACTGTCTTTAAACAAAATCCAACTAGTGAGTATGAATAATTATCACATTAACAGAATTTAGCTCTGAATACGATTTAAACCAGATAGAATAGCATGCATCTATTCTGATAAGTAGACTATATAAAGAAACAAAATCTTACCCCAAATGATTTGTTTCAAAATAACCAACTTGCGTAGAACGTAATCCGACATCACTTTATATATGTAATGGAAAAAATGCACAAACATCCTGAAAGAGAAAACAATTTTTTTTTATAAAATGGTTGTACTACAAATTTCTGTAAATAGAGCACACTTGTTTATGCATACTGTATTTTCGTCTAGCGAACACAGAAATAGAAAATCTTATCGCAATATTGACTTAACACACGAAAATATACATTTCCCCAATAAAATACTTTTATATTAAAACACGTACATTATAAAATGTTAATCGTGGCTATCATTAGAGATGGTCGCAGGTCCGTAGTTGATGTATGCCTCGATTGTAGCCTCATTGTACACCAACTGCCTACCCGCCCGATGAAGACAAGAGAGAGAGAGAGAGAGAGAGAGAGAGAGAGAGAGAGAGAGAGAGAGAGAGAGAGAGTGTTGTGCACATCTGTCTCCTCCAAGCTCCTATCACCAACTGAAAGATGGCGGAGGCTGGATAGCTGAGGTCACTTCACTCCAGAGCTCACTACACCACTCCCACCCCTACGCTCCCACTACTCACTTGACTGCTACCCCGGGCTGTGTGCGATTGTCAATTTTTTCAGCACTAATGCAAGATGGCATCAACTGCCACTTGCATTCACATCAGGGGAACCCTGTCTGCAACCCATTACCCTCCCACCCCAACCCTACACCCCTCAGAACCAGCCTGCCTCCATGATGCCAGCCACCTCCTACACCTCCCTCCCTGCCAAGCTATGTTTGCGAGGTCCTGTGGGTCATTCACCTGGGCTGACTGTGATTGTAATTTTTTCGCAACTGAGTCAAAATGGCAGCGTATGGATACAGGGGTGCAGATGGCTCCCGAGGTCCTGGCACCGCCACCCCACATCAAACCACCAACCCTCACCAGAGGGCATGTCTTTTACCGAGACAAAGAATGTCTGCCTATCTAACTGACTCCCTCCCCTCATGCAGCAAAATTTGGACTCTTCCGAATGCGTCTGAAATAGAAGTATGAAAGGTGAAAAAATAAATATTAAAACTGATATTTAAAAAAAATTTAAAATTTGGTAAACTTTGCAGGAATCAAGTTAAGTAAGCTGAAATAGAAGTATGAAAGGTGAAAAAAGAAATATTAAAACCGGTATAAAAAAAGGATTTTAAATGTTTGGTAAAATTTGCAGGAATCAAGTTGTCTTATTTGTAGCTAAATAAAATTTCACAAGTCGCACCTATAAAAATTAATATCTCTAATGCTAAATATTACCAGAACTCTTAATCACCAGATCAAATTCCACAAATTTTACATCTCAATCCAAGAAATGAATTTTAATCCAATTAACTTTATCCCGTTTTTTCCAGCAAACTTATTAAAGTATTTCCAGAAAACTAAGTATATTTTTCATACTAGAGATATTTTCACTCTCTAAATTTTTTTAAACATTGAAAGATCACAGTTTTTCAAACATTTATCATTCAGTTTACCTAAGATTCGATTATTATGATGGAACACACGACACATACATACATATTAACACTTTCAATCTTTTTTTAAATATATGTGTATAGCAGAGTAAAATATGTATTTGACGTGTAGACTTGTCTATGATACTAAAATTTACTTATAACCAAAGTTTTAATTCAAAAGCTTCCCAATCGATATTTTTAGATACACTATCTAACATAAAATTTGTATATACTCGAACTTATTTACAAATCGATTTTCCTAGAAAACAAATTTGGAGATAATATTACTGAAATAACACGTATCCATCTAGAAGTGACTTCTATTGGAGCTGGAATGTATCAATTTTCATGATATTGAAATATATTTAAGCAATGTTAAAATGAAAATAGTGGCAATTTTGCAATCGTATAACCCATCTTTTAGGATAAAACATTCCAACTATCAACAAATTATTTACATTGTAAAGAGATATCCGAGACAAATAAATTTATTCCATACAACTTAGGAATTGATATAATGAATTATCAGACAAATGTTAGTGGGAAAAACGAAACTAGTATTACATGCGCATGTTTAAAGCAGAAGACCCTTAAGTCAATCACAGCTCAAAATGGTTTACTCAACAGACTAACCTCCTACTAACACATTCATTTAGTAAACAAAGTCTTTAAAAATTCCCTACAACATACTCCTAAAATCATCTCTCCCTTCTACATTCCTGAAATTAAATTATTATTTATTCATTTTAATCGAATACCAAGTAAAGCCATATTCCATCTAACATACATAGATTTGATAAAATGGTGAATTAGAATGCATACCCCTGCAATTAAGATACAAATATTAGAATGGAAGACATTGTTTCGCCATAAACGAAACCTGATACTGTCTAAAAAAAAAAAAGTACATTCATTGAGAAACATGATGTTAGTTGTCATTCTGACATTGTCAGACGAACATCTATTCGGAAGTAAACTTTCACCTCACAACGAAATTTTTTCATTTAATCTACATTGATGAAAATGGAGACATCACCAAATAAACTATACCGCAAATACTGCGAGAAAATTTACACTTTCGCCTACAATGTTCACAGACATGAAAGGAGTGAATGTTTGAAGAATTCATCTCGTACTATTCTTAATTGCAAATACTGTTTTTCGCCAGTTCGCATGAACAGATAACTTGAATCGTCATGACACAAAAAAAATTATCTTCCTCCTGTGAAAGCAATAAACCGACTACACTACATCATATCACAGGAGAGGTAAATAATGTAATTACAAGAAATGACAGAATCAGATTGTATGAAATATACAATAACACATGAACGTAATGATTTTCGATATAACCTACTGCAACCAGCTGCGAGGACCAGTGTCGGTGGTGATACACCTAGTCTTTTTAAGCAAAGTAAAGTCGATATTTATGATGAAACATCAGGTGAAGACAGTAGTGAGGATGTCAGTGATACTGTTCAGGACATTCCTTCAACAAATGTTGTGAAGAAGGCAGAAGGCATCAACAACACTCATTAGATATTTCCCAAAGATCCGAATGAACTTGTTAATAAACTTAGATATTTATTGCAGTTTAGAAAACACTATGAACATTACAGAATTAAAGATATGGTTTTCATTATAACAACACTCAAGGAAAAAGGTTACTTCGAAGGAAGTAATATCTGCAAAGACCCGAGAAGTATGATAATACATTCTAGTTAATCCTATTACTTAACCAAAAAAAAGTAATTATTTCAAGTAAACATTGCATGATAGGAATATGTTTCAATTTGAAATAGTATGTATTCCTGAAACCAATTAAGTCATTAGAATTTGCTTGGAGTGTTAGTTAGGTTTATGGAATAAACAGTCCTGTTTGAGGAATAAAAGGTCTTGTTTGGGTGTTAAACAGGCTTATTTGAGGAATGAAGTATGTTTCGAGGAATGAATTTAAGGAATAAGAAACTGACAAATGCCCTATAACAGATAACCAGTATTAAATTTTTTTGGCCACTATTTTTGTGAAGTTCCCTATATTTATTGGTGCAATAATTTTTGTAATCTCGTATACTTTTTTTGTGTTAAAATGTCGTACATAAATTTTTGGATCATCCTGTATTTGTATATATTTTGAAACAATTGTCTAATATGTTCTCTGGTTTGTAACATCCCACAGTTTCCGAATTTTGTAAATAAAAATAATGTTTTAAAATGTATTTTTATGTTTATTTGACCTATTCCTTATTACAGGGAACTTGTTTTTAGTAAGAAACATATTTTCTCGACAGAGAGAGAGAGAGAGAGAGAGAGAGAGAGAGAGAGAGAGGAAAGTAATTAAAATGTTATAACAGAAAGAGATTCTTGCATTTTCTATTAAAAGTATGTTGCAGCGAGTTAAAAGTCAATGAGTTCTCTAAAAACAAACTATGTTCTTACTAACACGAAATACTGTTATACTGAAAAAAGCCAGAGAAAATGTTCTGGAGGTGAGAATTCTAACCGCTTTTCCATAACTAACAATATAATATACCATCCCTGATAAGGCTTGGTTGATTTAAACTGGGTTAGAGTCTGGGTTAGTTCATGTACGAATGTAATCTAGTTTCTGATTTTAAGTTTTGGGTAATTATGATAAATACATAGATTCTGTTTTCTATTCTCGAGTTAGGTACAAATGTAATCTAGTTTCCCTTCTAAGGTATCAAACGTAATAGACGATACATAATAGACGTTATGAAACATTATGTTGGTACATTCCAATGCATTACGTTTGTATGTTACAATAGTATGTTATAATATCTATTACTATAACATTCTTTCATGGAATAATGAACATCACATCATTAATAAAATAAATTTATTCATGCATGTGAAAAAGCTAGATATGCTCAAGTTTGTACATGTTTAAACTAAAATCAATGGTGTGGAATTTTTCCGATTAAAAGTTATTAACTTTGTAATTTATACTGGCTTCGAAATTTTTAGAAGTATAGCATTTGTCCATATCTCAAAAAACTGTTACATTTAGAGATCTGAGGTCTTAGCAGTGTGACTGTTCCTTCAAGGTTAAATTTCCATACTACCAACTACAGAAACCAAGATTTCAGAGTTTGTCAGCCTGAGTCCAAAAATCCCCAGCAGAACGCATTTCAGTTTTGTTATGCCCTAAGGAAAGCATCTCATTTGACAAAGGAAACTGCCAAGGTCCGTCCTGGAGGGGAGGAGACTTCAGGTCAACGATTTGAACCATCGAAACTATCAAGATCAAAACATCTTACTAGATGTTTGAAATCTCTCGAGCAAAAATATTTTGTCTTCTACTTGATAAAAATTAATATTTACTTTGCAAACTCCATTACGCAGGAAAATATATAGAAATTTAAAAAATACACACAAGATGAATATTAAAAATTAAAGAATATTTACTAAACAAGTTTTACTTCTCCGTTCACATACTAATCTTTACCAAAAAAAATCGATGGAAATATCTCATAAAACAGAATTTTAACCAAATTGAAAACATGTTCGGACACATTCATTGAAAATATCCATATATGTTTAACGTAAATATGATGATCAATATACAAATTAAGAAAGCAGCACACATATACAGTAAAATTATATTGTAACATGTATATTTAGCTTGACATGGAATCAAGCTGAAAAGTGCCTTTAAGCCAGAAACTTTAATTTTCCATTTCACTGTTGCATAGCATTACCACTCAGAAAACTTTCTGAGCTACCAACCTAAGATTTTTGGCTTCACTATCATACAGTAAAATATAATACAATATTGTTCAACTTTATTACTCTGTTTCAATTTTAATTTTAAACAAACACTATCTAATATTGAAATTTTTCTTTCCTGCTATATAATTAACTCAATAAAAAATAATAAGTAACACAGATGAATTTTACTTTTTAAAAAAAGTTTTTCAATTATGTTTTCTGATTTTGTATAAAGTATGACTGTGTTTTTTTTCAACATCAGACATCTGCATATTGATTCTGCAACAGTTGTAATCTTGATGTTGTTAAGGAAAAATATTTTTATTTTAAAGGTTGGTTGAACATTCCCAGTTTTAGGGCAGCAGAGAAACATTGTGGTGTGTCCCCAAGAGGTCTTTCTAGCTGCTCCCTGAAAAGGTCTTTGTGTATAACTTTCGTTAAATTCCCTAGAGTTCTTGTCCAACAGTCCAATAAAGTTATCTCAAGATACTAACCTGCTGTCTCGTTCCTTTGCAAAACTTCATTCATTCTGCTTTGTTTGTTTCTCTCCAACATTTTTCAAGTTCTCCTCAGCTCTTCAGACTGTGTTTGTTTTATCACATTTAAATTGAAATGGAAGTTTTTTTTCTCATAAACTTGACATCAGACAACTTGTAAAATTATTGTTTTCCATTTACCAGGCTTTGAATTCAAAGCAACACTGATACTCCCCAAGTCTTTTAATGATTAGCAAGAATTGTTTTTTTTATTTCAGGTCAGTAATAAACACAAAGCAATGACACACAGAATCTTTCAATCTAATAAATAACTCACACTATTCTTTTAACATTATATTATAAAATATTATTTTCGAAATCCATCCTTAAGAGCTAAAATATTTACAACTAGTTTTAAACAAACATTGACATAGTAAAAGATATTTTCAATCACAAATTTTTTAATACAAATATATACATAAACATTTTTTGACATATTTTAAAACAAACATAACAAGAGATTGCGATATACAAGAATCATGATACAAACTTAATAACCTACAAGTTCTTCAAAGTCATTTTATCAAGACATGTTATGATTTAAACTATCACACATTTACTCAAAGTTATGTACATTTAAAACCTACTACTACAACTACTGTTACTAAAACTACCATTACTACTACTGTTATTAATACTGTTACTAAAACTACTCTTACTACAATACTGTTACTACTACTGTTACATAATTGTCTGACACAGATTACAAGATAAATAATATTTACAAAAAAAGGTTAAAATATTAAGAAGTAACTTAATCGCTATGGATCTACAGCACATCACATCCGAGATATTTTCCACACACACATACACAGCACTTGGTATTCGTAGATTTTAATTAATTAATGTGTAATCCCATACTGTGAATTTCTTATTCTCATTTGAGAAGGGGTAAAGATATCAGTAATCTTGTTAGGCTAACAGGGAGCAGCAGAATGAATGGTAATGCAATTTGTAGTTGGTGTAGTCAGCTGTGGTGAGGTTAGCTGTAATGTTGGCCGTGGAACAGGAGGTGCATATGGTGATGGCAGATACTCGTCATTGACAGTCGTGGTGTTGTAGATAAGGCAGAATATATTATGACATTAACTGTAGTATCGAGTGGAAAAATATTTAAACATGTATTATTTAATAACCTCTAGTAAGGCATCATCTGATTTATGGATTTATAATTGTATTTAAACGTTATAGCAAAAAAATTTTATCTGTACATTGGAGTGAGTGAAGAGATTTTAGCGGTTCTCGAAGCCGGGGTCTTGAGAGTCGATGAGGGTGAAGCGAGGTGAGTATGGAGCTGCGTCGGATTACAAACGTTCTTATCGCTAAGAAACTTGGATTACTTACCACCAGAAATGGATAGCCTGTATTGAAATATATGGATGTCCCTATCTGTTCTAATGTTACTCCTATTGTTAATTATTTGTGCATTATGTGAATCTGCTGGCAAATGCACTAACCACTATCTCGTATTTGAGATTGGAGACTTGGAAATCAAATTACTTTTCATCCCTGAATTAACATATCGAATTTGTGGAGGTAATTAAGTGGGTGGAGCTGGAAATGTTAACTGTGGAGCAAACTATGGAGCTGGAAATAAGCGTGGCACTAACTGTGGTGTTGTCTTAGGAAGTGAAGCAGATTGTGTAGGTGGATGTGTAGCTGGAGAACCACTGCTGTAGCTTTTATAGTGTCTCTTTAAAGCATCACTTCCAGAACATTTTTTTCTGGCAGAAATCAAACTGATTTTTTAAAGATTTCATTCCACTGCTTGTTCTTTCATGTCGTAGTAAGTTCTGCAGAACTGTAAATTCTTTATCGCAGAAGCCACACAGCAAAGACATTATTCCTTCTGTACTATTCAAAGATTAGAATGAAACTGCTTGTAAAAGGTTATAGGTAATTTTAAGAATGGCAAACATGAGCAGTAGTTAATTTCTAGGGATTGTAAAATTTAACCAAATTATTCGTTTTATCACTCAATATTTCTGAAACCAATCTTTTCATTAACCATACAGAAATCGAATATAATTGTTTTTTCTACTACAATAGTACAATTAATGTCATAATATATGTAGATCATGCTGAAAACAGAGAAAAATAACCAAACTTGTTTCACTTACCTGTAAATAAAATACGTGTTACTACCATAAAACATTGCAAAATTTTATATAAATAAAATTATTTTTAAGTGAACTTTAATTTATTTAGGAAAATCAGTCGACTACAGCGATGTGTTTTGCAAAGGATATGGGGAGGAGTCGTTCTAAAACCTTGTGTACAATACCAGCTAATGGATAGCCGAGAATTGAGTGTGTTTAGAGAGTGAGCGAAACGTTGGTCTCAAGAGCTAATGAGAGGGAGCGGACATGTTTAGACCTTTTGGTGTTGACAATCTCTCCATAAGCGAATCCGTGCTCGAATCGCATCAGTAGAGATCATCCTCCACGAGTTTAACTCGTGTCCGCTTAGGCAAAGAGACACTGTTTCGACAGCTTGTTTCTTTCCTTCTGCGATTCCGAATCGGAATTGCTTACGTAAAGATCTTCAAGCAAGATGTGAATATAGGATTGCTTACGCTTACCCATTTTCACCTAATTAAAAACTTTCTTTAGTTTCCCCAGTATAAAAATTTGAATGCCACAATAATTATAGAAAAGTGACACCTTGTTCTGAAAAAAAAACACTCTTAATAACCCACACACAATATAAGTGAAAACTTAATTTTATTACTAACATCCTAGACAAAATTTTTTTCTTAATTTTAAATTTTGTGTTTGTTGGGGAAAGAAATAACCGAGAGCTTTGACTAAAAAGGCAGTGAACCCTGAATACTTATATAGAGGTAGGTAGCTAGCAAGCGAGGAGAAACACAATAGACGGGTCAAGGTATTGCCCGCACGATGGGCCGCGTGCACGGTGAGGGGTAAACGAGATGAGAAGCGCCGGGCCAGTCCATGTGTGGAGCTGTGTTAGAGAGAGAATGTGTGCTCCAGTACACTAAACTGCCGCTAGCGCTCGGGTGTGCCATCACCGGGTCACTCTACCCCTCCCGCACCTGCCTGACAACCCCTGCCCACCCCCTTTCCCATCCAACAACACATTGCCTAGACCCTGCAGGTGTCTCTATGTTTGTGACGAAGGAGGGAAGAAATTCAAATTTCTACACCATTAAAAATTCAAATGTCTACATCACCAAAACTTTTAAGTAGTGAGACACTATCAAAAACTTTTAAGTAGTGATATACCATGAATAACTTTTTAGTAGTGATACACTGTGAACAATTTTTATGGAAGTTGAATAAATAAATAAGTTTAATAATGAAAGTTGTAGCTAGGGGAATAAATCCATTACACTCAAGCCATTTAAAAGACTTGACTAAAATTCAAACACATTTTAAGCATTAAACAAAACATTTTTTTTAAGTACTTAAAATTAAAACCTTTTACACTATGAAACTATATATGCAATACTTAGAGCAAACCTACATATTTATTTAAGCCATTTTACCCAAATTCATACATGTAATAATTCTTACAACTATACAAACCTGCATACATGTTCCAGTGAAAATTCAAACTTGTAATACTTTTTACAACAATACAATCATGCATTTTAGATGTAAAATTAACTGAAACTAATAAAACCCACTCTCTTTCACACTCACACTCGCAATTACTCATCAACCTTGAAAAGGGAATGTCTAAAATTTAACTTAATTACCCAAACCATGCCATCACATACACTACAGAAACATTTCATTTGTTAGAAATACCCACAGCTCATATATTCGTCATTACACATCGTTCTCCAGTCAACTCACACTGAACAAGCTTGGGAGCTGAGATTATGGATCTCCCCCATCACGCTTGGCATGAGAGGCTTAGTTCTGCCTTGTTTGAGATGTTCCATAGTTCATACTTCATACACACACAAGCCATCCCTTTAACAATTTCTTATAACTATGTAAAACTGACTAAAATTTACATGACTTTTCCCCCATACATACACACTGTCATACAACAACATAACCCAAATTTCCCAGAGTACTTCGTGATATAACCTAGATTCTTTTCACATACTTTTGTGAATATTTAAATAGTGAAAAGATGCTGTAGGTGCGTGTTATTGACACGCCCCTATTCCACATAGTACAAGATGCAAGTTCTGGTGGTTTACCTCTCCTCTCAATTCTGTTAAATAAACTCGAAAGTACATGAAAAAAATTACATCTGGAATTAAATTTATATGACTTTTCCCCCACACTCACATTCAATCACACACACACATGCCAATTCATAAGCAAAACCCATCCTTAAACATCCACCCTCAAACATCATTAAACAGCCTTAAACATCATTAAAATCCTTAAAAAATACTTTACTTAACAAATATTCAAAGTGTGAAACAATTAGATTTAATTTAAAAAAATAATAATTTAGTTGTAATGTTTTTTAAAGAAATTTCATTCAATTGCAACAATTTTTAAAGGAAAAATCATTAAATTTTAACTATATAAAAAATCATTTGGGTGTAACCATTTTTAAAGAAAAATCATTTAGTCATAATGATTTTTAAAGAAAAATCATATATTTGTAACCATTTTTAAAAGAAATTTCATTCAACCTTAATGATTCTTAATTAAAAGTCCTTCATATTGTAGTGATTTCAAAGACCAATCATTCAGTTTGATAAAAAAAATTTCATCTAACAATTTTGTTAAAAGTTTTTAACTTAATTCATACAATTTACTCAAAGTGTAAAGAAAATGCGAAAAACTTTATACGAAATACCGAATATCCTAAATTTTTATATTAAAGTGGGTAACTTCTCCTGCAGGCGAGAAGGTTTGCTTTCACTTTCGTGTCAGAAGCGATGGGCGGGCGGGTCCCTTGACTGCAGCGGGAGAACCCCACAGTGTTAAGAAGGAGGCGAGCGGGCGGTCGACCAAATTCCCAAGAAAGCCAGCATATTCCCAAGCATGTGGTAGAACTGGAAATGAGAAATTCATTCACGACACAACCCCGTCACATCAGGCCCTGGTATCGACTGGTGGACAGGTGACTGGTGCCCTTCACCTAGGCACTGCAGATCGGTTCAATGGCTGTTCGAGTGCAAGAGAGTAGGTTATGTTACCTCCATGAAGTCAGCAAATGCAGAGCAGGGGTAGGAGGTGGTATTTATAGCCCACAACTCTCCCTTCTTGTCAAATTTTGTATTTTGTCATTTTCTATCTAAATGTATTAACCCTACATATTAAGTAACAGAAATTGTTTTAATTAAATTTTCAGCATTTAAAAGAATTTTACGTATTTTTTTTAAATTTAGTGATCGCTGTGTATTTGTACGGTTTGAAGCCAATAGGTTTGAATTACGTTGTTATTTAACGATTCCTTACACAAACTATTATTCCAATATGAACTATTCACAATACGAGGTTTTTGTAAGCAGAATGTTATACAATTCAGCTGGCTTTCTCATACATTTAAACTATCTTTACCTGTGCACGAACGAATTGATTTTATTAAATATGTTTTACATTCATTATTCTGTGAAAGAATTTTATAATAATACATATCATAACAAACTAATGCAATGTATTGTTATGTATCATTACATATCATAACATACTAACCAAACATATCAAAATGAACAACATAATGTATCGTAATGGCTATTACATAACGTCTATTATGTTTGATACCTTAGAAGGGAAGCTAGTTTACATTCGTACCTAACTCGAGACTCGAACCCAAAATCTATGTAATACAATCATAGCTACCCAACACTGAAAGTCAGAAACTATATTACATTCATATACGTCCTAATCCAGACTTGAACCCAGTTTATATAAACCAAGCCTTATCAGGGATGGTATATTATATGGCTATGTATGGAAAAGTGGTAAAAGTGCTCGCCTCCAGAACTTTTCCTCCGGCTTTTTTTTTCAGTATAACAGTATTTCGTGTTAGTAAGAACATAGTTTGTTTTTAGAGAACTCATTGACTTTTAACTCGCTGCAACATACTTTTAATAGAAAATGCAAGAATATCTTTCTGTTATGACATTTTAATTACTTCCCCCCCCCCTTCTCTATCATTCACTCTCTCTCTCTCTCTCTCTCTCTCTCTCTCTCTCTCTCTCTTCTCTCTCTCTCTCTCTTGTGTGTCAAGAAAATATGTTTCTTACTAAAAACAAGTTCCCTGTAATAAGGAATAGGTCAAATAAACATAAAAATACATTTTAAACATTATTTTTATTTACAAAATTCGGAAACTGTGGGATGTTACAAACCAGAGAACATATTAGACAATTGTTTCAAAATATATATAAATACAGGATGATCCAAAAATTTATGTACGACACTTTAACACAAAAAAAGTATACGAGATTACAAAAATTATAGCTCCAATAAATATAGGGAACTTCACAAAAATAGATGCCAAAAAAATTTAATACTGGTTATGTGTTATAGGGCATTTGTCAGTTTCTTATTCCTTAAATTCATTCCTCGAAACATACTTCATTCCTCAAATAAGCCTGTTTGATACCCAAACAACACCTTTTATTCTTCAAATAGGACTGTTTATTCCATAAACCTAACTAACACTCCAAGCAAATTCTAATGACTTAATTGGTTTCAGGAATACATAATATTTCAAATTGAAACATATTCCTATCATGCAATGTTTACTTGAAATAATTACTTTTTTTGGTTAAGTAATAGGATTAACTAAAATGTATTATCATACTTCTCGGGTCTTTGCAGATATTACTTCCTTCGATGTAACCTTTTTCCTTGAGTCTTGTTATAATGAAAACCATATCTTTAATTCTGTAATGTTCATAGTGTTTTCTAAACTGCAATAAATATCTAAGTTTATTAACAAGTTCATTCGGATCTTTGGGAAATATCTAATGAGTGTTGTTGATGCCTTCTGCCTTCTTCACAACATTTGTTGAAGGAATATCCTGAACAGTATCACTGATATCCTCACTACTGTCTTCACCTGATGTTTCATCATAAATATTCTACTTTACTTTGCTTAAAAAGACTAGGTGTATCATCACTGACACTGGTCTGCACAGCTAGTTGCGGTATGTTATGTCGAAAATCATTATGTTAATGTGTTATTGTATATTTCATACAATCTGATTCTGTCATTTCTTGTAATTATGTTATTTTCTTCTCCTTCTCTGATATTATGCAGTGTGGATGGTACATTTATTTTCTTGGGACGAATACTTCAAAAATTCGCTTCTCTCATGTCTGTGAAAGTTGTAGGCGAAAGTGTAAATTTTCCTGCAGTATTCGGCGATATCTCAATATTCATCAATGTAGATTAAATGAATAAACTTCTGTGTGTGATGAAAGTTTACATCCGAATAGATGTTCACCTCACAATGTCAGAATGACTACTAACATCATGTTTCTCTATGAATGTACTTTTTTTTAGACAGTATCAGGTTTCATTTATGATCGTAAAATGTCTTCTGTTCCAATATTTGTATTTCAATTGCAGGGGTGTGCATACTAATTCACCATGTGATTAAATCTATGTATGTTAGATGGAATATGTCTTTTCTCGGTATTCGTTAAAAATGAATAAATAATAATTACATTTCAGGAATGTAGAAGGGAGAGATGATTTTAGGAGTATTCTGTAGGGAATTTTTGAGGACTTTGTTTACTAAACGATTGTGTTAGTAGGAGGTTAGTCTGTTGAGTAAACCATTTTGAGCTGTGATTGTCTTAATAGTCTTCTGTTTTAAATGTACTTATGTAATACATTTTTCGTTTTTCCCTCTAATTTTTGTCTGATAATTCGTTATGTTGATTCCTAAGTTGTATGGAATAAAGTTATTTGTCTCAGATATCTTTTTAGGATGTAAATAATTTGTTGATAGTTGGAATGTACTATCCAAAAAATGGGTTACACGATTACAAAATGGCTGCCAGTTTCCTTTAAAATTTGTTTAAGTGTATTGAAATATTGTGAAAATTTTTATATTCCAGCTCCGATAAAAATCATTTCTAGCTGGATACATGTTATTTCAGTAATATTACGTCTAAATTTGTTTTCTAGGGAAATCGATTTATATATAAGTTCAAGTATATACAAATTTTGTCAGATAGTGTATCTAAAAATATCGATTGGGAAGCTTTTGAATTGAAACTTTGAATATGAGTAGATTTTTAGTATTGTAGACAAGTCTACACATCAAACACATATTTTACTCTTCTATACACATATATTTAAACAGATTGAAAATTTTAATATGTATTCATGTGCAATGTCTTCTATCATAATATTTGAAACTTAGGTAAATGGAATGATACAGAGTTGAAAAACTATGATCTTTCAATTTTAAAAAGAAAATTAGTTACTGAAAATATCGCTTGTATGAAAAATATGCTTAGTTTCCTGGAAATAATTTAATAAGTTCTGTAGTACAGACATTATTTAAAAAAATAATTTTCTCTTTGAGGATGTTTGTGCAATTTTTTCATTACATATATAAAGTGATGTCGGATTATGCTCCACTCAAGTTGGTTATTTTGAAACAAATTATTTGGGGTAAGAGTTTGTATCATTATATTTTTTACTTATCAGAATAGATGCATGATAATGATATTCTGTCTGGTTTAAATCGTATTCAGAATTTTTTTTTGCAGTAAGATATTATTCTCCAGGCTAAATCGTGTTAATGTGTTAATTATTCATACTCACTAGCTGGATTTCTTTTAAAGACAATCGTTGTTTATTATACTTGTCTTTTGTATTATTTATTCATACTTAGAACTCGTTAAAAGTCTCTGCCTTGTGTAATTTCATACTGGCTAACTGGATTTCGTTTAGTGAGTTTGCACTTGTTGACCCTAGATGTTAAATTTCTCTCTCCTGTAAATTATATTTCTAAGCTCAATACTCATGTTCCGTTTAAGATTCATGTAATTGCACTTATTATTCACATAGTCGTTTGGAATTTGCGATTCGATGCGTGTAATTTATTCATACATAGAACACTCTGAATTTCTCTAATGTTTAGTTGCATTCGGAAAAAAGATCGATTAACTCGTCAATCACATATTTTAAAGTCGCTTATCTCCCACCACTATCTACGAGCAACATCCTCCCAAAAACATAATATTTACACTTAGGTCACTCTTAGAAATCGTTTAAACACTATGAAATTCTTTCGCGTGTTAAATATATTCGTAAAAATCGCCTACATACTACGAACATCCCTGAGAACACTCCGAAATTAGAAAGAAATTAGCCTTAGCCCAATGTTGCACTAAACTCTACATCTATATAAGAAATTGCAACCCAGCACTCTGGTCAATCGCCTTCAGACACCACACCGTCAACATCGTACAGAGTTCCTACTACCCCCCCCCCCCCCAAAAAGAAAGAAAGAAAATAACGAAAAAAAATTTCATCATATTAGAAATTAATCCTTTCAATATATTTTACCCGTTTTAATTTTTATGAACCCTTTCAATCAATTTAATTAACCATTTGATATCAATTTAACCTTTTCAATTAATCAAAAGTGGGGTAGGACCATCCAGTCCCTACTACTAGTGTATTCTAAGACAATTTCGTTTCCATAAATATCATTGGTACATTTCTTACACTATGAGACTAATTTAGCCGAGCTCCATAATGTCGAAAGCTTTGCAGTTTTACACGCCGGCCTCTATCGAGGCAATCTTTGTTCGATCCCCTGTGAATACAAAAAAGTGGTTGTTACATTTGCAAACGTAACTGAAGTTCTCGATTACAGGTGGGTTTTCTTGAGGTACTCTCATTCCATGTTGTATTTCTCCACCATAAATTATCATTACATTGCACGGTTCCCAAACCAGAAACCTGGCACTTTTTTTTTTTTTGTGTTTTACTTCCACTCTATGTCGAATCCGTAATAATTAATGATTATATTTAGTTGTGCACACAGGGAAATTTTTTTTGTGCTCAATAACAACCCCAATATTATGCTCGATGACCAACTGCGAGCCGGAGGTGCTGATGTAAACTAAATTTCACTTAAACAAAGGCACACCTGCTCGTAGCTTAGCGGAGATTCGAAACCGAGATGTCGTGCTCCGCAAGTAACATCTTGGCGACCTTTCAGTTATGGCAAGACTTGTAGTAATTACTGTAATTATATGACGCTGTGTAAAGATATGTTCGAGGATTGGCCTCCGAACTGCTACGAAATGATGAGCGTGGCATGCCATGTACTAGAAGCAATAATTTCAATGTGCATTACAAGACATCTAAAAGCAGGTTCATATCGTCTGGATGGTATGGCTAGAAAGTTTGGTAGTTATGGTGGAGTGGTAGGTTGTCAGTTATCTTGGTAGAAACGGTCTTGTGACATAGACTGTAGGGTCGTTTCTGTTGGTATGGTCTGTCCATGTGGATAATATGACATGTTGGTGTAGTTGTCAAATATTGTTTGGAATATCTTCGTAGGAATGGCTCGTTGGTATGGTCCGGCAACATGACCTGTGATCATTGTCAAATGGAATGGCCTCTTCGTATGGTCTGCCAGTATGGTTGGTCGGAATAATTGGCAGGAACATTTCGTTCGACAATTAGCATGGCTGTATGGTTTCTCTGTATGGTTGGTTGGTTTCTATTGGTAATGTCTGATGGTAAGTTCTGTGCAAATTGTTGGTGTCATTTTATTCGCTGGAAGATCAGGTTGGGTGTTTGGTATGGTCTGGCAATGTCTTTGTCTTTAACTGATGCTATGTTCTGTCCAACTGTATGGTGTAATGTGATTGTATGGTTTAAAAGTATTGATGGTTAGAATGTTTGACTGGAATTTTTTATTTGTGGGATCTTGTCTTTTTACTGGTATGATTCGTTGGTAGGACCTTGTGATATATTACGGTATAGTTGGTTCGCTGGAGAGAATATTGTATATGGCCTTGTGGTATGATCTGACCATGTGGTCGGTATTGCACGACGACATTGTTTGTCTGAATATTTCGTCGAAATGTCTAGATGGTAGCATTGTTGGTATGTTTGATATGAACAGAATGTTTTGCAAAATGTTTGGTTTGTGTAGCTGATATGGGCTAATGGCATGGTCTGTGAATTGTGACTTATGTTATGATCCGTCCATGTAGTCGATATGACACACTGTAATGGTTTAATAATATGGGTAGCTTGAAATTTTGGTTGCAATCTTTCGTATGGATAGCTGTTTGGTATGTTATGACAGTAACTATGTTATGGCAGTATGGTCTGTGGGTACTGTATGGTTGGTGGGTTCTCGCCGTATGGTTGGCCGATATTGTTTAAATTATAGTTGGTCGATGGGAATGCTGGTCTGCGTATCTAATTCAATTGATATATGGGCGAGAGTCCTTTATAACAAGCTGCAGAAAGTCAATATATATTTTGAAAATAGTAATATTTTCACATCGTGATGAAGTAATAAGAGTACTGAAAATTTTTATACAGGTGAGACTAAGCATAACATTGCCAACATATATTTACTAAGTGATATTTTTGAAGATACATTCGAAAACAATCGTCTCATTCTCTGTACGGTCTGCAGTCTGCTGCGCCGCAGTGTGCTGCATAGCAGAGAGCTGGACTGTAATGTGCTGCACGCTCCGTACTCTTCCACACACAAAAGTCTACCTCTGTTGATGCAGTGTTTCCTCGTGTGATCTACCCTGTTTTGATTGGCATGTCTTTCAATAGATACTTCCAAGCTGCAAGACTCGAAATATCGAGAAATGTTACTGTAATAATGTGGGCTTATAAGAAAGTATTCATTATATACACTTTTTTTCCCAGATTCCTGTGTATTGTTCGCTATTAGGTCACATATACAACAATTATCGTTCTCGAGTTCACCCTTGAGAAGAAATAAATTTTTACTATCGAGACAAATGCCCAGGATATTTAAATGGCATATATGTGTTTTATTCTAATGCAGTGTGCAGATACGTTGACTTTCATTTAATGATGTGAAAGGTATTGTGATAGTTTTCGTAGAAATGAATATCTTATTAAACAAGTATATGACAATGGTGAAGTTATTGCTGGTTGATTTAGTGATGGATGATGTTTTAGAAAATATATTTGTTTGGCGTCGATGGTCAGAACGGTGATTGTTTTTTAGGTACGTATAGTTAGCTGATTTGGTAGTCGATGTAGTACTGTAGTTATGGCGGTCGTTATGGCTGGTGACAAGTAGCCTATATGTGTTTAGTATGGTTGGTACGGCAGATAGCATGGGCTGCAGGATATCTGTGTTGGGGCATACAAGTATGAACTGTTTAGTTGTTTGGTGGATTTTATGATTGACTGGTGTGACTAAATTTTTCTTGGGTTGTAGAAGATGATTGCTCAGTATGTTGAGTGGTATAGCATCTAGTTTATTTTCCTGGTACCAGTCGGCAAAGTCTTTATGATAGATGGCATGGGGCTGCAAGAATGTTTGCATTATATTTTGGTCTGACTGTACAGTTCCTTGGTTTGCTTTAGTGATGGCGGATGTTGTGATTAAGTCTTTTCTGACGTAATAGTGGTGGGTTGGTTGGTATGGTGAGTAGAATATTTACGTAGTATCGCTCGGTATGACGGATGGTATTGTCGGCAGGTTTGTTTGTGGTAGGTTTTTTAAATGTATTATGTTGACTGAATAACTGAAGCATGCCTGAGTTAGGCCGGTGTCACATTACGCGTTTTTGCCGCTGCGGCTAAAAGGGATGCGGTTTGACGGGATGACCTCATGGTGTCACACTGTTCCCGTCAAAACGCATAGCGGGCCAAAAACTTTGCAGATTGCTTCAAGCAGTGCGTGTGTTGAGGCGAGTAGTTGGTGGTGTCATGTAATAATGTTGTCGAAATTGAAAACGGTGTGTGGACTTGAGGTAGAGGCAGCCAATCTTTGTACATATTTCCCCCAATTTCGATCCACGCTTTTTCTCGGCACTTTTTATCGATACAACCTTTCGCACTCTTGTCCCACAATCTGGCTTCTCGCGTATGTGTTCAATGAATTTATCAGTACCACACATTAGTACAAATTATGAATATGTATTTGAAAGCTAGAGAACGCCACAAACGCTCCGGCACTGCCGCATAGTGTGACAGCTCTCATTTAACTGAAGGTGTTCGCTTCCCTTCCTGTTGTCCGGCTATCCCGTCTTGCCGCAGAACGATGCAGTTACATCCGGTCGGTGCGGCAACGCCGCACAAATGTGACACCTCTCATTTACAACAACGTATCGTGCCCATCCCGTCAAACCGGAGTGTTTTAACCACAGCGGTAAAAACGCATAGTATGACACCGGCCTTATGTGAACAGAATGTTTGAGTTATTCTGGTTGGTACAATTATTAGAATATTTTGGCGGCAGACGATAATGTCAGTGTAGAAAATGGGGAATGCATTTGGCAGGGTCCAAGGTCCCGGATTCTGGATTCTTGCTCTATCTTGGATTCTGCCATTTTGGAAGTTTTCTTACAAAATAACGTGTTCTTACCCTAAAATCGATTGTTTTTACCCAAAAATCGCTTATAAATAGATTATTTTACCCAAAAATCACATAAAAATTCCCGTTTTACCCAGCTACAAATAAGGGATCCGCCAATGAAATCCTTCAGGGTCTCCTGACTATCATCTTGAATTTCCTTTTTATCCCTCAAAATCGATAAAATTACCCTAAAAATTTCCCCTTTCCCTAAAAATCGGTAATTTTCACCTTGTGATCAGCCTTTTTCCCTAAAAATTCACTATTTTCCCTAAAAATTTCCCTAAAATTTATTGTTATAAAATTATAACAAATTCTAAAAAAAAACTCCTTAAAAATACAAAAATTTCATAAATATTCCAAAAAATTCCAGAACATATCATGTTAACCTCACGCTCATCTTACCACCCTAAACATCAACTCCCACCCTAACAAACCCGCCTTCTAATACTACAAAACAAAGACCAATCACAAAAAATGTTTAAAAAATCTAAAAACTCTAAGAACCTATCATGTTAACCTCATACTCACCCCATAAGCCTAAACATCAGCCTCTACCCTTACTTGCATACCCACCTTCTAATCCTACAAAACAAAGACAAATCACAAAAAAATGTTAAAAAATCTAAAATCTGTAAGAACCTACTCACCCCAGCACCATAAACAACAACCCCTGCCCTTACTTACCCACCTTCTAATACTACAAAGCAAAGAAAAATCTAAAAAAAAAGTATACCAAGAATCAACTCCAGCATGTCTGTCATGTCACCATTACCATCAGACACCAGCCAAATATCATACTATCCATCAAACAAACCAACGGATTATATCAACAGCAAGTATATTACATTTCAGACTACTACCGCCATGCTATATGAAGACTTAACTCGACCATGACCCCATAACATGGAATGACCTTGAAAATAAAAACTCTAGAAAAATACATAAAAGTCAACCAGCATAATACATAACAGACTACTACTGCCATATTAGATGCAGAATAATTCGACCTTGACCCCATGACCACGAATGACCTTGAAAACAAAATCCCGAGAAAAAATCTATGTGAAGAGGCAGAAGCTAGCCAAGACGATCCACCTTCCACGCAGCTGCTGTCAAACTAAACCTCTCAGCTTACCTCCCTACTGCTTATAATATACCGAGTGTGCAAGCCCTATGGCGTCTTGTTGACTTTGAACCAATCGTACTGCACCATTAATACATTGTGCAGGCACCGACCAGCCAATCACCAAGTTACCACATGATTGCAGGTGGCCAATCATATGCAGGTATTGAAACATCGCATGAGGAAGTCAGTCTCTGACTTCAAAATGACTCATATTGACTCCAAACTGACGCCGTCACAATGATGTCATGAACAGGCATGCTGGAGTTACGATTTTTGTAATATTTTTTTTCAATTTTGTGATTTTTCTTTGTTTTGTAGCATTAGAAGGTGGGTTGGTAAGGGTAGGGGTTGATGTTTAGGGCGCTGGGGTTGAGTATGAGATTAACGTGATATTTTCTTAGAGTGTTTAGATTTTTTAAACATTTTTTGTGATTTTTATTTGTTTTGTAATATTAGAAGGTGGATTTGTTAGGGTGGGGATTGATGTTTAGGGTGGCGGGATAAGTGTGACAATAACGTGATATGTTATTAGATTTTTTAGATTTTGTGGTTTTTTTGGGATTTTTTTGAATTTTTTAAAAATTTGTTTGTATTTTTAAGGATTTTTTAAAATAATTTTTATAATTTTTTAATAATAGATTTTAATGAAAATTTTAGGGAAAATGGTGAATTTTTAGGGGAAATGGCTGATTTCAACGTGAAAATGCCCGATTTGTAGGGGAAAAGGAATATTCTTAGGGTAATTTAATCGATATTGAGGGGGGAAAAAAAGAAATTAAAGATGGCGGCCAAAAGTCCCTTAAGGATTTTTTTGGCAGAGCCCTTTTTTGTAGCTGGGCAAAACAGGAATTTTGTAGATGATTTTCGGGTAAAATAGTCGAGTTCTGAAATGATTTGTAGGAAAAATTCCAAAATGGTGGAATTCAAGATGGAGCCAAAATCCAGAATCTGGGACCCTGGACCATGCCTAATACGGATATTACCCGATAACTCTTGCCGTACTTGGTTCTTGTACAAGCTTCTATAAGCCCTGGTGTACGAGCTGGCATATCAGCCGCTGTATGAGCCGCCATGGAAGATTCATATTACACGACAGCAGTTCGCGTATTAGCATTTGGCACCCTCGGCGTGTGCGCAGTGTGTGATTTGTAGTACATATGAATCCCATTCGCAGAATTGCTACCAGTTAGTCATTTGCGTAGGCCTATAAAAGTACTTGCTAGCACATCTTAATATTGCTATATTACTATTCGCGTTTTACATAAATCATTTGCTTACTAGTGTAGTTTCATTGATTTTCTTGAAAATGACGCGCAGTCACTAGATATGAGTGTGTTCTTTTTAATCTTGACGAAAATTACTGACCTGTTGCAAAATATAGTTTTTCTATATGTACCGGGATGTTACTCACATGCAAAATTCGATGGTAAAAAAATGTGGGTCCGACAGAGTTTCGAACACATACCCAAAACTTACGAATCACTCGCTGACGCCGCAATTTTACCATTATACCACCAGTTAACACATCAGGTGGTGAGTTTATATACGGTAGATACTATACATTTTTTAAATTAAGTTTTTCATGCAGAAGGTAATGTTTTAATTATTTAGAACGCTTTTAAACAGTAATTCAAAGTTGTCATCGCCGATATTATTGGTCGTTGTCGTATTTTCAATATCTTTGACAGAATTTCAACCTCACGGATGTAAATTCAAGATGGAGGCGTCCTTTTCAGTTTCTTCATCAACTCGTTTCAAGTAGTAGCCACGCGAGCGCCCTACGCTCTGAAACTGCAATGTGATTGGCCAGGTACGAGAGCCGGTATGGAACCTGCCACGGAAAATAGGACAGGTCCAATTACCAAACCTGTGACGAAATCTGGCAGCGCCAGGAGAAAAATGCCATGACGGGTGCCATACAGGCTGGTATAACGGCAGCTATGGCAGACCTCGCACAAACTTTTACGAAATCTGGCACCGTGTAATACGGCCTTAACGCATTCCCCATTTTCTACTACTAATGTCAATATGATGGATGGTATGGACAAAGGGTTGTTTGTTTCGTGGTGTTCAGTATTTTTTTAGGGGTGTTTTGGACTGTATATCCGAGACATGCTTAAGTTATAGCTGATGGTATGATCGGTCAGTATATTTGTCTGGTGTTGGTCGGTAGGGGCAAGTGATATGGGCTAAGGTATGTTTGTGTTACGCTGTTCTCTATGATTTAAAAGAAAATATTCGGCCTGGATTGCACAATTTATTAGGATGGCTGAGGTATGTTTGAGTAATATATTAGATGACATGTGTTGTTAGCATTACAATTTTCCTTGGATTATGGTGGTTGGTATGGTTGATCGGTATTATGTTTGGTATGCGTGTGTTCGGTATTTATTTAGTATGACCGGAATAAACTGTATGGGTTAAGTATGCCCGTGTTACAGTAATTGTTATAGTATATTAGTATGACAAGAATTTTTCTTCTGTTAAAGTGGATGATTGCTCTCTTGGGATGGAGTGGATGGTTGGTCAGCATGTTGGATGATATGGTGACCAGTAAGTATATTTATCTGATGTTGGTCTATATGGAGAATTGTGTGGGCGGTATGCATGTTTGTTATGATGTGGTTGGTGTGGACTGTATAGTTACAGAGTATGGCTGAGGTATGCCTGGGATATAGCAGTTGTTATGATTTATTTGTATGTGTAAGTTTTTCTTGAGTTATAGTAGATGGTGTGGTTGGTTAATATGACTGAGTTTTTTCTTAGGTCATAGTGGTTGGTGTTTTGGTTGGTGTGTTGAGAAGCATGTAGGGATATGTGTGCATGTAGTATTTCAAGTAAAGTTAAGATAGGTTAGATCTTATCTCTAGTATGGTAGGATGAATTAGTCTGAGATATGTTTACTTTTAGTTAGTTTTGATGCATAGTCTTTGAGCTAGGTATGCTTAAAGAGCGCTTCGGAAATATTCTAATGGTTTGCAGTAAGAATGGGTAAGGTTTAAAATATAGTTTATATCTAAATCTAATGAACGGGCAAGAGGATTTACTAGAAGTTAATTTTTTTTTTTTTTAAGTCCAACTATGTTTTTCTTACCGAGCGAAGCGTGGGAATAGAGGTAAATATTTTCTAAGTCGAACACGACTGAAAAATAGTTTTATTCCTACACAAGGTGAAATATCTACATGAGAGAAAAACATTCCAAGTTCTATGCGAATTAAAATATTTTAAGTTTAACATAAATAGCGGTCTACAACAGACGTTAAATAAATTACAAGCATAAGAAAGTTGGCGGAATGTGTAGTTGGCAGACGAAAAACAAATTACAGACTTACACAAGACGGATAAGAAAGTATGATGGAGCATGATGGAGAATTAAAGTGAATAGCAAAAAGTAAATCCAAGATGGCAGTCGAGTTGAAGTGACTAATTAGTCCCACCTGGTGACCTACATCACACACACACAAAAAAAAAAAAAAAAATGACAGACCTAAACGAGATGGCTGGTAGAGAGTGTGCTGGACAGGCAACATAAATGTGTAATTAGTAGGCAAAACAACAAACTGCATTACAGAGTACGAAGGCAGAAAAAAACTTAATCAAGATGTCGGTGCCGACAGCTCAGAAATAACACGTCCGTCGAGTGTAAATGAGTAGTTGAGAAACAATATGGCAGTCGAGCGCAAGTTAGTAATTAGGAAAGAATATGATGACTGTAGGAAACAAAATGGTCGGTAAAGAGATGACAGTCGAAAACGAGATGACGACGTAGGAACTCTGAACCCCATCCCGAATCTTGCACGAAAACATACCAAAGCATACAACTGCTGTGCGAAGTCAGAATCTAGCAGCAATACAAACAGCGCCTTTCCTTGTGAAATGCTGTTAGTAGCTGCTGACACACAAAATAATTCATAACTGATTGCTTTTTGACCCATCGATCTACTGAAACCCTTCCATGGAGTTCCAAAGTTTCAGTTGTTATAAGAAATTTGTAAACACATTTCATACCATAAATTTCCCCTTTTGCAACACCTGAAATTAAAAATCTAACTTACGCGTTAATGCGTTAAAAAGGGATAAATAATGAGTTTGATCGTGATTACTGTAATCACAATCAACTCATTGCAGATGAAGCAAAAGCATTGGGGAAAATTATGTGAATTTCAAACAGGGTGTTTAAATATGCTTTATGCCGTCACAAACTACGTTTTTAAACATTTAATCTGAAAAATAAGTTATAAGGAAATACACGCAAATCCAAGATGGCGTGGACTCTTGTTACTTTTCTCTCCGAAGTCAATAGTTATGGCATCATACTTGCCGACAGCAACAATAAAAGTAGCTGGTTCCAACCTTTGTCACCCTTTATCTCAATGATGGACTTTATATTCGCGGTACGTTGTGTTATGTTAGCAGTACTTAGGGAAAAGTTAGAAATATTTACCAATAGAAGCTAATGAGCAGCAATAAAATAAAAGGGAATTCATCACGGTGGCTACGTGCTCGTTAGTGACCTAATTACAAACTCGAGGGAAGTAACTTGGCCCAGATTTGCGGTTTTAATTAGGTTAATAGGCGAGTCTTTTTTACGATGAACAGCTGTCCTGTATCTCGCCTCTTGCTACAATTTTTATGATGATTAAGCAGGGCATGTTGAGTCACGAATTAAATTATTCCAGGGCGACCTCGTGGTTGAGATCGATAAGCTGTTTCTTCATACAGAAAATTTCCGAACAAGGCGTTCGAGCCAGTTATGGATGTATGTGCCTTTTTACATGTAAGCTTAGGTTACTTTATTACATAAGTCATTACTTCAATTTACTTACCAACATAATAGGGTTCCGGTAAAACTGATCTTCTATAAATGTGAATAAGTAGATTATCTAGTCTACAAACTGTTATTGGGTATGGGGAAACATAAGCTTTAAATTCTCGACATTGTTTAATGTTTTTCGAAAGGGAATCAATAATATTCATTACCTGTTCCCTAAAAGCCCATCCACTGTTACGTTGAGATGAACACACTTACCATGTTACAGATACAACACACGGGTTCTATCCTCGATGAGGGAATTTACCGAAGTTACACAGACATACTTTCGTTTATAAGCTGTATCGTTGCCTTCCTTCAACACATCAAGCGGGAAACATCGCAGACCTTGACTGCTTGACTTTACCAGTCTTCACGCAGTCAGTAGGGATCTACGACGGAATTGCGGTTTTTTTTTTTTTTCAGTGGGCTCGTTGCAGTCTTTCAACAGGCTAAATTGGTATACTTTCCTTCGCCGTAAGCCAGTGGCTTCCAGCCAAATTTCAAGACATTTGAATAATTTGCTCTGCATAAATAAAATGCTCCGTTAGGAAAGCCGACCGACTGTAGAAATAAAGAACGTTAACTGAACTTCGAAAATAGCCGCACACATTCACGAGTGTATTTACATACACTGATGTCGCCTGTAAATATACGCTCTTACGTCTGTTTCTACGTTTACGAGTGTGTATTGGCGAATCTTCCCTGGAACCCTGCTCGTCTTCCTATGACTATGCTAGTTACCCAAGAGTATTTATGTCGCTGCTAATCTTAATATTTCTTCTCAACTCGTCCGACTGTGAATTCGAAAATAAAAATACACAGCGGTTGATGTTTATGTTTTCTGAGCTAACATCTGCCTCCTGGTTTCGAGTGCCAAGGAGAAAAAGACCCGAGAAACTGCCGATAAGTAAACATCTGGAAGCGGCAGTGTGTCCTTAATTCAAATGAAGATATCGCATTCGCAAAATTATCACCTTAAAATGGCCAAACGAACAGGTCGTGAAGCCAATTTTTTTTTTTCAGGCTAAGCTAGGAAAACATTATTAACACGAACTACACTATCTACCAAAAAGTAATTGGGCACCTATCCACAATGTTTGCTCGGTGGTTGTCACCCCGTTAGAATCTCGTAGGGCCACCTCTTGCGGCACAGCAGCCACCCTGTCTGGCATGCTCTCTACGAGTGGTTGCAGGACATCCACGGGGATTCGTCGCCATTCCTCTTGCAACCATTCCATGAGTTGAGCAATGTATTTTAGCCGCGCCTGACGAGGTTGAGGTCGGGGCTCTGGGTGGGCCAGTCCAATCGGCGAACGTTGTTGTCGGCGTACCACTACATAGTAGCCCTTGAAACCTGACACCTGGCATTGCCATCCTGGAAGTAACACGGGTCCATTCCGTAAAAACGCCACAATGTTGGGAGCATTTCATTATCCAGAATGTTACAATAGGCCTCTGTGTTCATGCTACCACGGACAAACACCAGCGGTCCTACGCCGAAGGCCGTGAAACACAAGTCAACTGACGTACTGAATTACCTATCTTCACGGGTGCCCAATTACTTTTTGGTAGATAGTGTAAAATGTGCCACGCGCACTGGCTACAGTTTCTATCCGTAAACAAAAACTGGAGCTGAAAACCTGCATTGTGAGGTTTTTGTGGCCCTTGTGGTGCACGAAATGTAAATACGCAGTTCACTAAGCCAACCATTTTTGCTATTAATTCTAAACCTAGTTTAAAGATATAAAACCGTTTTCATTGTGCATTATGCCTTTTAAAGAATTTTTTTCGCGTGGTTTTGCAGGGCTTGAAATTAGCTTTTCGTTCGCCTTTACTCAAACACAATGACAGTGGTGTTATTTTACTCGCTGAACCCTCCAGAGTTAAAGTCGCCATGAAACAATCTGTGCGCTCACATTCGTGATCTCATCTTCTCACGCGGCTAAGAACATGCTCACAATGCTCGCATATGAGAGCAGCGCACCATATGAGCGCAACAGACGATAAAGCGAGTCAGTCCATTGACGGTAACTTCCGACTTTCCTGAAGCCCTGCTTAAGTTCTAAGTTCAGGATATTACTCCGTCTCGTGTAAACAAAGCCTACTGTGCCTGACAACGCACCGCATTCGTGCGCACTCTTTGTAATGATACGTCGCATAAGAACTATTTCTCATTAAGCACTACCAACACACCTATTTTATCCCTGATTTATTCATATCAATTACAAATTAAATATTATAATTCATAGGTCAAATATGAGGAAAAGTTCCGTTTAATTAAAAATAAGGTACTTTTATGTTAACACAAGTATAAACCGTTCGTAATACGTGGCATATTTAGGAAACAACCAAACACGTCATACATATGGTGATTTTTTAAATGTTTGATTCAAAAAGTGTGAAGATAACTGGGAATAGACTATAGTTGGCGTACTAATAGCACCCACGACTCGTGTTCGGAAGGACCTGAGTTTAATTTCCTGTCCGGACATTCCGCTTTCGGTTTTGTGTAGTTTTCCGAAATCACTCCAGACGAGTTAGACGATGGTGCCGTAACTGATTCCTTCCCCGTTCTGGCTTTACTGACCAAACTGTTCTGTATCCAACGTGTACCTTGTCGATGAATTGTTAAGACCTATGTTCCTATTTATCACTGGCTATGAATTTTAGTTTATATTTGCTGTCAATTGCGAACGACATTGTTTGCGCTAATACACTATTCTGGCACGTTACAAGCGTATACTTTAAGAAAAATCAAAGTTGTTAATTATAAATTTAGAAATTGTCAAGTGAATCCCGTAGTTCTCAGCTAATTTGGCAACTCAGAGCGCTGGTCTGGTACCGCTAACCTCACAGCTGCCCAATCGGCAGTCGTAACCGCCCCTTTTACAAGTAAACTGCATACTGAAATCCCATTAGTACGTGCTTATAACTAGGGCTTCGTTTCATTACGGGAATCGGGGCATCGAGGTATATGGTGGTAGCGTCATCGCACATTCAGTTTAATTTTTATCCATGTATTGGTTTGTGCCTAAACCGCTAACAGTGGAACGACTTACATGCTATAGTAATCAAAAATTTTCGTTTAGAAACTACACGCACATGCATGAAGTCGCGGATTATTTAGGTAGAAAGGTTCATTAACGACAGCGGCCACAGTGGTTTCGTAGTTGGGCAACACAATAGCATTCTAGAACATCTGTGGATGTCATGTAATGTGATTTATTTACAACGTGCCGTCATAATTATGTTGTATAGAGAATTAATGAGAATGCACATTTAAATCACAAACCGACGTTGGAGCCGTGGTGGTGCAGTGGTTAGGCTACTCGCCTCCCACCAATGCGAACCGGGTTCGGTTCCTGGCGGGGTCGCTCCCGGTTTTTCGCATGTGGGAACCGTGCCGGACGATGCCGCTAGTCGACGGGTTTTCTCTGAGATCTCCCGTTCCCCCCTACCTTACATTCCGGCACTGGTCCATACCTCGCTTCACCCTCATCAGCTCTCAAGACCTCGCTGTTAAGAACCGCCCAAATATTTCCACTCCACTCTACAAACTAACATTACTGATCCATAATGCTCTGTGCCGTATATCGTAAGGTACGTAACAATTATTTGAATTCTCAGTTTTCATATATAGGTTCAAACTTCTTCCCGTGAAACTCAAATCAACATATATACAGACAGTAGATGTAAAAACATTGCCGTGATGGTCTCTGCAGTTTCCATTTGATAAGAAAAGAACTTTAGAAAAAAATATTTCCTACAATGTACGTACAGGATGGACGTTATCTTATTTATGGATACGAACATGTATATAGAAGGTTACCTTTCACGGTATGTAGCACCCCACCTGATATTCGTATCCCATGTTAAGGCAAATTTTCGACTGTAACGCCACGTGCAGCAACGAGCGCCTACTAGTTATGCAACCGGTTGTACGTACTCGCAGCGGAATTAGATGCATTCGAGATACCACGCACAATACAAAAACTAATTCCAAGCTTTCCAACATTGCCTTTTCACGCTAATGTGCTGATCGGAAACACCCAAAACTAGCATAGAAGAAAAGGTATTTTTTCGCATTAAAATTCACTTCGCCATTGGACGTCTTTGATTTGAATCAAGTACACGTAGCTAGTTTCCTTGTTTTCCCCAGAGTGTATTCGAGGTGCAACATATATATATATATAGCTGTGCTGAAGCTGTACTAAGCCTGGGTATTGAGGTGACATACAGGTAATCTTAATGTCTGTTTGTGTGGTGTTTGTTTTCAGCATATTGTAGTGTGGGTTTTTGGTATGCTAATTAGTTTGTAGAAGAGCAAATTATGTGTGAGGCCTACACTATCCCGTGTTTCCTAGTTATTACGTGTGGCTTGATAAGACAAATTTAAACATACTTCCTCACATTTCGCCTTCTGCACTCTCATATTCAGTTGTCTATTTGTTAACACTGCCTTCGTGGTGCATAATTACCCTATTGGCCAGCTGTCTGCAGTAGTAGTGTGTATCCGAGAGAAACGTATATACACATTACATTGTATATTCGTTTATAATTCATGATAAACTGTATAATTTTGGAAGTACTGGCGTAGTCCGCTTTTCCCTCGAACCCAGACGCCGGAGTGATTTTCAATTTAATGAAGGCACTTGAGGGAAACAAGTCTTCGTTCTGACTGGTTGTTCAGCAGCCGGCTCTATCCGCTCGGCGTGATTGGTGTGTGTGTGTGTGTGTGTGTGAATCGGGATTTAAGGAGGACCTAGTATGCCTTCTAATAGTCTGTGTATAATGTTGGGGCCAGGTCATTTACTGCAGTGAATTTGTAAATGAGACTGCAACAATTTACAAGTTGACCAAAGTCGTTCTAACTGGGGTTGGAACCCTGAGTTTGCCTTATTACAGCGCATCCTAGCCCACTGCGAGCCGAGTCATATTTTGACGTTTATTGTAACTAACCAAACCGAATAAAACGAACAAACTTTTTTTTTTTTTTTATTAACACTGTTGTGCAGCATATATAGAGACACTTGATTTTCGCGAAAA
This sequence comes from Dryococelus australis, assembly GCA_029891345.1. Taxonomy (NCBI): domain Eukaryota; kingdom Metazoa; phylum Arthropoda; class Insecta; order Phasmatodea; family Phasmatidae; genus Dryococelus; species Dryococelus australis. The sequence continues at coordinate 78,795,066 of CM056998.1, forward strand.
GATTCCAGGACTAGTTGTATTGCATAACACATTAGTTAAGAAACAATTTTGTGGTTGGAGGATGTCAACTTTCACGCATCTTACCTCTCTGCCAGCCATCCACGGACGTTCAGTGTCGCGGTAACTTAAATCTGATTGGCCCAGTCGAGTATATCAAGTCTTCTCACACATACACGTGGCCAGTAGCCAAAGGAAATTTCCAAGTGTGCACGCACGTAGTTGAAGTATAGCCTGCGTGTAAATCTTTTCGCGAAAAAAAACATGTGGCCGTAAGTATACAACTAGGAATTCTTTTCCTAATCAGTTGAGTTCCGAGACTTTTGAGGGCACTGTGGCCGCTATGGGTTGAAGTAGGGTGGCGACGGAGCAGCGAAGGAATGCAAGGGTTGGAATGACTGGAGTACTCGGAGAAAACCCCCAGGAAAACGGTAACTTTGCTAAGTTTCATTACACGCAAACCCGTGCGTGACACAGCAGGGTATGGAACTCGCTTCGACATGGAAGGAAGTGGTGCGCCAGCCAGGCCGCCCACAGTCACCAGGCATAACAGCCTTGCTCACAAGTTGACTGCAGTTCGGAAGGTTTGGCGGGAACTGTAATGTGATCCAAGTTAGCATTCATTTTGTGTACTGATTCCAGCCATAGAACAGTCGTAGCCTGCGGCTGCATACGAATACAAATATTCTTTCCCTGAATTACTTTGTTTTCTTGTTTAATTTTTATCGAAGACTTGTATATAATAAAAATCAGGTAGCTTTGTTTAACTTAATAATAACTTAATTCAAGTTATTTGAACTTAATAAAGGGCGCCATCTCTAAATACAAGGATACATTAAAATTTAATCTAGCTAAATCTCACTCGGCCAAACACGAGTGATCTCTTAAGACCACCGATGATTCAATTATTCTAAAAATTGCAATTTTTTCGTTCAATAATGTAAACATGGGAAGTAAATAAAATTAATCAGTTCCAGTACTCAGTTTGCTAGAAAACCAATAGAGTTGGAAACACTTCTGAATAACATCATACGAAAGACCACATCTAAACATTTACAACATTTACAAACATCGTCAAAATTAGACTTCCCCTACCTCAAACAAACTTTTTGCTGGCAGAACGACTGTATTTTTACTCTCTTGGGTGTCGCTTAACACGGATAAAGGCTCAATTTCTTACATAAAAAATTGCCTTTATGAAAATAATACCATCCAGCGGTGTGTGGTGAACTGTTGCAAGGTAAACTGTGTTTTGCTGTGTGCTATACCCGATTGTTTGCTAGTTTACACATTGGCCACTTGAGCGTGGTGGTGCAGTTGACGTCACGGCACGTGTGTAATGGGTTCATCGCCACTCTCTCGTGAGTGGGCGCAATACATTAAGTCTGTCCCTGTTCCACTCTGGTCAGGCCGGCGTCACACTATGCGTTTCTTCCGCTGCGGCTAAAACGCACTGGCATAACACATTGTTGTAAATGCGAGGTGTGACACTAGTGAACGCCACTAGTGTCACACCTCGCATTTACAACAATGTGTTGTGCCCTTCCCGTCAAACCGCATCCCGTTTAGCCGCAGCGGCACAAACGCATAGTGTGACGCCGGCCTTACTGCGTGCGCCAAGTGTGTACAGCATTGAGCAAACACCTGCTTACCTCGCAACACCTCAGGCCAATGATGTCAGCATTAAGGTGTCCGTCTGGTTGCAGGAATTTTGTACATATCAGGCCCAAATGCGTGGGAGCGCTAGGGGCGACCGAGACATGTGCATCAACTCTCGCATCGCCTCTATGTGCAACGCACTGAAACTGGCGTATAGTCTTGCCGTCGATAACGTGCTTCTATGAGACTTTCAGCAGATACCCTTGCCAGTTTATGACTTAATAATAAGAATAAAGGTTTGATGCAAGTCCCTATTCATTTTTTAATGTTTTGTACTGGAATGTTGATACCAGAGAATAGCCGTGAAAACACCTGTTTGAGCCATTTTCACCATCACAAGAAAAATGTAAATGGAGAAACTGAAAAACGTATACAGACACGTACCGTTTCTTAAATGCTATTCATAAGCAGACCTCAATCAGACACGTTGGATGGTTTTTTAATAAAAAGTTTTCTGCTGGGGCTCAGCACACCGTTGGGCGGCCACCTTAAGGGAAATGGTGGACGAAAACCGTATATTTGTATCATTTTTGCCACAACTTGTTTTACAGAGGGTATTTCGAAACTCTTGGCTCGACAAGACGTGAATAACAGTTTTTAACACCTTCTTACATTGTTACAAATTCACTGCGTTCGTTATTGCCGGAGCAGTGATTAAAAATAAGAAAACAAAATTCTTTCGTTTCTTCCATCCATGCTCCGAGAATAATGACGGCAGTGAATACCTAACAACGTAAAAAGTTGTTGAAAATTATTATTTACGTCTTATCGAGCCGAAAATTCCAATAAACCTTTTGGAAAACGACTTAAATCGGAAACCGGGTGAATATATATATATATATATATATATATATATATATATATATATATATATATATATATATATATATATCGCTTTCACTCACCATTCCCCTTAATGCACAAATATACATGTATGTGGTGTGGCGGGAGCCGAGGCGGGTTGTGACGAATTGTTTTTGCTCGTATGTGGCAGCGTCGTCGCTGCTGGCCGCCATGGACCGCTCCGCTGACCCCTGCCAAGACTTCTTCCAGTTCGCGTGCGGCACGTGGAACAAGAAGCACGTGATCCCCGAGGACCGCAGCAGCATCAGCACGTTCGAGGTGCTGGCCGACCAGCTGCAGGTCATCCTCAAAGGTACGTCCGGCTTCAGCCACACACCCATAGACTTTTCACGGTAGAGTGAGCACTTTACCTTGGAAAAAAAAAAAATTAACTGCCCCTGCATGTATACATTTTAGTGGGCACATTGAGAGACATTCGCCCGGTAAAGTTGGTAACGATGGCTGGAAAGTAGATCCATATCTTAACGTCAAATAAAAGGTGTTAGGCAAACATTTGTGATAACTTAAAATGGTTTCTTTCGCTTTCTGTTTTCTAATTAATCGAAGTGTAAAAATGAGCAGATTTGTAATTATTTCACAGTTTCATTTGACCGACGCACGAATAAAGTGACGAGGCCCATGACAATGTTAATTTGACATAGGGAGGAAGAATACACAATGGGTATACAAGTAGATCTTAAGCAGGGCTTTCATAAGTGCTAATTTTACCGTGAACAGCCTATAAATAAATTTTATCGTAGTGTTAGACGTTATGTTTCGAGTTCGGTGAAATATTTACACTTGGTTTATTGCTAGGGGTGGTGGTTTACCGCCGAAAAAGTTGACTGTTTGCTAGGATTCTATATGCTGTACGCATGTCCGACAGTTTTCTTTCCTTATTGGTTGCCATGCATGTACGAAGATACTACCTCTTTTCACTGGACCAATGAGAATTCTGATACTATAAGGCAGAACGTTCGTAACTGGTCTGCAAACAACTTAGCCGAGTCAAAACCTTGTTCATCCAATCTTGAAATAATAAAATAGTTACAGAGTTACAGAAGATATGTTGGCTCAAATGATTCTCGTCATTTTCCAATATCTCTATTTATTACTTACACGGCAATATTTATTTTAAAAAGTGGTGGGAGGATAAAAAATTACTGGTAGGAAAAAAGTAAATAAGACCTCAAAAGTGCTCACTTTACCTATACCCACCCTCCCTCTCTCTCCATGCTCAAGTTTAATCGATATTACTGTAGTTTATTCGCAGTTTCTTCACACTTTTGAAACAAACCTTTCAAAATCATCCTATATATGTGTAGCGTGTTTGGTTGTTTCCTAAATATGCAATGTATCACAAGCGTTTCATACTTGTGTTAACATAAATCTACCTTTTTCTCGGTTAAATTGAACTTTGGCATATATTTTATTTATAAATTATATAATTTTATTTATAATTAATATGAATAAATACGTACAGAGATTAAATAGGTAGGCCTACGTTGGTAATCACTGATAATAAATAGTTCGTATGCAAAATATCATTACCCTGAGTGCTCAGGAATGCGATGCGTTGTCATACATTTTTGATGTTATTTTCTTGATTTGGTTAAGCTTTGTTTCCATGAACGCGAGATTTTGGAGATTGGTATAAACTCTATGATACAACGCACGATTGAAACTAAAATAACGTGCACATCATTTGTAAAGATTTAAATTTCTTTTGTGTCGTATATGATAACTTATACCGATTGAACTTGTATTGGTTTCGAATATTTTAATCTAATATATCACCAGTATTATTACTTTAGTTATTTTTTACGATATATTTTGAGCAGTAAAATTTTGTAGGCAATGTAAGGTAATCCAACGATAACCGCACAAACTTATCCAGGATAGAAAAAATTTAAATGAACAATTTTATTTAATTCTTTTACTATGCATTATTACTCTAAAGGAAGGAGAATCACTTTCTTTTGCTAGGGACTACGGTGGCAGGGAGGTTAGATTGCTCGCCTCCCATCAAGGCGATCCGGGTTCAATCCCCGGCCGGGTCACTCCGGACTTTCGCATGTGGGAATCGTGCCAGACGATCCCGTTGGTCGGCGGGTTTTCTCGGGGATCTCCCGTTTCCCCGCCCTTTTATTCCGGCGCTGGTCCATACTCATTCCAATCCTCTCATCAGCTCTCAAGACCTCGATATTAAGAGCCGTCCAAATCTCTTCACTCACTCACGTTCTTTCAAACAAGTTGCTATTAAATAAAATAGGTCTGAAGATGAATTCGTTGTTATTTGAGTAAAATATCAGAGAGGAGTGACTCATAAATTAAAACACTTCGAAACGCACATAAAAATATACTTTAAAATACGTGGGGTTCAAACCAAGGAACAGAATAATGACACCGCGCCTACTACACTACTGTATTTGGTGACACTGACTAAACACGTACCACGAGGGCGGCCTTGGAGCGAGCTCTGAAATGCGCTGATGAAATGCGTTCTCGGGACAAATGGGAGTGCCTCGCGATAACTCATAGGCGACAGGTGTACACTCCGTTGAAAAGAATTACTTGTGATATGGCCGCTGCACGCTATTGTACAATAAAGAGTTCAAGCAAAATGAGCATCTGTTTCTGTTAGAAATATAGTTAACCTGAGATACTTTGCACCTGCCGTGATAACTTGACGCTACTCCCCATATTTTTTTGGTCCCATCTGAAGAAGAAAAAACAAACTGTGGTTAGGATTTTACAACCTTTAGTTTCACGATTCGCGTAATATATTCTCGTTTGGAATAAACATCCCAATTTACATTTACCAGATCTGTTACATTAGCGGGATTGATGAACTTTAGTAGATGAGTACCAATCACTCGTTGAAAATATCACCGAGCGATGTGGCCCGGTGGTAAACAACAACTCGTATTCTGAAGGACACGAGTTCGATCCCTGTTCAGGTCATCCTGATTTTGGCTTTCCATGATTTTCCGAAATTCTTCCTGGCGAATGACCGATTCCTTTCCCGTACCTGCTTCCTGCAGCAACTTGCACCGTCTCTACCAATCTTGCTGTCGACGAGACGTTAAGCTCTCCCTACCAAACTGAAAATATCGCCACTGTGTAAGTAGTATCACATTTTTATTTTTTGTATTTCAATATGCGAGTGTCTCGCCAATGAACTGTTTCTCCGCCCCCTCCCCTTTTTTATTACAAGCTTTTATTTAAGTTGCATTGTTTGTATACACGGTGTCTGTCCGACCTCTATGCAATGAACTGGCGTGCAGTGTGCCTGCTGCGCATTACTGTTCGTCAGGTTGCAGCCCAAAGTTTGGCAGGGGCCACCAGTGTTTAACTTCATTTTTTTAGTCTTTTGTGTGTGGCCTATTATTTTTGCATCACTGTTCGCCAGGTTGCAGCTAAAAGTTTGAAATGAGCCACCAGTGTTTAACTGCACATTTTTAGACTTTTGATTGCATAAATGAATGTATAAATAGTCTACATAACAAACATTTAGTTGAAACAAAAAAGGGAAATATAAATTAGCTACAAAAAAAACTTTTAAAACCACCCTTTTATTTACAAATGCAATTAAAAGGGAAAAAATATTATAGTAGTTATAGAATTTGTAGAACTTGTAAGACATAGTCGAAAATCCATAATAAACTTTACTACAAATTATTATGTGTGTATCAATTTATATTTAATATATAAAAGCTTGGCGCAATATAGAACGTATAACTCATTTGCGTAAGCATAGTAAACAAGTATCTTGAGTAAGAATCTTAACTTTTTCACAATACAGAATGTATACCTCATTTGCGTAATCGTGGTAAGCACATATCGTGTGTATGGCTGTTAGCTATTCGCAATATAGAACGTATCTCATATGCGTAAGCGTAGTGAGAACATGTCTTATGTAAGGCTCTTAAATATTCGCGCCAAGCTTTTATATATTAAATATAAATTTATACAAACATAATAATTTGTAATAAATTTTATTACGGCTTTTCGACCCCGTCTTAAAAGTTCTACAAATTCTGTAAATACTATAGTTATTTTTCCCTTTTTATTGCATTTATAAATAAAGGGTTAGTTGTAAAGGGTTTATTTATTGCTTTGTAGTTCCTTATGTCTGGCGTGTTTGCACTAGCTACATGATAATGAACAAGTTGTCTTTGGTATATTCCATCAATTCTTGTCTAAACCTCACAGGTAAAACATCTGTCACACTGAAGACAATCATTTTGAAACTGTTTAACAATCTTAAAAATCCAACGGGTGCGGACTTCATACTTCGCAAAGTTGAATTCAGGCAACATGGGGACTGATTTAGAGAATGGCATGCCACAGCGTTTGAACTACTTAATTTGTTTTCTGTTCGCGCAACTGTAACACGGCAAGTTCTTGTGACACATTTTACAACAGTCAGCAAACAGAAACATATTGTACGTATTCTAGTGTCTTCTTTCGTTTTTGAAAAAATGAAAAAGTGGCAAGAGATACAAAAAGGAGAAAACGTGAAGTTATGGAAGAACTTAAGATCTGCTTTTCTTCACAACATGTGTACGTAAATTTCCCACATTCTTGAATAAAACGCAAAATACTACTACAGCACCATATTTACTCACATGTAACTACTTTACGGTTTTCCATGTTGTCGGTAATTTCGATGCTAGGACAATGTTTACTGATAAAATAGTTTTGTGTTGTAGGGCTGTTTACATGTTACATTAATGTTATGAGTATTATAATATTCATTTTATTTATAAATGGCATGAAATTACATATTTCTTTGATTAAGTAGGACTGTTGTCATGTTCATGTTGTCATCAACACACTAGGATATACAAAAATGCTTGCAGTATATCTCCAAGTTTCACAATTGACTGAACAATTTTAAGTTTACAACATATTTTGCATTACCGGCGATATAAATTTCGAGGTCTAGTACGATTTGTATTTCCCCCCTTCCCTTACCCGTTCCTCTCGTGACCCCTAACTATTTTCTTTTACGGTGCACAAATATCGTCTTTAAAAAGGAAATGAAAACTTGCCAGGCCTGTCTTAATATGTTTGAGCATATTTTATATTAATTACTTTATACACTTTGATTGTCGTTTTTAATAACAGATGATTAAGAGCAAAATTGAATTATGCTTATATGTGGTTAAGATTACGTTAAAACTATATGTACTGCCGCAAAAAAAAAATCGTATCTCAAGAGTATTCACGCCATGATTGTGAAAGTCTTCATTTACTGACAGCAAAATAATTATTTTCCTTCACAATGGATCCACCTGTAGTTCGAGATCCGATACAGCTGTGCCTTTTGACCCGTCCAGTTGCAGGATATGATTTTTTTACTCAGTCACGTATGTATACCGCAGTACAGAAACATTGAATGCTACAAGATATTACATTATATCACACAGAACATTCTAAACTTTGTATTTTGCAGTAAGAAGTTAATATTATCAAGACAACAGAAAATTTAGAATTCAACGAAGTAGTGTGATACAGTTCCTTCTGGATCATGATCCATAAGTAAGGTCCAGGAGACATCCGTCATCTTGGATGACATCACCTCCTGCTCTGTCTTTCGGGCTAGCTGTTGGCCATATTTTAAGTAATTTATCGACAAAATTGCCTGTTTTATAACAAAAATTGCTTCCGAAATAAATTATTTTACCAAAAACATATTAAAGAAATGGAAAAATTGCGAAAGCGGATCCTAAGCTATTCAAAGCAAGAGCCAAAAAATACTCAGACAATTGTGAGGATTCGAGGCACCGAGTCAGGTCCAGCAGACCGGGAATGATCAGTGGACATGGCACACTCCACCGACCACCATCAAGCACCTACCACAATCACCCCTCCCCCTCACCAAACACTTCTTCACCACCACATCTCACCCCCTTCCCTCTCCCACCACTAGCAGTAATTATAAAAAATCGCAAAAAATTTTTAATGAATTCTAAAAAATCGAAGAACATATAACATTACACTACCCTACCCTTGACACCACTCCATCGCCGTCTCCTCGCCAGCTATCCACCCCCAGTAGTAGGGCCAGGGAAGTTTCGCTTCACTTTTGATTAATCGGATTAACCCTTTGATATCAAATTGATTGAAAAGGTTAATCCTTAATCCGATCGAAATTTTTAATATGATTTTAATCCGATGAAATATTTTGAGTTAATCCTTAATCCAATCGATTTTTTGTATTTTCATTAGATAAAATGGCATGTAACTTTGATTGATTGATCCAATTAATTTAATTTAATTAATCAATCAGAAATTGTTAAGTGATAAGTGTATAGATGTACTTTATTTCTTTCTTTCTTTTTGGGTGGGGGTGGGCAGCAGCTGTGGTATGTCACCCTTGGAGCTCTGGCACTCGATTATGTGTAGCATGTTGGTGACAGTGTATATGTGCTGAGTTTTGTACAAGAGTGGCATAAGTGTTGATTTTTTTAGGTTTGGAGAGGGATATTGCTCATAGACGATGTAGCGAAATAGACGAATTTGAAAGATACTATTATTCCGAATGAATAACAGCACTAACGTAATACACGAGAGAAGTTTCAGAGTGTTTAAACGAATCGTATTTCAAAAGAGTTCTACGTATGAATAAATAACACAAGAGAGAAGTATAACTACATGAATAACCTGGTGTCGTCAAGTGCTAAACAATCACAATTATGTGAGTCTCCAGTATAAAATTAAATAATTAAAGAAGCAAAAATGTCCCTATAAATTAAATGGCTAACTAACACAATAACAAGTTATTTGAAAAACTGCACTATTTGATGCCTTTCGCATGAACCTGGCATGATTTTAAAACACATCTGTCCGCCTGTGAGACTGGTGAGGGTCTTTGGAATGAAATCAATATGTTAAATGGCAATTATTAAAAATTAAATAAATTTATTAACATCCGTAAAAAGAGGTTGCTGCAGCACTGACTTGGATATACCACTTACTTCAACTTATAAGTTGAACAAGGTGTTGAGAGCAAACATAACCTGCATCGGCCTACATTTGATTATAGACTGAGGTGAAAAATTCGGAAATGAACGAAAATACAAAAGAATGTTTCCAAATAAATTAAATGGCTAACAAACACAAGTACATGAGAAACACTAAATGGATTACGGAACCCAGCTACCCTGTTTTTTTTTTAATAAATGGAATCTCACAAGGAGCTCCCCAAAAACACACCTGTCCGTCTGGGAGGCTGGTGAATGAATGACTGGAGTGTATGACGTACGCTGGCTTATAAGCTGTTATATGCACGGAGCACAGCCAATAGGCATCTGAGTTGAAATTTACCACAAAAACTCTGAATATACTACGTCATACACAGACAATTATACGATAATTTTTTTTAATTAGCCTTATTTTTAACGAAAGTTTCACTATTGTATGAGTGTGTGTAAATTATGATTATGTTTTACCACAAGACATCTTCGTGTTAAATACCAGCAGCAGTAGAAGTAGTAAACTGGAGGCCATGATAAAAAAATTTGATTTATTTCGAACTTCACTGAACTCTGCCACTGCTTGCTGTAAAGTCGAAGGACAGCGGGAAAAGTTTTTTGGAGCTGTAGTGCATCACTAAGAGGTCTTTCTACTTTGCCCTGAAAAGGTCTTTGTGTCACTTGACTCTCGGTTTCGTTATGTCGCCCAGGAACCTTCAACTTGACCAGTGGGCCGGCAAGGTTTTCTCGAGATATTAGTCTATTTCTTTTGTTGCAAATTCATTCATTCAGACATGTTCCATTTTCTCGAACATTTTTGTAATTTTCCCCTTCTAAGTTTGTCTTTATTACATTTCCTTAATGTAAATTTCATAATGTAATTTTTTTCTCCCTCACCAAGAAGAAAGCATAACCTTGGATTATTTTTTCCATGAATGTGAGCGAACAAATAACCTGCTAACTGACTTAAAAACTTTTTCAAGCTCCAGGCCTGAATATCTTACCATCACCCACTCCTCTCAAGCTACCAACATTCTTAATTAAAAAAAGAGAGATTAATATCCAGTTATATACAAGTACTTCATCTACAGACACATCCCATCTCCAAACATTCACAATATATAAGGACAGGAGGAATTAACTAGTAAATAACAAGTAATAATATACCATTTTAACATAGAAAATTTTATTAAAGAATATTCTTTAAAAAAAATCATCCTTTAGAGCTAAAATATTTACAATTAATTTACAACAAACACTGTTACACTAAAAGACATTTTACAACAAGCAGTTTTACCAAATAAAATAAATATATACAAAAAACCATTTTTCATTACTTTAAAAACAAACATAACAAGAGAATCAAATTTACAAGAATCATGTTACAAAACAAAATTACCAAATATTTTTTTCAGTTATATTTTAACAAGACATTTTATGGAAAACAACAGAATATTTACAACAAAATTCCCCTAACTATTTTTTACAATTTTCTGTAATAAAGCTGTGTACATTAACAAACATTGTCAAAGTTATGTACATCTAAACACTATTTCTGTTTTCTACTATTATTATTATCACTACTACTTCTACTTCTACTATTGCTACTATTACAACTACAACAATAACAAATCTTCTTACACAGATTACATTTAAATATATACAATAAATGATTAACAAAATATTTACAAATATACTACATCGTTGCGGTGGACGTCCTTTTCTTGTCTATTTACAGAGATTATTTACATAATGATGCACATTTAAGGCATTCATTTGTCACATCCAGGATATTTTCCAGACAACTATACATGCCAACAACTGGACACAACACACACTCATACACACACAGTTTCCAGTATATGTTTTGTTACACTGTGTTTTTTCCTTCTTATTACTTTGTAAAATGTATCAAAGACAGTTGTAATATAGATACTGTAGTTTGACATGCCTTACAGAGAAGCAAACCAGGGAGCAGCAGCATTGATGATGATGCAACAGGTACTGCAAAAAGTTGTAGATATTTGTAGACATAGATCATTGTTGGCAAATATAGATAGATGTGAAGTTAGTTGTGGAATAGGAGGTGCGTGTGGTGGCGGCAGACGGACGTCATTGGTGGGGTGTGGATGGCTGTTTTGGTGTCGTGGGTGGGCTGTATTTATTGTGGTGATGTAAGTATTGTAGGGAGGAAAATACTAAAATTTACTTGTGTATTCTGTAGTGCCCCCAAGGAAAGGTTGATATTCTATCTGCCTCAATGTAGTGCTTATCATCCATACCTGACAACACTACCTTGGTTACACATTTGGTGTAGACTTCATGAACACGCGAACGGAACTGTTATTGGGTCCCCAAAACCCTTGTCCAATTTTCGAGTCAATCTCGATAATCCTTGTATCTGAGTGATTATTACATGTTAGGTTTTTACCCTTTGCTTTACATATACATTGTTCATTCGAAACATATGTGTAAAGCATAGCACGTAAACCCACAAAGTGTGTGATGATGCGACTAGCACATTCATCTTTTATCACCCCAGTACGACCTCTGTTCTCGTGAGGCAATCCTTACAGGTTATCGATCTCATAGTTAGATGTATCAAACTGCACCTTTAAATATGGGGTAATAGCTTCATAGATGTCCTCACAAGCAACAGAATATTCCAAGAAATTTGTGTCACAATAGAGGAGGTGCAAGGCTGGTGGAAGAAATTTTTTATTCATGTACTGATAATGGAATTTGTAGAGGGTTAATTCAGAAAGATCAAGAATGGCAACATCAGTGTACAAAGGTTTGTTCATACCTCGAAACGACTCTTATGTCTCTTTCCCGGTGGACATTCTGCAAGGTTTTTCAATAAACTCGATGTACAGAGTCATCCAAGCCTTCTGCTCAAAGCACAAAACGCAATGAACAGAGCCAAGTGTGGCTCCATACTTCAGGTACTGACTCAGTGTTTCCCCATGTATAAAATATTTCTTCTGCAGTGCGAATGTTAAAAGAAAGTTTCTCATGCAAGGCATTCGGGGGTAAGCCATTTTCTGGGGCCAGAGGCAGATCAGATAGTGTATCATCACACTCGTCTAGAAAAGACAGATCCACTTCCACTAAAAAATAAGTATCACCATCATTCACGGTGTTTGGAAAATCCCATGTTGAATTTATGTCAGTCTCAACCCACTCAAAATTACCAATCGTAAGCTTGGATACCATTGTGTGACTCTACACCCCGTTGACATCGAAATAGCACACATATTTCGATGCAATACTGGGGCAACATAGTCCTCACCCATGTAAATATTGTTAGCTTCAGCATATCTTTTTGAAACCTGGGTAATGCCGCCTTTAAGCCCACGTTCTACTAAAAGACATGGTCCAGGTCAGTCAACAGCTCTAGCCACACCCATGTCATTTACAATAATGCATCCCATGAAAGAGACGGAGCTGTGACGTACATGGCGGGGTCCAGACTGTAATAAGCCAAACATACAGTCCTGAAATTCTCAAAACATCAGGCAGCAAACAAGTATCCACACGTAAGTATTGGATAGCATACTGCAGCAAATTTATGCAGTTGAACGTATCCCATGCGGCTTGGGCATGAGCATAATACTCATCGCTAATGCCTTTGCCTCTCATCATATTATGAAATGCATCCTTTAGTGGGAGTGATTGCACATCATACTGTCTGGCTACTTAACAAAGTCATAAGGAAAAACTCCCTTTCATTTTGCCAATTCGTTTTGGGTGTTGTCTGGAAACATCGAACGTATGATACTCAATTATGCAGGTAGTAAATTGTCTGCCTAAGTTTCCAGAGAGGCGCTCATGAATTGGAATGAGTCAATGAAATGGAATTTGAAATATTGTGCCTTTCCATTGAAATCAGTCACATTGGGAATTTGTTTGGTAATGCATTTTTTATTTTTCAAGGGGCATTCCAATCACTTGAATTTTACCTGCTTTTCGACTACAATGGTTCCATCTGGTTGTGGTATGTGACGTTCAGCCAGGGGCTTTATAAGAAAGTGAGCATCGTAATTCTGCAGGGTAATGAAAAAAACCCCGACAAGTTGTCTTTTGGGCAGTCTGAAATTCAAGTTGCACATATTATGTGCGCTACCTCTGATTTCGCCCATCAGATGGTCATGATCGCCCACAATATCACCAGTCTTTGGCTTCATCAGAACAATCATGCTGTAGATTCCTGCAACCCACTTCATAAGTTCAACTAATTTATCAACTAATTGGTACATACAATCAGCACCCACAAACTAAAAATAGTTAGATAAACTTGGATTGTATGAACAGACCAACAAAATGCTACAAGTATATGGAACATGTTAATTGATGGTAGTTCTATTACTAGTTTTACCATTAGGCTAGCAAGTGGACATGGGTTTCAGGCAACTTTCAACATTGCAATAGTACTAGTGGTTCCCAGTGGGGAAAGTACTGTGAACAGCTTTTTGTTGCTGGCAAATAAATGTATTACTCGCGAGTTTCTCCTCACTAACAAAGTACTGGAGACAACGAACACAAATATGTTTTCTAGACTTCTTCTTACTCAGCTGACTACCAACCAGCCATGAGAAACTTCTAATACAGACAATGTGCAAATGAGCGGCATTTCCACTCGTGCAAATCGCCAAAATATTTACATGTTTGTCATGGCATACAGCAGAAATACGCATGGGCACTACAACCCCACCCTTTTTGCAAGTTTCATCAATTATATTGTTATCTTTGTTCACCATACAGTACACATTGATAGAAATAAAATTATTCTTCTCAAACTTTAGAATATCCTGTATGACTACAGGTGTTGACAGACCTTCAGTATTCAAAACCTGGTGAGGTTTTGGATATGTAGTAGTTCTGTGGGCATTTTGTGTGGCAGGATACAAAGATGCTATGATGGCATAGTGGAAACACATTCCCTTTGGGCAGTCTGCATCGACACAGGCAAGACAATTGGAAATAAACTGTAGTAATTTAGTGTGCCAGCACTGACGGTGAACAGCCATTATTGAGACACACATACATTCATGTATGTCAATATTTGCTGACTCCAGCCATATCCACACACACTAAACTCCTCAAGTCTGTTTGTGAGATAAGGTACGATGTTATCATCAAAGATTAAACCCACATTGGATGAGTGTAGGACAGAAAGGGCTTTGCTTTGAAAATAGAAAGTTTCTGTAGCGCCTAACTCCATCATAAGGGCTTTCCAGTACTTACCTGCTATGGTAACTGAAATGGTAACTGGTCGGGGTGATGCCATTATTAAGTTTAATAAAGGGACCTTATACATATGGAGAAAAAAAAAAAAAAAGTCTGCATCACTGTTCTACCTATCGTTAAATATCCACACATCATTTAGTCTTCCCACAAACACTGTAGCAAATAGCTCATGTGTCAGGTCTGGTAAAGGGTATCGGAAAAGGAATTATTTTCTGGCTCCCTTGGCGAAATATCTCTAATCGACTCGAAAGCCAGTTGTTAGACAGATTGAGCACTCTCTAAATCACAAGAATTTTCAAAGTCTAATAGGAATAAGTCATAATTCAAAATATCAACCTTGTCATGTTTGGGGGAAGCGGACCCGTTTCCATCTTTTGTTGTTAACAATCGCTCTGAAAGGGAATCCGTGCTCGAATCGCTAAAGTAGAGATCATCCTCCAATAGATTAACATGTGTCTGCTTAGGCGACGGGACACTCAACAACTTGCTGTAGACTTTCTTTCCATCTGTGATTCAGAATATGATTCGTTTACATAAATATCTTCAAGGAAACTGTCAATACTTTGCCACTTATGTTCATCCATTTTAACTAAGTAATAGTTTATTTAGTTTCCCTGATATAACAATTACAACTTCATCATAAATTAAACTGAAGTGCCTCATCATTTTGAAAACAGAGAAAAATAAGCCCACTTTATTCCCTCATCATGATATAGTTGAAATTAATATTATAATACTAACATAAAACACTGTATTCTTTAATATAAATAAAATTTTACAAGGGAGCTTAATGTTTATATGGGAAAGGCGATCGACTACAGCTACGTGTTTTTAACAAAAGATACAGAGGACGAGACTGTCTAAAGCCTCATGGACAAACCCAGGTGGATGGTCGAGAATTGAGTGCATGGGGAGCAAGCAAAACTTGGGTATCAAGAGCTGAAGTGGATGATGAACATGAAGTTGGAGCAGTGTAAGATGCGAATGGAAGGGCATGGCCTGGGAGTTTGGGATGCGTGCACGGAACAGGCAAGGTAATGAAAAATAAAAGGTTCAGTAAACTGTCGCTCTCTGCACCACGCACCATGTCAAGGCCTGCTCCCCTTTCCGCGCCCTGACCAACAATCTCCCCTTCCACCATGCTAGTGCTCCACGCACAGATCCTGTGGTCGCCTGCGTGCATGCACGTCAATGGAAGGGAGAGTCATTACTTCCCCTCCACCCCACCACTCTGTCGACTCCAGCTAACACCCAGCCGAATTCCAGTCATACAAATCTATCCACTATACAGTGAATTTCCTTGACCTAGCAAGCCCTCGGACTTGGTTTATTGAAATTTAAACTCGAACTAATTAATTGCAGTTTAAGCCCAGTTTTGAATAGCAAAAACTTTCCAACTTAAATGTGCTTTTTAAAACATTGTGTGTTACTCGACACCATCAAGACCTCTGTATATCATCAAACTTGTGTACACTGTTAAAAATTTTCAATCTTACACCATTGAAAATTTATGTAATTTTGAACTGTCAAAATACTTTCTAGGGTACACCATAAAATCGAATACACTATCAAAAGATTTTTATAAAGTTAATAATGAATATTGCCTAACATTTTAACAAGGGAGTAACACTCTATACTAATGATAGTAACTAAACACACTCTTAAAACTAAACATATTTAGACATTTACAAAATAAAATTTACTCAGATTTTATTTTTAAATAATTACTCTATTCTATACCAATTCACAGTTTTTTAACTAATTTGAAAATGAAATCTCTTACTACTACTTACAATCTTAAGAGAAAAATGGCTAAACCACCCCACCCCATACACATCAAAACATTTAATTTGTTAGAAGTACTCAAGGTTCAATATCCATCATCACATACATCCTTTTCCATACAACTACAATCTGAAATAGTTTGGGAGCTGAGGTTATGTACCTCCCCCTCATGCTTGGCATGAGCAATGTAGTTTTACTTTGTTTTAGCTGTTCCATAATTCACACCTCATACACACAACAACCCACCCTTAAACATTTCTTTGAAACTATGTAAAACTAACTAAATTAAAAATTTATTGAATCGCTTTCCCCTGCACTTTCCCCCTGCACTCATACTCCCAATCACACACCTGTTAAAAAAAATATTTTTTCAGAGTACTTGGTAATTTTCTCTAGATGGTTTTAACATACATTTGAAAGTATTTAACTGCATATAGAAGGCCCGAATTGAGATATTGTCTCGCCTTAGGTCCATTATAAAGATAATGGTGGTATTTCAGTACCTCCTTCTAAGCTCTATTAAATTCCTCTCAAATATGTTTCAACAATCCACCTAGGATTTATCGCCACAAGTGCCCATTCGACTTATCATTAATTACAACCAATAACAAAATGTTTTTAACAAATCCAAAAAAAAGTTATTTTTCACTTTCCGAACCAATGTTATGTAATTTTTTATTCGAATGTTTGATTTACTGAAAATTTAATGGAATTTATAAAAACTTCATTCCGTGTGCCAAAAGTTGTAACATTTTGCAATGATTTTAAGAAAATTTAATTCACTTGATTAAAAGTTGCAATGATTTACAATGATTATAAGAAAATTTCATTAAAGTTGTAAACTACTTACTAAAAGTTTAATGAAATCATATAATTGTTAAACGATTTTAAGGAAAGAACGTTAAAAGTTACTAAAAGATTAAACAATTACGTACAAATTATCCTAAAAGTTTTAACGAAATACTGCAAAAGAATTTAAAAACCCCTAACGATATTTTAAAATATTCACATACTTAAACTCTAGTAGCGATGCTGGTAGGCATGGAACAAGATCTGAATGCTAGCCCGCTCTGCAAGGTGAGTGCCAGGGTCCCTATCCCAGCAAGTGGTTGTATTCCCCAGCATGTCTGAAGGTTGGATCCGTCGGTTCCTTGACCGTCGTCGCAGAAGAGTAAGGCAGAGCTAGCGGCAGGCAGAGCTAGTGGTGGGCGGGCGACTAGTGTCCTTGAACAAAACAAAGCCAGGCAGCAGCTCCTAGCAGCGCGGAGTAGCTCACAGGGTGTACATGCAGTAGAGAGGTGGTGTTGACCCCATGAAGTCAGAGAAGTAAATGACGTGCTGCACACTATTTATGCCTCACCTTGCTACCTCATCGCAAAAATTTATATTTTGTAATTCTATTTAAATACACATAAAATTAACTATTATGTATTTGAGATGTTTTTAACCAGATTTTAAGCAAATTCGATGCATTGAAAAGGATTTAACATGTTTTTCTGAATTTGTGCATGTATATGTTGGACTTTAATGTGTCACATGTGTATTTATTCAGTTTTAAATCATTGCATTTGAATTATGTTTTTTATTTAACGATTTCATACATGAACAATTGTAATTCCAATATGACCTTTTTCCAATACAAGGTGTTTGTAACCTGAACTTAATACTACAATTCAACTCTGTTTACACCCTTCCATGTACAAACGATTATCAAGCTATTGTATACATTTCAATTATGTGATTAGTTCATTATTACTTTTATGTTTAAAAAATTACAGTCATAAATGACCTATCCAGAATTCGAACCCAGAAACTTTATATTATAAACATACCTCACCTGGTACTTGAACCCAGAAACTAACTAATATTAACCATGCCTTATCCAGGATTCGGACCTAGAGCCTCCTTGTATAACGTGATCCTACAGATGCTGGCGATATTTAACAAGTTATTTTATGTATTTATGGTGTGTTGTAAAATATTATTAAGGATTTTCAGCAGACATCTTTAGCTGAAAAGTATTTTTGTGAACTAATAGTTTATATCTGATTTTTTTTACTCTGGCAGTTTTTTTATTACAACACTCGTACATATTAATGCAACATATTTTGATAGGAACCAGACATCTTTTAAGAATCTCTCTCTGTTGAGATCAATTTTTTTTCATTTATCAGCAAAACAAGCATACTTTTAATAAGAATAGGTTAAATAAATATATGAAAGGAATTCGTTTTACAAGATAAATATATTGACAAACTATATACAAACATAGCTTGTTTCAAAAAATTAGCAAAAAATATATATATATATATATATATATATATATATATATATACACACAGAGATATATATATATATATACACACAGAGATATATATATATATATATATATATATATATATATATATATATATATATATATATATATATATATCTCTGTGTGTATATATATATATATATATATATATATATATATATATATATATATATATATATATATATATATATATATATATATATATATATATATATATATACACAGAGATATATATATATATATATACACACACACACAGATATATATATATATATCTCTGTGTGTGTGTGTTAAACTACATAATGTTCCAAAACTCACAAGCAAGTACAGATTTCTCCAAAACATAGACAAGTAACTTCAGGATGTCACACAAATTACACAATTATTGCAAAAAATATATACACAGTACTATACAATGAAGTACAGGTTGATTCAAAACACATAAACAAGTATACATTGCTCCAAAATATACACAAGTAAGTAAAGTATGTCACACAAATTGCACAATTATTTCGAAAAATATATGCACAGCATTATACAATCAAGTACAGGTTGATTCAAAACACATAAACAAGTATGGGACGTCACAAAACATTAAACAAATTTAAGTACAACAATTTAACATTTTCAAGGACAGGCTGATTCAAAATATATACAACATTTTTCTTTAAAAACAAATATCTTTATAAACTTTTAGCTACTTCAATGAACGAAGTTTTCATGAATTTTCTTAATATTGGATCTAGCTCTACTTCTTGAACTCTGATTTCAAGGAGGGAGCATTCCTAACACCTTGGATTTAACCTATCTGTTTGTATACAAACATCTTTACAACTAGGAGCATGTAAAACAATGTTTTCAACTTAGTCTGGGAATGCTTCAACATAATGTGAGTTTACATCTTCGATACTAGATGGAAGAGGTGTGGTTGCAGTCATATAAAACACGGGACATTTCTTGCTATTACTGCATTGAATTAGTTTGTGGCTCTTTCAATTTCCTAGAGGAAAATAAAAATACTTTAAAATGAAAAATACTGTCGCAAGTGTCCGTAAATTCGCATAAAAGCCTGTTACACCATAGAGTGTAAGTTACATTAGACTTTCCTTGTTTGACACTGACATAATGATTTACAGGATGAAAATACATCATGTTACTAGTATGACATCCAACACTCGACTGAGAATAATTAGCAAGGAACAATGTATGTATATTGATAAATTCATTCTCAATAAATTTGCAGGTTGAAACGTGTTTGAGGGCTAAATTTTATTTTTGTTAGTTTTATTGTTCGATACACATAGCATTTTGATGAATCACACCCAGTATGAGCTGTGTATACAAACTTATTTTTTTGTTATAATGATATAAAGTATGAAGATTATTATCATATTCTTCGAAATACTGAAATGGCAAAACATTGTCTGTTTTATAAACAAAATGTTTCAAATATTTTCCTTCCTCACAATATGAAGTTACAATGCATTTACCCTTAAGCTTACACTTTCGATCTAATACATGAGGTCTGTACTGGTTTACAAGATGTTTAAGACTATTGAAGTTAGTTAAAGTAGAATCATAACTAGTTGGTTTACTATGTGGTGTCAGAGCTTGAGAGAAATACGTACATTTGAGATGAATGTCTGACTCACATATTTCCTTAACAACATAATGTGAATATAATCAGCTATAAGTTACAGAATACAGACCTTTATTAAAAAATGCATACTGTCGGGGCGAAGATATCTCACAGCACAATTGTTGCATGCTATTCCTTCACCAAATCAAATGCCGAGACTATTGTCGAAAGTGTAGCACCAATGTTCTATATCATTGCAGACATGAACTTGTAAAATACAGTCATATGGTTTAAAGAACACTCTTTTGTACCCAATTTGCAGAACTTCGTATACATCTGTAGTTGAAGATTCCAGCCATGACTGACAATTTAATACTGAACTGTCTCCTGTATATAGCTGTTGTTTCATCACATTTCCTTCACTTGCTGAGCCAAACTTTACAATTCCACATGCTACAGGGAGTAGTTAATTCTTGGTCACTGATGTAAGTAATATGTTGCTTGTTGTTACAGTTTTCTGTCGAAGCTGTAGTAAGAGAGCAGTAACTTCACTCTTTCTGCATTATGTATTTGATTTTCTTGAAGGACATAAGTCTCATGATGTATTCACTTTGAGCTTAAAATTCTAGTTGAATGTCGTTACAAGGTAGCTTGCTGTCAGGACATAAACTATATAAAGGACAAGAATTTTGTCCATATCATACGTCGCAAACTTATAAAGTATAATCAGGATTGATTAACAAGAAGCACCAACGCCCATCTCCATTGCACATGTGAATCTGTAGCAGACTATCTTCGTCTTTAATTCGAAACCACACTAACCTGTATCCTGGAGTAACACTAGCATAATGAAGTGATGAGTCGAATATCTCCATCGTAACTGAAGCTTCAGTGTATCATGCTTTCTCTTTACATAGTTAAATATGAGATAATATTAGTTCTTCAATGTTAACTTGGTTAAATCAAATTTACAGATATAAACATTGCTATTCCAAACCTCACAGTCCCACATTCCACGAGATGATCTTAGAAGCCCGCTACTGCCTTGCATTTGCATGATGTGTTCCTTATTATTACATTCTTCAGTCCATTAGGTGGGACTGTCGTAAAACTCTCTACTCAATTTATATTTTATTTGACGAAAATCTGGTTCTTTGGTAATTTCTTCACTTATATATTTAAAACACAGATCCCAAGAAGAACAGGCCATTTTGCTGTCATGACACATATTAAAAACTGGACAGTCTTCTTCATAACACAATATTCGTTCTGTATATGTGGTTCCTCCGAAATTTTTTTAAAATTCCAATGTTCATTTCCATTGCACATCTATGTTTGAAAGTATGTGTTGTCTAGAGACTGGAACTATACTTTCTTGTATCCTCGAGTAATACTTGAGAACGTCTTCTCTGTGTTGAATTTTTCAATTTTTTTCGAAATCTTACACAGATGTGTGCAGATATATATATATATATATATATATATATATATATTATATATATATATATATATATATATATATATATATATATATATATATATATATATATATATATATATAGACACACACACATACTCACCAGTAACAAACCATTTTTCGAAATTAATATCTCAATATGTAAGTAGGGTGGTGGTACAAATATTCTCTTAAAGATTTGCTTTTACATTGTGAACAGAACATTTTTTCTCACAGTGATTTGTATTATAGCGTTTGACTATTGAATTAATACTCGAACATTCGTGATATCTTCTAGTATTTATTACTTCAACATTAGTTAAACTTTTTAAAATTTCCTTCTGCATTTTTCCAAGCCAATATACTGGATAGTTTTCGAGGAGTGCATCATTTACATATTGGAAATGCTTTTCGTAAGCTATGACACCAGAATCCCATTTTAGGTCATGTATCTCGTAAGTCTGTTCCCAAAACATCATTTTAACTTGAGGTTTTAAAGTATACCAAGGTCTGGGAGGTTTAAAGCATAGTACTTTAGAGTCATTAGCTTTGGTTGCATAAGAAATAGCAAGCTCCTTAATTACAAAGGAGTTGTCTTGGTAGTTTTCGAAACCTTGTGCGTAGCACTTCATTTTTACATTATTTGTTTTTTACGCTCTCGAATTATACCCTATATACAAAACGTTTTACAACTCATTTTATTTATAAGATCACAGTTCTCCCCTCAGAATCCACTTCATCGGCTCTGGATGAGTTAATTACTATATTTGGAATAATTCTATCTTCAAGTAGCTGTTTCAGTCTTCACGACATACAGTCCCTCCGCATACGTTGTAAGTTCTCATTATTAGCAAAGGCAGGCATGCAGTAAGGGAGGTCTTCACATGGCAAATAAGATACAATATTCTCATCAGCTTGTAAATGTTCAGCAAGGAACGGATATACTAGTTTTATTTTGTGTGCCGCAAATTAAATTATAAATTATTTCAGAAGCACTCTCAATTGGGAACAGCCAAAACTCAATAATGTTTTTGCTTTCCCATATGCTAAAAATGCGTTGAATACCAACACATTCCACATCACAATTGTCACAGCAGTGAACTTGATGCATTGTACATGTTGCGGGCTGATGCAGATATGAAATCCCATGTAGATACTGCGTTGATCTAATGATGTAGGGGGCATCTGGAGTCTGTAGTAGAGGAGTAGATGCTTGGCATTGTTGTTGTAGACGTGAAGGACATCTGACGTCATTCTCGATGATGACGCCTGTCATTGTAGGCATTATAGACATCTAGCGTTGTTCTCTGTGTAGACACCTAAGTTTCACTATTTCTAATGCAATTCACACACACACACACACACACACACACACACACACACACACACACACATACACCCATGAAGTGAGCTTGGAAGTTGGCGAGTTAACGGTGAGAAAAAATTTATTTATCCCTCCTTATATAGTAAACTGATTCAAAATGGCTGCCGATTTCCTTTAAATTTGCTTAAATTTAGCCTTTTAGGAAACTCAGTTGAAATATCGTGAAATTTAACAGATTTCAGCTTCGATAGCCCTTAAGGCGGTCGCATACGTAAAGCTATTTTCGCATTGGAGAGGGGCGTGGTTGTGTAGTGGTTAGGATACTTGTGTCTCACCTAGGCAACCCGGGTTCGATTCCCGGCGGGGTCGCTCCCGGATCTTCACGCGTGGGGATCTTGCCGGACAATGACGCTGGTCGGCGGGTTTTCTTGGGGATTTCCCGTTTCCCCCGCCCTCGCATTCCGGCGGTGCTCCATCTCACCTCGCATCACCCACGTAGGCTCTCAAGACCTCGGTGTTAAGAGGCGCCCAATTCACTCCACTCCATTTGCATTTCGGGCTGAGAAATGCAGGTGTGATAAGTGCGACATTGCCACGCGGGTTAAGTGTGCCATCGCCGCTAAGTGCAAAGCTCTGAACAAGCGTACGGTGTTCTCGTCGCACTGCGTGTGCCTATGGGACTTTCAGCAGTAATCCTGTCCCTTGATTGGTGGAAAGTGTGTAACAAGTTCGAAGGCAGGCCTCTATCATAGTTTCGCTCGCGTCCGACAAGTGTGTTTTAAGATACATCAGCTTGAAAAAAGACGTTTTTAATGCTGGATGACTCCGAACTGGTATTTATAGCGCGCGTGATATCTTGAAACTACGGTGCAGTCGTCGTTTCTGGTTATGCTTCCTTCTCATAGCTAAGCATAGTGAGGACACGTTAAATGTTTTAGTTAAAGAAAAGCGTTTTTCGAACACTTTACAACGGAGTTCAGACGTCAGGTAGGAGTCGGTGAAGGTGAAACGAAGTGAAGACGGAACAGCGGTGACCACACAGGGAATCGAACCTGTTTCGCCTTGGTGCAGGCAAGTAGTATGACCACCGCGACCTCATATTTTCAACAGTCTTCTCTGAAATAGTCATTCCTTTAGTAACATTTTCATTCAAACGTTTATATCACCGCATGCAGGAAGAAGATTCCTCGACAAACGTAGGAATGAAAGCATCAGCTCTTGCTGAAGCGGAAGTTACCTGCCATCTGATGCGTTTGCTTCACACGGTTGACGTAACGGCAATGGTTACCGACTTGTTCGTTACCGTTGTCGTGTTCCGCAACGCGTGTTTCGAGTGCTTCCGGCAGAATGCGCTGAGCACGGCTTTCGGCTTCGTCGGAACGCCCTTCACATAAAATGCGGCAGTTAGGACGTGAATAGCTTCATTTACTCGGGAGACTCATTATTTTTTATCGTGCCGCCCTCGCTGAAGTACGCAGCTCCACGCTCACAAGCGAGGAAACGAAATGTATGAGAGAAGCTTTTACAGACTTCCCATGACCGCAGGGAGTTTGGGTGTAGGGGAATGTGCATGGTCGTAAATGCTTGTGCAGGCTATTCACGGTAAAGTGAGCACTTCTTGAAGCCCTCCCATTTCAAATAATATTTAGTTGTAGTCTTAGACGTTAACTCTCGTTTTTGGTGAAATATATACACTGTGTTTATTACTTACATGGCAATATTTATTTAAAAAATGACGGAAGTTTAAAAAATGGCTGATAGGAAAATATAACAAGAGCCTCGAAAGTGCTCACTTTACTGTGAACAGCCTATACCTACTGTTGAAGCCAGGAGTTGTCTCTGAGGGTTCTTTTTCCCTTCTAGCCGCCAAGAGTTATTTCAGTGTAGTTAAAAAATTTTTTCTGCTAATGAGTGATAAAATTTCAGTTTGCAGTGTACTTATAAACGCTGCTCCGTGCTATGACAGGCCAAATGACAGAAGCTTGTCTAACTAGGTCAGAGACGGAAGCCAACATCACAGCGCATTCGTGGAGGCCAAGAGCCACATTATATTTTAGCATTCATTGTAACAAACAAAACAGTACGTTTATACCGTCAAACTAAACCTCAGTTTTGGATACCCGACTTTCGAAAGCAAGGTTTGGTTTGAATGTGTATGCCATAATAAGAGGCTCAGTTCAGGGAAACTTGTGTTTCGTTTGTTTGTATTTTCAGGCAAAATATACCAATACATATATTTTGTGAAATCGTGGCTCGAAAATGA
This sequence comes from Dryococelus australis, assembly GCA_029891345.1. Taxonomy (NCBI): domain Eukaryota; kingdom Metazoa; phylum Arthropoda; class Insecta; order Phasmatodea; family Phasmatidae; genus Dryococelus; species Dryococelus australis. The sequence continues at coordinate 78,820,522 of CM056998.1, forward strand.
AGTCGGTAGTAAGAATATGAATTAATAATAAGTATTAGTAGGCCTATTTAAAGTAGCATATATTCCTTTATTAGCTTATTCGAAAAGTGACATTTCCAAACCTTTATCAAATGTCAAGTAAGGGTCGCAATTTTTATTAACTGACATTCAAATGGTCCTAATAAATTAAATAGTTAACCAAATTTTGAATCGAAATCGCCTTGTTTTTTATGCTACAACTGATCCCAATAGTACTTTACGAGCCAAATTCCAATGAAACCACAATTATTCGTTCATACCGCGCACATACCCCAACGCTTGACACGAAACTTAAATTGTAAATATACGTGTCAAGGAACTACGAAGCGCCACTTTCGCGTCTTTTATATCGCACACAAACTTAATTTTCCGGAAACCAGTTTACCGAAACTCCACTTTCGGGTGACGGTATAAATGTACGCAAAATGTAAAATAGCTGAAACTCGTCTAGAATACCTGAGTGAATCAGAGGCCCAACGTAAATGGCCAGACGTTAAAGGCTGTTCACGATAAAGTGAGCACTTCAGAACTGAACCTTAGAAAAAATTCACTGCCCATGCATGCATATATTTTAACGGGCGCACTGAGCGACATTCGCCCAGTAAAGTTGGTAACGATGGAGGGAAAGTAGTTCCATATATTAACGTCGAATAAAAAGTGTTAGGTAACCATTTGTGATAAATTAAAATTATTTCTTTCAGTTTCTGGTGTTTTTTTTTAATGCATCGAAGTGTAAAAATAAACAGATTTGTAAAAAATGTTTTTCTTAATAATTTCACAGTTTCGTTTTACCGACGCATGAATAAAGTGATGCAACCCATGGCAATGTTAATTCTGCATAAAGCAGAAGAATACACAACGTGTATACAAGTAGATCTTAAGCAGGGTCTTTAAAAGTGCTCATTTTACTGTGAACAGACTATAATTGCTAATACGGCTCCGCCAACCTCCTAGCAGCTCCAGTTCACAAGTAGACTTGCAGGCTGAAATATCGTGGCGACGGATAGGTAGAGATAGGTACTTCAAGAATCTTTACTTCATCAAAATGTTCATGTAAGTATATTTTACATAGCTTTTTAATGTTTGCTCTTTATCGGTAAAAAAAAAAAAAATAGTTTCCCCATATCTTTATCTTTACAGACGACAGTAACAGGGAAAAGGATCCATTCGCGCGGTGTGGCGAGTTGACAGTGTCACTTACTCGAAATGTTTTCTGTGTCAAGTCACGAAGGTCATAAATTATTAGGGCTTACGGGGGATATTCCATACAAGTTTGGTCAGATTGCATAACACTTCAAGAGGTGGCGTGATGAGTAGTTCTGATTTTGTGTTTGAAATAGTGCGAGCGTTAATAGGAGCAATTTTGTAAAGGCTTTTCACTATAAAGTGAGCACATTTTAGAATAAAGTCACTGCCCCTACCTGCATATATTTTAACTGGCACACTGAGTGACATGCGTCTAGTACAGTTGGTAACGATGGATGGGAAGTAGTTCCGTATCTTTACGTCGAATAAAACGTGTTAGGTAACCTTTTCGGATAACTTAAATTATTCATATTTTTTATTGATCGAAGAGTAAAAATTGGCAGATCCGTACAATATTTACTTCTCTAATAAGTCCACGGTTTCACTTGACCGACCCATGAATAAGGTTATGAGTCCCATGACAATGTTAACCCTACATAAGGCGGAAGAATACACAACGTACATGCAAGTAGATCTTAAGCAGAGCTTTCAAAAGTGTTCATTTTACCGTAGATAGCTTATATTTTGTATGCAACTGAGAAAAAACGAACAATTTGCAGCTGCGTATTCCTCTCGAAAACAGTTAGGTTAACATACATGTCGTCAGTCGGACAACCGTCAGAAATTAATGACTGGGTGGTAACAAGCACTGGCGAAGTAAGTGCGACAAGGACGGGCCAAAGGGCGACGGCGATGCCAAGGACTCTTACGTGATGAGAAAGTTCTTGTGCCAGAAGTCACGACTGACTAGATCGCCTGCGGGACCTCATTTGCACCATATTCCCGCGCCTTCTCCCTCCACTCGCCCCTTCTACTTCCCCTTCCCGCGGCACCTTCATTAAGAGTCGTTACGACGCACGCGACATAGCTTCTGCCAGCCCGCGCTCCTTTATTTTAACTTTTTTTCTTTTTTTTTTGCTTGGCGAACGGCCTTTGGGGATTGCTTCGCGGACCAGGGAGCACGCACAGTGGCAGTTCTTCTGCCTCGTTCAAATACTGAATGGAAGTGGAGTCCTCGCTCCGGGCTTCGGGCGCCAGTCACAGCTCGTCTCTGCCCAGAGTTGCCAATATTTCGGGAAAAAAGTCCATTTAAATATACATACAAAAATCACCACAAAACCACCTAATTGTAATCATAGTCTATTTCAAATTAAACTTAGACAAACGAATTGTACGAAACATATATTTTCTAATTTTGAAATACTGTTATCTATTACTTCTTGTTACAGTTGTTTACCGCCATAAAAAAAAAAAGTTTTTGTACAACACCGACAAATTCAGACAGGTTATTCGTGACGAAAATGTAAGACGAACACGTATGTACTACTTTCACCTTTAGTGGTTATTAAGGGAGCTGTATGCCCCCAAAAAACGAGTTTTCAAATACTTTCAGTTAAAAATATAATAAAATACTTGTGATTAAGTAAAAATTCTATGAACAGTGATTTGCATAACGGAGATCTTGGAAATATTATGCCCCCTTCGTTAAGTAAATTGGGGTTTCCACCTTATGTTAGCATGAAACTTTGTAACACTATACTGTAAACGATTTGCCAAGACATATTATGTATCAGCGCGTCTAAATTATCAGATAGGATGGTTTTTTCGGAACACACTCAGGTGAACAGTTTTCGAGAAATCTGTGCGAATATTTCAAAACAGACGGCTAGTAGCCTGGCAGGTAAGCAACACGCATTCCCTGACTTGAAGGCCATGGTACGACCTTCAGACAGTTCCTGGAAACAGCGTGATTATAGGCTATTCACGGTAAAGTGAGCACTTTTGAAAGCCCTCTCATTTGGAATAATAGTCAATGAATATATTTTATTTTAGTCTTAGACGTTAACTTCTGAGTCCGGTGGAATGTGTACACTGTGCTATTATTTACATACATGGCAATATTTATTTTAAATGATGGTTAAGGAATAAAAATGAGCGAAAGGAAAAACTAACTAGGGCCTCAAAAGTGCTCACTTTACCATGGATAGCCTTTGATGCACTTTCGTGAATGTGGGAGTTTGTATTGTTTCAATACATTCGTTTACTGAGGCCGCGGTTGGCGCAGCGCGTAGAGCGCTCGCCTCCCACCAAAGCGAACCGGACTCGATTCCCGACGAGGCCACTCCCGGACTCTCGTACGTGGGAACCGTACAGGACGATGCCACTGTTCGGCGGGTTCTCGGGGATCTTCCGTTACCTCCGCCTTTGCGTTCCGAAGCTGTTCCATGTTCATCTCGCTTCACCCTCATCGGCTCCCAAGACCCGGATGTTAAAAGCCACTTAAACCTCTCCACTATATTTACTACAGCATTATTTGTCTTGTGCTCATTTTGAATCACAGTACGTTATCTCTTATTTACTATAGTGTGCCCCCTTGGGACTGCATAATACATCAACTTGTCATCATTCTTTGTTATAATGCTGTTCACGGTAAAATGAGCACTTTTGAAAGCCTTGCTTACGATCTACTTGAATGTACGTTGTGTGTTATTCCGCCTTATGTAAATTTAAGATTGCCATATGCCTTATCATTTTATTTATACGTCGGTCAAGTGAAACTGTGAAATTATTAGGAAAGAAAGTTAAAGAAATAATTTGAGTTATCTCAAATTGTTACCTAACACCTTTTTACTCGACGTTAAGATATGGAACTACTTTCCATCCATCATTACCAACTGTACTGTGCGAATGTCACTCGGTGCGCCCATAGAAATATATGCAAGCAGGGACAGTGACATTTTTCTAAGGTTGATTTCAAAAGTGCTCACTTCACCGTGAACAGTCTTTAATGCAGACTCACACCTAGCAAACGACTCGTTGCACGTTTCAAGTAGAGCGAGCGCTATTGGTTTTTAAATCGCTTATCTCTCAATCACAAGTCCTCTGTGTGTGCGTGTTGCTTACCTTGTCAGGCCACTCGCCTTCTGCTTTGAAATTTTCCGTACTGATTTCTCGAAAACGGTTAACCTGAGAGTGTTCCGACAAGACCTCATTTTCTGTTAATATAGACGTTCTGATTCATAATTTGTTTTAACAAATCATTTACAGCTTCACGTTAGAAAGTTTCAGCCAAACAAACGGGGGATTATATTTCCAGCAAATCGCTGTTAATCGATTCGTTACTGAATCGCTAGTACTTTATGTTTTTTTTTTTTTTAACTAAAAGCACTTCAAAACTAGTTTTTTTTTGGGGACGCCTAGCTCCCTTAATTAAACTTAAGGGGAAAGTGGTACATATGTTTCCGTTTTACATCTTCATAAGGAATAACCTACTGTTGTTGGTCGGTGTTGTTTAAAAATATCCTGTATATAAATACCACTAGCAAAACTCAAAACAACTAAAAATTATAAGCTAAAATATCCCATCTAAAATACTATTATAATTTATTGCACTAGACATTTGCACAAACGCACAGTACTCTCAAGATGTATAAATGGATACTTACTTTTACACTGTAGAGGTTCCCGAAACTTGGCTTGCGATGGGACCAAACTGTACCGTTGTTCCTGCAAGAGAGAGCCCATACGACTGCCAATAACCAGATAATCGTATGCAATAAAACATTATATGCATCTCATGATATTCCCGTGTTTTCTCCATGTGTATATCATATATTCCGAGGAAATGAACACTCCTGATGATACAAAAGTGCGGCAAACTAATTATAGATAAAAGTACTCACTCTTCCTTCACATCACTAGATCTGCCACTATATTTTTACGGAAATTGCCAACTTTTCGACTTGCAAATATGAAATTTCGACACCGGGCCTTCTTCTGAAATCACCAGATATGGTGAGAAAATCGCCAAGTTGGTAACTCTACTCTGGTTAATGCACTCTTTGTCGGACGCCGTAGCGAGGAACCGAGGGAGGAGTGTATTAAAAATGGAGGTGGTACTACAGAGTCTTGAGGTTCCCCCTCACTTTTTAGAGCTTAATTTTACTCTGGATAAAATGAGATTACTCTTGAAACACATACTTAGTATATTAATAGTAAATTTTAAAAAGTTTTTAGATAGCAGACCCACTAAAAACTGACATTTATAAGTTTCACCTCGCATGGCAGGTTGCGATATGTCGTCGTCCGCTTGAGAAACAGGACTGTATCGATTTCTTCGTCCGAGATGAGTCTGTGTGTTTCACCGTCGCAACGCTGTCCTTGGCCTCTTGTGCGTTGAAAATCGTTTTTGAAGGGTATGGTTCCGTCCTGGTTCCGCTCAAACTGTTCTCTCGGTGGTGCAAGGCAACATTACGTTCTGTCTCATGTGATTTGCGAAAGTTCGGCCGTCGCTGATGCTGTCGGTGAAATCCACTTGTGACTTACCTTCGGCGTGCATGATGCTTGGGTTGTATTCAGGCGCCAGGGCATAGTAACAAGTAGAGGCGAGCATAACTCACGACATCGCAGGCCCCGCATAGTTTTCACAGCGTCTTCGTAGCGGAGTTCGCCCAGCCAGTATACTCCACACGCCTGGGAAATTAAAACAGTTATATGTAGCATTTAAACATAATACGTACTAGATGGAGATTTTCGGACATTCATGTCTGGTAAAACTGCTGTGTTTGAGTGCGTTTCTTTGTTGGGTTGTCTCATTTTGTTCCTACTTATTTTGTCAGTTTTGCCCTAGTTTTCTAGCCTGTGACGTTTTCTATGTGTAATTTGTTGGTCGTATGTATATTTTTCGTAATTAATCGTTGTTCTGTTTTTGACTCTATTTCCTCTTGGGATTTTAATAGTGTTGTAAACATATATTAATCTTCTCGTCCATAGGTTACTTGTTTTAGTTAAGTTTTTTTTTTTTTCATGCTCAGACCTCTTTTTCCATGACAGGCATCTGCATCGCAATGGCGAATGTCGAAAAATCTCCATCTAGTCATTCACCCTCATTGCACTATTCATTCAAAGATCACATAATACGTACAGGTAAGCCTGGGTTTCAACGTAAGGCATAGTGAACCACTCCTCAAATAGCCCCCTCTTTAATGGATCCCTAAATCCGCCACTGAATAGAGAAGGATACCAGGGCAAACTGTACTTGGTTCGCAGTTGAGTAAACACTTTTGAAGTGTCTTCTTTCAAACCATTGATTATCCACTTGCCACGCGTAAACATGGACCTACGACTAGTACAGTTTCGTCGTACCAGGGGCACTATCAAACTATTACAATCATATAGATGTCACTACTACTCTGGTATTTGGTCTGAAAAGTTTGCAAGGAAAATAAGCTGATCTCATGGCACCGGTGCATCAGTGGATGAGGCCCGCTTTAACGTCGTTAGTTTGAAAAATCTAAATGCGCAAAATTTGCGTTATTTGCTGGATATAAATTTATAAAGTTTTTTTTTATGAGAGGAACACTTATATGGGAAGTGTCACAGGATTTTTGAACCAGTAATAAAGTTCCTAAACTATAGTGGCCGCTGGAGACAATAAAAACTTTTGATGACAAAATTATGCAACGTTCCAGTCTCTGATATTAGTACGCTGAATATCTGTTGACTGCGGAAAGCAAGACATTCAGATATTCATGCTGAAAGCGGTTGTTGACTTAATTTATGCCAATTTTAAGGCATTTCACTGGTACTTACAGAGAAAATGGACTTTGCTCACGAATGTAACAGCGAATGGAGAAATTTTCTCTGAGTAGATAAATAACATCGAAGTTTATCGTACCACGAGCTGGTAAAGCAAGTTATGTGGGCTGGATGTGACACTGTTAAGTGGTACACATATATACGTACCTATTAGTTCCTTTTCAAGGTTATGAAATTTTCAAACGTAATAACTCATTAAAAATATAAGAGGACTAGCTGTAATCACCTGTTTGATAAAAAAAATCGCAGTGTTGACTAATGGAGAAGTATTTATCTGACTAATGGATAAGTATTTATTTCTTTAGCCCATTAGAAACCGGACTCCCGTATAATGCGCTACTATATTTTTACGCGGTCAGTTTTTGGCATGCTTTTCCAATAAAACTAGTTTAAAAGCCTTGAAAACGCTCTCTGTTAAGTGGTCGAATTAAGCCGGTCCTATTACCAGCCGTCCCATTTACCTTTTTATACCTGGCTGGTCGGAGTGCTTGGAACTCACCTTGCCTAACATGCCTAGGAATTGCTGACAATGAGGCGACTGCCAAATTCTACAAACGGTACTTAAATATAATTTAAAACCTTGAGAGGTGTAAATTTAGAGGCTGCTTTTCAGGCAGAATGTGGCGTATTCAAGTCTTCCCTCTGTCATGGGCACATGTGACATTTTTAGGTTTAAGTTAGGTTAAGTAGATACGCAAGCCGACCTTTCTGTAACTGGTTCACAACCGACTGACATTTCTTAGATCAGTTTATGAAACCATCTCTGTAAGTAGCTGCATATACAAAAGTCACCGATACCTATTTGCCTCAAGTTAACTTACTCTTTACAGCTCTATATAAGTGGTTGCGGAAACGCTTGTGTTTTATAACATGATGAGTTGACAAAGAGGTTAGAAAGGGCATAATTGTTTGAACCCATAAATGAGCGCATTTCTGCAGATTGATTTCTCGGAAGTTAAAACGTGCCTCGGCTTACTGCTGATGACGTTATTGTCAATTATAAAAGTCACAGGAAGCACTAGTTGGCTTCAAGCAATGCTTTTGTAACCTAACCAATCGGGATCGGAGAAATCTGAAGCGTGTTGCACGAGCCCGAAGTCAAGACAGCCACATCTACGATTACGGGTGACTTTCGCCGCAGCCCAGGTATGGAGACTAGCGATCTGCCGACGGTCATGCCACGCTGATAACCCGGTGTTCCTCATATCGCCGTGGGTGGGGCGTGGCCTGTACTTGGCTGGGTGACCGCCGCGTATCCGTTGCCATACAAACCCTAAGGCGTTAAGGCACGGAGGCGAGGCGCTTGGGCCAGGAACCTCGTCCAACCACAAATGTAACGTTAGTTTAGACTTCTTTTTTTAGGCTACTGATAAGACTCTCCACCGGAAGATGATAACGCCTGATTTCCATAGTCGTGCCGCTAGTAGAAAGTGGCTGATCACACCCATCAATGCCCTGCATCATTAGGAGTGGTGCAAACGACACTGTTTATGAACTGTGAAGTAGTGGAAGACAGCGTTAAGAGAGTGATACGGATGGGCATGTATGGACCTGGCGGATACTTGGCTAGAAGTATTTTCGGCAATGTAATACCTCGACAATTAAATTTTGTATTGAAATGGTCTTGAGCCCTACCACAATACGGCCATTAGTTTAAACTACACTGTCGATGAATTCTGGCATGTGGCAAGATATTTTCGTCGATATTATTCCCACGCTGGCGACAGTTTGGAGCTCATCCTTGCCTGCATGATCGTGGCAATTGTCCTGTTCCTTAAGAAGGGTCAACTGCCATTAAACTAGATCATTAGTGCCATAGTATGAAGAAAATCGTAACTGTGCCAATGGCTACTTAAAAAGCCCGTTCAAAGCCCGACTTCAAATCAGTTAAATGTCTTTGGGACGAGTTGTAGCGTCTCTTTTTGGGTTAGACCTACTCGAGCAAGAAAAAATATATTAACCATGCTACAGGATGGATGTAAACAAATCCAGCCATCTGTGTACCAGAACTAAAAAGATAATCTGCTTCGAAGGATGAACACTGTAATAACAGCAAATGGACTACCGGAATGTTGTTATTATATAGCTTACGCCTTTGGAACCAATAGTAGTGAGTGACTTTTAAACACATAGTGTCGTGTAATGTGGAAAAAAAGCAACCGTACTCATAAGTAATTTTTTTCCCAGCGCATACACTGAAAAACATACTTTGTGGATGTCATAAGGCGTTTTGTTGTCATTCACCCTGCCAAATTATATTGTGAAGAACGCAGAAATGTTTAGTTGTGACCACAAAACATTTTTGGCCACTAAAATGTATTTTGTGACAGTCACAAAATATTTTATCTCAGTTTAAGATCACACGAACTGTAGGTAGTTCTACATCTTAACATCTTATTACAGGTTTGACGTGTAATTTGCTTGCCACTGAAACTGGCTTCCTATTGTTTACTACACATTATAAGTCGAATTTACGCCATATTTGTGTTTATAAGAATTTAACATTGTTACTTCGCAAACGCATCGATGTCAGTTACTTTGGCGATATTACTTACCGTGAAAATAAATATAATGGACAAGAAGAAGAACCTATGCAAGGTTCTCAAAGTTCAGTGAGCATACTATAGCACTATAAGCACGAAATGGAAAGTTACTAAGTCAAGCGGACTAACCATTGAGTTATGGCCAGTCAGGTATATGTTGTTTGTTTTCACAAGAGATCACTTCTCCTTTTGACTGGATCATTCAAACTCTCGGTCAGTCCAACATTAAGAGAGAGCGAGATAGAGAGAGAGTCCACTTCCAAGCACAACGAAACAGCTCTTACACATGTGTATGTATTATTAAACTCGCTCCTGGAATATATCTGATATAAGTAAAAGTCTTCATTATAATTTTGTAAAGTTTAGTACATGTTTCCATTATAGCTGTTAAGCACTTAGGTAGAAAAATGGTATGGGCAGAATCAAGATTATTAATAATATTAACAATTTAAGTATTGTAACGGTTTTCTCCTTAAAAAATAACTGAAAAACTTTTCGCGGTTGAACGTTCACTTTCATTTTGAAAAACATTCTTCAAATAGAATTTTTAAATAGAGATATCAATGAAGTTGGGTTTTCTGCCTCCAGTAAACAAACTACGTATGGGCGGTTCTTCTCACAATGTGTTAACACCCATCTCAGTGACGATCATCCTTAGTTTGAACCCTGGACGCCCTCAGGCCCTGACACGGAGCAGCTACTGAATACGGAGTGAGGAATGCAGTCAGTAAGTGCCCTGGAAATCCCACGAGCCAGTCGGACAATTTTCGCCATGTGAAATAGTACCTGCGGACTGGGAACCACAGTGGACTGAATTCGATCCACCGTGTGGAGTACTCATTACCGTGGACGCTAATAAGAGGTCCCGAGTTCTAAACCCAGGTAAGCCTTGTGTGTGAGGGTGTTAGTGTTCTTTTTAAGACGTAAATTTAGGTTGACATAGTTACGTAAGCTATACCCCATTTATTCTAATAAAATAGCGAAGATATTTTTTTTCCCCAGAAGTTATTGTAAAAATTGAAAACCGGTTGGTACAAAAGGGAGCTAAAACTAACGGTATAAATTAGCATTTACATTTTTAAATCATAAACTTTATTTAATCAATATTTTTATTCTGTAACAGATGTGTCGATTGTTTTGCCGACAATATGTGTGTGCGTATAGTCTGCATAGGCTACGTGATTTGTGTTACTATGAAAATTTAGGACATCGTATACATTACACACGATGCCCGAGCTCATTTAGAAATATTCGCTAGTTGAATAGCAGTTAATAGGGCTTTATACAAGAATATACGAAGTTGGAAATGGAACATTTATGAAGTGTTTATAAACCAGCGAGAAATTATATTCAAGAAGCAGTTATTATATTTTTACGTAATCCTATACTGAGCTTAAAATAAAAAAATTAATGAACTGGGTAACTTCTCTCTCTCTCTCTCTCTCTCTCTCTCTCTCCTCTCTCTCTCTCTCTCTCTCTCTCTCTCTCTCTCTCTCTCTCTCTCTCTCTCCTCCACAAAAAGTGACAAGGATCACTCTCTCCTCAGTTTTATTTTCGAACCTAATTCCTTCGCTATTCGTACCACCCCCGCTTACTTTGACCCAGTTATCTGAGGGAAATCAAACGTAATTTGGACGCCGTTGGTCTGGATTATCTGTGGAAGATGAGTTTTCAGTACCTATCGTAGTACTGAGTATGTTAATCTCCTTTCTGGTTAATTAGATGGAGTAACCTTTATTTTGACAACCTTCAAATTCAATATACTAGAGTAGAAAATGCCTTATTACCCAGCATATCCCTGCGAAGAGAAGTGTGCATAAAAACAGCTGTCCTTGGAGTTATTCCAGTTTTACGTACTGATCGAATGCACGAGAGCAATTTTTCAAGACAGGAAAATGGTGCAAGTTTTACCGCAATTTAATTTACATTTGTAATGAATGTGCCGTTTTCAGCCCGCTGTTTCGTAACTATACCTGTTATGTAACTTTCGGAGGTTGGCGAGTGTTTCATGAGCAGGTAAATGCGTTTTGGCGGCACCTTTATCTACAAATCGGCATCGCGTGGTCTGCGTTATGAGATATGTTACAAAATAAAGGCCACCCGTCAGTTCGCCTATTTTATTTATTTTCCAGGTAGAAAACAAGCACGTAACAGTATCAACAGGACACCTTCAGCGCAATCGCTCTTATCTGATTCTTTAATTGCTCTTATCTACTTCTTTTGAAACATATTTTTGAAAACTGTAGGTGTATATATATATATATATATATATATATATATATATATATATATATATATATATATATATATATCTTACGCAGAAATGCATATTTCAACGTAAAACTATTCTATAATAGCATGCTTTCGTTAACGTTGATAATGAACTGTAAAAAAAAAAAATGTTTTGTATCACAGCTTCTTATTAAAAAGAAATGTTTAAACTGGCTGCCATTGAACTCATATTTTTTTTTGTGTTTAACGTACTTTAGAGCAATGATTCCAGTGATAGTAAAAAAACAAGTCTGTAACAATCTTACTTCGCCGCTTAATTTACGTATGGTTACATGTCGCCAGTTTCTTGAGAATGTTGAGTTCTACACGTGGCGAAAGGAAAACTAGGAATTAGGAAGAAACATATCAGGGCTTTCATAAGGTTTCAATTTTCTGTGAATAAACTACATATACCTATGTACATATGATTCTCGCTGAAGATACCCGCGCAGGCAAGACGTCAATATCCTACATTCATACCTGCAGTTTTCCTCTATGGCCACTGGCATTGCATTTTCCGATCAGAATTATTTTATTCCGAAACTGAACGCCTAGGAATTCATGGGTAGACAACTTAGACTCGTAACAATTAATATCATTATTATTTTTGCGCAGAACATGATCTTTAAGCGATGGAGATTTGGGAAGGTTGGCGTTCAGAAAGAGATAGCGTGGTATAGATAGAGAGGGAACAAGGTGTCTGTACATCTGCGTATGCACTTGGCTTCTCTATTATTACTTTTTCGGCCTAACCGCATGCTCTTGGTTTCCAGCCAGTTTCCACAATGGAACGTATATTGAAGCAGCGGATGTTTCGCACAGGCGCTAGGGTTTATTGTAAGTTTCTCGAAAGGGTAATACCAATTTTGAAGAAAATTACTGCCAATGCATCCGGCCAGTAGCGAACCCACGACCTCACGGAGGAGTCCGGCGTGCTGCCACGTAGCCAAACGCCCAAAAATGCCGGGACTGGAAAATTTGGCTGAGAGACGATAACCTAGCTGCAAAACCGTGTTCCTAGGGCACCCGATTCCTCCTACGCGTTGCAGGAGTTCCTTGGAACCATGGAGGTAGTGATAACAGGATGTGTCATGTTATGACGTCATCGAAGCTGCATTTTCGTCTATCGCCGTAGTGTGACACCCAACACATTGAAAATGTTGAGGCAGGTTTCTGTATTTAATGCCTGTAAAATTTAGAGAAGTTTTTAAACAAGTAGCCCCTAATGAAGCTAAATCTTCATGCTAAATATCAACTAGCTCTGATACAATAGTTTCATTTTAATTTTGACAGGCTATGTTTCTAACGTTTTATACGTCACAAAATGGCGGACAGGCTTCGTCATGTTATCCACAGTCAAGTTTGGCCACCCCTTGCTTGTAGTTTCTTATTTTTCGTTTCAGACGATTGCCTGAACAAATCATTTCTGCTTGTCGTCCCATTATCAGATAGGCACGTGCATATTTACAAGCAAGCTACGAGGACAAGGTAACAGCGGCACGCTCAACGTTTTATCAATGCGCAAATACTTTTATCTACGTCGGTTTAGATCTTCGATTTATGCGGGAGGCCAATCGGCTGACGGCTTATTATCGTACAGACCTAAAACTTATATCAAAATCCTTGATTACCCATAATTGGAACCCAGAATCGCGTAGTCTAAATCGCGCAAATAACTATCGGTAAAAACTCAAAATTGCTGTATACACGGAAAAAGTTAAGAATCATTGAAAAATCGGGTTCAGGTTCAATTAGCAATAAATTAGTTTTAAAATAAAGATTAGGTAAAGTTTTATTGAATTTGACAAATTTCTTTGTGAATTAGTACGATGCTAAGTTCTGTTGAGGAGAAATTTTAACTTTCCTCCCACTGCCCCCCCCCCCCCCCCCATTTTCCCAAACCAGTGTTCCATAATTTTTTCCCAACCGCATTGTAGTGCATCATCTGAGAAGTGTTTACAGTAGTTGACCGAATATTAATTAAATACACTTCAAAATCTTTGTTTTGTTTCCCCCACCAAAGCACTGCTTGTGTTTTCGTCAAATGTAACAAAATCAGCAATGAACAACTAGCAAGCCTACTCATGTACCGATCACTCGATGCTGTGGAAATGTTAAACCGGTTTTAGAGGCCACCATTTTAGCCAACAAATTTCAAATGAGACATTGAAAAAACGGAAATGCGTTTCTTAAAGAGCCCACGTAACCCGCCATATCGAAATTTTATATTTATTTCTTCCTGATTCAGATTTAGGAAGATTTATTGAAAAATATGGCAACAGAAGCTTAGCTATTTAGCTTACCCGTCATTACGGACATAATATATGAACTACTAACGCATATTTATGCAACAGTCAACTTAACACTAAATTTAGTTTATTAATGATTCATTCTCACTATTTAATGACAACCAGAAAACAGCAATTAAAAATCAGGTGCAAACATTTACACATAACTATGAAATGTAATGCTTATATAATGAAAAATGTTCTGTATATGTTGTTCCCGGTAAAATGAGCACTTCTGAAAGCCTTGCTTAAGATCTACTCGTATGCACGTTGTGTATTCCTCCGCTTGGGTAAAATTAACATTGCCTTGTTCATCACTTTATTCATGCGTTGGGCAGGTGAAAATGTGGAATTATAAAAAAAAAAGAAGAATATGTTACAAATCTGGTCATTTTTATACTTCGATGCATAAAAAAAACCGGAAGCGAAATAAATAATTTAAGTTATCACATATGGTTACCTAGCACTTTTTATTCGACGTAAGTTATGGGAACTATTTTCCATCCATCATTACGAACTTTACTAGTAGCATGTCACTCAGTGCGCTCGTTAAAATGTATGCAGGCAGGGGCAGTAACTTTTTTCTAAGGTTGATCTCAAAAGTGCTCAATTTATCGTGAACGGCCTTTAATGAACCTGACTTCTGTTATGTCCCTAAAATGAATAATTGTGTATAAGGGGTGATACAGTCTTTTAATTCCCCGCCGACATTTACGGTAACATACGTGCATGCACGAGACGTACTTTTTTTTTTTATTTCGAGGGGTTAATCTGGCGAGCGTGTGGTTAGAGAGTGTGAAGGGGCCGCAAGTTGTGAAGTGCTGAGGAGGGGGGGGGGGGGGGAGGCCGGCACGTGGACCAGCAGGCTCGCTTCCGGCGAGGCGTCGACGACAGACGAGGGATTGATCGGTCGCGGGAACACGCGACGTGCATTATCATCCGTGGGGGAGGGGGATGTGCCGTATGTCACGTCCATCTCCCACCCCCCTACCCCTTTTCACGTCACTTCACCCTTCTACACTCAGCAGCCCCTGATACTGCGCTCACTGCAGCTGCTTCGCCGCCGGCAATGTTGTATCTACCCTTTCAGGCTCTCCTTCGCACCGTTTGCAGAACATCTTCGTTTCCGCGTCATAACTTCGGATCTAGAGTAATTACACACAATTTACGATTACAGAAAATGTGCATTTTACGAATTGTTTAATATTTTTTGGCGTATTTATATTTGTGTGTTACTTGCTTGTTGTAAAAAATTGAGAACGTATTGATAAAATATAAATATATTTTCGACTTTTTATTTTTGAATAAAACCTTTGAAAAAATACCCCATGTATGACAATTTCGGTTGTTTCCTAAATACGTAGTATATCAATACCGTTTTATACTTGTGTTTTGTGTTAGCATAAACGTAACTTATTACTGATTTAATTTAAACTATATTATACCTATATATTATAAATTTTCATTTATAACCTGAATAAACTAATACAGGAACAAAATAAGTGTGTTGGTAATGCCTAGTAAAAAAAACAGTTATTATGCAAAATATTATACACTGAGTGCGCACGAGTGTGGCGCGTTAGCTCTCTGGTGTAATTTTCTAAGCTTTGTTACTATGAGGTGGAGGAATATCGTGGAAGTATAACTTTGGCAGGGCTTCAGAAAAGTTCGAAGTAACCATGAATGTAGTATATCAGTTATATGCAGCTGTGCTGATGCTTTGCATAATGTAAAATTTGCATGGCCAAATTTCATGAAACAATAATAAGACTATTAGCAACACAAAAGCTTTTCGGAGTGTTAAAAAATTAAGGTGTTATTTAAATATAGATTAATCATTTAAAACTAAAAATAAAATACGAAAGACCTAAAAATGTGCACTGTAAATCTCATATTTTACAGCAGCCATCAAATTTTAATTCCGTCACAAATTGCTATGTGCGAAGTTTACAAACGCTTAATTTCATTAACTAGAATTGAATTTTTCGTTGAGTTTCTTAAAACCTCAAATGAGATAATTATTAAGAAAAAACAAATCTTTTTTTATGTGTACAAGCGATTAAGTCTATTGTGTGTTGCAGCTCCTGGCCGACATCAAGATTAATGTTTGTTTACAATGAATATACACACGATACGTTTGAAATGTCTCATGAGCGGTTCGTGCCTGAAACTAGGTCGAGAAACGCCCAATGACCGAAGTTAATCAACCTACGAACACTTTACGAACTCCCCGAATGCTAATTAGGATCGATCGTAAAATGTCTAGCTGCGTCAGGATTCTAACTCGCCGTCCTTGGCACAAATGACAGCTTGGGAGCACGGGTATCCGGAGCTGAAGAAAGAGAGAGAAAGAGAGAGAGGACAGGCGTTTGTGTGTATATATATATATAGGCCCTATATGTAGGTACATGCGTCGTTGGCAAACCCCAGCCAAGATTTCAGCGTGGCTATGTTGTAAAGATATGAGTAACGAAAGTTACCTTGGGCTGTGTTTGCTGTTGTAAAATAATACGTTACGGAGTGTATAGTTAGCACCAATCACACTGATGACAACCTCCGTGGTCAAAGCGGATACCCCACTTCACTGGTGTGGCGGTAGCACGTCTTTTAAGCACAGGTTACAATTTTCAAGTCGACGAAGTATTCACCCTTAATTATATTTCCCTCAGTGAGGCCTGTACATATTCACTGATACAGTAACCGTTTTGGTCTAACTTCAGAGGACATTATTAGTATAGGCTATTCCCAGTAAAATGAGCACTTTTGAAAGCCCTGCTTAATATCTGCTTGTATGCTCGTTGTGTCTTCTTCCACCTTATGTAAAATTAACATTGCCGCCGGCCTCAACACTTTACATGCGTCGATCAAGTGAAACTGTAAAATGATTAAGAAAGTAAATATTCTCAAAATCTACTCATTTGTACACTTCTATGCATAAAAAAACAAAGTGAAAGAAATAATTAATCACATATGGCTAACTAACACTTTTTATTCGACGTTAAGATATGGGCCTATTTTCCATCCTTCGTTACCAATTTTACTAGGTGCATGTCACTCAGTGTGACAGTGAAAATATTTGCAGGCAGGGCCAGTGATTTTTTGTATCTAAGGTTGATTTCAAAAGTGCTCACTTTATTGTGAACAGGCTTTAATCACTAGGTGACGACGGGTGTTCAACGACGAATCACGGTTCTGTCTGGATATAGACGACCGCCGAGTCTGGAGATATCCTGGTCAGGTCCCTGGCCCGCCTTCGTCATGTCAACGTCTCCTTGGCCGGCAAGGTCCCCAGACCTCTTGCCCGTCTAGAATGTGTGGCACCAGATTGGACGGCAACTTCAGCCAGCGGGAACTATACGGCGAATTTGGAGGGCCAGTTGTGCCAGCTGTTGCAGGGTAAACTGGTGCTTGCTCAGTGTTGTACACACTCGGCGCACGCATCATGAACCAGTAACCAGAGTGGAGCCGGGGCATACTGGATGTATTGCGGCCACTCACGAGAGAGCGGCGAGGCGCCCATTACACACATGCTGTGAAGTCAACTGCACTACTACGTTTAAGTGGCCGATGTGTAAACTAGCAAACGATCAGGTACAGCACAGAGCAAAACACAGCTTACCTTGCAACAGTTAACCACACGCCGCCGGTGTACGCTGTATACATATAGCTAAGATTAGCCATAGATAAAACCACAGATACATCTCGTAGACATACTGTACATCATATCTCATTAATTGGCTACAACGTACATATTAGTTTGCCTGATGAAACATCTGCACAAAGGAGATTTTTAACGCGTCGATTTGCGGGAGCGGAGGTAAATATTGGCAGAACTTCCCGGTGTGCGTGGGTTGCCATTGTTGGTCCTAACTAAGGAATGCTTAGTGCTACTTGCAAATTATTTCTGCCGACGGCGTTCAACAACTGTTGGAAAAAGGGGATATTACGAAAGACGGGTAAATTATTGCCACATTTAAAGGTATTTTTTTAGCTTTTTCACCTACCTTGTGGCATGTTCCCGCCAGCGATTCGGGTCAACGTGACATCGCTACACGAAGCATTTGTGCTCCAGACCACATGCAGTCGATGCGTGAGATTGGCTGAAAGTAGAATGACGTACGATGTACACAGATGCGTCTCTAGGCAGGCGGCACAACGGCTCCATTGTGCATTCTGAGTGTTGCAGAGGCAACCAATATATAGTCCAGCCAATAAGGAATATTTCGCAGCACGCATTAGCCAACCAGTCACAAGGCCTGTCTCAGAGACTGTTGGTCCGGGGTGCTGTTACATCTCCATTACTCTTCTTTTTAATTTCTTTCAATTCTTTTCCTACGGTACGTTGGTTCAATAGCTCAAACTTGTTTTAGGGTGCCGTCTTTACAACTATAATGTACATTCGCGGTTATTAGGTCACACGGCTTTGCCACACAGCTATGGTTTTAAGGTGCTGTAGAACCTCAGGTTACATGTACACCATACACTTCTTCCTCGGTTTCCCCCGTTTAGTTTCGTTAAGTCCGTTTGCTATTTTCTCTTCCCGCTATCTCACGAATCTTTACACCTAATGCACTGTCCCGGGTCGACGTAAGTTTTTTTCTAATTTAGTTCTGCTGCCACTTGGTTTTCTTCAGTTTTCGTATCCTCCTCTCCCCCTCCCAGTTTTTGATACCATTCATTTTGTTTCTGTATTTTTCCTGTTCTGCAATTTGTAATGAATAAAAAATAACAGAAGAGTCAATACTGCATTGTAAAAAAAATTGAGGTAAAACTCCCTACATATAAGGGAAGCTAATTACCTCTACATGTAAGGTAAAATTACCTCATAAATGTAGAGTAAATTTACTTAACAATTTAAGTACTATTCCCTAATGGTACGGGAAAAGTACCTGACGAAGTGGGTGAAAATCCGATACAAGTACGGAAAAATTAACTATATACTCTGTTCACGGTAAAGTGAGCACTTTTTAAGGCAACCCAGCAGCCATTAACCATGACTAAATATATCTTATTGCAGCATCAGGCAATGAAATTTGATTGTGGTGAAATGTTTACACTATGATTATTGGTCACTTTGCAATGTTTATATTAAAAATCAGTGGGAAAATAGAAATTTGGTAAAAGGAAATTTTTGAAGGACTTTAAAAAGTGCTCACTTTAATGTGAACAGCCTGTAATGTATAATCCAATTATATTTAAAACTATGTCGGAGTATTAGTACTGTTAATATTTTACTATCTATATCCTCTGACGTATAGTAACCAAAACCTTAACACTAAAATTCTCGATATCCGTTGGTGGGTGTGCACGAACCCTGACACTTTATTACGATGGGCCGATACGCTATCCATTACACCACAACAGCGACTTAAAATTAGTGAATAAAGCGTGTTTAAGGAAGGTTTCTTCCGTCTGCCCCCCCCCCACTTAGCTGTTGAGAATGCTTAAGAGATGCACGCTTCGTAAGGAAATTTACCGTCCATGTATGGGATTTTCCACTATCATGTAGGTGAGTTTTACTCCAGAGTGTGGTAATTTTACCTTACCTGTGAGGAAAACTATGTTTCCCCTACAAGTTTGCGAATATTACCTTACACTTGTCAGGTAATTTTCCCATTATTTTTAGCAGTGTGGCAGTGATATGTCACAATGCAATTATTGTCTCTATTTCCATATTTCGTACGCATTCATTCATGTTAATATAAAGATATCATTCGATCAATCACTCCACAGCCTCGCGCAGTGAAACAGCGAATGAGTATTAAGTAAAGAGTTATTGACCGTATTGCTATATCGTGTGACGTGGAGGAATATTTGCTAGAACTCAGAACGTTACAAACTTAAATAAGTTTTTCATGCTTATGAGAGGAAGTCTTTCCGACGAAAGGAGTGTAGTTATAAACACGAACACGCCTCTGTCTATAACAATCAGCGCGCTGGATGTCCCTGTGTACGTCGCAGCCAGAAATAAACACAAGGTAGACGGAGTTTCGTCTTCTGTGCATGGCCCCAACATTAACATAGACGATTCGCCAGCAGTATTGTCGAACCCCACGATCAGTGTGATCGGTACGTGGTGTTCCTTTAAATTTTTTTTAGACGTGAATACGTCTTTCAATTTGAAACCATTGAGGGAGACAATCCAGAAAATTAGATAACAAAATCGGGGGATACAGTTTAGCATTGCATCTCCGAATCTATCGTCTACATTCAAAATTTAATTACACCACTTGATTGCCAAAGGATCTAAGAATATGTTACGTTGAAAGAGGACTGCGAAGCATCGCGCGGGGTGGTCGTGAATGTTGGGGGGGGGGGGGGGGCAATCTTGAGTTTGTTTCGTCGCGTTTCATAATTTCCGCGTAGTATAACTTTTGACTAGGAGAAGCTACGACGCTCGTTTAAGTTTCAATCGATTGCGTGTATAAAAACATTTGTGTGGCGTGGTTATGGTGAAATTGTATGAGTTTAATGTAAAAAATTAAGAAAACTTTACACTATTTCGGCCTATACTAAAAAAAAAAAATTCTAAATACAGTAATTGCATGCGGTTGGAAAGAGCATCTCAAAAGCAATTCAGCGATACCCATTAAACCCCATATGATCGAGTGAAGCGGTGCCGGGAACGTAAAAAAATACGTCAAGGCGTCCGAGCGCGTCGACATAGATGTATTCACGCAAAACAAACGGCCGTGTCCCCAACACAGCCACACCCCGTTTTTTTTTTATAATCCATTTTACACATCTTTGTTACATTAATATTTGGTCAAAGGAATTGTAATGGTCTTCCAGATGAGGTATTTATAGCGGTGATAATCAGGAGTGTGTGAGTGGCGCCTGACAGTTGAGGTTTCTTGTGGCAATAGGAATTCAGACAGGAGGGTTTGTAGTACCAGTGGTGGGGAGATTGGAGCACCACGAGAAGAACCACTGACCGACAACTTCCGGCGAGTTGCCGACATGAGCGAATACGGGAAACCCTGCCGGGAATCGAATACGGTGCTGACAGAGATTTCCAGTCATATGGTTTTGTCAGTCTTGCTGGCAAAATTACATTTTAGGCGCTGAGCTTCATGATCTGGTCAAGTGCTACGGAAATGATTCGTGCGCAAATTTCCCAAATATGAAATGAAGAATAGAATTTGAACTATTTTTGACGCGGTTTGTTTTACTGACTGTACAACTTAATAGGAGAAACCATTCCCAGGGCTGAGTCCGAGGTGCGTGAAACTGATTTTTGCAAGCTCCAGGATAGTTCGATAGCGGAGGTCTTCAGAAAAAAGTCACATTCGAGAGTGGGGGTGGTAGGGGGCACATCCCTCTGGTCACGTCTTGGAGGGGAGGAGGTGGTTGGCATTGTGGAGTCAGAGCAGCTCTGAAGATGATGGTGGGAGGTGCAGGGGAGTTTGGAGGTCACGTACCTCTGGACTCGTCTTGGAGGGGAGGGGGTGGCTGGCATTTTGAACTAGGGGCAGTTCTGGGGGGTGAGGGGTAGCAACGAGCGAGCGGGACCCGATGTGTACACAAGTAGGCAGATGACGCCATCTTGAATCAGTTGCGACAATTGACATTCGCAGGGAGTCTGGGTGACTGACCTCCAGGACCTCATATAGGAGGGGGTGGTAGGAGTGCTTGGACACGATCATGTACCTCTGGAGTCGAACCAGCTCTGAGGGGTAGGATGGGAGGGGGTGGCAGGCAGGTCTCCTCCGATCGGAACACAACTAATCAGATGACGCCATCTTGCCGAAAACATTTGACAATCGCCGCCAGCTCGGGGCAGCATGCACCGGTGAGGGGAGGGGGTGTAGGGAGTGAAGTGACTTCAGCTATCCCACTCGGCGCCATATTAAGTCACTCATGTATGCTTGGAGAAGACAGACATGCTACTTGTCAGCTCCATAAACACTGCACCTTTACACATTGGTGGCCGATGAGGCCACCCTCGGGGGTTATCGCACCGGCGAGCATCGCACCTACCTTCATCTCTGGTGATAGCCGCGATTTATGTAGTATTTTATCGGGAAAATATCAATTTTCGTGTGTTAAGACCAGATAGATATACTGTGTTTGCGATAAGATTTTCGATTTCTGTATTCAGTAGACGAAAATACAGTTTGTGTTAACAACTCGCGTTTTTTGTTCCGAAGTGATGGGAATTTCACGGATTTACCGTAATTTAAACACAGTTGCCTATCGGACATAAGTGCTACTCATTAATACTTCGAACGGACTTATTTTAATATTTCAGGTACATGATTGTGTCTGGTTAAAAATTGTATTCACAGCCTGAATCGTGTAAGATTGTTATTTATTCATACTGACTAGCTGGATTTCGTTTCTAAAATCCCTCCTTGCCAGTCTCACAGGTAGATGGACGTGTAAGGTATATGTCAGAGGCGTCATACACACACACACGTGCATACATATATATATATATCTTGTTCGCTTAATTTATAGGGACATTTTGTTGTAGATCGTTAATTACACACTCATGTAATTGTCATCGTTTAGCACTTGTCTAAACCAGATGTTATTCATGTAATCAAAATTCTCTCTCATGTAAATTATTTTCTAAGCTCGGGACTCACATAATTCCACTTATTATTCATGTAGTTTGAAATTTCCGATTCGAAGCGTGTAATTTATTCATACGTGCAACACTCTGAAATTCTCTAGTGTTTAATTGGATTTCGAAAACATATTGTTTAACATGTAAGTCACATAATTCCAACTCGCCCTCTACGAGCTATATCTACCCAAAAAACATAATGTTCACACTTAGGTCACTCTTAGAAATCTTTAAACACACTGAAATTCTCTCGTTTGTTAAATATATTCGTAAAAATCGCGTATCTACCATCAACGTCCCTCCAAACACCTTAAAATTAGACAAATTATAAAAATTAGCCTTAGCACACTCTTGCACTCAACTCTACACCTATATAAGACATTGCAACCCACCACACTGGTCAGTCGCCTCCAGGACGTCACACCATCAACATCGGACAGAGCTTCTGATACCCCCCTCACCCACCTAAAAAGAAATAAAGGAAAAATTGATCCAACTAAAAGTTAACCATTTTTGATTAACCCTTTCAATTAAATTTAACCCTCTCAATTAGATTTAACCCTTTCAATTTTCGATCGGATTAAAGTCGGATTAAGTATTGACCCTTTCAAAAAAATCCATAATCCATCAATTAATCCCAACAATCCTATCAAATCTAGAACCTATGCACACCTACTACCTACATGTGCTGAAGCAATCAATTTTAATATTATAGTGCCGTCAAAAGATGCCGAAAAAGCAGTAGAAGGTGAGAAACATTTCTACTGTTTTAGTCCAAAAGCGCTATGAAAATTAGCGAGGTTAGTGTATCCGCCATACTTGTTTATATTTTCATGCACACGGGGATACTACTGCCAGACGCTCCGAAACAATCAGTTTACTGACGAAGAGAATTAGTCTCTGCTTATTGAAGACTGTTCCCTTTTTGCTGGCGAATACTAATAAACCATCAGTGATTTCCATACTCGTCAGCAGTAACAGAAGGCTATTTCTCGCGTTTGAGGCCAAGAAGCGGGAAACGATAAGGACGACACTGCCACGTGCATCAAGTGCACCATCGCCGCTAGGCGCAACGCTCTGAACTGGCATGCAGTGTTCTCGTCACACTGCGTGTACCTATCGGACTTTCACAGGTTACCTTATTCTTTTATCGGCGGAGAGTCTGTAGAATCGTTCAGTGCAGGCCCTCAAGTAGTTTTGTACTGTTAAGCGCTCTCTTCCCCCTGACCTGTCCCATGCAAGCGGGCGGAAGAGAAAGACAAAGTAGTGATATGATAGGTGTCAGTGAGTCACTAAGAAATGTTTGTTTAACAGCAGAGCGATAATCCTACCAGGGTAGTTACAAAGTGTGCTGCTACGTATTCTTCCGCCTGGTGTCGTGATAAGCCTTTTTGCGGTTTGCACGCTCCTGACCTTCAGCTGATTGCGTTTATAAGTTTACCTGAAGAATGTTCTGGTTTTGATCATCCTTGCTTCGCTCAGCATGACTCGGGGTGCGGGGAATATTCCAGATCTTGGCTGCGGTACTATAAAAGTGCGACGGGCCTCCTGGCCGAGAGTTTATGAGAGTCGGGAGTCTGGGCGATTGTGCGACGTTAAGCGATAGACGACGAGCTAGGAGAGCAACGAGTAGAGCAGGAAGTGACGAGCGGGAGGAAAATCTGCGACTGAGAGCATCAGGACAGTGAAGGTGCAACTGGCAGGCTAGAATATTGGACTGGATGCGTGAGTGAAATACATTACAAATGATGGAAACAGACAGACTGATTGTGTATTATTGATGAGTGTGAGTTAATTAACTATAACCAAACAAAGGCGTTGAGAGAGACGTTAATTAGATTTGAAATGGACAGTAAATACTATCCTCATTGATAAATGAAAAGAGTAACAGTGTAGATAGATAACTTAATACTGTAAATAATAGCTGTGTGACTAAATTAAAAATCAAATTTAGTTCTTTTATTTTTATTAAGACCGCCATCTCTCACGAACTCAGATACGCCCTTCTTGCATCTTGTATAGGCTATTCACGGTAAAATGAGCACTTTTGATAGCCCTGCTCAACATATTACTTGTATGCACGTTGTGTATTCTTCCGTTTTACGTAAAATTAACATTGCTAGGGCCTCATCACTTTATTTATACGTCGTTCAAGTGAAACTGTGGAATTATTAGAAGAGTAAACATTTTAAAATTTGCTAATTTTTACACTTCGATGCATAAAAAAAAACTTAAAGCTAAAGAAATAATATAAATGATCACAAATGGCTACCTAACACTTTTTATTCGATGTTAAGATATGGAATTACTTTCCTTCCAATGTTACCAACTTTATTGGGTGCATGTCACTTAATGCGCCCGTTAAAATACAAGCAGGAAGGGGCAGTGACATTTTTCTAAGGTTGTTTTCAAAAGTGCTCACTTTATCGTGAACAACCTTTAACATTATGTATCTGATGCATATATTTTGAACTACAGCGCTTTGAAAAGCCATTTTTAGCCATTTTGGAGTACTCTGAAACGTTGTTTACAGATAATTGTGTCTTTTGAAAGTGTTCAACAGTCCTCGTCTGAAGTGCGAGTTATTTTTGTAGAGCAGTGCGTTGGACGCACGTCTAATTGTATCATGGGAATGCGAGTATGTCAAACCCAGATTTTTCATCTTAATGGGTATGTTCACAACATTGGCTCGAGAATTTCCGAAAGAAAGGTTAAAATCACCCGTTCAAACAATTTCTTAAATTGATTTTATATACATCACAATTCCAGATATTTAACAGCTCTTCTTTCGAAATAATTACCCACCTCAATCACCCTCATCGGTTCTCAAGACATCGCTGTTAAGAGCCGCCCAAATATTTTCACTCACTGATTATTTTAAAATATTTGTTAACAACGACAGCAGAAGCCAAAGGATGTACAAACCAGACAACAATACAGGAATGTAGCAACATAGTAATAGGCCTGTAACAATGTAACTTCGTTAAATGCCGCAAGTTTACAATTGGAAAATTATGAATCAATAATTATGCAGTATACCACAATTCGTGCATACATGACTACATCTTTTGGATTTACGATTTACGATTCACGATTCACAGTTCACCTGATAATTCTTAAGCCCAGCCAATGTAAACTTACGACAAGCCGGTCCTGTGTTCCTAACCCAACTTCATAAAACACAACCATGTACAGGCTGTTCAAAAACTCATCCAAAATATTTCTGGAGGTGATTCCTTGTGGAAAATGAAGTAGACATATACCTTGAAAGTCGAATTTAGGGATGGAAATTTTGCAATATATAAGAAAGAGCGTGTAATTAAACTACGATTCTCGGAATAATGTTTAGTGTTATCGAGATCTTAAACCTATGGAAAAACTATTTTCAAGATATTCCGCCTTTATCAAAATAATAGGGCTGCCCAACCTGTTATTGCGTATAACATTTTTGCCTTCAAGTTTTATGGAGTTTTGATTCTTTCTTATTGAACAGTACATTCTAGTTTAAAAACCAAGGTCCCCGTGTTGCTAATGCTTGGGACCCACCGTTTCCTTTTAAAATCAACACACATTTTTTAGCAGCGACGATACATTGCCTGGCACCTAAGCAAGGTTACTCACACGTGGAGGTAACACATCGTAAGCAACCGATATTGGGCCTACTATTCCCAAAAGCACCACAAATGAAACGATGGAGAAAATGTGTGCTGGGCTTACAAATAAGTAGAACTACAGTACAGACAGCATGCCGAGGTTTACTTTGGAGGAATAATTGGTCGATATGCATTTGGCGTACGGTGAAGCAGGCTGCAGTGGTCTGACAGCATGACGGCAGAAATACCCAAACCACGTGACCCCTCAACCATTGGACGTGTGTCACAGTTGATGAACTCCACAAGGGAAACACGCACATTGACCATCATAACAATTATTGTATAGCCCATTCACTGTTACTTCCAACTTTTCTGAAGCCCTGCTGAATTTATACTTACGGGATATTCCTCCACCGAATTCAAACAAAGCTTAGAAAATTAGACCAGATCTCTAACGTACCGTATTTGTGCGCACTCGAAGTAATGACATATTACATAAGATCTATTCTTACAAGGCACTACCAACACATCTATATTCTCTTTGTATATACTAATATTAGTTATGTATGAATTATTGTCATTTATATACAAAATATATATGAAAGTTCAATTTTATTATAAGTAAGATACTTACACGTATAAAACTCTTGTGATAAGTAGCATATTTAGGAAGGAACATGTCATACATGGAGTGTTTTTTCAAAGGTTTGGTTCAAAAAGTGTAAATAAATCGCAAATAGACTATACTGTGCAGTTTGTTTGGTACTAGATGGCTCATTTGAAACTTTATGCTTCTCTAAGCGAGATCACAGCGACAAGTCATGTTAGTTGATATGCACAACATACGATCGTGTTACTTAGTACATTTCTCATTTAAGTGAGTTTATAGACGGTCCAATATCGGTTTCGTACAATGCGTTTTTCTCTCTTTTTTTTTTATTATTAAGTATTACCTACGTGCCAGGCGTATAGTCGCCCCTAAAAACTGTGTTTGTTTTGAATGGAAACGGCGGTCCTAGGCATTTTTTGTTAAGTAGGATAAAATATAATCAAAGACAGCA
Organism: Dryococelus australis; assembly: GCA_029891345.1. Classification (NCBI taxonomy): domain Eukaryota; kingdom Metazoa; phylum Arthropoda; class Insecta; order Phasmatodea; family Phasmatidae; genus Dryococelus; species Dryococelus australis. The sequence continues at coordinate 78,847,711 of CM056998.1, forward strand.
TCAAAACTCCATAAAAATTCAAGGCAAACAGGGTGGGCACCCCTATTATTTTTATGAAGGCGGAAGGTCTTAACGGCGGGTTTTTTAAAGGTTGGATATTTCGGCAACGCTAAACATTACCAAGCGAAATGTAGTTTATTTAACCACCGTTTCCAATATTTTGTTTTAAAAAACTATTTCTAACCTCGATTTTCAAGTGCGTCTATCTTCCTTAGGAATACATCTTTTTTTCCACAGGGAATCGCCTCCCGAAATATTTATGGTGAATTTCTGAATAGCCTGAAATCAGACATTTCCCGACGAAGAAGCTTATTACAGTAAACTTCATTCACAAATATAGTTATAAACATGCATATACGCACAATTTTTTTATGCCTACATTACTCTAAAAAACGGTTTCCCGCCAACAACGTCGACTGATCTGTTCTGATTGGTCACCGCCACGCAACATTTGCTACAGATATAACTTTTTTTTTTTTTTTTTATGCTGCAACACCGCACTCTACCTGCTAAGTTCTGTTGGAAACCAACACATAAAACACATTCAGTTCTTCTGTACACGTAATATCGAATAAGTTAATGTAAACCCAATTTAAGAAGGCAAGTGAAGGCCACTTAACGGAAAAATTCTCTGTTGGGGCCAGGACGGGGCGGGGAACAGTAATACGTCGTTTATTTACTTGTGGTTTTGCAACGCTTTTACAACAAAAACGTAGTATTTCGCGTACCTTGATCATGTAGTAGTTGCGTATAGCCCAGCCAGGAGTTTACGAACGCCGTAAAGTACTTATTTACGTAACTATAATTCTTACCTTAGTCGGGCACACGTGGATTTCACAGTTCTAAATAGAAAAATAGAAGGTTACTGCTGCGACATAAAGACGGCTACTACGCAGCTGGCATACTCACTAGTAACCATCTCTATGTCCCAACAGTAAACTGCTTTCCTTCCTACTTAGCAGTTAAAACCACGTGCCTTCTACTGAGGCTACAATAATATTTCCTTTGTTAAGTATTTTGATATGATAGTAAACTACTTTTGACTAAGTTGTAAACCAAATAATATGTAATAAAGTTCACAAAAGTTACATTTCACCCTCCGTAAAAGTTTGGATTAGTTTTAAAACCAAATGTAAACAAATCGTACGTCAGTGTTGAAACACGCTGATTCGACTGTTATTCGGGCAGTTTTTGAGCCAATGTTTGGAACATCTGCGTAAGACTATAATCAGTCTTTCTCACCTTAAGTTTGTGCCCGAAGCAAAATGCAATAGCCTAGTAGGCTACATGATCTGCACATTCTAGGACTGGGAGCATGCAAGTAAAGAGTTCAATAGTGTAAAGGCTGTTTATAATAACGTGAGCACTTTTGAAATCAACCTTAGATCATACTTCTGCCTGCATATATTCTAACGGGCGCACTGAGTAACATGCGCACAGTAAAGTTGGTAACGATGACCAATTGTGATAACTTAAATTATTTATTTCTCTTTGTATCTTTTTTTATGTATCCAGTGTAAAAAAAGAGCATGCTTGTAAAATATTTACATAATTTCACAGTTTCACTGAACCGACATATGGATAAAGTGATGAAACTCTTGGCAATGTTAATTTTACATAAGGTGAAAGAACACGCGACGAGCATACAAGTAGACCTTAAGAAGGGCTTTCAAAAGTGCTAATTTTACCGTGAACAGCCTATAGCGAGGAAACCTTATCCTATGTATTTGTTTGCCGAAGCAAGCCGAAATACGTACTGCTGTGATTGCAACGTCAGAACCTAGCGTGAACTACAAATCCTCATTTTATGTTGGTGGCAATGTGGATGACTTTGCCAGCTATTTGTTTTATATTGTGATTGGGCTATGTTTTCTGGGAAATATTATCGATGCATCGCTTATTCGCTTATTCATAGTTATTTCATATCAGAAATACAAATGAGCTAATATAAACTGTAACCACGAAGGCGTGGCACAAATAAACAGGCACGAACGCCGCTTACCCATAGAAGACTATGCTACCACCATCAAAATTAAAAATATTCAAATCAAACATGTGTTTATACGATATATAAAGTGAGGAACTACGCATTTATTGTACGCGCTATGTAGTAAATACTTCGTTTGGCATATATGCAATATTTTGTAATGCCGAAGTTGTAAGAGCGTCTAATCTCGACTTCGGGTATCTTCGGTAAGGATTCGGTTTACCTATTACAGTTACAAGGGCGTGGGAGAGGAGGGGGGGGGGGGTCTGGGCGCTAGCGAAAAGCTACTGAGAGGTTACATTGAACTTTAAATATAAGTCTATAACCGTCGGCCGTTAAGTAATTTAAAATGAATGAGTTACTTTTTCCCAAATGGCTGCCTTGGTACAATTTGTTTTGTAAGTTATGTCCAAGGAAAATTTAAACCTATCTGAAACCAACTGGCCATGGGCAGTTCTTATTGTGTGCACTAAGTAAGGGACCAACAGTAATTACCTATGTCTTTATTGCTCCATGTTGAAAGACACTACCTGAATTATAAACATAAACATGTTATTTGAGAACCTTCTCAACCGATTATCATCACGTTTTGTGTACAGCAGTACAGTGGGAAAAGTTTAATCGAGTAGTCCCTCACTTTCAAAGTGGCGGTGTTATTATTGTGGCGTTAAATTTGTTTAACTCAATATTGGCGTGGTGAAGTAATTTCTTTGTGTACTGAATTCACGAAGTAATAGTTTCAGCTGTCCGCTTGCTACCAAAATATTACTTTTTTGGGCTTACATAATATATCGAGAATTTCCCAATCGAGTACTATCAAATCTGGTTAAAACCCCTTTTGGTGTATTCCATTTGGGTTACTTTTATGCATTTCAGTACCTTATTACAATTACGTACAAAAGTGATTAGAGAAAAGTAGGTAGGCCCTATACATTATCTGTAACTTCTTGTTTGCTAGTGGAAATGTCTAGGGACATACATGCATACGTAGAGCCTATTTGCGATGTCTTCACACTTATTAAATCAAACCTTTGAAAAAAAACACTCCATGTATGACATGTTTGGTTCCTTCCTAAATATGTTACTTATCACAAGAGTTTTATACGAGTAAGTATCCCACTTTTTTTTTTGTTAAATTGTACTTTTATTTATATTTTGTCTATAAATTATAATATTTAATTTATAACTATTAGGGATAAGAACAGAGAGAAAATAGGTGTGTTGCTAATGCCTGATAAGAAATAGTTCTAATGTAAAATATGATTACACTGAGTGTACACGAATGCGGTGCATTGTCCTTTTGGTGTAATTTTCTAGGGTCGGTTAAGCTTTGTTTGCGTGATGCGGAAGAAAATCCTGGAAGTAGAACTTTAGCCATGCTCCAGAAAAGTTGGAAATAACCGTGAATGGACCATAGTTCTGAATGTTATTACAATATGTTTACTATTTATAATACAAGTAGGATAACCCTCAAGCGACGAAATCTTTTTTCTTTAAAATAGAGCACAGATCAGTTGTAGATGTGGTCAACGTCACTGCTTCGTGTGGTCACAGAGTATAGAAATACACAGAGGAGAAATGGCGTGGCTCTAAAAAAACGTCTGTCTGATTGTGTCTGATTGTGTCTGATTGTGTCTGTCTGATTGTGTCTGATTGGCTACTGCGTGCTTCGAAAGGGCCCGCTATTGGCTGGGGCTGCCGGGTAGTGAACGTTGGTTGGCGAACGGAGTTCCAACACGTGGCTGTCTAGTGACGCCATTTTGCCGGCGGGTAAGGTTCGAGTTTGCTGTATACACGGCTGTTTTACCACTCTTAATTTTTATCTACTGTCTGATGTGATTTTGTTTTTATTAACAGCCGTGCTGGTATTTCATGAGCCAAATTTGGGGACGGGCACAAAGACCATAATCACACTGAGAGAACAACAAATAAATTATTCGTTTGTATGGGGCCAAACGTTCATTCAGTTGCCCCAACAAAATATTTTGCCGAATAAATAAAATTTGATAAGCAACAAAATTAATTTTGTTCATTTAACAAAATGCATGCTAGAATAAACAAACCCTATGTGTTGGACCAAAATAAATTAAACCGTCAAAAGAATATTTTGTTGAATCAACTCTATATACTTGTTTGGCCACTCAATTGTTTGTTTTTATTCGAGAGTACAGCTCGAGAATTTGTGTACATTTTGTGGTAGCAGTGAGTGAATTTATTATTGTTTAATAATGGTATAGGCACCCTAATAAAATAAGTTCAACAGGAAACACAAAAGTAAAGTTGTAAAACGTTGAAATACGTATTTGCACACGTTGTTCAGTATTTGTAATGCGTGTCTTTAAAATCATTCCTATTGTATCAGTAGTAACTTTAACTGGCGTTGCTAAGTTGCAGCGCACGGGCGCAGGTGATCTATGTAGATTCGAATCTCGACCGGGTTTCCGAATTTTTTAAAATAAACCTAAACTGTTTAATGTACCTACATAGAGCCAAACAAATATGTAATTTCACCAGCCAAATCTTTGTTTGGGGCAACTGAATAAGAAAAACAAAATAATTCAGTTTTAACAACAAAATATTTTATTGCCCTTAAGCTTCTGTCGCAGTGTCAAATTTTTCCGTCAAATTTTATCCAATAAGTTAGATAAAATAAAGTTGGATAGTTATCATGTAACCGAAACGTCATAAACGTGCCTTATTTGTCTGAGGAATTTGGATGGCTTTAGTTTCCATCAATAATTTTAAACTTGGGCTGGTTCTAAAATTTCTTTGATGTTTGACGGTCTCGGCCAATCAGAATCATGCACGAAAAAATGGGCGTCAAGAAACTTTAAAATAACGAACAATTGCTGGAAACGAAATAGGTTATGAAGATAGTTAATTTATCTAAAAGTTGTCTGGACATGAATGCTATTTTAAGTGAATATTGCACATAATATTATGAACTCAGAGGCACTAAATTTCATTGTGATGGGGAACATATCCGATAAATAAAATTTGATTTTAATAAATAAGCGAAAATAAATTTCAACATTCCTTACATTTCTTCCTGTAATGGAATGCACGGAAAAACAAAAGCTACATCTCACTATAAAAATAATTTCTAAATAATAATTAAAATTCGATTCTTCCAGTAAAACAATTTGACAGTGTGGCACATTTTCAAACACATTCAAGATAATTTGATAAAGTTGGTTGGAAGGAAAAATTTGATGACCGTATTTTGTCTTCAAATTTTATTGTGAAATATATTTGAAGGCGAAAATTTGACAGTGTGACAGGGGCTTTATACAAACAATTCATTCGATTGCGCCAAACACTGTACAAAATATTGGTAAAATTACCTGACTAGCGTAAGGCAATATTCGCAAACTTGTGTGGGAAACATAGTTTTCTTTACGTGCAAGGTAAAATTACCGCACTCTGGAGTAAAATTCATGTACATGATAGTGAAAAATCCCGTACACGGATGGGAAAATTACCTTACGACGTGTGGATCTCCTAGTTGATTTGTAACTATTTAATAATTGTATAATATATATTTTTACCTTAAAATTAATTTTTATTGTCTAGTCATACAAACTGTCCAACATGGCTCTTTATATATAAGGTATAATTACCGCACCCTGGAGTAAAATTTACGTACATAGCGGTGGAAAATCTCATAAATGGATGGGAAAATTGCATTACGACGCGTGCATCTCTTCAGCATTGTCTCAACAGCTAAGTGGGAGGACGGGTGGAAGAAACAATCCTTGAACACAATAATATTCAATTATAATGTTGTGTTGTTGTGGTGGTGTAATGGATAGCGCATCGACACATTGTGATAAAGGTTCATGGTTCGCGCCCAGCCACCAGCAAGTGTCGAGGATTTTAGAATCGAGGTTTCGGTTATTATTCGTGAGGATGTATATATTTAAAGTATAACAGTACTAATGCTCCGTGCGTTTTTACATGTAAAGGTAATTAGTTTCCCTTACATGTAAGGCAATTTTACCTCGATTTTTTTTTACAGTGAACAAACTGTGTTTGATTAAACAGAACCTTTGTCTCAGTGCAACTTGCCTCACGTGTGAGCGATGGTGTCGGCGATGGCCGATGGCTCTCTGACACGGCCGTGTTGTGTTGCAGGCTTGCTGGAGGAATCCAAGAACGAGTACGACAATGCGGCGACGCTCAAGGCCAAGAGGTTCTACAACTCGTGCATGGATATTCGTGAGTATAGTTCATGCGCTAGCTCGCTTCATCACTGCGAATTAAGAAAATCGTGAGAATGCACCCTGCCAAGTTTTTTATTCCTTAGTAATCACAATACATGTTGTTAGTTGGTTACGTAATATGCCTAAGCACTTTTGTAACTAACGACAAAGAGTTTGAGGTCATTACGAAATAATATTGTGTTTACTACATAAAATTGGCAGGGTGGATTTTGTGCAGAGGGAAACGTATTTTGTGCGCTTTTCCTGCGAGCAAAAGGAAAACATATTCAGTAATTCTAGACCCAGCAGCTCTCCGATGGAGGCTAAATAATTTAAGGACACCCAAGTGATAAAAATAGGCACGTGTAATTTTCAATGTGATATCAATCAGTAATGTGATTAAACCGCTAAGCTAAAAGATAAGTGTGTTTTGTATATGGATTATAGTTGGTTAACGTTTAACTAATCACTTTTGAAGAAAAATTTCTACCAGAAAGTACAATACTTTTAACAAATTACTGTCGGAGAACTACAGAGATTTTGACCACTCATCACATTAATGTAATACTACACTTATTTAACTTGCCATTCAAAGCGTCATAATGCTGGCATTGCGTGCGAGTGACATCAATTTAACTTTTTTTTTTTAACTTATTAGAGTGAGATTGACGCAGTGATGATATACTGATGATGTAGAAGTGTTGCTTGACCTACGGGAGTATATTACTCATATGTATACGGTAGTGTTAATTCGCACATTCGGCGAAATGACACACATGATGTATATAAGGCCTCTAGATAGTGCCAGATTAAGGGACAGAGTTGGTTGCCATATTGGATTCATACGTTTTTTTTTTCTTGCGATTACATATGCTTGAGAATATTTTTGACACTTTTAGGGCGTAGAACATTATTTTATTACATTTACAGATGATTATCGTTTGACTTCATGTAGGCATAATATTATCGCTTCTGTAAACATTCTCAAAAATAATAAATAGTTAAATTAAATTTACTGCACGTGATAAAGAAATAAAGGCACTCCTGATATTACAGTTTCAATTTCAATTTCAATTTCAATAGTGAATGATTAATACATTTCATGGTTCAAAAATCTGGTAACGCCACGATGGTTTCTCTCTCTTTCCCATAACCGAGGGTCGTAAGCGTACAGTCAGCCACGGAACGTCCTATGCAGCGTCGACGAAATGCGCAGACGAAAGTAGGCCACGGCGGGAAGGATAGCCCACACTGGCAGCTTTGTCTTCACGAGAGGCGAGCGTGTAGCCCGGATATCCTGCAGATTGATGGTGGAGCGGCTCAGCGCTGTCTCGGTTACGACGGTAGGAAGTCGTCCAATCAAGAAGGGCTTAGCTCATATTGCCAGGATATCACACGGTTTCATCAGCGGCGATGCTCGTTTGACGGGGATTTTACGGTACGGTTAGAGAAGCTTGGATCCTCCCTGAAGTCTGATGGCACTGTCGCACATGCCAACTCAGGTTTGTTTTTTCTTTGTTAGTAGACAGTTTTACACGATGATATAGGCCGTTCACGGTAAAGTGAGCACTTTTGAGGCCCTAGTTACTTTTTGCTATCAGCCATATTTTATCCTTTAACCACCTTTCTAAAATAAATACTGCCATGTAAGTAATAAACACAGTGTGTATATTCCACCGCACTCGGAAGTTAACGTCAAAGGCAACAATAAAAAATATTTATTGACTATTATTCCAAGTGAGAGGGCTTTCAAAAGTGCTCACTTTACCGCGAACAGCCTGTATGTATTATGCAGCTTATAAATTTTTTTTCGGTTTATATCATTCGAGTACGGAATGTGCCTGACTAATAATAATACCAGTGCTGAAAATACTCCACACGCGTTACCCGGAATTTGAACCTAGAACAGCTATCACGGAAGACTTGCGTGTCACTATGCCACATAAGTCAACGGTTATGTTACTTGAAGTGTCTTCGACGGTGGGGTCATTCGATGAAACCAGTGACTCGGAAGATTTAGTAGCAGGATAAGATCGTCCATGGCCTGTTTCAAGGAAGTACCACTACATTCGCCTGGAGTGACTTCAGAGAACCATGAAAAACCTAAAGAAGGGTGGCTTGACACACACGGGGGTCCAGTGTGTTACCTCTGCGCTACCTTGCTCGGTGGAGGTCAACGGATTGATTTTAAAGCTTCTAGTTGGTAGTCATAGGGACTGTTGTCCGACTGGCCTGTTCTGCAAAGAACTCTCCGTTTCCACAAGGTTACTCTTTCGAATTCGGTTCTATACATTAGATCTGAGCGTTAATTTGGGCACAATTTAGAACGTGGGTTTTTAGCTGAAAGGCGCAGAGCTATGGACGTTTAATAAGCAACAAAGAAAGAAAATTCAATAACAATAATTTCTTCATGGTTAAACCGACAGAACGGCGTGTCAGTACCTATTAGTGACGTAGGAACGATTTTCTCGCGTAACGAAAGAGTGATGATGGGGGGGGGGGGGGGGGGAGAGAGAAGATTTTTACTCTCGGGAGAATTTTTAATATCGATGTTCAATATGGTGTTATTTAGGTGTATTTTAAGCTGATTAAGAATTTAAAGTACCAATATGTTTCATTAAATATTATAAAATAATTAGTAAAAAACTCACCAATAGAAATAAATGCAAATATCTGCATTTAGGCAGAAAAATTAAATTGTAATCAAAATGAAATGTCTCGACTGGACATTATTACAAAAGTACACACTCATTCATTTTATTTTTTTAAGTTTGAATGGGAGCTGGATTCCTGGTTACTCAGCAAACATCAATACACACGAACACTGCATGAATTTTAAAATTTTTGCATAAAATCTAATTAAACTATCTTTATAGTTCAAATTGCATTTGAAAGAAGATAGTGCAATTTTAACCAGTGGAAGATATTATTATCGAAATACATTTATTTCGCAGTCGGTTTTAAAAATATATTTATAGAAATCGCTTAGAATCTGCTAATTATTTATGAAGTTCATTGATATTTGTTATCCTAAACATTTCCGAAGTAATTTTGTTTCTAAGAAAAGAGTGAATATTCGTGTATGGTTTTTCATGATCTCAAAAGATATTATCAATAAAAATTATGGGGAAAAAATATCATCGTTAGTAGTGTTTTTAAACAAATGTTTATGTTTGATCATATAATATAAAGTTGAAGATTTGAAAAAAAAGAAAAAAACATAGATATTACTTACGATTTTAATATGGTTTTAGTTTCATGTAGATAAGACGAATAGTTTTCGAAGGACTATTGAATTACTGGAATAATCGTAAATTTACCTTAGGATGTGCTGCTGTTGGTGTGTAGTGGCGTATTCTGCAACTACTAGCAGTGGCCACCTGCCGTGATTGGAGACTTGTCAGTTATGTAGACAAAGTGGTGCCTAGAAACTGTCTGATGCTTGAGAACCAGAGAATGATGAATGGCTACATAAAAAGTACTGTGTGAAGCAGCATTTTCATAACATTATTTCCGCATTTCTATGTATTTCATAACAGCATTCGTACAAAATACATCCGTTTGTGGCATATGACAGCTTTCGAAACCAATTACTACGATAAATTTACACTACGACAAATTCATGTTTTGATTCTATGTGGTGCTGTAGGAGAAAGAATTATAACAAGTACGATTGTACTGAAATGCCTCAACGCGAATACGAATATGTAACCAGTATATACACGGAAACAGTTTTATAATTGTTGTTATTAAAGCCTCTGTTTTATGTTAAAGGCCGGACTACAATTAACATATACCTAACTCATTCACGGTTATAGCGATAAGCACACACAAAACACAACATAAGCACAATGACCTAGCTGCAATTGATATAATGATATTAATATCAGTTTGTTTATGTTGCTACATTGGTATCGAAGAAACTAAGTTCAATATAGTTGGTAGTCTGTCCGCCGTTTTGGTTGTATTTCTGGCGTCGGCTTCGGCCACCATCACCGGAAGTCGACGCCGTGAAAGTAGTCTGAATTCAGCACTCAAGCCAGCCGGCGGCATGGGAGTTTTGTTCCGCGTGGACATCCTTGGCACACTAAACTTTTGCTGTAACTATGTTAATCGTCAACAGTAAGTAATTAACAGGAACCTTTTCATCACTAGTGCCAAGGGATCGATTGTTATGCCACCATGATATTCAATCAGGGCGTAACACACAATGAGTAGTTTCAACTCAATTTACTCATGGTGTAGGCCCTTTTGTTTCTGTGTAAGTCACCGGCAGACCAGAGCGCCGGGTCCGTTTAACTCAGACATAACAGAGTAACTGTTTATGTAAATCCAACACATAGTAACCGTCTCAAGTCACGAGTGTTTTATTTATTTTATCCTTTGTGATATTTGGGTACTGCGCCCTATGGCAGATTCCATTCACTGTAAGTAAGGTGTGCGAGGTATTCTACAGCCTCACCAACATAATAAGTATTAAGTTCACAACACATGCAGTTTATTGGTAAGTTCAACTACAACCAGTATCCAGATCGACAGAGGACTCCAGGCTCCCACAGGCTGTCCAGTGTGCAATTGTGGCAATCCAGGAGGAAAAAATTATTAAAGCAAATGGAAACGATGTGTTATGATTTCTATAGTATTATTATGCAGAAAATACTATACAAATAATTCATACAAACGCCAAATATTAGTATTAAGTAAATATAAAAAAGAGAAAAACTGTTAATTCACAAATAGACTATACAATCACTACTATTACTCTCCTCACAAGAGTCCTCTGATAAGTATAAATATTTTCCGTCCTCCATTGCTGATGAATTAATGTTATCCGCAGTTTCCAATAAATTCAACACTGCAGGATCCATCCTTCCCTGTTTAGTTACAGGAGTTGCGCGTAGGCTAGAAATGACAGGGTTTGAGGCGATAAGAAGTCTGTGAAGTAAGTCTGTGTTAGTGTCAATTCTTGAAGTTTTACAAGTAAATAATTTCTTGTACTGCCTGTTGTGTTTGCTCCGGGCCTCTAGAGCTTCTTCGGAATATTGGCCAATCAGCAGAATACAAGGTGCTATAATATCCTTTCCATGAAATAGTATTTTGTGAAGACTAACAGGCATTGGGTACCAACTGTACTCTTTGAGGTATAGATCTCACATCTGCTTAGTGTAGGCGTCAAACATGTCCAAGTTTATTTTTGAATCAGAATTTATGCATTTTAAAATTACACCAAATCGTTTGATTAACTCTGTGTTAACCCCTGTTATTTCAGCAGATTTTTCAGGATTTCTAAAAAAAATGTCCTTGCTGTATTCCCATCATTGGTGTTTCCAGTTTGTTGTTTCGGCATATCAATCAGCAAACCTAGTTCACGTTTAAACTTTTCTCGAACTTGTGTTTTATTTTGAGATACTTTTTCTTTTTCCCTAGTTTGCCATGACTATACCTCTAAATGATAAGAAATATGAAGAACACATTCAAAAAACCTGATCCACGCATGTAGAGGTAACAGGCCAAAGAAGAGATAATCTGTGTTTACTTTCTTCTTTTCACACAATGCACTCGCATTGTTCATTTCACTTGGCTTAGCACCACACAGGTAGCATGTTTGGTTTGAAGCACATCCTGACACGGCCTTAATGATCTTTCCATCTATCATGCAAAACAACAACTTCGTATTTATTGTTAATTCTGTCCCATGAATGACTACTTTTGTAGGCACAAGTGTTGCAGATTTTTTTCTCAATTTCCCCCACCTCTATAGTTATCAGTTTCACTGATTCCTTGGCAAATAAGAATTTTATGGGGCGACAGTCTTGTCGATGGCGGAGCACAGTTTTGCCATAGTATAGTTTTAAACTATTCAGTGCCGGAGTACATTTGTAAAGGCACCATAGAAATGCTAAATTAACTGTCATCTGTCAAATTGTCTTCGAAAAACTTATGTTTATATTTACTCTGTTCTGCCCCATCACATCCCCATTTTATGATTATGGCGAGTGCTTTAGTTTCAAGCAAATGCAGAGACTCGAGAACTTGTTGGACATGACACATGACACAGCCTTGTTACTGTGTGATCAATTAATGACTGCAGTGATATTTCGGCAGACTTTTCTGTTATGACAATACCAGGAGGGTAACATTATAGTTTAGATTCTTTTACTTTGTAATATGGTGGGAAACATTTGCAAATTATATCTTCTACCAGTGGACGAATGCATTTGTAATCGCTAGTGGAAAGATTCGTATCCACTATCATAGCAAGCGCTTCATCAGGAAATAAAATCTCAGGCTTTTGGTATAATGACTTCCGGGGCCTCTTTAAATGCTGTACCTCCTTTCGGGGCTGCAGCACAAAGTTCTTTAACAATAGCTGCTGAATATCTTTTCCCATCCTTTCTTAGTGTCATTTCAGTAGCCATGGACAATTCTTCTTGGCTGACTGAATGTTAAAGACATTTGATCTTCAATACTCTAGCTTTACGATCACAAGCACTACAAGGTTTGTTAGGCCCACCAGGCATATTAGAGGTACTCTCTTGCATTGATGTATATAGTTGTGCTTCAAATACATCTTGAGAAAGTGTAATGTTTTCCTGAAGCCAGGTGGAATAATATTTGAGAAACCTCTCTCGGTGTCTTGCTACTTTTTCCCATTTATTATATACTGTTTGAGAGAAATTCCTAATTGTCGTTTTACTGCTTTGCACAGAAGTATCAGTTGGGGGTAACTTGCCCACTTGTTGCAAAACGAAGTCAAACATGGCGTCAAATCTTTAATATTCCCTGTTTTCAACCCATATGTCAAAGAGGGACTTGCGTGAAATCGGTGGCAACATTATGAAAAAAAAAAAAAAAAACTAATAAGAATTTAGTGCGCAAATTTTCACAACATTTTTTGAATGTTTAACATTGCCAAAGGTACTACCTTTAATTTTTATATAGTCGCAACTTTCAATAATATTAAATAATGTACTAAAACCTGTGTCAAACTTGGCAAAAAATGTTGATTATACACGTAATTTACTCACCTCTTCAAACGTGTTCTCCGGTTACATAAAATTGTATTTTAAATCACTTATACACTCACTAGTAAGCTAATACAATGGATACTCATAATTTACAACTGAAATCCCACTGAAGGTCATGGGAGATGTACACGGGCCAAGCGAACTACACAGACTGGTTTAAGTGAGTCAGAGCTATCATTAGCGCTGCAAGAAGTGACATGTTTGCGCGCATTCCAGCACCACCTCTGCAAATGTTCGAGGAACACAAACACGTTCTCACACACCTGAAACCTTCTACAGTCAGGGGATAACATAAATGTACCATTTCGGTTTGATTGTTAATTTACTTTTTTCCTCCTAGATTGCCAAAACTGTACACTGTGGCGTCGGCCGCACGACCCTCACTTTCTGGCTCATGCTCATTGGGGACCCAAATCAGCAGCCCCGGAACCCCGAACACGTCAAAGTCTTGCAATCAGTTTTCATCTGAAATAAGAGTATTTTGCTTACTTTTGGCCACGATAAAATTTTATCAAAGGATTCACATTATTGTTTACACCATAGAATTTTAATTTCAGCAAAATTATACACTATCTACCAAAAAAGTGATTGGGCACCTATCCACAATGTTTACTCCGTGGTTGTCACCCCGTTACAATCTCGTAAGACCACCTCTTGCGGCTATAATAGCAGACATCCTGTCTGGCATGCTCTCTACGAGTGTTTTCAGGACATCCATGGGGATTCATCGCCATTCCTCTTGCAACTATTTCATGAGTTGAGCAATGGATTTTTGGCCGTGCCTGACGAGCCCTCACCCGGAGATCCAATTCGTCCCAAAGATGTTATATAGGGTTGAAGTCGGGGCTCTTGGCAGGCCAGTCCAATCGGCGAACATGGTTGTCGGCGTACCATTGCATAGTAGCCCTTGAAACATGGCGCCTGGCATTGTCATCCTGGAAGTAACACGGGTCCATTCCATAAAACGGCCGCAATGTTGGGAGCATTTCATTATCCAGAATGTTACAATAGGCCTCTGTGTTCATGCTACTACGGACAAACACCAGCGGTCCTACGCCGAATAATGCAATCAAACACCTTGGACAGATCACAAAATACACCGAGTATATTTCCTTTTCTGTAAAATGTAGCAAAAACAGGTTACATTAAACAATAGTTTTATTTACTGGCATTTACATTTATACATGCGTATAAATTTAATATTTCAAATATAACTGCATACGCACTGATATGCACTGCACTGAACAACGATATATTAGAAAAACTAAGAAATTTAAATGGGTCAAGTAATGGTAAATTTATATTTATGCCCCTGAGAGCAGACTACCCTCAATTTGCTCTATACTGGTAAATACCCACATTTTTACCCGCGAGTATGTAGAATACCCGAAATTCGGGTAATTACCTACGCATTGGCAACACATATCACCACTAATGCTGCCACGTGCTGCACGAAAACAGATTATCGTTTTACGATTATTCCGTTTTACTGCGATGCTGCTTTTACTCGAGAGAGCACGAGCGGTTCTAGCAGCCAGCAGAGAAACTACAAAAAAATTAGTTCCAGGGATATTATTTTCTCTCTGCACACATGCTTGAAAATACCTTGAGTGGCTCACACACGAAACAAAAATATGAAAGCAACCAGACAGAAAAATATAACAGTGAAAATTTTTTGACAGGCGTAGATAAATGAACACTGTGGTGGAAAAAGAAGGCAGCGCAATTTTTAACATGAAGGAGGAGGATATATCCCTTTGATCCCCCTCCCCACACCGAATTTCCTACACCACTGGTACCTATCCCAGAAGAAGTAACACCATGCTTGCCGAGGGTCTCTTTAGTCGAGCAGTTAGTATGCTATCCTCCCACCACGGCGATCCAGCTTGGGAAACATGGCGGACGTGACCAGTGGCCGACGGTTCTCTCAGTTCACTCCAATTTCCATTACCTCCTCCCCCCTTGCATTAAGTCGCTGCTCCATCCCCACGTCACTTCTTCCACATGGGTGCTAAACACCTAGTTATAAAGCACACTCCAAATCTCTCTACTCTCAATGGAACACGTGTTTATCCTTGTAGTTTGTGAGAGCTTGGCACGTCAGCTGGAAGACGCGATTTCAGCCTCGGGCATGGGTTTATGTGAAGTCTGAAACTGTAACTTGGTGTGTAAGAGGTCCTCTGGAAGCCTCCGTGGCGTCAGGCCAGAGATGTTAAAAATAAACGATGTGGAAGCTTGTTAACTGGCTTTTATGATCGGTATGATGTTAAGGGCTTTCAAGCCGTGACGACAGAAGCTGAGGCAACGTTGTATCGCTCAACAAACCCGACTCTTCCTGTTGCTAAAACAGTCAGGGGGCGGGTTACACCTGATTTACTTCGATCATAAATTCTACGTTTTATCTTTTGTTTGTGACGCATTTACGGTAGAAGTGCTTTTTCAACACTGAACAGCCCAAAAATTGCACTATAAAACTAGAAAAACCAGGCACAAACATTTTACTACTGTTCCGTACATAACATGTGCAAGCTAAGGGCGAAATAAGTAGGAGATTAAAGGCAAGTAAACAATGACATGTTAACCTGTGAATATATACATTCGCCCATGTCGAAGACGACATGAGCTATCAGCACTGACACTCCTTGCCAAACTAGTTCAAGCAGGCGCTAAGTTTGTGTGTGCATGTGTGTGTGTGTGTGTGTGTGTTTTGGCATGTGTATGCGTGTATGTGAGCAGAAAATTAATATATGTTTGACATGTGGAATATATTCGGTAAAAGTCTAAGTATGCTAGTAGATTGTCCTCCTCATACACACGTTACATAAATATGCGACTGTAAACCAAACATACTGATTATTCTTTTAGTACTTCGTAAATCGTTTGCATTATTTTTTACAAATTAAAATATTAATTTAGGAGCCAAAATAAATCCGAAAACATCGGCGTGCCTTTAATCGTCTCTTAATTCGCATGGTATAACTCAACCAATCACCATTTAGCTGATAAAAATTTCGGGTTCAACATATTATACGGTAGCAGTAGCAATTTGTGAAGTCGTGAACAGTCTGCTATAATCACACGTTCGATTTTTATACCAGCCGTTCTCAAAAGACGAGAGCTGTAAAAAACTCGCCCGCCGAATATACCACATTTGGAAACATTTCTTTCACCTAGTAGCACACTTCAATTTTCCCGTCATATGCAGAATACACTAGCGGCTTGTAAAATATCATACACAACCGCAAATGTAATATGTCGTATAATATAGTTTGATAAAGTTTTTGTGTTTAAAATAACAAATATTTCTTATTTCAGGTTTGATGGAGTTACCCTGCCATCGCTTCGCACATGTTATATTTTAGCATGATACTTAGGACTTTGAATTGATTTAGCCACTTTTTAATTGGGTTCTCTAGCCACTGAGCTACTGCAGCCCTACTATTGGCTGCTATAGCCCCTAACCAGCTGCGGCCCCACTATTGGGTCCTCTAGCCACTGAGCTACTGCGACCTCACTATTGGGTACTCTAGCCCCTGACCAGCTGCGGCCCAACTATTAGGTTCTCTAGCCACTAGGCTACTGAGACCCCACATTGGGTACTCTAGCCACTGACCAGCTGCGTCCCCCTTATTGGGTGCTCTAACCCCTGATCAGCTGCGGCCTCACTATTGGGTTCTCTAGCCAATGAGCTACTGCAGCCCCTTATTGGGTGCTCTAGTCCCTGACCAGTTGCGGCCCTACTATTGGGTTTTCTAGCCAATGATCTACTGCGGCCCACTATTGGGTGCTCTAGTCCCTGACCAGTTGCGGCCCTACTATTGGGTTCTCTAGCCAATGAGCTACTGCGGCCCCACTATTGTGTTCTCTACCTACTGAGTTACTGCGGCCCCACTATTGGGTTCTCTAGCCCCTGAGATTCTGTGGCACCCTTACTTGGTTCTCTAGCCACTGAGCTTCTACGGCCCCCTTATTGGGTGCTCTAGCCACTGTTTACTACGGCCCTACTTAATATATATCTATCCACTGGGTCACTGCGGCCCCACTTGGAATAACTCTAGCCACTGGGCCACTAAGGCCTTTTTGAAGGAAATGTTTATACACCATAGACAAAAAATAAATTAGAAATGACGAAATTTTAACAATGCTGTTTTTATGTAGTTATCAATCCTAAGAAAAGCTTAATCCAGTACCTATTTATATCACTGACCGTCATTTTTCCGGAAACGTTCGAGATATCTCGATGAAACAAAGACTAAGTTGGTCCTAGTGTTATTATCTATAGACTGTAAATTCGATGGCAGTACGTTCAGTGGTTTCTGAGTTAAATCCATTCGGACAAACAGAGAAACACGAAAAAAATTAACATTAGACATGGCTTAGTTATCAATTATACTAACTTATATGAAAAAAATAATTAAAAGTGAAAATTCGAAAATCACAGACAGTCAGTTCTATTTTATTTAGTACTATAGATATAGACTTGATTTATGATTATTAAAATGATCGTGTCTTTAACGTAGAAAATAGAGAAAATCTGATACAGTGAAGACACTAGCACCCACCTTGTGACGAAAATTTATGGTTGTCAAACTTTTAACATTGATCTTCCCAACCTGCATTATAAGTAACTTTAAGGCCAGGCTTCACCATGCATGGGCATATAGGGAATCAAAGGCCAAATTCGGACGAAGATCTCTCAGTAATCATTTGTGGTAGTATTTTCAACTAAATATTTTTTGTTAGAGATCTAACTCTATAAGATTTGTAAACCTTTAAAATTTTCATTTTTAAATTTCAAATGTACGTTTTTATTATTTATAAAATTCTGACATCTTATAAATAACTAAGAAATGTATTAAAATTTAAAAATTAAAATTGGAATGGTTTACAAATGTAGATGTGTTCAATCTCAACAAAAAAATCTTATTTGTCCGAATTTAGCCTTTGATTCCCTATAGCCCATGCATGATGAAGCCTGGCATTAACTCGGTTAAGCTTTGTTTTCATGAGGCGGAGGAATATCCTGAAAGCAGAACTTCACCAGGGCTTCAGGAAGGTTGGAAGTAACCGTGAATGGATTACACGACATATACTGTACGCGAGAAGCGGGCAGACCAGTCAGTGTTGCACGCGTCTGGGCAGGTGACTTGCAGAGACGCCCACACCGCGCCGGTCGAGTTGTCACCTCGTGGCTGACACACATTCTTTCCATTAGGCGGTTTAACCCCCCCCCCCCCCACGTGTACACACAACGATACTCATGCGTAAATGTCAGTGGTCGCGATGTGGCCGAACTGAGCCATTTGTATCTATCAGTATCATTGCGAAACACGTTGGCCCTGCCAGCATCGGCAACACTTGCATCGAAAATTACCGACCATTTGAAACGAACGTGACGCCGAACATATGTGACCTATAAATATGCAATGTCTAGAAAGGATATAACGAAGGCCATGTCTCGACGGTTAGTTTTCATTTTTGTCATTTACTCTGTTTCAGTTTGCAAACAGTCAATTTTCATTAATTTCAGACGTGTTGAAACGATAATGTCGTCGTAACATGCATATCGTAATGGACGTTTAATTCATGGGACAGTACTGAGGTGAAACTTGTTTGGCCTCGAATACATTTAAGATCTTAAAAGTGTTGCAGCCATGTAATATTTTGTGTGTGCTGTGCTTGTGTGTAGCATGCTTCTCGCAACCAGTGAACAACACTAACTATTCATAAACGAGGGATGCAGACTTTCTGTAAATCAGAACACTCGCAAGGAAGACGCTCAGAAAACCCGGCAATGATTCATTGCTGAGTATAGAACTGGGTATAAGTATCTATCCTTCACGTGCAACATGACCGGAATCGTGGACACACAGACTAGATTAGTTAATTGACCAAACTTAAAAATAGCATGCAAACTCACATTTATTCAATAAAAATAATATTTTCAACTAATAAAAACTTATTACACTCATTTGCAAAAAAAAAATCTATCACCTTGAGGGTGCCATCGCAGGGGCACTTAAGTAGGTACAGGCACATGTAATGATAGTATTTATATAGAAAACATCAGAATATTTTACTACACCAAACATGTATTGCATGGGATCAACATCTGTAGGATGCACATAGTATGGTATTGGACCACCCGTAGCATGGAGACAGGTGACGATATAAAGGTTGGGCGTGGAGGCATACAAACGTCGGATGTTTTCCTGAGGAAGATCCGGCAACAACTGGTGCAACTGACCCTTACTTGCCACCGGTCGAAGATGCCGTCCAATTTAGCCTCGCACATACTCGTTGGGCGAAAATTGTGGTGATCTTGCTGACCAAGAAAGCATGTTGACATTACGAAGCCAGGTCATAGATATGACATCGTTATCCTTGAATAGGCAGAACCTTCAGTAGTGTTATTTATAGAGAAGTCTCTCAAGTGACTGAAGTATTAATGACAAGGGCATATGGCAGATGAACTCCCCCACCGCAGAGCACTGCTTGTACACATCGATAGGTTGCACTGTCAAGTGCAGCTGCGGGACTTCTCCATTACACGTCTTCGAACTACTCGGTACTCCTCTCCACCAATAACGAATTTTGGACACTTGAGAAAAATGTGCAAAAAATTGCCAAAAAATTAGTGTTAGCAACACAGAAAGCCTTTATTCTAAAACTTATTAACACTTGTATGTTCATTACGCCTTACCTGCAACTCTGACCCTACAGTCATAAACATCCCCAGGAATATGAAACTCGATAGACTTTGTCCTGTCCCAAGTATCCGACATAAAAACTACTTTTTACACTTGACGAAATCATGGGAAAAATTGTTTCTTCTCGCTGGATGTTGCATATCTGTATATACCTTTGAAAAGAGCTGTAATTATTTCATTAGCTTATGTATATTTGTTTGTCATATATTTGTCTGACCCAGACCCACAGAACTTGCTTGCGTATTAAATGTTTTTGACGTGAATACGTCTTTAAATTTGCGACCATAGAGGGAGACAATCCAGAAAATCCGATGATAAAATGGGGGGATACAGTTTGGCATTGCAGCACCGAATCTAATGTCTACATTCAAAATTCAATTTAACCACTCGATTGCCAAATGAATGATCTAGAATATGTTACGTTGTGAGGACTGCGAAGCATCGCGCGCGGCTGGAAAAAAAAAGGCTTGAAGGGGGGGGGGGGGGTTGAGTTCGTTTCGCCACGTCTCATAACTTCCGCGTAGTATAACTGTTGACTAGAAGCTACGACGCTCGTTTAGGTTTCAATCGACAGCTCTCGTCAAGATCAATCGATTGCGTGTATAAAAACATTTCATGTGGCGTGGTTATGGTGAAATTGTACGAGTTTAATGTAAAACATTAAGAAAACGTATAAAAATGTCGGCCTATACTCGTCAAAAAGGCAAGTCGAAATACAGAAATCGCATATGGTTGGAAAGAGCATCTCAAAAGCAACCCAGTGATACCCATAAAAACATATGATCAAGGGAAGCGGTGCCGGGAACGTAAATAAAACATCAAGGCGCCCGAGCGCGTCAACGTAGATGACGTATTCACGCAAAACCAACGGCAGTGTCCCAAGCACAGCCCAACCTAATTTGTTTTAAAACTATTGTATTATTAGGCGTGGTTCTTTACCTGCACCTGCCACACTAGCGATGAAATCCGACTAAGTTTATTAGCGCCAAATCTAAGTGGTTCGGGGTCCACGTTGTAAGGATGTTCCCATCGTTTTTAGCATTTCTGTGCATAACCATGCGAAGTGAAATCCAAACCTTGGGCTTAACCTTTCAGTTAGCACCTCTGACACTCCGACGAGTAAGATCCGACACAGCGAAAAAGCAACGTTACGACAAAAAACATTTTTGTCACGTTGACTGCTTGATTTTGCAGCACGGCAGTTCACACGAAGGTGATAATTTCTCGGCGTCATTTACAAGGCGCTTATAGAATATCAAAGGTGGCGAGAGGAAGAAAAATTGGGAACACATGATGCTGACAAAGAGTGCAGATACGTTAATGCAAGACAGGGTATAAACGTTAATTGTTTGAATTTAATCCGGCAAGTGGTAAATAATTTTTCCCTTGTAAGATGCAGATTTTCGACTGTAGGAAATTGGATAGAACTACCGTACTTCGTCTTACATCGTTGTACATACTGTGTTGCTGCACAAGAAAAAATACAAAATCATGAACTACTGTTCGTGCGACAGTTCTGGTGTGCCGACGCTTGTAGCGTCTTGTATTTGATTGGCTGTTCGGTTATAAATGTCGTATCGTACTTGCCGAAGATGCTATTCCGGTATGGCATCCATACATATTAGGCCGTGTTCTAAGTGGCAATTTATTAATTAGTAGTTTAGTTTGGTTCAGCTGGGACACAGTTCATAGTCACTTGTTTACTGACAATGCAACTACCTTTCGATCAAAGTTGTAGTGTGCATAATATACTTCTTCAGTTCCACGAGATCCTTTGAATAAAAAATATTCACTTCTATTCGAAAAAAAATGCACGCACGCAATGTATTTTGGTTACTTTACAGTCAAACGTATAACATTCCACAAGGTGTCACTGGAATCAAATTAACGTGGGAATTATTTACTTGTCTATATACTTATTCAATTTTTCCCATGAGATCATAATTTAATATACTTGGAAGCATAGTACAAAGCCATTTACGCAGTTTAATTTGGCTGCATCAAGTTCAAAACAAATATGGTGGCGATTTTGGATTTTGTAGATTAGTACTATTTAGCGAGTTTTGTTGCACACAAAAAACTAAACACCAAGTAACCAAATACGTCACAGTTTTAGCATACTTATTGCTAACTATTTGGTAAACTTAAATTGCGCCAAGTTTCTATTTTGTGGTCACTGTATGTCGCTATGTCGTATGTTAAAATTGTTTAAATATAAATAATCACTAATAACATTGTGTCAATAAAGTGAAATTAGGAGATGGAAACTATTCTTGAATATTCTCTGAAAAAATTATTTAGCAAGAATAAACGAACTTCACAGGCCACCGATTTAAAATTAACACTTTTTTATACAACGTTAAGATATTGGACGACGTTTTATAGTTAGCTGAGAGTATTAGGCTATTATAGACCCACCAGTATTTGTGTCGAGATGTACGTATTTACAAAGACACTTATTATAAACGTATTTTTAAGTGTTCAGTTGACTCATGAACCAGCTAAAAAACATTTCCGTCGTATCGGAATATTCCTTGCTTCGAATGTAGTCATGCGAATTGCCTTTGCCAAGGCTCACCACGCGGCTAACTTGATCGCCTCAATCTGTGATTTACAGACTGCTTCAGTTATTTGGCTGTGTATAACAAAAGCGAAAAATAATAACCATATTCTGGTAAAGATTACAATAACAACCGTCCAATATCACACTAAAAATAATAAACGTAACACAACATGGTGGTTTAATTTTAAAAAATATGTATAGTTCCAGAATAATTATTCCGATCTCTTCATATTAACTGCTGCTGATAATAGATGGTGACCGAACTAACCAGTTCTCCTCAGAAAAAAAAAATTATAAAGAAATATTTCAACAGGAACTGTGCGCGCTCTCCTGCGATAAAGTAGGCAGGTCCCGCCTTTAAAGCTGGCCTTCGTTTTTGTATTCCAATCACTGGCGTGGACAGGAGGGGCATTAATTGCGAGAGTTGGGGCGCGGCCTCGTAAACACTGGCTTATCTCCACAAACACGTGACCCGAACTTGGTCCGCACCTGTCGTAATTTGTCGTCCAGTTTCTCCGCGCGACCTACTTCACGCAGAAATTTCCCGCGCCTTGCTCGTTCGCTTTATTTACTCCACTCCATGGTATTTGCTTCTGTGCATCCTCGATAGTAGTATATAAAAGTATGTTCGGGCGCAAGTGGTTCCTGGCTGAGGACTTGCCCGCCATCTTGGATGAAGACACGAGGGGGCCATTCGGTTCAGGAAAACCCTGCTCTTCGCACAGAACATAGCCAAAATCATTGAAAATGACTGTAAAACTGCCCAATTTTTGCACAAGAAACATGTTTTTCGCACAGTTTTGCACAATGAAGCTGACTTTCGCACCTCGAAAGTGTCCTTGCGCAATACAGTGGGGATGACTCCTCATTGTGATGTTTGACTCGTGTGGGACGTGGGATTTCACCACAGCATTTCCCGCTCTGGCATTCCGGTCTATGTTCTCTGGGTGCTCCCAACTATATTTTCTGTCCAACCGAAAGTGTGCGCTTCCCGCTCATGCATTCCGTGAGGAGCAGGAGACCATATTCCAAGGCACCCTGCCAGCCTCAAATCAAGTATGATCTATACTTACATATAAGCATAGTTGGATGTCATTTCCAAACCGTTTGAGATACAACTACCAAAATCATAATATAGTCATCATCCCGACAACAAACCGAGGGGTCATGTATGACCTATGTCTACTTATGAGCATAGTTTGCTATAATTTCCGAACCGTTTGAGATACAACTTCCAAAATCATAACATATACATCACCCGAGGCAATGAAAAGGA
Source organism: Dryococelus australis (assembly GCA_029891345.1). Classification (NCBI taxonomy): domain Eukaryota; kingdom Metazoa; phylum Arthropoda; class Insecta; order Phasmatodea; family Phasmatidae; genus Dryococelus; species Dryococelus australis. The sequence goes on from CM056998.1 coordinate 78,871,477, forward strand.
GCGAGGGGTCTAGTTTGACCTATAGGCATAGCTGGCTGTAATTTCCGAACCACTTGAGATAAAACTACCAAAATCATAACATAGCCATCACCCTACAGAGCGAAAAGGAGCGAGAGGTCAAGCGCACTGCCTCAGGACAAGCATGACCCAAGAGTACATATAAGCATAGTTGACTGTAAGTTCTGAACGGTGTAAGATACAACTACCAAAAGTTATAACTAGCGAACATCATGCTCCGACATTCCGATGGCAGGGTTTCCCCAGAATGCTCCCACCCACAATTCGTTCCTAGCGAAAGTGTGCCCTGTTAATCCTATCGCCAGAATCCCCACGACGAAGCCTAAAATACCTACAGTAAAGCCCCAACAGACATCACCCACAACAACGAAAAGGACCAACGTGTCAAGTACAGCCTAAGCACACTTATAACACCCCAGGCATTGTGGGGTTGGGAGAAGAAAATAACTGCATGAAACTCACTCACCAGACTTGTCTCCTTCAGGATGTGCCCAAGCTAATGACGTCCTCGACAGACATTGTGTGGGTAGGGGAAGTAAATACTAGCATGGGCCTACGCACTCACCAGACATTTCATCACCTCAGCCAATGACATTAGACATTGCATGCCAGGATTCGAATAGGTTGTATCAAATTCATACATCACCTAAGACATACAAAAGAGGCGACCTCAGGACTTGCCTAAGCCAATGACATCCTCAACAGACATTGCATGATGGAAGAAGTAAATACCCCGCATGGGTCTACGCAAACACCAAAAATGCAGGAGGAGGTGCGGGGGATCGTTCCAGCTTCCCTTGGGTTACCAGTCCGATGCCTTGACCACACGACCAACATTTCATGAGACATGTGAGAAGATAAAATAGTATATATATATGTGTATTGGCCTACACACCCGACATACATTGTAGAGTTAGAGGAAGTAAATATCTGCATTGGCCTACGCACCTACCAGACTTCGCGAGCCTTCGAGACTTGCCTATGATGTTGGAGAAGAAATACTAGTACACACCTATGAACCCACCAGACTTCCCAAGGCAGCACAATTTTTTCCTTCCGCCTACGCCGATGATGCCTTTGAGGCAGGAACGATATGCACTACACACCTATGCAAACAGAAAACATAATATAAAGGAAAAAATAATTATACGTACTTACCAATCAGAACAAGTGCAGGAGTACTGTACGATGCTAGACCAGATCAGCACAACAGAACGACCTCAACACAAAACCGAAATCATCACTCGACCACACTAGCAGCGGCCGAAGCTACCAGCGTTGAAATACCTTTAGTAAATTATGTAATGCACAGTGTCACCCATAGTGATAGCGTGCCTAAAGAATACCTTCTCACGCGACACAATATCAGTGTACAGACACCTACCTGCAACAGGATGAAAATATCCTTGGCTGTCAAGGTGGTGCTGTCATTACAGACATGGAAAGAGCTGGCAAAAGAGACAATGGGAGTGAGCAGCAAACCAAGACACCTCCAACATGGAAAGATGAACTAGTGTAATGAGGTCAACGTCGCACAGCAATCGACCGGATAAGGTAACCAACCATGCTGATGTTTGCACCACACACAGTCATCTGCTGAGACGATGTGAACTCGCATGTACTGTGAACAGTATTTAAGTGAAGATTATGTAAACACAGATGTAAGTTCGTCGGTGAGTGGAAAGCAGCTCATTATGACTACTGGGATAGTGTACTCTGCTACAGTGGTTGAAAACTTACCAGCTGTATCACCACCAACAGTATTATATCAATGTTACTATTGTAGAAATACTTTTAGTACAAGTCATAGAGCACGTCCATTGCATGTTACCATTGCATGTTCAGCTCCATGTTGTTCCACTGTAATAACTGTGATGCGGTGTTTACCCACATGGATAATCTGTATAACAAGAGATGCAAAGGAAATATTTGTCGTTCATCGGGAAGTGGGACATTCGCTAACTGCACCAGTGCCAAACAACATGAAAATAGTAACTGCAATCATCGTCTACAAGACTTACCCATGCGGCGAATCAGCATACCTTGCAAGATCACAGTTTGAATGAAGACTAAGTTGAGAGGCTAAGATGAACAAGTGTAAAGGGACCAACTTAGTAGGCTAGACAACAATCGATCTGATAAGGTAACCAACAATGCACCACATAGCCAAACTAAGACGGGCAATGCAAAACTAACATGCAGTGTGTGAAGAAGCGAGCATCCTTGTCGACGAGCATGGCGGTGGAACGCAGACCGTTAAGACTACTGCGACCGTGTACTCTGTTACAGATGGAAGCAATGGTTGAAAGCTTACCATCTATAACACCAACAACAGCAAGGCCCTCGGCGGCTCTTAACAGTGAGGTCTTGAGAACCGATGAGGGTGATGCGAGATCAGTATCAAGTGGCGCCAGAAAGAAAGGGCAAGGGAAACGGGAGATCCCAGAGAAGACCCGCCGACCAACGGCATCGTCCGGCACGATTCCCACATGCGAAAATCCGGTGACCCGGCCGAGGATTGAACCCAGTTCGCCTTGGTGGGAGGCGAGTAGGCTAATCACTCAGCCACCGTGGCCCCGCCCTCTGAAGAATCGTTACGATCTCAATCTTACCACCGCGATCACTACAGATGGAATCAATGGTTTGAAGACTCTGTAACACCACCAGCATCGGCAAGGGTCTCTGAAGAGTCGCTATGGTATCAATGTTACTACTGTGATCGTGTACTCTGCTACAATATGTCCAAAGATTACCATCTGTAACACCACCAGCATTGTCAAGGGTCTCCGAAGAGTTGCTACAAGCATTGCGATATCTATGTTATTGCTGTGGAAGCGAACAATTGGATAAGGTAACCATGCTGATGTTTGCACCACACACATCCGACAGTCTGAGAGACAACCCGAGACGAGCAACTCAAACTAGCATGCAGTGTGAACAAGCGAACATCAACAGATGTCGGTTCGTCAGTGAGCGAGGTGGTGGAACGTGGACCGTTAAGTCTGCTACGACTGTGTACACTACTACAGATGGAATCAATGGTCGAAGACATACCATCTGTAACACCACCAGCTTCTCTGAAGAGACACTACAAGCTTGTGGTGCCACTGTAATCGTGTACACTACTACAATATGAAGACAGAATTAATGGTCGAAGACTCTGTAACACCGTCAGCGTTGGCAGGGTCTCTGAAATCGTTGCAAGCATTACAGCATCAATGTGTGGAAATACTTTTAGAAAATGACACCATGCATGCCGACACGAAGGTTACCATTGCATGTTAAGCCCAGCATATAAGAACCTGTATTCACATAATAACACGTTTTGATCATCAGGAAGTGAGTGCAGCAAGACAACGGCTAACACATAGCAGTAGGTACATTTCTTAGACAGCAGGAGTTAAAAACAGATTTATTGTTGTTGGGCTTTAATCACGTGTAATAAAATCCCACTGTTACAGATATAATTTGCACATAAAAGCCAAACGACTGTAGCACTCCATGTCGGCTCAGGCCCTTGCGCATATGGGCGATAGGCCACAGGGAACGCATGCTATTGTCGTCCATATTGCTGTGTCTCGAACGTTAACAAAAATCTTGGATCCATATACTCGTTAACATTTCATTCTGTTTTTTCGAAAACGATTCCATTGGGAGTGTTTCAATTACGCGGCTTGCTTATTGATAATCAATCAACAAAATAGCATACAAATGTAGGGTTACAGATTTTATAAGATATTACTCTAGCAACCCCTATTGTATTTATGTTCAGGGAGATATGTTTACCAATGGCACTTGAAGAGGTTTGAGGTCTTTTGTCAACAAAACATATTCCACAAGTTTGTCGCTTAATCCCGCGTGATTTTGTGTACAATTGTTCCAAATCTAAATTTTTAGGGGTAAAAATATTTCTGTAACTGTAAGCCAAATGTTCTGTACATGTATCTTACGAACTTTTGCATAAGAATCTGTCTCCCAAAGTTTGTCAGTAGATTTCCGATTCTCGTGTATGTGTGTGTATATATGCTGTATGCACGTGTATATGTATGCATACATATATGAGGGCTTATTGAACACATAAAAGTTTGCATACAGTACTAATAGTGGTGAACGAAAATAGTATGAGAAAGAGAGCAGGGGGACAACAGAATCCCGGAAAGTCGCCAGGAGACCACTGGCCTGGTTTTCATGCTCTTGTCATTCCGGTAGGGGTAGGCATCTTGTAATTTCATGACCTTGGCCTTTATCCATGATGACCTTGGGATTACCTAAAATTCGAAAATAAAAGAAAAAAGCACATAGTCATAAAAAATTAGGAGAAAATTTGATGCAATCGGGTGAGACACGAGATGAACGATGACACAAATACTTACTGGTAATTTGGGCACCAGTGGTGCTTCCCAATCACTGCACTACTGAGACTCAAGGTTCTCAGGAATGCTGTGGGTTCTGTGTGTCCGTCTCACCTGTACATACATACAAACACGTAAGCAATACTAAACTTTTTACTAAACATCACTGGAAATAAACACTGAATAAAACATGTGTGGTTAGGACACTGTCACTACTGAATAAAAGAGTTCACTGTAGACTTGTTTTTATTGTCATTATGCATACCCATCAACATACCAATGAAATGATTATCTCGGTCATGACTAGCCAATTCCGCTTGGGTGCTCCCCAGCCCACAATTACTCTAGTGAACGACTAGATGGATGATCTCACCGAGGTGTGTGAAAGCACAGCCTTCACAAGAGAAGAGGGTCGGTGGCCGTTACGGTAGACTGACAGTTTTTCCCTGAAGACTGGACTCAGTGAATTACAAATGAGGACACCGTGAATTACAAATGAAACCCTTAATACATATTAACACGTGTGATTACTCTGCATCACTAACGCAAACTCGTCGGGGCTCGCCCTCCATCACATGGGTAGTGTGGTGAGATCCTATACACAGAGCCGGCTAGGACAGGAATAATTGCACCGTACACCAATTACAAAATTACATAAACCCTTGAATGATACATGAAACAAGATGGGACACGAGATGAATATTCACAATAAACACACACATGTGTGAAAACAAGTTTAAATGGCGCGGATGGTGCTGGATGAAGTTCGTAGCGGACCACGTGGTGCAGGTGAAATTGCAATATTTCTGCGTGGAAACTGCAAACTAAATTCAGACAAAATATTATTCTTGCTGAGAAAATTATTCTTGTTATGATTGCAGTGGTTACAGGTGTGTAACATGCCTGATGGCGGTAAAATCAAACATTACTGTGACCGTATGGTCAAGTACAAAAGCATCAATTTACGTGAAAAACACATTGAACCCTGAATCAAATTGACATAGAACCCTGAAATAAATTTTTCACATACGATGTTACATAAATAAGCTCTCAAAATGCAATGATGATGCATACAAAGACTTGGCATCGGTCGGCCACGTGGTTATACGTAATGTCGCCGTAAAATATTCAAACATGAAAAATACCCTCAAATACATACATAAAAACCAAGCTCTTAAAATTGCACGTAGCAATATTGCAGAAGTTACAATGAAACGCCATAAACGTAGGCGAATGGCGCCTGATTCAAGTTGCGCGGGTCGCATGACCTCTCCGACATCTTTCTCCTTCTTCTCCTTGATTAAGTTAAAAATGCCACAACGGCGCAAGAAATTAATAAAGCAGAAGCATAATGCTGGGGAAATGTCTAGCAAAACGTACGCAAGCAAAGGTTAACCGGTAAACTAAATAACTATGGAAACTTAAATCAGTGAACAAAAGTTGTAGTGCATACGTGATAGTGTCTTACCTCGCCAGCTCTCCTCGACAGACTGTCCAGATACAAGCATCGCACGGATCTACCATGGCCACCTACAGGGTTCACATAAGTGGAAGTGCTATGCATGCAGAGTAATATATTTTATATTTAAAATAAAATATCCCAAATTAAATTTAGTATTGTTTTATTTGACCTTAGGATAACAAAAAAAAAAAAAAAACCTTCGTAAAAAATTGGGGAAAACTATATTATTAATTGTGACCATCATTTGGATATCCGTAACCTTGATGCCGACCCCAGGTATACTTGAACCCAAAAAAATTAAAAAAATTTGTAAAACTCAGGAAAATTTTCTAAATATAAAAAAAAAAAAAAAAAAAAAAAAAAAAATTGTGCAAATAATTTTTTAAAGGCTTACATATGCAAGGTCCAGTGATCGATTATCGTAAAGATGGTGAACCACATATCCTATGACTGATTCATATCACTGATTATCAAACACAACACCTACAACTTACCGGTTGTGAAAATAAAGTTCTTTGCCAGCTTAAGAACAGCACACATCAAGAAATGTCTGATTCGCAACATTAGAAATTATAAATATATGTGGGAATGAAAGGGTTAATCAACCCCGTTCTTCACCATCACTTTATTAAATTGGCTATCTAGTTGACTGCATTTGTAACTTAAAGTGCTTCTTGGATTACCACCTGCCTGACCTTAAAAGATTCCTTCACACTTGCGAGCAGGACAGGGCAAGGGGAGCGACGAAGAGCAGCAAGCATGTATCATTATTTTTTGAAGTAATGATAAACCTCCTCTGCTAGTGTAATGCAAATAATAACACTAATGATGGAAACTGACTTTGTAATAACAATATTGTTGTTAATATCAATATTGTTCTAATGCATTCTGTAACATTGTTAGCTTGGTGAGACTGATAACTTTTGAATGCCAGTCAAGCATATAAAATGCAATTGAAATCCCATGTAAACAAATTATCATGAGTGGAGTATTTTTTTATAAGGACATGTTGCACAAAGACCATTCAGCGATACACCCAAGAAATTTATTGCTCTGATGGTGTATCCAAATCTCATCTGTAAAACATGTTTTTATTCCCCTCGACAATTATTTTCACTACACTATACAATTAAATACGAAGTAGCTAGAAATCGTGGAATGACTGGACTGTTCAAATCAAACTCCTTCGCATGGTCATAGGAAATAAACATATTTTATTCGGCCTGTTGAAGCGAAATATTTTTATTTTATTTTGAATTTACTGTGAATTTAGATTTTGCCAAAGTATTTAAGTATCTGAATTTTCAACTACAGTATCAGTAAAAATAATAAACCTGCTTCAAGAAAGCAACAAACCTGTACAGCATTAACATTACAGCTGTAACCCTTAATTATTTATTAAAGATATGATTTTTAAGTTAAAAAACTAAATTAAAATTTTTGTAATTATAAATTAATGAAAGTGTTCGTGTTTCAGACATATGCTTCTATCAAGATTTTATACTTGTTTGATATTACCAAATTACATTAAAATATATAATACCAATAAATATTTGAATAACATTTAGACTATGAACACATAGTTATAACCTTATATCTTACAGGCTAATTATAACACACATTTAAAATTCCCATTATATGAGGGGTCCATCCCATTTTTTTTGAAAACAGAATACTGTAACATTAAAAAAAGATAACTTTATGAATGGAATGGTACCATACTTAAAAAGATGTGTATTTTTAACTGAGAATGATTCACTTGCTTAAAAAAATATTTCAACATTGGCATTCTAACATATTTCACAGCTTACATATATACAGAATATCTCGGTTATTACCAACGAAATATTGCAGGACTTGCAGCATTAAACAAATTAAAAATAAATAAATGTGAGACTGAGCTGGGAGTTCGACGTAAGCAGGTGAGTGTTCAGAGCTGTGTTGTGTGCCCACAGAACAGATCCGAAAGATTGGGGATGCTCCTCTGAGGGAGGTGCTGGAATCTCTCGGCGGCTGGCCCGTGACAAAGAGCGACTGGCAGCCACCAACCTACTCCGTCGAGACATTGCTGGGACGGCTACGAGGGGAGTTCAACGAAGGAGTGCTCATCGAACAGTGGGTGGGACCTGATGACAAGAATTCTTCCGTGAACATCCTCCAGGTGCGGACAAAGTAAGAAGAAGAGGAATGCTTCTCTCATGAACCTTGCATGCTCTCAGATCTGTGCACACATCTACAACCGAAAGGCACTTCCATTTCCTTTTTTAACTTTTGTTGCTTAACCCAGATCTCAATTAATTTTATTTACTGACATCTTCTACTTGATGTCTAAAATAATCAAATATACAGCTTTCACATACCTCCATGGCCAAAATGGGACTGAAATTCACAATTGTACTATAATCCACACTTACCAGTTAGCAAGTAGGCACGCCAAGACCTACTGGCGAGGCTGGACAGTGAACAAATTTCCTATAAGTGGAGTCTGATTTTATGGCCTGGAATCCCCCTCCCTCCAAATCATAAATCCTTATCTTGCTGTTATCACCCATTATACAGAAGCAAAGGTAATTTTGATATGAAGTGGTTTTGTAGTATTCTATATGCAACTAAATTTGGTATAAAATAGTTTATTTGAACAATTAATCAGAAGCAATAAAACACATAATTTTATAATCATTATTTTCTAAAAAAAAAACGTTATACTTTTCAAATCTTATTGAAAGCAAAATTACTAGTGATCATGCTGTTTTCAGTATTCGTTCAACCAACCATATATATCAAAAGGTCTAAAATTATTCCAGAAAAAGTAAGTATATATGTGATTTTATTAATCTTGTACATTAAAAAAAGAATACATCATATACTAATTACTAAAATATAAAGGTAGCAGATAGGCTTAAACATTTTAAATAAATCACAACAAGCTTGGTTTCATGTTAAATGAGTAGTTTTAGTTTTTAAAGGTGATTTTTCTAGTTTTCACCTGAACAAATTCTTTCAGAAATGCTGGTGTGTCAAGTTTTGAGAACATTATTTTTCAATTGCCATTGTAGCTAAATCACACACTTGTCCTTGCAACATGGTTGACCTTAATTACCTTTTAATTATCTTACGTTTGAAAAAACTTTGTTTATCACTTACAACAGAAATTGGTAATGTTAACAGTGTGTGGAGAGAGAAATTAATAAAATTGGGAATGGTACACATGAAACTGTTCTTCATGATGTAGCTTAAGGAGGATTCTCACCCACCATCTTGGATTTATGGGATTTCTTCCATACTCTGGAAATAAAGTTTTGAATCACGTTTTTTGGAACGACAGAGCAGTGCATAGTGTATTGTCTGAGGTAAGTATTTCTTGATTACTGTTGATATTATCACCTTTGTAATCGTTCGCAAGAAATAATTTCGCATTTCGCCTTGACAGTTACCAGCTAAAAACTAATAATTTCCATTCAATAGAAGCTTTGGTGAAAAATTGATAAATACAAGATGGCGGGTGGGAATCTACCTTAACATGTATGCTAGAGAACTTCAGATGATAAGATGAGAACTTGGTGATAAAAGTTCCTGGCAGTCTTTGTCATATTTCTCACCTTCGGTGAACATATTTACTAGAGTTGCAAGCATTTAGCCTTTCAGCAAACTACTACTATCCAATCTTGAAGTTGATGAATGTCATACAGGAAAATAAAAGTAATTTTTACTAGAAGTTTCAATAAGCTCAGATTGTTGAACTAGTGATCCAATAGCTGAATCTAAGAAAAGAAAGGAAAAAATGTTCACTTGAACGACTCTTTCCCAGAAGTAACAGGCTCATCCCCCCCCCCCCCCCCCCTTCATCATAGGGCTCACAAGACCTCGTTGTTAAGGGCCGCCCAAATCTCTTCACTCACTCATCCCCCAACCCTCGTAGAAAAATTTCCTTTTATTTTTTAATGGTATTCTGCAGATAGATAAAAAGAAAGAGACTTTTTGAAGAAGTTTGCTGACAGGATTGGCTTTAAATAAGATGAGGTGTCAAGTTTACTAGCGACAAATGAATTTCAATTTAAATTGTTTTTGGCATTTCTAGCACTATTGCTTCTTCTGAAAGCATTTGTTCTTTGATCTTCACTTGCCTCATAAAAATAATTGTACACCTCTTCAATGTGGCTAATATCTAAGTGGCATGAACGTGTATATTATGCTCTCCCACCGGGTACCACCAAGATGTTTTACTGTGAGAGAGGTAATATACTTTTATAGGAAGCTCCATATGTTTGCACAAGATGATAGAAATTTCTATATCTCTTAAACAGCATTGAAGAAATTCACTGCTACAATCTGTACTAATATTTTGTAAAGAGGTAAAGTGAGTTTTTTTTTTTTTTATATGTAATGGCTAATCTTGGAAACTATGGCAATTCTTATAATTCTTTCACTGTTAGAAAGCTACATTCTTCCAGATGGACATAGGGTACGTTTAATTTTTTAAAAATCCTTCACAAATTTCAAAATTTGTAAAACAAGTCGGAGAAAAATTAGCTACTTGACTGCTTTCTAAGCATGCATCACCAAAACTACACGGCCAATTCTTATAATTCTTTCACTGTTAGAAAGCTACGTTCTTCCAGATAGACATAAGGTATGATTAATAAAAAAAAAAATCTTCAGAAATTTCAAAATTTGTAAGTCAAATTGGAGTAAAATGAGCTACTTGGCTGCTTTTTAAGCATGTTCTACCAAAACCATTACAGATAAATTGAAACACTGTTACAAGTAAATGTTGCAAGTTGTCGCAGGTAGTCATTGGTAGTTGCAGATAGTCACAAGTAGTCACATATATTCACAAGTAGTTGCAGGTAGTCGCATGTAGTCACTGGCAGTCATGGATAATCACAGGTAGTCATGTGTAGTCATGGGTAGTCACAGATAGTCACTGGTAGTTGCAGGTAGTCACAGGTTGTAGCAGGTAGTTGCAAGTAGTTGCAGGTAGTCACAGGTAAACCGGGTAGTCACTGGTAGTCGCAAGTTGTTGCAGGTAGTCGCAAGTTGTTGCAGGTAGTCACTGGTAGTAGCAAATAGTCACGGGTAGTCACAGATAGTCAAGGATAGTCATGGGTAGTCGCAAGTAGTCATAGTTAGTCATGGGTAGTCGCACATAGTCACGGGTAGTCATGGGTAGTCACAGATAGTCATGGTTAGTCACATGTAGTCACAGATAATCATGGGTAGTTGCAGGTAGTCACAGGTAGTTGCAGGTTGTTTCAAGTTGTCACAGGTAGTCATGAGTAGTTGCAGGTAGTCATGGGTAGTCACAGGTAGTTGTAGGTATTCATGGGTAGTCATATATATAGGTATGTATTCCATTAACTCCATAAAACCTGAGTGAAGCGATGGCGGACTGTTAGTTAAAGATAAAGCAGAAGTATTCATTACTAACTTTAGTGAATGACTACCACTTGGCACAAACAGTGCATGAGGGTTCAACAAATCAAGGATTCGTTTTAAAATCCTACATGGTTTCCCTTTATGTTTGACCTATTGTCATTACTTTCTATGTGTCCCTCTCACAATGAAATTACCTAATGCAAAAGTTTTCCATCCAGTTCTAAATCAGCAATAAGTGCAGGCCTATTAATTTGTACCAATTTTTTCCCCTTCAAGTTCTGCTAGCTGTGATACTGCAGTTCCTTGTGGTGGCTTGTTGAAGCAATATAAAAATACAAATAAAAATCAACTTTTAACAAACAAATGAAATGAAAGTACAAAACATTAAAATAAATCACTACAAATGTCAAAAGAATGAAACATTTCATGTCTACAGGTTATACCAGTAATGAACTTCTGGAATTTGAAGCTAGAGTCTTCTCCAGTAAGTGAAAATTCTTGAGGTTTTAAATTCTCCAAATGTAAAGAAAATAAAAAAAAAAAACATGAAAAAATTTAGCTTGTTGCTAATTCCTTTTATCCACCTTTAATTTTCTTTTTGTATAGAATGCTGGATAGTTCATTTTTTCTGAAATGTTTTGAACTTTATACATTACTGTGCTCAAAATATACGATGTTTCCAGTGAAACTAACCATCCCTCCTGGTGGACCGACTCCTTATATAAGGGTATTTCAGGAGAATTTCTTTCTTGGTTACTTTAAAATCCTCAAAGCAAATGCTAAATGGTTCAAGTTGTTGAAGTACTACCAAGAACGTTGAAAATTTTGACCTGCCATGTTGTTCTTAAAATACGTTTAAAAAAAACTATAAACTGTTTTGTATTCTCACAGCTACATCCATACCATACCAATTCTTCTGTCACTGTAATTTAAGCATGGCAGTACATACTTGATCTCTATTTGTGACCCAGTTCAGTTACAGAAATCCTGCCGACACATCCATGCCCCAGCGGGGGCAAAGGGGAGTCACAGTAGTCTATTAATCCATTTGCCTGAAGATAGATGCTAGTGGGGAAACTATCCACATTTGATCCTGAAAGAAAAAGTTTCTTAGTGCTGCACATTTGAAGTACCAAGTAGAGTGTGCTTGAGCCTTGTCGCAATTCCAAACCATCACTTCAGTTAGCCTTACACACTAACCTTTTATCAAGTACTTCCTTACTTCTGTTCTTTGTGTTCTCCGCCTAAGCCGTAGTGACTGGAAGCGAAAAGTTTCTCAGAGTACAGCAGCTGTAGCGCCAAGCTGTGCATGCCTGAGCATCATTGTGATCCCGTTCCAGACACAGCCAAGCTACCACCAGCATCATACGCACAGTTCCAATCACTGGGTCCTCTTTAGGAACCCAAGAAACCGTTCTAAGGGAATACATTATCCTGCCCTCCTTCCTCATGACATACTTCGGTGCCTATCTCCTTGTCCATCTGGTTTCGTCTATGGCCAATAAATTAAAATCAGGTACCTGACTTAGCCAGTAAGTCACAATCAGGTAGTTAAAACCTAGTACCATAACACACTATAAACCTTAATAGGCTTAGTGTAGTCTGAAACCCTTCTACCATAGGTCTCAACTGTATCTAGAGGTGTCAGGGTTATATCTCATTCCCCTGCACCAGTAGCACTCTGTTATAAGTCTTGTAATGCATCAAAGTCTGGATCAAAGTACGTATATCTAGATAAAAAATATTTTAATAAAGTAGCTTTCTGCAGACACTACTGCTACTAACATTTGGATTCTTGACGGCCACAGTCACATGGCCAGTGGAATAGTGACAGTGCCAAACCTCCAGCATGACTCAATAAAGTTAGCATTCAAGAGATACAGTCTCTCCTATTCATGAGGGCCCATTGCTTTTATTCTCCAGGCATAACTGTGTGGTGTAAAACTCAAACCTATATTTATCACTACTGATATTCTACAACAGTTCTCTTGTAGTATGTCAAAACTCTAGAGAAAACTACGGCATTTAATATTTTACATAAATGTATGAATTAGATACAAATACAACTTTTTCAGCTTATGCTAGCCTCACGTTTCGAAAACTAATTGGCACTTAAAACATACAATGGCTTGACTTTCCATATAACTAGTTGAGTTACTGTTATGCTGGCACTTACTGGAATGAGGTGAGCAGCAAGTAGGTTGCTATCTTAGTTGTATGGTTTCGGTGTTGATGACTCTGTGCTCTGTGTAAAATGGCATGTGAATGATTCTGCGAAGTTTGTGAATAAAAACCCAATACATGTACATTGAAATTGATGTTTATAATTATTTACAACATAAGTTTTCTGGATTTTTTAAAATTATGTACAATGTTTAGTAATTTTTTAAACATGGCACTGTGACAATCACTAATATCTTTACAAATATCATAGTTAATATAGTAGTTTAACATTACTAACCTCCAGTTTAGATAAGCTACCACAGTGACTAAATTAACAGGCAGCAACCCTCTGACAAAGGAGTATAAGATTCAATTCCAGGAACTAGCAATATTGACATCACACACCCTTGTCCAATGAGTACCAGATTTTTTCTTGGGTTCAAGGGTAGGCAGAGAGTGACTGCCCTCATAGTGATGATGAAGTGTGTGTGTGTGTGTGTGTGCGCGCCTCTCTCTCTCTCTCTCTCTCTCTCTCTCTCTCTCTCTCTCTCTCTCTCTCTCTCTCTCTCTCTCTCTCTCTCTCTCTCTTTCTCTATCTCTCTCTCTCCCTATCTCTCTATCTATCTATCTCTCTATCTATCTATCTCTCTATCTATCTCTCTCTATCTCTCTGTCTCTCTCTATCTCTCTCTATCTCTCTCTATCTATATATATATATATATATATATATATATATATATATATATATATATATATATATATATATATATATATATATATATATATATATATATATATATATATATATATATATATATATATATATATATATATATATCTCTCTCTCTCTCTATCTCTATATATCTCTCTATATATCTCTATCTCTCTCTATCTATATATATATATCTCTCTTACACACACGCATGCACGCACATGCGCACACACGCACATGCGCGCATGCATGCACGCACACACATGTGCGTGCACACGCACACGCGCACACACGCGCACACACACACACTCTCTCTCTCTCTCTGTTGTATACAGGCCTTCAAGGAATATCTGCTGTATACCTTTGAATTTTGCTTTGTATCTAATATTTTACTTTCATCGTAACTATCTTTCTTTTGTTAAGGCATATAATGAAATTTGAAGTTTTTCTGTAGCTGTCTGTGTTTAACTGTCTTCAGTACTCAATCATCCAATCATCTCAGAAATTATTAAAATATACTTGCTACATAAAATTTTTTTAAATAATAGGCCTTAGTGCCTAATTTAATTGTTGTAAAAAAATACTTATGTATCATTTCTCTATCTTCAGCAGGTTGGCTAGCAAATAAAAATACATAAAGAAAACAAAGTACACTGCTTACTGGATAACAGAAAAATCACTAAGAAGTTGAGTTAAAAATTAAAGAATGAGTAATGCCAAATAAAGTACCTTATTTCCCAATCTCTAACACATCCCCTACTTGATACAGGAAATTTTAGAGATTATCTTCACTAGTACTATTTGTAATGAGTTCTTTGAGAAATAGGCAACATGTGCATGAATACGTAGATATAACCTGCAGAAGCAAAACTCATGGTTAACATCATCCGCAGTAGCCAAACCAGCAGTAGACATTACCCACAGCAGCCAATCCCGCAGGTATTCTCTGCAGGTGAATAGGGGGGAAAAAAGTAGAGAAACTGAGCATAAACTGTGAAATTCTTACACACCATTCGAGAACAGATGGGGAAGAAGCCATAAAAGAAGTTAACGTAAGCAAAAAAAATTTTTGAAAAATGCCACCCCAAAATTTTTAAAATATGAAAAATGTGCAAAGGTCAGCTGAAACCTTTTAGGAGATATAGCAGTTTTCAATTTGACAAAAACGTATGGTTAAGATGTGGTCAACAGTACACCATTAAGTAATGAGAAAATGATTAGGTACGTGATAAATTGGAATGCTATAGGTAAAATTGTTTCAGAAATATCAGAAATCAAAAATTGACCCACCTCAAAAACTTGAAATTTTCGAAAATCCCAAGTCTGTGACAAATTCATCCTTAAAAAATGCTTTTGTGCCAAATTTCAAGTTCTTAGGCCAAAACGCTTGAAAACAGCATGCAATCAAATGTAGGAAGCAGCAAAACATCCCCACACCTTAATGCTATTTCCACTTATGGTTTAGGGTGGGTTCTTCCTTTGGTTGAAGAAAGGTTAAAGAAAAAGGAAGGAGAAAATTTTTAAAACAAATTTGACACCACACAAAAATTGTTAAGGATAAGGTAAGAACATGCATCAAAAGTAGTGGTTTTTCAAAGCAGAATCTTCAGTACGCAAGAGAAATAAAAATGAAACCACTTTAAAGGAGGAGAAAAGAAGGAAAAATGAGCAAAAACTAGGAAATTTTTACACTGTACTCGAGAATGGATGGGGGAAAACCCACAAAAAAGTTTTGGTGAGCAAAATGCAAATTTTGAAAAATCTCACCCCTCCACCTTAACAGCTTAAAGATTTTGGGCCCATGAGTGTGACTACTGAGTACCATCACTGTAGCTCAAACCAGTTAGGAAGAAAAGTGATTTGAAATTTGATCCATCTTAAAATCATACAGTTAAGGCTAGATCGACAGTACACCGTGAGATGATGTAAACTGATGGGCTTAATAATAATGCCAAATTGGAACTGTGTAGGTCAAACCACATCTGAGATATTGGGAATCAAATAACTGGCTCCCATTAAAAACTCAAAATTTTACAAATTCCTTAAGGTGGGCACAACTCCTCCATAAAAGATGTCCAAACATCAACTTGCAAGTTCCTAGCAAGTACAGAATAGAATTGAAATGCGAACAAAAATCTGAAGCAGCAAAAGGTAGCCAAAGTCAAATGATTTTCTCCGAGGTGGAGGGGAGTGGGATGGGAGGGGTGGGGGTGGAAAGGAGGATGCGGATGGGTACTAGGGGGAGGGGAGAGGTTGCATCTCCCCAACAGATTAAGGGTAAGGGGGGAATCGAAACCAGAAGACCAAAAGCAGCAATTTTTCAAAGCATCAGTTTTAGTTACCCACAGGGGGCACAAAAAAATGGAACCACATTAAAGAAGGGAAAAAAAATGAGGAAAACTGAGTGTAAATTGGGAAATATTTAACGCAGCACTCGAGAATGGAAAGAACTCAAAAGATGTTCAGCCTCAAACCAGCAAAAAATAAATTTTCAGAGGTGCTTTCCATTTTAAAGACTTAAAGATTTCACACCTCTGAACATGTCTACTGAGTCTTGCCACTGGTTCTTAAACCCTTATTGAGATATAAAAATTTTAAATTAAAACCCTTGCTTAAAATCATACAATTAAGGTGACGGCAATAGTACACCCTTGGGTGATAGGAACTGATAGGCTTAAACAGTGTGTAATATTGTAATGTTATAGATTGCACTATATCAGAGATATTGGCAATCAAAAATAAACCCAACCCTTAAAAACTAAAAATTTTCATAATTCGACAAGCTGGATAAAACTCCCCCTTAGAGCATGCATCAAATGCCAGTCAAATCAGTGATGTAATCTGTCAGGGTTCGAAGGATTGTGCAGGCATTAATACACATGTATCATTTCTGACCAAACAATACAGTAAAGGAGATAAAATGTTAACGAAAGGCCCAAGTGTTCAACATTATTCGAAAATTGATTGATAATTCTATAAAAACTGCATTAAAAATGTAATTTCCCTAGCATTTGGAAATGGCTTTAAAGATAAGCATTGTGCATAAATCTCGATTCCGTCCTAATAGAACCAACCTTCCCTTATTAACAAGAAACTCTGTCGCTTTGTCCTCCATTTTCACCCTGGAAAATTTCAAGAAATCGTTAGAGAACGAGCGCACTGCACACACTTGTAGCATATTGGAGGTGCACAGAAATGCTGTAAGATGATGACTTGAAGTGACTTACCGGTTGGTAAGGTACTCGGGACTGCTAAACTAATATTATTCTTCACTTTTTACTCCAATTTATGGCATGAGCATATGCACACACACACACCCATGCATGCACTTTTGCATGCACAGAGAGAGAGAGAGAAAGAGAGTGTGTGTGTGTGAGTGTGTGCGTGAGTGTGTGTGTGAAGAGTGTGTGTGTGAGAGTGTGTGTGTTATACAGCAGCAAGAACAAGGCGAAAATAGTGTGTGAATGAAAATCAGAAGCAGCAAAATGTACCCCTTGTGTCAAGGGGTTCAGGAGGGTTGGCGATAGAAAGAGGAAGGATGGGAATAGGTATTGAGGGGATGGTGTTCCCCAACACTTGGAAGGGGGCTGCTGCACAACCCCAAATTTTGCATTTTTTTTTTAAGTGACAAACTTTTGTTCTTCATTAATATATTATAGATACCAAAGACAAATATCTCAGGCAGAAATGATGGTAATATACATTCTATTTTAATCATGGAAAAAATCAGCTTGTTGCATTTTTAACTGCATGGCTTTCCTTTGCTATTTCATTCTATATTATTATGTTATACGCATAAAAATTATGAGGAATATTTTTTAAAATTATTCTTTTGCTATGCCATTATTTACGTCTTGACAAATATGTCTTACTCTATTGAAAGCTAATTCTGTCGGTTCCCTTGTCTAGACTTGTTACAGTTTGCCATTACTAACAGTTTCTCTTTTGCCTACATTACATGACACTGAAATGGTACAACTGCAGGTGAAGTGGGTTCTAGGTAAATATTTTTTTGTACTACTTTAACACTTGGGACAAAACGAAACGTATAATCTGATCCAGTACCTCTTAAAAATTTTTTTTTACAAGCATTGAAAAGTGTTCTGAGATCTTAAAATGTGCTGCTGTTACTGCCATGTTCAACATAGTATAAAATCAGGGACACCTGCATTTCATAAAACTAAAAAAATGGAAAAAAATGCAGTTATTTCTTGAAGTACACATTGATGCATGCCACTCTAGTAAGTTAAAGACGTCACTGTCAATGTGGTTTTGGATGTACAAGGTCAGTCACGGTAGGTGTATAACTAGTGTCACTTAATTTTGTTTAGGTACCTTGCTCGAGACCAATACTGGTTGTGTGGATTGGCGACTCCATACAAAATCGGGCATAGAGGACATTGCAATGTGTTATACAGGGACACTTACACTTTTTGGTAGACCAGACTTACCAGGATGCATAGGTACTTTTTTGTCCAGCATAGCTGATGGGATTTGTTGGTTGGTGCTAACACCAACTGCTGATGAGCCAGTGGCCATTCCTACATGATGTGGGTGGCTGTGAGTCCTGGTCCAACTAGCTGATTGGTCGCTCCAGAACAGCAAGTTAGCTATAGTGTACCTGGTTTCAGTGCTGGCCACTAGGGCACTGACGACGGGGTGATAGCTGCCGGTGAATTTGGTGTGGGTTGTGAAAAAAGAAGGGGAGGGTACTGGGGAGTGATGCCCCTCCAGTCAGTGGGCGGCTTGAGCTCGATCCCATTGGTCTTCTCTGCTAAGTGCAGAAGGTTCAGAGGTGCACGCTTGTTTGGCGGCGATAAACGCTGTCTATTGCTTCTCCCTCGGAGTCCCACTCCACTTACCAAAAGGCAAAGAGATTGATTTGATACTTAAATATATCTACGTTCGGTTAAGCAGGCAACATAATCCTAGCTGCATGTACTTCCAACAGTATTTGACAGCCGGTTAAAGCACCCCTTGCTCCTACAGCCCTGCACCGCCGGTGCACAGACCTAGAGCGTGGATTACGGCCGCCTTCCAACAGCTGTAGGGTGTGGGTCACCCTAACAGTCAGGTCTTCAGGTTCAGGCGAATACTCCTTCTGGCAATGTCGGTGCAGTGCAAGTAGTATGACCTGGGCTGACTATCTCACCCTTATAGGATTGAGTACCTAGTGGTCAGGGCTCTACATTTCTATACACCAGTGTGTACAGAATGGGTGGACATTGAAGGTATGTGTGTATTGACGTATGGACCTCCAGAAGGAGGTCTGCAGTCCTACTCTATGGTTCGTTAAGTATGACATCACCCAGTCCCCTGCTTACTCTAAACGAGGATATAGTTTCGAATAATCGGTACTGGATTATCTATAAAATAAACACTCTCAGGATAGGAACAAATACGTATTTACTACGTAGTAAAAAAATGTGGGATTCGTACTACCTCCTAACCAAACAAAACGTGAACAGAAGTATCGTACGGTAAGACAGGTGAAGGTGACCTGTTCCTAGTCTAAATAAGGTAGAGAGGGACTTGGATGGCTATGAAAATAACTCTACCGCAGCTATTCTATCTTGGGGTGTCTAGAAGAGACAGGGGCCACAACCAAAAGGGCAGTGGGTGTGGTTACCACTACCAGAAAGTAGTGGTGGTTGTTGAACCAGTAGGAACGACAACAGAGAGTGTGGTGTCCACGTCTGCAAGCTTACTGTTAAAAGAGCGTCTTATTATGGTAGAAGCCTTTGAAGCTGCTGGTAACTGTTGGCACTGGCCTCTGGAGCCCCTGGTAGAAGGTGGTAGCAGCCGCTGGAGCTGCTGGTGAAGACCTTGGAGTCTTGTAGTGCATCGTGAGGTCCTGGCTAGCAGTAGGGAGCCCTAGCAAAGTGTTGAGGCAAACTACTGGAGAAAGAATAACTTCTATCTTCAGCCATGCACCCTCTTTTATAGTGCTCTCGGCCTGGGCTAGTGATGCCTGTGGGAGCGGAGGTAAAACCCCTGTGATCGGCTTCCTTAGTTTAGGGTGCCTCATGACAGGTTGGGGGGGGGGGGGTGCTCGTGGTAGAGTTTTGGGCACTTCATGATAGTTTGCCCTGTGAGTCATCCCTGGTTCTTTCATCATACATCGAGAGTTTGGCGTGTTTCTTGACCATTTGGAATATGTTTATGTGTCTGTAATCACTCACTAGGCTGGAAGCGATCCTGTATGAACTCGTGAATAAACCTGATGTGTTTAACCTTTCCTCAGGTTAAGTAGAAATACGTTAGTAGTGAGGCATGGTTGGGTCTAGATCACTTACAATGCCACGTGTCTGTAACTGTTCCTCCCATGGGGAAATCCTGTAGCTATATGTGGTTCCTTGTTGGTTCACATATAATTACATTGGTTGATGAGGCGTAGTCGTTTAGTATATATCAAGAAAGCGGCCTGCGTCAACATATACAATCAGATTTTTCCATTAGTAACTTCAGTTATACCAGGCACAGAACTTCTTGCCCACTCGGTATCAGCCTATCAGGGAGCATTATCAAGTCCTGTTACCACATCTATCAAGTGGGTGTCATGTATAGTACGAATGTTATGAAATCTGAATTGTAGTAATGTAAATTACAATTACATGCATAAGGAAACATTTGAATATAGTAAGAAGAGAAATTGATAAACATTATACGTGATATATTCGCGAATTTATAAACTCTTTCAGCAGACGAACACCTAAAATTTTAAGTTTGTAGTAAAAATGATTTGACACTTAAATTTACAGACTAGCAACAGCTATTAAACATAAATATAATAATCATTGTTTACTTACAATCGTGCATAAGCATAGAAAAAATAATTCAACTTTATTGATGTAGCTTATAATGGTAGCACAAGCTCCTCCTCGCTGTCCGTGAATATACATTACGTCATTCCTTTCCATTACTAACTTCCTTCCGTCATTCAATTTCTAAAAAGAAAAATTTTAACGATTTTTTTTAAGGAACTTGTTGAAACCATCACGTATAGCTTCCATAATTTGTTTTGGTGCCAGGATTTTCCCCCCAATCGTAAAATTATAACACAGTTCTCCGAAAATATTCTTTGGTATTCGTCGAAGAGTGTAACATGTTTCCTGACCTATTTGTGACACAAATATTGTCTTTGACATAGATGCACTGCATATTCATCGCAGTGTATGTTCACCAACATCACACGTCCTCACTGTCAAACTGCTAATTTTGTTTAAAATTTATACTTCCCCAAAATTCTTAGTTTAATAATTCAGTTAAAAACTTAATGGACACTAACAATTATAGATCAACATCGTTTGTAAACTGCTTCCTTTTTGAGACTACTGGTGATAGCACAATGTTTACTTAATGCCATAATTCCAGTGAAAACTTTACATGCAAGCAACTGAAAAACGATGAGAAACGTTCAAAGCCCTTTGTGGAACTGAAGCTACAGAACAGAGTAGACACCTAACACTGGGCGGAATGAGGAAGCTGTGCTATATATTATCTTGTGTCGACTAAGCACAATTCAGAATTCGTTATCACCTGCTTTCAAAGAAAGGGAGGCACATTTAGATATATCTACAAAATATGGTTCCCTGTAAAGGGAATATGTAGGAATATTCTCTATTCTCAAATATAATTGTGAGTTTATGCCAACTGTCATGCTTACTCTTTACTACTGTAAAACACAAACAACTAGAGATCCGGACTTGGGATTTTAACTTACTTACTAAGCAAAATGAGCCTCTTGCAAAAAGTGACCTAATTTTAATGAAATATTTCACGACTTTATAAGCATATCTGAGAAACATGTTGCTCGATTCGCTGTGGTTATGGAAACACTGTAAACTAGACAATAGTGCACAGCCATGATAAGTTACTGGCACCAGCTGGTGGGAGGAGCATGTCAGATCGCCTGACCTTCAGCGGCCAAGAAGTTCTGTGGCTAGTATAATTGCTGGAAAATAATTTACAATAGTGAAAAAAATTGTTATAAAATACTGTACTAGTACCTTACAATCTGATTAAGTACAAATGATAAACTGCATAGAATACAGACAACTTAATACAGAAAAAAATACAATCATAATTTATAAATGGGTATGCCAATTGTAGCTGAACTTAGATTTGGCAACTTTACAAACTTAAGTTGCAAATACACAGAGCTTCATGGTGGGGCACTGGAAGCCATTCAACAAGCAGGAGTATTGTAAACAGTGAAGCTTAGCACTTTAACAATACCTCCTTTTAATTGAGACAAAAAATTATTTGTGAAAGATTTGATATTTTCCTGAATTTTCACTGTTGATGTAAATACCTTTATTTTTTGAGTTATCCAAGTCATAAGTTACCATGTTTCAGTGTACAATCAACAAATTTGAAGGGGAATACTACTCACATGTTGCAGTAGCTCTTGAGTTGTGACAGCTTGTTCTGCAGTTGGATCAGATGCAGTTGGCGCTACCCGGTCGCGACTACTACCTGAAAGTGAGCTCGAGGGCGACCTCAAGGCATACCACAAGTACATGACGCAGGTGGCTGTACTACTGGGTGCAAATGCAACAACCGCAGCTGATGAACTGCGGCACGTCATCATGTTTGAGAAGGAATTGGCAAATGTAAGCATGCCTTGTAACAACAGCACACAAATATTTTGAAATTTTTCTAAGTGTAGAATGAATAAATCAAATTTAGTTTTTTCATCATGTTATTAGAAGAGTATCCTGTATCAGTTTTTGTGCTTAACTATTCTCTCTCACAAATTGTGTCCACACACTTATAAATAATATATTATCAAATGAGCGGTTGTACTTATTTATGCAAAATCCTTTTCAGAATGTTAAAAAGCATCCCCAAAATCAATTCCAGGGTACATTTACATTGCACATGAGAGATTGTTTCATGGATATTGTTTAAACCTTCCCACTACTACACATCTTTGTCCTCTTAAGCTTGCATTTCTCACTGTATGCTGATTCTTGACATTGCAGGCCTCCTTGCCAGAGGCAGATCGCCATGACACGAGTGCTATATACCGTAAGCTGCGGCTGTATGAGCTGCAGAAGGAGGTGCCACAGTTGAACTGGCTTGAGTACCTAAAGGCATTTCTCGACACAGATATAGATAATGGAGAACCAGTAGTCAGCTATGCAATGCAGTACTTTGTCGAGATGGGCCGCATCATTCAGAGGACAGATAGACGGTGGGTTGAGCACATTTTGTGCATAAAATGATACCCAAAAAATTCTTTGTGATTTTGAAAATATCTTCCGGTCATTTAGGGAAGCTCAAATAAGGATGTTGCTACACACACACACAAAAGTTTAATAAGAAAATTTTGTAAATCTCAGGTGTTTTCGAGCCATTACTCCTGATACTAAAAGATCTTGGAGAATGTTTTAGCAAGGAAAAGTTTCTGAAAATACAAAGAATACAATTTATATATTTTTTTGTCTATAAAACATGAATTTATATCAGTCTACTGAACTGCTCCTTACTGTTCCTGTATAATTTATCAGATAAGCTGAAGAAACAGTGATCAAAAATAAAATTACATCAGGGATTGAAAAAAAATGTTCTATATAGATGTGGACGATTTTTTTTTTTACACTGATTAGTTTGTACATACAGTTAAAATCATTTCCAGCAATGCAACTTTCTGTTACACACTTTATTGTTCCTTAATTACGTAAACATCACGGTTACTGCATTTGTATCACATATGTAAGAAAAACAAGAAATGAATTAACCCATAATCTAATTTCAACCAACATGTTAATACACATAGAAATAAATACACGTGAGGATAATCCAGAAAGTAGCAATAATTTTCTAAAATAACTTTAAATGACTGTAATAGACAAGATATAAGTTTAAATGTAAAGTAGGGAAATACTGATTTAAACTTTGTTGCTGCCAGTCCATACAGTCAGTTTTTCATTACATTCTTTGTCATGATTACTTCCAAAATGTTTGCCATCCCCAAACTCTTAAGTTTCGAGAAGCGGGGGAAATCACATGGATCATTGTTTGGACTATAAAGTGGGTGATCAAGAATCTTCTATGTAATCTCATCCAGCAAGTTTTAGGTTACACTAACATTAAGAAGCAGAATGCTGTGTTACAGTATTTTATTAATGTACTGTATTCTATAACTTTCCCAATGTGGATAACATCCCACTGTAACTCATCAGGTGTTAGTTGTGTACCTTTGAAAACACTTATTTAAAAACTGTCATGCCAGTATGACGTTTGCGTCTTATTTGTTTGTGGAAGTTATTGTTGATGGCAAGATTTGTACAGTATTTCTTTCCTAAGTCACTTTCTCTGTACAGAGTAATTCATAACTACGTGATGTGGCGCCTAGTGATGAATATAATGCCACACATGATTGACGAATACCAGCAGAAGAGTGTTGACTTCAAAAAGATTCTCATGGGCATTCTGAGTGAAAGAAACAGGTGGAGCCAGTGTGTGGAATGGACCAATAAGAAGTTGGGCATGGCAGTGGGAGCACTGTTCATTCGAGACAACTTCAACCAGGAAAGCAAGGTAAAGACAGCTGTTCGTTTTTGATCATTTAAAAATCTTTATAAGAACTTTTCAGTGAAATATACAAAATTTTCATATTCTAAATGGTACAAATTTCATGTTGTTATAAGACACTGTTGGATTTTACATTTAATATTTAGCAGCAGGAATGAATCATAGCTCTGTCCTATCATTAGCTGCCAATCACCTCTAGCCATCAACCTCTGGCAGTCAACCAAAAAAATTTCATTCTCACATCTCCTGGCCTTCATTCAGAACAATAAAATGCACACACTAACCAAAACATTAGCTTTTAACTACATGCCATTCGCAGAAATTCATACTTAGTAGAAAACACCAGTAAAGCAAAACTGTGTTTTAAATCATAAAAGTCATATTACAAATCAAGCCTCCTTTTGGACCCCACACTTTATCCTGGATATCTTGGTTCCTTTACTCCTAAATCTATAGAAGTATTGCTCATGTTTGGGAAACCCTTGAAATAAAGTTCTGTAGGACTGCTGCTTTCTTCCTATTAATAATATTTGTCAGAAACATTTAAAACACACTGTCCTCAGTATCCTCTTATTTTACAAAATACAAAAATCCTTTCCAATCATTGATCTTGCTGGTCTACGTTCCTTCACTGACCTTGTTATCAGCTTTTTTCCATTCACTAACTTCGCTCCCCTCCCTACCTATGCAATGGTGCACACTGCAAATCTGATCAAGATAGTAAAAATTGCTACCCCCAGTCCTTTGATCTTGTATGTGAGAGTCTAGTTTTTCAACCACGAAACCTTTGGCCCACTTGACGTGCTCATGTAAGTAGACTCTGTAGCCAACTTCACTACCCACACTGAAGTTCACATCACAATGAGTATGATAAGCAGGCAACTGCAGCTGCCGAGCTATCATGTTAAGAGACACTGTTAGTAGTAACAGCTCTCTGCCAAACATCAAAGTGCTGGACCTGTCACAGAATGAGAAGTAATATAACAGATCATGAGAAACCTAAGAAAAGCTTCTGTTGCTACCGCCACCTTGCAATACACAAGAACTTTGAATTTTTTCTTGACAGTTTCAAACTTATTTTCAGCCAGGCCATTAATTGCTGTACGGTGAGGTGGGGAAGGGGTTTGTTTGATTGCATTTAGTTCACACAAATGATCAAACTGCATCAACAAGAACAAGAGTCTCAGGGTGAAACAAAAGCTGATCAGCAATTCCAAGAGTTGCAAACAACCAGTACAGCTATCTAATGACTTTTCATGAACTGATGCTAGAGAGTTCACAAAATTCTGCCATTTGGAAAACTTGTTGGCATTTTTCTTGTTCAAGTTGACGCGTGTCCTGTTAGCTAAGGATGGATCACGGTCATGTGGCTTTGGTTGCACTTCGGCCGGTTTTGCTTACTGGCATTTATGGTTGGATATAGTAGCTGGGCACGTGGCCTTACGTGAAGGAACAAAGTTCTAGATGTTGCAATTGACAAGTCCCTTGGATTGGTCTGCCCTATGGCTGGTGGTGTGACTAGTTACCGTAGATGACTGGCAGGAGGTGCTAGCGGTAGCAGGCTTACTAACGTTGTGAGTGCGAGGACTAGCTGGGTATAGTTGATTGACCCAATCGTTCTCCGCCCAGGTTGCAGCGGGGGCCCAAGGTATAGCAACGCAAAAACTACCATTCCACCTGGTAGCTGCTGAGCTCCAGAAGTTGGCGTTTGAGATGCCAAGGCGTTCCTCAGTCCGTTTAATTAACCCATACACAACTGGGTGGCAGGCAGGATGGGTGCGAAGCGGTGATGACGAGAAAGTAGCTGGATCACCTACTGTAGACGTAGGTCGTTCTAATGATCTGAGCAAAGCAGCACAATCTCGTTCGGCTGTGAGGGGGACGGAACCAGCCGGCTACTTGGCAGCAAGGCACGCAACTCTTTGCTCCTCCCTCCCCTTAAACGGCATAGAGCGGGTTAGCTGCTGAGAACTATGAATCGAGCACTACGGACACGAGTAGCCCTAGAATAGTGTTGCCCAGTAGTGGTTTAGTAGCACGAGCCCGGTGCTTCAGAAGGCCCCCCCCCCCCCCCCCCACCTTAGCGGGCAAACCAGAAGCATTGAAGCCGTGTGGGCTGCCAGGAGTATTACTGGGTGTGCGATCCCAACCAAGACCAGGCCGTAGCACCTAAGCAGATACCCCCGCCAGCACCCAGGTGCTCTGGTAGGGATATAACTCAGGCGTACTGTCTCTCCCTGGGTGGAAAGTGTTGCTAGTGATCAGGGCTCTTCTATTCTACTCTTCCAGTACTTGTATACTTGGCAGGAAAAAATAGATGGCCATCTAATATGTGTGTATTGCAACTGGTGCCACCTGAGGGGAAGTCTCCACTTGTAGCTAGTTCGTAGTAATAATTTCCTATTCCAGTCCACGATACTCGACTCGCAGTTCTCCCAGCAGTTGGTTGCAAAGTACTCTATAAATGAGACTCAAAGTTAAAAGAAACAAAGCAGTGTTTATTAAGAGCTTAGTAAACACGGTGACGCGTGCTCTCCTACCAAGAAGACCGGTGGCTGGAAGTAAACCTACGGTAGCCAGGTGTAGGTGACCTGGTCCTAGGCTAATTGGGAAGTGAAATTAAACTGTCAAAAATTGCTTACTACAAATCTAACTAATCGGGGTGTCTGTAGGAGACAAAGCAAGTGTGGTATGTCTGTTAGCTACAGAAAGCTTCTGGTAGCTATTGGTGATTGGTGTCGCTGGAGCATCTGGTCACAGGTGCTGCAGAGCTCTGATGGCAACATCAATATAAGCAGCCCCTGGTGGCTGCTGAAGAGTGTTGAGCAGTTGGTGGCAGCCTCTGAGAGGGCTGCTGAAGATATAACAGTGGTCGGAGGGCTCCAGCACTAGACATGGCAGAGCGAGCTCGAAGACTGAAGAAGAGCAACTGGTGAAATCAGCCGTGCACGGGCTTATATAGTCAGGGTAGCGCGTGTTACGGCAGCCGCGGGGGAGGGCATATGACGTCCCTCTGCTGCAAGGCGGGAGTGGGGGTAGCACCATCTGATCATTTCTCGGCCTTTGCGTATTCTCGGTGGCGCTCGGGCATGCCCCGAGGTGGCTGATGGCTTGTAGGCTCTCAGTGCGTGGGAGGGGGGGTGACATACCGCTGTCTTGCACAACCCCTCGTATCCACGTGTCTGGCTGCTCTCCAGGATTGTGGCAGGCTGCGACTTCCGTGTACGGGTTGGCGCGGGATTTAAATGTCACATGTGTAGAATTAGTATATTAGGTTGCAGTGAGATGAGTCGTAATCGTTGTACATAGTTGGAATAAGCGGGACGCCATCAACGTACTACCTAAAATTTTGTATAATGATTGTGTGATAAACATTTTATAGGTATTACAAAATTATGGAAATAGTATACATGCTCAATGGAAAATCTTATGTTCAAGATTATGAATTAGGAATTAGGCATAAGAATTTTCAATAGCATGCACAACTCATATAAGATACATTATTGATCACATCCTCTGCTATTGTGTGGCAGGAGACAGCACTTGAGATGATTCACACCATTCGTCATGCCTTCAATGAACTGCTGGTCGAAAACCACTGGATGGACGATGATACCAGGGCAGTAGCCAAAGAGAAGGCAGATGCAATGAATGAGAGAATAGGCTACCCTGAGCTCCTCACTGATGCAGAAGAACTAAGTAAAGAATATGTCATGGTAAGTATATTTGCTCAGACAAGATACTATAACCTGTATGCATTCATACATACAATTCACTGTAGTTTTCCACAGTATATGTATTTTAAAGTCAAAATTGCTAAAACAGGTTTTTTTACAATCAATTTTACATATAAAATTTACTACACAAAAATTTTAAAGTATTATAAGGCTAAGCGGCATGCCTTTATCTTTATTATTGCTCCACAAAATAGGATCACTGAGGATTGTCATGTAGCAGCAGGTAACTGACAACAAAATGTAAACCAATTCAATACCTTGCAAACCTAGGCAAACAGACCAGATTCCTTTCACTTATGTCACCTTCAGCACTCCTATGATAATGAGGCTCAAACACATGAAATACCTACTGTTAGGTAGTACCCTTAATGAAAAAATACGTTGTGAGAAATTTAGGAAGGCAGGAGGGAGCTTTCCCTCCTGACACCCTAACGACCTCCCGCACCAGTGGAAGAAATTTTGTAGAAAAGTTTGGTTTAAAATGAGATGAAAAGAAGAGATGGTCATGGATGCTTGCTGGTGTGGATTACATTTGTCACACCTGAAGCTTTCTCTCTGAAGGGTTGGTGTCTTCTCCAAGGTGGCAGCAGACACTCATGACCAATAAAGTCACAGCGCTCCATCCCCACCTTTCACAACTATTGTACCACAAATATACCAAAATAAGGGCATCACACAATGCTACTGTTATTGCGCCTCACAATCACTGCCTCAAAAGGTGTCGCGCAGTACAAAGAGTCCCTTCTGACACTTGTGCGAACCCCACGCAACCACTTTTCGATCCAAGCAAAACTGCGCCAAAAAAAAATAACCATCTGTATATCCAGAACGTAATCAAAAAGAAAGAATACCAGTCAACATCCTAACAGTCTTTATCACATTACAAACTACAAATTTCGGAAAAAATAAACTCGCAATAATTACATATATAAACACTGCCAAAACATTTGAAATACTGAAAAAACAACTACATTCCCTCGCAAAAAACAGAAAGAGAATTAAATGTTCCCTTAAAATAAGTATTAACTGCACTATTACAAAGTACATATAGTACTAGCATATAATTTGTAGGCTGATTCATTTTCTCCAATCTCTTTGATGTAGTTCTTGTTCCCATGCTTAGTTGAACATCACAGAAGACCAGTTCTTGGTGAACATCTTGAATGTACTGCGATACGACGCTTACCACAACCTTCAAAAGTTACGGCAGCCTGTCAACAAGGACAAGTGGTCCACAGAGCCAGCCGTGGTCAATGCCTTCTACAATCCCAACAAGAATGACATTGGTATGTGAGAAATTATTGGTACTCATAGTGTAAATCTTGACATTTCGAACCACTACTTTGAATTGTAATGGTTTTACCCTGCAAATTTAAACTTTTCGGCAAAAAAAAAAAAACTGACTTCTTACAGCTTTCTGCGGAGTTTACAAAGTGTTCTTAAAAATTATGGACCTTTAACCCTCCCACACCTTACCAAAATAACTTGACAGGAACAGAATGTATTTTAGTAGAGTATTACTGACTAAAAAGGGTACTAAAATGTTGGAAAGCTTGTAACTGTTTACCATTTATATGTGGCATAATTCTTGATTATCAATGAAATAAACATTTCACATATTAAAAGCAATAAGCATAATTTTTTACACGAAATTACATATTAGTTGTTTAGTTTAGTATGACTGCTGATATAACAAAAGACAAAAATGTAATGCTTATGCGATCTAAGACAACTACTGCTTCACTAATTTACCTTTTGGCTCCAGAATTCAACTTAAAATAATGCATTATTTCTGTGTTAATTCGAGGACTACAGAAACACATTCTGTTAACATCAACAAAATAACATGTCATGTCCAAAAATGTACACCATAGTAAATTTATCAAGCATACATTATACAATGCTCTTTAGTAGCTTATTGATAATAACTAAACCAGATCATCGCCAGCACATGAAAATAATACAAAAAAAAACCTTAAAAAAATTATATTTATAATATAAAAAACTGAACCTCTCTGCTTCCACAAGCAAGTATTAACATGGAATGTATTTTCTGTTCACAGTGTTTCCTGCAGGAATTCTGCAGCCATTGTTTTACAGCCAGCATTTTCCCAAATCCCTTAATTATGGTGGAATTGGTGTTGTTATTGGCCATGAGATAACACATGGCTTTGATGATAAAGGTATGTGAATTCTTCACTGTTACCATACACACATACATAGTTTTATTTCTCATTTGAAAATGTTTGGGTTCCAGCAAGCAGCTGCCCTTGGTCCCCCCATAAGCTGCTTAAAATAGTCTTTGTGTTCATCACAGTTGCCATGTGATTAGCAAATACAGTCCGTCAAGCCTTCAGCAAAATACAACCATGTGATTACATAATAAATGGGGATAATCTAGAAGGTTACCTGACATCTAGTCTCTAGTAGAAGTGTAGATTATTTTTACACCTGCCATCCTGCACAGGTAAACATATTATCTGCATCCACAACCTTTCCCAAGATAAGGAGCCAAAAATGGCATTGCCTTGTATCTACTTTTAAATGAATGGCTTAAAAATATGTACAGTTCACTTATAGCAGAGACAATTTAAAGGCAGTTGTACTGTAATTAAAATTTCCTAAGTCCCAGATGCTTTTAGCAACACAAAATAATTTTATTTCAAAAACTTTGAAAGTCTGTTTTGAAAAATACTTATTAAAGGATAAAAGAATACAATGTTTGTTACATAAATTAATGACGACATAAGTTTCACCTCAGCAACATTTGAATCAGAAAATAAAACATAAACTGGAATTACAATGCACTTATGCGATGCATACGTAGAAAATGTACATAGGTAGCAAATATGACTTATCGTGATTATAATGGTGGTATAAGCCATAAATCCTTCAAGGTGGAGCTGAAACATGAATTTATTGTAAATATTGCAGAAAATTATTTAAGGTGGCATGAAAGGTGTCTCGATAATACACTTCAGAACAAAGATATGAAACAACTACTACATTTGCAGTTGTCAAATTATTTTGTGCAAAGAACGGGAGTTGGCATTTTGTTGTTGCATTAAATTCTGTGACATGGAAGCATAACATATTCTATAGACAAGTTATTCATTAACATGTTAAAATTAATTAAAAAGGTCAGATTTAAAGTACACTGCAGGGAAACAGGTACATGGCCGGCATATTGAATCGCACACAAAGGGTAGGCAATGTATGTTAAATTCATAAATCCCCCGAATATTGTAGCATTAGTATAGGAGCATATTGCCATTTACCATGTAAATTTGAAAGTATGTTGAAAAACCAAAACTTTTCTATAGATATTCACAGAAAATTTTTTTGACTGTGTGCGTTGCTTGAGGCCAGGTAAGGCTGTCACAAGAATTGATCTCCACTACGTGAAGTATTGTTCAGTGTTAATTATTTATATAGGTTGTTTGTTACTATAGGCTGTTCATGGTAAAATGAGCACTTTTGAAAACCCTGCTTAAGATATACTTGTATGCATGTTGTGTATTTTTCCGCCTTATGTAAAATTAACATTGCCATGGGTCTCATCACTTTATTCATGCGTCGGTCATGTGAAACTGGAATTATTGGGAAAGGAAAATATTTTACAAATCTGATCATTTTTATACTTTGATGCATTAACAAAAAACAAAATGGGAAAGGAATGATTTAAGTTATCACAAATGGTTATCTAACACCTTTTATTCAAAGTTAAGATATGGAACTACTTTCCATCCATCGTTACCAATTTTACTGGGCGCATGTAACTCTGTGCGCCCATTAAAATATATGCAGGTAGGAGTAGTGACTTTCTTCTACGACTGATTTCAAAAGTGCTCACTTTATCGTGAACAGCCTTTAACACTGCTTTATGCCTTCTGACTGGAAGTAAATTACATCTTCGAAATCTTTGAAAGTTCTCAGAAAGCAGAATTGGTTTGATACATACTTGAATCAAGATTGTCATGACAAGCCTGCAAGCTTGCTTGATAAGTCATAATCAAGTCAAAAAGCAAGCTTTCCTAAAGCTGATATGCTATTTGGGTTTGCGCCCCACCAGGGAACTAAACCAGTCCTCCTTGGTTAGCAATAGAGTACTTTAAAATTCTGCTGCTTAGCACTAGTGAGTGAAGAGATTTGGGCGGCTCTTAACAGCGAGGTCTTGAGAGCCGATGAGGGTGATTGAAGTGAATATGGAGCGGCGCCGGAATGAAGGGGCAGGGGAAACGGGAGATCCCTGAAAAAACCCGCCGACCAACATCATCGTCCGGCACGATTCCCACTTGTGAAAATCTGGTGACCCGACCAGGAATTGAACCCGGTTCACATTGGTGGGAGACGAGCGTGCTAATCGCTTAGCACTAGTGAAATACAGCAGGTGTGGTAATGTGAATTCAGGGCGGCAGTTTGACAAGGATGGCAACATGATGCAGTGGTGGAACAACGCTACAGTGCGAGCCTTCAGGGAGCGAGCTCATTGCATCATAGAGCAGTACTCCAAGTACAAGCTGGATGAAGTGGGACTGTTCGTCAATGGCCGCATGACCCAGGGAGAGAACATTGCAGACAATGGTGGTCTCAAACAATCCTTCAGAGTGAGTAAATATAACCTTTCCATACTGTATTGAATGGTTATTATTAATTCACAACTTGTAGAAATGATTTCACTGACAAAAATGTTCACATGGTTCTGACAGAATTTTTTATATTTGATAAGAAGTTTAATTTCATTCTATAAAAAAAATAATAAAATTACACAATAAACCAAACATAAGGTAAGATTAATAATATAGTTTAGTGAGAAAAGAAAAAGAAATGCTTTGTATATAATTTAACATGGATTTTACATAAACACTCAACACAGTCCAATATAACAAACAAATAGATATGTTCTTAAATATTTCTCTTTGCTAAATGCTAACACTTTGAGCCGACAGTGTAGAAAATAATTTTTGCTATTTTTTTCAAAAGAAATTATACAGTTCGAAAATATTAATTCCTTTCAACAACAAATGTTAATTTTTTTATTTTGATGCACGCTGTGTCGGTGGGGGTAGGAGGTACCCTGCCTATACCTTGATACTCCCTACCAGCACTGTGTCTTCCACATCGTTACGGGGGTGCCTCACTGCAGGTGCACCTATCATTGGGGCAGATTGTTAGGAGTGCTGATTTCCCTCCGGGTGGTTATAAGGGCGGCCCTTCTGCAGCGTATAGGTTTCTAACTAGTGTTCCTTTGTCTGGAAGATCGGGGTTGATCCCACCTTGGGGTCCTTATGGGGATACTCCCTAGTGGAAGGGTTGTGTGAAGGGAGGAGAATCAAACCCCAAGGTGAGCTTAGTTAAAAATGGCTTCCTCCCAGGGAGAGCGACCCTGCTCACCATGAAGGTTGCCGAAATACGGGACGCCAGCTATCCAAACGACTGAAGTACCGAGAGTGGAGTTGGCTATGATAATGGAATGGGAATGACTCTGACTTTCTTCGGATAGTCCCTACTCGGGGTCTCGTTCACTTTTGGGATGTTTGAAAGGGTCTGGCCTCGTTGGCTTACGAGAAGGAACAAAGTAATGTGGAGGGGAAGCTATCCGGAATGTTGATGTAGCTTTGGGAGGTATGGCGAGGAATTACCTTCCCGGCTGCCGTTCGGATCGTACACGTCTTTGGTGGTGCAGTGTCGCTAACTTGGAATGGGGCAGGTGGCTTTGCAATTGGTGCGGGGTTAGATGGGCTGAAAATAATAACGTATTCGTAGCTTGGCCATGGCCAACAGATCCCCAGTTCAGAATTTAGTTCGCAAGCTATATAGGGTAAAATCGGACATGGTGTGGGAGCAGTGACTTCTGGTGAAGGGGAAGGGGGTACAGTGTTGTGAGTGTAGTCGACTGGTGGTGTGCCACCAGACTGAGATAGGTCCCTTTGTAGGGCCCGTCAAGCTCGATGACAATTTCTGCTAAGCAGTTTTCCTCCCTTTCTAGTCATATAAATTTATGAAAATTAACTTTACCAAACTAATGTTATATTACAGGGTTTCTTTCTCTCTAACAGAGGCTCTTTTCATTAATGTACTGGTTGGTCTCGCTCCTCCCCCTAGCCATGGTAGTACAGCTCTCATGCAAGTATCTTATTCAGTCACTCCCGAGGCACAGACAGGGAGAAATGACAGGCTAGAGTCAGAATGATACCGCAGGCAAGAGCGGGCGTATCACATACTCCCAGAAATTCCAGTATGTCTTTGCAGTGATCCTGAGGGGTTCGGCCCACTCACACTTATTCCGCAATAAAAGGTTAGGTTTGCTGTTGAGCCCCAAATTAAATTAATTAAAATTAAAATGATTAAGAATGCGTAAATGACTACCTCACCAAGGTTAGAGTTTGTCGTAACATTTTATTGGCACTTGAGAAAACACTGGGGATCCAGTTCTTTTATAATCTAAAACCAATAATAATTATTAATTATTTAATTTTACACCAGGGGAAGGCGAACCTGGATGAATTCTCGCCAAACAAGCAAACTCCAAGCATACTAAATGTCACAATCAACAGCGAATTAGTTATCGGAGAGGTAGTTGTCCAGAGGGGACGTCAGGATGGCGTGCTACCGCCGGAGTCAAGGAATGACTGAGGTAAGGGATACAGGATTGTGGACGATGAAGTTACCTCTGGAGAGCCTTCACAAGCTGCCGGAGCTGGAAGTACTGCAGAGCCTTTGCAAGCTGGTGGATGAACCTTCGCAGGCTGCTGGTAGAGGAAGGATGACTTTCTTCAGGTTGGGAGAGGTGGAGGTCTTGTCCAGACCCAAGAGAGTCCTCCAACCTTTGCGGTCAGTGGACCGACGAACTCTGGCAAGAATGTTTTCAGGATTCCCTATATAGTCAAAATCTTAGCTTCATGGCTCTCACAGGGATGCGAGGGTTGATAGCCTTCCACCACAGAGGTAGATTATTTCAGGGTAGTGGGCAGCGCCACACTTTTCTTATCACCCTGGGTGGAGGCTGATGATAAGTTTACCACCTCTTCTCGAGGCTCGGCGGCTGTGACGTCACTGGGCGTAGAGGTGCTGCGATCCTGTGGTGACTCAACTTCCTTATCGGTGTCGGCTGGTCCGTGGCTCGTTAGGTAAAACAACCTCTGGTCGAATGGGTGGAGACAGCATGTCCAATACTGGGCGGGCAGTACAATTTATATAATTAAAAGTGTTAATTATTTTTCATGTCTGAAGTTGGCCAATGCATGAAATCAACCCTGTAGCCACTATAATAAATGTACGTAGCTTTAGTCTTGTCCCAAGGCTCTCAGCGCTCGCTGATGGGGCGAAGTCAACTGGTAGTGTGTGCAGTCGCACTGCGCTCAGTGTGACATGCGTCAATCGCCCACTCCCTGAAGTGACGTAGACCCATTTCAAGTGAGACCATTTTACTTCAGGTGTGGGGTTGGCTCCCCAATCGTATGACTCCGGTTGCAGTTCTGGACTCACATCTCTTCTTTGGCTTGCGCGGCCAGCTGTAGTTGTGGCAGCCCGGTATCTGGCCGGGTGGTATATGTTCAATGTCACTGGGTTAACGGCCTCTTCTCTCTCTCCCTCCCTCTTCCGTTGCTGTCGGGTGCTGGCGGTGGGGCGGTGTCCTGACCTGTCTGATGACTGCCATTCATTTTTCACTTTCACAGCATGGAGGAGAGTTTTGAGGAAGGAGATTTAACGGGAGCAGGTCATTTTAGTTTTGAACCCTAGCTTTCCTAGGTTGAGGGCAGTTCACAGAAATTGACAACTGAGTTACGTTTTAAACAGGGTATGTTATAATACCTTGTTCGGAAAGTTTTTTTTTTTCTTTTTAAAAGGTTTAAATATTTGCCCTGTCCTTGAGATAAAAGTGTAACTAACGAGGGAATCCTACTTGCAAGGACTAACAAAGGGAAAGCTTACTGTGGCCCATGAGGATGATTTTAACTGGTCTGTTTACTAGTCAGCGCTGTCGCACAGTTAACAACTTACATGTAAAAAAAAAGCCCTATTCCAAGTGGAGGAGAATGAAAGAGAAGGTTCGACAGATTCTCTTGGCTTCTGGTTGTCTGCCCGAGTTTAAGCCTAACATGGTGTCATACATAGCTAGCTTAGAACCACGAGCTTGAGTCCATGCCCTCAGGCACTTACAAGACCCAGTGGAACTCAACGTCCCCAGAGATCTGTTCGACGCACTAGTGAACCACGGCCTGACGGAATACCCTTGGTGGGTTGCAGAACACTTGAACCAGCCTGACTAACATCCCACGCCAATCATTGCCTACTTGGTTCCACCTCGTCCATCACCGCAGTTCAGACCTACCTTCTCCATCGCACCTTCACCTGCTACTTCCAGCACAGGCGCCACTCTCGCAATACATTGCCCAGGTATCGCCAAGAAACCAGTGGCACCCAAACATAGAATTGTTTTACCCATACCCAACTTTGTTCCCTGCCGCAAAGCGACCCGGCCAGTTCTATATAATGGAATGGCCCCAGTGCCCCGTCAGGACTGAAACCCCCAGTAATATAGGAGTGCCTGGCTTAGCTCCTAGCCAAAAGGGTGGACACAGCCTACTCCCTCAGACAAGCGAGTAATTATTCCCAGTACATCATGCATCAAAACCTACTTTCCACAGAATTGGCATGTTTGAAAAATGTACATCTTTGCCATATACAAGTAGGAGACTATTTCAAATCACTGAGCTCATTGTGAAAATTGTTTGTTCTGATATGCTGTCCTTTTGAAGTGTGGAATGTGAATGGTTTCAAAACTTAACTTCATTTCTTGAGCTAAGGTACACAGCACTTGACAGAATAACATTCTCTAGGACTGTTACTCCTGATTTATACTGAAGAGTGGAGGATCAAGTTTGAAAGGTTTAGTCTTGAAGTACTTAAAAACTCTCTTCAAGCATGGAAACTAGATGAGAAAATACATACTGTTGTGTCTGATAATGCTGTAAACATTACAAATGCCATTCTTTAGCTAAATATCATCAGATTCCCTGCACAGCACACACACTGCAACTTGTTATTAAGAATATATTTTTAAATCAGAACCAGATTTCTGATGCTAGTGCAAAATCGATAAGAATAGATGGTCACTTCACACATTCCATCAATGCAATAAAACTTCTAACATGGTTCCAATAAAGTAACAGCATGCCAACTCACAGATTAGTTCAAGATGAACAAACCCATTGGGACAGTACTTACTTAATGCTCAAACACCTACTGGAGCAACATCATGCAATCACATGGCTTCTGCCTGAACTAAAAATAATGAATGTAGAGTTATCATCCTGGTGTGGAAGCTGTAAATACACTTAAAAGTTTTTCACATAG
Source organism: Dryococelus australis (assembly GCA_029891345.1). Classification (NCBI taxonomy): domain Eukaryota; kingdom Metazoa; phylum Arthropoda; class Insecta; order Phasmatodea; family Phasmatidae; genus Dryococelus; species Dryococelus australis. The sequence continues at coordinate 78,909,199 of CM056998.1, forward strand.
CTACCCTCAACATAAGTCGTGAAAACACCACCGTTTCATAAGTTATTCCCTCTATAAATGTAATAAAAGTTCAGTTCAGAACCATGTCCATGTCACGAAACAATTCTGGCTTGAAAAGTGTTAAAAAATGATATGGTGCACTCACCGACTAGTACTAAAAAGATTTTTGCAGTTGCTACCATTTTAGATCCAAGATTCAAGAAAACTCTATTCAGTTCACGAGAAAGTGCCAATTATGCAACTCAGCTCTTATTAAATGATATAAACTGTAGTGTGTTATTATCAGAAGACATACAACAGATAAGCATCACCAATACAACTTCCATAGATGAGTCACCTGACAAAAACCTAAAGATCATATCATGAACTCTATTCTAACATAATTAATCAAAATGCGGTTTCATTTCACCATTTATCACCAGAGGCTGAACTTCAAATGTACTTGGTTAAGCCACCCATTCAAGTACTGGAGCACATCACCACATTCAAGACTGAGTAAAGAAAAAAAAAAACCTGATCCTGATAAACTGCATCAACTTGTGTGCAAATACTTTCCACCCACTTGTCCAGATCCAAGAGAGTCCTCCAATTTTTTTATTATCAGCAAAATCTTTAAATCATAAATCCAGGACTCAGACACAATTAATTTTGTTGCAATAAATAAAAAAATTGATAGAACTGAAAACAAACTACTATAATTTGTCAGCAACTAGTGGAGCAAAACTTGAAAAAACAAAACACAATAAAGAGCTACTAGAAATTTTCATGCTCTAGCAGTTTCTGTCCCCTGATAAAAATAAACTCGACGCTGATATTGGCAGGTAGGAAGGCAACAAGGGCTTTTAATATGTTTATCATAAACAACTGATCTCACAAACACTTACCAGCGACTTTGTTTGGATTTGTTCTAGAATTAATTAAAATTTAACTCTAGAACACAGCTACATAAAAAGCACAATCAAATTTTTTTTATTTTGCCCATCATGTCATATCATCCTCTAAGAAGTGCTGCTCTATATCCAGGCCTAGTAGGCCTAATGATAAATCTGGCCTTGCACTTTCCACTCCCCCATGGCATGAGACAGCTGCAAATTAAATATCTGTGGTAAGAAATGAATACAAAACAAAAAAGTTTCCTGGATAATTAATGGAACTCTTCATTTTCCTTCAATTACACAGTTCCAAGAAACTAGTTTGGTGTAATGCAGCATCAGCTAAACTTAAATTATGTCCAGTAAAAACCAAAACAATATTATATAAAAAATGTATTTTTTTTACTTTCCACATTTCAGTTGATGAAACCTGCAGTTGCCCATCTGAATATTTCAAGTACAATCTATATTACTATTTGTAGCAATGATACAATCCAGATTATCAATTGTATTCTTATATATGAATGAAATTAATCTCTAACCTTCATTATGAAATTAATTACACAGATTCCTTGATTAGGGGAACACATACAAATGCTCCTGTTACATACAAAAGGTAGCATGCAGATAGGCTAAAGACAACGAAGAACTACACAGTCAAGTGAGTTCAACTCAGTACTGATGTGATGCCCTGTATTTATTCTTTTCATCATGTACTGCAAATTGCTTCTCCTGTAAATTTACATTTACTCCAGCTATGGCTAGTTTGGTGTATGCTCTGTGCATCTCATAACCAGAACTTTAACTCTTGTTACTCAACCAGAGTGGTAAAGGCCTTACCATCTTATAATAATAGTGCATAACTGTGAAACTGGGAACTGGCTCACCAATACATCACCTGGCTTGAACATAAGATAATCTCTCCATTATGTATAAAATTTCCCACCTCACTCTAGTTTGCCTCCTGGCTGCTAGGTTCACTGTTTGCCGACCACTGCTCAGCAGACTGGAGTGCACCACCACTCGCTGTCTGAAGAAGCTGGCTTGGCCAGCAAAACATCACGACTCTGCATCCGCGTGAAAAATACGTTCATCCGACTTTTGTGTGTCTGCATCTATCCACGAGTACCATCCTATGAGTACTTGTGTATTCTGTCTCTTTTTGATAATGTAATTAGAGCAACCTTTTCTCTCCATATCTTACTAAATAATAATCCAGCTTGACATGCAAACTGGGTCGATAAGGATGCTAAGTCTCTCACCCCCACCCCCTTCGGAGTCAGGAAGCTGTTGATCCATTCACACGGTAGTTTAACAGCTAAGGCCCTTACCCGATAATTCTATCACTCATACGTCAGCCTATGGAGATGTCTAGAGGGCAGCAAGGCAAAAAGTAGCATAGGCAGTGGTAAATGTAATTGTGTTACAGAAGGCTTAGCTGATGCCAGATGCTCAGACAAAGCTAGTTGGCATTTGACTGCTGTAGCATAGCTAGAGTAAGCTTGATGGGCTCTGGGCAGCTCTTAGGCAGGGACAGTGGCAAGGGTGATACTGGCCCTCTGTACGTTTTAGTATCCTGGGCAGTATGTTGACCCTATTGAGCTGGTGCTGTTGGTCCATGATGGTTTCTGTTGATGAACAGTGAATATAAAGACTTTCGACAGACGGCCCCCTGACCCACAGATCATTGAGCCTGAGCAGCGCTATTTTATCAGCCTTGGCCCTCCCTGTTCTATGGTGGGACATGTGGCAGGCCTTCCAGAGAGCTGGAGCTTCTCTCTAGTACTGGTGCCAGAGGATCCTGGTAGTAGCAAGCTCCACTTCATTACTCGGTGATGCCCAGAGAAGTAGCATTATCGTTGGTAACCAAGTCTTCTTTAAGTAGGCTCCATAGCGAGTATTTGCTCTGAGCCCCAGCGATGCCCAGGGAAGTTGTGTTATTGCTGGTAAAAAGATGCCCAGACCAAGGTAGAAAGTGGCTCCCTATGTAGCTAATGTAAGCCTGAAAGGCTTTGGACTAAGGTCTTGCCGGAGACTGAATGGATGGTGAATCACTAGGTAGGAACCAGGTGACCAGAAAGAAACAAGACTGAGGTACGATTGATATGGGTTTGTTCAAAATAAACCACATATAATCCCAGTCTGTACCCAGGATGTTTGAAGGATGGGGTTAACTTGACTGCCAAGAAGTTCTGTGGTACTTGTGGGAATGGCAGGGTGAGGGCGATCCCTGACATCAAAGTTTGAGGTGCGTGGCATGGTTGTACCAGCATGGCAGTACTGACTCCCTATCCTTACATGGGAGGAAGCATCAGTTATGTGTTGCCTTCTTAAAGTGAACTACAGTACCGATAGATACTTTTGTTACTACACAAGCACACCACATAAGAAGGAAGGTGGGATATAGATTTCTGTGGTTAGTAAGGTTATTAAATATAACAAAAAATTAAAGCGATGTACTCCGGCCTTTACATAGAATGCTGAGAAATATACATTAATATATTAATATACATGTGTGTCAAATCCTTTGCTTATATATATATATATATATATATATATATATATATATATATATATATATATATATATATATATATATATATATATATATATATATATATATATATATATATATATGTGTGTGTGTGTGTGTGTGTGTGTGTGTGTGCACGCATGTGCACACGTGCGTGCATGTGTGTATATATGTATAATAAGCAGACTGTCTCTGTCTGTCTGTCCGTCCATCTTTAATACTTCTAAGTCCCTTGCAACTAAACAGAAGTTCTTCAATTTTTGCAGAGAGAATCCTCAGGGTTAAATACAGGTCAAGTTCGAATTTCAGCAAGATCAGATTACTCAATCATTGACTTTTACCCTAACAACTCATTTTTAATCACTTTATCCCTAAGTTTTGTATTAATGCATAGAGAATATTGCATAGCGATATGAACGTAATGAAATATCAATTTTGTTTACTTTAAATGTCTCACTTCAATGTTGAGTTAATTAAGTGGGGTCACAGTGGTCAAGTGGCTAGAGCGATTCCAAGTGGGGCCGCAGTGGCTCAGTGGATAGAGAGATTCCAAGTGAGGCTGCAGTGGCCAAGTGAATAGATATATATCAAGTGGGGCCTTAGTAGCTCAGTGGATAGAACTATGCTAAGTGGGGCCACAGTGACAAAGTGGATAGAGAAATATCAAATGGGACCGCAGTTGCTTCAATGCTGAGTTAATTTCAAATAATTTCATTATTTCCTACATATATCTATGAAATATTTTTTTCAGTTTTTGTGTGATAACCAAATTTTATTTACCTGGTAACTGTTCTAGACTTGTGACAATATAAAAAAAATGTCACAAGCTAACTCTCTCTCTCTCTCTATCTAGCTATCTAGCTACCTCTATCTAGCTATCTAGCTATCTCTATCTATCTATCTATCTCTATCTATCTCTATCCATCTATCTCTATCTATCTCGATCTATCTATCTATATCCATCTATCTCTATCTATCTCTATCTATATATCTATCTCTATCTATCTATATCTATCTATATATATCTATCTCTATCTATATATCTATATATATCTATCTCTATCTATATATCTCTATCTATCTATGTCTATCTCTCTATATCTATCTATCTCTATCTGTCTATCTCTATCTGTCTATCTCTATCTATATCTATCTCTCTATATCTATCTCTCTCTATATCTCTCTATCTATCTCTATCTCTATCTATCTATCTCTCTCTATATCTCTCTCTATATCTCTCTTTATCTCTATATATCTCTATCTATCTCTCTCTATCTCTCTATCTATCTCTATATCTATCTCTCTATCTAATCTCTATATCTATCTCTATATCTAACTCTCTATCTATCTCTCTCCCCCTTTTTTTTCTTTCATGTATAACCTCAAAATGTACACCAAAGTATACTTCATGATTTCAAAATGCATCTTTAAATTGAAAGTTCATTAAATGGATTACGATACAAATGAAAAAAACACATTCTCAGTAAACAATTGATATACGTTCTTTAAATAGGTTTCCATAAAACAGGTATATTCAACAACACAATATTTGAATAAATATTAAGAGTATTAGTTAATTGAGTTCATTAGCATAAATATAGATATTATGTATAAATTGATATTTATTTGTATTTAAATATGTGAACATTACATTTTCCCCAATAACTTAAATGTTCACATGGCTAAGGTATAGCCACATGTACACAAAGGTGACATCTATGCACTATCACTTTTTTAGGCCAACAAACCTAGCTTTTTTTTTTAAATTTGGTCACCCAGAAATTTTATACACTTTTGTTTGTGTGTGTGCATGGATAAATGTATAGACATACAGTGGAAGCATACTGTACACTGAAACGGCAATATTCTTTGATGTGTGCAGGCATACCGCAAGTGGGTTGCGGAGCACGGGGAGGAACCAGGACTGCCAGGGATGGATCTTACTCACGATCAGCTGTTCTTCCTTAACTACGCCCAGATATGGTGCGGGTCGATGCGGCCAGAGGACGCCCTCACCAAGATACGCTCGTCTGTACACTCCCCTGGGCCAATCAGGGTACTGGGCCCACTCTCCAACTCGCATGACTTTGCCGCGGCCTACCACTGCCAACTCGGTTCCCCCATGAACCCAGAAGACAAGTGCACTGTGTGGTAATGGCACTGTGGACACACTGCGTGAAAGCAATGCATGTGCCGGCTGTCAGCAAATATGGGATGAACTGCTTTCCTTCTTTACACACTTGATTGACAAGTATTTTTATATTCTATAGATGTCTGTTTTCTTCCTCAAAATTTCTTTAATGTGCCAAAAGTAAAGTTAAGGTCTTTCAAATATTTGCCTCGAGTGCTCAGATCAGAGCTATGTGTGTTGCTACTCTCAACAATAATTCAGTGACTTTAAACTCATTCAGATTTGTTCCCTAATTTTCAACATTTCCTTTCAATGTCTGCACTAGTTTTCTACCAGATGGCTATGTTGATCTTTTCCTCTAGAACCACACAATCATAATTTAAAGACATGTCTGCAATATTCACATGTATATATGTTGCTAACTCCACAGGCATTCATACTTCTTTAAATGTTTCTGAAAGTTTTCTTATAATTGTAGTAACAACTGCCATTTTTCTACATACACTGTTTGAAACACTACAAACTATGACCATGACCGGTGTTGTCTATGAACACTTATTGACATGTAAGATATAAATTACAGAAAGAAAACTTCTCTGATAGCAAATCTTTACATATAAAGTTATAAACACATGCGTATATTTCTTCCTTAATTACGGGTTGCTCTAGGTGTAAAGTATTTTATTACAAAATATCCAATATTTTCTTTACCATGACACATTTTGAAGAATTAAGACTCAAAACTGCTACATTTACAAAAAAAAATTTCTACTTTGAATTTTTCTTGTGAAAACTACTGACATAACATATTGCTGTAAGAGGGTGGCCTTGATATAAGTGAAAACTATATTATTACATCAAACACACTCAGGTATATTATTTTAGGGTAGCCGAGATTAACGAAAGGTACTGCTGATTATAAAGATTACACAGTACCTTGTGATACTTTTTGTCACTTGATCTTGACAGGAACTCAATAGAAATTTTTCATTAGTTATTTAAAAGGTGTGTTTCACATGTAACTTTTGTTCCCCTGTCTATGAGGGGGGGGGGGGGGGGGGCTGCAGTGGCTGAGCGGTTAGAATGCTCACCTCCGGCTGGGTCACTCCTGGATTTTTGTAAGTGGGAATCGCACCGGATGATGCTGCTAGCTAGCGAGTTTTCTTGGGGATCTCCCTTTTCTCCCACCCTTACATTCTGGTGCTACTCCATTTTCACCTCATTTCACTCTCATCAGCTCTCAACACCTCATTGTTAAAGAGCCGTCAAAATCTCTCAAGTCAACCCTGTCTATGGGCATGACCCACCAGCTCAGAGCACAAGTGGAAAATAATAGCTGAGTTGAATGTGCACATACACAATTCCCTGGAAATGATAGATTACTTACTTTCAATGCTCTTGGGTGCTTAGTGTGCTGGAGATGAATTGCATCTAAATCCTGGTAGGTTATGGTCTGCTCTGCCCTTAAATCTCCCCAGGTATGGCATGAAGCCCCCGGTGCAAGACACCTTCAAGGGCAGCAGCCAGAAATAATTTGATCTCCAGTGGTCATCAGTACGATGTTGAAGCTGAACATTCAGGTGGCCTCAAGTACTGCCAGTGCCTCACTAGCAGTAGTAATTTAAGTGGGTATGCAGGGTACCTCACCAGGAAAGCCAGCTGTTCACGACATGGGCTGACACATAACCAAAGAGCATCCAATGCATGCCTTTTTTTGCCTCTTCCTTCCATTGTACATGCTGCTGTTAGATTATCACAGGTGCAGAGGCTTAGGGAAGGTCAATACGGATCCCCTCGCCTGGGATGGAGATGAGTGCTGTAAGCCACTCAGGCCTTGATAGGCCATCGTGAGAGCTGGCAGACACTCATGCAAACTGTTGATGCTCTCACTCTTTGGGTATCACCCTTCCATCAATCTGTATGGGCTTTAGGTACTTGTACTTTATTGTGGCGCTCCTACATTTAATAGCCTTAACCTAGCCTGAACCGCCCACTTGATGGGGACTAGAGTTCACGCCCTATCAGCACAGGTGCTCCTAGCCATCATTGTAGTGAAAAAAGTCCCAATCATACACTATGCACCCTCTCACAAGTGATGAGATGCTCATACATGGTCATAATCCCTGGTCCAGGCGAGGCACTACTTACACCCCTCTTGTCTATCCAGGACAGTGACGGACGTTTGATGCTGTTCAACACATTGACTGATCATTAGGAGGGGGATTTTCCTCATGATCTCCTCTAGCATAGATTGTATAACTACTACCACCATGAGTACAACCCAATGAAGAGAATCTAGTGCTATCAAACTGATTGTCTATGGTACTACTTACTTCCATGGCACTAGTAGGTTTTTAAGAACTGGCTGCATGTTCACATCATTTGCAGCATTCACATTATCACAGAGCACCACAAACTAGTTACAAGGCACCTCCCATAAACACAAATACTGACAACAGAAAACAATCACTAATGGTAAAAGAAGTACAACATTAAAATTCTTAATATTTTCTGTAATCTACCTTTTAGGTGTAATGGCTGTAAAATTTAACTTAAAATTGTGTTTCAAAGGTAGCATATGAGATTGGCATACACTGTCAAATTGCAATGGAATAGTTTGATATTATCATTTTATGTCATGTAAATTTTATAAATGATTACTATTTAAAATCAAAACTTGTGTTTCTTCAGATTTACACAGTTTTAGCACATTAGATTCCATCTGCCTGCAACTATTTTCCATGTTTGAGGCCTCGAACTGCATGAGCTCTAAGACCAACTTTTGCTCACTCAACATTTGCCTCATCACCTCTACGCACAATGCACTTAACTGGTGTGTAGTTTTTCTGTCCATGACTTTTAAGTGGTGACCCTATATTTTTATGGCATGCTAATGAAGGAAAAAGTATACTGTGTGTCTAAATATAATTCCTAAACTTTCTGTATCAAAAATTTATCAGCTAAAACTCATTCTGAAAACACTTTTAGCCATTGTCACACCCAAAAATATTATTCTTAAGCATTGAAATGAGAACTTAAAATCTTGGGGCACAAAAAGGTTTTAGTTACTTTTCGTGTTTATAAACACCACTACAAAATATCCAACTATTTTTTAATCACGAAACTTCTGCAATACACTTCACATGCCAATAAAGCTATGCCCTTAATTTCTGTTGGTTATGTACATTTCCAATGTATTATGCCATAAAATTGCTACCCAGTCTGAGTGAGTTTAAAGACACTTTTATATAATTAATACTACATTTAAAGAGCTGGTCATAATGATATTTGAAACATTATATGTCTAATTTAAAAAAGCTTTGTTTAGTTTGTACTTTGATAAGTTCCTTATAACAAAAATGTTATATACAAATTTATAATTCAATGATTCCGAAATAGTATTACAATTTGTGTCTGCTAGTTGACAATCAACTTGGGTCTAAAAGTTTTTTTTTTTTTGAGACTAAATGGCCTCTCTGCAATTCAGCTCTCAATACTGATAACTTCATTAATCTGCTAAAAATTTCATGTGACTGCATCTTGACACTTTGTCTGTGTACAAATTACTTCTTAAATAAGTTAATGTAAGCTGAATGGGACAATACTGTTACCTCACTGATATAAGATGAACAGTTTGTGTTGTAAGATCTACTGGAACATTCATGTTGGAATAATTGCAACATCATCTTGTGTCATGTGTGTAACATCTTTACTGAAGACTACCCAGTGTATGTTGAACTATTAACAACATTCAGTGCAGACTGTGGGTTCGTCAAGGTGAAGAAAAACACAAATTTTCAGGAAATATTTGTGTACATAACTAAGCATGGCGTTATGCTGCTGCCCTAGTGGAATATTTCAATATAACACATGAAAAAAAGCAATTTTTCAGTGTAATATTTGTGAAAATTTTGGTTTCAAGAAAGTAGCTTTGACAGAATATATATATATATATATATATATATATATATATATATATATATATATATATATATATATATATATATATATATATATATATATATATATATATATATATATATATATATATATATATATATATATATATATATATATATATATATTCAAGTAACATGCAAAGTGCACCATATCATTTTATTATACATAATTATTTATTGAATTTCATAATGTATTGAACAAGTACATATTGAAAATATTTTTTCCGGGATTACAATGATTTTAATATATAATCACAATTTCATCATTGGAATTTCATTCTCAGACCTATGATTAATCTTCATTCAAAAGTAACAAAGGCATTTAATTTTTAAAAAAATTGCAGACTGTAAATTAAGTCTGGTAGATCGTGAAAGATAGACAATGTTAAATTTATACTAAACACAAACGCTTCCTACATTTTCTTAACTGAGATAACAAATAATCAATCAATACAGAATACTAGTCTCTATTCCAATAATCGATAACATTAACTGCTCCAGGAACACATTCTCAAATGTAGTAATTGCAATGATTTACACATAGCAATCAGGTTTATAACATTTATCTAATGGCACAAAATGAAGCCACACATAATAAGCTCTGTAGTAAGAAGTTTCACTTTTTTGAAAAAGTAGTCATTATCATTGAATTCTTTGCAAGGCTTGGATACAAATAAAATTATCTGCTGTTTCCATGTACAGAATTACATTTGTAACAACTACTACAGCCTGTTACTTTCTCTTCCTAGAGTGGGTGTCATCAATTTTAATTTTTGCTGCAGATGAGTTAAAACACAAGCACAGTTAATAACTTTCCTCAGTTTGTCCCCATTACAATACTGTAGATTCATATGGAAAAATTGTGCTAACCTTCAAAAGCCTAAAAGCAGAAAACTTGAGCTTCAACTGACAAGCCCAGATGTGTTGGAAATTAACATCTAAAGGAAGTGAACAATGATCAAAAAATTTTAAAAACTAACTTCAGCCTTAATACCACAATGAAGGTTTTCAAAATTCATTTTGGCATATGAATGGCCACATGTATGACACTCCGAATAGAATACTGTGTGTGTGCAAAGAGTTCCATTGGCCAGGAGAGGTGCTCACTCAAAAATTTCCTTAACATGTGCTGAAAGCTCACATCCAATGTCACAGGCCCTTGCATGACACATTCCCTAATGGGTTGATTTCTGATTTCACCAGTGAGTAATGTCTGTAATAAGCGGAACAAGATTTATTTCAATTACTAATGGTCTCAAGGGTGCATGTGTTAGTCACTTAAAAATGCACATGTTGCTGTTCAAAGAACTAAATTACATTTAAATGGGTCTCAAGAAAAACCATAACCATAGTCTGTTGTTGGAGCTGGAAAAGAGTTTTAAAATTAGTTACCTATTGCCTAGGCTGTTCACGAAAAGAGAGCACTTTTGAAATCAACCTTTGGATAAAATTTCTGCTTGTTAACTTCTCCCTCATATGTTAACGTACACATAGGCATTTAAGACTTCCAATTAAGTTGGCAGCGAATTGAGTGAAATAGTCTGCTGTCTTGACGTAGTATTGCTAGAGTAACGTTGAAATTGATAGCAAATCATATTGTAGAATTTGCATATTAGTGACATGTTTAGGTTCATAACAATCTGATGTTCTCACCGGACTGGCGCATGAATAAAGTAATGAGGCCCAAGGAAATGTAAATTTCAGATATAGCAGAATACAACACAAGGAGAAAAGTAGATCTTAAGCAAGACTTTCAAAAGTGCTCACTTTACTGTGAATAGCCTTTGATTACATGTCAATGATGGACAAATGGTTTGGAAGTCTCTACTGTAAAACCCTGTGGACTTGTGGGCATTGACACGGAGTACTGCCTGTAATAAACTATTTAGATGAGTAATGTATTCTGCTCACATCATAGGTTTGTATTAAGAGTCTTGTATCAGCACTTGAGACTAATTTTGTGAACAGATTTTGTTAAATAAACACAGCTTGAGCTTAGTTTTTAGACTTGTGAAGAAGTAACTCTCACTTGAGTGTGTTTTCACGATTTAGTATCATGAGACTAGTTGTTAGTTTTTACGATTCAACAGTTGACTCTTGAGACAACATGCTTCCTGAACTGTACATTACATGTATGTCTAGCTGTTAAAAAATTCTACCCAGGTGATATAAACTGGGTCTCTTGATAGGGACAAACTATTTCCTTCCCATGCCAGTGTCCTCTGGCTAGGAACAGTCTTTTGCCCCTACTGAGGGGCCTATGCTTAGTCAATGCCCCACATCCAGTGTTCGGTAATACTTTGCCTAAGCAACTCACGGGGACCAATATCTGCCCTTGTAGCTAGTATTCAGCAGTTGGAAACATTCTCCTGGGGTCTTCACTTGATACCCCATTCTTTTTCAATTACATGCTCAAGGCTAACTTGTGATGAAATTAGCCCTGGATACCATGAATAGCCAATGAATCAGTCAGGATCCAACTCTCTCCTGTGTTCTGCATTCTGTAGTCTCCTAGCTGCTGCCTCTAATCTGCTGACTGTTAAAAAAGATGCCTTCTGGACAATGTAATAGGCCACCTTAAAGTAAGGCACTGATGTTGGGGGACTACGTACCAAAAGGGTAGTGGGGTGTGTTTACCACTACCAGAAGGGTAGGCAGGGCACAGGGGGGTCAACAACTTCTTCGAGGATTGCAGAGGAAGAGCCTCTGGAAGGTATAGAAGATGTTAGCGAAGTCATTGAAGAGCTTCTGGTAGGTTGTGAGGACCTGGTTGTCAGTAGAGCCCCAGCATACTAGGTGGTGGAGCGAGCTATTGGAGACGAACTGAGGATTCTTAGCAGCACTTGGGCATATATTCTGCCGGCCCGCTCTCGTTTGAAGGTGCGGGTGCGGGCGGTAATGTTGTCTGCTAGCAGGCAGAGTCAGGCGGTTTGTGCTGGTGGCTGGAGTGATAGGGGTGCCATGCCTCGGCGCGCCCTGGAACTCTTGACCTTGGCTCACAGTTTCGGCTGTTCAGCTAGTGGTTTGTTTGCAGTTTGAGGAGGCGAGCATGTTTTCAGACAGTGGGTGAACAATACAATCTGACGTGTGTGTAATAGCCCCCGCGACAAAGGGCGTATCCTGTATGAACGCTGGTAGTGTAGTTCGTGGTAAAATCCCATCTGGGTTGATGTGAAGGCATACACTGATGAGGCAAAGTCGTTTTAGTAATGTCAGAAAAGACGTCACGCGTCATGGTTAACTCTGCATGCTAGAGGAGATCAGAAGGGATTCCCTCCTCTGAGAATGGTCAACATACTGAGCCGTAACTGCACTCTGGTGATATTCTGGAGGGACATCAGGGGTTTGGATAGTAAATTGGTCAGACCAAACACACACATTACTGAGTATGAGGGTCTCAGTACTTGTGGAAGGGTGTTGCAGTACATATTGTTGCATAAAATTGGAACATGATTTTGGTCAACAGCGATTTAAGAACTGGGGTGCCTGTGTTGACAGGGAATGAGCTCTGTTCCCCTCCAACATGGGTGCCAGATGTGCGGAATGGCTGCAGAGGCTGACAGTGCTGCATTAAAATGACCAAAAGCAAAGGCTTTGGCTGTGAAATGTTGTATATGTACGCATAGCCCAGTCCTACCTGCAGGGATAGTTTTCTCAGATTACTGCCTTTAGGCCAACAAAAAATTGCTGCCTCCTTTCTTTTTTATAACCTTTTCTTCATTTCTTCTTTTATGATTTCTGGAGACCAGACAAGTAAAACAATAAGTCAAAGAAATCTGTTCTACTTCAAATGTTTGGAAATGTCTCAGAGACACTGTAAGAAATTCACAATGGTTAGAATCTATTTTTTATATTATAATCTACAACAGAATGAGAGCTATTTACTGACTGCAAATTTGATGACAGTAACATCTTAAGAACAGCTGCCCAAAAGACTGCCACAAATGCTGTCTCTACTGATTTCAATTTGCACCTCTACAAAAAGAACTCATTCCTTGTTTGAAGTTTTCCTGTTTTATCATTTTTTAAATCCTTTAAGATCTTGCATATTCCACACCAACTACTCTACTGCACAGCACACATCCTAACAGGTAGAGGAAGTCTTGGCAGGACCTTGTAGTATTCAACCTTTGTTGCAACTTTGACTTACAACAGCCCGACGGTATGTGGAAGTTGCAAAAAAAAATTATAAAGTTTGACGCGTGACGCCTTGGCAGATTGGACGTGCACTTCGTCAAGGGAGGATAGGTTTTGGTGGGTGCTAAGCACGGCGCACCCTTCTGGTGTTACACTGGTTAAATATAATCTCTACGTAGCACTGGTGCCCGTCCAGTATAGAGAACTGGCCTATTAGCCTTGCGGATTCAATCAGGAAGATCTTCTGTTTCAGACTGTTTGCTTTCGGCTGCATACTTGGGCGACGCATAACCTCTATTGTTGACTTGGACTTGGGAGTTTCAATGGAGTGTACATGTGCCACTGGTAGACTGTCTGTCTGGCTTCTGATGTGTGATTGTGTACGCTGGGGCTGAGCAACACGTTCAACCCGGAGGTAAGCAATGGGGACTACTGCGGGTTGTTCTGGCTTGCTCAGATCCTCTACGATCCAAGGGTGAATTGTCTGGTGTGAATGTGTCGGTGCTTCAAACAAACCTTGTGGGCTCTCCAGCGTGATGTGTTCTAGGAGACGATGACGGGCCTGTGCCTGTTCCCTGGGTGTGATCTGGTTGAGAGCGACGATAAGGGAGAGGTCAGCTCTTGTAAGCACCCGGAGGCAGTAAGCGCCTGCTGTGCCCTCTCATAAATTTCACTCCGACGGGAGTAAGGCATTTGGACTCAACATACTCTCACGTTTGTGAGAAGATTGCAAGGTTTGTGTTGTCCTACTAAGTGTCGAAAGATATGGAAAGTCTGCCAATGTAATGGTTATCCTATCACAGTGGTGAGCACCTAAACACGGTGAGCGCTGGGAGTCAGGCCTCATCATTGGCAGTTCCTGCACGTGTGTGTGTGTCCAAATTTCAGTCTTCCCAACTCAGGGAACGAAGCCTCTGGCACCTAAACGCAGTGGAGAGGGTTAACACTGAGTCGACAAGCTGTCCTATGAGCTCGTGTACCTGGTGGGGCTCTTCCATTCAGCCTACCATGGTATACAGAAAGGCTGACCATTACTAGTGTGTGGGGTTATGCTAGAAGAGTGCTGGCTTGTCTGAATAAAATTCCTGGTAACCTGCAATTCCCTGCTTGGTGTGAGGACACTGGGAGAGGTTCTATGTCTACAGGAAAACGGGTACACCTAAGTCAGGTAAAACAGTGTTTATTCTTTATTACGGAAATAAACATATGGTGTTGCACTACCTCCTAACACTAACATTAGCCAGGTAGTGGTGACCTGGTCCTAAGCTACAAGGGAAGGGGTAGATGAGTGCTGTGAAAACAAAACTCATCCAACATACGACCTGTTAACGACGTGACAGTAAATAACCTTCTGGGAAGACTAAGCAGGTCAGATGATTGATATCTCTGGTGATATAGATCAAAGATAGGAGTTTTCCTTACAGTAATACAGTTTTCCTTACAGTAAGTTACACTTACAGTGAGTAGATGGGGTGAGCCAAGTTAGCTGGAAGTGATGTAGGCTGGTCAGTGTATCCTGCAACTGGTGCGGTGGAAGACTGAAGACTAATCCTTTGTGAGCACCATGTCCTTCTATTTATATCCTGCTGGGCACTTCCTTTTCTCTCATTGGCTGGCGAGCTCGTGGACAAGAGATGGCTGCTTGGAGAGGGGGGGGGGGGGGTTGCGATATAATAGTTACTTGGAGGCTGTGATGTCACCGGCCGGCTGGAAATGGGGAGGCGGCAAAGCGGTATTAGTGAAGCCATCTAGTGGCGTGCAGTGGAATTCAGTGCCTTGTTGGAGTCTCGGTTGGCCGGTGAATAATAAAAGTCACTGGCTGGAACATACATTCTTGCCACGGTGAACAGTAAAATATTGATGTCTTGTGGCGGTCACCAATATAAACTCCTATGTAATCAGAAGCATGGTTATGCTAACTGATGAGCTGAAGTTGGTAGAATACCATTGTTGCAATAACGCAATGTGTCAAGTTTTTGGTAGATGCTCAACAGTGAGGTCTGGAGCATCAGTGAAGGTGGTGATGAGATGATCAAGATGTGGAAGTAAATGGGAGAATGCCTAGAATGTCCATCCGCCAACAGCAACACACACAATGTTAACCACTTGCCAAAATCCAGGTGACTAAAGGCTGTTCACGATAAAGTGATCACTTTTGAAATCAACCTTAGAAAAAAAGTCACTGCCCCTACCTGCATATATTTTAACGGGCGCATTGAGTGACATGCACCCAGTAAAGTTGGTAACGATGGATGGGAAGTAGTTCCATACTTTAAAGTCGAATAAAAAGTGTTGGATAACCATTTCAAATTATTTTAATTATTCTATTGCTTTCTGTTTTTTTTTTAATGCGTAAAAGTGTAAAAATGAGAAGGGTTGTAAAATATTTACTTTTCTAATAATTTTACAGTTTCACTTGATCAATGCATGAATAAAGTGATAAGGCCCATGACAATGCTAATCTTACATAAGGCAGAAGAATACACAATGTGCATACAAGTAGATCTTAAGCAGGGCTTTCAAAAGTTCTCATTTTACAATGAATAGCCTATACCACAAATTGAACCCAGTTCGCCTTGGTGGAAGGTGAGCTGTCCGACTGCTATACCACCATAGGCCCCTTTGTAGCAGTAAAAAAAAAATTAAAAATACTGGTTGAGGTCAAGATTCTGTAGTACGTGATCCTACATGGCACATACACAAAAAGGGAACAAAGTTGCTTCAATCTTGCTTGGAGCCTCATGTATACTAACATATTTGACACACTTTCTTAGCAATGATTCTTGCAACTTTCTTATGTACGGATCACATTTATTCAAACGCTCAAACCACAATTATTTAATTTTTTATTTCTTGCACACAGCTACAAGCAAAGCACGATGAAAATTAAAATTCCTTATACTTTTGCCCTTATGTCATGTCACCCTTGAAAATTGCCACTCTATCCCTAGGCCTAGTTGGCTTAATGGGAAATCCAACTTAGTTTGCCCTAAACCCCATCCAGAAAAATTACTTCCACCCTTAACAAATCTCCAGACAAGCCTTCTCACAAAAACTGCAAAACATATTTGCCACTTATAACCAATGTTATGTTGCTGTCATGCAGCTGCTTGGCATATACTCAAGCCAGGATTCCCAAAAAAAGTGAGAATTGAAACCCTACGAGTGACCTTCGTCTTGTATGTACTAGGCCTTTCTGTCTTGTATGTACTACTGGTCGGGATAATGGAACAAAGGCAGAGGTCACAGGATATTGCCCAATCCTCACACAATGTGGTGCAAACCTCATACTCCACACTTACATCGTCTGTAACCAGTGGCAAAGCGTGACATTGCAGTTATGCAAGAGAAGTGCCACTTCCATAGCTTCTATGGACGCTTTGCCACTGTCTGTTAACACCAATATACTGAAATGTACAACATGTCAAAAGTTGGACATTGCAGCAAGTCACAAAGTGCCCAGTGATTCTCAAATCCTATCCCTTGTTTCACTGCCACCATGTGCTGTTAGGTGGCTTGCTGCCAAATAGGAAAACTAAATCCTAACTATTAATCCTGGACCACAAGTACATGACAAAGATAACTTTAATTTATGTACACTGTTCACAACTGTTCATCCTGTCAAGTATAAGAAAACATTTTTAAAAAAATGCATCAGAATAATGTGAATGTTTGAAGTAACTGTATTGATTCATGTACAGTAATTGATGTTGAGTTTAACAAGAAGCCTTATTTGTTGAACAGAAATTGATGATAAAAATCTGTTGCTAATAAGTGCATCACAGTTTTACTACCACAGTAACTTCCCCCCCCCCCCCCCAAAGTCAATATTGCACGGAGACCCATATCATACATTGAAGCATAACAGAGAGACTATATTTAATAACATTCAACATTAAAACCATAAATCTGCATGGAACACACACACACAGTATTTGTTCTTACACAAGGCACACATATGAGCTGCAATAAAACCTATTTCTCAGTCATCTTCATATACTAATTTATCATTATATACTAATTTATCATTACATAAAAATAACTATTACAGGAAATACACAAAGTACATGGTCCACACAATGAAGAGGTTACCAACAAAGTGGTAATTAACAGAATTAAAAGCTGATGTTCATAAATATTAGGACATATATTTAATTTATCTGCTCAATACACTGGAAGAATTAATATAGATGCCTACACTATAACATAAAAAAACCTATGCCTTACTCAGGTCTCACAACCAGAACCTCTAATATACAACAGTTTGCACCAAAGATCTTTACATTTTCTGAGATAGCATTTTTTATAAAAAAAAAAACAAAGATGTGTAATAAATGTGCTCTTAACATAATAGGTACTCTGTAATGCATAATATGCTAAATAAAAAGTTTACACACATGCATGTGCATGTGTATACACACTCTCATGTGCACGTGCATGCGCACACACATGTATGCACACACACGTACGTACACACACACGGGACAGTACTGCATTTAAAAAAATCAAAATAACAATGTTTCAACATAAACATACATGGTGTATTACTTTCGTAACAATATTCACAACATGATAAATCACTTCAATAGACTTCAATAAATTAAAATAAGTAGTTTTGAGTGCTTTAAGGTTATTATTTTTATGATCTTACACATAATTGTATTTATTGTTTGAATCTGCTGACTACCAGTGGCTTGCCAGCAACACGTAATAAAAGGAAATAAATACTGGAATCCAATTAATTACATGTGCAAATTCCTCAGAGGTTGTAGTAATACTGCAACAGAAAATACATAAATCATGCCTAGCTTAATTCTTAATTCTTCGCAGAGTAATTATAAATGCACTTTGATTTGGGACTTGTAATTTGCACAAGTTAAAAAAAAATCCCTTTTTGATTATTCTGTGCACAGGTTATGACCACGAACAAATAGACATGCTTACTAATCCTAGACATGTGGAATAAATTGCCTTAATGTGTTAGGATAACCTAGCACAACTTAACTTATGAAACCACAAACTAAAGCATAGCTGTACTGCATATACAAACTGTGTATATACTACATATTCTTAGTTATGAACCATTTTTTCTGATATACTGTGATCATAATCATTGGCACTAACAGCAACATGTAGAAGTATGAGAATAAAATTCCAATAATTATTATAAACAATTGATGCATTGGCATCTCTCTTTTGAATATTCTGCCATTGTGTGGTATTGAAAATATGTAACCACAGTTGTAACAATAATATACATGTTCTTACATTCAACTTGTTATAAAAGAATATCTGAATGTATCGTTCAATGGCTATATCAAATCTCAGTACAATATATTTTTAATAACTTAAATCTGTTCAAAAGCTATGTTAAGGTAAGTAGAATATAGAAAAGAAGTAATTATAAATATTTTACATATATTTAAATTTATGGTATGCTCTGTGAAATCAAGCATCAGTTACATATTTATTAAAACTGTGAACACCAAGATTGGTTTTATATAATTGTATTGGGTCTTTACTTATTAAACAAT
The DNA here is from genome assembly GCA_029891345.1 of Dryococelus australis. Lineage (NCBI taxonomy): Eukaryota > Metazoa > Arthropoda > Insecta > Phasmatodea > Phasmatidae > Dryococelus > Dryococelus australis. The sequence goes on from CM056998.1 coordinate 78,928,365, forward strand.
TTCAGACTAAGATTTTGTAAGAAATTCTCTTCTTCATGATATAATGGTTTGATTTGTACATATGGTACAGTTCAGATTGTGTAACCACGTAACCAGATTTCCTCAAGTATGAAATGCCTACCATACAGAGTAACTAATAACTGCAAATTGTAAAATTGAATGACTACAATGTTTTTTAATCTGATTTACTATGAAACTGCAATACTATGCTCTTTAACTACACTTTTAGCTTTTATTTTTGTACGCCAATCCAAAAGAGGTTTTCTAACAAAGTACAACAAATAATAGACCAGTGCTTACACACTGCCCTGCATCCTTACCTATAATGTCCTAGGATAGCTTTTCAGAGAGCCTGTCCTGCTACAACCTAGCTAATTAAAGTTGACTATACATCTGACAGCCCAAGTAGTCCCCTCATTAAAGTAGGAAGCAATGAGGTCACTCGGCATGACAGATCTGTTGAGATGCTGCCCATTTGGGACACAACCAATAAAGCTTCCATGTCTTTACAGATTGGCAGTAGAAGGGACTATTTATTAAGAAAGCACACACAAAAAAAAATTATATACATAATATACACTATCTACCAAAAAGTAATTGGGCACCCGTGAAGATAGGTAATTCAGTACGTCAGTTAACTTGTGTTTCACAGCCTTCGGCGTAGGACCGCTGGTGTTTGTCCGTGGTAGCATGACCACAGAGGCCTATTGTACCATTCTGGATAATGAAATGCTCCTAACATTGTGGCATTTTTACAGAATGAACCCATGTTACTTCCAGGATGACAATGCCAGGTGCCATGTTTCAAGGGCTACTATGTAGTGGTACGCTGACAACAATGTTCACCATTTGGACTGGTCCACCCAGAGCCCTGACCTCAACCCTATAGAACATCTTTGGGACAAACTGGATCGCCAGGTAAGGGCTCGTCAGGCACGGCCAAATTCCATTGCTCAACTCATGGAATGGTTGCAAGAGGAATGGCGATGAATCCCCGTGGATGTCCTGCAAACACTCATAGAGAGCATGCCAGACATGATGGCTGCTGTTATAGCCGCAAGAGGTGGCCCTACGCGATTCTAACGGGGTGACAACCACCAAGCAAACATTGTGGACAGGTGCCCAATTACTTTTTGGTAGATAGTGTATATAAATATATAACACACACACACACGCACACACACATGCATGCATGCACACACACACACATATACATATATATAGATGCACACACATGCATGACACATTTCTGTGCATTTGCCATGCACGCTCTACCCGACAACTTCACCCCATCTTCGAGCACACCGCTCATACAGGGGCAAGTTAATACCCACAACAGTACTATGGGACACATGCATACAGGGTATGTTGACATACGTCAAGAGACACTACAGACACATGATTCCAGATCGTACTGTTCGCCAAGAAACTCCCAAGAAGCCATCATACCGCCACCCAACCCCGACGTAGAATTGTACTGTTGGCTGGGACACCGGCACCCTCCAGGAAGGCCAAGATAGTACCACAACTCACCACTGGAGGGCAGCATGCAGTCTACTCCAGCAGCTACAACCTAAGTGCCTCCAACACAGGCGATAAGAAAGTATCCTTCCACAGAGGAGATAAGAAATTAATAGCACTAACTCAGAAACGGAAGTCTCAACTGTCTAGAGCAAGGCTAACTTCCCCTGTACTCCATCAGACTCCAAGCTATGTACTAGCTAATAACAGTACAAAAGGGCTAGCACGCCTTAGCTCTTGAGTCTTTGCTCCTCCACCGCTCACAAGGGCCGGAGGCAGCCTTCAGGGTACGTGACCACTGGTGGGGCATCCGGAGATCCCACCGCTTGCGAGGGCCCGGGGTCTCAATCCAGCCGAAGAAACCAGCTGACAAGAGGCTCAACACTTTCAGCATCCGCTAACCCGCCTTCTGCAGCACCGCAGATTCCTATCTTCTGGGAGACTCCACCATACCAGAGGGTCCTGAAAACGACGTTCCTTGCCTACCACCCCACCTCCTGGTAACTGCCAGTAACCCCTTGGTAGTAGGTCATGTCAACATTCCTTCTGGACATCTCCAGCCCACTGGAGGGTGTGGCTACAACATCAAATACCCTTCTGGTAGTTGACCTCCCCTAGGTTCCTTCAGAACAAACCCTGATGGTTAGGTGCTGTCAATGCGTTAACTGTTAGATTTATTTTTATTTTTGCCAGTCTCATTTCAACCATGCAATACACTTAGCTCTTGCCTAGGTTGCCTTCGCCTGTATTATAACAATACGTTCAGCTTCCGTAACTTACATTCAATCAATAGGAGTTAGTGTGGCACCACCCTGTTTTCTAGATACATATAACACGTGTTTTTAATGTATTCTTGAGTGTTTAATTTCTCTTAGGCCGGAATTCATAGTCAGAGGCTTGTTTGGTAAAGAAGCTATACTTCATGAAGTAGTGCTTCTTCTTCAAGCACTACTTATCTGACGAATTAATTCATAGTTCATGACTTGAAGTAATTATTGTATAAGCACTACTTATTTGGGCCAAGTTGTGCTTGGTGAAGGATGGAAAGTATCTATATAATATCAATACCAACATAACAAAGATAAATTTTTCACTTTATTTACAGTAGTCACCCAGATGAAATGAATTTTTACATTTGTTATTATTTTATTATTTCAGTGCTGTTTTGAATAATTTTAATTTGTTTTATCGCATATTTAAGATTAAAATAATTGTATGTACAATAAAAACTAATTTTTTCATGTGTTATGTAATAATTTTTTGAAAGTTTGTTAACCATGCTAAAAAAAAAACTTAGTTGACGTGCATACTTGACGATTGTATAATATGTATGTTCGTTTTAATGACATCTCAGTCCATTTAAAACCTATGATACCTTGTAATAATATAATTCTGGACATTCCCGTCGAGCGCCAATAATTGCCATTTCGCAAACAACATTATCAATCGTAAAAGTGCTTGCTTACATCACAAGCTACCATCCAGCTGACATAACCTGTATTTCAGACCTCGGATTGCAAACACAGGCCTGTGCGAATATTGGAATTTTCGAATACCATTTCGAATAATGGAAGAAAATAGAATACTCCAGTGCCTGGAACTGTGCTCATTTTTATCACGTTTATTCAAGTACCTTTTTGGTGTTGTAAAAAATTCTATCGGTAGTTAATTATTTTTGTATGTGCTTTCACTAGGCATGATTGGTTTCAGGTACCGTAGTTTTCTTGAGTGAAATGTAATATTATCAGCATAATTATACCACAACGGCTCGTTCCACCACCGCTGCTCGTGTGGCCAGATTGGGGCTGGAACCACTTTGGCCTGATCGACCTCCTGTGGATACCACACCTGGGTATCTCAGCAAGGAAGTGACGTGCATTGCCTGCCACTCAGTCCACTGCTCAAATGGGGTGGATGAAAGGAGCACAGATTGTCTCGCGTCACAAGTCTGGGTACCTGGAAATACACACTAGGGACATCCGGCACCGCCTTCTCCTCTATAGGTTGCTTTTCATTGGGTTTTAAATGCCGTACCAATGCAAAGGCGGTGTATGGAGAAAACTAAAGACGGCAATCCAACTTCTAGAAAGGGAGAAAGCTAATTTAACCACATTGGGGAGATCAATTATAAATATTTATATAATACTAAAAAACACATCAGGCATGTCAATTTTTGATTTAAGAAAGCTTAACAAATTTTTTTTTAGAAAAACAAGCATTACATTTTTTTCTGGATTAAGTCAGATAGAGGAAATGTGGGTATTGTTTATCACTGGAAAAAAAACAATAGAAACTCTTCTGCTACTGGAAGTAAGATAAATCTATTATTCTATTTGTTTTGTATTGGTCATGTTTACAGATTGCGCACACACAAAACACGTAAAATAAACATGAAATGCCTGTTGTAAACACAAATGGCACATAAAAAATTGAAATATTTACTTGTTTTCAGAATACTGAACATAAGTTCACTAAATTTTGACAGTTATAGAAATGTAGCACAGCCACAATGTATCCTTACACCACAGCTGCTGTCTATGAATAAAACATTTGTTTAAACAAATTCTATGATCAATGTAGGTTACTATTCCAACCTACCTTATTTTTTGTATGGCAAAGTCATACTGGTGGGGCTCCATTAATTTTATTGCCAACAGATCGGTTGGGGTTGGGAGAGACTTTAGTTTAACGTCTTTCATGAGACAGCATTGTTTTACACCTCTTCTTACGAAACTATATCACATTTTATTACATATTGTTTTAATGGATGAAAGTAAAATTTTCTGGTATGAATGAAGTATTCAAATTATTATATAACTTGTCAAGTTTTAACCTCAACGAAAGAAAATGCTATAAATATGTAGTTCGTACCAATTTAAATATTAAACACATTCGGGACGTAAATAATTTTGACGAGGTTTGCTATCCATTCAATAAACATTTTATTTTTACACTGCAAAACAGAGATGAGATGGTTTTTTAGGGCACATACACTAAAAACATTTAAATAACCATTTCAAAATACTTTATTTACAATACACACTGACTTAAGGCCAGCCTACAATTGATTGGGCACACGTACAGCACGTGCGATAGCACAGAACAAACGGGCAGCTCGAATCTGAAAGCCTACAATCAAAACAGCACATGCACAAAACCAACAGATCTTTAAACAAAACAGACGTGAAAATGAAAAAAAATGATGCTCTGTAAGTTTCACATGAGTGTGTTAGTCACACTGGACTGAAAAAAAATATTGTCAACAGCTGTTTACATTGCTGCTCATGTCTTAATTTATAGAAATATAATACATAATACCATTCATCTTAACATACATCGCTTGTACAGTAACAATTTCAATCAAAACTAACCAATTTTTATGTGTTGCCAAACTCTCCAATTACTAGTCAAATTCACTACTTTTGCAGCCATTTTCATCATCACATGAACTCAGTGGTATCAATGTTCTGATTGGCCATGCACAGCGCACACGCACAGGAATGATATGATATTGACCAACTTTCTGTGCGTGGATTCTATGCTAAATTTCTGTGCGTGTGTTATGCATGATTGTAGGCAGTGCCATTCCCAGACTTGCATTCTACTTTCTGTGCATGTGCTATATTATGTGCTAAACCAATGGTAGGCTGGCCTATACTGTTCCTAATTCCTATTTGCAACTTCTGAATTCATGTTGTTCTGTTGCAATCCTTACTACACATTTCTCTGCCATAGATACAAAATAATTAGCTCAATCATTTAATAAACACGACACTTCACGGGCTTTCCAACACTAGTTAACTGCAGAACGAAAATAAACAGTGCAGCTTCGTGACAATAGGGAAAATGGAGGACCATGCCATATATACATGTCAATAAAAAGTATCGAATAAAAGTATCTATATAAATGTCACGATACTCAATACTTTCAACAAAGGCCAGTATTGAGGGGTATCGAGGTATTGAAGTGTCGAATGTCCCATCTCTAATTATAAGTCCACATTCTGAAAAGAAAACTGGACTCCAACCTGCATATGATACTCTAGTCTAGATGATATAAATTCCTGGAAAACACAGCAGGTGTTCAGAGTATGATATTCCTAAATTGTCCTGAAACCCTTTGAAGATGAACATATCGTCAATGTTTGTGGGTAAGACTCTCTTAAGTCTTAGATTTGGGCTCTGTCAACAAAACCATTCACTATTCAAATATATAACAGTAAGAGGCTAGTCATCACAAGAACTATTTGACACTGCAAAACTGTTTAGAGTTTAGAGTCTGACTCCTCTTAAATTATAGACAAGAGCACAGAGGAAAGTGAAACTGAAACTATTAGCATCAGTCCAGAAACTACTGTGACATCTCTCCATGGAGGCACTCCCTCGATGGTGATTTTATCTACTGCACTGATTGACAATCAGGACTCATCAGGGAATTGCTTAACTCAACTCACCAAGCCAGCTTCATCAGTAAGAACTGTTGTAGTCATTCGCGACTGGATGTACAGCATGTGTCACTTACAGTTAGAAGCCTGTCTCTAGCCAATGGTAGTGTGTCGAAAGGCATTGCTTTATACTCAATCAAGTCAGTTGGCCAGTCCTGTACTTAATTTTGACTAGATGCCTTCCTTCTACCTAAGATCACCAATGACCTACCAAGTGAAATTAGCCCTCGTGAATTGGTCTCACCTGGAGTAAGTGAAAAAGTGGAATTGTGAGGGCGCTCGACATCATGGTCATTAATGCCCACAGAAAAGTTGAATCAAAAACATGTTAAATCCTCCACAGGAGCCAAAAGGACAGTTGCAAAACAAACAAAAACAAACAAAACAGGAAAAAATACTCTGGAGAGGCAACAACACAAGAACTATACAACAGTGTGTAAAATAATGAAAAAAACAAATCACAACTCATTAAAAAGATCCATCACATGTAAAAATGGAAGTACAACGCTCACAGACATAATCCCATCACACAGCATTAAAAGTCCGATGAGCTTGATCATACCTGCGACACTTCCCCAAAATGTGACAGCCAAAGTTAGTGTCACAGGTAGCACACTCAAGTACAAAAAGATACGGAGAAGCAACATTAACAAATGCGCACCGAGTCAAGATATCCGATTCTGAACCATCAGTGAAAAAACAAAACCATGGAACTCAGAAGACACATGATCAAGGAAAAGGTCCTTTTAAACAAGAGGAATGATCAACAGGAACAGCCGCCAGGTCGAGGCACACCTCAACCTGTGTTGTCAGCCTTAGCTGTTCACGGCGAGGCAAATACAACACACAGAGAGATAAGCCATACAGCTCCAGGGCATATGCAAAGCAGACAGATGCTGGCTGAGGAGAACATGGCCTAACACAGAATAACTAGTCATTGGGAGGATGAAGTAAAGTATTGTGGTGAAGGTGCGAAGGGTCCAAATGCACCCGTACCCCATACGGAAGAAGCAGGTGGTCACATCTGTAATGGAGAGGAGGTTCACCAGTCATCTCACCTGGAGAACCTACCACTTGCCAACCCCTCTTTACATGTACAGGCAGTCCTCGACTTTCATACATTCAATTTGGTCTTTCATACATCTAGTAGTAGCAACCTACCAATATATTAATATCGCACTGTTAGTTGCCATTTAACACTGCCTGCCAAGTTTTACAGCCTTTGTGGATCATACGTTATGAATGTTTAAATACAGCTGTCATATTGACACAATACAAACGAGTGCTTCTGTAAAAATAATATACAAATATCTCAATAACTTTTACATAATTTTTACAACCTACGAAATAAAATGTTACCTTTGCACAACAATTTTACAGAAAATAGGCAAATATATAAAATTACCTTATTTATTAACATAGTACTTACAATCAAATATATATATATATATATATATATATATATATATATATATATATATATATATATATATATATATATATATATATATATATATATATACACACACATACATATATATACATATATATATACACAGAGGTGTTGCAAATCAACATTTCAGATAAGGAAGTATTGCATATGTATATTTACTTGTGATTTTCAATGAAATACTAGCTAAAAATAACATGTTTATGAATTAAATATATTATCTTTCTACCAAAATTAATTTTTTTTTTCTTGTAACTTTGGAATGAAACCCCTCTTATTACATATGTATAATGATTCAACTTTCATACATTCAACTTTCACACACATTTTCAGGAACACATTATAAATGAAAGTAGAGGACTGCATGTACCTGGGCCAATAGATTTGTTGATTAGGGCTGATAGGTACACATATTTAGTGCTTGGTAGGAAACTGGAGGATGGTGACAATCTCCCGATTGCATCACAGATTGTTTTTGGGATGGGTAGTGATGGGCAAAGTCTCCACAAAAATATTTACAAATCCAACTACAGTATGTGCTATGGGGCACTGCTGTCCGTGTCTCACTCTCTTGAAGAAAATGTAACAATTCTGAGAGTTAGAAGCCCCACAAAACTTACGCAAGCTATTTTTTTAATACTACTTTATAAAACACATTTAAACATCAAAGTTTATAGTCGACAGATAGTGCAGTAGTAATGTCTAAGATTGCTGATTATGATTTCAGTTTTGGGCACGCGTTCACAGCTCCTTTAACTACTGAATACCAATAAGGACCTTACATTAAGAAATAACCACATTATGAAAATGTTTATGAATTTGTGACTACTCAAAAAATACTCTAGTTACTTCACATTATTATTTTCATGTACTGAAAATACATCAGTAAGCAGTAAGATGTTCAAATGGCCAGCAGTTATACAGAAATATTATGTGCTAATTTTAATAGGTTTACACAAGTTACTGGGTAGCAGCAATTCTATGAATTGAGTTCATATTTATTTTGAACTGTATGCTTGTCTCCTCACCCGCTGAGTGTGTCAAATGCTAATATGCCATCTTCTGTTATATAATATGAATCTTTAACGCCAGCTTTCATAGCAACTGGTATACTGGCTGTTGGCAGCAGGCCTTTTAGAAGTTCATTCAAGAGTAAGAATGGCAGTAGGTATAGTGTAATATTCGTTTAACAGACACACTGCAACAGTGTTTTAAGTAAAATGTTATTCTTCTTTCTACTTTTTTTAGTAACCGTTTTGTACACTTTATTTTAATAATGTAAATAACCCCACGAATTTCATGTATGTCAAGTGATGATCAGTTTTGTGAGGAGCTTTTTAAGCAAAATTTTTACTGTGATGAGAGTGATTATTATATAGCATCACTGCTATTTATGGATCCACAGCCGGTGCTGGGTGAAATCATACAATGAGGTGTCTGCAGTCCCTTGAATGCCATCTCCAACATAACCCAGAACTCCGGGAACAATATCAGAGTATTATGCAAAATCATTTGACCCACAACCACATGGAGCTGGTGAAAAAATTGTATGGAAACCCTTTCATATCTTACATACCACACCACTGTGTTTTTAAACCAGAAACTAGTATGTTCCACTAAACTGAGGGTGATTTTTAATGCTTCTGCCAAGATTACTGAAAATGTAATTTTGAATGATGTGTTGTTTACCATCCCAAGGTTACAAAATGGTATCTGTGATATCGTGCTTATATTTTGGGGTCATGCTATGGTATTTACAGGAGATATCTAGCAGACGTACAGTTAGATTTGGGTAAGTGCTAGTGACTGGGATTATCAGTTAATACTTTGAAGGTTCTCAGAGCCTGACTCTATCCACAAATTTTATTATTTGGGTAATGTTAAGTTTCAACTGACAACAGTGACTTATGGCATGTCAGCAGTTCCATTTATTGCCCTTCGAACTCTAATTGAGAATGGTTGATTGGTTGATGGCTGTAAATTTTTAAATCTTTAGTGTGCTTTCCAACTGTAATTAAAAGCTGTCATGGTCATCTGTCTTCGTCATACTAATCCAACTTTTGGTTTCTTTATCACCGCATTTCAAGTAGTGGGTGACAACAGGGAGTGTCCTATGTTTTGAATATGCAATATGATTGATTTTTCAAGACATGGCTGCATGCATTTAATACCTGGATGGGAGCAAAGAACTGAAGAAATAGGGTGGTGTTTGTCCAAAAGCAAGTTTAAGAAATATTGAATTTGTGTTCTTGCTGTTGAACTGCACACGTGTGTTGAGGCCACTGGATCAAGGTGTGGTTAATTTTGTAAGTATAAGTTGTGCATCATGTTGGTCAGTTCAATGTTACAGAAGTTATTACTGGGTAAGAAACTGCTGAAGTGGAATGTCATTGACACCATCCATGCCATTGCCATCTTGTGGGAAAATTCCAGACTAAAGGTTTTGCTAGGTGATTTTGCTATGCCGGATTTCATGCTTAAAGGCCACGTCTCACTCAGCACTGTATCAGATTCTATAAAAGCTTGTGCAAGGTCTGCTGTAACTGCCATTGTATCAAATAGTATGGCATCCATCATGGTATTTGTCGCCAATTTCTACATCATTCATGCATTTTTATTGACCAAGCACATGCATGGTATGTTGTGCACTCCATGGAAGGCACAAGGATTTGACAAATTTTCCACAATGAATGACTTCATTCTATCAGTGCGATGAATATTGGAACAAAGGAGCACCATTAGCTTGACGCGTAATGCTCTGCCCAGCTTTTATGCACACTCGAGTTCACCCCATCTGAATGACGTTCACCCCACTGGGTAAGTCATTAAACAGTACTGTAAGAAGCTGGACATGTGCCTATAGCATACTCCTCGCAATGAGAGATGATATTAGAGACACGGCCATCCAGCTAGTACTGTTTACCCTACTCCAAGTTGACGTCATGCCAACACCCCCTAAAGTCAGATTGTAGTGCTGGCCGAGTCTCTGAGATGGCCACCCAAGGTCACACAGTTCTACAACACGCTGAAGGAGGGTTCCACGCACCCTGCGGCAAGATAACAGACGAAACCCACCGCATCAGCAATTCTCATGCAGCAGACGACAACTGCAGACGACACAGGGGGAGGAGATTATCTCCTTCCTCACCCCTCGCCACCACCTGTCCAGAGGTCAACCAGTATAAATATCCTCTGAGACCAGCAGACTTCAGTCTATGTTTCCTCCACCGCTATGGACGGGGATAGAGGAAGCCACCGGCGGTCACACCCATTGATACTTAGCTAATCCCACCACTCTCTTCAGGGCCGGAAGAAGTATACCACTGTCGACAACCCAACCAGATGCCTCTTCTGCACCCACGGAAGACCCTCCTACTTCTAGAAGACTGGATCATCAGCAGCTCCTGAAGATGTCAAACAACTCCTTCCTTACTACCTCTTGGTAACCACCCCATTGGTAACAGTTGTGACTGTCCTCTTCAAGGACCCCTCCTGCCTACCGGACAGTATCGGCAATCCTCAACACAACGGTAGTCACCAACTCCTGTCCCTTCAGGACAACAAAAGGTAGTTAGTTCAGGCCGAGTTGTAAAGGCTTAGAAACTGGTCGCCTTCACCTGGCTGAGCATAGGTTAAAACATTTGTGCCAATTCAAGTTAGTCTAGGAGGTAGTATAGGCCACCATGTTTTATTCTCACTAAATAAAACACGTGATCTTAACTAATTTCTGAGTGTCGCTGAGTGCTATCCTTATGTCGTATTCAGCTTGTCAGAGTGAAGCCGGCCGACCTCACACTATACAAAGCTAAATACCCACACAGTCGATGACCACCCTTGTTGTGCCTCAGGGTACAGCACGGTAGAGCCCTGACCACTCGAAACTCCTCCACCAGGTGAATCAGCTAATCAGGCAATTCAATACTCTGCCATCACTCTTTATGGAGTCAGAAAGGAGCTGGAATTAACTTTAACGGACTGAACCCCTGTGGATACCACACCTAAATGTCCTGTCGTGCAGCTTGAGATAATCCGCCGCTCTGTCCACCGCTCTCTATGGGGTTGGACGAAAGGAGAGAGGGGTATAACTCTCGCCTGTACAATTGCAATCCTTAGAAGTACATGGTAGGGAACAGTCGCCAGCTTCCCTTTTGTGAGGCAGTGGTTTGCACCTTTTTACCTATGCTGTACACTCGGAAGGGCAGTGTCCGGAGAAAGGTAAGAAAGGCAGCGTACATCTCCAAAGTTAGCTTGGACTGCGAACCTATTCCTTCACCGGCAATTTGTATTCCACCAGAGGGGCCTCACTCCTCCGATCTTCCACAGCCACTTTTTCCACCGCTCGTTAAAACTGCTGGTACACTGCACCCCCTAGTGGAATCTATCAGAAGAGGAGAAGAACCTCTGCTTGGGATAGCTAAACCGTGGTTCGCAGGCCAGCAGTTAAAAAATCACCAGTCCAGCTCAGACACCCACCACATCAGCAACACTTTACATCCTGATGAAGCAGACGACAGCCAGCAGCCAGCAAGTCAACTGGATCATCAGCCTCAGTGAATCATCAAGCACTAAGGTAATCCAGTAATTAAGGGACAGCCTGTTCGCCAGGCCGTTACTCCTGATTTTGTGCCAAACTTGGTCGGGGAAGTTAGGACTGGCTGGTCCATGTCCACTTGTAACCGTTGGAGGCAGATCGGGGTATGGGGAGGGGTAACATTCAGCTGGTTACCTTCCCAGTTAATGAGAGTTCCTCCATCTCATCCCAGTTGGATACGGCGTTGTCCATAGTCGAGGACGCACGGTTGCTGAAGAAGCCAGGGTTGTCCCAAAATCATAGATTCCCTATATGGGGCGTAACTAGGAAGTTAACCTGGGATGACTGGCAATGTACCCTAATCGTTAACTTTATTCCCCCTTTGACCTGGAGGAGGAGATTCGGTTGTGCGTGCCTGACTGTACTTTTAACCGGGGTCAGTCGGGCTCGTGGGTGAGGCACGAGTAGGTCGCTCCTTATAAAATTACCCATGGTGGCAGTGTCTAGCAGCACAACAGTAGTTTCGTTGTTTAGACGGACCTCTACACGGGGCAATTCGAAGGAATCAAGCTCTCTTGTTAAATTCTGGAGCGTGACTGTGGTTTCTTCCTCCTGTTCCGGTTTAGGTTCTGTCTCTCGCTCTCTTTCTCTCTGCGCCGGGCAGTCTGTATGAAGATGTCGGCCTGCGCAGTACCGACACTTTGGCGGTATCCGGCAGCAGGGAGGGGAAGTTAAGGTCGGGGTTTCAGGAGGCATACAGGCAGGCGCGAGGCCTATCAGTGTTCTCCCCTCCTTCCCCTTGTCTACCTGCCTACCATCTAGCACGGCCTGCTCTTCATAATTGCGCTCTGTTTCATGTGCACATTCTATTGACTGTGGCTTTGGGGCTTGTAGAGAATTACGCAGCTTCGTTAATAGCATTCAAGATATGGAATGTACGCAATTTTCTTCATTTTTCACTGCTGAGAAAGGCATTGGTAAATGCGCAACGTTTGTCTTATGAATAATTTGGCCTCCTCATCCATGTCCTGGGCCTCGCTATAAAATTTGGCAGCTATACCGATCAGTATTTATTCGCCGCCAAATGCAGTTGCTAACCAACTCGAAAACTGATGCCAGTTGTTTACAAATTCGCAGTAGCAATTCCACCGGTCCAGCGCAGTGCCCTTCATGTAGAGTTGGGCTCGGCTTACCCACTGCTTTGGGGGGAGGTCAGTCTCTCTCAATTCTTTTTCACATTCCTGGATGAAAGCTACCAGGTCATTGTGTGGTCTGCCCGCAAAGTCGGTGATTTGAATGTTATCATCCCGTCCGGTCGCTGGGTGTCCCGGTGCTGCTTTGGGCTGTATGAATATGCACTACGGTTTTGACCGGTGGGAGTGGGAGGTGTGTTTCCTCCTACACCTTTCGCATTGATAGGCCATGCCCGGCATAGTGACTCATTCATCTGGCCAGCCTAGACGTACGTGATGGTATTGCTCGCTACACGTCGTGCAGAGTATCTCGTTAATCTAGGCCGGGGCACGTAACCACATTACATAATGTGGTAGGCTGTATGCGGAAGGTTTCACATCTGTATTCTAGGCATTCTGTGTTCTGGGCTTCATCTGACCAGCATAGGCATAGGTGGTGGAATGCTTCGCCGCAGTAGTTGCATTCTATAAGAAGTGAGTCAGTACCGGGCAGTTGGCATGGCTACACTTATTTTCTGTTATGTCTTTCACTGAGTCTAGGTTTACACCCTCGATGGTGTTTATTTCCGTTTCAGACATGATTATGTCTATGGACGACACGGGATATTTATCGGACTCCCCGACGTCCACTTCGATTTCCCGGGTTGACCCTTAGCCCTCTGCGTCGAGTTAGACTGGTTCAGCTTTAGCTGCGAACAGTTAATCACTCTGACGCCCCAAATTGGGCGCCAGAAAATCACTTGACGTGTGCCCGGGTTAATGGCTAGTCGGCATAGTCGTCGTGGCTTTGGGTGCGCTAAACCAAGCACGTGGTGTTACGGATTTATACTCCAGTTGACGTTTACGGCTCATTATTTTAACTGGGTGTGTCGGCTTGAGGGTTGGTACAATGTTATAGATAGCCTGGCTGGCTAAAGTTGGTGGAACCAATACAGCCCGCTGCTTGGCAGTACGGTAAGCTGTCCTTTGCTCTTCTCTCCGTAAGCTGTCCCTTACCTGGAAATGCATGGAGTGTGGTGTCCACCGCTGAATGATACAAGTCTTGCACCACCACGGATGCGAAACAATTCCCTATAATAGTGTACTTCCAGTAGCAGCTGCTGGCATGAGCTTAGTGCTCCAGAAGACCCCCCCCCCCCCTCCCCTTCCCCCACCATCCACTGATGGGCAGATCAGAAGCGTTGAGCCGTATGGGCCGCTTTCCTGCTACTACTGGGTGTGGTATCAAAACCAAGGCCAGGCCGTAGCACTTGAGCAAATAACCCCGCCGGTACCTAGGTGCTTCAGTAGGGATACAAACCAAACATACTGTCTCTTCCTGGTTGGAGGAGTTTCTAGTGGTTGTGGTTCTGCTGTTCAATCCCCAGAGGTCTAGAACAGGTGGCCGTCAAATGGTGTATGTTTGGGACTGATGGATTCTGGAAGAGGATCCCTAGTCGTAGTCTAGTTCGTAATAAAACTCCCGGTCTCGGTCGGCAGTGCACAATGGGTATCGTTCCTAGCAAGCATAGTAAATATTACTCTATAAATAATACTCGTGGCTAAAAGAACAAAGCTGTGTTTATTGAGATTGCAATAAACACAGTGACACGTAGTATCTCCTACCAAGCAGACGGTATGCTGGAAGTAACCTAAACTGGCCAGGTGTAGGTGACCTGGTTATAGGCTAAATGGGAAAATAAATAGTCGACTGCTAAATAGAAATACTTAACGTTGCTAACTATTCGTGGGGTGTCTAGACGAGACAAAGAAGTTAAAAGGTCCACTGCTCTAGTAGCAGGGAGTGTTAATGTTCAAGATGGTTGGAGAAGCTTTTGGTAGTGGTAGTTATTGGCGTCACTGAAGCCTCTGGTGATGGCAATGGTAGAAGCCACTGGTGGTGGCTGAAGACTGTTGTCGACAATGGGAGCAGCCTCTGGTAGGCTCTTGAAGACCTTGGAGGTCGCTGGAGGCCCCAGCAGTAGAAGTGGTGGAGCGAGCTCGAGGAACTGAAAGAATAACTTGCGAGCCCTGTCACGCATGGACTTACAGAGTCTGAAGGACAGGTGCGACGGCTGGTCGCGGGAGGCGGGGGGGGGGGGGTGACGCCCCTCTGGTGAGAGGTCGGGGTAGGGATAGCAATCCTCTAGTCATCTCTCAGTTTCGTGAATGTTCGGTGGCGCTCGTCCGCACCCTGAGGCGGCTAACGGCTTGTGGGCTATCAGCACTTGGAAGGGGAGGGCGATGTGTCCGCTGACTTGCACAACCTCGGTATCCACGTGTTCAGGCACCCTCCAGGATTGTGGCGGCCGGCAAGTCACAGGTTGGCGGGGTTCGACTCTCACGTGGGTTGATGTAGATATACTTGACTTGATGTGAGATGAGTCGTAATCATTTATAGTAGTATGATAAAGCGGCACGCATCAGCACCATTTTGGATGCATTGTTTGATAACAGTAATGCGAGACTGCCAGCTGGCCGCCAGGCTAATCTATATGCACATGCGCAGACAATGTAGCATTCACGTGCCATATTGTTTGAGCTTGACTCCTGCAAATCTGTTGTATAGTCATGTTCCGATAAAGCAAAGAAAATGACTTTAAAGCATAAAAGAGTGGTTTTGACAGTAAACAAATGTTAGAATTAATTAAAAAGCTAAATAAAGGTCAATCAGCAAGTAAGTTAGTAGTGGAGTATGGCACTGGTGTACTGACTGTCAGTCATTAGAAAAAGCAAAGAAAAGTTAATGGAATTTAAGAAAATCTGTGATAGTGGTGCCGAACCCTCTAAATGCAAGAGCTTAAAAAAATCTTTTTATGAAGAATAAGATGTTGCAATGGTGCATTTGTTTAACCAAAAATGCTGAAGGAATTCCTGTGTCAGGACCCATGTGTGCTGAGAAAGCCAAGTTCTTCCACAAAGCTCTAGGATTGGAAGGAAATTTTAAGGCGTCATCTGTATGGCTAATGAGATTCAAACGATATAGTATTTGTGAGAATACTATACAGGGAGAAAGGCTTAGTACTGATGCAGCTGTGCCTGATACATTCCGTGATGAATTTAAAAAAATTTGTTAAAGAAGAAAGTTTAATACAGGATCAAATTTATAATGCAGACAGAATTATATTGGAAGTGTTTTCCATCAAATACCCTAGCATATGGAAAAGAGAAGCATGCTCCTGGATGCAAATCATAACTCGCCTATTACTCACAAAGTCGCAGGTCACACCCTTGAAAAGGGTGACCATCCCATGTCTGGAACTGTGTGGTCAATAGCGAGAATATTTTAAGGGTGGGTGGTCGACTCCAGAATTCCGACTTGCCAATGGATCAGAAACACCCCATACTTCTTCCTAAAAACAGACATCTTGCTGTTCTGCTCATAGATCAGCTCCATAATGATTTTATACACCCTGGTGCCCTTACTGTACAGATCCTTCTCCAACAGGAATTTTGGCTCCTTGGGGCTAAATATCTGATTCGCCATTGACTGAGAATGTTTCTGAAGTGCTTCAGGACTCGCTCCAAGAGTGTCACCTGCTATGGCAAGCCTGCCAGCAGAGAGAGTTTCTCAAGCAAAGCCATTTCTCCATACTGGACAAGAACAAGAAAGTCACATGTACTGTCATCATATATCTGCCTTTTTGTGTGTTTCACCACCAAGGCAGTACATTAGGAACTTGTTTCTGACCTCTCAGCAGAGGCCTTTCTGGCTGTCTTTAGAAGATTTATTGCACCAACAAAACCTTTGTAGAAACTTTGGCCTCAGAGAAGACAACATGGTGCTTCAATCCACCAGCTGCACCCCATTTTGGTGGTTTGTGGGAGGCAGGAATTAAAAGAGTAAAATTACTGCTCCTCTAGACAATTGGACTTCAGCTACTGACATATGAGGAATTGAGCACTGTATTGGCCCAAGTCGAAGTATCCTTGAATTCACGGCCCTTGTGTCCCATGTCAACTGATCCCAATGATGTGTCTGCACTAACTCCTAATTATTTCCTTACCTTTGGCCCTCCGCAAGTGGTTCCAGACCAGGATGTCATCTCGGTTCCCGCCATTCTGGAAGCTATGGCACTAAGAGTATTTACATCAACTCCAGCAAAGGGAAAAGTGGATCACTAGGGACAAGAATGTGACGGAAGGATAATTAGTCCTCATCAAAGACCCTAATCTGCCTCCACTACACTGGGGCTTGGCCAGAATTGTCAAGGTGTTTCCTGGCAAGGATGGAGTTGTACGGGTGGATAAAGTGCGCACCTCTTATGGCACCTCACTCGGCCTGTAGTGAAATTGTGCCCTCTCCCCACTCAGTAATCAAGAACAGGTGGAGATGTGGACATGTACATATTGTAAATGTCTTTCAATTTGTGATGAACCAGGTTTTAGGGTTATGTTATGTTGAACTGCGGACACTTTAAGGTGGGTGGGATGTCTGGGCCTGGTTGTTGGTCTAGTGTTCAAATTTCCCGCCCTCAGTGTTGGAGATACAGAGATGCCGAAGCTAATGCCATTTCTTTTTCTGACAATCATTCACATGGCGTGATCGTGCTAACTTGTTACCCGAGTTATGGGTAAATTGTTTTAATTATACAGTCCACTATTTTGTACCTTGAGCCCAGACATATGCTCCTGGATGCAAATCATCTAGAGAACAACTCACTGTGATGTGCGGTGGTAATGCATCTGGTTAGCTACAGACAAACTTCTAGTGATTGGCAAAGCAAAAATGCCCAGATCATTTAAGGGCGTGGATATCATGAACCATCTTATAAATTATTACAATCAAAAAGGAGCTTGGATTACCCAGGATATCTCTGAAAACTGGTTTAAACATAAATTTGTTTCCAGTGTTCGGTCTTTCCTTAAAGAAAAAGGACAACCACAGAAATGTGTTCTACTGTTAGATAATGTCCCAAAACATCCCAATGAGGTGGTTCTTACACCAGATGATGGTCTCATAACAGTATAATTTTTGTTGCATAACATCACTTCTTTTTTTTACAGCCTTTGGATCAAGGTGTAATTGAGTTGATGAAACATCATTACCAATCTGTCTTCTGAAAGCTCTTGCAAATTAAAACAATGAGCTGGCCACATTTTGGAAGAAACTTACAATACTGAATGCATTGTATGGAAATTCAAAAGCATGGTCATCTATGAAACCTGAAACACTTAATCGTTCATGGCGAGAAATTCTTCCATATGTAGAAGAACAAGATTTCTGTGATTTTGTATATGATGACCAAATAAAGACTGAAATGCTAACTTTATTTTCAAGTCTAAGTGAATTTGAAAATGTAAATGAGGAAAACATAAATGAGTGGTTCCAAACAGATGTGTGTGAACCTGGCTTCAAACGAATGAAGGACGAAGAAATTGCAGTTGCCGCAACAAAGCAAGATGACGGTGAAAGTGAGTCATCAGATATTGATAACAAAGACACCAGTGAACCTGTAAGTCATAGCACAGCACTGCAATGTGTTGACACGTTACTTGATTACATGGAACAATATGAATTTGATTACTACGACATTGTAGCCGCCAGACAGATTTGTAACAAGATTTTTAAAAATCATAACATGTTACAAAAAAAAACAGAACTAACAGACTATCAATGAAGCAGTTAATGTAATTATAGTGGGAAATGTTTTTGTATACATAACCAAGGGACAGTGAAGTGTACTAATTTGACAGCTCTGAAAGCTTGTTATTGTACCCGCACGAGACCTACCGTGTGCGATGAAGCTGGATAAACCTTTTTTTTTATGACCACATTATGTTACTGTGAAATAAAAGGTAAATGTTCTCATTTAAAACAAGTAGCTTTAGTTCTTTACTTGCTTTAATAATAGAATATTGTGTAATATATAATGTTAGCCAGTTGGCAGTGGTGACCATATCCAGTAGCTGGCGTACATAATTGGCAACCTTGTGTGGCCACTGATGTGGAAAACAGCCATGCCTCCAGCATCCCATTCCAACACACTTCTCTCCCCCTTCTGCAAACAGACATGCCATCTCCCCTCTCAGCGCATACACAAACATGCACACACCATCCCCCTAGTCCTTTCTTCCACCCTTCTTCCTCACCCTAAATTTACAATGCCCGGAGTACCCAGTCCATCTCAAGGTCAAAGACACATTGCCAGCTGGGCTGTTGGGCCGTTCATGGATTATCCGTTTTCCATGCATCAGCTCCCATTAATTAACACATAATTGAGAGTACTGTATTTGAAGTAGTACAGATCACCTAGACATTCAGTTTCCCCAAACAACACTACTGTGAATGTTCTGAGGTAATGATCTCGCACATCAATATGTCTTTGCATTATAAAAATCACTCTGGTTGACAAAAAAACTGTTTCACAGAAAATAAGACACATATACTATTTATTTTAAAAAAATTATGTTTATTTCTATATGAATTACAACACAAAGTGCACATTTCTTTGAAATGCTCTATTACTGCTCAGTCATAACATATTACTTCATAGGAAGAATACTTAAACGGATGTAATTACTGTGTTACTAACTACAATGAAATACAGTGAAAGTCTGATGCAATGAGTATGCTTTATAACAAAAAGTCCGCTATAATGATAACTTTTATTGACACCATCAATTGCCCATATACTCAGTGGGAAAAAGAAGTCTGTAATAACAAATGCAATGTGGGCTTGTTTTAGCTATAACGATAGCTTAAATAGCAGCACTCTGTAGTTTACTTCAAAAACAATTCAAGAAGAAATGACTGCGTAAAAATTAATTAAGAAAAGGTTTCGGTTTCCGTGTGTGAACTTCGTGAAACATGGCAACATTGCTGCCGCCAGCCGGCCGCGTACAGACTTGGCAACGCCGCACAGCATGCCTATCGTGGCCGCGTGGCTGGCACCGTGCCGTGCTGTCCAGTCCACAGAGCACGCAAGGAGACAAGAGCGGACACTTCCATGTTGTAACAATCTTCTTATTTTGAAGTCTTTTTCAGGGGTGGTGGGTGGGTGGTAGGTTCCTGGATTAATACCAACGGCAAAAAGACATTACGAAAAATAATCACCTAGTATAATAAAACAAAAATAATAGAGTTTAAATTATTATTTTGTAATAAACACGCTTCATTGAAGTAGTTAATAATCACGCTGTGTTCAATGTTTAATAAAATAGCTTATTTACAAAAAAAAAGAAAATTTTATTTTATTTTTTATTTTTTTTAGGCTGTTGCCAGGTAGCATTTTACACTTGCAGTACGTTTACAGCTTGCATTATTCTTGAGAGGTTCTAAAACAAAGTTTTAAAATTACTCTATTAGAACCTACTTGACAAACACCCTTTAGTTGCAGAATGCTATTTTCGGCAATAATTAAATATATACCTGTGCTGTTTGTGTTAGCTCTGTGTTTGAAATATTTACATTACCTCCAAATGTGACCAACAAAATACAATAAATCTTTCACAAGCAGTGCAAAAAGCAATTAAATATGTCTAATAATTTTGGTAAGTTAATTAAATCAGCATCTGAATAATAGGAAACTTAAATCAGTATGTTTGAGATACAAAACACTCATAGTTTTGACTCAAAACCGATATGTTCCATAAAATCATTAATTTTAGTGGTAAAATGTTTATGTTGGTATTTCCACAGGCCCTAACTTCAAATAATGTGATTGTAAGCCCTATCTAGTGTCTTTCCCCTGGTCCAGTCCAACCAGTCCGGCACCGGCACTCGACTGTATTATGTTGTGTGCTGCTTGTACGCTCGCCACTGTGTATTTGAGTAAACGTAATGCGGAAAGTTTCAATATCGACCAAAGCTAATAGAGAAATGCAACGTGAATATCTGTCCCTAAAATATAATTGAATGTAAATTTACCTACGGATTAGTGTTTTTACTTAAACTTCTTTGAATTAATCATTGGAATGCTGCCTATACATGAGACTTTTTGGGGGAAAAAAATTGATAAAATGTAAAAACGTTTCTGGCCATAATAAAATGACATCTCAGTTCCTGTACTGCATCGTTAAGGAATAGACATGAGAGAACAAGTAAATTATTTATACGTGCTATTATTGCACTGAACAGGTGCTAAAAATTGGGTAATCTGATTGCCGGCATATTGTGCAATCAAGTTGCTGGTGAATGTCCGGATTAAATTCTGTTACAGGGATGTTTTTGTTAGTTGCAATTTCCCTGACTTCAAACGGAAGCATCTCTGTGGTGACAGAAAATCCATTATTCCTAGTGGTGCGCACGTGATTAAACAGATATTATTCCAGTTCCATGAATTTATACATTTTGCCTTGCAAAGCACTGTTTTTGGGCAATTTTTACATCGTATATTTTACCCTGCACCAGCACGTACATTTTTATCATCGACAAACTGCCCGTTTTACATGTTCAAGTGCATATTACACAACCATCAATTTAAATTTTGCATAATAACTTGCTCGCCTTTTCCATTATCATGAAGCCGTGTTCCAATTGGCACTTTTTGTTAACAAAATGCTCATATGACCTGTTTGTCTACAAAATCTACGACATATTTTTGTAATTTGCATTTTGACAACTTTGAAGTTGACAAAGTACCAAATCGCCACCATATCAGATTTTATTTTTGAAATTATGATAACACCGAAATAAAGCATTGCATGCTAGGCAGTTAAAGGTCATGTTGTTTCGACTAAACCTTACAAAATGCCAGACACAAATTAAGAAAAATGAAACTATAAACGAATTGCAACACTCGGCCAAACGTTTGTTTATCTGTGAAGAGGGAAGCGTGCACGAGAGAGAGAGAACATAGGGTCTAGTCACGTGCTTTAGCACTAGTCATGTGCATCACAATATTGTGCTGTTGATGAAGGATGCCTGCAAGTGCAATCGCTTCACGGGAACGTGTAGTTGACAAATGCCAGTTTTTCCCGTATGTGAACAAACCTCATGCTTTAAAAACAGTTCCATGCAGCCTGTATATGCTAAAATACGGTATACATTGTATGTGGTACTACACATGGGAATTGTTTGGGTGACATTATTTATGAAAGTTACCATTTCATAGTACGGAATATGCATTTGTGGACATTTATGTTTCGTGACATTCAGAAAATATGTTTTTTTTATACTAATATTAACGTCATGTAAATTAGAGTAGCAACATGTTGTGTGATTTTAAGATTGCCAAATCTTTTTATATTATCATACAGTATAAGACGAGTACGTATAGAAATTTTAAGGGCCTAAATTACGTAACTGCCTTGCACACCTGCAAATACCACGTATACATTTGGAGAGTTGTTAGCTTTCCAAGAGGTTCTGTCATTTGTCATAAGGGCAAGCTGTTAAAGCGAATAAACATTGATTCTTATTTAAAGAATGAGTGATTGTGAGAGTTTTTTTTTTTTAAATGTATGTTGATGCACAAATATCGCACATTTTGCTAATTAATGTTTATCTCGTGAATCAATCTGCATTTTTACAGTCACTAACAAGACACATTTTGTTGTTATGTATAACTGTTAATAGTGTAATAAAATTTCTTCACTCAATTTTAGAAAAAATGTGCCAAGTGACAGTTTTACATAATAACTTTGCATGCACACTTCGCCTGTCTGTCTCCGTGCAAGCATTGCACGTTGCCTTGCCACCCTCCCCGCTCCAAAACCTTGCATGCGTCACATCTGTTCTCTGCTAGTGATTGAATTTTACGCCATATAAATTTAATTTTAATGAGTTATATTATCAGTCTTTGTACTTTTTGGGTTGTGCCATTAAAGTTAATATACACAACAAATAAAAAATTTGTAAATGTGGAATTTTTAAAAAATTTTTTATAATGAAAGTCTGCTATAGCAACAGTTTTTTGTGCCCATATAAACTATCATTACAACGGACTTTCACTTACTTTACACTTTGCAAACACTTGGCATTGTATACTCTTGTATAATGTTCAATACAAAATTCAGAGTTGCACACTTGCATTGAAATCTTTTTTTTTCAGATGGCATGTCTTCCTAAAGGAAATAACTAGTGAGCATAGTAATCAATAAGCAAACAAAATATATCCACAAGTTTTACAAGTTTATAACATCAAAATATCAGAAGGGTAAATAAAATATGTTCTTTGGATGATAAAAATAAGGTCCCAAATCTTCTTAAAAGTGACCTTTTGTATAGTCAAACATGAATAAAGACACATTATACAAAACTACATAATTAACTACATAAACTATTTCTTTACTCACATGTGGCAGTTTGCATTATTTAAATATGCCATTCAGTAAGTATACTGTACAAGTTCACATACATAGCAAAATTAATTAGTGTTTTTTACACACTGACTTACCCGTTTTATTACACTTATATGTAGACAGGCCTGTGGAGTTTGCAAATAAAAGCACTTGGAAAGTTATGCTTCTGGAACATCCAGCTTGAATGACTGGTCTATGTCACTTAACCGACTACTGTCTAAGTAGGACAAATGCTACCTAGACATAACATTCTTAAAAAAAAAATTTTTAATGCTTTGACTTGCTTGCTGCCTTCTATCTCAATGTTAAAATGAATTAATATTGGGTCTTCCACAGATGTAAATTTTCCTAGTAAATACACTCATTGGCAAAAAAAAATTATAATTGCTGTCACAAGGAAGCAAGTAACCTACAGGAATGATACATGGTGGTGGGTAGGTTTGACACTGTGAGACGTGCAGACAATTCACATTTCACGCTCGGCCATGCAAGTGGTGTCAGCAAGGGTGAGCCTTTTCAGCATACTTTACTTGCTAGACTGTAAAGATCATCCTGACGGTGTGCAGGCTTTCCATTCTGACTTGTGCTGTTGTGTCTGTAGTATCCCTTCAAAGTGTAAAATGCCCCGGAGATCAGTTTGAAAGCCCTTTTGAAAAGTTGTAAGTGTTTGAGAGGGGTCGTATCTTAGGGCTGTGGAAAGAAGGATGGTCATTCCACCATACTGTACGCCATACTGGTCAGGCAGAAAAAACAGTAGCTTGCTATTGACACCAAAGGATAGAGGAAGGTATGCACACACAGCATGCAGGATCTGGAAGAATCCCATGAACCACACTGAGAGAGAATTGAAGGTTTGTCTGACAAGCACAGAGTGCCCAAACTGTCACAGTTACGGATATTTAGTGAGCATCCTGCGAGTGTCAGTGATATTACCAGATGGCTGCATGATGCAAGACTACATGCACGCAGCCCAGTACGACAACTGGTCTTACCACCACATTAGCACCATCACAGATTGCAATGGTGTTGTGACAGACTGTCACGTAACCATGCAGAATAGCAGCAGATAATCTTCATTGATGAATCCTGCTTTTGTCTTGGTGCTGGTGACCAACACACCATGAGTGAGGGCAACATGGGCAGTGCCACGATGAATGGTTTGTGATCACATATCACATGTCCTAATGACCTGGTGTCATGGTGTGGGGTGTGATTTTGTACGAAGCCCACTCACTGTTGATCTTCATCATAAGCAGTTTGACAGCCTAATGGCATGTTCATGAAGCCCTGCAGCCAGTGGCACTGCCGTTTGTGAAGACCTATGCCAGTGTCCTATTCCAACAGGACAGTGCTGGTCCTCATATCGCTGCCATCTGGAGAACTTCCTTGAAGCCATGGATACTCTTTTATGGCCAGCCACATTGCCAGACTTATCTACAGCTAAAAATGGGATGCTACTGGCCACTCTATCACAACTCCACTCCTACCACAAAAGCTGCAGGAGAATATTCACGTTGGATGGAATGAATTATCACAGGACACTATTAGGGGCCTGTACAACTCCATGCCATGATGTCTGGCAGAATTTTTTTGCAAAAACAGTGGCCCAACATCATATTGACACACGCATATATGTGTAGCGAAAAAAATATTCCTCATTCCTCATACCTCAATTTGCAATCAATTATTTTTCTTGGTGACTTTTGCCTTCCTTCCAAATTGTATTGCAACACAAAACTGCCCTGTGGGTGCAACTATTTTTTTGACTAAGAGTGTATATTTGTAGAATCCTTTAATATTTTCTGCAAATCCAATTATATCTGCATCAAAATGAATAGTTTGTTTACACATACACTATTTTTTAAGCCTTCTGAATTTCTGGTGTAAAATTAAGTCAAAATTTGCACACACTTAAGGTTTATGGTTTGAAGCCAATGTCATACTACTTCACCATAGTTTGATTATGGAAGTTAACAGAAATACAAGGCCCACAGCTCATGACTTGTGCTGAAGAACTGGTGTGACTTTGCTAGCTGCATCCAGTGACATACAGCGGCATGCACACGCAGTGACTGGACACTCTGAGTGGTCACTGGAAAATAAAATCACCAGCAATGTAATAAAGTGGTGACACAAACTGTATACATTGACACATGCACTGTGTTTACACAAAATAATTTATAGTAAATTACAGTTTGCAAGGAACTGCAATAGCACATACATAAAGTGAAATCTCTTTGATACAAACATTAAGGGACCTAAATTTTCTCTGTTTGTAATAATGAGGTTTGTACTGACAGGCATTTGTGAAAATTATAAAAATTAAAAACCAATTAAAATGTAGACTCTGTCAATTAGTATATTGGAAAATAAGACTTTCATATCAGCAGCATGACTTCTTTTACCAGTAGACCTGACATTATTCTATAAAGCAAATTAATAAATATGTTTTACTAGGCATATGCAACAACATTAAAATCATTATTTCACTCCAGGTGAAATAAAATAGCTTTGTAGTAATGAGAACTTATATTAAGGAGGTTTACATTAATAAAGTTTCACTGTAATACCAAGCAATCAAACACTGAATATTTCATGGATCAGTCAAGCACTGTTTGAACTGTACATGATTTAGGTTGTTTTAAGACCTCAACTAGTCATGTCTCTTCACTGATGATATGTCGCTACCCTCTCCAGGCAGAAACCTTAGTAGAGCCTGATGAACTCAGTTTTGTCAAGACTGATAATCCCTCCAGGTGCCAGCTGTTATGACAGACAGGGCAATTACCACAGTTACAAAAAACTACTGCCCAGGTATGATTTAGGGGCAATTAGAGTCGTTTCTCTTTTGACACAGAGTAGCAACATCTTGTCCTTACTCAGTATAGGGTCATTCTAGATCTCAAGCTTAGGGTCACAGTTATCAGGGTTGTTGGAAGCTAGGTACCTCAGGCCCTATCCAAGAATTACAAAGCCCAGGCATCTTAGTAGGTGGGGAGAACAGTTCTCAGGGAATGGCTGTCTTTACTAGTATTGTGTTCCTACGTTCCCTTTGATCTTGATCTCATTCAGCCGAGTAGCTGAATTGTATGCCCTAGAGTTTCATTCGTTCACGTGCGGCCCACGAGCTGCAGGCACCTGAGGTCTTGGCAGGTGGCTGGAAGAGCCTACGTTGATATCAAGGGGGTTCGTTGACTTACTACTGCCATGCAAGCTAGGCAAGCTCCCTCTGCTTCGTATACAACACCAGAGCTGAAGGTTAAATCCTGCAGGGATCTCTTGGTAGCAATGCAGTAATGTATAAGTGTTCCCCTCCCGCGGAAGATCAGGATCAGGTAGGCACCTCACCATCCCCCAAACCTCTGCATCTGGTGGTGAATCACAGAGGTGGATGGGAAGATTCGACGTCTATCATTTGTCTGTCTGTGCCAGGATCCCAGTTACACCAACCCTCCAATTCCAACACCTGGCGGCAAATCGTGGTGGTGTGCTCATGTGCTGGGGATGGTGACAGTAGCTCGGAATTAACTTGTGTGTGATCTAGTGTCAGCTTCTGGGTACCATGCTTGGCAGTCGTGTCCGAAAGACCCAGGTCCAAACAACACAGACATAACAGTCACAGTACCGGACGTCAAGTTGCGATGGGGATCTCCTCCTTGAAAAGCAATCGCCCGTCACAGAAACTGTTTCGTTCTGGTCTGAGTGTGTGATCCGGTTTCCCTGTTCTTCACCAAGAAGACGTTGTGGAAGTGGTAGGTTACTGGGTTAATGAGGATTGCAGATAATGACAAGTTAACTAGGGATAACCTCTCTCCAATAAGAAAATGAAACTCCGGAATAAAGGGCTGCTGAGTTTATTCACAATATAAATATTCTCCCGTGGGAAGTTCTACCCATTTGAGTCTCAACTGCTAAGCTCACTAAAAAATACCTGTCAGATCTGATCCAGGCAGAAACATGGCATAAGCCACATTAAAATTACAGCTGCCTACCTTAATATAACTGTCTAACAAACTCAGGCACGTGAGTTGAAGTCACAGATCAAGTCACAACAGACGGTTGGCTAGTGGTTGCAAGCAGTGGAGTATCACTGTGATTGTAAGAGAGAGAAATGTAACTGGTGTTTTCTGGGGCTGCAACTCTATATATAGCAGCATTTCAGATGTCCTAAGGGTCAGGAGGGTGTGGGGGTAACACTGTTCCTTCTTGCTCCCCCTCTCTGACAGCTGCGCAAACTGGCTGCATATATGGGGGGGGGGGGGGGTTGGGTGGCGGCTGAGCTAGGCTGTGTTGGCTAATGGTAACTGGTGGTCTAGCAGATGGTACCTAAGCCCATTTAGGGGCAGACCAACCCTTGTTCAAGTCACCTCATGTATTTAACTGCAGTGGGAGGGGTCTAGGCAAGGTATAACAGTGGCGATTATGGTTTTCAATCAGACGGTTATACGTCATAGCAGTGCAGTTGGTGATGTCTTGGCATGAATCAAAGACCCAGCTCTGGCACAGGCAATCGCCCCAGCCATTGCTAACCCCCGAAGTGGTTTCCCCTAGCAAAATGGGAATCTGAACTAAGATTTTCCATATAACCCTATCTGTATGTACGTAAGGATATGAAAAGGTTAGCACAGTCTCCTCAGCTGCACCTCCTAGACATCTTGCCTAACCAGCATCATGACTTTTTAGATAATGGTGCCATGTGCACCCTCAAACCTAGGTCTTGTTCCCATGAAACCTCCAAGCAGAAGGGGCACCAATGATTGGTGAATGCACCTAACCCCACCCCAGGTGGGCCTTGAATTGAGAACTATAAAGTCTGCAGTAGACAAGATTCCCATTTTATTATATTACTTTCCCTTAGGCCAGCCTTGTCCTCCAACTTACAAACAAGGCAAACCTACACAAAGATGTCAAACTACATGACAGCAACAGCCCTGCTGCCAGAACACAGATGAGAAATGCTTCAGCATAAGTGTCAAAAGGCTGTCTGCGAAAGAAAAGCTGTAAGTAACCCTGTAACATTTGTTTAAATAACACATGGTACAGCTGCCGGAGTAGTACAAGGATGCATGAAGATGGAGACTGGGATAACAGACGAGGAATTTGGTTACTTGATCACAGCACTCTCTATAGCATCATTGGGATGTGAACCTCCATTTCATTCCTGCTAGATGTCTATCTCTCTTCTTGTTTAGTGATGTCAAGCATTCATGCAAAGTTGCACAGTGAGCCATACTACCTATATAGGCAGGTACTTATATCGAGTGCAGTGCTGATATGAAGGGGGAAGGGAGGGGGGAAACTGACCACATACCATGGGCTATTCCCATTAAAGAAAAAAATTATACTCATTTACAGCAAGTAAAATGTATTTGATATACCATACATGTGTACAGATATTTATGAACTAAAATAATCATAGCAAAAATAGTCCCATTCTCATCCTTTGAAAGGCTATATTGACACAAAAATAATAAAACCTCCACAACATGGCCATTTTCTTTTTTGGCTTGCCACATCAGTCCTAGTAATAATACTCAATTGTTCATCATTTCTTTGAGAAGTGCTAAATTAAAACACATGCCAATTATAATTACATTCAAGCCAAGGACACTGCATCTAATTTTAATGAAATAGTTTGTGTTTTAATCACAATAAAGGTAATAAATAACTTCAACACAAAACAAGTTTGGGTTTGTTAATGAGTATTACAATGGAAGAGGCCAAAAAAAGTTATGATTAACTGGTGTGAGAACCACAAAAAAATATGGTTTTTACAAAATATCAGGATCAAATTTCCCTGTTTTTTGCAGACAACAATAAAAACATTTGAACTATTTTCCAATATTTTATAAAAAAATTTCTACAGAAAAAAGTCCTACTTTACGAAATATGATTGAAATGAAAGTTATAACACAGTTTCTGGCCACCATCTACACTACAAAGAGTGCAACTGTTTACTTGCAAGTCTATTTCTAACATAATGCAAATAATTTTTCAGTTCTCATCAGTTTTAAGACAATTAACTTCCTTAGGCTGCTACTGAGAATGTTTGGCCATAAAGAAAATATATCACATTATAATGCACCAGGCCTAACCACCAGGCCACATACAAATAATTCCAATGCTTCATGGGCCACATTCACGTATTACCAAGTCGAAATATATTATTTATTTACGTGAAGATATAAATTAAATAATATAGTATATATTTCTATTAAAATGTTTACACTAGTGGTAATTTCAGTTGATATTAAATTAGGTAATGGTAATCAATGGTAGATAATTAAAAAATGTATGGTTAAAAAACAAAATGTCTGCAGGTTAGTCTGAATAGTCTGGCACCAACATGTGGCCTGCGGGCCACTAACTGAATATCAGTATGTATATTGTATAATGATCCATCACCTGTTTACCCAACATTTCCCACATTTTCCTGACCATTTCAAATTCTCTGACTTTTCCAGGTTTCCTAGTCCTGTTGCAACTCTGGATAAAAAGTGTATGAACTATACTTGTGGTCTGTAACTGGGGAGGGACACCAACCTGAACCACTGCATCATGTGGGCAACGTGACCACCATGGCGACAAGACTGGCACCAAGTGAACCAAGAGGTGAACTCTGCCAGCTTGGAGGAGGCGGTGCTTGTGCGACCATTGCTATTGGTGCTTGGGCTCTGCAGGCCAGAAGGTGTGCCCATGTGGACCAGGCAGATGGCACACCTCGGGAGAGGCTTGCGACACTGCGGGCATGATGACATCTGCAACCAGAATAAGCCTTCCATCAAACACGTTTCTAAAACTGTAAAGCTGCAGATGTTGGATCTGGTGACTTACATCGGTTCTTGGCTCCTCAAGACATAACTACAGCATCAAGTAAGCCTACAAGGATTGCCAAGTATATGGGCCCAGCAGTTGTGTGTGTGTCATTTGGAGTTGAAACACCCAATACTGTAGGTTATTATCAAAGAAAACTGACAGTTGATTACTAATGCCCTGCATCACATAATTCTAATGGTAAACACCACTGGCCAATGAGATTCTGAGGAGTTTGATTATGATGCACTATGCACTACCATGATAGCTGCACGTAACACTTCTTTCCAGATATTCATGAGATGGTTGCAACAAGTATTATCACAGAGGTCGGTTTGTTACCCTGGAAATTGCATACAAAGGTTGGCCTTATTAATGGATATGCATGGGAAAATGATGAAGCCTCTGAGCCATGTGACACGACAAACATTGAAAACTTAACCTGTCTGAAATACAATACAAGTATTGTATCAAAGTATGTTAATGTTTGAGTGTAAAGTTTTTTATTTAGCATTTTAATTTATTTATTTAAAACAACTGACACAGTTAACATTCATTTGATGCATAAAAATGTAGCTTCAACTACATCACTGAATGCCATTTCCTGATTATTCCTACCTCCATGATTGTATTTATACTGTGATCCCCTTCACTATCTCAGCTACCTCTTTAGCAGTCACACATACATCTTTATATAGAAAATCCATTGTGTATGACTACACCGCATCATCACTGACAAACCACTGGACCAATTGAGACCATATTCACACCATATGTTATTGAGGTGGTGAGTAAGGTTTTTAGTTATGTTTCATTCCGATAGGTGGCACTGGAGTTTAACTTCTATATTTATGGGCCGATTTTGCTCATACTTGCAGGAAATGTTTGTTGAACCAAAAGAGAAAAATGCCAGCGATACCACAGTCAAACTTTGGTCGACGTACCGAACGTAATAGGGAGGACGCATTGAGAAGGCAAAATAGAACGTGAACACGCGCTGCACAAACTGAAGAGGCATGGACACAAAATCGAGAAGCACACAGCAAGCGGAACAATGTTCGCCGGGATGTTAGTATAAAATAAAATTATAACTTTTCAATTACCAACATTCCAATTCATGCAAATATAATAGGTTTTGTTTCAAAAAGAACATACCTTCAAAAATAAAATTTTTTACATTTTTTTAAATTATATGTTACACAGTTTCCTTCAATATTTGGTTATTGCATTTCAGTTTTCGACAAGTGAAAAATGTTTCTAACTACCATACATAGCCAGTATAAGCCTACAAAATGCAGATACAGGATAAAATGTTTACTTTGGCATTGAGTTTGTAATAATAAATAATAACAATACAATTTTCTCACATATGTCTGTTATGTATTAAGGTATTATCAGTAATGGTCCCTGCTATAGGGCTGCCCTCCCCCCCCCCCCCCCAAATTATTATTTGTGAATTACAGTACACAATTTTTAATGTCCCAGTTGCTCTCAATTTAAAAGAAACCTTATTGTAATTGCTTTCAGCTTTCTACTCTGCAAATGATCGTAGGCCGATCCCCTTGACGGAGCAAGGCGTATTTACGTAGCTTGTAGAACGTTCGGCCGGGCGGCGTGGCTGGGCTGCAGTGGAGGTAACCCATCCAGTCTTGCTAGTGCATGCTCATGCAGGTGTCGGGGACTTGAGTGTGGCTAGCAGGGAAAGGGGGCACACACATGGGCCGCAAGGCAGCCGGCCCTTACAGGATGTAGTGGGACAGGCAACTAGCATGCACAATTATATTGCTTTGCTGTCATCAAGCTGGTGATTACTTCAGGTGTGAAGTGAAGCATTTAGAGTTTTGTAGTTATGCTATTTTTCCTATACATGATTTTAATATAACATTAACTGAATAAATGTGGCGTGTTTACAAGCTATTAATTGTTCTCAATTATCACTGTAGGAGATAAATGAAATTAAAAACAAAGCACGACCTATTCCTGACTTAATAATTAATCAGTGTTCATCAAATAGGCAGTACAAAATTAAAAGAAAACTTAATTGTGGCCTGTATGAGCACAAGTGGCAGTGTAGATGTGAATAAAAAAATACTTAATTTTGTTTTCAAAGAAAAAGTATGGGAAAGTATTTTTAACTTATTTAATTAATTTGCCTATTTGTAATGTTGCGAATATCTGAGGTCTAAAAATCACAATAAAAAAATGGTGGGAATATTTTATTGGTGCAGCAGAAAATAGGGAATGTGAAGGGAAATAACCACGTTAAAATAATATTTTAGAAATAAAAACTTTTTAGACAAAACAATTTTTATACAGGTTAATTCAGAAAGGATGGTACAAAAGCAAAACTGATTTATCCATGTGCCATCCTTTTTATAATAATCCTGTATACTGAAGTGATAAAGTGAAGTGAAGAGATGTGGATGGCTCTTAACATCGAGGTCTTGAGAGCCGATGAGGGTGATTGAGATGAGTTTGGAGCAGTGCCGGAAGGAAAGGGCAGGGGAAATGGGAGATCCCCGAGAAAACCCACTGAACAACAGCATCGTCTGGCACGATTCCCACATGTGGAAATCAGGAGTGACTCAGCTGGGGAATAAACTCAGATCACCTTTGTGGGAGGCAAGCAGGCTAACCACTCACGGAATTTCTTTATAAGGATACTTCTTGTCACTCTGAAATTGAACCCAAATTTAAGGGCCGGGGAAACAGGACATCCCAAGAAAATCTGCCAACCAGCAGCATTGTCCAGTGTCATGGAGTGTCCCCACTGGGAATTGAACCCCACTGGCCATGGTAGAAGAGCACTCTAGCAGCGATGCTAACTGTGGCCGTGAAACATATTGTAATAGCTTGACGCAGTCGGGTGAGACACGAGACGATCGGTGACACAATAAACTTACTGTAGGTGGGTGCCAACAGTGTTTCCCAGTCACCGCACTGTTGAGACTCAGGGTTCTGCGTGTCCGTCTCTCTCAAGCATACTTACGAAACACTTGGCATTAATAAACATCATTACTAATCTTTAGAAAAACAGTGGCAAGAGGTAGCTGCCATTACAAAGAAAAAAACATGATGCACTGTACTACTTCCTTTTATTATACCACTTGTATAAAGAAACGCGCCAGAAATTTACTTGTAAATTACACTCGGACATGTCTAGCCAAGTCCAATTGGGTGCTCCCCAGCCCGCAATTAACCTAGCGTACTTCCTAGATGATTGACATCTCTGTGGTGTTTGAAAACACAATCTTCACAACGGAAGGGGGTTGACAGCCGCTAGGGTGGACTGACGATTTTCCCTGAAGAAAGGGCGCAGAGAATACTGAAATGAGACAAAATGAACAAGTTACATAAACACGTGTGATTATTTGGCATCACTAACGGGGACTCCTCGGGGCTTGTCTTGCCGCACGTGGTTAGTGAGGTGACGGCCTATATACATAGCTGGCTAGGACGGAAATAATGTCACCATACAAATTTCATACAATCATATAAATACACTTGAAAAATAATGAGGCA
This sequence comes from Dryococelus australis, assembly GCA_029891345.1. Classification (NCBI taxonomy): domain Eukaryota; kingdom Metazoa; phylum Arthropoda; class Insecta; order Phasmatodea; family Phasmatidae; genus Dryococelus; species Dryococelus australis. The sequence goes on from CM056998.1 coordinate 78,962,064, forward strand.
TGACATGAGTGGTCACAATAAACACGCAAGCGCGTGAAAACAGTATTAGATGGTATGGATGCCTCTGGATAAGTGTTGCAACTGAGCACGTGGTGCAGGTGAAAATGTTGTATTTCTCTGCAAAGGCAGCAAATTCTGGTCAAACCAAAATATTATTCTAGTTGAGAAGATTATTCTGCTGCAGACTGAATTTGTTTTGAGCTTCTAGCACGCCGGATGGCAACAAAATCAGACATGGAAAGGACCGCATAGTCAGACATACAAATCATCAATTACACAAAAAATACATTGAACCCTGAATAAAATTGACATAGAACCCTGAAATAAATTATGGTGCACATGATATTACATAAATAAACCATCAAACTGCATGGATGGCGCAGATATCGACTTGGCGGCTATGAACCATATGGTCGCAAAAGATGTGGCCGTAAAATAACTAAACATGAAAAATACCCTTGAATACGTACATGAAAATAAAGCCCTTAAAATTGCATGCAGCAATAATACAGAAATTACAATGAAGAACATTTAGCATAGGCGGATGGCGGCTGATTCAAGTTGCGGGGACTGCGTGGCCTCTCCGACATCTTTCCTCCCTTTCTCCTCATTTAAGTTTCAAAAAGCCGCAAGGGCACAAATTATTAGTTAAGCAGAAGCATAGTGCTGGGGAAATTATCTGGCAAAAATATATGCAAGCAAAGGTTAACCGGTATACTAAGAATGAGCTATGGTAATCTACACCAGTGCAAAAAGTTTGAAGTGTGTACGTGACAGCTTCTTACCTCGCCAGACCTCCTACAACGACTGCGCCGAGGATAGCGTTGCATGGACCTACTATGGATGGCTGCCTATGGGGTTCACATAAGTGGCCCAAAAGTAATTTAAATATTGTTTTACATTTCAGAATTTTCTTATTAATTTTCTGTATCATTTGAATGTCTCTTTATGACGTTCACACCAGAATATTACTGTTGTTAATCTCCGCGCAGCACGCATTTTGAATTCATAACCAATCATTTTGCGATATCAACAAACATACATTTTCAAACATTTTATAAGACACTTTTGTCCCTGAAAAATAAAAAGACACATTTTACACTGCAAATAATATTCCGTTATAGGAAAGTTCAAATTGGAGCCTCTTTGAGCACAATCATGCCCATGTGTCACGTGCGTGGTGAGCGCCGTCATGGGCTTAGCGCAGCTGGCTGTTAGCCGGCGTCAAGTTGGTACTCTTATTATGCACATGACATAACTTGATTTTATTTATAACTATTGTAAGTCATACATAGATTAATATATTTGAGATACTTTTTGAAAGGTTTAATTCATTTTAAGAATTGTTGTATAAACTACATTTTTAAAATCACCTTGCAACTTAATATTTAATATTTCCATTCTAAAACTGTGCGACAGCAAGACCACAAGAATTCATGTATATTGTGATATCTGTATGCTACACTGTTGCTAAACATCAAGCCAATGATAGGAAAAAGAATGGTCATAACATTACAGCAAGCCATAGAGGATTATTCTAGAGCAGTAGATATTGTGTGAAAAGGTGAAGTATTGACTTTTTATTGTCCAAGTTTTCATTCAGACAACAAAGGTTCATTAATGGTATATTATAAGAATTTATAATGTCACTGAGTGTCAACATAATCTGTGAGTGAATTTTGGTTTTTAATTTCAAAGAGTTTATTCAAGTCTTGGCTATTTACTTTGGTACCTTGGCTTATATATATTCCATCATTTGAATGGTGCTTTATGGACTACGTAAATAATGACTGGAGTTTTTATCTAACACACAAGTCCCAATACAAACTGCAACACAGCATTTGTGTTACTTTTAATATCTTATATGTCTGTTATATTCCAATCCTTGTGTGGTGTATACAAGGAAACATAATATAGTGGATTAGCTTGTGATGAAGTGTATTATAATTAGAATGAAGCAGTATTTAATATGACTGTCTTTGTGGTCTAGTGGGTAGTGCTGTTACCATTGCTCCAAGGACTCTGGTCCCATTCCTACCACTGAAGACCACTCTAGTTTTTTAAATGGTTATTGGTCCTGGCTCACCCCTATAATACAAAAGATAGTTGTAAACCAATGCACAATCATCCTAACTAGCTGCCTCACATATGTCATGGTTTCCATTACAGCAGCACTGTGCGGGTTTTATTGGCTGTCAACTAGATCATCATTTAATTTGGTGTATTGGATGGCATGTCACTGAGGTTTATTAGGATACAAGAAGTTACTGATAACTAATGAGCCTACTTTACTCTACATGAGTGCAAATAAATTCTAGTGAAGTTCTCAAAAGCATAGATGGTAGGTAGGTATTGAAGTATCATTGACAGAAGTATCATTACGGACGAAACCAAAAACATGTGAAACAGTACCATGACAATTAAAATACACGAGTGACTCACCCAGGATTCAAATTCATAAAAAACATATACAATTAAGCTAACTTGCAATCAACTGCATCACGGAGGTAGGATTCGGAGCATCTCAACTTTGGATGTAATCAATGTAATATTTTGAATGATAGGGTTCACTAACCGAAATATTTACACTGCCAACATTTTGAAAATAAGTGTCTGAGCTACTAAAACAAATATATTTACATGGCTTACCATAATGCTACTTGTGTGAAAAATTGGATGGAAATCAGTTGATTGATCTTGGAGGTATATCATAAAAACCTTATTTTTTTAAATGTGACTATCTTACAAAATTGCTTACACAGAGGCTCTGTACACAATGTTTGTAATAGATAGTGTCAGCATAAAATGTTTGATTGAAATTGTTAAACTGTTCAATAGATATGCCAAATATAATAAAAATAAATTTATATGGCTGCTGTTTTTAAAATCATTGCCTGATCCCATTTAAATAATGTGACTTTACATGGCTTTCTGAAAGTGTACAAATTTTGTGGAATTTAGTTGAATTATTCTGGAAATATAACAAAATGTTCAATTTACTCACCTGACACTACTTTACAAAAGATCCAGAAATGGTGGATCTCTGTATGCATATTGGTTGATTGGTCCTCAGGATACACCATAAAACCTCAATTGATCATGTGACAATCTTCATAAATGGAGGGCAAAAAGTTTATATACACTATCAACCAAAAAGTAAATGGGCAACCGTGAAGTACGTCAGTACGTCAGTTGACTTGTATGGCCGCCATACGCTGCAGACCGGTGTAGAACCAGTTGAAAAGGTGATATAGGACTTCAATAAGAACGTGATTGTGGGCTGCCATCTCAGTGGGCTGTCTAGCGGGGCGATTGCACGGAAGGTTAACAGGTCCAAATCAACGGTCACATTCATCCTGCGTAAGTGGAAGGTTGATAGGCAAACGTGAAATTGTCAAAAATAGGGCACAACCCATGGCTACCATCCAACAGGAGATTCATGCAGTAACAGGAGTATCGGTTTCCATTGGAACATTGTGTACAGAGGTCCACTGACTTGGATATTTCGGAAGAGCAGCTGCACATAAGCCCCATATCACGAAAAGCAATAAAGCTCTGCGATTCAGGTGGTGTTTGAACTGTCGCAACTGGACACTGGAGCAGTGTAAATTGGTTCTGTGGAGTGATGAATTGAGGTTTACATTATTCCGGTCCAATGGACATGTATGGATGTGGCGTCTACCAGGAAAACGGCTTCTGCCGGAGTGTTTAGTGCCAACTAGGAAATTCGGTGGTGGTGGAGTGATGGTGTGGGGCTGTTTCACGGCCCTCGGCGTAGGACCGCTGGTGTTTGTTCGTGGTAGCATGAACACAGAGGCCTATTGTACCATTCTGGATAATGAAATGCTCCCAACATTATGGCGTTTCTATGGAATGAACCCATGTTACTTCCAGGATGACAATGCCAGGTGCAATGTTTCGAGGGCTACTATGCAGTCATACGCCGACAACAAAGTTCACTGATTGGACTGGCCCGCCCAGAGCCCCAACCTCAACCCTATAGAATATCTTTGGAACGAATAGGATCGCCGGGTGAGGGCTCATCAGGCACAGTCAAAATCCATTGCTCAACTCATGGACTGGTTGCAAGAGGAATGGCGATAAATCCCCGTGGATGTCCTGCAAACACTCATAGAGAGCATGCCAGACAGGGTAGCTGCTGTTATAGCCACAAGAGGTGGCCCTACCAGATACTAACGAGGTGACAACCACCGAGCAAACATTGTGGAAAGGTGCCCAATTACTTTTTGGTCAATAGTGTATTAGCACATTCAATTATTGTCATAGATAATTATACAAAGTTAAATTTTAATAGTTATATAGGTTCGTTGATATAGCACATTAAGCTAAAATGTTTGGTTATACGCCATTCAGAAAATAAAGAGACATACATCCTACTTCTCCTACAGCTACGTTACCAAAATAGAATTTGGGTGGGGCTCAAATTCCCTCTCCTCACACCAAATATGGAAGTCCTTTGTATGAACTCCTACCATTGGCTAAATCCAACTACATCGTAGCTAACTTCTAGAACTAAACTGCTTATGAAAGGAAAACGGCATATGATGTCAAAAAAAACTTTTATCTCTAAATGTTACGCAACCTCAACTGCAACTTCAAAACTTGAAAAAGCAAACACATTACTTATAAACACTCGAATACAGCCATGAACTTCAATTACTAATAAAACTTTCCTATTCCACATGGCACTCCAGAAAATAAAATACTATACTCACTTGCAAAAGAAAAAGGAAATTAACCAAAAATCCTAAATAAATTTACTATAAAAACTGCTAAAAAATATATATATAACCTGCAACATTACAAGTGCAACATCTCTTCAGCCGCCGCCGAAAACCCCACCATCTGCCGCCTTTGCAGATCCCTCCAACAGCTTCTGGGAGACTCAACCATCACCAGAGGTTCCCGAAGAAATTGCTATGACTTCACCCCCCCCCCCTGGTAAGTCTCGACGAAGTACCTTCTGGACCTCCCCCGGCACACCAGATGGTGTTAACCTCAATGTCCATTCCGTTCTGGTTAACATTTATCCCCCTTAGGTTCCTTCAGAATATCCCTGATAATTAAGATGCCTTCAATATATGTAACTAACTAGTAATTTTTATTTAAACACTAATTATTTGCCTTCACTCACAAGCTTTTACCCATGTTGCCTTCACCTGGTTAATTACGTTAGAGTCATTAACTTCCATTACAAGTCATATTATCTTATGAAGTAGTAGAAAGCTACCGTGTTCTTATTACTTCGATAATAAAATCACGTAAATTTGAGCCTATTCCTGTAATCTGATTTACTTGGAAGTATTGGAAATCCTGTGTAAACTAAACAGCAGGGGTCCAGCCGGCATTACGAGAACATAAAGTTAATTACCAGTACATTAAGAGGCTGCTCGAGTTATGCCAAGTTCGTAGTCCATCGAAGGAGCCCAAATTCACTAGGAACACATCCACCAGCTGAACTGAGCAGGTTAAGTAGTTTCATACTCCACCACCGCTTCTTTTCGGGCTGGAACGGAGCTGGGATTACCTAGACTGATCAACCCCCTGTGGAGGCCTCACCCGGGTATTCATACAAGAAGCAGGTTGAACAATTACCCCTTCTGTCCACCTCCTCCTTTGGAGCTGGACGAAAACAACAACCTTGGGTGCAGTTCACTGCAAGTCTGACTATTCAGCCAAACACAGTAGTTTAGGCGTCACTGGCATGTTCTATACGAGACCCTTTTGATCCTTCCTTATGACATACTCCCAGAAAGGAGGGGTATGGAGGAGATTGAAACATGCCATATATGCTGGAAAATACCACTAAAGTATTCTTTACTGTTGTCGGTGTGGAGATTTTTCGGTATGTGCTCTTTGCGCAATACGCTCGCCACAGATTTCGCTACATCACGTGCATTCTTCGATTTTAGAGGTCTGGCCCAGACAAATTTGCTATAGGCATTGATCATGATCAAAATATAGTGGTGGCCTTTATTCGCACGAGCAAAATCTTGCATTTTGATCAGGTCGGATTGGAAAGTATCGTCCAGCCCTTTCATGAAGTATTTTCTGCATGGATCATTTTTCTTACCAGTACTGTACCATATTTTTTTTATAAAGAGGTATAGTAATGGAGGTGTTATTTTTTGTTGTACTATGTAATTTTTTCTTACCAGTTTGTTCTCCAGTCTGTCCTCCCAGTATTGTAATATGTATAATTTTTTTCTTGTTGGTATGTTCTCTGTTTGTTCTGTCGGTATAGTAAAGTGAATAGTTTTTAAGCAATACTGTACCAAGGTTTATCATAAGTATTGTACCGCATATATATTTCCCATATGTCCCCACCAGTGAAATTTTTTTTTTTATTTGTGTGTGTCTGAAGTGCTCCAGGGTAATGAACGTGGACCTTACTTATTCTCAACTGGGGCTTGGCATATTACATGCTAATTGGATATGCACCTGCTTGCTGTTGGAACGCTAACTGTGTATTCTAGACATTAAGTGTGGAAATATTTTTAAGCTTTGGTTCCTGGATGGCGTGAAGTCATCTCTCTGCTGGCTGGTCAGCGTGATGCTGACAGGAAGTAAAACATCCATCCAGCTGCAAAATTGACGATGTGGCGAAAAAACCTTGCGGGGCCCACACACATCTACAGGCACCTTGCACTGCACGCGAGAGGAGACAGTTACAGCAACCTAGAGCTACTCTTGCTTTGTTTTAACATTCAATAACGTTCATAAACGTAATGTATGTTTGCGGTCTATCTTTTCCTTTACACTGTACCTACACTCAGTATACCTTTACAATATAATAACTTCTAAACATATATGTATACCAACAGTGTATTTTTTTTAACAAAACTGATTTAAAATATTTATTTACCAACATTGTTTTTTAAATTACGTGAGCAGGGCATAATACGAGATACACAGTTACTAAACACATTTATTTACACACATCACAATATTGTTCTGCATTATACAAAGATTCATCTCCACATCTTTAATACATACAATTTTTTTCCAGTGTTTGAGGTCATTACACGTAATATTTTTCATATGTACCACAAATCATCGCACATCCAGAGCCTTAATACTTGGTTATTGCACGAATCACATAGTCCATTTTCACAGTCGTGAAGCCATGAGGCCTATGTCTCTACCAGCTGCCTGAACAGTCGTGCATCTTTGTTGTCTGTAGGGGTCCACAATTTTTGTACCGGCAGGACACACATTGCGCATCGTTGACTCTTGATGATTCACGTGCATGGGCTAATTGGGAATAATGGCTTCCTCCAACACTTTGTAAATGTCCCTGTACGGAATATTTCCATCGACCCACCAAAGTCCGTGTATCTGCAGGTGGTATGTCCGTTGCATGATGTGGTCGAGGTGCTCCCATTGGCATGGTGGTAAAAATGTAAAAACTTTGGTTTGCTCATCATCGTCACTGTACAAGATGGCAATCTGCTTAATGGTGTAAGAGTCCAGTGCACGACGAAACCCTTGGATGTTGCAAAACATTTTTTCACAGACATTATAAATTTTTTTACAAAGTCATTTCACACTGTGTTCACTCGTGTTTTGGGTTTTCTTCCTCGTCGCTGGGTAGTGCTTGCCAGTAGAAAACTTGTACTTCTGTTGGGCAGAAGGTCGTTCACAGCCCACCCCCTCCCCTTGCCATCCCGCTTCTCCAGTGCTGGTTTTGCCCAGGCCGGCACCTCAACAGAGATTGCCCCACCCAGCAAGGATGAGAAGGGGAAGGGAGAAGAAACCACAACACGTGGGTGCCCGATGGGCCAACGCACCACACAAACATTAAGGGACCTGCTCAGGCAAGAAACGCCGCATCCAGGATGCACACAGGGCAGCCATCCCAGGCGAACAAGGCCAAGGTCGTACTGCAGACTCTAAGTAATGAGTGCTATTTTGTAGACATGACTCATTTAAAGGCCAAAGTAAATTAAAAAATTTATGTGCGCCACGCTGGACACAGAAGCCACTGGCAATTTTTTACGTAGTGAACTGTTCACCCCTCACTAATGAGCCAGTCTAACCATCACACAAAAGATGGTGCAAATGACGTAACCCAACTTCCAGTTAAAAATATAAGGGAAAATAACACTAAATACAAGGGTCCACAATAAAACTATCAGGGTCAACTTCATAGGGGAACCTATGATTGTGGGGGAACCCTGGCTGCAGCTTTAGTGCTGCATCATTGACTGCAGACAATGCCTTACCTTCCTAGGAGGGTAACCTGGTCAAGGCTACCCCTCTCCTAACCCCAGTCCGGCTCCTACAATTACGAGTGGAAACACACCATAAGCCCAAAAGTTCCCCAAACAAAACCCAGAGTCAGGCACGAGACTGACACAGTCGGGCATGGCTTCTAAGGGAGAAATCTTCCTTCACACATGCTCTGGAGTTCGAGCCTGCCAGACCAAGGGAGCCCGAACCTCAGGCGGGCATAAGAAGGAAGAATCACTCCCCCACCCCTACCGGAGACACTCCACCAAAGGCGATTCGTAGAGGCATGTCCACCTGGACACTGCCTTTGACGCCTGACTGCAACATCTGGAGGACGTCAGTTCAACACAACCGGTTCTCCCATGGCACCATGGCGAAGCCTTCAGGATATTTCGGTCATGCCACAAGCTTCCATGACCCAGTATTATAACTGAGGTTGACGAGCCTCAACAAGCCCTCGAGGTAAAGGACCAACAAGAACTTCTGCTTTCAGCCACCACCAAGTCGGCTGCCATGGTTCGAGATTGGCAGAGGTCCAGACTGCACTGTCAGATGGCATCAAAGTCTACACTGCTTCTCCTCCAGCCCAAGAGGATGAGTACCCCGAGGAACCAGAGTTGGATGTGATGCAGTTCCCTATGCCCAGCTCTTTTCCATCCACGCCACCTCAGGAGGGCGTGGAAATCACAGAGGGTAAGGAGGGAGGAGCACCAAGTACGCCACCACTTGCCTCCACTTCAGAGATCCTGCCATCGGAGGATGTCAGGACCTCTGTTCAGCTAGAAGCCACTTCTACCCTTGTCCCAGACCCTACGGCTTCTAGCCAGCGGACTCTCCACCCAGCCCAGGAAGAGAAGTCCCACCCACCAATGATCACTCAGACTGAGATATACCCAGTACCTGTACCTCAGGTTGTCACACCTTCGGAAGAAGACGTGACTGCATCATGACAGAGATGGCGGAGAAGGTGCCAAGTCACTCCCCCAGATGGCAACCCTCCTCATGCCAAGGGGGGAGAAGATGAGATTATCAGTCCACTCCCCCTGACGGCCGAACAAGTTTGGACACCTGGAGGTGTCTTGACTCGAATCAGTTCTCAGCTTCCAGCCTGGAAAGCTGAGCCCTCCCAGAAATCTGTCGAGGTAGAGGGTTCCCAAGAGCCTCTACCTCCAGCCACCACCACATTGGTCCCACAGGTCTGGGGGGACCCGGGCAATACCCCTATCCAGACGTTGGAAAGTGACAGGGTCAGTGATGCAACCTCTTTCGGACGAGAGAAGGATCATTACCCAGTCGCCAGGGTAGAGGACCTCCACGAACCCCGACCCCAGGTGACAACCTCAAGAATGCTCTTCTGAAGGGAGGGATACCCAGTGGTTCTTAAGTGCTCAGCGACCCCGAACAAGCCCCCACCTGGGAAGTGAACCAAGAGCCTAGCAACCAGAAGAGAGAGATGCCAACATGTGCCTGCCGCCTCCCGCTTCGACCGGGACATTACAAGGAGTTCCCTTGGCGACCCTAGGCGAGGTTCATGTGGCCCTACCCAGCCCACATGATACTCTAGAAGAGAGGCCGACCCAAGAAAAAGGGAGATGCGAAGACCTCACACTCAGTAAACTACACCAATTAAGTTTACATAAACAATTCACTGCTGTAAATTGCAGTGAATAAGTGCTTGAGTAACAGTGAAAATGAACAGACTTTCCTCAGCAAACTTATGCTGAACCAGCCTTAACTGTGTACTCATGACAAGTGAAACCAGTGACAGTGTAAACTAAAAAATGAATAAAGAATAGCACAAATGTCTATTTGGCGCTACTCTAAGTTTTAGTTTCGGACTCTACAAGTGACAGTGCCAAAACAAAAGGAAGACCAAGAACATGTAACGAGTGATGTGTAAAACATTTATGTGTAACATCAGACTTTGGCAAGAAAGAAAATAAGTCTAGGCCCAAGCCTAAAAATATAGACTTTCTATAAGAAAGGAATTACCTGCAAATAATCCCTGTTTATTATTCTTATATTTCATTTTCTTGTTAGTTTGAGAAGTAAAACACTTAAAGGCTAAACATAAATGTTGGCGTATCCCTTAGGAATACGTAATGCTTTGGTGGGAGATACATTTATCAGTGTTTGACTTAATGTAAAATTGTCATTGCTAATTGTTGTTAAAAATAATTAGTAAATTTAAACATGCTGTAAACATCACATTACACATGAAGGGTTAAAAGTCAGTTATACCTAACATTTCCAGTAGTGTATATTGTATAATCTTTCATTATTATTGTTAAGGGTATTTGTCTTTTAACATAAACTTTCAATGCTAAACTATTGTAAAAGATATGTTTGCAAAATTTAAACGTGCTGTAGAAAGCCACATAATAGCAAAAATTGTTAAAAGCAAACTATATAGAGAGAAATGTAAATAACTCTTACGTTAAGGAACTGTCCTGTATCAGTCAAACATTAAGGTGCTCAATATTGTGATTCTGGCATTATGTAATAAAACTGTTAAGGTGACTAAGACTTCCACATTTAAACGTTTCTGTGATGCAAGTCACCATAACTTTTAACCCCACAACTCTTAGGTCATTATTTGATGCATCCAGCCCCTCAAAGTAATTGTTGTTTAAATTATCTTCCCCTTTATTAATGCTTCAACGTAACACCAGGGCAGGATCGGCACTCAAGGAAGATACAGTTTACCTGCAGCAGTACCTTTAGATTAGTAAAATGTGGTTGAAGCCACCTTAGGACCCATACTACTGTCTATCCCGTAGGCAGTAAGATTAGAATCGGACAAAACAATATTGCTAATAAGATGTGATACAGATACACAGATAATGAGCTAACTAAACAAGATATTGTATAGGCTACAATTCCAGTGGCTAAGGCATAGGAAACACTTTGCATTAAAACATCGGGTACATTAAAGCACTGATTCATGATCTTGGGATACAATGGCTTGCTGAATACACCACATTGCAGTGAACACTGAAGAAAAGGGGTTACTCATCTATTAATTTTACCAGGCACATTCTTGCAGCACTTTCTCAATTGTTTGCAAAATACGCTAGCTAACATATGGCTAACTTTTATGGTGGTTAAGCTACTCTAACTTTTACTATTATTTACACACTGTAATTGTGGCTGTAGTAGCTGCTGTGTAGCTGGGTAGCTCTCAGTGGATGTGGAGTTGAAGGGGACATCTCATGCACACCGAGTCTGTGCTCTTAGCGGTTGGGGTTCACAGGGTAAAACCTTCAAACAGAGTCTATATTTTCAGTAAATTGAAGGCAGGGGGTCGGTGTCAAGGTGTCTCATGGTAATGCACTGGCTTCCCCTTCAATGGTACCTCAGCATACTCTCCAAGGTGGCTGCCGGTGTTGTGGAGGGATGAACCCTATGCTGGCTGGCTAAGGTGGCGGCGGCACTGGATCAGCTGGTGGCAGGTCAAGGACCCACGGTGTGAAGGTCAGAGCATCCGCACGCAGCAGAGCAGCAGGCGGAGGATGGGTCACTTATCCTTCTTGATAGCGGACTGCAGCTGGTGGCGGGTCAAAGACCCATGGTGTGAAGGTCAGAGTATCCGCATGCAGCGGAGCTGCAGTAGGAGGATGGGTCACTTCTTCTCCTTGATGGTGAGAGTTAATCTTCTCTCTATTCCCTGCAGCGATTGATGGAGGTGAAAGCAGCACAGACTTGCTGCTAGGCAGGGCTTCCCATTCCTTGGCTGCTGGTTGACCCACCGGAGATGGAGTTACAGGTACTCTTTTCCCTTCTGGTAGACACTGGCTCTGGCGGAGTCAGGTTGTGTGGCTCAGGCAAGGACGGTGATTAAGCAGGAGTGTTGGCCAGTCCATGTAGCGGGGCAGGGTGTGTTGGCACCACTTTTTCTAGCCCTTTGGCTTCACATTCATACTCTGGCATAACCCATAATGGCAGACGCGGCTGGCAAGTCAAGGTATCCCGACCCCCCCACAGGCTCTGTGGCTCTTCTGACTTGAGTCATGTACACTTTGTAAAATTATTTCAGTCTCGCCTTCTATTTACAGTGTGTTCCCGTATATTTCACATACCTAGTGTGGTCCGTCCCATTTGGGACAACAGCCAGCGTAGAAGCGAGCAGGCTTGCCGCTAAGCAGTCGCGTATTCACATACACCTGCTCTCCTTCTTACCTTTGCATGGATTCCAGGGATATATTTGACTTAAATAATGGGCTTGGTTCAGGCAAACTTTTCCACTCCTTTCAAACTCTCTCCCCTTACATCCTTGGCTTGTGGTACTCTGCTGGGTTTGATATCCCAGTCCCACTCCTTGGGTCTCTGCAGCAAAACCCCAGCAGTAACCCACGATGATCATCTTGTATGTGTATCCTATGGCTTGTTTTGATCTCTTGACTGCAGCTTTCTATATGATTTCCTTAGGGTTGGTAGCTGCGAGTAGTCCATGGTTGAACTTCTCAGAGTTTGCATGCATTTTTCCATGCTGTCCCCACAAATTGGGTTCTGTTGTCTGATTGTATGCTGCAGGAGTAGCATGGAAAGAACTCCTATTCCAGTGTACTTATTATAGACTTTGCATCTCCCAGCAAGGGGAAATGCCTTGATCAAATTGGAAAATAGATCCATCACAACTAAAAGGGATTGCTTCTCCTTATGAGATTGCTGGTAAGGTCCCATTAGTTCTACTGCTACCTTGGTCCAAGGCTGCACCAGATGGCGTGAGATGGAACTGGTCTTAACGGCTTCGTGGACTTTGGTTCTAGCATAAATGTGGCAATGCTGGACATAAGTCTCTCCATTATAACTGATTCCATCCCAGGTATACCTCTGGGTTATTTCTTGGATGGTCTCCACACCCAGGTGACCAGCATGGCGTGTTTGTGATGGAAATAGCACAGGTCCTTTAGTATAGGCTGTGCGGTACCCATAGCTTCCAGTCTTTCGAATTTTTTGAGTGGAGGCATGTTCATACGTACCCCTGCTCTTCCTTGAACTTTTGGGGCTGTCTTGCCATTAGCTCCCTGACTTCTGGGTCAGCCTGCTGCTGTTCAGCAAAGGCTACTCAGATGGGTTGAGCTACTAGTTCCCCTTTTAGATGGTGGTGCAAGTTTGCCCCTGTTATAACTTGCTCAGATTCAGTTTCAATTAACTTTTTCCAGGTTACTGACATGTGTTTGGAAGTACTGCGTCCATACTGGCAATCAATTATTTCATGTTGCTCGGAGAGCCATGGCTATCCCAGAATGGTCGCATCTCACAGTTTCCATGTGACATGGAATTCAGTAAGTATTACTTCTTCAACGAATCTCAGTTTTAACGTGACCTCTTTGTCTATACTGAGGTAAGTCCCTTCCTGAGCCATGTAAACAGTGCTGGATACAGGTGCTTTGATTACCTCCCTGCAGTCAGGTGTAAGTTCGGTCTACCATACATAGTTGGTGTTAATCGCAGTGTGCAAAGTGGCAAACATTTCTCTTCCATCCAAGGTAACTGAGATACCGTGTGGGTTCATGAGGACAGCCTTTCTAGTGGAACCGCCACCTGTAGGGCCTCGTTTACTTTGCTAGGGTCTCTGGTCCTGGAGGCTTCCCATCTGGCCTATTTACTGACACTGTTGGTTCCTTAGTGGCAGTTTGGGAGTGAATCCCTTTAACTGGGACATCAATTTAATTTGAGCATTCCGTCCTGCCTGGATTTTGCTATGGTACACTGGGCAGTGTGGGCGGTCCTTATGGAAATATAAGGCAGGGCAAAGCCAACATCGAGATAACACAGGAGGAGATGTGGGAGCATGGTTGTTCAACTGCGCTACCATGTGTGGACCCAGAAAAATAGGCTCTTAGCTTTTTTGGTGAGCTGTTCCTAGCGGGTTACATAGTCTCCATACCAATGCCACAATTTCTCAGCTTCACCTTGGAGCCTTTGGAACCCTAAGCCCCTTTGACAACTGGACCCTTTCAAATTCTGTGGCACAACTTATCAGGGAACTACATGGATCTTTGTAAGACTTCCCTGCACACTCTGGAAACAATATCTGCTCCAGGCTTGAAGTACATGCAGTCAGTAGTGGCTCTATCCACAGCAGAAGTTCTGTTGCTCAGTTTCAGCAAGTCGGGCAATGGAAATAAAGGCCTTCCCAATATCTGGCTCTATCCGCCCACCCCAGGCAAAGGTGGTGGATGATTGTTGGGCAATCAGGACATGTTATATGGTAGCAGCCTAGCCCTGTACAATTGGGGTGGTGACATAAGTTTTGTATTTCCTGCAGTTATGACTACGAAATTCTAATCCTTCCATGTCTCTGACTTGTCTACCCAGTCTAAACAGGCATAATGAGAATTAGTGCAGCATTACACACATTAGATGTAATAACGTCCATTAGCTACAGAGTCCTCGACAGAGCATGTCTGTCCCTTTGGGGAATGATTCAATTTGTTTTCGGATGCCATACTGGTAAGTTTGAGGGTACAACGGGATGTTTAGTTTGACTCCTCGAAATTGTAGGTTCATACAGCTTGTTACTGTTGGAGGAACTTTTCTCACGGGCTTCCCAGGCCTGTGTCATGGGGAAACATAGCTCTTTGGCCCCTTGGTGGGCACCAAGAAAGAAGTTTGATGACCAACCTGTTTGGGTGTGGTATCTGCAGCAGGCAGGCATGCCTACTTGAAGCTTCCCTCTATAGGCACCAGGATGCTAGATTCACTTTGACGGGGAGAGATTGTACAGGGGTTTACTTAATACAATCAAGCCCATCATATCCCTCTGGGCTTTTGGTGGTGCTGAACATATCACAAGTTGTGTATTACTGTGGCTAGGAGCAAAAGTCTCTCCGTTGAATTCTAGCTGATGGACAGCCTTGGCAGCTGCAGTGATTGTGATGCTTGATAGCAGTTTTGGAGGTGTAGGCGGGAGTAAAAAGATAACACGAGAGACATTAGAAGGATGTAACAGTGACTCCTCCTTGGTAGCATTTTCCTGTAACTGGTGTGGTGGTTGTCTTTTAAGCAGTGGTGGCATTCCTTAGTGCTGCCACATTTCATGCTTAATAGGGTACATACGCCCTGCTTCCTACCTAGTTGGACTCCACAGTTTTCTTGGCCAGAGTCATCGCCTTCTCACCGCTTCTTGCTGCCCAGCTCTATGGTACAGCACTCGGGTCACTGGGAGAAGAGAGAGCTAAGGCAGAATAGTAGGAGTTCTGTAGCGATCAGCACGGCTCTGGATGGCAATAAGGTAGGAGGATAAGAGATTTATTCCTGGGTGGCCTCTCGAAGGGCAGTGACTTCCTTCATGGTGCAATGCTTCACACAACATGTACCTCCTTTCCTAGGATAGCGGAGCAACAGGGATTATTGTCAGTACTCTGGTTCTCTGTGAGAATTTTTGCAGGTTGTGCTATTAGGTGGCCTCTGCTGCTGGCACCAGCAAGCACTCAGGTAGGACGTGATTACTGCCAGCATACCAAGCCCTTTACTGAAGGTTGGGTGAGTAGTTAACAACATGCTTTCTCCGGTGGTGATCGACATAGTGGGATTGTAGCCATATCCCAGTCCCCAGCAGAAAGAGAGTTGTTAGGTTCTGAATAAGCCAACTCCTGGAAAAGTGTACCAGGATGTGGGTAAAAACAAGGATTAAAGAAGAAAAACTGGTGTAGAAATACAGAAAACTGTTAGAGAAAGACAACCAGGTTGTTTATGTCTGTTTTATCCCAGACTTATACGAACATATTTTTACCACATGGATGCATGGTCACAATGTTTTGCTAGCCGAGCCAGAATCTTTGGGTGGCCAGTGTTGGCATACTTCAGTGTTGAGCACCTTGTGAATAAAGATAATGAGGCAAGTGGTGAGTGAGCAAGAGTTGGCCTTTGAGCTCAGGCATTTTGGGGCCTCGAACGTGCAAAATAAGTGCAAGCAGGCAGAATCCCATACTGCAGGCAAGTGGAGAGTGAAGTGCAGAAATTTAAAAGTATGTACTTGCCAAATTTCAAGAAATGATTTTCACACATTAAAAATTTTTTGGATAGTGGTTGGATGAAACAGCCAATGCCAACTCAGCTGATGATAGGGACCAACTACAAAGTTAATACAATTTGCCTCTACCAGCATACTTCAAAGTAGGTAATTAGAGCAATGCAAATTTTGGGAGATCCGTGCACACATGTGACTGGAGGGACCTGGATTTCCTTAAGGAACAAAAGCGTTAAGTGTTTGACGACTTAAATGAAGTGAGATTCTGAAGGTAGTCTGCGAGGTGCAGATACGTCTACAAAGGCTTGAGCAACGATCTGGAACACCTGGATGGCAGTAGAGGGCCCCAGCACATGAGGTGGTGGAGTGAGCTGCTGCTGATGGTTCCTTAGGCACCAAGAGAGCGATGAAGGAACAGACTCTTGAATGAGGGCCATGCACCGGTATTTACACTCTCCCGCCTCGCCCTTGTCTGGGTGGTGGGGGGTGGTGGTGTGACATCCTCAGGGAGTGTGATGTCACTGGCCGGCCAAAGTTCTAGCTGTTGCAAGTCAGCAATTAATACTACTACTGTCATCCCTCGGCGTGTTATAGTACTAGGTGGCCTTAAATTGATCTCTCGGCGGCTCGGCCAGTAGCTAATTTACTCTTTGGAATATGAGCATGCATCTTTTACCATTGGGTAAACCGTATAATTTCTTGGTGCCTGGAAGATTGTACTGTCAATCAAACTCCGTTGCGTGCTGCAGGAAGGTTCGCACTGATGAGAGGAAGTCAATTTAAATATGTTGAAAAGATGTCACACATTAATTCCCCCCCTCCACGTTTTGACCAAGACTCATCTGGGTGAAGGAAGGAGAGAAAAAAATTTGCTTGTGGGAATGTAGAACTGTCCCCCAGGGAAAAAAATGTTCTCTTGTTGGCATTTGTATCTTGCTCTGTTCTGTGTGCTGGGCACTCTAGACTTGGTGCGTATTGCTCCATGCACCACTGGCAGGTGGCAGCGGTTGTGTAGCTCCGTCTCTCTCTCTGGTGCAGCTGGGCAGATTAGGCATGTACTGCCTCTCCCTTACTCATGTGTGTAGGCACTCTCTCTCTCTTAGCGCGCAGCTGGCCACTGGTGGACGACCAGATAACAGTGTCTTCTCTTTCACAAGTAAGATCAGTGTCGTGTGGGGATTCAGTGTCAGTGATTCGCAACCTTCTTTCATACTGCGACAGGGGGGATTAAGGAGATGATAAGATAGCTTAAAGCGTGTAACAGAGAAATATAAGAGGGGAAATAAGAAGTGTAAAGAAATGAAAGAGGACTAGTGAAGTTTGGGATCTAACTGCAATGATGGCAAACAATGTTGAGGGAGGGGGGAGAGGATTTGCTGGGCTCTCTAGCAATCGTAATGATTCATCACTTCACGCATCAATTCAATTCAATAACTTCCGCACACTCTGCGACTCAATTATCGGTACACAAATCGTTCCTTGATGAGAACCTGAAAACATGATGGTTACTTCAAAGGTTGTCAAAACATCAACAACTCTAAAATAATCACACAACCTTTACACATTACAACAACACCTGAATCCAACTTAAACATTGTAGTTCCCTCAAAGCATAGTTAGAACAGCTACCAAAAATAATAAAATAATAACTTCTATGTGTCAAATGAACATCGCGACTTGAACATGAATGAATGTCTAGAATTACGTCGGCCAACCTTTGAAGTAAAAGGGGGTGTCCACCATCAGGACTTAAGAGAGCCATCCTGGAAAGCCCTAAACTACAAAACTTGCATCTGACACACTGCTGTAGCTCAGAACAGCTATCACACTCGCTTCATAGGGAGAGGTGAAAATAAATGTTGGGATCTTAGGGAGAGGTTAAAATGACATAGATAGGCATGGTTTAAGATAAAATAATTAATTAAGATTAAATTCAAATGAGAATCTTGCTCATAGTAAACTGTCTCAGTACCAACAGAATAGAGAATAAACACAATACTCAATTTTGAATTTTACCAGTTAAAAAAAGGGCACTTCTAAAACTCTACAAATGAAAGAAGATAATTTTTAAGTAATCAGTTTATTAAAATTGTTCTTTTATATTTAAAAATATGAATTAGTTACAATTAATTATATCATAAAATTATAACATCCAAATAAAAACTTTTTAAGTTGTTTATAAAATTACCAAAATAATAATTTCAAAAACAAAATATTTTCACAGTAAAAGTTACCAAACAAGGGTTTAAAAAGTTTCATAACAATAATTTAGCTTCTGTTCTCTTATAAATTACAAAAATAAAAGAATACAAATAATTTGTGTGTCATTTTTAAGTTTCATAGAACTTAACTGCAAAGGATAGTTTGGAAAGCAACAGAACTGACTTATGTCTTTGCATAACTTTTATCTCATATTTTCCTCTTTTAGCAACTGATCGCAACTTCTTTCTACTAGCATTAAGAGCTTATCTGTTTTAAATTCTAAAGTTCACGACTATTGGCTCACAAATTTAAAGATGGGAGGAAGATGTCTGTCAAAAAAAAAATAAAAAGTCTCACTAGTTTCACTCCATTATCGACAATAAAGGCCCTGACCTACTAACCCAACAGAACTAAACTTACGTTGGCACCAACTAAAGGCGTCACATACTCAAAAAACAACATAACAGTTCCTCCTCATCAAAGTTATAAATTTCCAAGAGAATTATAAATTTTTAACTCCTAAAATGAACAATCATAAAAACTTTAACTTTATGCCGCCTACTGGAGCCCCCCCCCCCCCCCAAAAATATAACTACGAAACAAAGAGTAGTTATCTTTTTAAAGGCCTACATGGTGTACGGCCAACCCAGGCTCCTCCAGCCTACCTTCACTGACCGACTCCACTTCTGACTTCGGACTTCCAACTTCCAATGACCAACTCAGAATGACTTCCCACAACTACTACTTCCCCTTGCCATCTCTACGACGACTCTTTAAAAATGCCACCCTTCCACAGCTGGCTTCCATTAACAAAGCCCAACATCTGGACCTTTCGACGTCATCCGGCCTTCAGCCAATCAGAGCACTCCGCGAACACGTGCGGCGGCTCACAAACACGGGCTCAGCACGACATTAACCCCTTTATCCCGGAGGGTCCTACACTTTCATCAGCTGTTCGCAGCACAATGCCTCCTCTCTTACCCTTGTGGGACCTACAAACACACAGCTGTTGAAGTTCGGCTCTGAGAACTTATGGGCACACGTGCGGTGCAATAACAGTTAGTTATAAATGATGACAGCACTTTACTGACTCGGTGGTAAAAACAAAACAGGGAACACAGCTGCAGCCGGCACACGAGCGGAGGGTGATCTCAGCCTCACACAATCGGCAAACCAGTCCAGCCGTAGCCCTCTGGAACTATCTACTGTAAGTCGAAGGAAAATTCCAGGGATAACAAACTGAACGATCTAACAGTCTTATATGCAAATCCTCCCATCCGAACAAAATAAATTAAGACCCAAACCCCTCACAAAAAGTAAAAGGAATTATAAATGACTTCCAGTAAATTAAATTAAAGGCCTCTGTATAGCAAATAATGACATAAAAGAATTTTAATTGGCACTACAAGTTTAAAATCCAAACAAATCATGCCTACTATGTTAAGGGCTAAAGACCCTAAGTACACGAGCACTAAAACAATAGCGGAATGACTTTCCAAAATTATAACACACACCCCAATTAAAAATAAAAATATTAAATCATTACCAAAACACCACAAAAGGACTGACATCCGAATAAGGAAAGAACGAATAAACCTAACCAAACCAAATAGTTTGAAACCCTAAAACCCAACGAAAAATAATAAAATAACCTAATAAATAATAATAATAATAATAATAATAATAATAATAATAATAAAAGAGCTTCCCAGAGAATGAAAGAGGTTTCCTACAAAAAAAAAAAAAAGGGATAGACTTAACTGAAGGAAGACTGAACTACATCAGGGGCTGATATGAATAAAAACAGAACTCGCAAAAATCACTTTGTAACAATATATGTGCCACCATACATTTTGCAGCTGATGGCTGTAGATACTTATACAATATGTGGTTTACAAATTTTAACCTGTGGAAGAAAGACAAGACATGAACAGCATATTAAAAATAATCGACACTGGGGAATTTGTACAAGGCCTTACTCGTAAAAGGCATGTATGGTTATAACAATTTTACCTACTGTGGCACTGGTGGTGAGATAAATTGTCCCTACTCTTGTGGTCATCCTATGTGTCGCACAGCTGGTAACAGTTACGTGTGACAGGTTGCTAGGGGTTGTCAACAGAGACCTTCTGTCATCTCGGCCGGCTAGCTAATTAGTGCAAACAAGTACACTCAAAAAATGAATTTAACTAAACAATGCGTACAATACCATCTACAATAGGAAACATTTGCAAGAACCCCCGAGATATTTACAATACTCTGAAAATAAATGACAAATTTTCTTTTGGCTTGCTTGATAAGTGTCTTTGGTTTATGATATCATGAGGATATTATACAAAACAAAGTAATTACAAGGAAATATTTAGTGATTTACTAAAATGCTTTGAAAATTTTTGACAATTTTCTGTCTGTTTCTGTTAACAAGAGTCTGATTGGTTTTGCATTTGCTACTTATCACACTGGAGTTTTCTTTAATAATATGCATAGCACTGGCACTGAGAGGTGTCCAAAAGTGTTCACATAAAAGGTTTGTAAATGGCAGTCGGCCATTTGACGTCACTGATTATGAAATAATTTATGTAATTTGTCTATTTTATTATCTCTCACAGTTATTTATGGCTGTGAGTTGTCTATTTATACTTGATTCTAGTACTGTGGTGGGCATCCAAAATGTTTTGAAATATGTAAAACTGCACAGTTATCATTACGTACACTTGGCACATACGTGTAAAATGTTATGATACTGGCAAATAGCATATTGTTGGCTATTTGAATTGAGTAAGTCTGTCTTTTATGGAGCACTTCACTTACTCCTTTTGTGGTGGTTTCCTCTTCGCTGGACATCCCAGCTTCCTCAAGGCTATGTGTTAAGGGTATGGCCAGGTGAAGCGGGACATCAGCCTCCAGGGCGACTCTCTGTACTGCCCTGGTACTGGGCCGTCCTGGCAGGCATGGAGTGGCGTCTATCAGCACCGAGATCCCGGTGGCCATCAGAGGTCAGAGGTAGTGGTTCAGCTGGTTCGCCTACATCTCAGCTCGTGGCGCCTGAGTCAGAGGTCCATGGGTGACCTTCGTCTTGATGGCAGGGCTGCTGGGCACATAATCTCATACAAGAAACTGTGTCCAGGTGTTGGTCTCGGCATCTATTGACACCGGGATCCCTGTGGCCATCAGAGGTAGTGGTTCAGCTGGTTTGGTTATACCTCGGCTGGTGGCGCCTGAGTCAGAGGCCCATGGGCACGGCAGGGCTGCTAGGCACATCCTCACGCACAATAAGCGGTATCCAGGTGTCTGCCTCAGAGTCTATCGACATTGGGACCTCGGTGGCAGTCGGAGGTTGTGGTTCAACTGGTTTGGCTACCTCTTCGGCTGGTTGTGCCGGAGGCGGAGGTTCGTATGGGACCTCGGCCTCAACAGTGGGTCTGTTTTCCAGTTGTTCATCAATCGGACTGGGTTGGTGTCTTCTCTAGCAAGGTGTTAGGAAACTCCACCTGGGTTGGAATAGAATAGCTGGCCCTCCAGCTGGTGTCGACCTGGACCTCAGGCTGTCTAGGAGGAGGTGGTCTGTCTTCTGAAGAGGCTAATGGTGTTGGATCATCTACATCGGCTGGTGGTTCCGAGGTCACTGACTTGACGGTGATGACCTCTGGATTGGGAGCCTGGGGCCACGCAAGCTCTTGGTCTGGGGCTTCTTTAGGCGGAAGCTGCACATGACGGCATCAGGCTCTTCGGGCCTGGCTTCTGGTCTTCTTCAGTTGTGGTGGTTCAGGGTGACTTCAGAGTTTCCTCCCTTGGTGTTGCTGTTGGCATTTGTTCAGCGGGGATTGGAGAACCTGTAGCTGTTGCAGGTGTACAGGCTCCCTCATGCTGAGTGATGTCATTGCCTCATTCCTATTGGACCGTGTAGCGCTTCTTCCCCCCAATGTGCATGCAACATTGTTCACAATTCACTATACAATTCTGCTGCTGGAGCAATGGCTGTTCCAAAATCACAGTCTCCCCTATTTCGGGTGCAACCAAGAACTCTGCATGTATGGTTATCTGATTGATGTGACTAGACAGTTTTATTCTCCCTTCCACCTAAAGGAGGTGGTCTGGTTGGGCCATCTTTACCTTCCCATCATGGGGTGTCAGGTGGTTCTTCTGTATGGAGTGAGTAAGTCACTCCGAACAAAGTTACTGGAGACTGTGGTGTATATTGCAGCCACAATAACTTGTCAGTTGACCTTCGCTTTGATCTGGGAAATTGTTGTCATTAGTTAACGTCTGCAGCATGATGCCGGGCATCTCTTCTCTTTTCCCCGTAGCTTGGTGGTGGGGTTGCATTACTTGGCTTGCTTTCCTCCAGCTGGTGGGCCACTTGGGACATCCACAGTTCAAATGCCTCTCGGGATAGAACCAGCACTTTGGAAGTAGCGGGGTGTGAGGAAGGGGGGTCACAGCAGGAGTGGGGGGGAAGGAGGAGAAGTAGAGGAGAGCACGTGGCCTGTCAGTTTTACTTCTTCCTTCCTCATGCTACCCTGTCTATGGTCTAGTGCTGCCAGCTCTTGGTAATTATGCTCCGTCTCCCTCGCCTGCTCTATTAGTTCGTCCACTGTCTGTGGTTTCGGGTATTGTAAGAAATTCCTGAGCTTTGGTAGGAGTAATCTGGTAATGTTGTGTACACACAACTCTCTTTGGACTCCATTTTAGGGAAAAGGCGTTGGTATATTTGTACTTTCTGGCATATAAATATTTCGGCCTCCTCATTGGCGGTCTGGGTATAGCTATAAAATCCACTGGTGAGGTTGGCTAGCACTACTTCACCAGTGAACTGAGCAGTGAAGCAGCTACTCAGTTGTCCCCACTCAGTGATGAATTTGTCTTATTTATTCCACCCCTCGAAGGCTTTACTCTTGAGCTTGGTTTTCACCCTGCTTACCCATTGTTTAGGCAGAATTTCATTGCCCTGAAATTATTTTTCGCATTCTGCTATGAATGCGAGTGGGTCCTCATGTGGACGTCCCGCAAATTATAAGATTTGGGGTTCCCCTGTGCATCAGGTGGTGATGGTATTAATGGCTGGCCCTGGGTTGCTTGGACAGTATTCGGAGGCTTGCAGACATACCTCACAGCAGTTTCCTAGGCCGGGTCTAGTTACTCTTTCTTAAGGGCCACCCAATACAACTGTAGTGGAATGGTTATGTACATAGGATACAGCGGACAATATGAATCCCATATCCTGAGCATGTCACCATGCTGCTGCAAAGCTGTCTGTCTAGTGCGGCATTCCTTGCATCTGAATTCCAGCCTGTCTGTGAACCGCATTTCATTGGGCCACCCCAGGCACTCTATGCTGTAAGTCCTAGTACCGGGACAAGTGAATTTATGGCAATGTTCAACAATGGCATCGGCCATAATTATTTCGGATTGCTCGAGTTTGTTCACTTCTGTGTCTGAAATAATGGCTAGGTTTCTTGAGCACCACTGGGTGTTTCAAGACTCCCCAAAGTCTGGTTTGTTGGGGATTAGCTCCCCGCTATGTCACTTAGACTCGGGGTAGCACTGGCTAAGTTAGGTATGCTTAATTACCCCAGACCAAGGCTGCCCCCTATCCCCATATCCAGCATTAAAAGCGTGGTGGACAGTGAGCATCTGGTTTCACAATGTCTGGAGATCATAACATGTGGGTGTGATCCCCAATGGGCCAGGCCATCAGACCCAAGCAGATATTCCCTCTGGCATCAGAAGGGCGGTGGATGGAGTACAACCTAGTGGTTGTGGCTCTAACTTTCTATACACTGAGGTGCATAAAATGGGTGGCCATCTAATGGGTGAGTTTTGACGTACGAGTATCCCTGAAGGGGAACTCACAGTACTGCTCTAGGTTCCGAAAACTGGGTTTAGAAAGTATTCCCAGGTCTCCTGCTGTCCCTTGGTGGCCCTTATGTCTACTAGGAAGGGTGCACGCAATACTGGGAATAATATTCTTAAGTTGGATAAAAACAAGTTTATTCCTGAAAGGAAATAAACACGGTTGTTTGTACTACCTGCTATTAAACAAGAGTTGAACGGAAGTTGGCTACGGTAAACAGGTGAAGGTGATCTGGTTCTAAAACTGAAAAGGTAGGAAGGCTAAGTGGTTATTAGAACAACTCGACTTAACTAACACTACGTGTTGTCCTGAAGGGACCTGGATTTCCTTAAGGGAACAAAAGTGTTAAGTGTTTGACGACTTAAATGAAGGGAGCTTCTGAAGGTAGTCTGTGAGGTGCAGAGACAACTACAAAGGCTTAGGTGAGGATCTGGAAGACCTGGGTGTCAGAAGAGAGCCCCAGCACACGAGGTGGTGGAGCGAGCTGCTGCTGATGGTTCTTTCAACACTAAGAATGCGGTGAAGGAACAGACCCGGATTACAAGGGCCAATCAAGTCTCAGCTGCTGTATAAGTTGGCGATTAATAGTACTAGTGCCATCCCTCTGCACGCTATAGTACTAGGTGACCTTGAATTGTTCTTTCGGCAACTCGGCCGGTAGCTAATTTATTCTTCGGAATATGAGCACGCATCTTTTACCCTTGGGTAAGCAGTACAATTTCTAGGCGTATGGAAGATTGTACTGTCAATCAAACTCTGTTGGGTGCAGCAGGAAGGTTTGCACTGATGAGGGGAAGTCTATTTAAATAGGTTGAAATTATGTCACGCGTTGTACCCTCCATTAAGTCCATCTTTCACTCTCAACCATTTTTTATCATGCTAATAAATACAGACTGTAAAAAAACTAATATACATAACAATAACAAGAAATATTGCCAATTGGCTGAATGAGTGCTCAATACCCCATGATGGTTCATGAACAACTGACTGCACAGAAAATACAGTCTGGCTAACAGAGGCCAAGAGGGCACCACTATAGTCAAAACTTGCCACTGAGCCAGTACCATGGGACATTCATATTTAAAGTGTCCAGTACAATAAAACACACCTCACAAGGTCAGAAATTCTTAAGCAAAACACTTTCTTACACACATGGAACAGAAAATATAATTTATACCACCAAACACATCATATTCCTGGAAACAGTAAGGGATTACATCAGCAGGTTTCTACTGTACTCATTTTAGTCTGGCCTGCCTGTATGATTACCAAAGGGTTAAGACTTGAGTACAGTAATCAAAATGCAATGAATACAAATACATACCTTGAGTTTCTGTGAAGTGGCACCAAGCCTGGCAAATGCATTTCTGTTGCGACTGAGCCCTTGCATCTGGGCAGAGATGCTTTTCCCACAGAAATTACATGACACAAACACCTGCTGAGGTGGTTTTTCACTTGGACTGAATGTATTCACTGCAATGTCAAAATGTGCTCGCTGGTGCCACAATCTCCAAATGTTCAGTAGCATTCGGTAACTGCAAAAGAAACATTTAACCAGTCAATTATCTAGATACAAAAATGCACACTCTCAAAAGCTCAGAAAGTGTTTATGGCTAGAGTGCCTCCCATGTATTGCTTTGATAAGTTGTAGGTAGAGCAGGACTGGATACCTGGGAGAATGGGCAAAGAGAGAGAGAAAAACCTGACCTTTCCCCGCATGACTGGTATTTGTTCTCATCTGGGTTTTCTTTTAAGAATACTGCTTATAAGGCATAAAATGATGACACCATGTGTACAATGTATAGTCTATTTGTGGAATCTTCACACTTTTTGAATTAAACATTTAAAAAATCACCATATGTTTGTTACATGCTGAGACAATACCTAAGGGCATATCTGAGTTCGTAAGGGATGGAGATCTTAATAATAATAAAATAAAAGAAAGACAATACAGTAAATTTGATTTATAATTTATTCACTCTGCTACTACTGATGTACAACATCAATTATCTGTCTCGACTTTTACTCTTTATATTTAACAGCGAATGCACTATTTAATGTTTATTTCAACTTTACTTAATGTTCTTCTTAATATCTCTCTTGATTACAGTAAAGTGACTCACACCCATTATTAGTATGGTTCAGTTCATCTGTTTCCATCAGTTATAATGTCTTTCACTTACGCACTTGATCCAATAGTCCAGGCTCCAGCCACGTCCTTCTCCCACAGTTGAGCACACCGGTCGCTCGGAATCCCACCAGTAATGCATTCTGCCACTCCAACTCAAAACTGCTGGCTTGGAGGTCTGACACAATTTTTATAGTCCAACCCTGACCATCTCAAAGGTTCAAACACTCCGAGTTGCACTGGGAGACTAGGCCTCCCAGCCAGGAGGTGCCCAGAAGCGTCGTGAGGGCAGGGGAGCCAGAGGAGCCTCTGCCTCTGACGGCCAACCCGGTCCCAATGTCGGATGATGCCGGGACCAAACCCGCACAGCTTCTTCCGAAAGGGAGGAGCCACCCAGAGGTGCTGATAAGGTCAGGGGAACCCTGGAGTCCCCACCTCAGCTTGCACTGCTGGCTGCGTCCAGCCCGGACGACACAGCCATGCACTCGGTCTTGGCATCTGGAGGCATCGAGACCCGCCCAGAAGCCCCACAGGAATGCCAGGAGGAGCCCAACAGTGCTGCGGAGGCAAAGGAGCCCATAGAGCCTCTGCCTCCAACAGCCACCCCGGTTGCAACGTCGGACGACGCCGGGATCAAACCCAGCACAGCTTCTTCCAAAATGGAGGAGTCGCCCAGAGGTGCCGATGAGGTGGAGGAAGCCCTGGAGTCCCCACCTCAGCTCGCACCGCTGGCCGCATCCAGCCCGGATGACATGGCCACCCACCATGTCTCTGCACCCAGAGGCACTGGAGCACATCCAGCGGTTCAACCAGAACAAGAGGATAAGCTCAGCAGCCAAGCCATAGAGGCATTGGGGCATCATGAGCCTCCGCCCCCGCCGGCTGCCTACCCACCACCCCCCCAAAAGGAGAGGGCCGATGATCATCGCCTGGTGCCAGGTGTCCCTCAGCTGGCCACCGCCGGGGACGAGAACCATGCACCTACCAGCCAAGCAAGAAGAGAGCAGTCTGCACACGCCCGGTGCGGTGCTAACCAGCCTGGCTAGTACAAGGAGTCGCAGAGAAGACCCAACACTACGTTCATGTGGCCATATCTGGTTCACATGGCCCTAAGGAAGAGGGGCTAACCACTGAAAAATCAAACCCAGCACCCGTAACTGACAGTGCTCCAACAAACTTTGTTATCAGCCGTAAAATTCTGAGTTAGGAAGCATGTGAAAATAAAGTGTGGAAGAGACCATAGCAGCATTAATTTTTAACAGTGAACCAGTTACGTAAAATAATAGAATCAATAGCAACCGTAAATATTTGCCTAAGCTCATGAAAATAAACAGCAGTGAAGTCATAAATAACTGCAAGTTTTAAGTGAGTAAACCAGTAATCAGTGGAATAAAACAACACAAAATATTATCACGTAAAATAAATACGTTAAATCCACAGTAACGTATTCAAGTTTAAGGCCCTGAAGGATGCTGATAAGTGCTGTGTAAATACTAGATAAGTAAATGAAACAGAGACTTCCCAGTTCCAGTAGCTGCTGCATAAATAAAGTGAAAGAGACTTCCCAAACTGAGAAGAAGATGGTAACAGACCAGTGGCTGAAGTCTAAACCACCAGATAAAGGGCTCTCAATGACGAGTAAATTTTGAATGTTGTAAATAACTTCAAAGATTATTGTTGTAAATAACTGCAGTGCTCAAGTTAATATTTGAGTGTCATATTTATTTATTTTTTTAATATGTAGGTGGTCCCGTATGACAATTTGGTTAGTTACATTCATTTTACTAGTGTATGTGAATTTGTAAATATATTACCTAGATTCCGCCGGCCAAGTGACAGAAGGCCTCTTGCCGGCAAACCCCTTAGAAATGTGTCACACGTAACTGCTACCAAATAATTAGGAAAGCCAGGCAGGGCTGTTTGCTTCTCGCCTTCAGTGCCACGGCAGGAATGAGGCCAGCTAGGCAAAACGCCTCTCACGAGTGCGGCATAGTTTACACACAAAAGTATAAAAGTGTTTGTCATTTTATTCACCTTGTTTTTATTTTTTTCTTTCACAAAGGAGTATAACGTAATCAAGCCTTCAGTTAATCATGTACAGTGGGATACTTAAAAACAAACGGAACGTGCACTCCCACACTCGACACAGCGTTACATTTTCCTCTTTCCCCTAATCACTCCTCCACGGGGAAACCCATTAGCCGGTCGTTCAGCCCTTTCGACCACTCCCAGCTGTCAAGAGAGAGACAGTACTAGCCAACCACCACCCAGATAAATCATGCGGCACGTGCCACCACTTCGCCAGAGCCCAGTGCACAGAAGAGTGAGCTGTACAAAGCCAAAAACCGGTCTTCTTGAGATGACAGTTCTACATTATCGCCGAGAGGACAGATTTTTTTTTTTTCTCGCCCAGATGAACCTCAGGTGCACCAGAGGAGGGATCTGTGCGTTATTTCTCACGTGCACCGGACGGGGTCCGAACAAATGTAACATCTGCCAGAGCTCCTACAGGTTATGTCCCTTGTTACGAGGAATAATACAGACACGTCAGTGTTATACTGTTCATCACATGGGGTCAGTAAGCTATGCCATGCCACCCCTTCAGAAGATGAGAAGAAGAGTAATGACCACTCGACAAAACTTCGGGAAGTGGGTCCCTTAAGTCCCTTCATGACATGGCACAGCATAGATAGGGAAAGTTAACAGCTACCTAGTCGAACCTGCCATACCCAGTTTTGAACCAGGTCCCCTTCACCTGGAATCTGCATAGTTTGTACTTCCCATCGTCTCCAGGTAGTTAGGAGGTAATACAGCCCACCATGTCAATTCTTCTCTGGAATAAAATATGAGTTCTCACCTACTTTGACTTTTTTTTCCTTAGGTGATTGTGAAACTCCACGTAAACACCACAGACACCAGAATGGAGCAGGAGACCGCATTTTTTTCACCTGATTTTACCATCTAGTGTAGGACTGTGGGCTCCTCCTCAGGGACTCATACATCGGTGCAAACACACACGCTCAACAGTCACCTGTTCGGTGCACCTAGGTGTACTGAAAGACAGAGCCATAACCACTAGTCAAACCACCCATGAGGATGCTAGACAGTCAGGTCAGTTTGCACCCCATCAATGGCACCATTGAGTTGCTGGAGGGGGTGTTAAAACTGGTACTGGCAGCCTGACCACCTTTGGGCCCACACCCGCAGTTGTTGTTGGACGACTCAGAAAAAATCCGTCCTCCAACCACCTCACAGATTGTGTTGCCGAGGTACGGCTCTGCCTTGGCCCGGCCACCACTGTGGCAGAACACTCCCAGCCAAGGACCAATCATCGCCTGCTCCCCCTCTTGTGAGGCCGGTCGTAGCACCCCTCTAAGACTTACACCTAAAAGGGGTGGCAAGGATCTGCAGACGGAGAAAGGCCAGGCAACCAACAAAGCTACTTGGGACTGCACCCCATCCAATAAGGCAATCTGCCATAACACCCAGGACCGAGCTCACACCGCCTGTCAACTGTACAAGCCTCACCTTCCAGATCCCTCCCCATCACTCTTTTCAGCTCCTAAGAAGACACCAAGGACGCAGCATCCGGTAGTCGCTCCCATTCATCGAGGGGAGGAGGTCCCGCTGGGCACAGCCTGTCCCTGGTTCTGTGCTAATTGCAGCTCTAACCCAGCTAAGGTGTTCTCCAACGGATCCAGCTGCCACAGCATCTACAATGCTGCAAACTCTATCTGCTCCTTCAACAGCCGGTACCTGCCTTCACAACCAGTACAGTAGCCCATCTGACCCAGTGCTGGTACAGGTAATACTGTGACCGCCAGCCCCCACTCTTGGTGTGTGGCCCAGCGAGTACTCAATTTCATACCCAGCCACGAGGCGACTTGACCCACCCTATACACCGGTTGGGCCCCGGCCAGGCAAGAGAGTTTAAACCACCCATTGTTAACCCAGTGTGTGATGGGCCTGCAAACTAAATCTAGCTCTAACCACGTCATAGCTTCAGACTGTTCCTGAGACTATCACGCCTCAATATATATAGGTTTTTTTTCCCAACATGGTGAGTATTGCAAACAAAGAGCATTTTTGGAACTTGATGACTGGCTAAGGACTCCACAACATCAGTCACAGTCCACAGCTGCCAAAATAGGAACAGCATCACCACAAAAGCAAGTCTAAGGCTGCTACTGCTAACTGAAAAATTTATAGTGAAAAAATTGTTTAAAACACGAAATAGTACGTGCACAAGATGACCGGTGAAATATAAAGTAAAAGCAATTTACCAAAGCAGCAAAATGACAATTCTACCTCATGATTACTGAAGATTAGACATCAACAGAAAATTTTGCGCTTCAAGCTATGTTGAAAAAAATATGTAGAAGAAGAAAGTGGCCACATTCTAAAACCATGCGATGGAACAATCACTCTAGGTTGGCATATCGATAGTATCAATATGTCAGCCAGTATATACCACATACATAGTTAGAACGAGTCACACACAAGTTAATCATTACAATAAGCTACAAAATAAATGATCATAAACAGAGAAATTACAAGTAAATTACAATTTCAAGTACACTATCAAAAGTAAACTTCAGTTAAGGTTATAGTAGTTCACATAATAAGTGCCAAAGATACTGTCCTACAACATAAATACAAACTTTAAGGTGATAAAATTATTTCTTACTGGTAAAAAAAAAAATCAAATAAATGAAGGAAAATTTGGGGAAAAAGTAAGCTTTGAAGCCTAAAACAAAATATATGTGTGTTCCAGAAGACGCAAATAGTACACACTGCTTATTTATTGAAGTTTACTTTAAAAATTCAAACCACTTACCTTTAAAAAATAATGCTAAACGAAGTTCATTCAAAAGACAATTATTCTTTAAAATAAATTAATATTTTAGTCAAAAACCCTCTTAATCTTTCCTGCAAGAAGCACTTGAAAATTGACATTGCACTCAACGAAATGTGCACTCTATATTATTAAAGATTTTTTTAATGGGTATAAAGTTTGAGTTTCTAGGGTTTAACTTTATTCATAAGAAGACTACCAATTCTTTTAAATTAATATTTCACACAAAAATTGTTTTGGTTTTATGGAGGAGATGTTTATAAAAACAGTCTTTGGAGTTTATAGTATGTTATAAGCTGCAATATGCGAAAACATGTTGAGGCATGGCGTCTTTTGCAACATTAGGAGAAACAATTTCAGCTCATTAGTAAGCATTGTCATGCGCCTGATTTCAACAGAGTTTACATCGTTGACCGCCACGCGACGTTAAGAAATTTTACTGTTTGCAATAGCAAGAATGGATGTTCCAGCCTGCACATTTTATTAATCACCGGCCCACCAAGACTATACATTGAAGGCACCGAGTTCGACTGCATGCTGCTACATGGCTACACCAGTATGACTTCGCCGCCTACCCATTTCCAAGCCAGCCGGTGAGGTCATGCCTCCAAGCAGCTATGCTATCACCACCCCCCTCTCCACAAACCACCCCTATTCTACTGGCCGAAGTAGTAGGCCCAGCCAGAATATAAATAGTGGGCCGCAATTTTCACTCGAGACCAGAACTTCATTCATTCTTTCACCACACTCACTGCTGAAGAAACTGATCAATCAGCGACACCAGTCTTCAGTCATCCACCACACTCGTTGCTGGACACTGACCAGCCTACTCAGATATGCTCCTAGCTCTACCTTTCCTTCTTTCACCACATTTGTGCCAAAGAAAAACCCACTCCTTGGTCTCCACCGTGCCTCATCATTGGAAACACCCTTCCAACCCTGCTTAGTCTTCACTGCATTCGTGCCGAAGAATTCAAACTGTCACATCATCTACACACCTATACACTGCGGTCCCTTCTGGCCAAAACATGCGTAGGGAGTTAGATCAGTTCAAGTTATTTTAATAGCGTTCATCTACCGTACCATTGCTAGCTTACAACCCGGTCGCCTCTACCTAGATAACTTAGGTATAAGCTTCCCTAAGCTCTTGACAGTGTTAGGAGGTAGTGGACACCTCTTGTTTATTTCCCATTAGTAGGAATAAACAAAGTTTACCTGGCTCAAGGGTACCCATTTCCTGTAAACATAGAACCTCACCCAGCGTACCTCATACCAACCAGGGGATTGCAGGTGACCGGGAATGCTACTCCCTTGAGCTAATAAACTGCCAGTATACCCCCACACACTAGCGTTGGTCAACATTTCTGCACACCATGGTAGGCAGAATGGTAGAACCAACACACAGGTACTGTGACTAGCTTGTCGATTCGGGTGCTCGCCCTCTCCACAGTGTTTTGGCACCAGAGGAGTTGTTCCCCGAGTTGCAAAGACCTGACTGGGGCATACACCCACATGTAGGTACTGTCAACAATGAGGCCTGATTCCCAGTGCTCATTGCGTTTAAGTCAGCAGAAGCGCCATATGGTTCTACAACTAGTATAATTAAACATACCCTGCAACACTCTCTCGGACATCAGAGTGTATTTTGTTTCCAATGCCTTAGTCCCGTTGTAGTGGTACCGAGAGAAGGCGAAACAGGCGCTAACTGCCTCGGGGCACTTGTAGGAGTTTACCCCCTCCTACATCGCTGCTCTTAACCAGATCTTGCCACCAACTGATACCCATCAAAACACAGATCCCCAAGGACTTCTTTGAGGTACCAATGAGTCTGAGTGAGGAGATTCATACCTGGATCGCCAAACACCTCAGTCAACCAGATCAGCTGTAAGCAGTACCCACTGCTTATTTCAGACTCGAACCAGCTGTTCTGTCCCCACAGGCACGTTCGAACATAAAAAATGAACACAATCTGCCTGTGGTCCATGTATGCCCCATAGAGATTAGTCATATCAAGCCACCATCCCAGGATACACATCGCCCAAGTATCCCGCTGAACACTCAGAAACGTAAGATCTCATTGCTATAACACGATTCTTTTGTGCCCTACTGCAAAGCTATCTGGCCAGTCCTCTACACTGGACGTGCACCAGTGCCCTGTAGAGACTGAAGCAAAAACCAGTAAAACCCGCCAGAAGGGTGCACCTGACTTAGGACCCAAAAAACCAATCCTCCTTGATGTTGTGCTCGTCAGTCAGCCAAGGTGTCACGCATCAATGTTGACGTATGCCAACATGCTGCACAGCGCAGATGCACTCTCTACGGGCGACTTCGCCCCATACAAAGGTGACCTGAGCTCGGGGCAAGTCACAAACAGTGGCAACAATGATTTCATATGTCGAGCAAACAGACACCAAGCATTGGACAGCCGACTACATAACAATAATTAACTTGATTAATTATGAAATGCATCACCCCCCGGGAATCCCGCATGCAAGCTCCACCCCTATGGAAAAAAATCAATAATTTTGAAAATCCACTACCCTTCAGTTAGCCGTGGAAGTAGTTCCAATCAGCCCCTGAGATGGCAGCACCCCTGTGATCTTGTGACGTCACATCCAGACAGCCTCCGAGAGAGCTGTTTAATATTGTCATCGCCTCCACACGCGGAGATAAGAAATGTGCGGTGCTCCAGCACCCCGATAAACCTACCCCCACGCTGGAAAGCTACGCTAACCCACACCCCGAAGAATCGTTGATACTGAGTTTTTCAAGTATAAATAGAGGTCCAGCAGAGGCGCCGGGCTTGCCGGCCGAATAGGTTCGCGAGCTCAACCCAGTCTGTGAGGACTCTCTCCTCTCCAGTGGCCTGCAACATGGCTCGAACTCCAGCCCGCTGCTTGGGAAGGTAGCACTTTCTCTAGCCAAAAGCTGGACCGAACGTAACCTCAGTAGGAGGACAGGGAAAATGTGTAGCATAAAGTTAGTGAAATTGAGGTAACATGAAACCTCCCACCAATGTACATTCCTAGTAATGTTAGCTATGTAAGAGCATTTATCGTATGCAATCCCGCAGGGAAATTGTGAAATTTTGAAAATTTTGTAGGATAGGAAAGAGAAAACCTTCCACACGTGTATGCCGGTGTTAGTCAGTAGATACAACATATCCTCCAATGAGGAGACCTTGTAAAAAAAAACAAATTGTCCATTTTAGATTAGTTGATACGAGATAATACCAACCCCCCCTATTACATACAAAATGTAATTTTCAAGTGTTCTATGTAACCCCACACAATTGTGAGAGCAGTCGCTTAACCTTATGCGCACATAAAGAAACTTTCACACGAGTGAAACCCTTAACGTTGCAAAGTAATTGCGGCTAAGCACCAAATGCATTACGCAACCCCATGCCATGCTCACGTAGCTGAGAATAATTTTATGTGACCAAATAAGGAGGCACACACCTGCCTAGTACATAAACTCCTGCTACGCGCAGAACTACGAACTCCCTACATGCGCATAACCCCGTAAGGAATCTTCTGCTATATAAGGGAAGCTTTTATTAGATTAGTAAGTTGTTTGATGTGTATACCTCATGTTCTAGTACAGTAGTCTAATACAAACCTAACCTTAAGAGTGTTAATCTTGTAATTGAAGAGTTGAACCATGTGAACTTAGCCTAAGAGTGTTCCTGTAACAAGCAAATTGCTGAAGTAAGTTAAGCTTAATTCTCACATACAAATAGTACGATACTAAACCATTTCAAGAAATTTGTACATGTATTATCATTTGAGTACCAGTGTCATGTATGTTCCTTCTATGCACTACAATCTTTAATTTTAGGAAAGCAACCCAAAGTTAGAGTAAGGTGTATAAGAATTCTTTTCTAAAAGCTCGCACTATCACCGCATGCAATCAGGTTACTGTGCGATCATACTGGCTGAAATGACAGACCAGTTAAATTCATCCTGCAGGGGCCACAGTAAACCATTCCCCATTAATATTTTGCGAGTAGGATTAACACCCCCTCTTTACATCCACTTGTTCAAACTTTTATTTCTCGAGGACAGAAATAAGAACACAGTAAAAGTAAATTAATTTGTGCAAGCTACTTTGTACACCCGAAATATTTTAAAGAATGTTCTCTTTTGATGATATGTAAACTGCCCTCAAACGAGGAAGGCCTAGGATCGATGAACAAGCGACTTGTTCCTGCAAACTTCCCTTCCAAAACTTTTCCTCCCTTGGCAAGAAACACGAGCAAAGAAACGAGACAGGATGTCAACCACTGCGAAGGGAAGCAGATGGCACCGTGCGCCGAATCTCCATTCACTACGATACCAAGAGAGGGGGAGAGAGGGAAGAGAGAGAAAGAAGAGACTGTTAACCTGCACAAATAATAACCAGATGGCGCATGACCTAGAGACGGGCCAGCCACACTCCAATCAAGGCAATGCAACCACAGAAGAGGCACTCGCCTAGAAGCTCAACAGACAGTAAATGATAGTGGCAACCACCACCGACACCTTAAGCTCGTGGATTCTTCAAGATGGTTTTCGTCGCTTCAAGGGGTGGCCTATTGGTGCATGCCAACATGCTGCGCAGCGCAGATGCGCTCTCTACGGGCAACTTCGCCACATCTACAAGTGAACTGAGCTCAGGGCAAGTCACAAATACTGACAACAATAATTTCATGTGTCGAGTAAACAGACGCCAAGCACTGGATGGCAACTAAGTAACAATAATTAACTTGATTAATTATGAAATACATCACCCCTCCGGAATCCCGCATGAAAGTGCCACCCCTAGGAACAAAATAAATAATTTTGAAAATTCACTACCCTTTGGTTAGTCGTGGAAGCAGTTCCTATCAACTCCCGAGATGGCAGCACCCCTGTGATCTTGTGACGTCACATCCAGGCAGCCTCCGAGAGAGGTGTTTAAAATTGTCATCTCCTCTGAGCGAGGAGATAAGAAATGTGCGGTGCTCCAGCACCTTGATAAACCTACCTCTGAGGTGGAAGGCTATGTTATCCCCCGCACCCTAAAGAATCGCTGATGCTGAGTTTTTCAAGTATAAATAGAGGTCCAGCATCGTGGTCCAGCAGAGATGCCGGGCTCGCCGGGCGAATAGATTTGCAAGCTCAACCCAGTCTGCGAAGACTCTCCTTAGTCTGTGAAGACTCTCTCTCCTCTCCAGTGGCCTGCAACATGGCCAGCAGCTTGAGAAGGCCGCCAGCACTCCAGCCCTTCAACTTGTACAAGGCTCGTACACACCAGTTGACCGCCAGGTTCAGCAATCTCCATACGGTAATCCAAACACCCATACCCACTACCCCTTTACCCCAGTCATCTTCCTTTGACGCCCACGGTAGCAGGTTGTTTCATAATTAGCGGCCCACCCTGGACAAAACCCCTTGTAACGTCAAACGCTGTAAATTGCGTCAAGTAGCTTTTTGCATTTTTAAATTAACTATTTCATCAGGCTTACCTTCACCTATTTTCCAGCACTTTATAGTTATTAATATTATTATTGTAGCTAACTCTTAAAGTGTATCTATTTAGCAGGGCCTTTCCGCCATATTTCCTCTTGATGTAATAAATATTACGTAAATAGAAACATTGTGTGTCGCCTACTGTAATTGTAGCGTAGTTTCCTTTGCTAATATTTCTGTGTGATTCTATTCAAGTGTGTAAATTCATATCTGCAATTATCAGACACGTCAGTAAACAGTTTTGAGGTGTGCTGGACTCCACAGGAGACAGGGCCTGAAGGGATTGGCATTTAAGCCTGAAAGGGGCACGCCGTTGCTTCTGGGTTTTCTGTGCATCCTCAGCTGTTGCTCAACATAAGACTCGATACCTTGACTGCCCATCACACTGCAGGTCCTTGGGAACAATTGTATAGTCGACCTCACCTAGGACTGCTACATCTGCAGAAAGGTAGACAGCCCTTATATCAATGCACCACAAACATGGCAGAATTAGGGGCCGCCAAAGGCGCAGTGAGAGATGCGCCCTAGGTAGACAGCCCACTACCCTGCCCCTGTGTTACGACACCATAATACCACCTACATATGATGGCTCATGAAAGCATTGGCTAGGCTGGTGTCCACCAGACGACGACGAACAGAAGGATACTTCCCCGGAACAATCAGAGGTTGTGTCGCCTATACCTACTCCAGACCTTCAGGTACCCCCCGTTCAGGTAACCCCAGCCCCCTCCAGCAAGATTAAATTAGCCTCCGGAAAATTGATAAGGTTTCAACACCTGTCCACGGAAGATCTGCCGAACTTCTGTACAATAAAGTTGGCATCCAGGAAAACAGTCAGAGTTCGACTCCCATTGAAGGTCGTTCCCACACCCTGGGGAAATCATAACCTGACCAACTTTGTTCCCATACGTCGGCCGACGAGGCCACTACGGATAAACCCTGTCATGTCGGCCAGATCATCCACTGCCATCATCACCCTCGAATAATCACAGACTTACACCTCATTCATATTCGTGGGACCACTGGCGTAACACATTTTGACAGCCTTAGTCGTGAGGATAGTGAAGCTCCCTGGGAGGAAACTCATATCATTCTGCCTCACTCTGGGGTTTAATTCCCCTCTCAACCACCGAAATAAAGAGGGTAATCAGCGTAATCATTGACATATGCTCCAAGAGGGGCACATGTCAATGTATATACGGCTTCCCATTTATACACTTATGTTTTTAGAATTCAAAATGCTGCTCGTGCTGCATGTCAACACCATTATACAATCTAGGTTGACACATGATGCTCAATGGTATTTTGAGTCGACAGTGAGGATATAGTTTGCAGCATATACATGAACAAAATACTAAACATGATTTAGAAGTCGGCATGATCTTCTTACATGTCATATAGGTAAAAAAAAACCCAGATTTAGGTTGGAAATAGTTTAAAAATTAATACATTTACGTAAAGCCTACATATGGAAATTTAATTAATCCAAATTTTAGGAGAGATGAGGTAAAATATCTTTGTTGAACTGAAAGTTAACGTAATTTTTTTACATAGAGTATTTAGGCAGGAATTAAAAATCTTACACTAAAATTAAATACATGACGCATTACATCAGATGGCTGAGGGTGCCACATTAAGGTCAGGCAAGGTTTTAGTCGTGTCGGTCAGAAACCATGGAGTTAACTTTGGCTGACCGGGTCTTGGCTGGTATACACAATTGAGCGTGTGGCCTGCTGGCATGGTACAAAGTCAAATACAGGCATCACTATCTGGCGTATAGGTTGGCACACAGCCATAGGTTTACCTTGAGTGGAGGTGGCCCACGGTAGCTGCTGACCCAGCTGCTGCGACTGCTGGTGGCGGTTGAAACTGGAGCCTTGACCTGATGCACCGGCGGTGCTGCAGCTGCTGGTGCTGCGGATAGCCCGGGTTGGGCTGCTGCTCCGGTGGCCCCAGAACCAGCTGTTGGCTATGATGAAAGGCATGCCCTGGTCCCTGCAAAACGCTGATACAATTGGGTGTGGACACCCTGCTGTCTTCATTGGAGCTTCTAATAAAGGAGGGGGCTGGTAGGTGAGGCCTTTCCAGCTGGCGGGCGGCTTGAGCTCATTCCCATGGAGTAGTGCTGCAGAGTACAGATGGGGCTGGGGTGCAGCTCCCGTTGGTTTTGGAGGCGGCTGCTGACTTCCTTTCTTGCCACTTAGTACCACTCCTCTGGGTGTAAGGCATAGCATAGGTAGAAGTACCAGTCTCGTAAAAGGGAAGCAGGTGACGATAGTCCCTACCACAGCAGAAGCCGAGCTGACACAGAGGCGTACCCAATACTCCAACCGGCGACACAGCAGGATGGTGGTCTAAGAGGTGGGTGTACTCTGAGGTGTCCGACAACGACAGTGGGTGGGGGTACAAAGGTGATCAGACATCCAGGACCAGACTAGTACTTCCTCTGGCCACAGTTCAGTATGGTGGATGGAGTACAGGCTGGGCTGGCTGACTAACCACCTTGTGGATTGTCTTTCTAGTGGTTGTTTCTCTACCTTACTGTGCACCAGGTGCACAGTACTGGTGGCCATCGACTGTGTGTGTTTCTGACGTACGTGCGCCCGGTTAGGGGAGCCAGGGGAGCCCGCAGTCCTTCACAAGATTCGGAAATTGTTTGGTAAAGTCAGTGGTCTCCTTCACTCTGACTGGGTGGTGTCTACAGAGGAACAAAACAGTCACCCTTAGAAAGGAATATGCAGAGGTTTGAGAGAAACATGTATTTATTCTGTGAGGAATAAACACGGTGGCCCGTACTACCTCATACCTATCCAAGAGCTGACTGGAAGTAACCTACATAAAACCAGGTGAAGGGGACTCTGGCTAACTTTAACAAGGCAGATGCAGCTAGGTAGCTATTACAACATCTAAATCTAACTCAAATACCGTTGTCCAAAAGGGACTTGCGGGGGCCACTGCCAGAACTGCAGTAGGGTGTGTTTACTCTACCAAAAGAGCAGTGTGGTTGCAGTTACCAGAAAGGTAGGCAAGGCAAGTGGGAATTTAACACTTCTACGGAGGTTGCTGGTGAAGACCTTCTGGAAGGCCTGGTAGATGTTGGTAGTCAGCAGAGAGCCCCAGCTCACTAGGTGGTGGAGCACGTTGCTGGAGAAGAACTCAAGAGATCTACTGGCGTTTCTTGGCTGTGCACAGGCATATGTTTTTCCAGTCCACTCTCTTCTGGGCTGCAAGGGTGCGGGCAGTAATCAGTTATGCTTCTGGGCAGAGCTGAGTACTAGCACCATCCCTTGGCATGCTGTAGAATTATGCTGTCTCTGCCGTTTAGCTGGTGGCTCATTCGCACTTCGGGGGTTGGTGTGAATTCTAACATCGGGCGAACTAAACCAGCTAATGTGTCTCGTAGGAGCCCCCGCGACAAGGGGCGTATCTGGTAGGCATTGAGGTAGCAAGATGTTTGTGTTTAAACCCCTCCTGGGGATGACGTGGAGGCACGTACTGATGAGGCAAAGTCATATTTAGGTATTGTAAGAAAAGCATCACTTGTCAGATATGGTAATATGAAGTATGTTATAATGGAATTTTGTTGTATTATCTGTCATTTATTCTTTTCCTATATATAACTCTAACTCTAGCACTCTCTCCCCTCCTATCTCTGTGCATGCTCGTGAGAGCATGTGTTCTCACCTGGATATCCACTCCTGTATCACGGACTCCTGCACCACCTCAGGCTCGAACATGCGGATGCCCAGTAGACTAACACTCTGCACATCCCCAGAGTGATCCAAATAATTGTGTAACAGCTGTATCCCATGGGGACTTGCTCCTGCAACATAACCACTTAGTCACAACTCCAATGCCCACCATCACTCATGTGCCATGCTCATGTTGCACAGATATCCAACACATGACATTTAAGTCCAACCCCTAACTTAAAACAATTTATGTACACAAAGTTGGGATACAAGTGTTTCAGTTTGCACTGATGCACGCTGATATGTTCGTTGTGGTTAGAGCGCTGATTACCCTCCTGAGCCCTGTCTATAGTCCTTCCGCGGTGTGTTCTTTATTCAAAGTATTTGTCTCGGCCCGATGGGTCGTGGTTTATTCATGTGGGTGCCACTTAGTGGAGGGGTTATTTCTGAGCGAAGGGGAATCAGACCCCAAGATGATTCAAATCGTAAATGACTCCCGCCCAGAGAGTGCAATTTTACTCACCAAGAGGGCTGCCAATAAGCGGGATGCCAGCTGTCCCAGGTCACTTAGCCATGGTAGGAACTGCGGATGGTAAGAAGGTTACAATGAAAAGGGATTTTGAGAACCGGTCGAAGGTGTTGACTGGATCCTACTCTCATTACCGGGTAAGCCCCATGAACTCGGTCTCATAGGTCTACGACTGGGGAAGAAATTTAAAGGAGTGGTAACTACATGAGATTTGGGGGAGGTCTTAAGGGGTAAGTTGATCTTGACAACCTTCCCTGTCGCGGTACAGATCGTACACATATTATGCGGGCTTGTATCTTTGTCTTTACTAGGGGTCGGCACAATTTCAGGAGGTGAGGGTTTAGTTGACTGGTAGTAACTCACGTATTCTAAATCAGGCCATGGCCAACAGATTCCCAGGTAGGCATCAAGTTTTGATTGATGGTCGAGCGGAGTGATAGGCGAGATGGACGTGGGCTGATCTCCGGAACTGCCAGTGGGGGGTGCAACCTCGCAAGTAGAGTTTACAGCAGTCTGTATTTGCAATTCTCTCTGTAGAGCTCGCTGCTCTCTACACCTATTCCTGCTAGGTATTCCACCTCCCTTTCTATTCATTTGAATCTCAAAATCTTATAGCAGTACCAATATTCTTCCCTTTCTGCTGACGTGCAGTCCTGGGGGAATGTCTTCTCCAGACACACTCAAGACATGGACGGTTGTATTTGCAGGAGAGAGTTGAGTGCTGCTGTGGGTAGGCGAGGGAGCACTGGGCACCCAGGAGCTTCGGTATGTCCTTGCAGACTAAAAGTCTTCTTCAGGCCCCATCTCCTGTGAGGCTCAGCCCATTCACACCTAATCCGCAGGGGATGTTAGGCAACACAAAACACTTTCAACTAACAGTAACATGAGAGGGTGATAAAAGAAATAACGAAGACAACTAGTTAATGTTTGATGTAAAGTTTATTTTTACATCTGGAAAACAATGGGGAATCCCCGTTCAACATACACTCTAATTGATTATAGTAATTATGTGATTTACTTAGTTACGTTATGCAGGTGAAGGTGAGCCTGGACGAATCTTGTAATAAAATTATATACTCTGAGAATTGACGCAATTGAGAGTGTTTGCTTACCAAGACGTGGTTGCCCATAGGGGACGTCGCGACGACCTGCTACCACGGAGTCAAGGAGACACTTGGGTAAAGGGGTGAAGGGTTAGGACGTCAAGGTTACCTCTGGAGCATCTTGCAGGAGTTGCAGGTTCAGCTGGTGCAGGAGAAGCCTTCTCAAGTTGCAGATGCAGGTAGAGCTTTGTATAAGCTAGGACAGGAGGAGGTCTTTTGGTTAGACCAGGGAGAGCTCACTGACTTATGCGGCCGGTAAGCCAGCAAACTCTGGCTAGAGGCGCTTCTGAGCCTACTTGTATAGTCCAAAAATCTGTGCTTCAGGGCTCTTCTGGGGGTGCAGGGGATGATAGCCTTTCTCTGCAGGGGCTGTTTATCACAGAGTAGCAGCGTTGCCGTGCATTCCCTATCACCCTGAGATGAGGCTGGCGACAGGTTTACAACGTCCGCTCGAAGCTCTGCGGTTGTGACGTCACGGGGCGCAGGGGTGCTGCAATCCTGTGGTGTCTCTTGTAACTTCCTTCTCTGCTATCTGTGGTCTGTGGCTCATCGGGTACACAATCTTGGTTCCAGGGGGTGGTGACCGCATGTCATAATTCTGGACGGGCAGTACAATTTTATAATTAAATGCGTTAATTCTAAGTGTAACAGAGGTTGTCCAGCGTGTGGAATCAACTCTGCCGGCACATGAATGTTAGTCTGCCAATGTTGTGACTTGCCCTTAAGCTCTTCCTTGCTCGATCGCTGGGGCGAAGTTGCCCATAGGATATGCAGGCACGCTGCGCAGCAGTATGGCATGCGTCAGCACTATAACCAAGAGGTTCTGTAGTCTTTATACCATTTTATTTCTGAAGGATCAAAATGTGTCCCTGCTGTCCATTTGAGAAAGGTGAACATTACTTACCACACACCTTCATCTTGAAAAACTTATCGCTTGACGAACTACGCCTCCCTAGGCTGTAGGTGGGCCTGACACTGTGGCCTGGCTGTGTATCTAGATAGCTTAATCTTCATGTATAAAGTGGCAAGTACCTGAAATGAGTCACAACTACTAAAAAGTGTAAGGGTCTTGGCACTAGCCACACAAGTTCAATAAATGGCAGTGGTAAAATTTGCTCGTCTCGATCAGGAGCGCTGGGAGCGGTTTAGAACAGTTCCTGCAGGAGCTGTTCCACACTGTGATTTTTGGGCTTTGGTCGCTCTGGTTTTTTTGGGTGTCTTGATAGGGAACACTGGTGAGGCGGCGTAATGTGCTCAATGCACCTGCAGATTTTTTCAAACATGACATGGTGCACCGGTTGACTGGGTGTCTGAGTACTAATGTAATAGTAAATAACTCTGGGATGACTTTCGGCAGTGAAGCTGCATGCTGGAGTACTGCCTGTTCCTTTTCCTTTAGCTGTTTAAGTAGAGCTAACGCATTGGGAAGCGAGGAAGTACATGGAGATACAAATTTCTCAGTTCCAGCAGTTTATTGCTGTCACTCACTGTTAGGTACACTGGTACAATACAGTTGACATAGTACACTTGACGTAAGATTACATGGGCACTTGAAGGGTGATGAACACTTGAAACTGACTGGTGCACGAGGTGCATTACCCAATGAATCCTAAAAACTGTTTCCAGCTTATTAAATTGAAACAATGTTAAGGACACTCAAAGTGTATGCACAGTAAGTTTAAGAACACCCTAGTTCGGGTTCACGCACAATAGCCTTGTTAAAATTTAAGAGAGAAAGTTCCGAGACTGTGTGGACCATGTTGTGTTTGCACGTTTAAGTTACTAGAAAATGGGAACGATTCTTTGGCTTTGACCCCTCTGGTTTTTTGGGTGTCTTGATAAGGGAACATAATGTGCTCAATGTACCTGCAGATTTTTTCCAAGCTTGAGGGGGCGCACCGGTTGGCTGGGTGTCTTAGTGTTTCGAACGTAATCCTTAGCAAATCACTCCAACAAGATGACAGGTGCTGGCCAGTTTTTCCTGTTAGTAAATCACTTTGGAATGTCTTTCGGACATGAAGTGGCGCACTAGCGCATAGCCTGTTCCTTCTCCCTTAGCCATTTACGTAGAGCTAACACACAGGGAGACATGAAAGTAGACATGGAGACATACATTTCTCAGTTCCAGCAGTTTATTACTTTCACTCACTGTTGGGTACACTAGTACAATAAACTTGATACAGTACACTTGACGTGAGATTATGTGGGCACTCAAAGGGTGGTGAACACTTGAAACTGACTGGTGCACAATGTGCGTTACCCAATAAACCCTAACAACTGTTCTCAACTTATTAAATTAAAACAACGTTAAAGACACTCAAAGGAAATGTACAGTAAGTTTAAGAACACCCTAGTTAAGTTTCATGCACAAC
Organism: Dryococelus australis; assembly: GCA_029891345.1. NCBI lineage: Eukaryota > Metazoa > Arthropoda > Insecta > Phasmatodea > Phasmatidae > Dryococelus > Dryococelus australis. Next base: position 79,006,522 of record CM056998.1, read on the forward strand.
ACCTCTCTTGTTAAAATCTAAGAGAGAGAGCTCAGAGACTGCATAAGGCATGGAGCACATGGTGTTTGCACGTTGAATTTACAAAAAACGCATATTGATGCACGCAACATCTTGGTTCTGTTTCTAGGAGTGTGGTGGGCATTTCCCAATGTCTGCATGCCTCCACACCCTGGTGGTTGGGTCGGCAAGAAGAGAGTCTCAGCACTGGAACATATATTGGCTATCTGTCCCTGCTGAGTGCTAGGTTTCATGATAACCAGTGGTCGAGAATAGTTCGGCCCTCTGTCACCACTGGCACGGTAGGTTAAAGGATGTGGTAGGTTATAGGTTACGAACCTAGCAGTCGAGCATATTTTGGCCCTCTGTCCCTGCTTGATCAGAGGTGAGTGGGTGATGGAGAGCGTGCAGAAGCCCCTCCCACCTGGGTGTCTTCCTGACACACACAATGACCTGCCCTACCGGGCCCTCGAGTTTTATACCCTGCTGGTGAGGGGAAATAACAAGGGCGGCTGCCTCAGTGGGGGTGGCGTGTGATCTCACCAAGCACAATGTGATCCTGCTGTAAGACCATCTGCTAAGACAAGAGATAGCTATAACAAGGCATCCAACATGAAAACTGAAAACTTCCTTTCACCTTTTTACATAATTGGCACAGCTGAACACTTTCCAGAATTAATTTATACAAAACAAGTTATCAAAATTACCACAAGAAATATCAAAAATCATTGCACCTTTTGTATTACTTTCATTTGTTCGCATACTTGCGGGACGAGAAATTAGCTATACTAATTCTCTTGCCATACCTTGGCAACACATTAAATAATCTCTTTAATTAACTATGTATAAAGCATTGGAAGACTCATGGACACTAATTTTACATTATATGCGGCTGATTGCTCCAACTAATTTTTGTAATTAAAGTCAGTTCTGGCCACGTGTGCATTTCCACGTTCAATCACAAGGAAACACACTAGAATTAATTATTAAATGTGATGCCTGCCGCTTTCCAGTATTATTACTAAAGACTACGACTCATCATCCTAACGTATTTATATGTAGACTAAAGAACAGATACCCAGGCACAAGTAACCACAGACAGCTAGAGGATTGTTCCCCACCTGAGGAACATTTACAGACACGTGGCAATGTAAGTGTGTTCCAGAATCGACCACATCTCACTACTAATGTATGTCTACGTATCCCGAGAAAGAGTCGAACCCAGAATAATAATTCACGAATGTCTACAGGATCTCTCCCAGCCTAGTAAGAGGTTCCTGACATGTGAATTAATTTTATTCCACGAGGCCAAAAAACACGCCAGCCTCCCCAACATGTGATGAAAGAACCAGGAATGACTCACCAAGGCAAACTGTCACGAGGCACCCTACACTCTGATAGGTGCCAAACCATCTGTCACGAAGCACCTTGCAAATGTAACGAAGCACCCCGAATGAAGGAAGCAGAGTGCAGAGGTTTCACCCCCGCCAGCCCAAAGCCGAGAGCACTATAAAAAAGGGTGCACTGTTGAAGATAGGAGTTATTCTTTCTCCAGTAACTCGCCTCAACACTTCGTATGCCGGGGCTCTCTACTGTTGACCAGCTCTTTCAGATCTACTGCAAGAACTCCAGAGGCTTCAGCAACACCTACCAGCAGCTCTAGAAGTTGCCACCACCACCTACTCGAAGCTCCAGCAGCTTCTACCACCACCAGCATCTACCAGACACTCTTCCATTAGTAAGCCTGCAGACATCAACACCACACCTTCCATTGCAGATCCTCCTGCTTTGACAACTGCCTCTACCTGCTGGAAGTGACAACTACACCCACTGCCCTTCTAGTAGTGGCCTCTCTTTTAAATTCTATTCTAGACATACCTATGTAAGCGTAGCTGCGACTGAGTTGTTTTTATAGCTATCAAAGTCATTCACTATCTTGGATAGTTTAGAAGCAGGTCTCCTTCACCTGTATCAAAGCCGGATACTTCCATTCATGTTTTGCATGGCTAGGAGATAGGACATGTCACCGTATTTATTATTACATAATATGTATTGTTCCTATCCCAAGAGTGTTTATGTTCTAGAAGTAATTCTTATCCGATTACTTGAACCTATATACTAGTGCGGAGCAAGCAGGAGTCCGGGGGTCATCCAACTTAGGAGCCATAGATTAGGACTGCAGAATCCCATCAGGAATCTGTATGTCAAAAACACACACGTACTTTCGATGGCTACCCATTCTATACATCCAGGAATACAGAGAGGTAGAGCCCTGAACACTAGTTACTCATCCAATAGGAGCAAGACAGTCAGACCAGGTTAAACCACTTCTGCAGTGCCTGTGGTGCTGGAAGGGGTATTTGCCTGGACCTGAGGACCTGACCCCTGTTGCAACCACACCCAGCAATGGTTGGAAGATGGCCCACACAACTCACAGCTCTAGGTTCGTGTGCCAGAGGTGCAGAACTGATTAGAACACAGGGTTCGTGAAATCAAACACTGCTGGAAGTACACCAAGCTGGGGCTCTGTCACCTGCTTATGCCGATCGGGGTATAATTAATTATCAACTAGACCTCAATACATTTTAGGAAAAGGCAAGGATCTCAGAGAGAGGAACAAAGAGCAGCGTTTATTGCTGCCAATCAAGTGTATACCTCTGACCCTTATGCAGAGAAGCCCAACAGGACAGAGCTCAAGCCACCCGAAGACTTGAGAGGCCTACCTCTCCAGTCCTTCTCCTTACTTTCTTCCCAAAACATACCACACCCCCTAACAACTATCACCCCGTCGTCCTTGCCCCGGTAACTGGCACTGAAGCCAGGTACGGGATAGTCAACCTGTTCTTTGGGAGCAGCCAGACAGTGGAGTGGAACCAGAAGTACTGTACAATCCTGTACAGTAAGCCAGCATCCAACACAACAGGGGCAGCTAGCCCCAGCCAACCAACACCATCTTCAGAGCTGGAGAATCAGGTACCTGTACACCCTGGTAAGTCTGGTATACTAAGAACAGTCAGTGTTCTGGTTAGGCATATTATTGTACCCTCTATACCCAATTTTGTGCCGAGCTGTCAACCAACACGAACTGTGTTAGTTTCTAGCCAGAGACTTAACCACAAATAATAGTTTTAAATCTGTTTATGGGCCAGCTAGAAGAAAACTTCTTCAATCACCAACCAACCCAACCACACTGTTGAATGTGTTTCATCGACGACATCTTCATGATATGGACTTCCACTGAAGGCAGCCTAATTCACTTTCTAACCAATTGAAACGCATACAATATACTCAAGTTCACCTGGTCATACTCCAAAACACATGCCATATTCCTAGATGTTGAACTCTCTCTCCACAATGGCACAATCCAAACTGCTGTACACACCAAACCCACCAACAACCTCCAGTACTTACATTTCGACAGCTACCACCCATACCTAGAGTTGATCTAATACCAATACTAAGTATCGGTATCGGTCGATATTTTGCCTTTTCCCAATGTATCTGTATCAGGTATAGTATGGGACTGATACCTTAGTATGGTTGTAGACAATGAAATCAGGTTGTTACTTTCTTTAGGCACAAAAATTACCGTAAAAGAAAAGTACGAACAAATACTGTATTTACTCATGAATAGCAGACCCTTTTTTCCCCAAAATAAAGGAAAAAAATTCTGGGGTGCGGGTAAAATAGAGAAAGGACTGTCTGTTGTCTCATCTCTCGCTCTTTCATCACTCCTCTCCCTTCCTCTCTCAGCGACCCTTCCATTGGTTTCCTTCAGCCATCCCTATTTCTTTTCATGGCAGAGACTAGCTATGATTAAGAGGGGGGCAGGGGAGGGGGAGAAGGGCAGAGGAGACCTATTTTTTTTTAGATAAGGGTAGTGGGTGACATTCTAGAATGGCAAAACAAAAAAAGAGCTGGTCACTGCTAAAAGGAGAAAGGAGAAAAATAAAACGAAGCTGGAAATGTGGAGTAGTTGGAGCAGAAGGTTTCTGGATTTTTTATTTTATTTTGGCTTTTTGCACCCAAGTTATTTAATTAAAGTATTTTCCGGGCTTAACACAATCATCACACATTAATGTAAAAAAGAATAATTTGTTCCATACTTACTAACAGTGCGCCACAAATTTTTTGTGCAATTTTATTTTAAAAAATTTTTTCCCTGGAACTTATTGCAAAAATCATGGTGCTCACTATACATGAGTGTGCACTATACACGAGTAAATATGGTATGGATTGCTCAAAACAGTTGCACTTACCATCAGTTGTATTTCAAAGCAAATGGTTTCACCTGAAAATGTTAGGCAAAACATTTTAACAAGGAATTATTATTAGTAAAGATGTTTTCTTTTGTGTTTAAAGGTTGTTTAATCTGGTAAGGTTGGTGTTTCATTGTATCTGGAATAAAATTAACATGACTTTAAAACATAATATTTATTTAACTCAAAAGGGCAGCACCTTCACAAATAAAATTATTCTCAAAAGGATATACTCTTAACACTCGTCAGGAAAAAAATTGTTTGAGTATCGAGCGACTTGTATTATACATGTTAATTTTCAGTAACTTCTAGCGGGGAAATCAGAAGATTGATATTAATTCACTTCAATAGACACGCATCTTTGAATAAACTGATAATATCTAACTGCCTATTCGACACCTTTTGCCGTCTAATAATGGGTAGTAAGCACCAAGCTGAGTGCAGTGTAACTCATGACAGGCAAAATACGACGGCATGGTTTTGAATGATTAATTGTTAAAGACAGTGACGAAATCAGTTATAATTGCCTCATGTATCTCAAAATTACAAGTTTTCTTCATAGTAAAATATGATTAATTACTTAAAAAAACAGACATTTGCCATGCATGCAAGGTGTTGCCAACAGATAGTGGCGTGGAGAGGTCATCCTCCCCCCCCCCTTCCCTTTTCCTTCTCGTATACCAACAGACACGACACTGCGTGATTGCTAAATTCTCCGTGCCATATTATTTGCATTTTCAGAGAGCTTGAAAGTTTTAGGTCAGCTTGCATTTTGGGTCTGATTACAATAAATTATATACAGTATTTTAAGACATTATTTATTTAAATGATCCTAGGAAAAATGTTTTTAATGCATTATTAACAGTCGTACTTCTTCTAAAATTCAGTGTGATGGGCATTCGTATCGGTTTTTGGTATCAGGGTATTGGCAGTGATATCAGGGTATTGGTATCAGTATCGGAAAACATGATATCGGAACAACTCTACCCATATCATGACAAAAAGTCTTGCCAAAAGGGCCAAATGTATCTGCTCCACCAACAGTGATCTCAACAAACCATGTGAATAAATAGCCAGAGCATTCCTCGACAGGGGCTACCCCAAGCACCTTGTCCACAAACAGATTCAGCAAGCCATCTCAAATACTGGAATACAAAACAAGATCAACCACGCTGATATACCCCTGGTGGTCTCATATCATTAATGCTTAAATAAACTCAAAAACATTCTCTACTCTGGATACAAAATTCTAGCTTCACCGCAAACACAAGACGTGCTCTCCAAACCACCCAGATTGGTCTTCAAAAAGCCACCTAATCTCCGCAACAAACAGATTCGTCCTAAGCTGCAGCCCACCACAAATGCCAATCAAACTATCACTCCCAAAATATCCTACTCCTGCAATAGCTCTCGCTGTGGCACCTGCACCATTCACCAACCCTCAACTTCTTTCAACAGCATACTCACTAACTACACATACCCCATCCAAAGCAATTACAACTGTGCAACACAAAATCTGATTTATCAGCTACAGTGCTAACACTGTACTGCAGACTACATCGGCCTCACCAACACACTCAGGCACAGAATGAATGACCACAGAGCAGATACCAAACAAGCCATAGCTGGCAACATTAATAACCTACAGGACAAACCAGTTGCAGCACACGCTGCATTACACAACAAAGATTTTGATTCCTGCTACAGTATCAGAGACGTGAGAGCCCTACCACCTTCAAGAAATAGCTCAGAACTCAGACGCTGGGAATTAGCTCACCAATTTATAACTAAATCCAGGCAGCCCCCAGGCCTCAATATAAGATAATCACAGCTCCTTACTATACATGAAATTTTTCAATTTTTCAATTTTCCTGCTCCACCCTAGTTCACCCCCAGGCCGCTAGGTTTACTATGAACAGTACCCTTCCACCATACTGCAGTGTCCTACAACTCGCCGCCTGATGAAGCTGGCTAGGCAGCGAAACATCGCAATTGCGCAACCGCGTGAAAAAACTGTGTCATTCCACTTTGTGTGTGTGCTATCAACAAGTACTAGACTGTGAGTACTTGGATTCCTGTCCTTTATATATTTTTAGTAGCCTAGCAGCCTATTTGCACTCTTAAATAATAGCTTCAGTTATTGCTAGAGCATACCTGACCTAGTGCAAACAAACCACGTTGACCGTGTCACAGTAGTCTTCCATAAATAGTGACACGCGTCAAATGACGTGCAATACATATTGACCCTTGATTGACGTTTAATAATTACATAAGATAATACAGCAATGTGATACATTTTAAGGTTGTTGCTTAGGCCGTCACTTCGGCATGCGTCAATCTTTAAACAGTGTACAGCACAACCTCCAATCATAGAAGTATTACTCCCATTTTCATAGCTTTCTGGTAACCATTGTCACCCAGATTACCTTCCTCTCAGCTGTCCTGTAAGTTATTACACTTAATATCTTATTGGTTCCTGCACTTGGAACAAGAAATAATATGTACACACAGCTAGTAAACTTCGGAAATCAAACCACTCTATGTAAAGCCGCCATTATTGTACGTGATCCTACGTTGGTACGAGGGAGCAGGAGGAATGCCTGGAGGACAGCTGCAATCCTTGCACCTCGCCGCCTCCTAAGTAATAAATATACAGCTGTCCTCAGCTGCAAGTTCCCATGGCAGAGAGCACAATCCACCCATCAATTAGTGGAGCCTCACTTACAACCCTTCTTGCCAAACTATTTGACCTCCTGGTTAGGTTTCCTGGAGCTGCTCACCCTGCCATTGAACTACTTCGCCAGGGGTAAACTTTCCCCCCTTGGGAGTTGTCCTGTTTGACCAGAGGACACCAGCGAGGCACCAGCACCAGCATTAGCCAACCACGTGCCCACGTGCACCCGTCACCAAGTAGGTGACAGCCGAGTCAGCCTGCCCAGCCAGCCACTCCAGCCAGAGACAAAATCTTCCAGCCAGCGACAGCATCTGCTGAATGGGAGCGACAACAGTGGTAAGCTAGCCCAAACCAGTGTGTCCAATGCCAGTAAGCATCACTTTGCCTCACAGATTATGTACCAAGCAGGCGCCCGATGCATCCTACATTATATAAGGGACCAGTGTGAGGTAGACGGGTCATACTACAGACACCTCTGCAGTAGTCTGCCCCCAACCTGAGCAACTGACCTGGCCCAGAATTAAAAACTTCCCCACTCTTGATGTGATGTCCCACTCCATAGGTCGTCAAGCGTCAGATTTATATGCTACGTAAAAGTAAGTAATTATGATTTTGGTGGTTCAAAAATACATTGACCTGCCCCCTCTCCCCCTCATATGGGTATTACAGTTATCACAGGCAATGCAATACAGTCCATATTATGGGCAATTTTTAATTACGTATATTTTATTAATATTTCTGCATTCAAAACATTTGCAATTGTGTATATCTTCACTCAAGCTAATACGTACAAGGGGAATAAATAAATTTTACCACAAGTTGTACAGTAAATGTAGATACCACTGTAACATACATTTATTTTTGCTGTAGTTAGAATGCCAATGGGAGTTTTACAACTCCCCATATGTATTATTCTTCTTACTCTCAGGGATTTCTCTGTCAAGTAGAAGCATTATTTAAAAATTTTTGCCCTATGCTTGGACCACCATTTGTAATAAAAAGACAGGGTTCTGAATTCATCCTTCTAGTACATTAGTGTAGTGACAGTTGCAGGTGAGATGTGATAAAGAATCATATCGGACAAGCAACAAGGACACAGATGTTGGTTGATAATAATATGGGATTACCAGTAGTTCAATATACTGTAGCTCAGTTCCTCTTCTGTGAATGGATGCCTACATTAATGTCTCTTACCTGTTTGCACACCAATCTTAAATATTCAGCACTGCAGCAGTCAAATTCAGAATAGCCCAAGGGAGTCATAAAGTGGTATTTCATGTGAACTTCAGAATAGCCCAAGGGAGTCATAAAGTGGCTTTTCATGTGAACAAGTTGTTGTTGTTGTTGTTGTTGTTGTTGTTGTTGTTGTTGTTGTTGTTGTTGTTATACTATATGGACACCTTAATGGCTCTAGAACTTCTTACAGAACAAAATAGGGTAGGGAATTGGGAGGGTGTATTTGCAGAAACTGAACCAACATTCACCTGGAGTAGGGGTGGGAAAACTGTTATAAATGGTAATCAACTGCAATTTTATATACTTTGACTTGTTCCTGAAACTTTGTTTATTGATAAAATATATTTTTTATCATTTACATTGGCATCATTGACCAAAACCATAAACCATAAAACCAAAACCATAAAATATATTCAGATGCTTTCGTACTGTTGAATGTTCGTATAAATAAAAGTCCCGCTGTTGTTTAAGCACGCGATAAAAGTGACTGACTTAATTCTGTACGGCGGAAGATGGTAAAAATAAACCTGTGAATAAATGAATAATACAGAAGACAGATTAGTAAATAATTCTGTTTTTCTGGGGATTGAAAAACTTGAAGGTATTGAGAACTACAATAACTGGAAGTTTTCAATGGAAATGTATTTAATTCATGAAGATTTGTGAAAGTGTATTGAACCTGAGGTTAATAGCATAGGCAGTGAAATTAAGGATAGGAAAGCAAGGGCCAAGATATGCTTGATGGTTAAACTATGTTGTTTTGCATATGTAAGAAATGCAAAAACAGATAGTGAGGCTTGGCACAATTTACAAACGGCTTATGAAGATAAAGGTTTAACAAGGCGGCTTGGATTGCTCTGAATACTGTTTGGGCTAAAACTAAGTAATTTCAATTCTATGGAACCCTATGTTACTAAGGTTATGTGTGTAGCCCAAAAGTTGTCAGACATAGGTTACCCAATTGAAGATGAATTTATTGCAGCTATAATGTTAAGTGGTCTACCAAATGATTATAATACAATGGTAATGACGCTTGAGAATAGTGGTACCAAAATTACAAGTGATCTTGTGAAAACAAAGTTATTGCAAGAAGATTTAAAGCGTGGACCGAAAGACACATCTGATGTAGTACTTCTTTCCAATCAAAGAAAAGATTCTGATACAGTAAGGAAGCAGAAGCGTTTCATATTTTGGTGCTTTGAGTGCACTGAACTTGGGCATAAGTCATATGACTGTTCTAAGAGAAAGGTGCGTATGGAACAGTCACAAAAACAGTTGGGTCAAAAGAGAAACATTTCTAATAAACATACTACTATGATGCGTGCCGCTCCTGCTACTAATTAACAACCATTACAACTCATCACTAAGGTTCCTACTTCCACTGCTACAGACGTAAGAAACACGTAGAGATGATTTTCCACATGAATTCTTGGTTGCCTACTCTACCAGGCAAGCGGAACTTATAAGCGAATTCTCATCACTTGAAGGTTATGCAACCCAGCAGGCATGTGCCCCCCCCCCCCCCCCCACCCTTTTCCCCGCGCTGAAAGCAAACAACAAGCTGCCCGGACCTCGAGCAAGGCTGAGCGCTGCCGAACAGGCACGAAGCAGAAACAACGACTACTGCTGACCCGAGTTTTTCAACTCCCACGCCAACCAGGGCAGGAGACTCGCCATCCCCGTAGCCCATGCCGGCAGCCTACAAGCTTCACCTGTATAAGTCCGGACGCTGCCGGGCTTGGGCAGTCATTCTTGTTTCATCTCTTGCGACATCCCAGAGCTCTGCTCAGTGCTGGGGCCTCCAGAGAACTTCGCAGCTTTGAGTATACCCCCTGCGGCTACTTCACCATCGACGATCAGTCATCCTAATAACCAGTGAACACGCTTCCAACACGTATTAAATTCACTTTGTCTCCTCAAGACACCTTTATTACAACAGTTTAGAAGTAACATATATTTTCCCATCTAGATTTATCTTTCACACTTACAACCTAGAACCAGGTTGCCTACACCTGGCCAGCGTAGTAACCTTCAGCACTCAATTGCCTGGCAGGAGTAGCATGCATCGCATGTTTATTGAGACTTCAATAAACATACTTTTGTTTCCTACCTTTCAACTTTTATTTCTTAGTGTATCTGTCTGTTTGCCTGATTGATACAGGTTGCTACGTACACCCTTGACAAGAACCGGGTATTTTATAATAACCAAATTAGCTTCAACTACGGGTGCCCTTCAGGGGTCCGTCATATTTTCTCACACACCCATTAGACGGCCATCTGTTGCTTTCCAACTGTCAGAGCACTATCTAGTGCTGGTGGAGAGGAACAAAGGAACCACAACCACTAGCAACACCTTCATTCACGGAGGGGCGACAAACCCAGGTTACTTCTTTACACCAGAGCACTGTTAGTGCTGGGGCAACAGTAACTTGAGTCCCGCCACTCGTTCGTGTATGAACGCACATCCATTGGTGACCCACACAGCTCCCCATCTATAATCAGCCCACATAGCGTGGGGGATCAATGGAGACTTTACAGAGCCTCGTCAGCAAGCCAAAACTGAACTAACACTGTAAATAGTATTTAGTTTGTTCGTGTCAGGGTGTACCCAGTAGGCTTAGAGCACAGACTCGATGCCCTATGGCCAGAGACACGGCCAAAAGCATAGGGAACGAAACACAGTGTTCCTTGCCGCCAAACAGTTGAGCGCACTTCCTCAACCTACACCGGAAAGCAGGTGGAACGGGACCGCGCGGCCCAACTCAGGCACGAGTCAGTATCGACTGCTCCGGTCACTGTATTGTACATATCTCCTTGTCTACGTATTCACCCCTAGTGTCACCCTGTGGTAAAAGGGTTGTTGACCGATACTGAAGTGCGATTCGGCTGGGACAACATCAACTTCTGGACCAACAAACCCTACCACTGGAATCACTGTTTCAGCATGAGCCAAGCTCACTATGTCTGGGTAAAATCCACCATGACCACAGAGCCCAAGAAGCAGTAGTAAGTACGTGCTAACCAACACCCCTCGCCCCCCATCATCTATCTGAACTAAACCACCCTGCTTTTGGTCTAGTGGACTAAATCCTTGACCAATGTGCCAATTCAGTCTAACCGGGCACACATCAAGAGATTTTCTTGCGTCAATCGTGGGGTATCAGACGAATAGCTGTGCACAGTATACGTCATGAACTAGACCAACCATACACCGAGAACTAAGGGTCAAAACGATCAATCAAGCGGACTTTGGGGAGTCAACAAAACACCCTGTGGCGTCCTTAATCACTACATTGTCTGACTCAGATGTCAATGCCACCACAGGCGAAAACCACGACAACGAGCATGACTTACCTGACGTATAGTGTAGCCGTGCCGACTGTCCAGGTAGTGGCGCACTAAGAATAGAATGCACATACAGCACTAAACTACTTCATTATGCCTGTTTAGGCCAGCCTGAAGAGGCCTGGGATACAGAAGGATTAGAGTACCGCTGTACAGCTTGCCGTCAACAGCCCACAAGTTTCTGCAATGAATCACCTGTCCCGGCCGAGGCATAAACCGCATCATATGCACGACATGCAGTGAACCCTATCATCACTTATGTATAGGGTGGCCTGACGAACGCGTCTCTATGCCCGGGATGGCCTACCAGTGCGAGCGATGCCAAAGAAAGCACATCTCTCATTCCCATCCAAGCAGTTCCCATCTCATCCAAGCAGTTCCCGATTAATATACAACCCGGGATGGCACCTGGCCATCCGGCAACCAGTAGAGACAATGCCATTAAGATTACCAACTTTGCAGGCCAACCACATGAAGACCCGGTAGCGTTCACGCAGGAACGCGAAAAAGAATTCAAAAAAATGGACCTGCAACCGAAAAAATGGGTCAACAGGGCCCAATCACATTTGAAGGGTCTTGCCCTCACATGGTGGGAAAGATATGTAGAATTTTTAATGGACTGGAAGCAGTTCAGTAACCGGATTGCAGCAGAATTCACTGGCAAGGAGGTGTTGGCTAGACTAACGATGCAGTTTTATAGCCAGACCCAAGTACTCAACGAAGAAGCAGAAATCTTCGTATGAAGGAAGGAACAGATGTTTCGACGAGTGTTCCCCACAGTCGACAAAGCTACCACCGTTTGTTCCATCGGTCGAATGTTACTGCCTAATCTCAGGAACATACTCCTGATGGCTAGACCCACCACCTTGGGCAAATTAGTTGATCGAGCCCAAGAAGCCGAGCAAAACATTGCAGCACAGGCGAGTCTCGAAAAACCAGTATCAGCCAAGGCCCCTGAGGTACAAGCACCACCGGTCACGTCCCTTAAAGGTGCACCAACTTCAACCCCTCGCATGGCATTTGTACCTAAATGCTGGTTCTGTCTGGAGAACCACCGAAATAAGGACTGCCCTTGGAAACCAGAGGGGGCTGCCGTTCCACTAAACCAAGTTGACAAAACGCCATTAAATATCCCAACACGACCAGCTGGAAAACCAACTCCTGAGACCAAGCCGGGAAACACTGACGCCGGAGCACGAACTGGGCCACCAACCCCGGTTTACAATTACAAGAGCCCCTCCTCCAGAGATTAAGTGAGGAAGTACCGATTCCCATAGCTCCACACATAGAAGTGGAGACAAATAATGACAGGGTACTTGCCTTACTTGACTCGGCAGTCACCAGAAATTTTATCAGAAGTAATTTGTAAACACCAAACCAGTTCGCAGAAATAAGACCACAAACAAAAACAATAAGAATGGCGCAACCCAACTTCACCCTTGTCGTAACCGGCAGAATTACCTTCACAGTAATTAAAAGTATTGCTACACAGACAGAATTTACTGTGTTACCAACCATGTCCGAATTAGTAATACTGGGGTGCCCGTGGCTCATCTGCAATCAATGTATTCTAGATCACGGACAACGAAGAGCCTACCTGAAAGAAACTAACTGGATCACAGTAAACTGGGATCAAAACGCAGACGACATCCCACCAATGCCCATTGACCCAATGAGCATTAACCATGAACTTGAAGAACCAGAATTCTACCAATTAAAAGCCGTACTAGATGAGTACGCCATAGCGTTCAGACAAGGAGGACTGCTACGAAAAACACATTCCATACAACATGAAATATGGCCTACAACTGATGTACCAGTCTATAACCGTCCATACCGAGTGTCATCCCACCGCCGTGACCTCATCAAGGAGCAGGTCAACAACATGAAGCGATTTGGCGTAAATTACAAATCGCAAAATGAAGTCGCCCACACGATCGCTCCCCAGCTACAGACTTGTCTCATAAACTATGAGATATTGGCAAGGCCAAAATATTCAGTACTCTTGACATGGAGTCTGGATATTGACAGATTGCGGTCCACCCAGACAGCCGCAAGTATACGGCATTTATGACACCCGATGGCGAAACTCTTCAATTTCGAGTCATGCCATTCGGCTTGAAAAATGCCCCCGCAACAATCCAACACTTAATGTCTGCGGAAGTATTAACAGGTTACATCTGCGAATTCTGTTTCACCTATGTCGATGATGTAATAATATATTCTAATAGTTGGGAGGAACATCTAGGCCATCTACAAAGAGTGTTGGAGAGACACTAATAACACGGAATGACTTGCAAGCTGTCAAAAAGCTTCTTCGGCAGGTCTTCAATATTTTATCTGGGACACATCATATCACCTGAGGGAAACTTCCCACAACATAGTTCAATACGAGAAATTGAAGAAGTGGAAGAACCTACACATAAGCAGCAACTACGATGGTATCTGGGTCTGTGTAATTGGCTACGAAACTTTGTTCCAAATATTGGGGAACATATGGCCACTACATCCACTCCACGAGAAAGATACCAGTTGGTGATGGGGCCCGGAACAACGACGAGCGTTTTCCGACTTGAAGAACAACTTCAAGAATATCCACCAACTCTATCAACCACAAGGAGACAAACTCTTAATACTGCAAATGGATGCATGTCAAAATGGCCTGGGCGCAGTACTATACCAGCAAGATGTATACGGACAGCCACATGTGATAGCGTATCTTAATACTGCAAATGGATGCATGTCAAAATGGCCTGGGCGCAGTACTATACCAGCAAGATGTATACGGACAGCCACATGTGATAGCGTATGCATCAACTCGCTTAAACGAGACTGAGCAGCATGACCACATCAATGAGCAGGAGTGTCTGGCCGTTATCTGGGCCGTGAAGAAATACAGGTATTATCTCGAAGGGCAACACTTCATTCTACGAACCGACTCCAATGGCTACATGAGTCCTGGAATTCAAAGGCCAAGCTCAGCCGGTGGGCCATGTTCCTTACTGAGTTTGACTTCGAGGTACAGCACTGCCAAGGAAAGGAGAATGACCTGCCAGACGCCCTGTCTTGTTCCCCGACATTGAAGGAGAAAGCTGAGGAGGAAGAGGAGGAGAAAATGTCTCCCCTCCCAAGGTTGAAAGAAGTCCGGAAGAACAAATCCGGCTTCTTCAAATGTAAATAACCCACCAATAAATAACCTTGAGCCAGCAGGAGGACCCCAACATCCGACGCCTACTATGGGAACAGCCCCAACGGTATAAACTACGGGATGACACCGTATGGACGAGTAGCAGACAGCTCGACACGCATTGGAAGATCTGGGTTCCACTGCAACAACGCGCTAATATATGCTGGCACCATCATGACCATCCCCAAGCTGGTCACCCGGGTACTAGGGAAACCCTGCTGGATACTGAAACTCGTTACAATTGGGATGGGATAAGCCATGATGTCCGGCAGTACGTCAGCAACTTCGTCACGTGCTGCTGTGGCAAAGCGTAACCGGTTCCCCCTCCCACCGCAAAACCACTGAGACCCAATACAGCCTGGACCCACATTGCCGCCGATCTGATGAGCCTGTATCCACGTAGCACAAAAGGAAACCGCTACATGCTTGTTTTAACAGATAAATTTTCAAGATGGGTAGAGGCATTTCCTCTACTCAGCCAAGAAACCACCCTAATCGTGCAGAAAATGGAGATGGAGATTTTCGCACGATGGGGTTATCCGAAGGCCATACTGATGAACAATGGCACACAGTTTACGAGCCATCAATGGCTAACCGCCTGTCAAAAGTGGGGGGTAGAAACCTGGACTACTCCTCCCTACCATCCTCAAGCCAACCCCACTGAACAGAGGAACCAGGAGTTCAAGAAATGCCTCCGTATCAGTGTGGGTAATGATCACAAACATTGGGATAAGCACATCCCTACCATACTGTTTACCCTTCGACGCGTACAAACAAAGCTGTCGACACCCAGTCCAAGCGTCCTACTCCTGGGAGAAACATTATGCCAACCACGCGAAAGGCAGTAGAAAAGCGAGCCCACCAATGTACCTCAGCCCGAGAACATCCGGCTAGCAGCCCTGGCCCACACCACGCACGCCCAGAAAACCCAAAATGCCTACATTTTAAAGAAATATCCCCATCCGAAAATAAGGGTAAGAGAATTTAACTTAGGGGGAGCCGTCCTTCTGCTAAGTCAACCTCTCAGCAAAGCCAGCAACCAATTCACCGCTGGCAATACTGACAAATAGGATGAACCGTACCACATCGTAGGCAAGCGAGACAACATCTACTGGGCCGAAGATATACGTGGACGGATCCGAAAGGCCACCCGAGGCCAGATACGGCCCTACCCAGGGGACATGCCAACACTTGGGGACCACAAAGCCAAAGCGGACACACCTGGCCAATCAGGGGATGAAGATGTACCCCCACACAAAAGGGTAGTTCCTGATACAGAGCAAAGACCCTCGACAAGACCTGAGCCAATGCCTATCATTATTGACAGGGCTCCTAGTTACATGGTGCCATGGAAGCCAAATGTTGAAAAATGCCAAGGTGCATTCTCCATCAGATTAATGCCCTCTACAACATGCAGATATTCCGAGAAGATCGCAACCAAAAAAAAATCTAGCTGCTCTGAATTATCATGGCAGAGTCCACATGACAGAGGACCCCGTCAGACACCTTGCCAATCAAGCCACATTAGCAAATAGTTGCAAGCACCTTCAATGAGAGGGGTAGAAATCCATCAAGCACCTACTTCTCCACACAGGAGAACTCCGAAGCCAGAAGTCAAGGCCATTCTTACTTCAATGAAGTCGACATCTGGCTCAGAAGATAAAGTACAGAATGCCACTACACTACCGGACACTGTGCTCAGCAAGAGTGCGGATAATGTGGAGGAGGAAGAATCACGAGGGGCAGTGGCCAAGGACATGGCGGCGTCTATGACATGGAATACTGTATCCAACACTAAAAAACTGCCGCCACCCAGGACGTCGAGCTCCAACGAGAGTGCTCCGTACACACAACATTCTACACAGGAACACCCGTCAACTGAGGCATCTAGCTGCAACATAAGTTATCCATCCCAAGATTCTGCGATGCAGGGATACCCCGCAGACCCGGACGTCGAGCTGCCCAGACAGGAGTGTTTCGCCTCAACCACCTGCCAAGCATAAACCTTCGCAACCCAGAATGTTGAGTTGTCTAGATGAAAGTGCTCCTCTTCAACAACCTGCGATGCAGGAAATCCCGCTGAGCCAGATGTCGAGCTCCGACGAGAGTGCTACGTACCACCAGGAAACTCTGCCACTTAGGACGTCGAGCTCCGACGAGAATGCTCCGTGCCTACAACCTACTACGCAGGATGCAGGAACAACCGCCATCCAGGGTGTCTAGCTGCAAAAGACGTGCTCCGTCCCCAGGTCCTGCGATGCAGGAATAGCCGCAGACCCAGACGTCAAGCTGCCAAATTGGAAGTCCCCCCCCCTGCCCTCTTGCTTCACGAAAAGCAGCTTTCATCAAGAACGGTGATACCACCCACTACCCCTCAACAGGCACATCACCCGCAGTAGACGTTGAGGTGAATCTCCCTTCCACTGCCTTGCCCCAGGACATGTCCACCGAGAGAGTCAATACCGCCCACGACCTGGTATCACAATGAGCTGTGCTACCTGCAGTCGGGGTTGAGATCTTTCTCCCTCACACTGCCCCATCGGAGAAACATCCTCCCCTATGGGTAGGAACCTGTGCAGTCAGGGTGGAGGGCTTGTCACTCCCCCACACTGCCTCAACGTCCCTTGAATGAATCCCCTCCCAATTTTTTGCAGCAAGAATGATATTTTGTCTGAATTTAATTTGCAGTTTCCACGCAGAAATATTGTAATTTCACCTGCACCAAGTGATCCGCTACGAACTTCATCCAGCGGCATCCGCGCCATCTAAACTTGTTTTCACACATGTGTGTGTTTATTGTGAATACTCATCTCGTGTCCCATCTTGTTTCATTGATATTTGTGTAATTTGGTAATTTTTGTACTGTGGTATTATTTCCGTGTATAAACCATCACCACACTAACCACGTGTTGGAGGGCAAGCCCCAAAACCCGCGTTACCAGTACCAGTACATTTTTCTTCATGAAGAACTCCTTTCACTGCTTTAGTTGGAGTACAATTTTTAAGAAAGATATCAGTATTTACAACCTCTGCCCAAAAACACTTCCCTAATCCTACACACAAGAGTATTGTACATGCTTTCTCCACAATCGTCCTATTTTCTCTTTCAGCAACACCATTTTGTTCAGGTGTATAAGGTACTGTTTTTGGAGGAAGATTGTAATATCAAAGGCAAAGTTAAGGCCACTGCCACTAATGTTGGTGATATTTACGAACTGGATATGGAATCTGCTGTGTGCTTGAAACAAGATGTGCACAAAGAAATTGCAGTAAGTGATGTCGATGTACCAAGATGTGATAAGACTGAGGTTTATCTCACAGATCATGTAGTAAACATGACAACACTATCACATAAACTGTGGCATAAAAGACTTGGACACACGAACAGAGTAAGCATGAATTTGATAAAGCATGAAATGGCAAGTGGTGTGAATTTTCAGAATCATGTGCAACATATACTCTGCATCCCATGCATTGAAGGAAAACATTGTAGGGCACTATCCAAAGGACATAATGCATCAAGAGTAACTCAGAAACTTGAGTTGATGCATTCTGATTTATGTGGTCCTATGGGTGAAGCATCATATGGAGGAGCAAAATATTTGTTTTCTCTCATTAATGATTTTATTAGAATGGTGTTTGGATACTTTCTGAAATCAAAGGCAAAAGTAATATCCAAATTTGCTGAATTCAAGACTCTTGTGACAAATCAAACAGGTTGACGCCGTCGGGTGAGACACAAGACGAACGTGACACAAATTACATACTGATGCCAGCAGTGCTTCCCAGTCACTGCACTGTTGAGACTCAGGGTTCTCAGAGATGCTGTGGGTTCTGTGTGTCCATCTCACCAGAGCGTTCTTACAATACACTTTGCAATATTTAACATTTACAAAACATTTTATCACTGAGAAATGGTGTGGCGAGGACACTGTCACTACAAATAAAAGATTGGAACACTGCAAGACTTACTTTTTATTTTACCGCTCATACAAAAAACGTGCCTGGAAATTTAATGGTGATAAACTCGGACGTGTCTAGATAACTCTGTTTGGGTGCTCCCCAGCACACAATAACTCTAACGCACTCCTAGATGGATGACTTCACCGTGGTGTTTGAAAACACAATCTTCACAAGGGAAGGCGGTCGACAGCCGCTAGGGTGGACTGACAATTTTCCCTGAAGATAGGACACAAAGATTTACATGATGAATCTATACAAGAACATGAACATGTGTGATTACTTGGCATCACTAGCGCGGACTTGTCGGGGCTTGCCCTCCAACACGTGGTTAGTGTGGTGACGGCTTATACACGGAAATAATACCACCATACATAAATTACCAAATAACACAAATATCAATGAAACAAGATGGGGCACGATATGAGTAGTCACAATAAACACGCACATGCGTGAAAGCAAGCTTAGATGGTGCAGATGCCGCTGGATAAAGTTCATAGCGGACCACATGGTGCAGGTGAAAATGCAATATTTCTCCGTAAAATAGCAAACTACAGACAAATTGGTATTTTATTTGGGAAAATTATTCCCCTTACAATAGAAAAATTTACAGGCTTGTAACATACCTGATGACGGAAAAAGCAAACATGAAAATGACAGCGTTGTCATACATAAAAAGAATCAATTTACGTGAAATTACACTGAACCCTGAATAAAAGTACATAGAACCCTGAAATAAATTATTGACACAAGATTCTACACAAATAAGCCCTCAAATTACAAGAATGAAGTGGATATTGACTTGGCGATATCTGACCGTGTGGTAATATGTGATGTGACTGTAAAATGATTAAACATGAAAAATACTCTCAAATACATGCATAGAATTAAAGCCCTTGAAATTGCACGCAGCAATAATACAAAAAATTACAATTAAACGCCTTTAGCATACGCGGATAGTGCCTGATTCAAGTTGCGTCGGCCGTGTGGCCTCTCCGACATCTTTTTCCTCCTCTCCTTGATTAAAATTCAAAAAGCCACAAGGGCAAAAATTATTTAGCTAAGCAGAAGCATAATGCTGGGGTAATGTCTGGCTAACGTAAGCAAAGCAAAGGTTTACCGGTATACTAAATTGAAACTATGGTAATCTACATCAGTGGCCAAAAGTTGTAGTGCGTACGTGACAGCATCTTACCTCGCCAGTTCTCCTCGACAGACTGCCTAGAGGCAAGAGTCGCGTGCACCTACCATGGCCGTCTACAGAGTTCACATAAGCGGAAGTGCTAAGCACACAGAGTAAAATATTTAATATTGAAAAATAAAAGGCACTTAAGAAATTAAAATATGAATTGACATTGTACATTTTTAACGTGTAATTTCTTGCCTTCTTTTAATGTCTTTTGTTATGGCATTCTGGCCAGAGTAGAAATGCTCTTAATATCCGCGCAGCGCACAGTTTGAATTTATAACCAAGTATGGTGCAACACTTTATGAACATACAAATATTACACATAAAACACTATGAACCTGGAATAAAAGAAAACATAATTAACACTTGAAAAATACAATATTCCCGTTATGGGAAAGTCAAGTTTAAGGCCTCTTTGTGCATGTGCTTCCCATGGTGAGCGCCGTCCTGGTCTTAACACTCGCTGGCTGTTAACCAGCGTCAAGGTGAACAGATTAAGTACATCCCAACAGACAATGGGACTGAATATGTGAATGCAGAGTTCATGAGCCTTCTGACAAAGAGTGGAATTAAAATCCAAAGAACAGTACCTTATACACCTGAACAAAATGGTGTTGCTGAAAGAGAAAATAGGACGATTGTGGAGAAAGCATGTACAATACTCTTGTGTGTAGGATTAGGGAAGTGTTTTTGGGCAGAGGTTGTAAATACTGATATCTTTCTTAAAAATTGTACTCCAACTAAAGCAGTGAAAGGAGTTCTTCATGAAGAAAAATGTACTGGTACTGGTAACGCGGGTTTTGGGGCTTGCCCTCCAACACGTGGTTAGTGTGGTGATGGTTTATACACGGAAATAATACCACAGTACAAAAATTACCAAATTACACAAATATCAATGAAACAAGATGGGACACGAGATGAGTATTCACAATAAACACACACATGTGTGAAAACAAGTTTAGATGGCGCGGATGCCGCTGGATGAAGTTCGTAGCGGATCACTTGGTGCAGGTGAAATTACAATATTTCTGCGTGGAAACTGCAAATTAAATTCAGACAAAATATCATTCTTGCTGAGAAAATTATTCTCTTTACAATTGAAGTGGTTACAGGATTGTAACATGCCTGATGGCAGTAAAATCAAACATTAATATGACTGCGTGGTCAAGTACAAAATTGACAAAATTTATGTGAAATTACACGGAACCCTGACAAAATTTAACATAGAACCTTTAATAAGATATTGCACATAAATATGCTCTCAAAACGCAATGATGGCATATACAAAAACTTGGTGTCAGTCAGCCACGTGGTTATACGTGATGTTGCAGTAAAATATTTAAACATGAAAATCAACCTCAAATACACACATAAAAACAAAGGCCTTAAAATTGTGCATAGCAATAATGAAGACGTTACAATGAAACTCCTTAAACATAGGCAGATGGCACTTGATTCAAGTTGCGCAGGTCACGTGATCTCTCCGACATTTTTCTACTCCTTCTTGTCGATTAAGTTAAAAATGCCACAAGGGTGCAATAAATTAATAAAGCGGGAGCATAATGCTGGGGAAAATGTCTCACAAAATGAAAGCAAGCAAAGGTTAACCGGTAAACTAAATTGACTATGGAAACCTAAATCAGTGAACAAAAGTTGTAGTGCGTACACGACAGTGTCTTACCTCGCCAGCTCTCCTTAACAGACTGCCCAGAGGCAAGCGTCGCACGGACCTACCATGGCTGCCTACGGGGTTCCCATAAGCGGAAGTGCTATGCACGCCAAGTAAAATATTATATTACAGAAAATAAAATGGTACAACTTTAATTAAATATTGTTTTACATTTCTTATGAATTTTCAATTAATTTAGTGTCTCTTTATGGCGGCGTTCATGCCGGAATATCAGTGTTCTTAATCTCGGTACCGCGGGCACTTCAAATTTTATAACCAAACAAACACATTTTAAGACATATTAAACACTGCAAATACAATATAACACATTTTACACTGAAAAATAATATTTATGTTGGAGTTCAGAATGATTATTGGCCTCTTTACGCACGTGCGGGACACGTGGCACGTGCATGGTGACTGCCATCATGGGCTCTAGCACTGCTGGCTCTTAGCCGACGTCAAGAGTTTTGAGGTATTTAAAAGGTACAATGAATTTGTCATTATTATATAAGAAGAGTGACGAGGGATTAACAGGATATGTTGATTCTGATTGGGGCAATGATGTTAATGACAGGAGATCATACACCTGGTATGTTTTCAAATTTGGAAGTTGATTTACCTCATGGGAAAGTAGGAAAGAGAGAACTATGGCATTATCCAGTACTGAGGCAGAGTATATGGCTCTCACACAAGGTACTAGGGAGGCAATCTATCTTAGAAATGTATTGTGAAGGTTGTTTAAGAAGGAGTATACTCCTCTGTTATATAGTGACAATCAGTCTGCACTGAAATTGGCAGCAAATCACATGTTTAGCAATTGTACCGAACACATTGATATCCAGCACCATTTTGTACGGGAAACTCTCGAATCAAAAGAGATTTCACTTGGGTACATACCAACTGAAAGCATAGTTCCTGATATTCTCACAAAGTTTTTAAGTTGTTCTAAGCATAAGTTTTGTTTGGAAGGCTTGTGTCTTGTGAATAAGATGTAAATTGCCTAGAGTAAGGGGTGATGTTGGAAATGGTAATCAACTGCAATTTTATATATTGTAACTTGTTCCTGAAACTTTGTTTCTTTAAACATTTTTTTTTCGTGTACACTGGCACTATTGCTATTTATTTTTAGTGATGTTTTTGTCTATATATTTTTTACTACTTCGTTATGTCTTGTCAACAGGGTCAAAAAGTTCAATAAAGATCAGTGATGTTAATTCTGACAAATATTGGATGTTCGGTTTGTTGTTCTCACAAAAACCACTTTGGGAAAAAACAACTTCCAGTACAGCTGGCCAGGATCGAACCCACGACCTAGAGAATGTGAGTCAGACACACTACCGCTTAACCAAACTCCCTCAGTTGCCAATAAACAAAGAAAAGTTGGAAGATACACACACACAGGATACTGAATTAAAGCCAGACCTTTATTATAAAAAAAAATTTATCAGGAAAATAATTTTGATGGGTGCCACTAAATGTCAGACATAAAGGCCTCCATTCTTACCCCGCATCACATTCACTCCCGCACCCTACACTGAGCTAATGCTGCTTGGGGTGACTATTGCCTTACATAGCACTGACACTTCAGTTATGAAATATGTACCTAGCTCCCAAGCAAATCAAACAAGTATTATCTTGGCTTGCACAATAAACACTGGGCTACCACAGAACCCTACATTTTTAATGGAAATGTAAAATGGCTGTACTCAGACATTTGATGCCCACTATAGGCAAAGTATTAAGATATTATTATTTGACACTACAATAATATAACTACAACAAAGAAGTGTGTCAAACTGTAATTTATTCAAGAAGAGAGTGTTAAATGTGGCTGAATATGTAACAACAGAAGTGATATCTACATATGCTGCTTGCCATACCTGTCAGCAAGATGCCTGCAAGGTCACCTTCTTGCACCAGCTTGTTGGTAAGCACTCGTAGGAAGTCTGTGAGGCGGCGGTCTGCCAAGTACGTGAGGGCAAATGCCACACGGTCCTCCACTGCCATTCCAGACTCATTCTGTTCAAGCAACAGCAATACATTTCTGATGTGAGAAACCCTACAAATTTCTTGTGTTAGTGAATATTTTAAAACAGTAGGTTTCTCAACTGGAAAACATGTTATGCATCATCAAAAAGGGCAAATGTGCTCAGAGCTCAAAACCCTTTTTGTACATACTACTGCCTCTGCCAAATAGTTAGGCAATTCCTTTCTTCTAAGGATTACAACTACAATGAAAACTACCACCAATAGCCAAACAAACATGACAGCAGAACTTTCTATAGTGACATGTTACTTTTAACCCTAACCCAGTAACCTTATCTGCTAAAATCTTAACTTGTTTCTCAAAATTGCAACTATTGGTTATACAGGCAAATATTAATGAAACACTGAAAATGCTAAGTCTGTCTAGCGTACTGTATTAGTTAAGTGAATCTAATGTTTAGGCATACATATGTAATTCCGAGAAACCAATACAGATAAACTTGTTTAAAGAGAAATTAATACTGTACTATTAATAATTTAAGTTAAGTCACTCTAATGTTTAGGCCTAAATATGTGAGTCTGAGAAACCAACACAAAAAGAGTGGTTTAAACAGAAATAAGTACAATCTATTTGCAGTATCTTCACATTTTTTGAACCAAACATTTGAAAAAATCACTCAATTTAGGACGTATTTGGTTGTTAAGTATTTTATGCATCAGTTAACACAAAAATATCTTAAATTTTCTTAAATTCAACTTTTACTATTTCTATTATATCTTTAAATTATAATACTTCATTTTTGATTAATATGAATAAAAACAGAGAGAAAACAGATGTGTTATAATTCCTAGTAAGAAATAGTTCTTATGAAAAATATTATTAAACTGAGTGTGCATGAATGTGGTGCATTGTCCCTTTGGTGTAATTTTCTAAACGTGATTAAGTTTTGTTTGCACGACATGAAGGAATAACCTAAAAGTAGTACTTAAGCAGGGCTTCAGAAAAGTTGGAAGTAACCATAACGTAATTAATAATTTAACAGATGATTTTGAGAAACTGTCAAGGAAACGACATACAATCATATTTTCACAAAAAAAACACACCAGTATTACTACTTGTTTGTTTGGCTTGTGATATTTGGAGCACTTTGAATAAGTAGTAAGCAGTGTTCTTGTAGTACTGATTACACGTATTATTTATGCAGGATCAAATTACTTCTCTCACTACTTCACTACTGATTCTGTAATCGCTCTGTCAGCTGTATGAGATAGCAAGCAGCATTATAAAGGATGATGGTGGGAGGGGGAGGAAAGTTGTCAACAGTGTGTAGGGATGGTAATGCTGGTGGGCACAAAAGTGTGTGTTGGAGTGGAATCCCAGGTCACAGCAGGAGTCTTGATAAACAATCCTGGGGCTTTCACACAACAGAACAAATGGAAATAGCAGGGAAGCAGGAAGGTTGTATAAGAACACATATTTAAGTGAGAAACATCCTGCTCATTCCATGTTTTCAAGACTTTTCCAACAATTATGGGAAGCAGGAAAATGTCCACCACAATTCTGCGAGTAAGGAGGATGAAGAACTACTTGGAGTCCCAAACAATGCTTATCACATGGCTGAGGAGCCTTCAGTAAGTACCTGAGTAGTAGTATGTTAAAATGTGTATTGCACACAGTACTGTTTGGGTATTACTATGGGAACTGCGGATGCCCCCAAACACCCACAGGAAATTCATGACTTGCATCCTGCTGAATTCATAGATTGCACTGTGTTAGTCAACAGTTACCACAATGCTATAAAGTCAACACTCACTTTCCTGCATTCATGCTTTTCACCGAAAAATCTGTTTCACAAGTCACAAAGCGGAATAATTTATGGGCCAATGTGAAACCCTGCACTACAGCTGTAAGGTGCCATTAAGTAAAATTTGTGTGAACATGTGGATGAGCATATTTAGTGATTACTTAACATACCCATATCACCTTCCCATGCTTAACT
Organism: Dryococelus australis; assembly: GCA_029891345.1. Classification (NCBI taxonomy): domain Eukaryota; kingdom Metazoa; phylum Arthropoda; class Insecta; order Phasmatodea; family Phasmatidae; genus Dryococelus; species Dryococelus australis. The sequence goes on from CM056998.1 coordinate 79,032,027, forward strand.
GTAGCAGTGCACACTATGTTTTTGAGAAGCATACTTCCAAACTTACTGGTACATGTTCCACCTGATGTATATCAATGTCATGTGGGTTCATGATGGAACCCCAGCTCATTTTTCACATGGTCATCAATATCTTAATCAGATATTTCCTGACAAGTAGGTAGGAAAATGGGTTCCTGGTCCTAGCCAGTTCATTTTTCTGATCTGACCCCACTTGAAGAGGACCGTCTTGCACAAATCTAACTGCTAGAACTAATCAAGGGATACAATACAGTATGTCTCTAAAACCCACAAGAAATTTCGAAAATTCCTGATGGGAAAACCAATTGAGTTAGCTTAACGCAGGTTTCAGCACATGGAAGTAAAACTCTAGAAGTTTGTTTTGCCACCAACAGATGGCATTAGTGGCCATCTTAAATTTACTCATTCAGTTGTTTCTGAAATGGTGACTGTGTTAGAGTGTGCATATTGTGTGACATGGCTTTTTGAGGGAAAATCCAAATGAGCTAGCTGGTCAACATATAGTTTTCAGCATGTTGAAGTAATACTCTGAAAAGTTTGTTTTGCCATCAACAGATGGCATTAGCAGCCATCTTAAACTTACTCATTCAGTTGTTTGTGAAATGGTGACTGTGCAAGAGTGTGGACATTGTGTGGCTTTACTTTTTGAGGCAAAATCAGTTACTCCGACACAACGAAATAACCACACACAGATCAACAAGAGAGTGACTATTCATTAAGAAATTAGCAAAGGCGTTTCTTAGAAACTGGTAGTGTCCACGATCGCAGAAGAAGTGGCTGACCGGGCATTAGTTATGAATGTGTCTAAAAAATCAATAAAGCATTTACACAAAGCCCTAAAAAATTAATGCGCAGAGCTCTGTGAGTATTGGTGATTCCACGTACTCATATACAAAGCGTGCTGCATAAGAGGTTGAGGTTATGTGCATACAAAGTTCAATTAGCGCAACAGTTAAAACATTTGACAAGCGAAAAGCCTGGGGAAAATGTAATGCAGAATATAAGGAAAAGAGTCAACAAGTTTGGGGAAGGTACGCAGATACGGGAACACACAGGAAAGCAGCATGAATTGAAAGGTTTGACATGGGCAAAAAGGAACCATCATTGACAACACAGATGTAGAGATATGGTCATTTACACAATGAACTTATTGAATATGAAAGAGTAGTGAAGAGGAGATAGGAAAAAGAGCCTCGACAGAGGGGTATTAGCAGAACAAAAGACACAGAGAGAGTGGGACAAGTTATCTGCCAGCAGAACAAAGAAAACAAGACTCTCCACACCCCTAGCCCTCCCACTGGTAAATCCATAAACAAAAAAAAATACTTGTTCCTTTGCTTTCTACATATCTTTTGTAAACTTCAAGACAGCCATAAATTTCCAAACTTTAGAGCCTTTGAAGTACATAAAGAATAAAGTACTGGAATAGTAATGAAACTACTCGGTAATTAGTAAAGTAATGGTTTAAAGAATTTCCAGTTACAATTAATAAATAAGTCCCCCAGTAATTGTTGATTATTATTTATTGGTATAAGGATCGGTGCACCATTAATATATTCAATTTTCTTATTCTTCTTCATTAATTTCATCATCACCATCAGGGGTGAGTAGTGACTCACAAGAGCTTCAATGCCATGCTTGCTTTGTTGTTAACAGCACACATTATTAGTTTATTATCAATACCAAAACAACTTACTAAAGGAAAATATTAGCTGATTCACACTTTAGTGACAAAACAAGAAAATGCTATACGAAAAGTATACTTTGAATTAACTTACTTCACACTACCGGTAAGGCTGCGGACAAATGGAAAGGGGTTGAATTTAGATTGAAAAATGTGAAATTTTACATGAAAGTGCTCCTGATGCACAAAAAATATTTGTAACTTCAAATGGTATGTTAACTGCAATGACAAAGCTACGAATGCACACATTAAACAAGAAATGGTGTGAATGCCTACCAAAACAGCCTCATAGTTATCCCCGTCTGCAGTAAGGAAGCCAAAAGCTGCCCGCAGGTAGGGATCACTCAGCTGTGACACAGATGTCTGGCACAGCTCCCTCCACATGTTGTTACGACTGTCTGAGAAGCCTGCACAAACAATTCCTGCCATGTCATGTAAATTACCTCACAATTATCTGGCAAACAACACTGTCTAATGATGTTCCCACAATCTTTCTCCCATTCTCCTTCACAGCATGTATTCAGAAAGGTTTTGGGGTGTAAATATTTACAAATAAAATACCAATTTCTCTCACAAAATATAAAATATTTTTTAATTTTAATGCCTATTGATGTACCATGGACAATGTCAATGATCCCATCAATCCTTCACCTCATTTTCACCCCCTCCCGCAACGCCATGCCACCATCATCTCCAGCATTGTTGCCCCTGTCATCTACACAAGGGAATGCCTACCGGCATGGAAGGACACCATTGCCTGGATACCGGCTGCCCGCAGAGCATGCAAGCCTGAGTTGGACTGTGGCAGTATTCAACCCCTGAGGATACTCCTTCCGGGCAGGGTACTGAATGCACCTCCCAATGGTGCAGGAGGGATGACTGGCTCTCATCCCTACACCACTCTTCCCTCCCTCACTCACCGCCAGCCAGATGGGTAAAAATTTGAGCCTTGCTGCTCTCTTGAGGCAGTTATTTCTTGCTCAGTTTCCGTGCTGTTCAGTTGACTACCTGCCAGATCTCACCTGCTTACGTCACTTTCTACATAACCATGAGACCTGCAAGACCTATGCCTTATGCCAGTCAAAGTAAACTCCCAAAATCTACAGCCTCTTGTCTGTTAGGGAGTAGACTGTGTCGTGCTGGCACATCCATGCTGGTTGCCTAGCTTGTTAGCTTCCTTGGGGCAAACTCAACACATGCCTTCCTGCACTATTGATACATGCTGAGCAGTCTTGGTACCCTTGCCCTTCATATGCTCTGGGCACAAGCTGGGTATATGTCAAAAACTACTAAATTACTAATATAACAGTTTGAACATTGCTGCTCAGAGTCTAAACCCCATTATACCTGTTAGGCTATGTGTAAGGGTTTACAGTTATTTGCAAACAGTTCTTTCTTCTTAGTTTTTTTTGTTGGGTTAATTTTGTGTGCGTGCAATTATTTTTTACTGCCACCAACTGTGGTTTTTGTTTACTGCACATGCCACCATATTGCACAATGGCGAACTCTGGTGTTTGAAGTGAAACTCAGAGTTGTTTTGCATTCCGTTCGGCCAGACGTCATGCGGCCTAACTCAGTGAAAAATTGTGAACATTTAGGTCTTCTGGTTTGTATCAGTGATATAGATAATAAATACAGTCTGCAGTCTCACATTTTTAATGTAGTAATGCTAGTACAGTGGTATATTTCCATTTAATAATGACAGTAAATGTACTTACTGATCAGGTAAGGTAATGACGCCATTGTGCTGTGACCGCATTTGTTGTATCATTTATCGGTTATATTCCTTCATTTTGTGTATTGCGATCACGTAAAACACGTTCGATAATAACTCAAAAACAAGTACACATTCCATTGCGCCTAGTAAAGTGCAAAATAAACAGACTTCTTACATTCACCGAGCAAGGTGAAGTGGATTCAAGTCATGCAGGTTTATTCCAGGCTCAATGCAGAGATGTGCAACAACTGAAAGGTGAATTTAAAGAGAATCTTCTGCTAGTAGCACAAGTATCTGAAACTGACTCAGTTGCAGAATCACACTCCAGCAAGAGGGAATTGGAAGAATTTGATGTGGCATATTACAGGATACAAGAACGTTTTTCTAAGCTCTCGGTCACTCGAACAGAGCAACTTGATGTGTCCAACCATGAAAAACATTCCAATTTAAAGTTTCCAAAATTACAGCTCCCAACATTTAGGGGCAAAATCACAGAGTGGAAGAGTTTCTATGACCTGTTTAAAAATTACTCGTTCACAATAACTTGCTGTCTGCGGTTGAGAAACACCAGTATCTGTTCACATCATTATCAGGGAAACCCTTCAATTTAATACAACCACTTTCACTTTCTGCTGAGAATTATGAACTGGCTTGGGAAATTCTCATTGAGCGATATCAAGATGTGCACACCATTATGCAGCTTCGAAAACAATGTCAGTGGACTTGAGAAACTACATAACATGGTAGATGTGATCAAGGAGCACCTGGGTGCTCTTAGTATCCTCATATTTCCAGTAGGTGAGTGGAGCTTAGTTTTGTTAAATATTGTATTACCAAAATTGGATCAGGACACACGTAACAAATTTGAGCTGGCTTATAAGCATGTCAACATGTCTACCGTTGATCAGTTACTACAGTTTGTTGAGTCACATTGCAAGGCTCTACTGTTAGCCAGCAATTGCACATCAGTAATTGCACATCTGGGTTACTTTTTGTCACAAAGCGTACTGTGTCTGGGACTGGTTCAAGTGCTAAGAGTGCATTTACAGCCACCTCTGGCATAGATGTATGTGCTGCACGTCAAGGGACCCATTGCATTTATAAATGTTCTCAATTACTTGCAACACCATTAGAAGGAAGGCGAGAGGAGGAGTGAGGAATCAATCTGTGTTTCAAACTGCTTAGGTTTACATCATGTAAAGGACTGTACCTCACAAAATAAATGCATGCATTGCCACAGAAGCCATCATACTTTCTTCCATAGCCCTGCACCTATAGCTGGTCCAGAAAATGAAACCACCCCTCCAGTGTTGCCAATCATGACAAAGGAGCAAGTTGAGGTCACATCCACTGTGCTGTCAATGACCTCTTGGAGTGACTGTTCAAGTACTATTGTGTTAGGAACAGTCTTGGTTCCCATTAAGGTTGCTAATGGTGCTTTAGTTCAAGTTCGTGCTCTATCAGATTCACGGTAGCAATCATCCTTATTTCAGAAAACTGTGTCCAGAGGTTGGGTTTGCATCGATGCAGTGCTCAGGTTCCGGTAGTATGGCTCACCCACTCAGTTTTTAATGCCAACAGGGGTAAAATTACACGCGCCTTGATGACTTTGCTGAGGACTGAACCCAGTGTTATAACAGAAGCATAAATTTTAAAAATCATTGAATCAAGAGTTGCCTGCTGTAGAGTTTCCCTATGAGGTGCGGCAAGAATAGGAGGGTTTGGAACTAGTCTAACCTAATTTTGACATTCCTGAGCCAGTTGAAATTCTGTTGGGAGCAGATGTTTACCCAGACTTAGTTGACGGTGGACGGCATCAAGCCCCACAGGGATTTCCTACTGTTCTGCAGATCGTTATTTTGGGACAGCCCTGGCTCCAGCAGCAAAAGTGCATTGTGGATTGCGAGCAATGCTGTGTGCACATTGGGGGAAGACGCTTGACTGTCTACTGGGAGCAAAGCGGCGACATCACTTCCCAGCACACAGACCCACCACATAAAGTAGGGAAACCTGTACGGCTGCAACAGTTACAAGTGAACCAGACCCCACTGCTCTTGATATGGACAACATAGTTGACGTGGAGGAATGTAATATGTGTGCGTATAGCGGTGGCCAGCCAATGCCGTAAATCTCCCTAAGCGGCATAGCACAGGAAACCATCCCAATACGGAGATTAGGTCCTGCTAGAGATGGTCTCCCCAGACCCGGAGAAGAACACCTCTCGGCATATCTAGTGCGCAATGAGAAAGGTAACCTCCAAGTTGACAAGCAGACCCTAAGAGGAGCATGCACCTAGCGTCGTGGATCTACCATTCACTACACTAGTTGCAGAGAATGGGTGGCCTTCCAACTTTGGTGTGGTGAGTGTCCCAGAGGAACTGATCCCTCCAGCCCCAAGGAAGTACTCCTCTTGGCCCCACTAGTATACGATGAGAAGAACAAGCCCTAGACTGGCAGTCATATCCCTAAGAGAGCGGTATCCTAATGTCGTGGCTCTACCGTTCATCACACAAGTGCAGTGAATGGGTGGCCTTCTAAGATTGTACTGTGGTTTGGTGTTACATGTCTGAACAGAGAGGAGAAAGTCCCAGTCAATTGCTGTCCCTTGAATGGGCCTGATGTTTACGAGGAGAGGTACTATAACTACGGGAGTGATATTCGTAACTTAGTAAAACAGTATTTATTTCTTTTGACGGAAATAAATAGTGATGGTGAAGTACTACCCCTATCCACAGGAGTTATCGGAAGTCAAACATCCTACGTGAACACAGGTGAAGGCTACGTGTTCCTAGACTAACATGGTAGGCAGTAAAGTGGCTATCAAAACAACTCTGACTTTAGGCTACACTACGGCTGCTGTCCAGAAGGGACTGGTACGTGTATCAGTGAACGTTGTGATGCAAGACTGGTGAAGAGAAGGATATTCTGCCACCGAAGTTGCGGTGAAGTCTTGAGGTGTGGATATGTCTTTGGCACGATGAAGTCAAAGGTAGGCGTTGATGGTTCCCGCACCACCGTGAGGGCAGTGAAGGAACAAGGCAGACGTTGATTGCTTGAAGACTGGTCCGGAGCCTTGGTGCAGCCCTCTATTTATACTCCTCGACTGCATGCACCTTGCTTGCATGGCATAGGGGGTTGACTTGGAGATGGGGTAAGCAGCTGCAACGTGCATGACATAGATCATCTGTGTGAGTGACGTCAGTGGTCGGCTCTGGATCTAGGCTCATGCCGCGGTGAATGTACTGGTAGTTACATCTAACGGCATGCTGCTGTACTCAGTTGATCTCGATGCCTGGCTTCGGTGGTTCAGCGGGTGAATAATTATATCCCGTGTGGAGCATCTGTCCGTTACTTTGGGTAGATGAAACAATTCCTGACATCTCTTTGTTGGTGGCGGCAATTCAAAATTCGCTGAAGGTGCAGTCAGTTCATTTGCACTGATGAGTAAAAGTTGTTTAAATGATATGTAGAAAGACGTCATGCGTCAATTCATGCGTTGAATTTTTTGCTCTCTCCATCAGCTTCTGTAACACTCTCCTTGGTCTGTGCATTTTCTGGTGTGCTCTCACTACTTTGGATGTGCTGGTAGGCTGCTGTGGGCAGGTGGCTTGCATTGACTCATTCAAATACGTGGCAGAGTGGCTAGACGGATTCTGTCTCTCTTGGGCATAAAGAGAACAGCATATTCGCTCCTTCTCTGCTGTGTGTAGCCGGGCTGGCTGCATGTGGATACTCTGCATCTTCTTTTAGTGTAAAAAATATTGCGAGGGATCTCCGGTGTTGGTGATAATGCTGAACCTTTTTTATTACAGTGTGCCGACATACATAATCAGCTGTAAGGCTTGAATGCGTACAATATGGTTTACAGATTTAACCTATGGAAAGAAGTAAGACACCGTGGGGGGAACATGGAATAAAATCAACAATTGGGGAAGAATTTAACTATAATATAATTATTGTAAAAAATTAAGTTTGCCCAAAAGCCTCACTCACACAGACATGTGCTTCTAACTAATCTGCTGTGGCCACCTGGTGCTGAAAAATAAAAAAATGAGCGACCACTGCCTTTTGCCTTTCTATTGTATCACACAGCAGGAATTTACATTTCAAATGAGTTACTGGGATTTGTCAGCCGAGACCTTCCATCATCTCGTCTGAGAAACTAAACTTGGGAATGCGAGTATGTTGGCAAAAAGAGGTTAATTATTTACACAGACGTATACAGTACATCATCATCGTAAATAAATATAGAAAAGAGACATAGAAGGCACTTCAAACACATAATGCACTCAGAATAATTTAACATATTCAGAAAAAGAATTATCACACAAATGTTATTGATGGCTTGTTAAACTGTCTCTTTCGTTTGTGACTTTCAGGAAACTGAATTATTAACAATCAAAACAACTGACACATAACCAAGCACTTTGAATATTTTACATACTCAAAAGAAAATAACTTCACAAACTTTCTTAACAGCTTCTTAAACTATCTTTTGTTTGTCAGTTTCTTGAAGTTTTATGCAATATACAAAAAAAACATTGATCGTTCATTAACAAATGTGTGATTATATACAACACTAGAAAATTTACAACTACTTTTTTTAAAAATGCATCTACAACAAAGTGATTTTAAAAGTGTCAAAACAACAATAGAAAATTTACAACTTTCATTAATATTGTTACGCCCTTAAAAGTTTAAGTTTTTTTTTAATTTCTATTTTTTTGTTTGGACACATGTTAGGATTGGAGGATCATTTTATTAGTTTTCAGTATAGGCATTGTTTTTGAAGATTAAATTATATTTTTTTCTTTAGTGGGAATACGTTTTCATATGGTTTGACTTAATTTTCTCTTCAATTCACGATTAGGGATGCCTGGAATTTTTCTCTCTTGATCGTTTTAGGAATCTGCTTGTTATTGTGTTAGCTATGAATTTTACTGTTCTCATTATCGAACCTTCTCGGACGAAGTAAAGTTGCAGTTTTGTTCTTTTCTGGTCATTTCGATGATGACAGTTTGTAGGAACTTGGTATGCGAGGAATGGAGCCTTCAGCAGATGCCAGCTGTGCCTCGCACATTTTTGCGCGCCATATAGAAGGTTCGAGGTAAACTACGACGCCGTGTTTTGCAGCGGTGGCTGGCCAGAGTTAGGATCGTGCCAGGGGCGAGGGGAAGACTTCATGCTGATTCCAGCCCGGTGAGGCGTGATGGTTCCGGGGTAAGGGGAAAACAGTCACATGCCTCCTTTGTGGTCTGGCTGAGGCCAGTGGAGGATGTCGCCCGCTGATTGCTGAAGGCCAAGGCGAGGCGGACAAAAGGAAGGTCACGACGAGGGGAGCGGAGAGTGCAGTTGTTTGAGTGATGTAGGGGTGAGCGGAGGTTGTGTGGGCGCGTCGTCCAGCAGAGGTCGGGGGACCCACTCTGCAATCTTCCAGAGTGAGTTAAGTTACAGATTTATCTTTTCTTTTGTTTAGGTTAGTGATTGGTCAGGACATTTCTTTCCGAAAGTTCGAGAAAAATGGCCCAGATCAATCTTATAAACTTAAGTCGTAGGATGAGTTAGGTTTAGAAGGGAAAGAAGAGAGTAAGCAGAGAGGTAGTATGTAAGGCGATTTGATAGAGTGTAGTCCAGAGTTGGCAAGAGGGAGTTGGAGTGTACGTCGCTACGAGACGAGAGGTGCAGTTACCGTTGTTGTTTCAGAAGTATTGTCGAAGGTGAGTTAATTTTGTTTCTCATGGTGTAATAGATGTTCTTTTTCAGAGGGAAGTAGTCCATTACTGGTGTGTAACGAGTCGTCGTGGTTGGGTTGTGTCTTTTGTTCCTTGTTTATTTGAAGTTAGCAGTTGGTACTCCTGGCAGTTGCACAATTGTTTTGTTCTCTAGGAGCGAGGTAAAGTTGTGGATATTATTTGTGTACTAGGAAGTTTCTTAATTAATTTTAAGATCTAGGTTAATTTAAAAACAGTAAAAGTCCGATATAATGCGGCTGTTGGGGGACATAACTCAGACCAGCACTATAGCTTTCCGCACTATTCCGGGAGTGGCAGAGTACAATAGCAAAAAAAAAAAAAAAAACAGGCAGTGTTCTAATGGGGTGTGGTGGCACCTATCTGTCAAACAAGGGGCAAGTGTTGTTATTTACTGCCGTATCTCGTGAAATGTTTAGCCTCTTGCTATCGGAACTTAATTTTTTTTATCTGCATCACCGCACTTGACACCACCCAAGGGAGGGAAACAGAAGAAGAGAAACGCGGTGTGATGAACAGGGTCACAGGCATTCAAGCAAGAATAACTAAAAAATACCACATTTTCCAGAGACAAAGGATGTACTTATTCCACCTAGGGCGGTGTTCACTGCGAGTTGTTTGTCTTGCAGGTTGGAGAAGAGTTCACCCCCCCCCCCCTCCTGCTTATCATTTATGCCATCTGCTGGGCTTGGTTGGGAAGAAGTTAGAATGAGAAAGGAAGCTCGCATCCAAAGGTCGAATGCACGTTTGCACTGTAGATGGGATCTATCAGTGCCTCACGCAATGTGAAACATGTCGCTTGCTCATCTGATTTGCATTTTCAAAAGGAAAACTAAAATAAAAATAAAAGTGAATGATTTGTGGCATGCAATGAAAGGCCACTTTTCTGCATTAAGCCTTGTCCATAATAGCTCGTTCGCTCGGGATTTTTTTTTGAAAATGGAAGACATACCGTATAGCTGGTATGAACATTATAATCAAAGCATCTACACCATAATTATAGTGATTGCGTAGTGCTATATTCTGTAGGAGATTAATAATAGTCCTGTAAATGACTTAGGAGCACAAATTTTGAGGCGCGTCTCAAATTTCGGAATTATTTTTTTTGAAAATGGGACAACATACCAGACAGCCGCTATATAAACATTACAAGCAAAGTGTCTAGATCATAATTATAATGATTACATAAAGTTATACCCCATAGGAGATTAATTATACACCTGTAAATGACTTAGAGGCATTAATTTTCAGGCACATCTCATATTTCTGAATTATTTTTTTTGAAAATGGGAAAGCATACCAAATGGTCGCTATATACACTATAATCCAAGTGTCTACATCATAATTATAATCATTACTTAGAGCTGTACCCCATAGGAGATTAATTATAGGCCTGTAAATGACTTAAAAGCACAAATTTCGAGGCCCACATTAAATTTGGGAATTTTTTTCCCCAAAATGGGAAGACCTACTGTTATAGCTGCTATACATACATTATAATTAAAGTGTCTACAGCATTATTATAATGATTAGGTATTATGCTATACAACACATGCACATTTCATGTTAACTTGTAAGTGCCAGTAAATGTGTGACAGCAGGGCACTTGCGAGTATGGTATATGGTTTGGAATATGGCAGTACCATAACCCTATACTGATCCAATGCCCAGATAAGATGGAAAGGTTGCCACAGTATCTTTTTTTTTCTGTTTACAACCAAACGGCAGCACAGGTATAATAGGGTCACATAAAAAAAGGACCACTAGGAATTCTTACGTCAAAGCTTCGCACCACACCAGCAAAGTTAAATATGGAAAAACATACAATATTGGCTGTAAAGAATCACTAAAATAGATCTCGGAGCTGAAAGAAGAGAGAACACACGTCCGCTCCCTCCGTCTCATCCATCAATGTCCCCGACTCACGGCCACCCGCCGACAGACCACACGCCTACCTGACCGCACACTTTCCACTCATTTATTTATTCAGGCTGGGGGACATAAATTTCTTTGTGGTATAACCGAATCCGCAGTATACCGGGCCGCGGTATTCCGGTCTTCCACTGTATAAGGTATTTTATTTAAGTACAATTCCTGCTTGCCTTGCCAATCCTTTGGAGTAATTAGCTATTTTGAGAGTCTGTTGGGTACACAGTTATTGATTGTAGAGCCTAGTGTTTACATTTGGAAAGTTAGTCAAGCAAGAGATTATTTTCTGTTAAACTTTTTTTGATTATTTTAAAGTTTCACATACCATCCTTCATGCCAATGAATTAGTGTTCTATATTTTTTTTATAAAGAATAACCCAAAATATTTTTCTCAAGCTATCAAAAACGCTACTCTCTGTTTATACTATCTTTTTATATTATTCTTGGCTCATGGTATCTTGAGCATATGAATGACTTGTTTTGAGAGATTTCAAAGTACTCAGAAACCTATTTTAATTATTTTTGTTATTAAAATACACAATAATACTCATTTACAGCCGACAAGATATTATATCCACTTTTTATTGTTATTCTTATCTTATACAGATCAATAGTTGTTAATAAAATTTTTTTATCTTTTTGCTACGAAACTGGTGCGTTTCATTTTTGTATTCGGTACCGTAACAAGGTGGTCAATCAATTTTAGAGTTTTGAAGGTATGATAAGCCCTTTTCTTATTTTCTTCTAATTTTATTAGGTTTTATTCAGTACATCAGTAATTCTATAGATTAAATAATTTATAATACTAGAGGAAGTTTTCTGAATATATGTGGATGTATTCATAGGTAGGAATTTTAATAGAACCACCCTACAGAGTCATTACACAATCCCGATCCCTGTACCCCACCCCCCTCCTTCATTCCTTTCTATACCTCTTTGCAGCCTAAGGTGAGTGTTTTACCCCCATGTTATCCCAGAGTGGGAAAGATCAGATAATGGTTGGTTGACTGAGATTGGTCGCAGTATCTATACATGTATGTTTAAGGGTATTTGATGGCACCCTGAAGACCCCTATTTATTAAAGCGAGTCATTGACATTAGGTTTGGATGGTGATATTTGATGAGTTCTCTACCTTTTGAGACTTCGAAGTGGAGCTTCGGTCATTTGAGTTGCGATTTCAGTGACCTCTTATTTCTTCTACCTCTTTCCTGTTCTCTTTTCCTTACCCACTTTTCCCCTAATTCAGCCCCCTCACTTCTTCACATCTGGTGTAGTTTGCCGGGTATTTTCTCCCCTCTTCCCGGCATAACGAACTCCAACTCATCATCCCCCCTTCCCTACTTTATATGAATATGTGTCAATAGCAAAGTGACTTTAAAGTTTCAAAATAATATTTTCAACACTACTTAAATTTTTTTTTTGTAGAACCAAGAAAATCTAATGGTTTCATAAGGGCCTTTACAAAAAGCAAATGAGGTTGAGATATTCAAGTCTTTAGATTTTCTTCCAACCTCATAGAATGTTTTACTTTTCTGTCTCTTTCTATAAGAATTTATTTGGGCTTTACATTGATGCATACTGTATTTCTTCTTAACACATTTACGTTGCCTGGGCACCAAGTAGTGTTCCAGAATGTTTACGTTAATTAGCACTACTGACTGGTATATGGCCATTTTCTCACATAATCAGTTATGTACTTTACGCTGTTTTCATAGACAGTCTCTAATAGCTGATTGCTCATTATCTGAGATTATATAACTCTTTACTGACTGGACTTATGGACATTTTACTGGTACGTACTCACTGAGCGGTAGCTCAATGATGGCTATCATTATATATGTCTGTTTGTGCATGGCATGTCACTCACTCGTTTTGTCGTCTACGGTGGCCTCCGCCACCTTCTCAGGGCAGCATGCTGCATGTAGGGCCAGGTGAATTGAATGGATCGGCCTCCAGGAAGCTCCCGGTAACGGCCTGGCACTGAGCTGGCCTGGCAGGCTCGTGGTGGCTGCACTCTCTGGGGCGGAAGGGTCCATGTTGTGGGTTCACCCTCGGCCTTGGTCTGGAGCAGACCAGCAGGCACCTGGGGATGATCAGCAGCCTCGTTGTCCAGGAATGTTGCCTTCGGGGTAGCTATCAGAGGTAACGGTTCTGATGGTGATACTGCTTCTCTGTCTGGCTGCGTCGGTGTTGGGGGCCGGACACCCACCCCACCCCTTGTCGACGTGGTGGTTGACATCCTCTTGTTCGGGGTGTTGGCTCCAGGTGTCTGCCTTAGCAGTAGGCGACACAGGGACTTCGGCTACCATCTGGGGCAGTCTCTGCAACAGGTTATCTTCTGCTGCCCCTCCAGTTGATGGCAGTCCCTCTTCTTCATGTTCGAAGAGCTATGTCATGACCTCGGCCCCGGCATCAGGCAACGCTAGCATAACTGCATCACCGGCAAGCTCTGTGCTATCTGGTCTGGCAACTGGCGGAGTTCTTGCGTTGTCTATGTACATCGCGGCAGAAGGTATCAGTTCAAGTAAAGCCTTTAGCAGGGCCTGATCTTGAATGGTAGTTCTGGCTTGGTACTCTCTTGAGGTTGGCAGCATTTTGGAGGCAACTGTGATTTCATCCGGCGTTAGGCCCATTTCTGTGTTATGGTTTGTTGAAAGCAGTGTTGTGGGGTTTGTTACTGGAGGGAAGGATCTCCGGGGTGCAATCGGTGTGTTGACCTTGGCACTTCTTCCCTCTCGATTATCGGGCTTGGGGGTGGCCTTGCAGGGCGTGTTTCCCGATCCAAGGGACTGCGCCAGGATATCTCGCTGGTGCTCGGCGACCTTCTTTCCTGCCGAGCATCCATTTTGTGGTTAAAATGAGTGAGAGTGGATTGCAGCGTCTGGATCGTTGATCCTGTTATTCATGGCAGCCTCCCAGTCATTGGGACGGAGTAGCTTGTCCCTGTGCTGGCTTTGGGTCTAACCTTGGGTCCCTGTGGTGACTTTGCTTGCTCTCATGGGGTAGCTATCACTGGCAGGCTCGTCCACGTCGTCCGGCGCTTCAGAACTGGTTGAGGCAGTGGTGTTCCATTCTTAGTCTGGGGCTCCTTGAAGCGGAAGCCGCACATGATGTCATTAGGCGTTTTGTGCCTGGTTTCTGGTCTTCTTCGGTGGGCTTGGCGTCGGTTAGTCCATTACAACTTGCAGCTGTAGTTGTTCCGGTAACCTCGATTCATGTGGTGGGGATGGAGGCTGACAGGTTACGTCACTGCTTGATTCCCAAGGGATCACTAGGCACTTTTCTCTCCCTCTGATGTGCAGCTGGCATGCTCGCAGTCTATCACGTAATTTTGTTTTTGGAGCCAGGACTGTCCCAAAATAACATCATCCCCATTTTGGGTGCCACTAAAACCAGTAAGAGGCAGTCAGGTTGTGCCATCTGTACTCAGCCATTAGTGGGCATCAGATGGGGTCTTTGTTGGGGCATGAGCAGGTCGCTCAGGATAAAATTCCCTATGGCTGTGGTGTTGATTACGGCTGCGGTGACTAGTTGGTTAATCTTCATGTCAACCCAGGGAGGTTGTGGGGAACTGGGTCCATCGATTAATGTTTGTAATTTGACTTTGGGGTTAGCTTTCCTTTCGTCCTTAAACTGGTTGGGGGGGGGGGGGGGGGGGGACTAGAAGGCAGGAAGGAAGGGAAGGCAATGAATTAAAAAAAAAAACACTTGCACAGTTATTTGTTCACTTGCATTCATAAACAAAATAACCTTCATCCAGTACGTGTAAAATTTAAACATGTTGGAGCTCACGTATTTTGCTGCTCTCATCTCTGCGTTGACTCAGCGGGGTGCAGCGGTTCAGTATCACTTCCTATGTTGCCATCCAGCACAGCGACACAGCTGGGCTCATCCTTTTCACTGCTGGGGGAGTCGGAGACAAGGATTCAGAGGTGACTCTTCTTCGACTGCTAGTGTGGGTGCGAACTCGTCTGTCCGGGGTTGAGGTGCTGATCCAATGTCAGGTCTCCAGGCCTGGCTGGTTGGTGACAACGGTGTCTGCTGGACGGCTTAGTGGAGAGGAATACTCGGCTACGGCAGGCGGGCCTTCAGCCAACTGGTGCAGGTTGATGGAGCTCCATCTACGTAGGTTGGGGCAGGTTGTTTAAGCAATTCTTGCTCGTTGCCAGCTAGGATAGCAGCGGACTTCCTGTCACTCCACTTATTACCCCTCTTAAGAGTGAACAGCATTTACCAGGGAATTAGTAACTACGGTTCTCTTCGCAACGGTGTGAGAGACAATGATAACCATAGCTAGAGTGTAGTTAAGAAGGTGTAGATCCTTCCTTGCCAAGTCTAGCACTCCTCCAGTGACTTTATACACTATGGAGGTAGTGGGTTAACTGACAAGGGGAATCTAGCCTCTTCATCGTGAGTCTTGCTATTGGTCGTGGCTCTACCATTCATGTGTACCAGATACCTTTATGTGCCTGGCCCACAGTATGAGTGGCCGTCTAATGAGATGTGTATTACTGACATGCACAGAGTCCTTTTTACAGGACATACTACAGTCCTACACTAAGTTTGGCAAAATCATTATTTATTAATTAAATTTGCTGTTCCCTGCCTCTCTGTTGTGGGGTGATGCTTACAGGGAATGACTATATACAATTCACAAAAGAAAAAGCAGACAGCGGTGTAAGAAATACTGTGGGGGGGAAAACTTCGAGAGAGATATAGTTTACGTATGCCCCACGTATGAGTATTAGCCCCTGCAAGAAAACAGGTGAACCCTGCTACGGTTTTCTAGTCAGATGTAATGTATACAGGCAGAACTGATTAATTAAAGTGCAACGACCTGGGAGAAATCCATAGCAATAAAATTAACATCAAACATTACCCAACTGGCAGTTAATTTGCATGCCGCAAACCACAACGTCAAAGTTGCTGGTATTCCACACCAACAGAATTTCAATAACCTGGATAGCCCTGTTCACAATCCGGTTCTGTGCAGCCCCCTGCATGGCTATACAAAACTACAAAACACACCGGAAGACATAGGAACCAATTATGTATTCATTTAAAGCAATGAAATGCTTCCAATATTTTTAACCAATAATTTAATGAGGAAAATATCATAGAAGTAAATTGCCTGAAAGTTTCATTCCTTGGTAGTGTCAAAAATGCAAGGGATATGCATGCAGCAGCTGGACTAGGTCTATAAAGATATCTCTCATTATGCCTTCTACAAATAACAATTAAGTGAATAGAGTATTTGAAAGTACAAAAAAAAATATTTTCTAGACATCTTGAATGTTCCACACACATATAAAAGTTTTGCAGAGTAGATTTAATTCAGTTCAAAATAAAAGTCGCTAATGTTCTCACACTTGGCTGTTACAATAAATTTCGTGCCTGTATAATTACATATGTAAAATGCTCCTGGCTAGCACAGTTTATGTTGATAGAGCAATGAGATACTTATTTAAATCTCACGCACTTTGTGACCACTGAAAAGTGTCGGGAAATGATGCTGCTTACTTTAAAAGTTTATTAAACACTCTCAAGCACGTGTAACTGTCACTGTACATTAAGGTGGGATCATACCTTATATAAATGTAGAGTTTCTCACACTTATTTTATATGTAGACCTGTTCTGACGGTAGTACCGTGTACCATTGGCTTATCACTCAAATTTTAATATACTTTTTTTTGGGTCTAATTAACCTTAAAACATTTAATTTATACTTTTAATGTAGAACTGAGACCTCACTGATCTGCTGCCATTGTGACCCACTTAATTCAAGATGGAGTATGGAACATTCCGTCACCATCCATTATTGGCAGCGGTTAAATACTCAAATTAATACAGAGTACATAGGGCTTAACCCAGGGTGCTTTCCAATATCGTGACTATTCAAAAGGGTGTGCCTAAATGTTGCCAACTTGCACACAATAAACAAGTTACTTGAAACCTGATAAAACAAAATAAAATTACAACAATTCACATATGGAAAATTAACAATTCTGCAGCTGCCTGTACATAAATATTAAGTAGAATTAAGAAAATAAAATTATGTTATAACAATATTACATGTGAAACCTATGATATTCATAATATTTGTTTACAAAATAAACGTGTGTGTACTAGTATTATAAATATGCATGCTAACTTAAAATGTGTTGAAATGCAAATAGCACATGTTAGATAGCGGTTCAATTGGATATGTGTTTTATTCTATGCAAAATAAGACACAGTGATCTGTACTCTCCTTCTGTAACCAAAACACTGATTAACTCTTGGAAGGTGGGCAAAGACAGGTGAAGAAAGGTGAAGATGCCTGTCGGCTTGAAGAACCTGGCCCGAAGGGTGAGCTAAAAGAGCACACAAGAAAAAACTAGGTAGCCATGATAACAATTAAACCTTAACTGAAACTGGGGGTGTCCTGATGGGACTTAAGGGGAAGTATGGGGTGTGGGTTTTGACGGCATGTGTCAAGTGTAAGGGGGCGTACTCTTCTGGGGCTGCAGGGCATGCAGGGAGAAGTCCTGAATTGGTAGCTGAAGATCAACTACTGGTCTCTCGTGAGGAGAGCGGAAGAGAGTAGACTGAGTAGGGCACACAACATGGTGTAGCAAGCTGCTGGAATCCAACTGCCATTTTGCGGTGGTGCAGAGACATATATTCTCCTGCCCTAGGGGTGTCTTTAGCGTCTTCGTCCTTCGGGTAGCTTAGGGACGGGTGGCACCTCTCCTGTAGGCAGAGCCGTACTCTGGTGTTATGTCTCAGGGCAACTGGAAATAAACCTCCCTCCTGTGCAGGTTGCATCGACTGCGTGATCTCAGGCGCAGTTTCACTGGCGTGGTTTACTTGTCATTTCCCATTTCATAGAGTTTTATTTAAGGTGGGGGCGAGCTAATATACTCTTCCTTCGGGTGCATTACGGCTGCCAGGCATCCCTCTCCTTATAGGAGATGTAATGTTGGCTTGGGCAGCTGCCTTTCAGTAAGGTATGTAGTGTGCACATGATGATACGTAGTTGCAGTAACAAAAATTATCTAAAAAAGGGGTCACGCATCATGTCCATAGAAAGAACAGTGTTTGGAACAAATGAAAGATGTACTTTTGCTGTCAGACTTCCTCAAACGTTGCAGATTAAGTGCCAGAGCAGCCTGTATTCTGGGGCCTGTGGTGCTATTTTCCAACATAACCTAACTGAGGAGTATTAATCATTATCTAACTGGCAAATGCCTCTCACCTGACAGAGCGAGCGCCACAATATTGAGGTTGGAGCCAGCCAGGGCCTTCTGCGAGGCTGCTCCACGATTCAGGATGGCCACAGCCAACCGCAGCTTCAGGTTAAACACAGCAATGGTGGCAGCCCGGGAGTATGCCCCCTCTACTTCCAGCTGGTCCAAAAAAGAGCCTAGGAATGTGTCACGATCAAACTTCCAGCCACAGAGCTGTAGAGCCTTGGCTCGCTCCTCACTCCTGGAAAAGCAGGTAACAGAGCATACCAATATTACTTCAGTTTATTCTGACAGCACTTCAAAATACATACAGAAACATGCACTAAACACACAACAAATACAGAACTATACTCACTGCCATAAAAATTTTCACACCAAGAAGGAACAATTTAATTCAAACCAAATGTTATTGTGAAAACCACTACCATTAGCAATACCTGTAAAGGATGTACGAACCACGTTACACCGATGGACTCAAGCTCAGGTATGACAAATGCTGCACTCGCCAGACTCCTTATTGCAGCTGGCTAACTTGCACCGGGCAAGGGATAAATACGGTATGTTGTATTGTTTCCGCACTGATCTTCCACCACATATGTATAGGATGGCCTGATTAATGTATCACGAGACCGGGCCTAGCATACCAATGTGAAGTCTGCAGACATACAGAAGAGTACCAACCAGCAAATTCTGGCCTTTGCCAGAGCCCGATAGCTGGCTGGGGTAGCAGCAAACCTCAACTGCCAGAGTCTGGCAGAAGACTGCACGAGGACCCAATTACATTCACACAGGAATCTCAAAAGGAACTCATCGAGAATGACGTTCCACTTAAGAAATGGGTCAGTAGGACCCAGAAGCAGCTGAAAGGCAAGGCTCTTGAAAGTTGGGCAAGGTATGGATTGTTCTTTACGGAGTGGAGGCAGCTATGTTCCGCCTCGCTACACAACTCACAGGCGATGAAGTCATAGCGCACTTGACGATGGAGTTAAACAGCCGAACCCAGGCCATTGATTAAGAGGCAGAGATATTTATACGCAGAAAGGTCCAGATGTTTCAAACTGATCTTCCCTGAAGTAGATGAGGAGGGCTGCGTGCACCACATTACACATATGCTTGTCCTGAAATTGCACAATTTATTGAAAATCCTAAAACCACAATACATAAACGAGCTTGTGAAAAGAGCCACGAAGACAGAGAGAAACTACAGAATGCAGGCGGCCTTGGAACGTAACAAAAGGGCCAAGAGAGAAGAGGAACCAAAGCAGCAAGTAGGGTGGTGAACCCCCCTACTCTCCATACTCCCCTGTCTCCCCTGCCTGCTGTCCCTTCTTCCCCTGGGATCCCGCAGTGCTGGATCTGTCTGGAACGGCACTTTAACCATGACTGCCCCTTAAAGCCTGCCGGCTGTAAGGTGACAAGCAAAGAAAGCCAACTCTCTCATCAAGCTGTGGGTAAAATAAAAGACAGGCCTGGCATCACACTACAGACATTGATAGAGGAGCCACGCCCCCAAATGCTCCCCACATTAAAATGAGGGTCAACCGGCCAGTTACTGCTGCCGTGATCGACACGGCAGCCACTGGAAACTTTGTTTGAAGTGAGCTACTCACCCCCTACCAAAGAACTCACCTGGCACCCCATGATGTGAAAGTGCAGGTGGTCCAGTATGACCGCATCCTTCAGGTGGAAGGGAGAATAAGTCTGCTCATCCACATCAAGCATAAAACTACCTACGCTGAGTTATTGGTGGCACACCCGAAATAGGGAAGACCATTATTTTGGGACAGCCCTGGTCCAGCAGCAAAAGTGCATCGTGAATTTCGAGCAATGCTGTGTGCACATTGGGGGAAGATGCTTGACTGTCCACTGGGAGCGAAGCGGCGATATCACTTCCCAGCACACAGACCCACCACGTAAAGCAGGGGAATCTGTACGGCTGCAACAGCTACAGGTGAACCAGACCCTGCTGAACCAATGTCAACAGAGACACCCAGGGGTGAGATGATGGGTGAGGAAATCCTGAAGTCGCCCCAAACCACCTCCGGCCAAGAATGAGGTCACATGCCACAAGGTGATAGCCACAAGGCAGATGCGCCAGTGCCCTAACAGAACCCAGGACCTCAGAGCAAAAACCCTGGACTATGACCCCAATGAAGAGGAAGAGAGGGAGGACGACCCTCCTCCACAAACGGACCCCAAGGTCGAGCCTCTTGTCATCCCAGAGCCCAAACCTCAGCCAGAGAAGCTACCAGGTCGCCCTCACCAGGGTCGAACCTCAACCAGCATTCCGAGGAGCACTATCCACCCAGACACTGCCCTCAACGCCAATTGATTTCATCCTGAAGATGTCTCAGCTCGACGCAGCCAGATGATCCCGACGGGAACAGAGTAGTCCTGGCAAAGTCCCTTGGACAGGGAGCCCCATTGGCCACCTCCACCACCCAGCCCCATCTCCGAGAGAGGTGAACCAAACCACAGCAACGAGGCAGAGGAGCCCCAAGAGCCTCTGTCTCAGTCAGTCAATCAAACTGCTCCAGCCCAGGACAGCGCGGTCAACACCCAGGCCACAATGTTGGAGGATGCTGAGGCTGACACCCACACATTGCCTACTGTATGGAAGGATGTACCCAGCTGAGCCAAGGAGGTAGACGAACCTCAAGAGCCTCTACCTTTTACTGCCATCCAGATCCCGACATTGAACGATGCCCAGACTCAGCCTTCTGCACAGGAGGAGGAGCCCACGTCTGCCGAGGAAGTAGAGGAGTCTCAAGAGCATCTCCCGCTGATGGCCACCGAGGTCGAGGTACCAGAAGGCACCGAGGCTCACTGGAGAGGTCAAGGACCCACAAGAGCCTCGACCACAGTCAGCCAACCCAACCGCTCAAACCAAGGATGATGTGGTTGACCACCAGGCAGCGACATCAGATGGTGCCAAGGTCACCACTCAGGTCCGGCCTTCTGTACAGAAGAATGGGTCAGACCACGCCGTCAAGGCAGAGAACCTCCAACAGCCTCTGCCTCTAATAGGTCACCCAGACCATGCCAACCCAGAAAGACGCTATCGAGAGTCTCCATGACGACCAACTTCCTGCTTTACATGGCCCTACCCTAAAGATGCGGCCCTGAGGAAGCAGGGTCGACAAAGGAAAACCAGGACTCCAAACCCAGAACAGCCAATGAATCAAGTGCGTGAGTTATAAAATATTCACCAAAACCAGTGTATAAACACCAATTAAGAACAGCAGTTAATTGCTGTTACCAGTGCAAGTATAAACAGACCATATGAAACAGCCATAAACTGCTGTTGCCCGAAAAACCAGTGAAGTAAAAAACAGGCTGTGAAAATACAGCAGCGTATATAAACACGCCGTAGCCCAGCAACACAGTGCTATATAATTACATCATAGTTTTTTTCGTGATGCTAGTCAAACAGTACCAAAATTAAGTGACAGTGTGCCTCTACATCAGATGCTTTGGACATCCTAAGTATAGACCATGTCAGCCAGTGAAACAAGACAAACTTACTTATCGAAGCGAGGACTTCTTTTTAGGTAAAAAGAGGAATACAGGCATGCACCTGATGTGACCCAGAACTTTCTCAAGGAGGAAAAGGAAATTTTAAGTTGATATTGTTGTAAATATTACCAGTGCTTTTGTATGCTTGGGGGTTCTTTTTTTTTTCTGCAGATCGCCCGTACAATATTAATTACTATTAGTAATTATAGTCATTAAAGAGTACTCATGTTTGTTTGTACATATTAGGTAGATACAGGCTGGCCTAGGTGACAGAAGGTCTAGTGCCGGCCCCCCACTTAGCAAACTGTCACATGTAAAACTACCTGCCGTGCAACACATAGGAAAAATACAAGGCGAAGCCTCTTTATCATGCCCTCAGCACCACAGCAGGTAACAGCTGACAGAAGTGACACACCCCTCACGAGTAGGATTATAAATACTTAATGTTTGATATTTGCATGTCGCATGTAATTACCGTATTTTGGCCTATATAGGTCACACATTTTTACAAAAAAATTACTACGAAAATTCGGGTGCGGCTTATATACACGATATCGGCATCAAAAAATTTTTTCCCCCAAAGCATGTTTACAAATTTGTCAACATACAGTATTTTAATGTTTAAACTTAAAAGAAGGAATGAAGGAAGGGAACAGAAGGAGGAGGAGGAGAAAAAAAACTTTCCACTCGTGGAATTATTTGTTCACTCGCAGTCATAAACAAAATACCCTTCATCTCGCACGTGTAAAATGTAAACATGTTGGAGCTTGGCCAAAAATGCCGTACATGAGAAAATTATTTCTCTGCTGTACAAGAGAAAGAGATATTACGTAGTTCGCATGTCTGCTCTGGCACTACAAGTGCACATTGATAAGATGCCATTTTGTGTAACATGTTGCAGTGGTTTTCCGTTCTCAAGTCACATTAGCATCTGTGGAATACTAATTGCACGATGAATATTTGTAAACATTCCAATATAATGCAAATATTCTGTCAAAAATGTTTTGTAGTGGAGAAATTAAGTCGAAATTTATTATGTTTGTAAGGAATCGTAACTTAATAATATTTACAGGAGTACAAAAATTCAGTGCGTCCTATACTTGAAATATTAATTATTCCTAATTTTTTATCAAAAACTTCTGATGTGGCCTACACACGCACGTAGCCTATACACGCCAAATTACAGTAGATTCTTTCAGGACCAATCTGAAAATTATTCCTTTATATCTGTAACTACAGCCTTCAGCTGAGTTTGTGAGCAAGCACCATGTAAGAAACGAAGACACGTGTGCATTCACACCTGACACCGGGCCATTTGCACATAACAGTTCCTCCCTAGGAGGTAAAACCCATCAGCCAATCGTTTACCCAGCAAGCCAGCCAGTGCTAGAGAGAGACAGCGCCACTCCATGCTGCTGCCCGACAAGTGACACGTCACCCAATGGCCACGCGCCGCAACCCAGAGAGCTCGCACAGAAGAGGGAGCTCTACAGAAACTAACCACAGCTTTTTTGGGAATAACAGTTCGACATCACTCCCAGGAATAATTTATTCGCCCAGATGAGTCTACGTTGCAACAGGGTTGAGGGGGAGAGGGGATTGACGCATAACGCTTATACTGACTGAAACTACACACAATGTCGCCTCATCATAGCATGCCTCCACTTACCCTAGGCACGGTTAGAACTCAACTACTAGCTAACCGAGTGCCTACAGGATATGTCCCTTGTTGCAGGGCTATTATACACACGTCAGTTTGTACTGTTCACCCTAAGTCAGACATCATGTCAACATCACAGAAGTGTGAATAAACCACCAGCCAAGCGGCAGAGGCTGCATCACAGAGCCACATTAGTTCCACAGCGGACCAAGGGATGGCGCTAAAACCCAGCTCCACTCGGGAGGGAAGCTCATTAACCCCTATACCCTGCATCTCAGAGGTCCAGCAGGCAGACGACTATATGTCCTTACGCAGCCCAGAAACCTCAGTTCGTCTCTGGTAGCTCGCTCCACCACTTCTTGTGCTGGAGCTCTCTGCCTTCGTCAAGTCCTAGCAACATACCTGAAGCACTTCAGCGACTTCACCACCAACTTTCCAGAAGCTCTTCGAAACTGCTCCGGCAACCCTAGAGGACGTTGACGCATGCCACTTATACAACTAATCTAATACGATTACGACTCATCGCCAAGAGTACCTCTTCCACCAGACGTGAGTGACACGTTGCCTACCCTACAGGCAGCAGGAACTTATGAGCGAATCCTTCTCACCTGGAGGATACGCAACCCAGCAGCTACGCCCCACCCCCCTACCCCGCACTAAGAGCCAACAAGTTGCCCAGACCTCGGGCAAGGCCGAGCGCCACCAACGAGGCATGAAGCAGAAATGCTGACCAGAGTTTTCCCATGCCAACCAGGACAGGAGGACGTCATGCCTCCCCTGCACCCCGCGCCGTCAGCCTACAAGCTTCCACTATATAAGTCTGGACACTGCCGGGCTCAGGAGTCATTCTTTTGCATCTTCTTTCGTGAAATCCAGCACCACCTCAGTGCTACAACCTTTGAAGATCTTGGAAACTTCAAGTACGGCCCCGCAGTTACTTACTACGTCTCGATGACCAATGAACATGATCACACACCTTTAACTTCACTTTGTCTCCTCTAGACACCTTTTACTTAGCAGTTTAACTTTAATTAATTTTTATTAGTCTAGAATCAGCTTTCCCCCTTTTTCACTTAGAACCAGGTCGCCTACACCTGGAACCGCAGTTACCTTCAGCTCTCCACGGCTTGGTAGGAGATAGTACAGGCCACGTGTTTATTGAACCTTCAATAAACACTCATTGTTCTCCACCTTTCTGTTTTTCATTTCTATCGTATTTGTTTGTATTAAAAGTTGGAGACAGAATACGCCATGCACTACCCACAGGAACCGGGAGAATTTGTTTAAACCAAGTTAGCCCGACTGTGGATTCCTTCCAGGTATCTGCACATCAGAAGACATACATATTTGACGGCTACCTGTTTCTTCCCAGTCACACATTAGCACTAAGTCAGTGCTCGTGGGGGGAAACAGCAACGTTACAACCACTAGAAACACCTTCACATCGGGAGGCATGACAGACTCAGGTTGCTTTTCACCATTCGCACTAAGTCAGTGCGCGGTGACCATGGCCTAAAGTTTTGCAGTTCATCCTAGTGTGAACACACAACCAGTAGAGACTTGACAGCACCTACAGCTCCACGTCCTTGATCAGCCCACATACTGTGGGGGATCAGTGGGGACTCTTATCGAGCTCATGCCGGCATGTTACTATTGGGTTACACTGTCAACCTTCCTAAGTGCATCGCGTAGATTATAGAACTGTTTATCCTATGCCTCATGAGAAGAGGAATGGTAGAAAACGCAGGGAACAATATCTGGCTCACTCTGCTCTCAAGCCGTGGATCGCACTACCACATCCTACGCAGGAGAGGCAGGTGGAACGGGACCGTGCCGCCGAACTTGGACGTCAGGCAGTGGCTCCTGCTTCGGTTCTGGTAATTGACTTCCTTCCTTGTATCCGCATACATCCTACATGTCACCTTGTTGTAAAAGGGTTCCTGGCCGGTACTGAAGTGCGCCTAGGCTGGGATAACCTCATCTTCCGGTCCAACAAAGCACACCTGTGGAACCTCAGCTCCAACATAGACAGAATTCGCCATGTCTAAGGGAAGCCTACACCGACTACAGCAGCCAGCAGCATGAGTGAGTAAGAATTTTAACCAACACCCCTCGCCTCACGCCGATTATCTAAACCAAACAACCCCACTTTTGGTCTAGCGGACAAAATCCTCTACCAACGTGCTAAGTCAGTCTAATCGGACATGCGCCAACATTTTAAACACTTCTTATCTTGCCCTTGCCACTACCCTTCTGGTAATGGCAAACACACTGCTCCCTCTGGCAGTGTTACCACCACCACTAGCCTTCTGGTAGTGGCCTCCACAGGTCACTTCTGGACAACGTTAGAGATATGTAGTTAGGGTCAGTGGTTTTCATAGCTACCCAGCCACATCGCCTTGTTCAGCTTAGGACCAGGTTCCCTTCACATGGCATTAAGTAGTCTAACTTCTGTTCAGCACCAGTTAGTTAGGAGGTAGTATGGGCAACCATGTTTATTCCTCACAGAATAAATATGCGTTTCTCTCAAACCTCTTAGTACTATTTTCTAGGGTGATTGTTCAATCCTCATTAGATGAGCTGCCAGAGCTTGGTCGGAAACCACGTACTTCACTCTCAATTTACTGAACCTAGTGTAGGACTGTGGGATCCTTTAACCACGCGCATGTAAGTCAGGAAACATACAGAGTCGACAACCACCCATACTGTGCATCTGGTGTGCAGTAAGGTAGAGCCCCAACCATTAGAAACTCAATCCAAGAGTCGTTAGACTGCTAGTCCATTTGATTCTCTCCATCCACTGCGTTGTACTGTCACCATAGGGAGCGATAAACTGGGTCTGGAGATCTGCCCACACTTGGACCCACACCCACTGTCATCATCAGGCACTAAGAGGAAACCCAACGCTTATAACCCCTGTGCCTCATGTCGCTGGTTGGAGTACAGGGTACGACTCTGGTCTGTTCGGCTGCAGCTTTGGTGTTGGGACACGTCAGTTTTATTCAAGGTGGTGGTGGCCATGTTGGTAACGTCAGCAGCAGCGTGCTTGTGTCAGCCATGTTAGTACCTTGCTTACTCCGGTCGGGAATGGTTGTGTCCGGTTGTCAAAGTCGGGAAAATAGAGTGTTCAGGATATTGCAAATGCTACATTGACCAAGTGTGAACTACCTTGGACATTTGTGCTAGTTGTTTCGTGCATTGGTGCCGTGAATTCCTAATGACGAGTTTGTGAGGAGACATGTACATGCATCGGGTGTGTAACGACCTATGAACAAATGACTAGTCTCTTTTCTATACAAGTGAGTCAAAATATTTGGTAATACACCTAGCCTGGGGAACTTCGTCGCCTGCTCTGCTCTCATGAGGCCTTCAGTTGTACCTATCTTATGTCATACACCCAACAAAGTGGTAATAGGTGGAAAGAAAGAAAGGTAACTACTGCCACCATAATTAACGGAAGCTGTAACCCAGTTCCAAACGCACTTTGCAGTGTAACCAGACGGGAACGAGCTCAAGCTGCTTGTCGACTGGAGAGGCCTCACATCCCAACCCCAACCCAAATATTATTTCAGCCTCCCATCAACACCGCCAGCCAACGCACTCAGTGGCCACTGACATCCATCAAGGAAGTGACATATTGCTGGGACTCGCCAACCCCTGGTTCCAGTGTCACCGAACCAGTAACCCACCATGGGCGCAACTCATCTCCAGCTCCAGTCGACAACAACCCCACTAGCAGCCAACTGAGGAGCTATACTAGGCAGCATAAAGAACAGGTAAACCAGTGGCAGTTCGCCAGCCCATCTGCCAGATTGTCAGAACCATGACTGACTTTATACCTTGCTACCAGGCCACACGGCCGACCTTATATACAGGATGGGGGCCATATCAGTCGACAGTAAGGTCAGTAATTAATTCACCTATTCCTCAGACCGGCACAATAAAACCTTGCCAGACAGCGATGTCCCATCTCAGCCAACGGCCGTCACACGTCAATACGGTAAAATACATTATGTACTCTATGGTCATTACATTACCAAGTAAGCCTTTATGCTGAAGCTTGATTAAGCTACATGCCATCAATATCTTTGAAACCTGCTTTTGCAAAGTATTTTCTTACATTTTTAAGATGAACATGTCTTATAAAACAAGCAATTCAATAAACGCAGTACCTAAAGCTTATTTTCTTAGTAAGATAAGTAACTGATTAGCTGGTTTCCATCTCAACGAGCAGATGTTGTAACACTTACTTCCTATACAAACATTTCAAAGTGTATGGTACATCCTGGTCCATAGGCGGTGTGACTGTTGTTGCATTGGCAGGGAAAACACTAGTGTTATATTGGACAGTTCAATATGAGGGAGACATGTTGCATTGTTCAAAAAAGAAAAAACATCCTCGTCTGGTTTCTTATTTTTAAATTGAAACCATGAAGCCACTCCTCCATAATGTCAGCAGTCATCATGCTTTCTTGTTAAGACTTAAATTTTAATGGAAGGGAATCACAGTCAAGACCTTGACGCGTGAAGTGTAGATATAATATTAATTTTTGCTGCAACTACATATCATCACGTGCATGCCACGTACCCTTGAAGTGATACAAATTCTGAACAGCAGGTGAAGGGGACTGTCTGCTTCAAAAGCCTTGCCTGAAGGGCGTGTTAGAAGAGCAAGAGCAACAAATTAGATAGCCGTCAGAACAACTAAACACCTAACTGAAGCTATATTGTCCTGAAGGGACTTAAAGGGGGAGTATAAGGTGTGGGTTGAAGGCAAATGTCAAGTGTGGGGGGATGACGACTCTTCAGGGCTGCAGCACATGCTTGAAGAAGTCCGGCATTGGTAACTGGTGATCACTGGGTGTTCTTCACGAGGTGGAAGAGAACAGGCAGAGCAAAGAGTCTTAGCATAACTTGTGCTAAGCGAACTGCTGGTTATAAACTGTCCTTCTGCAGTGGGGCAGGGCCACATATTCTCATGCGCTAAGGGTGTCTCGTGTTCCTTCAGTCTTCAGGTAGCTTCGGCAAGAGTGGCTCCACCCTCATAGGCGGAGCCGCACTTGCTGCCATTTGCGGGTGGTATCGACTGTGCGAGCTCAGGTGCAACTTAACTGGCATGGTCAACTAGTTCCCTTCTCACGGGGTTTTATTTAGGGGGGGGGGAGGGGGGATTTATAAATAATATTCCCTTCCTTAGCTGCATTCCACTCTACAGGCATCCAACTCATCAATGGAGATGGAATGCAGGCTTGGGTAACTGCTGTTCAGGGTTTGTATCACTTCTAGGACACATAGTGCACATGTAATGATATATAGTTGCAGAAAAAAGAAATACAGTAAAACCCCTCTATTATGAACCCATTTATTACGATCACATCTCTATTACAACCCAATCCCGAGGAACCATAAAAAGTTTGGGTCAAAAATTTGAGGAACGTCTCAAAATAGATACAGTAATCCCTCACCAACCACGGCTTCAGTTATGCACGGATTTGTTTTTGTAGACCTTTTCTCCAACGCAGTACTAGTTTCTATTATCCATGGTTTTCAGTCTATGGAAAACTAGCTTTTACTGATGTTAGTGGTCGCGCATTTCTCAAACTACCATCAGAGACTTTGACATTTGCTGTCCCAAGCAGCGTAAAACAATAAATTACTTAATGCCAGAAGGGGACACTGGTGTATTGTCCGTGGTGGTGTGGGGGGGAGAGGGGTGTTGCAGGCCTGGTCAGTAAGGATTCTTTGTCCTAGTCACATGCCACCGCCTCTGCCATACTCTCCCTGTCATTTTTCACTTCCATCATCCCTCCTCTTTTGCTGTAAAAACAGCGGCACTTTACACAGTCGGGTATCTTAATCAGTGTATGTATGATAACTTCAAATTAAATTCAATGCCCCTTTTTTTAATGATTATTTTTAAGTTTGTGTGCGCCTACGCCTACGCAAATACTAATTTTTTATGGTGGGCAATTGTTTTTTCTTGTGAAGTCAATTTTACGTGTAAAGTGAATAAAGATAAGTGTGTGCATAGGCAACGTCAAAAGATTTTGATGAAAAATTTGGGATAGTAAATATTTCAAGTAGACCGCACTAAATATTTATATTCCCATAAACATTGCCGGGCCTCATTGTGCCAGTGCAGAGGCTAACACGGCGCCTACATTTCGTATAAATTCAACTCATTGACGTGTATCGCATCTATCAGCATGTTTTCCCAACGCCGGGCCGCTGTTACGAAGTGAACCAGCCCTGTAACGACGGCAGTGGCGGCGGCCGCCCACCACTGCCCACAGACAGCTGCCCAGCCTGAGAATCTAGGTCTAAGCTTTAGCAGCAAACTGCCACGCCCGTGCCCAGCCATGCTACAGAGGATCTAGGTGCTCGCCCAGCTACGTACATGCAGCAGCCGGCAATGTATTCACTGCCACCCCGACAAGGGGTGGTCCAATATGCCTTTCTTGGATATCAAATTAATCAGGAGATGTCCAGCTATTAAAATATACATATTTATATTTAATTTAAAAAGTGGTTTTTTTATGCGCTAGAAATTGAACATGAACTTCATGCAGAAAATGACAAGTTTGGGGCATAGGGGTTAGGGGTAGATCAAAATTGGCCCAAAATGTTCCAAATTTTTTATTACAACCCCCCCCCCCCCCCCCCCCTTTATAAAGACCCTATTCTCGGGAACCGTGAGGGTCAATCGCCGCCTTCTCTTTTACGACATAGAATTATAACGTAACATTTTGGTGGATGGGTGATGTTGGACTGCCACCTTAATGTGGGCGGAGTTTGCTTCTATATTTGCCACTCTTGTATGCTCTCTCTGCATGACACTGGTGGATGCAGGTTTTCCTGGTTACTCTGTCTCAATCTCTCTCTCTTCCAGACGGGTAGCTTGGCAGGTGGCACGCTAATGGCTTCGGCCACCTGGGGAGTTATGTTGCGTGGAGGGAGTAACTGGGATTTCAAGTGAGTGTCCGTGCCCTTCAAGGGAACTGAAAATATGTGACACTCACAAGAAACAGCTGAGAGCTGTGGTTACATACAGAAGGGGGTTTTACAGTTTAAACTGTAAGTGAAAGTAACAGACGTGCACGTAAAATCTTAACACTGGGGCAAACAGGGTGTTTACTATACCAAACTCACATGGTTAGCCTCCTATGAGTCGCAGGGCAGGTTCACTTTACGTATGACACGTTCGACTGTAGGGAGGAGGCATAAGGCCTCCTTATGTCCCTGATTTGATACTTAACATATGCTACATGACTTACACTGAAATCCTATTTACACTTACCTACTAAAATGTGTACGGGTCACCTACAATTAAGGAAAAAATATGGCACTCAAGATACACATAATCTCTCTCTCAAATTATTTATAACAATAAATCTTTCATTTTAGACAGTTTTTGATAGGCAGGCTTTGACCTGTTCCTAATTATTTCTTCCTTCTCTATGCAGTTCATGCCACCTTTCCCCTTGGAGAGAGTTTAGCCATGGGTTCTGGGGGTGCTGTTCAGAAGGTAGAAGTATTTTTACATGAGTAATCGGTCACACTGTTCCACACTCAATAGGTGGTTCACTGTCTACTGTCTGCCAGGTTTGTACTTACTGCCTTCTTTTTTCACTGAATTAGAATGCCTCTGTCATAGCTGCTTTGATCCTTACATTATGTTCACTAGAATAGCTTATTAACATTGTCAATGTTTTTTTTTTTCACTGAGCTTTTATGGCTTACTGTCTTTACCATTGCAGTTTCTACCTATAAACTGTTCTTGATACTGTCAACATTTACAATTGACATGGCACTTACTAGTATTGCTTAAATGTCACTATCACAGATAAAGCTTTTACTGTGTCTTCCCCCCCCCCCCCCCCCCTTTTCTCATTCACTGTCTATTGGTTCGGGTCCTTGGGGGTTGCACTCATTTAGCGGTTGCATAACTCCGCGTGCCGTGGGTATGGCCCCACAAAGCTCCGAGTGGGTTGCCACGTGGTTTCACAGTACCGGCCAAGTTTACCTTAGAAGGCAGTGCGGCAGGTGCGTAGTGGCAACTCTTGTCTCTGGGTTGGATCTACGGGGTGCAGGGATTCAGCATCACTCTCTGCGGGTGCGAACTCGTCTGTCCTGCGTTCTGGCCTTGTCTGCTACCTAACGTCACTATCCGACTCACCGTCACAGCTGGGTTTATCCTTCTGGTCATTGGGAGTCGGGAACAGAGGTTCGGAGGCGACCTCCGCCTTGACTGCTGGTGTGGACTCATCCGTCCAGGGTTCAGATTCCAACTGCTGCACCACATCGCCCTTTGGAACAGTGACACCACTGGGCTCATCCTTCTGGGTATTGGAAGTTGGGGACAGGGGTTCAGAGGTGACCCCTGCCTCAACTGCAGGTGCAGACTTATCTGTCCTAGGTTCAGATTCCGCCTACTGCGCCATGTTGCCATTCGGCACACCAACTCAGCTAGGTTCATCATTCTGGGTTGACTCTTGGAAAGACGACAAGGAAGGTAGGTCCTCACATTCTTCTGCCAGCCTCTCCATTGTTGGGAGTGGTCTCAGGGCCGAGTCCAAGTGTTCTCTGTCCTTTGGGGACCACCACAACTCGGAACCACTGGCCTTGGAGTTGTTTAGCCCCGGGGTGCCTCTTCGCTGGGTGTACATGGAAAGGATTCCTTACCTATCTCAGCTTAATGACGGCTACAAGGTTTTTGTTTTTAAGCTGATCAGAGATTAAAATAACACTTTGCTGAATGTCTGGAATCTAATCTCACTGTCTTTGAACTGGAGGCTATTCAATTCACTTTAATGCTTCAGGTCTATAATGAGTCCTGATTGTCACCGGAGTGGTAGCTTAATTACAGCTACCCCATTGAGTTACTGGGCAATTTTCTTACTTGTTGGCAGTATTGTTCTTCGCTGATCTTCCCCTCTGCGTAGTGCTGCATGGGCTGGATATGGCCACATGAACCAAAAGGTAGGCCTCCACGGCAATTCTTTATACCGGCTTGGTACTGCTTCTAATTTGGCGACACAAGGGAGCATCAATCTTCTGGATTCAGCACGTGGTGCTGAGGCATCATCTTCAGCTGCAACCGTTGGGGAGGACTGATCACGTACTAAGAACGAACAGGCAGTACGAGGGAGTGGCAAGGTAGAGTGCTCCACCTTGACTGTTCAAGTTCCTATCTGTAGGGCAAAGAGTTTCTCTGCTGAGGAAGTGCAAGGGAGTGGCAAAGTATTGTCCTCCACATCGACTGCTGGAGTTCTTTCACAAAGAGCAGGCAGTTGCTGGACATCGAAGGTAGAGCAGGCAGTTGCTGGACATCGAAGGTCTTGTCCGGATTGGTGGCCAGAAAGTGGGATGGTGTTTCGACTTCAGCAGCTCTCGTGTGAATGGTAATGGTTTCCTCTCGGACAAGAGGAGGTTGCAGGACATCAGTGTCTGTGTTGCTCGACATCTTGGGTTTGTCGGTAGTCACTCAAGCGGGAGGTAGAGCAGGCCTCTCATCCTCGACTGTACCGACAGGATCTTTCTTCTTTGTAGAAGATTGGGGTGGGGTGTCAGTGTCTTTGTTGCTCGAAACCCCCTGTATTGTTGGTGGTATCTCCTCGAATATTACATCTGCGTTGTGGAAGTTGGAACGACCTTGATTCTTGGCTCAGGTGTATCCTCCAATACAGAAAATGGGATTGGAGCATCAGTGTCTGTGCTGCCCGACGGTCTAATGATGGGTGGCTGTATATCCTCGAGGATAAGAATCTGCGTCATGAAAACTGAAACGACCTTGATTCTTGGATCTGGAAATGTGACAGATGGAGGGGAAGGTGCTTGTGTTGCTTCCAACTACTTCGCCTGTGGTGATCAGGATCGTTCTGATATTTAGCTTGGCTTGCGAAGTGTTTGGCTATATTCCCTATCCATAGGACTTTGCCAAGCCACTTCGCTACAGCTCGGGGTGACCTGATCATGTCTGGCGGAGACCTTGTGGGCATAGCTGGTAGGCGTTGAGGGCAGGGATCGGACAGAGACTGTTCCTCAGTGCTGTGGTAGGTGTATTCTTCTAGGTAGAGAATAGCTAGGTTCCCTGTCTGGTTCCAGGGTTCACGCCTCGGGCCTCCTTGGTGGCCTTGGCTCGACTTTGTGAGGTGCCATTATTGGCATTGGGTTATCTTCGTCATCGAGATCCATGAAGTTTCGTTGGTGATCACCTTGTCCTCTTGGTCGGGTATTTTGCCCGGAAAGGGGCGTATTCGGCCTCGGGTGGCCTTGCGAATACGGCCCCGCAGGTCTTCGTACCAGAAGACATTTTCTTGCCTGCCTACTATGCGGTATGGTTCATCCCATTTGTCTGCAAGGCTAGCACTGAATTGATTGCTGGTTTTGCAGAGGGGATAACTCTTTAGCAGACAGCCTCGCCGAGGTTGAAGCCCCTCACCCCTATTTTCGGTTGTGAATACTTTTTCCGGATGTATGTATCCTGGGCATCGTGGGTGTCTGCTGTGTATGCCAGCATGGCTAGGCAGATATCTTCTGTTTGTGGCATACTGATGGGTTTACTATCCTACTGCCAGTCGCCTGGTTGGCGAAGTGGCTGGCCCAGAAGAAGCTGGCTCGGACTGGTGTTTACTACTTCGTTAGTTCAGCGTAGAACAGTAAACAGGATGGTGGGGGTATGTTTATCCCAATGTTTATGGTCATTACCCACACTGAGTCGAAGGCACTTTTTAATCTCTTGATTCCTCAACTCAGTGGGGTTGGCCTGGGGGTGGTATGGAGGAGTTGTCCACATCTCCACTCCCCATCCTTGGCATGCTGACCACCACTGATTGCTGGTAAACTGAGTACCATTATCGGTTATTATTGCTTGCTGGTATCCCCAGAGTGGAAACACCTCTGCTTCCAATAACTGGAGTGGTTCCCTAGCTGGGTAACGGAAATGCCTCCACCCACCAGGAAATCTGGTCAATTACTACAAGTAGGTAGCAATTACCCTTTGTGCTCCGGGGATACGAGCCTATTAGATTGGGGCTAAGTGAGTCCACACCATCTTGGGTCTCCTCAGCTTGGGTCTCCTCAGCTTGGGTTTCCTCAGCTTGGCTCTCTAAGTGGAGGTATGGAGTATGCCTTGCCGCAACAGCATGTTACACAGTTGCTCACATATTGTCGGAAGTCGCGGCTCATTCCGTCCCAGCTGTAACAGGTTCCAATGTCCAGCAATGTTTCCCAGGTACCAGGATGTCCGGCCTGTGGGTGATCATGACGATGATGACAGATGTCCGGTTGCAACTTTGGCTGAACTCATATTTTCCATACTATAGTAGGTTGCCCGCTAGGGGTCAGCACGTCATCTCTCATCTCGAATCGGTGTGGCTGTTCTTGCAGGATGCAACGGATTTCGGGGTCTTCCTGTTAGCTCATCATAATTTTATTCCAATTTATTTGGAGTTGCAACACACAAATTTGCTCCTCTGGGCTAGGTTCGAGAAGAGGTGGAGGAAACATTCTCTCCCCTTCTTTCTCGGCTTTTGCATCCTCTTCCAGAGTTGGGTAACAAGACAGGGCATTAGGCAGATTGTTACTCTTGCCCGGGCATTGTTGCACCTCAAAATCAAATTCTGTGAGGAACATGTCCCACCACCCAAGCTTGGCTTTGCCATTACGTGACTCTCTTAACCATTGGAGGGTTTTAGAGTCCATAAGTAAGAATAAGTGTCGCCCTTCTAAATAGTAATGGTACTTCTGTCCCACCCAAATGACTACCAGACACTACTACTCGTCGATGTGATAGCATTGTTCGGTTTCATTCAGCCAAGTCAATGTGTATGCTATCACATGTGGCCGACCTCTGGCATCCTGTGGTACAGTAACGTCCCAAGACTGTTTTGGCAAACATCTGTTTGTAAGATTAACAGTTTGTTGCCTTGAGGTCAATGTTGTTGTTGGATGCTACCGAAACTGTTCTTCAGAGCTTGGAATGCCTGTTTCTGCTTCGGTCCCATTTCCAATGGGCTTCCTTCTCAAGTAGTGGATGAAGTGGTGCGATTTGGTGGGCGATATTGGGCATGAAGTACCTTGACCAATTACACAAACCCAGGTGCTGACATAGCTGTTTCTTGTTGGTTAGTTCTTCTGCCTCTTCGATTGCCCGTATTGAACTTTGATGCGGGAAGTTCCCTTCAGGGGATACCTCGTGGCCCAGGTAGTCAATTGATGATTTTCCAAAGAAACTTTTGGATAACTTACAGGTCATCCCGTGGAGTTCGAGTTGTCCTAGAACACTCTGTATATGGGAGAGGTGCACCTCCTAGGTCTTACAATAAATAATTACATTGTCTAGGTAGCAGAAGCAACATTCGCCAATTTACCCGGTTAGTACCTCTGCTTTGGAATGTGGCGGGGGCATTTTTTAACCCGAATGGCATTACCCTGGATTGTAATGTTTCTCCTTCAGGAGTTGTAAAGGCAGTGAACTTTCTGCTGTCCGGGTGAACAGCAATCTGCAAGTACCCTGAATCCATATCCATGGTACTAAAGATCTTCGCCTCCCCAATGTTTTACAGGGTATGGGTTAAGTCACTGGCTGGGGGAGCTATGGGATGGGTTACATCATTCAAGGCTTTATAGTTTACACAAAACCAGAGTTTGCCATCCTTTATAGGCTCTAGTACCACATGGGAATTGTATGGTGAGTTGGATGGCTCTACAATGCCTTGTGCCTTCATAACATTCACCTGTTCCATTGTTAAATTGCGTTGTTGTGCTGACGTCCGGAACCGTAGATTATAAATGAGAGCCTCCGTGTTCGTCCCTATCTCATGCTGGATGAAGCGAGTTTGGAGTAGCAAACTTCCATGACCAAAAGCACTGGCGTGTTCTTCCTGGACTTGCTTCAGTTCTTGAAATTCATGCTCCTCTAATTCATGGTTAATCATACTTGGATCAATGGGGATGGGTAACATGGCTTCGGGGCTGTGATTCCAATTCACCGTCACCCGGTATTTATCTCCCAAGTAAACTCATTGTTGCACATGGTCAATGACACATTGCTGTTGTCGAAGCCATGGACAACCAAGTATTACTGCTTCAGTCAATATGGGAGAGACCACGAATTTGGCTGGGTTGGAGTGCCTGTATAAGGAGACAGTGTAATTTGGCTGTTGACTTGGAGGGTGGCGTCGAGTTGTGCCATGCGGACAAAGTTTGATTGCGGTCGAAGGGTGGCCTTATGTGGGCTCGACCAATTACTCCTGATGAAGTTCCCTGTCGTGGCTGAATCTAATAGGACTGACACTACTAGACAAAGCGCTGCAGAGCAGTGATAAACAACAGAATTTGTGATGTATTTCACATGCAGTTACTAGATGTTTGCATAAACAACCAGCTTAAAACCAGTAGTTGCAGGAAATACTAGGTGAAGGGGCCCAAAATATACTTTGATCGACGCACCATGCGATAATCAATACTAGCGGTTTATGTTAACATTATTTACATAGGAATTTCACCAGGACCACAAAAAAATTGTTGGTGGATGCGGTTTATCAGTACATGCGATAACGACAGAGTAAGAGTCAACTGTAGATGGCATTTTCTGTTTTCATTCATAGACAGTCTGTGCATCAACATCTTTAGCCTCACCACATACACAGCTCTAAACAATGTGGCGATTCCTGAAACTTTCTAGGCAGCCATTTGATGCTTTACTCATTTTTCCCCAGTTTTTTTTTTTTTGCTACTTATAGAGCTTGTTCCTGAATTAGCAGTCCAAGGACTGGGATTCCTTTATCCCTACAACCAAACAACCATGCCTACATGACACTGTTAATTTCTTCACTTACTATAGCTCTCACATTTAATTTAGTGCTCAGCCGATGCCGATACCCGATGTTAAATATTGGCTGATATTAGTAATATTGGCTGGCACAAACCAATTTTATTTTTTAGCTGATATTGTGACTCAATATTTTCTGTTAAACCAGAGGATGATAGGGTGGCAATGTTGGAGTAAGAGGGCTCAACTGCTGCTGTTTTTAGTCAGCAGTTATCTTATTCCAGGTATTAAACTGACAGATTGTCACTACAGGTTGACAAAGGGTGGAAGGGACATGTCTCCCTACTGTGAGAGAGATAATCATCTTCAGGAAGAGGAAAGAGTGAGGAAGAGAGAGGGGAGAGAAATGTATGTAGAAGGGGGGGGGGGGGGGGCACTGCATGCCACCCCACTGTGGCTGCCCACTGTGACCCGCTTTGCAGGCACCACACTTAAATGTTACACCTTGTCATATCAGTATTTAAAACCTTTTAAAAGCAATAATTCTGAATTCATAACCTGGGAACTGGCAGTGCTTCAATTTTACTCACAGTAAAATATGGGAGTGCTGAATTAAAAAAATATACATATTAGTAACTTTTAATTTTCTGAATATGAACAAAGCTGAATTATGCTGAGAAATGTGATACACGACCTTGTAGATTTAATATTTTTTATTTTACTTGTTTAGAACATAAATTGCTTAAATTGCCATGACCTAAATTTAAATATAAATTACTAAAGAATATTTTGAGGGTGGCTTTTATTCTTTGATTTTAAAGAATTAATGTGAAATTATTTTTCCTAATGTTTTGTATGTTTACTGAAAGCATTTAATAGTACATTGTGTGACACTGACTTTAACACAGATTTTCATCAGTTTCCCAAAATATTTTTAATGCTAGTGGAAGTCTTTCAGTCCATTACTCTTATGTCCATCGTATCACAATCGGATATCGGTTGTATAGGCAGGAAGTATCGGTTTGTACCAGTATCGTTAAAAACCTGTATCGGCTCAGCACTAATTTAATTGTTTTATATATCCTGTTGCCCAATTAAACCATTTCTTAAGAATTTTGTCTTATTTTTATTGTGTTGTAAATCTGTGTTTTCCCACTGTCCCACTAATTGTTTTGAAGGCACTTTTTCTTTTTCGAGAGCCTCAATCACTTTCACCTTCTCGCTAAATGAAAGAGTTTTATGCTTTGGAATTTTACACACGACAAAGCAGGGATACTGTAACACCATTTGAGTACAACTGAACTAACACAACCTCGCAGCAAATCAAACCAATTTAACAATGTACTCAGCCACATAACAAAAGTGCTGAGCAGCTGCCTGCAAGACCTAGAAAGATGAAACAGACAGGTGACTACACTGCGAAGAATTTGTCAATTTCAAAACACCTGAGAGTGAGTGAAGAGATTTGGGCGGCTGTTAACAGCGAGGTCTTGAGAGCTGATGAGGGTGATTGAAGTGAATATGGAGCAGTGCTGGAATGAAGGGGCAGGGAAACGGGGAGATCCCAGAGAAAACCCGCCAACCAACGGCATTGTCTGGCACGACTCCCACTAGCAAAAATCCTGTGACTGGCTGGGATTAAACCCAGTTTGCCTTGGTGGGAGGTGAGCATACTAATAACTGAGCCACCGTGGCCCTAAGACATCTTAAGAGTAAATATAGGCCAACACAGATAAAAATAGATTGTGTAGTATCATCACTTGTTTACTGCATTCTATAAACCATTGATTGAATCTGAAGTACAGTGTATGGCAGCTGTGATAAAACTAATAAGTGTGTCACAACATTGAAATGTTTTTTGCCAGAGAATTGTAACAACAATGTATCTTAAACTAAGACTAGATCAGACTACGTATTTACGAGAGATGGGTCAAATGGTCGAATTTCCAATGGACGGAACCCCAACTTTAAAGTTATGTTCAGGCTTGGTTCGAAATTTATTGTCATGTCAAAGATTGGTTCTAATTTGGTTCGAAAAATAAATTTACAGGAGTTCCTGTTCAGTTGGAAAATGTGCTAGAAAGGAATGAACTTGAACTTTGAACTTTGCCGGGAACTTTAAGTATTTGCTCATATACAGCATGCCCTTTTCCCCCCAAAATAAAGGAAAACATTTCGTAGAATGGTAGTCGTAAATTATCCACTCCTAAGAGTCTAGAGGATTGCTACCTGGGTGGAATGGAAGAGGCAACACTTTTTTTTAGAGAAGGGTAGTG